>CM062352.1:46417802-47698302 GCA_031216105.1 Dalbergia cultrata
TTTTTTTTTTTATTGGTATTAAGGAGAAGAACAATTCATTTTTCTTAGCCACACTAACATTGTTAACGTTTTCTAACTAGGAACCGCCAAGTGTTCAGCTTTTGACATTGTCAGAGAATAAGTTGACACTTTTCAGTTGTCAAGGCCAATTTTCCAACACTGAAATTGTGAAGGACCAACTTGGGTATTTGCCAAAAAAATATGATTTAAAAGAAATCTAAAATAAATTAGATGGTGATTATCATTCTCATATTTATACTTTTAATATTTAAATTAAATATTAGTGTTTTGGAAATTTTTACTAATTAACTAAATGAAATACAATTTAATTTAATTTAAGAGATTGTGGTTATATTTAATACTCCCACTATATTAAATTGATAATCTACAATTTCTAATACATTGATCAAATTTATTTTAGAGTATAATTTTTATGCATTGACATCCAAGTATATATTATCATATCAGTAAAATTAGTTATGTCTTATACTCGCTATTTGATGTTGAGGATTTGATTCTTGTGTTAGGAATGATATAATTTTAAAACCCGTAGGCAACATTTGCCCTTTAAATAAGTCTATAGTATGCGAATGGGTTAGTTACTATATCTGATGGTGCATACCCTGTAAAACCAAAAAATGAGTCATTTGTGCAAGGTCATTTAAATCACACAAGTTTAGATACCAAAATAAATTATTTTAAATTTCATTCTATTTTAAATGATACATGATATGTAAAGATATCACTTGGAGTTATACATTATCATTTGATTGATAAAATATTAAATAAAAATGGGATGAGCAATAACTTAACTCACATTTTGTAATTCCATGAAGTAATTTAACTCATTCTAAAAGTTATTGGCTAAAATGATCATTAACTCTTTATTTTTGCTTCTACTGCATGTCAAATAATAAAAATGTTGACACTTAGCAGTTTTTGGGAGATTTTTTCCTTACCATAGTGTCCAAACCACAAGGTTGGAGATGTTGTGATCCCACAACTGGAAAATGTTACACACCAAGAAATGTAGTGTTCGATGAAGCTTCCTCATGGTGGTTGCCACAACAAGTAATTCTTCCAGACTCTAAAAATATTGAAGGCATGACAGAACAAAAGATGGGGGAGCAAAAAGATGGTGAAGAGCTACAATCTCCAAGTTCAAGCAAGGTGTAGAGACATATACAAAGCCCTTGGAAAACTGGAGTTCATCAAAGGGGACAAGAAGAGTCTCAATAGGAAGATGAAGAAATAGCAGAACAACCACAACTCAGGAGATCTACGAGGCAAATAAAGCCCAATCCGAAGTATGCAAATGTTGCAGTAGTTATGGAAAGAAAGAAGCTTGCAACATATGAAGATATTTCATGGAAGAAAGAACGAAACATATCTAGTGTTGAGGGGGAGAAATGAAAAATCAACACTAGATATATCTAGAAGTTTGGCACCAGCATGAGAAGATTCTAGAAACTTGTGGAATCATGAAGAACAATGTAGAATCATGTGGAACTATCTAGAAACATGTAGAGATATGTAGAACCATCTAGAAGCATGTAGAGATATGTAGAACCATCTAGAAGCATGTAGAGATATGTAGAATTATCTAGAAGCTTCTAGAGACATGTAAGAGTTATCTGGAATATCCTTAGTAGATATGTAGAGATGGTTTTAGAAATGCGAAGATATGTGTAGAGGGTGAGAAGGTTCTAGATGTGCAATCTAGACCATCCATTAGAATTAATCTCCACCGTCCATTGAGAAGGTGGAAGCTTATAAATAGGCAAGAGAATTATTTGTGTAGTGTGCATGAGTGTGTGCATTAGCAAGTGCATGAGTGAGTGCATTAGCAAGTGCTAGTGAGAAGCATTAGAGAGTACTTGAGAGTGAGCAAGTGTCTCTTGAGTTAGTGCTCAAAGTGAGGTAAAACACAAGTGTTAGTGTGCTCTAGTGTACAAAAATGTAAAGTTATTCAATAAATAACAAATACAGTTCTATTTTCAGTGCCTCCTAGCTCAACAA
Source organism: Dalbergia cultrata (assembly GCA_031216105.1). NCBI lineage: Eukaryota > Viridiplantae > Streptophyta > Magnoliopsida > Fabales > Fabaceae > Dalbergia > Dalbergia cultrata. The sequence continues at coordinate 46,419,822 of CM062352.1, forward strand.
AAGCTGCAGCCAATTATGGCAATTCAGGCCTAGCCACTTTTTTGCTGCTAGATCTAGGAACAACGCTACTACCCCCTATTGTTCTGCAGTGGCCTTCCCTGAGACTACGAAAAAGGATCAAAACGATCCATTATTTGTCATTGGAAACAAGTAAGAGCAATTTGGTTTTTAATCTCAAAGTTTCAACATAAATAGATTCATTGCATGAAACAATATAAGGGGGAAGCTTATATTAGAAAAGGGGAGTTCAATGTAAAAGTAAGTATTTTAATTTTTAAGTAGGTAACCAAGCAGATGTAATAACCCACTACCACTATGTTCTATGGTCGAGGAGCCTTCACGCATAGGGTTGACAGCCAACATAGTGGAAGATGCATACTTTGCATGTTGTGCAAGAGGGATGGGCACCACTGTGCGATGGTGGTTGACAAAGTAAAAAGAGGCACAGAGATGAGCTGGTGAGGTGGTCTTCGTTGTGTAGACGCTAATTGGAGGATAGTGCGCAAACTTTATCATCATAGGAATGCTAGTGTTCATATGAGCAAAGCAATATCTTTTGATATTCTTTTTGAGGGTTTGATACAATTTGATTTTGATTTCATAGGATAATAGGGATTTAGGATTCAATTATGGATGTTTTGGGAAAGAAATATAACAAAATATGCCACTAATAGTAATAATGGCAGTATTTGGGATGATGGTGAGAGGATGTATGTATCAATATTTTTTTTTTTATGGAAATCAAGGGATCCACTGCCGGCAGTAGTGAATAATACAGTCCCTCGCTGTTGCGAGCTTTCCTAAAGAGGAAAACAACTGATCACGAAATACGCTTCATTCTCATGAGTGGGGATCGAACCCTCGACCACATGGTTAAGAGACAAGACGAGTTGTTACCATGCCACACCTTGTGGTTTGTATGTATCAATAGTGCATCGTATAAAGATGGAAGGAGATATAAAGGTCATAATCAAGAACTTAAGAAGTAGTGGGGTGATACTATGAACAACAAAAACAAGATGAGGGGTAAGATCATAAATATGCCAAAACTATAAGTATGTGGGTCCCGTAACCTTGTTACTTCAATCAGTAGCTGACATATCAGCTTGGGTAAATTACCCCTAAATTTGGCTTAGCCATTGTAGAAACCATTGAGAGGGAAAATTCAATTCCTTAATTTTGTTGGATTTCAATTTTAATAGGATTTCAATTTCTTCACTTAAGTTGCTTCCAAAGCATAGAATTTAAGGATTTTCAAACACCTTATTTAGAAGTTAAAAATAAAAAAATAATGAGTATTACTCCTAGAGTATAGTATAAATTTCCTGATAGAATCAATAGGAAGAGAAAGAGCAACAAATAGCCATGGCAACCATAAGAGGTGAAGATGCCAATAGCACACATGTTTTACCATATTGTAACCAATTATAGCATTTTTTTGGATTAAAATGGGGGCGACCTCCACTGCCAAATATGGCCACCATCCTCTCTCCCTACTCCTCTTCATCCTCCTACTCAAGGAAACGCACTGCATGCGGAGAATGTAGAAGCAAGAAGGAAGAAAAAGAACAGAGACATCACCGCAATGGCTTTTCCTCTTCTGTAGAATGGATTCTCCCTCCCCAAGAAGCACCTAAATGACCTTGATTTTGTCGCCAAGCACAACGCTCGCTTGCCAAGCTGCAATGGCTGGAAGATCCACGCTAAGCTGCAGCACCGCCGCCACCTCCTAGCAGAGGCTCCTGCTTCCATGGTTGAGCTAACGAAGAATGAGTAATAAATCTAAATTCGGTTTCCTTTTTAAAAAAATATATATAAATAAAAGGTATCCTTCATGAAGTTGTTTGTGGACATTGGACAATGCTACTTGCTCAATAGTTAGGGCATAGAAAACTTGCATGATGGCTGTGAATTCTGTAGTTGAAATTAATTGTGTGATATGTGTGGATTTTACCTGTTATATATATATATATATATAGCAATAGCACAATGGCTATGAAGTCTGTGGCTGAAATGAACTGTGTGATCTATGTGGGTTTAGCTAATAAATTAGATTTGAAATGTTTATGGTGTGCCCTTGAGGAGGTATAATGACAGAAAGTTAAACCTGTGACTGAACATAGTTTTGGGATATGTCAAGGATGGAGTACCTTTGTTAGGGAAACGAGTTAGTTAGGCTAGACTTCAGTTAGACTTTGTGATCTTTTAATCATCTAACTAGAGGCAATTAAGCCAAGGTCAGGATTACAAGGAGATTCTTCTCCAAGGCATCACTAGAGATGGATTATATGCTTTTTCGAGATCGACATCCTGCCTGATCTACTCTAACTAAAAATTCCTTAACATTTTTATTGATGGATAAATTGATCAAGGATTAATTTAGGTTATGTTTTAGTTAGTATTGATTGAGATTAGTAGGTGTCACATAGATCAATAATTAAGATCCATGTCAGCATTTAACAGGATGCAAGTGAATCAAGGACCTATATGTCCTATTTTTACAATTGTGAGGGATATCAAATTATTATTTTTTATTGTTAGGGATTAATTTGTCCATCAATGAAATTGTCAAGAACCTATTGTGTCATATTTTTGCAATTGTGTGGTGGACCTTGACACTAATATTTTTTTATCAGGGACTAATTTATCAATCAATAAAATTGTCAAGGATTAATTTAGGTGTTTACTCTATTTTTAATTATTATTTTTTAACTAGTGTCCTTAGAGCATTCATTAAGAGAAAAAAATATAAGTTTCAATAAAAAGAATGTAAAATTTTTAAATCTTCAATGCAATGTATAAACAAAAATAATGATTAGAAACCTGCAATTTTTGGCGGAGTATACAGAAAAGGTCTAATGGCCAAAAGCAATATCCATTTCTATAACTTGTACGCCTCAATGAAATTAGTCACTACTTCTAATGACAAATACCCTTATTTTATCCATAAACTGACAATTTATTTTATTTCTTAACTAGTGTTGGTTAGAGAAAATTTTAATTATATACTATATAATAAATATACGACTTTATAGTAGGAATTATTTTTAATGAAAAACGATTAATGCTTAATATTCAATACAATTTTAGTAGAAATTAAGTTTCATTTGGCAACTTATTCATTTTATGGGTTGATTTTATAGAGATCCCCTTAGTCAACATGTTATAAGTTAATCTCACAGGATACGGTCAAACATCTAAGCAGGGATCATCTTCCAACAATATTTTTTACTTATATACACATGAATCCTAGAATGGAACGTAAGACCTCATGTTTAAGTGACCGATTCATCTAAGGAATGTAAACAAAAAAATGTAAAATATCTATAAGTTAGGCAGGTAACACCCAAAATTAATTGTAATTTATGGCATTAGAATTCAACATTATTTTATTTGTTTTTATCATTTAGCCTGGTCAATAATTAAAAATTTTCCATTAAAGTGTCATTTTAGGATATTACACAAAGGAGAAAAATATCCACAAAATAGGATATAAAAAAAATGAAATATCATTTCCACCCACAACACTATATATAAATATAGGCAATATAAAATGAAACTGATCATAAATCGTTTTGTTGAAGGATTGAATATTGAAAATGATCAGTATATTATTATTCTTCTTATCTTTTTCAATTAGCAATACTAGCCATGGAGTTGACGAGATGCATATAGCATTTGGGGACGACTTGGATCTGGAGGGACAGTAAAGCTCATGAACAAGCCTCCTGTTAAGAGTATTTAGGTATTTGCTACCCTTCTGATGGATCGCCATGTGCTTCCTTTTGTTTTATTTTATCTCATCAAATGATTTTAAAAAAAATATTTTCTGAATTATGGTTTCAATAGACAAAATTTGGGTACATTGTTAACTGTGTTGACATTAACAAGCAACCAGCTTTTGACCATCCTCTTTTGAAGAATCACAAGTTGCAGGTATATCCTCTGTTGCATTAATGTGGTTGATTTTAATTATTTAGTCTTCTTTCTGTTGACTATATTTTTTTTTCCTTTCAATGATTGTTGTTTTCATTTTATTACAGAGAAAGCCTAACTTTCATCAAACAATAACAAAAGCAAGTGTTAACAGTTCAATAGCTAAACCCATAGGGATTGCGTTTGAGAAGGGCTCATGTCCAGTAGGAACTGTTCCTATTCGAAGGACAATGAAAAAAGATCTTATTTGAGCAAAATTATTATCAAATGCTCATATCTAGTCTGTAGATGATCCTGGGAATCATGTGAGTTTTCTTTGGTGTGAGTAGTCTCTAAATAATCTTAGTTCATTTCAATAAATGGTAATTTATGTTTAATATTTAGGTTACATAAGTTAATATATTGAATTTGTAGGTTGCAAAAGTTTTTCTTAAAGATAATGGAGTTTTTGTTAAAGATTATTATCGTTACCATGGAGTGAGGGGAATTGGTAGTGTTTATAATCCACATGTTTATAAGGGCCAATCAAGATCCGGGCATTTATGGGCTCAAAATTCACAGACAAATTTTACGGATAAAATTATTGCTGGATGGCATGTAAGTATGAATTTATAAAATTATTATATTTATCAACAAAAAAATCTTATATAGCTTGTTAAGTTTTATAAAAATGATGCCTAATTTATCATATGCATTTGTATCAGGTGTTTCCACAATTATACGGAGATGATGGAACTCATCTTTACTCATTGTGGACGGTAAGAAAAAGTTTATTTACACTTATTTTTATCATTGTTTACAATAATGCAATGCCACTTTTAATCATATTTTTTTTACTTAATTATTTTTCCTTAATAATGATTTTCAATTTTGCTTGAGACATTATTTTTCATATGACGTTAACAAAAAAGCCAACAAAAAAATTAACAAGTAATTATATGTTAAAAAATGACAGTCAAATAATTTTCAAACGACGGGATGCTACAATACAATATGCAAAGGCTTTGTTCAAGTTGATAAAGAACTTCACATTGGCGTAAGAGTGGCTGAGACATCCATTTATGGTGGGGATATGTTTGAGCTTCCGGTTTCTCTTACAAAGGTCACACCCATACTCTAAAATATTGACGACAAAACTTATTGAGATATGTACAACTACTATATGGTTAATGTTCATTCAAATTTCCCGATCATAGGCTAGCTATGATATGCTTATAATAGTTTGTGGATATATACAGGATCCAATTACGAAAAACTGGAGGTTAAGAATGGTGGATAGGGATGTTGGTTATTTTCCAGAAGCTTTATTCTCTAATTTCACCGAAGCTGGACAAGTAGGGTGAGGTGGAAAAACAACCACTTCTTTGAGTGGTTCTAGTCCCCCGATGGGATCTGGATACTTTCTGGATGATAACTTTGTTCATGCATCACATTTTAGACAGGTCGCAGTTCGTGATATATCGGAAGGTAAATAGGGACCAAAAAATGAAGATGTAGATACATTTACTGACGAACCAAGTTGCTTTGGTGTTAAATACTATGGAGATCTTGGAAAAGAGTTTGGATTTTCTCTCCAATTTGGAGGACTGGGTGGAGATTGTGGAGATTGATTTATATTTTATTTATGTTTGAATTTCAAAAATAACTAAAAGAGTGTTACTATGATTAGTTGCCTGAATTTTTCTTTTCAATTCAGTTACTACATCAAACCATGCTTATCTTTCCTCCACGCCCCAACCCCCTTACATTCCAACTAGAGATATCTTCAATGGAATCACTGTCTGATTGAGGTTATGGTGGGTAGGCTCTTTCATTTTCATGATCACCCTGTTTAGTAGGCCCAAAGCCCAACGAAAATGAATCAGACATTAGGCCCAAAGCCCAACCAAAATGAATAAGACATTTCTCCTATTGGGTTATCCACCTGTAAGCCTCCTTTGTCCGCTCGAAATGGGCTACTTGATTTAGGCCCAATTTCCACCATGGGCCCTTGTTTTCTAATATCCTTTTTTCCCACGTAGTCCGCAATCATCGTCAAAGAGTCACGTGAGTCTTCTAGGGGGCTGTTTAAACATTCAACCCTTTGACCAAAAAAAAAATTCAACCCTAGATATAAAATAAAGTGCTTACTTCAAAGAGTAATTTGACGAGAGTTTGAAGCATTTCCTTAATAGCATCCTTGTGGTGTATGTAAAAAGGCAAGCCACTTGGATAAGATTGTTCGCACAAAGCAAAGAGTTGTATTATTCATACAACTAAATCATAGGTGACTATACACACCCACTCAATCTAAAGGTGGGAAAACAATAACTTTTATATTTAAATATGGGTCCTACAAATTCAATGGTAATAAATTAAATATCTACTTAGTGTATGAGATTAAAGTTTAACAAACAATATTTCTCCAAGGGAAAACTCCAATGCAATTTATTTAAATCAATTACAATATATTCAATTCAAATAGAGATTTTTTTTCATTAGATTTATTGCTTCCGTTATTATATTTGTACTTTATAATTATTGCTTTTCTCCATTTTAGAATCCACTAGGCACTATATGTCGCCCATTCCTTTCAACCTTATCAGTAGAAGCCTAAATGATTGCTTTTATTTCAATACCCATTTAATTTTTTGGTTATAAATGTATTTGATTATTTAATCATACAACTTGAAAATAATAATTTGATTCTAATGTATGTCCTTTTATTGACAAAATTATAAATGTATTTGATTATTTAAATTCATCCGATTATCAACACTGCTAATTTTATTTTTCGGAAAAAGAATTCTCTTATCTTTTTTTATTATTTTTGCTTCAATCGCGCTTAAAATAATAAAAGTCTTGACACCTATTTGTTTTTGGGAGATTTTTTCCTGACCATAGTGACGAAACCACAAAGTTTATCTTTTGGAGAGGTCTAACCATTACAATTTTAAAAATCATTTATAATTAATCCTTTTCTTAATTTAGAATCCACAAGGTACTATGTCTAGAGTAGTTGAAATGGGTCGAGCCCGATAGGCCAACCCGACGGAATAGGTCAAAAAATGTACGGCTTAAGCTGAAGAAATATAAAGAAAAATAAAATTGGTTTGACTTGACTCGGCTCAATGGGCCGAGCATTAATTTTTTATTGAATAATATATGAGTTATAAATACTTGAATTTAGAATTTTTATTTTTTTCCTAAAAAAATAAAACCAATAACAAATATTGACAAAATATATACATATTTTTTTATTAACTTCACTATTACGTCAAATTAAGTCATTGAAATTTAGTTATTAAATAAAAATTAAGTTTCATTTATCATTCTCATAAATAAAGTAAAAATAATAACACTACTTACTAATAGTTTTTTTTAATCCATTATAACAAAATAAAAATAATTTTTATTGATATTTTATGAACTATATAATTTAAAAAATGGACAAGAAAAAAAAAATATCTCATGAGCCAACTCGAAGCCCAAATAAATTGGGCTAGACCAACACCTTTTTGGTTTGAAACTAATGTGACCCGAAGTGATTCGATCCGAAAATGATTTGCCTTTATATGAATTGACCCATTTTAACAACTCTTTCCACTGACTCACCCCTTTTAACCTTGTCACTAGAAGCCTAAGGGACTATTTATTTTCAGTTTCCAATTTGCAAGAAATTGTGAAGGAAAAACTAAAAACTGGAATTTGTAGTTGACAAAATTTTCAGTTTTTCCTTTACAAATTCTGGAAAACTGAAAATGAAAATTGAAAAATAGAAACTAAAAGCAAACAGCCCCTAAATTATTATTTTTCTTTTCAATACCCTTTTAATTTTTTGGTTATAAATGTATTTGACTATTTAATCACACAACTTGAAAATAATAATTTAATTATAATGCACGTCCTTTTATTGACAAAATTATAAATGTATTTGATTATTTGAACATTTTTTTAAAAAAAAATCTCTTACCCTTTTTTTTAATTATTTTTTGCTTCTATCACATGTCAGATAATAAAAATCTTGACACCTATTAGTTTTTGGGATGACCAAACCACAAAGTTTAGCTTTTGGAAAATTCTAACTATTAAAATTTTAAAAATCAATTAATTATAATTAATCCGTTTTCCAATTTTTGAATCCTCTGGGCACTCTTCGCTTATTCCTTTCAACCTTATCACCAGAAGCCTAAATTATTGCTTTTATTTTCAATACCCTTTTAATTTCTTGGTTATAAATGTATTTGATTATTTAATCATACAACTTGAAAATAATAATTTAATTCTGATGTCCTTTTATTGACAAAATTATAAAGGTATTTGACTATTTAAATTCATCCAATAATCAACCCTGGCAATTTTTTTTTAAAAAAGAATTCTCTTACCAAAACATAGAAGTACATTTTATGACATATTTAGACACAAAATTTAAATTTCAAATTTAAGGGCAACTTTTAATAATTTTTTTTTAAAATTAGGATATTATGGGATAGGAGGTGGGGATAGCATCAAACTCATGACGTCTGAAAATTTATTGAAATATGCAGAAGTCTACTAGTAAAATATGGGCTCACTTGTAAGATTAACTTTTAAATTAATACATATTATTTTCTAATCTATTATAATAATAACAATCAATTTAATAAAAAAAAATAGCAATCACTTTATATTTTCTATAATCACTCAATTGGTTTGAATTCAAATGCACAATTAGGCTCAACATCCTTATTAAATATTGTCCATATCCTTGCCCCATGATTAATGATAAAGAACAAATTTATCTTACTGGATGACATAGGAGCCGTTTTCAATAAAATGGATCTGAAATCGGGTTTGGGAATTGGAATAGTAATAACGAACCTAATAGGAATGGATAGTGTGCAATATATTAGAGTAACTTACGCTTACATCTTTTGATATTTACTTTATTACACTCAACACAACTTTATTTTAAAAAACTATTGCCGATCTCTCCCGAGTTTATTAAAATTATATTAATCTTTCCTACAAGTATTAATTCACTAATTTAAATAATAAAAAATATAATAAATAACATATACATGATTATTAGTGGTGAAATTATAATATTTGACATGTATATTAACTAAAATGCCTCTTTTTTATCATGAGATATAATTATAAGTTTCATTTTATATGACAAAAAAAGTATTTTATTTAATTAATGCATTAAACATCATCAAAATATTATATTTTCATAATTAATAATTAATTAATTAATATCTATATTATGTTACCTTTTTATATCACTTAAATGATTGAATTAAGATCTACAGGGAATGTCAGTGTAATTTTAATAAATCTTAGAAGAGGTCATGTAACGCTCAGGGACGAGAGCGAGAAGTGATCGCCGATGCAAAAAAGGCACGGATAATTAGCGGCTCCTCACAAGGCCTTATAAGCGAAGGGGTACATGAATGAACCGATTACACACCCAAATGAAAAGGATTATAAGACTGTACAGGTATGGGGATGTTTTTTAATAAAGGGTAATTTTGAAATTTTAAAAAGTAATTTAGAAATAAGAGAGATAAGTATAATATTAAAAATTAAAGAAAGTAAGTGTAATATCAAAGAATCGGTCCTTGTGATTACCCCTAATTAATTTGTTCTTCTTTGTGTTAACTTTTTTTTTATTTAATTTCAATGATTGTTGCTTTCATTTTATTACAGAGAAAACCTACCTTTCGTCAAACAATAACAAAAGCATGTGCTAATAGTTCAATTGCTGAACCCATAGTAATTGGGCTTGAGAAGGGCTCGTGTCCGATAGGAACAGTTCCTATTCGAAGGACAACGAAAAGGGATCTTATTCGAGCAAAATCATTATTTAATGCTCATATCGAGTCTGAAGAAAATTCTGGTATTCATGTGGGTTTTCTTTAGCATGACTAAATTTTAAATATTCTTAGTTCATTTCAATAAGCGGTAACTGATGTTTAAAGTTTAGGTTACATAAATTAATCTAATGAATTTGTAGGTTGCGGAAGTTGTTCCTAAAGATTTTTATCTTTACAAAGGAGTTAGTGGAATTGCTACTGTTTATAATCCACATGCTTATAAGGATCAATCAAGCGCAGGTCATTTATGGGTTCAAAACGCACCAGCAAATTTTATGGATAAAATTATTGCGGGATGGCATGTGAGTATAAATTCAGCAATTATTATATTTGTCAACAATAATGTATTTATATAGCTTCTTAACTTTTGTAAAATTGATACCTAATTTATGCTACGCACTTGTGGGTGTTTCCCCAGTTATACGGAGATGATGCAACTCATCCTTACCCGGTGAGGAAAAGTTCATTTACAGTTACTTTTAACAGTGTTTTTAACACCGTGATGCCACTTTTGTTTATATATAATTTTTTACTTAATTATTTTCCATTGACGATGATTGTGTTGGAAATTTTAAATAAAATAATACAAATGAAACATCCAAATCTGAATAAAAATAAAATAATGTTCACGATAATATAAAAATAAAAATAAAAAATTAAATAACACAATAAGAATAAATTAAATAGAGTAACTTATCAATATTATTGGCCGAGACGTGTTAGGTACTAAACTTAAGACTATTTTGCCATCACAAGATAATTATTCGGTGCAGATGGTCTTCACGGCTAACACTCCCCAGGATACAATAGCCACTCTGCACTTAAACTAGTGAAGCTATAGGAATAACTTGTATAAATTGCTCAAGGGAACGAATTGTAACTTAGCAGAAGGAAAAATTATAAGCGTTGAGAAAATATAACATGAACTCCAGTTCGTTCTTCCCTCAAATTGCATCGTAAGGCACTATTTATAAGACTAGGAAATCATGTTCCCGTTGCCTAACATCTCAAAAATTAATCATTCATCATAAATACTCATTACATCAATCCAACGTTTATAAATTGTTGATACTGAAACATTCATGTGATTTGCCTATTCATAAAATCCTTTTGCTTAAAATATGGGACAATGAATGAAGAAAATTATGTGTACAGCTTATTACATGCTTATAGTCCAACGTTTAGAAACCAATTGCAACGGGAATATACAACATATATGTTGAAATTAGATTTTAACTTTAAAATAATAATAATAATAATTATACCAACTTTGAAATATAAAATAATAAATAAAATACAACAGATTGTCAATCTTGATTGAGACTCTATTTTTCATATATGTTAGCCAAAAAGGCAAAAAGAAGAAAAATCAATTCATTAGAAAGTAATGTTATGTTTAAAAATGACAGTCGGATAATTTTCAAAAGACGGGATGCTACAATACAATGTGTCCCGGCTTTGTTCAAGTTGATAAAGAACTTCACATTGGCGTAAAAGTGGCCAAGACATCCGTTTATGGTGGGGATATGTTTGAGCTACCAGTTTTTCTTACAAAGGTCATACTCATACTATAAAAAATTGACATATAATATACAACTCTTATATGGTTAATGTTCATTTAAACTTCTTGACCGTATATAAGCTAGTTGTGATATACTCACAATAGCTTGTGGATGTATGCAGGACCCGATTACAAAAAACTGGTGGTTAAGAATGGTGAATAAGAATGTTGGTTATTTTCCAGCAGCTTTATTCCCTAATATGACCGAAGCTAAACGAGTTGGGTGGGGTGGAAAAACAAGCAATGCTTTGGGTGGTCCTAGTCCTCCAATGGGGTCTGGATACTTTCCGGATGATAACTTTCTTCATGCACCATATTTTAGACATGTTGCAATTCGAGATTTAGATGAAAGTGAATGGGGACCAGAAGAGGACATGGTAGATACAATATCTGACAAGCCAAGTTGCTTTGGTGTTAAATACTACGGAGATCTTGGAAGAGAGTTTGGATGCTCTCTCCAATTTGGAGGACATGGTGGAGATTGTGGCGATTGATCCATATTTTATTTATGTTTGAATTTGAAAAATTAATAAAAGAATGTCACTTTGATTACTTGTGACTTTGATTACTTGCAAGAATCTTTCTTTTTAATTTAGCGATTATTTCAAAGAGTATCTAGAATTCCTCTTTTCTGACAGGTCGTGTTGTTTTAAGGTTTAAAATTATATTTCTATGAATCACATTCCTATGATTGATATTCACAGGGATGTTATTTCAGGATATTTTAAAAGAATTGTTTGTGATATTCAACATTCCTATAATTATTTATTAAGATTCCCATAAATAAATTTAAAATTTATTTATTTTAGGGAAGTCAGATAATCGATGAGTATCTTTGGATTTGTGTTAATAATTATCATTTCCAAATAATGAGAATTTTTTATTCCCACTTTTCATCGTGGGAATAAGATTCCATTAAATTATGAAAAAATATTTTTCTAAAAAATAATTGATGTCCGAAAAAACTTGTAATAAATATATAAATATTATTCTCAATTAATTATCTCCGAAAATAATTGAATATACCTTAAAATAAACGTCATCTTGTGTGAAGTAAGTAAAGTATTTTAAATGTTCAATATAGTGCATACTTCAAAGAGTAATATGACAAAAGTTTGAAGGGAATGATTATTACTATTTCCATTTATCTAATGTCACTCCTAATTAATGTCATGTATTTAGACTTTATCTAAAATGCCTTTATGATGTTTTTCATAATTTTTTTTTGTTCTATTCTCCAAACTAAAGGAATATTGTTCTATTTGCGCTTTCACCTAATATAGTATGTGTGTAATTTTCATGCAAACAGGCTACACACTTTCTGTGTGTATTATTTTATATTAATTTTATTTTTCTTTATCAATAACCGTTGTTTAACAGATGCGCCACCGTTTGATGGTTCTAAAGTGATGGCCCTTGAACATTGCTATCTCCTTTTTTTATGCGTAAGATGATTAATTCATTAATAAGACAGCAGGCAAGGATACAACCTTAAAAGGGTGAGAGGTGCTATAATAGGAGGGCACTTCTGAAACCAGACGGCCTCATCAGAATTACATATCATATCTCTAATATGTCAGAATTATGTATAATTTAATGGTCTAGTAGACTATTTATTTAGCCAACTCTTGGAGGCGATTTTTATTTCTACTTTATTATCCTCTTGGTAATTAATTGAATACAATTTATGCAACCTACATTCATCATTTAAATAAATTAAAAATAGAGAGAATAATAGACAGCTTCTTCACATAAGAATTTCTTTTTTCTCCAAATCATTAATTTTGTTTATTTTGTCATGAACCATTAGGTTTTTGTTTTCGGTCATCAGTAATATGCATCAAATGGGCCCAACTCCAAGCCCACAACTCAAAAAATCTGGACACTTGTGTGGTATGATGAGATCTACATTTTTTTTCTCTTGTCGAAAAACAAACTGAAATTCTTTGTCGGTCAAAAAGTTTAAAAAATCTAAGTTGACCATTCTTTTGAAAATCCGTATGTTGCCAAAAGAAAACCAAAACAGTACAGCCCAACTTACACATAAATCTCATTAATAAAAAATTTACCCCTATTCTTATTACTCAACTAAATATATCCCCAGAAAAAACTTATTAACCATACTGTTCCAAGACCAAAAAAATAAAACAATTCAGGCATTCCGTGAAAATTGAAATGTTCTACTTACCTCCCAGACCTCCAGATAAACCATACAATTCTCTTATATAAAATGCCAAATACTGTTCATCAATATATAATTTTGTTGTAATAATAATCAATACACTTGAAATGCAATTCCATTAACAGATAGGGAATAATTTCCTTTGCATGCCATAAAAATGGCCAACGTACCAAAAACTCGATAAAATACCTGCCAGGCTGCCACAAAAGATGAACACATTAAATTAAAACATGAGATACAAGTTTAGGTGCATCAAGCTGCCAGATATATTAGACTTGAGACTTCATGATATGAGTATCATGCATCACAAACAAATTAATATAACTATAAAATAAAGGTACAACCGGTTCATTCATCCTTCGATAACCACCAATTAGTAGATGTTGCATTGCAATTCAAAAAAAGAAAAACAAGAATCCACTCACAAAGCTTATAAACTTAATCCAAAAACTTACAAATTCACTCATCCACTGCCACCACCGATGTAGCCAGTTTCTTCGATGTTGTGGCGGGGCTCTCGGGATTATGTAGAAAAGCAGCAGCATTACCATGACAACAATGGCAATGGTTGTGGTTGGGCTGATCCACATGTTTACCTGGCAATGTGTAACTATACTCTGGAGGACTCGCCATACTAAAAGAACTAAGAAAAAATTATCCTATAGTATCGATAAATTAAGTGTGAGGTAAATTGCTAAAAATGCTTAATCAAATTACATTTTATTGCCGTGAAAAAATCATTAATTGATTTGATTACTCGACATAGAACTGCTATGTAGAATCAAGAAATCACCAACCAAAAAAATTATAGATGATTATATCATCATAAGATATAAAAATGGTGAATTTATTTAAATGACTTTATAAAATATTTTATGGAATAGGAAGACATTTCCATAGAGAAATGAAATATAATTTAAAAAATCAACTTCCATCAAAGAAATCGATTTTATATTGAACAAATATATGAAAAAGAGCAAGAGCAAATATCTAGAGCAAGAGAAAATATTATCAAATAATATATGATGATGCATAATTTTAATTACAAATAATATTAAAAATATTTTTTATTTGTCATCGTTTAAATTCATAATTTTTTTTATATTTCAACATTTTCTCTCTCTCTCTCTCTCTCTCTCTCTCTTTATGAACAAACAGCCAAACCCAAAACCAAATTGACGGAACACAATAAAAAAGAAGAAAAAAAGGAAAACATGTAAACAACTCTAGCCCAAAAGAAAAATACACCCAAAAAAAATTCATTGAAAAAAACCCAAAATAAAGGAGCCCACAAAAGTTGAAAACAAAAAAAATTATGTTTTAACACATTGGGAAATGAAACTTATAGAGGAGGCACGATGCCCCAAACCAAAAAACAAAAAAAAAAAGTAGAGGAGGAAGCATGGAAAGGGAAGTGAGTTTTCGAAAAAAAAAAAAAGAGAGATTAAGATGTATTTAGTTTAAGTTTTTAATTTTTAATTTTTATTTTTAGTTTTTCAATTTTTAGTATTTTATAAGAAAAAATTAAAAATTAAAAATGAAACTTAAAAACTAAATTTTATAATTTTTAGAATTTTTAATATTTCCTTTACAAAATCTAAAAAATTAAAAGTAAAAATTAAAAACCCAAACTGATGATACCGCTAGGGTACAGGGCTCTATTGGTTTCTAGGCTTTGGCCATGGTTTGCGGTTATGAGAAGAAGAGGAACTATTGTTGTATGGGGCGGATTCATAAATGATTGCAAGCGTGATTGCAACCATACAGTACTTGGATCTGGACCATTGAAATTATAATCCAACCATTCAGATAAAAATTTTAATCTTATAAAAAATAATTTCATATAAAATTATATTTATATTTTAATATTTAAAATAATTTCTACATGATTTGTCTATTTTACACCATCCCACCTCCATCCACTTACATCACTGCTCCCGGCCACCACTGCCATTTGCCACCATCCTAGCCCCGCCTCTGTCTACTACCACCAGCTCTGTTGCCACCCCAACCACAACCCACTTCCCAGCAGCACCTCTAGTCTCACACCTCCTTCCAACAAAACTTCACCCCTATTAGTGAGTTTTTTCTTTGCACAATTTTTCAATCCAAGGTCACAAATTGATCTTCCAACTGAAGACTATCAAAATCGAGGAGCTAGTGGGAAGACAATGTTTTGTATAGAGAGCATATCGACCTACCCACCTTCAATGCCATCAGTCTCCAAACACTCATCACACAAATATTCAAGGGAACACTTGAGATATGATGTGGCAACAGATCAGTTGGTCCAGATCTGGATTGACTCAGTTCGTCACTGAGTCGACTCACCCAAGCCCGACAATCCTAACTCGGTTGTTTCCAAGGACCACGACGTTGTTGCTTGGAGTCCCGCGCCAAGGACTGTTCTGACTCACTTGCGAGAATGGAAGGCTTCGTGCCTGCGCTAGCTGTCACTCACCTCCAACCTCGCCACCACCCACCGACCACCTCGTTATCACCCACCACGGCTGTTCTTGGCATGTGCTTGTTAAAAATCAAATCTAACAAAACATTTTTATATAACCTTCAAATCTGATAGAACATTGTAGGATAGGGTTGTCAGTGTGCAAAACTAAGCAAATCATGGGTGGAGTGGTAGTTGGAATGGAGGTCATAGGTTCTTTGTAGGATGGCGTGGGTGGATCGCCATTGGTGATAGAAGGGGGGAGCGAGAAATTAGATAAAAAAAAAAAAATGATACCAAACTTACTACTCCCCACATAAAACTCCGCCTGTTGTATTGTTGTTTTCTTTGGGGTTCAGGTTTTGGGTATAACGAGAAATGGTTCTGTTAATGGGTTGAAATGGATGAGGTTTGGATATGTTGTTTACTATGGTTTTATACCGAACACATTGTTGTGGTTTCTTTTTCGAGAAATGAACTAAATGTGAGTATGCTATGGAGGATATGGTGGGTACTGAGGGGAAAGGTAATGGTCCATATGGTGACTAAACCTTGACTATTAAAATTACAATCTATTGGTTCAGATTAAAACTGTTATTATATAAAAAATAATTTTATAAAAAGTTATATTTATATTTTATATTATATAAAACAAATGTTACGTATAATTTACCCATTTCATCCTCTATCCTTTATGATTCCTATCCCCTGCTTACACCATCGCCGACCAACCCCCACACGCACTCCTCGGTGGCCCCACCCCACTTCTAGATTTGTTGCTTATATTTTGAAAGTTGAGTCTACACACTTTAAGTGCTTAACATTCCAATGAAGATTAACCAACTACTATCAAAATCACCACACCTATAGAACTTACTGAGAAGGAAGGAAGGAGCACATAAAACGGGGCATATTACATATGCAAAGGGAAATGAGAAGGATAGGTTCGGTGGCCACATGATGGAGGGCGTATAGTAGAAAGGAAGAGCAGCAAGATAACAGCAACAGGCAGTGCCGATTTACACTAATATGAAATAATGAATAAATTTATTTATATATGGTATTTATAGATTCTATTGGTGGTGAATTATGTATTATTTTTGTTTTACTTTGAATCTGTTTGTGTTATTTTCATTTTGGTAGATTCACTGTGAATTTTTTTAATTTGAACCTACATTTGACAAATTCAGTATTATTTCTTGTTTACTTTGATATGTATTTGGTGGATTTAGTGTTATTTCCTTTTTATTGTGAATATGCCTTCGGGGATTTGATGTTAATTTTTTTCCTTATCTTTGAATATGTCTTTAGCTGATTCTATAATAATTTTTTCTCAAAATACTATATTGATATAAATATACCATTCAAATTTCATATTAAAAAAAACCCAATAGCAACTCTAATCCTTCAATAAATTGAAAATAAAAAAAATAAATAAAAGCTGAAAAAGGTCGTCTATCTTGTGCATGTTCTGTGATCCACTCTCTGCACAAGAGAAGATACGATTAGTCTCACCACAATAGTAGTTGATAAGTCATGTTATTAAATTAATGCATGCAAAAGTCAAGCCCATGTTCACTCACATGTCCATCCGTACACGGGGACTTAAACTCGGATCGTATAATAATTGTATAGGCCGCAAGATAAAAAGACAATAATACTTTTTTATTTTCACGATTCTTGTACTAGTGGTCCCCTGATTTGGTTGTCATTTTTTTTCCTTGTCACGTTAAATAAAATACTATGTATATAAATATAAATCATTATTTACTAATAAGAGAGTAAGCTTAGTGGTAAAGGCATATTACAAATTCAAGAAGTATTTACAAAGTCTCCATATAAAATATAATACTGATATGATCCAACACTTAAAAAAATTTAAGATATGAGGATATGTATATATACATACTATATATCTATACACACTCATTAATTTAATGTATTATTAAATTTATTTGACTTTTATCGTAACTATCTTAAAAATATATTATATATATATATATATAAGTAAAGACCCATTTAATCCAGAAGTAAACATTGATATAGGATACTACAAAGACATTTCAATAGAGGTGAGAGATGTATCTTAGATCATACCTAAGGGCTTAGTGCCCCTTTATATAGTGAGATGACCCCATTGATAAATTCAAAGAGGATCGTCCAAGTGTTTCCTTAAATAAGGAGATTTCCTTAAGAATTAGGGGATAGTGAATACATTATGTACTACTAGCAGGTATGTTCTTAATAGGGGTGTATAAAGGACGGGTTAAGACGGATTTGACTGAATCCCAACCTAGCTCGATTTTTAGACTGGGTCATATTTTGAAACTCAAACCTGACTCGATAATGACCAGATAAATGATCAAGTCAACTTGACTTTTAAACAACCTGTGAAAATTTTGATATTACACATTTAAGAGATATTTTGATATACATAATTCAAAACAAATCATTTTACTATCAAAATAATATCAAGTTATTCAAAATATATTAATTTAAACACAAATTTTTATAATTTATCACTAACTATTATAAAAAAAATATAACTATAAAAGAAAATTTGACTTCGGGTTAGGTCGGGCCAACCCGAAATATGACCCGAACCCTGTCCAAAAAGTGCATCAAGTCAAATCTAAATATCCAAACCCGATTAAGTAAGTTTTGGGTCAAGCTGGTTTATTGGCTGGCCCAGGTCTTGAGCACCCCTATTTCTCTATTTGTGTTGTTCCAATATTGTAAATCTAACCATATATATGCCCAATCGGGGATCTAGGCCAAATCAGTGGAACATCACTGAGGGGGAGACCATATGACAAGGTCAACTCATGGGTCCCATATCCGAGTTCTTTGGAGGTAGGTTGAGGTCCTTAACCCATATGTATATGCGTCAAGTTCCACTTAGTCATGAAGTAAATGGACCTTCATGTATAGGTTAACATCCTCCATATATTTTTTTTTGACACAAAATCCAAATCTTTTTTATGGACAAGATTTATAATATGGGTAATTTGATAATTATATTGTATTCTTATTAATTGCTAAATTAACTTTTTATTTCACATCCTCTCTCTTTCCTATCACTCGTTGGTCTTAAATAAATTTTTGGCTACAAAATTAATGATTACTAGAAATTATTCAATTAATGAATTAAATCAAACAAATAAATAAATGAGATTCAAGATAACTAATTCAAATTTGGGTTAACAACTATCCGATTTTAGTAATTACTAATGTGGCAACTAAAATTATAGAGTTAATATTCATTTTAATCCCTGATTTTATACTCGTGAGTCATTCTATTCCATGACTTTTAAAACAAGTCAAATTAGTGTCTCACATTGTAAAATATGAGTCATATTAGTTCGTTAACTTACATTTATTTAATATTCTATCAATTAAATGATAATATGTAATGTTAAGTGATACTTTGACATTCTTTGTATCATCTAAAACAAAGTAAGTTTAAAATAACTCATTTTGGTGTTTAAAATTATACAAAATGAGTCATTTAAATCTTCTTTTATAGTCATAAAATGACTCATTTTGTTCAATTTTGGATACCAAATGAGTTATTTTAAACTTTATTATACTTTATATGATACATGGTATGTTAAGGTCACATTTAATATTATATATTATCATTTAATTGATAAAACGTTAAATAAAAGTGTGATAAATGACTAATTTGACTCGTCTTTTACAATGTCGGGGACTAATTTGAATTATTTTAAAAGTTAGGGATTAAAATGATTTACGAGTGTAAAGTTAGGAAATTAAATGAGTATTAACTCTTTTATTTTCATTTAAAAGTTACATTTTAATCTTTAAATACGTTTTCATTTTCGTTTAAAAGATAAGTGCATTTTTAATTTATTAAAAAACGTAAAACAATTATCCAATAATTTAACAAATAGTTAAAAGGCTACTAAAATTCTAAAAATTGGGTGTGGAGCAACAGTAGATCCCGCGTTTGTGGCATGAGCCTCCGCTAGCCATCCTTCCTTGTCTTTTAGCTGACAGTGTTAGAACTGTGTCGTCGAGATTGTACTACTCTCTCTTTGTTCTTTTTCAGCTCGCCGAAAAAGAAAGGCTAAAAATGAAAACGGTGTTTCACTTGAATACTTTGATTTACGGTGTCTCCATTGTGTTCCCGTTGTGGCAGGGCAGAGAAAGATGTTGTTCATTGCCTTTGAGATTGTGTTGTGGCTGGTGCGGTGTGGCGTTATTTGGACTTTGATCCGGGAGCATAGGCTGAGTTATGTATTGATGTGTGGTTGGCTTATTTGGTGCAAAGTGAGAATTCGGCTCTTTATATCACAACATTTTGGTGGATTTAGCGGGGGCGGAAACAAACATTGCTCCACAATGAGGTTTGGCATCCTATGTAGATTACTCGTAAGATTAGGGGTTCCGTGGTGGATGTTGCCAAGGTTGCTTCGCCTCCTCTAGTTGGTTCGGCTCACTATGGGATTCTCGTGCATGGCAGGGTTCATCAACCTCACTTGGATAGAGTTGTTAGCCATCAAGGAGAGATTGCTCTTCATTTGGAATCGTGGGTGGAGGAGGGTGTTTTGTGAATCAGATTCTTTGGAGGCTGTAAGTTTAATTTTTACTTCTCAAACCTTTCGAGCTCCAGCTTTGCAAAGTCTTCTTCATCAGATTAAAGAACTTGTGCATTGTGATTGGGTCGTCTCTTTCTATCATGTTCTCTACTCAGCTAATAAGGTGGCTGACTCTTTGGTTAGGATTGGTGTGGTAGATTATGACTCTTTGTTTGAATGAATTTAGCCTCTTAAGGGTATTGTTAGCTTGATCACAGCAGATAACTTGAACAGCTAAGTATTCTATTTTTTTCTCTAAAAATTTTGAGAGAATACAAAAGAAAATTTTCCATTGTAAGACAATTTTTTTTTAAAAAAAATTAATTATTGAAATTATTAGAAAAAAAAACTACAGTATTTGACAAGTTCTCTACCGAATAAAAAAAAAAAAAAACTGTCAAAATAAAGTGAGAGTGGGATTAATGCATGATAGAGTGGAAAGAGAGAAGCAATAATTAGTATGAAATATAATTATCAAATTATTCATGTTATAGATCTTGTCCAAAAGAGAGTTGAGTTTTGGTTAAAAAATATATATAAAAGATGCTAACTTACCTATAAAGATCTATTTATATTGTTAAATATATATATATATATTGTTAATTGAATTTAAGAATATGAAACACAGTCACTTTAAGATTATAAATGTAAAATAGATTTTTTTTTAATATTTCCTTTATAAAGCCACCATATTTAGTTTACGCGTGCGATTTGGCGTTATGCAGCGTCACTGTATCACAACTTAGTGGATACACCAATTTAAAAAACCAAAAATTAATTTTGATATGTTTTGAAGTATCAAAATAATCAAACACAATATATCCTAAATACCAATTAAGAGGACAACCTTACTATCCTCAAAGGGAATTAAGTCTCATAAAGAGGGAGGTATCCTTGAGAAACCAAATAAACATATAAACATTATATGAATAACGTAACTCCTGAAACTTTTTAAAACATTATATGCACATCCTATATTATCATATTTGTAAAAATGATTGAGTCTCATATACACTACTTGAAAAGTTAGACAAATGAGAGAATTTGAGTACATAACAATGAAAAGATTTTACACTGTTAATATATTAAAATTAAAAATTATATTATTTATATTAATCGGATATGAAACACTATAATAAATGGGATGTGAGTCTCCATGATATCATGTTATGATTGCAGATAACATTTTTTCTAAAATTAAACTAACAATGAAAAAGAAATCAACAACTAAAACGATAAAGGACCCTACACCCATGTTACTCTGTTGACAAAGGCGAATCAAAACAAATGAAACAACAAACACGCCGCTGTTACCGCTTACTTTCTCATGTAACCACATTTGTATGTTCCCAATTACTTCCAACCACCCTTTTTAATTCCTTAAATAACGGAATTCAATTGCTTTTTGCTTTTGAGTATTCATGATTGGCTTTGATGATTTGGTTCCAATTATCCCTATAAATATCTATATCCAACTCCTAGATCAGAGATAACCAAGGCTTTATTCTCTTTAGCTTTTTCTTTCCTCTGAAAGTGAGCCCTTCCTTTGCTTCACATATCATACAAAAATGGCAGCACGTTCCTGCACCTCCATTTTGATTGCCCTCTCTTTGCTTCTGTTGGTTGCATTCTCCAATGTGGCTGAGGTACATGTCAAATACACTAAAACACTTTGCTTTGCTCAATCATGCACGGTTGCCTCTCTAGATAGTAGCATTATACAACCAATTTGACTTCAAAAGTTATGACCAAATGTTCTAAGTCTTGCAAAATTTGTGTTTATGTGCAATCCTTTTGAACAGGTTTATGGAAGTGCAAGTCTTCGTCCTTCAGGTATGCCACGTTCAGTAAGATTTTCTTGTGCATTAACAAATTTTGGGTTTCCCAGTTCTTTATTTTTGTATAATAGAAAACAGAGCATTTTAATGAATCTTATGAACCATCATCTCCGCTGGGGAGAGAGAGGATCCAAGTGTAGAATTCTTGCTTAGTCCTAGAAATTCTGGTACTTAAACAATCTCTTTCAAAAACTTAAAATATTGAATAAAGATACAAATAATCTAATGAAATTCACCCCAGATCCATTTTATTTGTCTGAATGACAATGAACCCCTGAATGCAACTCTCATATACGATAAAGGTCAATGTAATTTTCAAGAGAGATTAGTGTAATAATCATACAAATTCAAAGATATCTCGGACAAATATTGAGAGGAACTAGGGGTAATTTCATCAAACTTTAGAAGAGATCAGTATAATTTGCTTATAACTTTATACTATATATCTAATAGGCTTACAGTAACCATGTTAATTTTCAAGTGCTTTCTCTGCTAATAGTGTTAGAACATATAACTCCACAGATTGCAAACCAAGGTGTACTTACCGTTGCTCAGCAACTGCACACAAGAAGCCGTGCATGTTTTTCTGCCAGAAATGCTGCGCCAAATGCCTATGCGTTCCTCCTGGAACATATGGCAACAAGCAAGTCTGTCCTTGCTACAACAGCTGGAAGACAAAGGAAGGGGGACCAAAATGCCCTTGAAGCTCTTTATTTCCTCATTATATATATTATATATAATTAATATATACCTCAGCAATTATCTTCACTACAATGCCAGTGATTGGTAATGCAAGGGCACATTTAATTGTGTCCTCCCTTCAGAGGAAAATATTTTTAGATTATTGTCTTTGGTGTTGCAAGTAGTTGGTTGCACTAGGTAGCTTCTAATTTTTAGAAGCCAGACTGTAATATCGATTATCGATTAAAGTAATTTGTCAATTGTCACAAACTATTTTCTTGTTTGGGGATTTCATAGATATTACCAGACAAAAAATAATTCTTGGTAATGTTTAATAATTCACATGAATATGCTAAGAAGAGCATCTTGGGTCAGTGGAATTACGCCAATCTATAAACACGAAAAGATTGCGATACATACAAGCAACAGCTAGCGTGACCTCACTTAGAAAATAGCGAAAGACAAAAACAGGCTTCATCTTCGCTGTTAAAAGAGGGAGGGAGAAGGATCAAAACATTACTCTGTATATTTACTCTTAAATACCCAATTCAAAAACCTTGCCTTTTGGCCTCTACTCTATAATCATGCATAAAGAGTACACATTAAATACAATATGTGTATCCGTTACTTTATTCCCTATTATAGCATGTTCCATTAAAGTAATTAGTAGCCGTTCATATCATATAAAAGAATTATGGATGCTTTTGGTCTACGTACTTATAACGGCCTGAAATTATTTAAATGGGACACGATTTTTCATGTGACCATCGTATATTTTTTTATGATTAGTTTTAATACATTGTTAATATATTAAATATCATTACACGTGATATTTTATATAGTTATTATAAAATTCAAATATTTTTTATGATATAATAATGCACGATTATAAAGATCTGTAATAAAAAGATAGTAAAAATCTTTACTTATATGTATGTAAGCTTCATTGCTTATGTGAGTGAATAGAGACCCAAAACACAACCTGGAGATGTCTAAATCTAAGGTGTATATGGTTGGCAAATAAAAATAAAGGAAATAAAAATTTTTATGAATCATTTCCATATATAATTTCATACGTACAATTTCATACATAGAGCTTATTTGTAAGAAAAATCATTCTAATTTTAAGCTACAATCAAGCACACCTAAAGGTAAAGAAAGTCTACAAACGTACTTGACCAAAGGAAAAGATTATTCATAGAAAGAACATACCAGATGTTGACAAAAGCATCTACTTTGGTCCCTCGCACAATTGTCATCAAGCACAAAACAAAATGATGGGGTCATTACAATTAACCGCTAGTCTTCTTCTTGGTTGATTGTATTGCTGGTCCCAAATAATTACCCAAAAAAGACAAAAAAAACTATGGTGTGTGGTATCTTCTTCTTCTTCTTTTTTTTGTTTACTTATTCTCTTTTTCTACACACAGAGACGACACACCACACTCTCATTTAATTTTTCGGACTAACAACTCAACCAATAATCGTGAAAGAGAACAGAATGACTAGCGTTTATACAGAGAAAGATATAATTTTTGAAAAATCTTCGTCAGAAGAAATCAATTTTCTGGTTTTCTGTGGTAAATCTATATATATTCGGCTTGCTTTTATAATTTTACTGATTGTTGGACCCGTGCGATACATGAGGAGATTGTTGATTATTATAAAAAATAAATGATAATTTATTTAAATATATCTTACTAAAAATTGAGTATATAAATTTATCTTAAAAGTAAGTTAATATTTAAATAATTAAATAAATGGACAAAATATAAATATATTATTCTATTTTATATCTTATTTTGAATATTATATTTATAAGAGTGAAAAAATCTCGATAGATGACCTATAACTAACAATAAAAAACATGTTTTATGAAAATTTTACATATTTCGAAAGTTAAAATTGTTGAATAAAGAAGGAGAATAAATGAATAAATTTATATATCATGAGTTACTTATAGGAAGGACAATGAGTATCTATGAGAAAGAGGATATGTCCCACACCTCCTGTCACTATTTAGAATTTTGCCTCTCATCTTCATTCCCATCTCCCTTATGGGTCCGTATTTCTCATTTCCCATAAGAATTTTGAATCTCATGATACTTGGGGGTTTATTAACAAATTTCAAAAAGAAAAAATTTTTAAAATATTTTATAATTTGAAAAATAAATATTCATAATAACAAATAATATTAATGAAACGTAATCTAAATTAAAATTAAAATGCATACATAATGCAAATATAATAAAAATAATTAAAAAATGAAGGTGTGCTATCTCTGTCGCTATCCCAACAAACATAGACTTAGCACCATTGATAATCCCTATGAAGATAAAATATGTCTCAACTCCCTTTCCCATTGTGAGTAATTCCCGCATGTACCCACTTTCAATTTTTTTTATCATCCCTAGTCGTTTATATCTTTTCAGTAAATTAAAATATTTAATTTATAAAAATATATTTTCAAATTAAAAAATAATAAATAAATTTAATTTATACAATTTCAATTACACATCTTTTCCTTGTACTTTCTTTTGATAAATTAAAATATCAATTTCAAAATATATGTTATAATATGTAATAATTAGTAAAAAAATATAATTCTAATTTATATAATCTCAATTATTAGAGTAGTATATCAATTATAATATTATTTTGAATAAAAAAAATAATATAACTATTTAATTTTTAAAATTAATAAATATTTAGTATCATTATCAAAGAAGTGTAAATTGTGGAATTAATTTTTTTTAAAATATTTTATTGTTGAAAAATTAAAGGTGTTTTTTTCAAAAAAATTAGTATGAAAAAATTATGGAATTAATAGACTGGAATATGCAAGTTGTAAAAAATTAAATAGAATATAGTGATATAGGTAGATAGATAATTTTTTTATTATGATTTTCAAAAGTACTAAATTTGAAGTAAGAAAATTTTCTCCTAATTTCATCCTCATTTAGAATTTTGTCTCCGTTCTCATCCACATCCTCGTCATGGGTCTCCATTCCTCATTCCATGTGAAAATTTGAATCCCTATTGATATTTATGAGTTGATTAAAAAAAATTTATAAATAATTTGAACTTTAAAATATAAATACTCATAATAATAAATACTACTAATGCAACATCAATATAATAGCTTTATTATCATTAATACTATAATTATATATATAATTTTTATGGTATAATATATTGAATTATAATTTTGTTTATGTTATTTTTATTTTTTATATTACTTTTATTAATGGTAGAGAGATATAAAGGTATTATTGGAAAAAATAATTGATAATTAGAAGGTAAATTAAATTCAGAAACTTACTGTAAGTATTAAGACTATGAAATGATGGAGTATAATTTTTCTATGAATAACACATAGAAAAATTTTTATGTAATGAGTCTTAAATATTAGTATTATATCAATTGTTATCATATTGGATTAAAAATAAATTATCATATTTGCATTATAATGATTCTTAAATATTTGATTAAGAATAAATTTGGTAGAAATTGAATTTTGAATTATTATCATATCAAAATTAATTAATTAGTAATTTGTTAACAAATTGACCTGCCCGTTTTCTTTTGAAAAAAAATGCTAATTTTAAATCTTATTTATTTTGAAAATATTTCCTTTATAATTTTTTATATTACCTTCATAATGTGAGGCTATTAATGGTTCTTAATTTAATTGTAAGTCATAATTATATTGACATGAGTTCTTTCTTAGTGTAAATTACAATTTTTAATGATTGTAATATTTGATTTTATTTTATATAAAAATAATTAATAATTAAATTATAAACTAAGTTTAAAAAAATCTTTAGACATAAAAATTAAGAAAGGTGGGGGCTTAAATCACTATATGAATTACACGTGAAGCCTAAATCACCATATGAATGACACGTGTAATAGTTTCTATAAAATGAGTCTGAAATATTAGTATAGTAGGTAGTAGATTTATAATCTATAATTATAATAATAATAATATAATTTGCATATAATATATAATATTGTGTATATTTTTCAATTGATATATATTATTGTATAAATGAATGTCTGGCTTCAAAAAAAAAAAAAGTGAAAGATTGGGTTTGTTAGTTTTATAGATATGCAAGTCACAAAGGACGCCTTGTATTTTTAGAGGTGGCTATTTACTTTGTTTGATTTTAGAAATGACAAATGCTTGCTTTCATTTCTATCTGACATAGATTGATAGAAAAAAAAAATGCTCCTTTGTAAATTCTGAGACAAATTTATCTATTCTCTATGATCAATCTAATGAAATTTTTCATTAAGTATTAGACAAATTAGCATAGATAATCATGAATTGGATCACAACATTTTATTTTAGCCAAATGAATCTATTTGTCAGTTTTTTAAACTTGTTAATTATTAGTAGTTTGATCCAAATACAATTAACAAATTTTTAATTTACACCAAAATCAGTGATTAAATATATATAGGGATTCAATGAGCAACAATAGTGGTTATGTATTCTTTGTCCAATGTTACGGTTACATGACAAATCAAAGAATTATATGGATATAACAAAATCAAATCTAATAACACTGTATAAAACATAAAAGAGAAAGATTTGCCCCTAAAAGATCCTCTATGCCATAATCGCACGGCAAATATGAAATCTTTTTATTGATCTAATCAAGGCATTCCTTTTTTTTTATATATCACACGATTTTTTGTTATAACAGAGAATTTTTTGTTAATATAATTAAGGCATTCCCCTTTTTTATTTTTTTCATATCATATGATTTTTTTATTATAATGGAGAATTTTTTGTTAATCTGATTAAGGCATTCCCCTTTTTTTTTCATATCACACGATTTTTTTGTTGTAATGGTCCTATTAATATTTTAATCACCCCAATAAATTTATATCTAATCTACTTTTCAATGATTCTTAATTCGATATTTGTTTTTTATTCTTAATTATTCTTAATTTTAATTATAAATCGTAATTTTAATAATTTTTAATCTCATGAATATATCTTAATGATTCTAATTTTATTGATTCACATAATTTTTAATGATAGTAGATTTGATTTTATTAATAATTAATAATTTAATTATAAATTAAGTGAAAAAATCTATAGATATAAATGTTTGGAAAAATGGGTCCTAAATCACTGTATGAACGATACGTGTATCCTAAAACTCTATATGAAATACACTTGTAATACTTTCCATTAAATGACTCTCAAATATTATAATAAATAGATTTTACAATTTTCCCCCTAGCTAGTACCTCAAAACAATTGAGTCATTTGCTGCAAAGGTTCGATTTCCACATTATGCGCCTTGTCGCTCACTGCAATCAACATAACGCTACCTTGAGAAATTAAATAATAGATCCTCCTAATGTATATGTCTACAAATTTTTAAATTAAAAGTTTTTTATTCAATATTAAATAGTATTCAAATGTTCTCCAAATTATCACTTATAACATTACGAATAAAATTTTAAATTAGAAAAACTTTTACTGAGTAATATTATATTGACTCACACTTTGGAGAATATGATGTCGGCACACTTACATGCACCGTTGAATTATGTGTGAACCTCACTTAATTTGGATCCCACACCTCATCTAATTATGGGTGTGAGTGTATTGATTCGATATATTATAAATTGTGAGTCAAAATAACATTTCTTTCCACATCAATTCTTAGGGGAACTTATCAACACTCTACTATACTTTTTAGTGTATATTTGTTTTACATCGCAAACAAAAAAAAAATATTTCTGTCTTACGTCCAATAGAACAAAAAAGTCTAAATATAACCTGAACCAAACTCGAGTGTAGTATAATCCACTAACTCCTAAGGCCATATGCTAGTGGTATTTTAGAGATGGGATATATAGTGATAGATTGAAAAAAAAAATGCAATGAAATCAAAGATAAAATATAAATATGAAAAAAGTTACATAATTTGCTGAAAAAATATCAAACTTTGTGGGAACATGTGCCTCCAACCTTTTACATGTAAAGTTCCATATCTAGTGATATAAAATTTAGTGGCCTAATTCTACGACACTATTATCTATATATACCAAACAAAAAAAAACTTAGCTTTATCTAAAATAAAATTTAAAAAACTTACAAGGATAGATATTAATAAAAATCTAATTTTTTCCTAACTCAAAATTTGCAGTATAATTGTATCTATTTATAGAGGGAGAAGTGGCTGATGAGAGGCACTTATGACACTTATCTTACTTCTAATTCTTAGCTTCTTACAGGAGTTTTTCTATGTTATTGATGTGATTAATTAGATATTTGATTTATTCCTCATTGTGTACTTTTGATAGAACTATTGACTTTTGTATTGGTTTTGGGAATAATTTGTAATTACAAGCTGTTGTGTTTAACTTGTCTCTTTGAGTATGGTTTTATGCACAGGAACTTTGGATCAAGTGCAAAATGTCAAGAACAAGGGATTGGATTGAGACAAAAAAGGATGTTTTGGAAAGCTCAAGAAGTCTTCTATAACTTTTATGTTTAACTCAAAACCCAATTCTAAGAGCATCTTGGTGAAAATCAAGTTACAAAATTAAAGGTTGTTAATGTTCTGATGCTGTCCAACTTGACCTTCAGTCAGTATTTTTGTAATATCTAGAGCTATAGATCTCCGATTGAGGTGATTTTGGTGGCTTTGGAAATCTGATTCAAAGGGCTACAATCACTATTTCAAGTATTGAGGGCAAATTCTATTCTGTCTAGCACTGCAGTGCTAAAGAGGGCTGTAGCTTTCAACAGCACCGGAAAAATATGACTTCTATCGACAACATCATGCGCAGCGCTCTTAGCTGCTGGCCGTGCGATGATGCAGAAGACCTCATTTTATCTGTTTTTGGGCCCATTTTGGCTTATTTTTAGAAGGCAGTATATATAGGAATGTTACATACTTTTACCCTAGTTTTTAGTTTTGGAGTTTCAATTTGGAGAACTCTCTCTCTCTCTACATTTCTCTCCATCTTCTCTCTACATCTTCTTCTTCTCTATTCTTCTTTCTCTTAGGATTTCATTAGTGAAGGTGATTTGTCTTGGAGATCGTGGTGATGATCATTGCTATTATTTCCAAGTTCTTTTATCTTTATTGTTATAATCCTCCAAAGATGGAGAAGTAAATTTCTTTACTAGTGTAAGGGTTTCCGGATGGATTGGGATTATGTTTAAGACCTATTTTGATATTAAATGCATTGGTTTTCTTAATGTTCTGCAGTTTTTATTCCTATAATTATTGTGGTGATTGCTATAATTTTTATTGGGATAACTAAATTGACGATCGTCATTTAGGGAAACCCTTTGGGCATAAATTGATAGATATATTGGTTTATGTTTGATGGAGAATATTAGAATTAACTTTCCAATTGGCATTTAGGCTATAACAATTGGTTTATTAAATTAATGTGATTTCTAATTAAATTGGCGATTGTCATTTATTGGTTATTTGCATTGATTAAATTCTAAAGGTCGATCGATCACTAGTAGAATTACCAGTAATTTATTACTAATAGCCACCAATGGGTTTAATGTTGGGTCAATGATAACTAATTTTCAATCCTAGGAATACCTTTCACTAGTGCCTTTTTCATTGTTGCTATTACCTTTTCATTTAATTATTTTAATTTTATTCTTCAAAAGCCCCTAATTTGTAATTGACTAATAACATTTCCTTGTGAGACGACCTGAGTTGTATCTCTTTACTATATTTTTTGTGCAACTTAGCATTTTATAAATTTTAATTTGTTGTGAGTCGCGACAGCTCGCATCAGTGGCCCTGCCTCGAGTACAAAAGGGGAAAGAAAATGGTGTAGTGATATGAAAAAGTGTTGGATGAGCACAAGTTTGTCATCATATTCTTGTACATACTCACAATAAAGTTAATAGGACTCATAAATAAAAGGATGTATCTTTTGTAATAATATTGGAACCATTTTTTTTTTATAAGTATACATGTGTAAAAATAAGGTGATGAATTTATACTCAAACAAGAATATCTCATGGTAATAGATCCACCCTAAACCCCCAATTGTTGTTCTTTTCTTTCCACACTCCCATGTCACTACCAACACTCAAGCCACCGCCTCCAACCATTGCTCTGGCCACCACCTTGGCCTCCCACTCGGCACTCACTCCCTCCTCGCCCTTGCCCTACACCAACATCCCAACCTCACCACCTCCAATGCTATTTTTCTTTATATTTGTCTTCATATGCTATTTGGAATTGAATAGCATAATTCCCTATTGCTTTGCTCATCACACACACTCTACAAAACTACATCCACTTTTAAGAGCCATAATTGGTGAATGTGGAATAAAGCTCCAAAACTAATAAACTATATTTAGGGTCCATTCAGATAATATAATTAATAACTTTTTTAACTTTTTAAAAGTTAAAAATCACATTTTTTATTTTTTATTTTGTTTGGTAAAGCAATTCATTATTTCTCTAAAGTTATTCTTAGTGTTTTTTGAGAAATTAAATAATCTAACTTCTTAAAAAGCACTTTGTAAAACATTAAAAACAAATATTTTTATTGTTATATATTTGAATATAAAATGACTTATTCATAAGTTATTTTTTAAAAATTATTTTTATATAAACATTTAAATAGGTCGTTTACCTAAACGAAACCTCAGTTTATTCAAGGCTATTTTACCATTCTTGAGTTCATTGGTGGCAATGCATCAGGAAATTTTTTTTTGTAGATTTTCAACATGTAAATATTACATTACTCATTTTCATACCCCTAAACCATTAGGATTGGCCATTGATGACAAATTTAAATAATTTATTAGGAGATTATATATTTAAATCTCATTTTCAATGAAATACACCCCGCAACAAAAAAAAGGAAACCATATGTGGCTTCTTAACTCTGATTACTTCTCTAAGTTGCTTAAGTCTTCCTCTAGGGAATGTTTTGGTTAAAAAGTCAAGTAGTTACTCATGTGAACAAAATAAAATACTTGTTTGCATTTATGAAATATGAACCTGTCTAATCACTTCTCATATGAAATAATGTTTAATGTTGATATGTCTAAATGTATGAAAGAGTATTGGATTCTTTATATCATCAATCATACTTGTAATACCCTAGTTTAAATAAAATGGTTAGAAAATTTTTTCAAATCAAGAAGAGTTGTTAGTTACCCTTACCTATCATTCCAGGCCCAGAATTTCACTAAGTCTGGACCCTACACGTCATTGAAGGACTATATGATAGAATCATATTTTTGGGACCAAAAGTCCCAGTAATTGTTCCTAAAAGAAAATAAGTCGAAGGAAGATTTTTAATGAATTTTACAAACTTTTAAATACTTCGTTATTGACCACCAAGTTTGAAAAATCATAAGAATTCCCAGATTTGAACTAAAACCTAAAATTTAGGTTTTGATTTGTTTGAATTTTGATTTTTTTTTAATTTTATTTGAATTGAAATTAGGGATATTTTCTTGTTTACATTTATGTTTTAAAGTTAATGGAGAGTAAAATAAATGAGGACATTAAACTTACCAGCCCATCGGTCAACAGACAATTAAAAACCCCCATTTCGGGGTCCAGATCGTCATTCACCTCAAAACATACCCCAAACTCGAGAAACCCTGCTCTTCACCCCCAAATTCACTCCCAAATTCCATTTTCTTCCATTTTCTCTTAAAATCAACTTTAATATTTCACTTCTAAAGCTTTAAGATATGTTGTTCTAGTGATTTTGCTTCTATTCCTTCCATTTTTCTTTGTCTTTGGGGGTTGTCATGAAGTTTTCCATACCTGTCAAGGAGGTGGAGCCCTTTCAACATATTAGAATTAGATTTGAGTTATATAGAGGTTTTAGCAGTTAATCTAGAATTCTATTGCTTCATTGATAGATACTAGTGCCGTTCCTACTTCCTAGAACTCTGCTAATGCTATTCCTATGTCTGCTGCCACTCTAGGTGAGTGGGTTCACATATGTAACTTCTATGTTAATCATTATATATATTTTCACATAAAACATGAGAGTATATATGATTTTATAGTTTATTTTGTGAATTACTGAGATTTCTGCGAAACGTTATGTTATGAACTATTGGTTTAATAAGAAAATGTGTTTTCTTGAAAACCATGGGGCATTTACCATTGAGGATGAGTTTTTGTATAGTTGCATTGCAAATTTAATCATTTAGAGCTGCTTTTATGATCATGTGATTCAGATATTGTATATTGTTATATAAAGAGGGATTTTGAAGTCTAGGATAGAAGACTTTGGAAATGATAGAGAAAAGAATGAGATTTCTAGTTGAGCTGGCAATAACTATAGAGAAACATGCTATGTGTTAACGACAGTTAATCCGTTAACCTTGGTACCAAGTAACCCAAGACCAGAGATAACAGAATTTATTGTCATACGGGGATGGCGATACGTAACGCCTAGATATGACTAAACATTTATATTCAGAGTTTGTTATGTCACAGACATTATACGTAACCAGAGCAGAGATCACTTTTTCTTTATTAGAGTACTGTTAGGTCAGGTTATAGAAAGCCAAGGTTTGAAAACTTGATTATAATTATGAAATGTTTGATACTGTTATTATTGTCACTATTATTCTGGTGTTGTGTACTTTCTCTTGGTGTCCCATGAAAGGGGTTCCAAATGAGGGTTCACTTACTGAGTTTTGGTTACAAAACTCACCCCTCTATTCATTTCATATTTTACAGATACTGTAGCTGCTGAGGGTACTTCTACACCATCTTCCTCCCAGCAACGATAAATTTCAATTTTTGAACTCATTAGGTGAGGTGTTTGGCATTCTGCTCTAAATGTGCTCCAGTGTAGTGCAGACAGGATCTCAGATTGTAGAGCATGATTACATTTTACATAGTCTTGTACATTAGGATACGATTTGGATTGTATAATCTATGTTTTCCATAGAAACTTTATATGCAAAGGACTTTATGCATATTTTGTGATATTATGATTAGCCTTTGAAAGTTTCTAAGATAAATTGGTTTTATAAATATGGTTTCAAGAGTAGGTGATTTGTACGCAAAAAAAGAGAGCTATTTTATGGATTTTTTTCATAATTCAAATGTGCATGTAGAGATGATACAAGTCACAAGGCTTACGTGGGAATGAAGTTTCTCACGTACTAATCATGTGCTCAAGTTAGGTTGTGACATACATATAATTGATTCTTATATTTATTATTTAAATTATTTTGTATATATAAAAAATTCATTAGATAATTCGGTAATATTGTAATATTAGTGTATCAATATCATCTAACTCATTTTCCCTATAAAGTGATATAAGTAAATGTTTAGTTTGTCTTGGACAAAGTAAGAAAAAATAGTAAATAATATTTTTTCTTAATATTTTTAATTTGACATTAATTTGATTCTAATAAATTTTTTCATAAATTTAGTTGTAATAAATTTTATTTCAATTTAATCATTTTTTTATATTTTTACTTTAATTATATGACTAAATTAATATTGAAATAAAAAAAATAATGAATAAAATGATATCAAAACTAAAAATATTAAAACTAAAATGATATTAAAATTTTTATTAAAATTGAATTTATATAAAAATATTTATTTGAATCAAATTGATATTAAATTAAAAATATTGATAAAAAATAATTTGTTTAATCAATAAAAAGAATGATCATAGTCTCTTTATATATGCTAAAAGCCAAGACCTAGCAAGTAGCGGCTAGGGATGGCAATGGGCGGGTTTTTGCTCAATTCGACCCCACCTCGTACTAGGTAATATTAGTCTCAACCTGCCTTGACCCTGTCCGCGAGTTTTGCAAGTTTAAATCTGCACATGTCTATCGAATACTCGTTCTGCCCCGCTATTTTTTAAAAACCTTGTAAAATTATCTAATCTAAAAAATCAAACACAAAAATATGAAATGTAACTAATGACAATGTTAATATTTAAATTCTAAAGCAGTAGTTATCAATATACAAAAAATAATAGAATATCCTAATAGAATGAGTGGGTATTACTCATTAATGTATTAGGGATTTAAGTTTTGGTAATTTTATTTTTTAAAAATATATAAGGGTGCGGGGCGGGTTGGAGCGGGTTCACCATAAATTCGCACCGGACCTAACCAACATGTGAGCAGGGCGAGCTTTTAACTCGACCCGAGCGGGGTGGGTAGGGCGAGTAATCCGCTAATCGGGTAGGGCGAATAGCCTACTGGTCGGGTTGAAATTGCTATCCTTAATAGTGGCCATGGATTTTTATCTGCTACCGGATTAGGTTGATGGGCCATTTAGCCCCGAAAGCACAAAAATTATCACAAGGGTGTTGCTGTTGAATGTGATAAATAGATAAAAAATAAAAACACTATCATTCCATTCAATTATTAGAGTGAATGTGTCGTTGAGATATATACGTTCCAACAACATTTTTTTATTTATGTTAATGAATTATGTCTGCAACTAGAATGACGTGGACCTCAATTCCACCCTTAGCACATTTTCACCCTGCTGCCTCTGTTGTCTTATGCCCCCTCTCCCTCTTCAATTCCCAGTTCTAGTTCCTTATTGTTGGCATCCAAAGGACCACACCCTCACCTTGTGGCTCTCATTGCTCCTCTCCATTTCTTCTTTCACTCTCTTGTCTGTGTCACTATTTCTAATTTTCTATGTACTTGCAAGTTCCACCCTTTAGCTGCTACAGTTCTTTGTTCCCTTCCCCCTTGTTCTCCTTTCTTTGTTCCACAGGTAAGTAGTACTTGTTACTCTCTTTTTTTGTGTGCTGTCTTAGAGTAATGTTTGAACATTTTTTCTTAAGTGGGGTGTTGGAAAATTTATTGTGTTTTCACTGGAATGTTATGCACAGTTGTTGTTGTTGTTCTTTGTTTTTCTGATAATTTTTGAGGGCGTGATAGTTTTTTATTGTTGTTCAGGTGCACGTGGTGGAAAATAAAAAAAATTTAATAATGATGATCTGTCTAATTTTTATCTAGTTTGTTTCTCCTGTAGTGATGATTATTTTTGGCTGTGTGAAATTTGAGTGAATTGATGATAATTGGCCTAATTATCTGCATTAGAAGTTTCAACTTCAAAGTTGATGAAATCGTTGTGATCACATTGCTTCTGTTCAATAATCACTTCAGGATATTGAGAAAAGGGTGAAGGGCATGGCGATCTGCACCGTGGTTTTACAGATATATACTTCAATTGACATGTAAATTTTTGTGAACAAAATTCAGGCAATACAACTAAGTTTCACCATTATTTCAAGCATTTGAGCTGGTCACCGCTTCTTCGAATTTGTGAACTTCTAAATGTTGGAAATTGTTTTCATAACCTAGGGTATTATAGATATGTGTTGCTTTGGAATAATTAGTAGATGATGGTTTCTGGGGAATGTGGAGAAATGAACTGTGTTGTGTCACTTCATTAAATGGATATTCTTTTCAAGAAACATTTGGATTAGGTTTGGAATAATGTGCAGATTGTTGCATAAATGCTTATTATTAACAGGTATCTGAAATGACAGAAAGCAGAAGCAAATTTGCAGAGTTTATTATATGAATAACTTACTGTTGAGTGCCTGCTTTTGGGTACTTGAATGTCCAAATTTAGTGGGCATTGTGATTGCTATAAATGATTCTCAAGAAAATAACACAGAACTTCCCTAATACTCTAATCTGTCCAACTTATTTTGTCAATTGATCCTTGAATGGTATTTTCTGGGACACAATGTGTCTTTGTATTTCTTTTTCCTCATAATATGCATCTTGTTGAATGGAACTCATGGTTAGTCAAATGTTTAGATTGTACAGGCCACTATTTCTTGTCCTATGTCCTCATGCCCTTTTGTTTTCTTCTCCAGAATTGTGATATTCAAGTGCAATGAAGGCCAGGCCTATGTCATTCTTTTTTTGATATTCTGATGGCGCTTACCGCAAACAAAGTTTCAAGTAGTCCTATAGTGACTCATAGGACAGCTCTTTGTAGATCACACGAAAAACATTCTTTTTCCTTGTCAACAAGGATCAATGGAATACAGCCTCCAGGACATGGACTGGAACATGGACATCTGAACCATAGATGTGTCCTCACAAAGAGATCAACCTTATTCAATGACCTGCTTTTGAACATCAATGGACAACCAATTAGTTTGATCTCCAAGAAATCTTCTATCTCATGTAAATCGACAGGAGCAAATAATACTGAAGAGAAAGATTGTGTTACAACTTATGATAATGTTTCTGATTTAAATAGGTAATAAAATTAATATATAGATGAGTACCCTTCTGCCATATGAAAATATCTATTCTGTAATCTGTTACAAATTCTTTTTTCTGCTATTTCGTATGCCTGAACTAGTACCCCTTAATTATTACCTTTCAGTTGCCAATTTTGTTTCATGTTAAACTAGCATTATCTTTTTCATCCCTTTGAAGATAGTGTGTAAAATTATCACAATTAAATATTGGAGGATTCAAACTTAAATATTAGAGATCTGTTCGTATGTACAGAATACATTCCAAAGATGAGAAAAATGATCGCATTCATTCTGTTCGTGGCTTGGCTGAAGCTTGTAGATTTGTTTGTAATGATGCAAAGTTTGTCAATGAAAGGGCTCGCAATGACATTGTCTTGCTCTCACGGTACCACCTGCAACCTGTTTTTGATCTTATATTATTTCTGCTTGATAATCACTATCTAAATAATTGAACAACACTGCTTCTGCTCTAGATATTATAGTAGTCGCGACATGAAGATTCATGATATGGAATTTATCTTTAGCTGGCTTAAATATTGCTTCTCACCCCATTATCTCTCCATTTCATTTAACTATATATTTTGAAATATTAAATATTCTTCTGAGAATAGCAGCTAGAAATACAATGTTGTCCTGATGAATCGAAATAACTGTTAAGTATTTGTTTTGTCAGTGGCATAATGAGGCTGGATGCCCGAGCACGCCAAGATGTTGCTTTTCTTGGGACAGAATTTCTCAAGCTTGATGGTTAGCTCTTTTACCTGGTTTTAAATAATGTCTCTTTGTACTTTAACTTTGCTTCCTTATTTCATCCAGTCAATGACTTTATTAGAAGTTATAATTGTTCAAAATATACTCTATTGTATTTCATACAAGGACTGCAGTGTCCTCCCATTAACCCTGGCCCATCCCCTCTGCCCAATCAAAAGAATGGAAGAAACAAACAAGTCAAACGAAATTGCATGTATATGGATCAAGCATCTTCAGTTTGAAAAGAGATTACTTTCTTGCATATCAAAGTGTTATTTTTGGAGCATATGGGGAATATTGAAGTTCTGATAAGCCAATACGTGTGCATGAATCTTTTCTTCCTTTTAGTTCGTTCTTCTAAATGGAAAGGATTCAAGAGCTGCACATTTCTAGATGATTCTATTCTCATGTTTCACTTGTGTTGTCAACTTACATATTATTTTTTCTTTTTTATTTTGCTGTGTAGCTCGAGCAAGAGAGGATACTGAGAAAATAGATCGCAATGTCAAGGAAAAAGCTAAACGCCTTAATAGCATTGCTACTGTCTGTATCATATATCTTCAAAATTGCTAATTGAAAATGAAAAAGTTCATACTGGCGGTATATTTCGTGTTGATTTTTTTTATTCTTTTTTAAATATGTACTCTGCAGATCTTGAAGGATAAAGCTCAGTCCAGATTGAAAAGTGTTGCTGATGAGCATTGGAGTGATGGGGCCTTAGAGGTAAACCTGTTATTTTCTCATTTTCTTTATCAGCAAAGTGATATGCTTGGTTAATATGATATAAAATTAGCATGGGTACAATTTGCATCCAGTGATATTTGTCTTCTATATTTTGCTCATCCCCTTCTAACTATATATTTAATCACAATTTATTGGATACGGTGGATGTTGATTGTTGAGATAGAAGAGGTGAAATTTTACAAATAATATTAAAGATCAAACTCCTGGTTCTTGTCATCCATTGAACATTATTATTTCTTCCTATTAGAGAGGTAGACTCATGGGTGTACATAAATAGAAACCAATTCAGCTATATCATAGCATGGGTTGACGTGGGCACACTTTGGGTGTGGATTGATCTCTCATACATATTTTTTGGGACACCTATAAAACACTTGTGTAACACGAGTATTTAAGGACATATTTTAGTCTTGAAGTTCAGTCTTCCCAAGCTATTATTCATTAAGTTAAATGCTAAGAAATATTTTGTATAATATGCTAATCAGAAGGGATTTAAATGTAAATGTATTTAACATGAATTTGATATATGATAGAGCTCTACAGCATTCTCTAATCTATGTAGCTGATCCCACTTAGTGGAACAAGGCTTAGTTGTTGTTGTTGTATTAAGAAGAAAATTCATTCATGTAATTTAGAAACTCGAGCAACTAAAAAGCTTTTCCCATGCTCACAAATTTCCCCTAGTACAAATTATTTTGTATTCCATCAAGGTAGGAAAAAGTTAACACATAATGTACTTTTCAGGAAAGAGGAAATGCAAACCATTTGATCTATAACTTATTTTGGTTTGATTAATTTTCCTTTTGAATTTTCTTTGCAATGTCAAGATGATAATTACTATTGATCTTAATTGGATTGATCCAAATCATTTTTTACAACAAGATGGTGGATGGTGTAAAGTATCGCAAGTCTTATATCATTGCCAAGGAATCCCAACACTATTTTTAGTGTGTGTAATATCTATTATGCGTAGTATATGCATATGGTATTTTGTTGGGTTCATGTTCAAACCATGGACCAGTAATGCATTTCCAAAACTAAACCAAACCAAATCAGAGAGTAAAGAAATGCAATTTGGCTTTTTTTGCTCAATCTAGTTTGGGCTTTACAATGCCCCTGTTCATTCCATGTCTATCACATGTCTCATTGAATTAGAATTCTTTTCCCATCAAATAGTTATTGAATTGTTTTTTCAGTTTAAGATGTTTCCTTTGTATGCCTATCCCATGTAGATCTTAATATGAATCTCTAGCTCCTTTTGCAAGTTTGTGTCCTAAGAAACAAGTGTTTGATTATTTAAAATACCTATGATTACCAGGCTCCTTTTCACACAACCTTTGAACTTTCAGGCTGATTTGCGTCTTGCTGACTTCCGTGCTAAGCAACGTGCGATGGAAGATGCCCTTATGGCCTTGGAGGTAATATTTCATGCTCTGCAAGAGTGTTTCCCGTGGAATATTTTTCTTTTTAACAGGTTATGATCCCAGGAAGCAGACATTATTCTGCTTATAATGAATTTCTACTTAACTTGAATATCATGCATATTTGGTTTGAGCTCCAAAGGAAGAAATTTACTTTCTATTATATAATATTGCAGTTCATCATAAATATACATGACATGATGGTGAGCAAGATGTATAACTTGTAAGTCAAGTAACTTCAAATGCTTGCTTCTATATATAACAATGAGAATTGTTTTCTGATGATGTCATGGTGCAGTCCTCTTCGCAGAGGCAAAGGTTCTCTGTCAGCTAATAATGGAAGAGGTCGTATAAGGCTTGAAAAGAATGGTAAAGCCATGAATTTCTTGCCTGGGGATGTAACCACAGAACGGATTGCTGCTCTTCAGGTCCTTCTTCTTTGCTGTTTTCTTTGTCTATGTATGGATCAGTCTCCTTAAACAAATTGTATCGGGACACATATCAATCATATCTTAAGATTTTAAGGTGAACAGGAAGCTTACTGGAGTATGGCATCAGCACTTTCTGAAGCAGATGGAATTGATTACACTGACCCTGAGGAGGTTTGATTCTCCATTTTGTTTTGTTTCTGTCTGATCCAAGTGACTATTTAAGTATTGATGTTACATACTCTTTCACTGAGAGCAGCTTGAGTTGTTGATCGCAACTCTAATAGATCTCGATGCAATGGACGGTAAACATAGTGTATCTTTGTTGGCAGAGTGTTCTAGCTCTCCTGATGAGAGTACTCGGTAAGCTTCTTTCAGAGAATTTGTTTGCATTGCTGTATTTTTTTTTGAAAAGATCGAATTCTTTTCTCTAGAAATTTCTGGCATTAATGCAACCAGAAGGAATGGTATTTTATTTTTTACTGCTGTGTGCCATGAAGAGCATTAGCATGGCAGTTCTGACAATCAGTCAGAGAATAAAGAATGATTGGCTCTGTATCAATGGAATCTCATCATCCATACATAGCGAATTGGTTTGATATATTCAAATCATTACATTGAACTGTAAAAACTAGTATTGGCTTCATGATTTGAAATTGTATTCTTCATGATTGACATATTTCATCATTCCATCACAATGTTACAACATTATATGGAAAATTAGAATTCCCCTGACATATGCTGTTCAATATTGAATTAGTTAATGATATAATATTTGTGATGGTAAGAAAAAGATTAACCCGTGTAGATAAATATATGGCAATAACATGGAAAGAGGCCACTAGCGGGCAAAAAATAAAACTACCGAACAAAGAACAAGCGCGAATGCAACCTTAATCCACGCCTGACTATGCTTTTCCTTTCCATGGGTGCGTGTGTTTCTAGACGAGCTCTAGCCAATGCACTAGCTGCAGCACCATCGATGTGGACACTTGGAAATGCAGGGATGGGGGCATTGCAGGTTGGTGTTTGTAATTGATAATCAGTACTTTCAACTAGCATTATAGTTTCACTTTTTCCTCTCTTTTTTTGTCTTTTCCATTTGGCTAGATTGATCTCTTTGGTTCATGTTGCAGAGACTGGCAGAGGATAGCAACCCGGCCATTGCTG
Organism: Dalbergia cultrata; assembly: GCA_031216105.1. NCBI lineage: Eukaryota > Viridiplantae > Streptophyta > Magnoliopsida > Fabales > Fabaceae > Dalbergia > Dalbergia cultrata. The sequence goes on from CM062352.1 coordinate 46,461,685, forward strand.
CCGCAGCATCCAAAGCTATTTATGAACTGAAAAAACAATGGGAAATAGAGGAGGGGGATAGCTGGAGATTTATGATGGATGAAAGCACCATGGAAGAGAAGAAAATCAGAGAATCTGATAATGAAGAAGATACCAAATGAGAAATAGACGAAACTTCGCATTGTACAGCATAGATGCCACCCAAGGATTCTAACTAGTATACGATTAACCCCACATGATCTTGATCACTAGCAAGTGACTACAATACGATGGTGATATGCACCATAAAAATGCAGAAAAAAATGCAGAACTTTCCTCATATATGTGTTGATGCTTATTTATAATTATGCCTGTTTCATGCATGTGAGCATTTATCTGACACATTACTCAAGTTGGGTTTATCGTCTCCTGTTCTAGCCTGTGTTATGGTGGCACCTTAAAATGCTGCATGCGTGGGGCTTGTAAGTGGTTGTATCAAGTTGGTTTGAGCATTCAGTATGTGCATGTGATAGATTAATTTCTTCCCTTCATTATGTTGGCTCCTGTTACGTTCATTGTCGAAATTAACGTCACCCAAGAAATTTGATGGAAGCCTTTTTTTTTTTTTGTAATCTTTTTTCTTTGTTTAAGGGTTGAATATTTGGTTGATGTTAAATAATACCACCTACGGCGCCAAACAAACAACAAACCTAGATGATTGGACCCATATGCCAAGAAAATTGTTAATCATTGACCACACTTAGTGCCATTAGTTGTGCGTGTGCATAGTAATGCACTTCCTCTCCACTTAAGATAAATATCAATTTCACATTCCAATAAAGTGAATATTATTTTTATTTTAATAGTACCTTGAAATAATTGATGATTGTTAATGTAATTTTTCATTTTCAATCATTTAACGTGTTTTACAATTAATGACTATTAAGATAAATTAATTCATATATGATCTGATGTTATGTAAAGAGAGATAAAAATGGAATATTTCATATTTTACATAATATTCTATTTTTTTTATAATGACAGGGATCTGATTAAAAAATTCCATGTATTATAGGAATCTATTCAAAAAAATTTAAACTATAGAGATATATTTGAAAATTAAGTGTAATTATAGAGACTTGCGATATAATTAAACCTAAATAGAATTTTAAATTAGGCTTGTTTAAGTTGATAGGCAGAAGAATATATCAAGTTATCAACACTTGACCGCACATTATAGGTTTATTGATTATTTATGTAATTATAATTTCATATTATCCTTAAGAGTCACAAAATTTACCTCACCCTCTCTAATACGAGACTTCCAAATGAAATTACAGTCCTCATGCCAAGCTTTTGCTATGGGGATGCCCAAATTAGGTGCAAGTGGGGGCAGCCATTTTTGCTTTTATGTCACTGTTTAACAAAACCCTAATCATGATACCCGGCTAACAAACGTGGCTTTAATGCCGCCATCACCTTCTTTTAATTTGATTAATTAATGTGATCAATTTGTTGGGCTTTGATTTGATTACATTGTTAACGATCTCTTTAGTTCTTAAATCCAGGAATGAGCTTTTCAAAAGCTAAAGAAAGCGGAGACCCAAAAAAGCAAAAGCTGGATGGAAGGAAGACCATGATCCCACATACATCATTTCCAATCTTTATTCGTAGAAAAAAGTCCTTAAATCACTGTCACAGTGCCCCCAATTTGATCCAAATCCTTCCCTCCTTTCAACTCACTTTTTCTTTCTTATTTAGCCTTGTCATCATGCCAACCACTGTTTACACCTTTGTTCCATCATTCCCACTCTTCAATTTAGAATTTTCAATAGCAGAATCCCAAGTCACCCATCCCTTAAGTGTGTTTTCTACACAATTGATACAAGTCTAAAACCACTTACTATAAAAGTTTTATCTATATAGTAAGTAAGGAAAATACATCGCATCGAAAAAAATTTGCCAGAAATTTATTGCTCTAATTATGTGACGCAAAATTTCATTTGACCACTATAAATTTGTCACACGTGTGACAAATTTTATTTAATAATAGGATAAAACTTAAATCAAGTTTTTCATATCCATTTCACAAATCAAGTCATTACTGGTGGATATTTTTGTTGAAATGAGTGATTATATATATATATATATATATATATGCACTCATCTAAAATTAAAAAAAAATTGCATGTCATAACTTGATTGAAGGATTAGATGTAGTAGATATAAAGAACTTGATCAAAGTCTTTTCCTTAATAACATTACTAAAATTGGAAACACTTGGCTAAATAATCCGAATGTTAAGCCATCAGAATTGAGCTAGTGACAAGAATAATTCATTAATTTGGGCAATTTACCACGAAATTATAGGTTTATATTTCTTTGTCTTTCAAATATACCAATTAGAAAAAAATGATAATTTGACTTTTAATGAACAAGCACGCGATTGTAGAGTCTTGACTGAAACTTCATTAAACCAATGGTAATTGTTAATTGATAACAATAATGTGAAAAAGGATGAGGAGCTTAAGGAGAAAACTGGTGCATATGTGTCGGAAAATTATAGTGAATAATGAACCGTAGAAGATTTAAGCCATTTGTAAGAGCGTCTGTCTATTAGTACTAAAGCAGGTGGGCCTGAGTAACATTTGTACGACCTAAAAGCCAATTTCATGGATGGTGGTGGGGCCCATCTTGCGCGTGGAGCGGTCTAAGCCAAATTCATGGAACAACAAGGCTGTCTTTTTGCTTGTCTACCGGTATTTCTTTTTTCATTCTTTGGGTTACGTTTTCCTTTCAGCTTTTCTGATGGGAAATGGCTATATGTCTTGAACCAAGGTGGGAAACACTGAAACAACTGGATATGTGTGAAGTTCAAGAGAATAACTCTCCAAAATTTGATGTGTCTGCTTGTTCCACAAAGAAATTTATATATCCAATTCCTAATGCTGCAGAATCAAACAGAAAGAAAAAAAAAAAGTGTTTAAGGAGTAATATTATGTGTACAATAACATTGTATAATAAATATATACCACACACGTTATCATCATTAGAAGTGCTGATTGAGTGAAATGAGTGGGAACCACTCATCACATTTAATGGTTATAAGATGTGTGGTGTATATTTATATGTTATACAATTTTATTATACACATAATATTTAATACATAATTGAAACTTCAACTTATTATAGAGAAGTTTTTTAACTTGAACATCCCCCTATGAGTTTTCTTAGTGTTAATTCAATAGTGATCAATTCATCATTTTTTTTCTTCACAAACGTCCTCACTTTATAAGAGTCAAACTATTATTATCGTTGTTGTCATATCTAATGTTAATTGGTATTTTCTTTAGCAAAATAACTTTATTATTTTTTATCAAAATAATTTTATTTTTCTTAATTACTCGTGTCACTTTACGATGTATTTCTAGTGTATTATGCTTCAATACCCAATATTCATGAAAAAAAATTATATTTATACCTGTAATTTTAGACAATTATGTTTTTGCTTGGTGTGATAGATGTGACAATGTAATTGATAATAGATATGAAATTCTTTTATTGAATACAAAAGTCACAAAATAGAAATCCACAGTTATTAAAATATGGTTCTCATATTTTCTTAAGTAGTCACTGGAAATACAACTAAAAATTACTAGTTATTTGCATGATACTCCCAAGTGTTTAAAGATGTCTACAAAAGTGATGTTCTACTAGTACTCGTACTCACGATCCATTGTAATCTGACATACCTAATTCTCCAACTCCAACGCATGCATTCATTTTGGACACATGAAATGGGAATACTATATACTTCCACGTATCAAAAGAAAGCATACATGCAATAGCATTACCAAGTTATTATAATGTCGGCTGGCCTAGAAACAACGACATATATAAAGATATTATTATGAATCCGAGTCACTGCTGAGATCCACTTTAGCCTTCAGGTAACTAATAATGTTGCACATTACTCACAATACAGTGACTGAATCACTTGCACGTTTCTCAGGGCCTGCTTCTCATGCCAATTACTTTTAAAGCTTTGCTGTTCTGCAAAACTTGAGAAACATCACCTTTTTTTGGGAATCTATTTCTCTTTTTTAATCTTGGCTGTAAATATTGTATCACTTTTTTGGACATTTTTAAAGAATATCTTAAAATGTTCTTTAAACATTAATTAGGGAGTAATGCAAATAATATTTCTTATAATTTTCTATGCAATAAAATTGAGAAGATATTGCTATCATAATTCTGGGATAGAAAATTTATGATTACTTTATTCTCTTAATAAATATGTTTTTCGTGATTCAAACTTGTGTCCTCATTTTTATCGGGCTATACTGCTTATAACTCGTCCAACACATTTCTAGCTATTCTTAGTTCTTAAGTACTCTTGATATCCTTCCTTCTTTCCCTTGCTCTCTCTTTTCCCTACCACCCTTCCTCTATCCCATTCTCTCCTATACTCTCACGCTGTCACACACGCACATCCAAACAAGAAACAACAAAGATAGAAAAGTGGAAAACAAGCATCAATGGCAGCCAACAAGTTTGCAACTATGTTGCATAGAAACACCAACAAAATTGTTGTGATTCTAGTGTATGCAGTTCTCGAATGGGTCCTGATAGTCCTCCTCCTCCTCAACTCTTTGTTCAGCTATCTCATCTCAAGATTTGCCAAGTGGGTTGGCCTTCAACCACCATGCCTTTGGTGCTCAAGGGTTGATCACATCTTGCAGCCAGGGAATAATAAGAGTTCAAATTTGGACAAGGATCTTGTGTGTGAGGCTCATGCAGCTGAGATCTCTAAGCTTTCTTATTGCTCAAATCATCAAAGGCTGGCTGAGACAAACAAAATGTGTGAGGATTGCTTGGCCTCTAGGCCAAACCATCATGAAAACTTAAACTCCTTGGGAATGAGGCATAGGATTGCCTTCATCTCATGGGTGAGTCATGAAAAACATGATGAAAAAGGTGAGACCACAAGCAAGTGCTCTTGCTGCAATGAGAGCTTGAGCAGCCAGCTTTACCCTCCTTATCTGCTGTTGAAGCCTTCTTGGGGTGATGGGAATTACACAAGCAAAGGGTCCTTTATTGTGGAATCAATAGATGATGAGAAAGAAGGTGATAAAGGCCTTGAGTTTGAGAGAAACAATGGAGAGGAGGATCATGATCATGATGAAGGGATAGCAGATGAGCATCAGATACTTTCTGATATTGAGAGTTTTATCCTCAGGGAAGTCGCGGAGGATCGTTCGAGTTCTGTCTCAAACTTGAACTCTGAGGAAAAGGATGTAGAAAAAGATGAGAATCTTATCATTACAGAGCTGGATCCATGTGGTACGAACAATTTTGTTGGTGGGTTTGCTGGTAATTCCACCATGAAGGCTTCATTATGGGTAGATAAATCACTTGAGGTCATCAATATGCACTTTGAGAATAATGACGCATGTGATACTCACCGCTTGATACCTGTCAAGTTTATAGATTCTATTACCTCTATGCATTTTGAATCATGCGAAATAGATGAGGATCTGGCGGAGAGGGAGCAAAAGATTGAAACCTTGGTTGTTGAAGCACAATCAAGTATTTTAGAAGGGGAAGAAGCATTACTCACAATGGATACGAATGAAGAGCACACAAGCTTTGGAGAGCTAGAAAGCTTTGATACAAGTATGCCAAGCTTGGCAAATTCTATAGTCCTGGAGGTTGAAAAGTTACAAGACTCAGTGGCTAAGGTACATCCAGAACCAGAAAGGATTACTACTGAAGAAGCTGAAACTTCACTGAATGATGATGACAACAGTGTTGAAGCTGCCATAGAAGAACAAGATAATAAAAAAGGTACAAGAAAGTGCATGATCTGTAGAGTTTCTTAAACTTTATATATTCACACTTGTTTTGTTCACGTTTCCCACTTTATTTTTTCATTACAGTCACTACATAAATACCAGAGGCATAGTATGCTTCTTTTGAATGATTTTCATACTAATATTGTGACAAAAAATAAATCTTAAGTTCTTGGTTATGCAGTTGATCTTCCTCTATCTCAAGAACCGGTTGGCACATATGAAAGCACAAAAGAAGATGAATCTTCAACAGATGACGAATCTTCAACAAGTGATGATGATGCCGAAGTTCAAAATGCCTTTGAAGAATTCATTGCTCAGAATAGACTAAACAAGTCTCAAAGTTTATGCAATGGTGACAACAATATAGAAGCTGACATGGAAGAACCAGACAGTACGCCAATAGGTACAAAGAATTGCATGAATTATAAGAATTGACATTTTTGCAATTCACTTGTTTCATGTCTCCTAGATTCTCTTAGCTTGCTAGCTCATTTATGTAAATAAAATAGGTTATCATACTTGATATAATGTTTCAAACATTTATGATTTCAACAATTGCTCACATAGCTAATTTGCTTCCTTATGAAGAACCAACCTGCTCATGTCAATGCATTGCAGAAGATCAATCTTCGGAAAGTGAGGATGATACTGGAGTTGTCAACGCCTTTGATGAATTCATTGCCCAGAATAACCTATGTAAGTTTTGCATCTTGTACCTTGGTCTTTTCCTTTCGTTTCATCTCCCTGTAACTGTGAAGCACTTAAATTCTGGGAAAAAGATGGAATTCAACTGTCCCAAATCATCTTTTTTCCCGTGTCCCACCAACCCTCTCTTGCCACGTGGAAAAAAAGATTTGGGAAAATAAAAAAAAATTTAGAACAATTATCAAATAGCCAAATATATATTACTTACCTTCCACATTGCCAAATGGGATTGGTGAGACAAGGAATATGATTTGGGGACATGTGATTTTCGTAGGTCTAAATGCCTACGACTATGATAAACTATGTGTAAATAAGATTTACTCTTTTCAATATCTGTAAATTATAATTGAAATATCACAATGCAGGTCCAGATAAAACAGATGCAAATGATAATGATTATGCTGAAATGATTGATAAAACAATCTCGATCGAGAAAAATCATGAAGAAACAAGCCATCAATCATCCAAGTGCTCAGAGACATTTGAAGCAGAAGAAGACAAACTCCCCGAAACTCCCAGTTCAGCAGATGGCCTGCATTACATGCACAGGAAATTGATGCTCCTTGATAAAAGAGAATCAGGAGCTGAGGATTCTATTGATGGCAGTGTTGCAAGTGAGCTAGAATATGGTGATCCAGCATCAACAATTGACAGGCTAAAAACAGCTTTAAAATCTGAAAGAAAGGCTTTAAGTGCTATATACCAAGAACTAGAAGAAGAGAGAAGTGCCTCTGCTGTAGCTGCAAATCAGACAATGGCAATGATCACAAGGCTGCAGGAGGAAAAGGCAGCGATGCAGATGGAGGCGCTGCAATACCAGCGGATGATGGAAGAACAAGCAGAGTATGATCAGGAAGCTCTGCAGCTTCTGAATGAGCTAATGGTGAAAAGGGAGAAAGAGAAGGAGGAGCTTGAGAAGGAACTGGAAGAGTACAGGCAGAAGGTTATGGATTATGAAGCCAAAGAGAAGTTGAGGGTGTTGAGAAGAATGAAAGAGGGAAGCACAAGGAGTAGAGAATGTTCTTCTTCTTGTAGCAGTGATGATCTATCCGTTGATCTTAACCGTGATGCTAGGGATGAAGATAATGGCTTCTTGAACCGTGAGGAAAGCAGCAACAACGACAACAACAACAATAATTCAACTGCTGATACAGTTTCGAATTTGGAGGACATGGCAATGGACTGTGTGAAGCATATTAGTACTCTTGATGATTCATTGGCAGAATTTGAGGAAGAGAGAGCCTCAATTCTAGATCAGCTAAGAGCATTGGAGGAAAAGATTATGAGTCTTGAAGATAGTGAGGAATTCATTGATGATATCAAATTGGTTGAGCAGTCATCAGCATATGCTGACAAAGACTTGAATGAGAACTGCAGTTATAGCAGTCCAGAGGACAATGTGCATTCTAATGGCTTTTCAGATGATAAAAAACACACCCCAAGAAGAACAATAGGTTCATTGGCAAAGAGGCTGCTACCATATTTAGATGCAGCTGACAATGATGAGACTGAGGAAGCATACGCATTTGTCACACAAATGATGGAGCCTGAATTAGTAGTTGGTGTGCAAGACTCAGTTGCTACACTTGAAGAGGATGATGATAGCATGAAGGTATCAATCGAAGAGGAGGTTGATCGTGTTTATGAAAGGCTACAAGCTCTTGAAACGGATAGGGAGTTTCTGCAGCATTGTGTAGGGTCCATACAAAATGGAGACAAGGGGATGGACCTGCTTCAAGAAATCCTGCAACATCTTCGTGATCTTAAGGCTGTTGAACTCCGCCTGAAGAACTTGGGTAGTGATCCAATGGAGTGAAGTTGCATTCACCAACCAAAGACGTGTAGGCATTAACTATAAGGTATGCACTTTATTTCGAGTAATTTTATTTGTATCATTTTTTGAGACATCGGTTGAGACAGAAGTCTAGATTCTCTCTTGACCAATGTTTAGGATACACATAAGAGTGTCTCGAATTGGTACGAATAACATTTTTCTCATTGAAATTAATCATTCTAGTTTCTTACTAGCATTATTCTAAAGTACTAAGACTATTTCAATGCTGACTATATGCAGATTGTTTTTGTTGGAACCTTGGAGGTGATGAAGATGAATATGCAAAATTAGGATTTCTGGGGAGTCATTTCTCACACATCATCATGCAGCATAGCATGGTATCAAATTTTGTTGCAAAAAACATTGGGGAAATTCCTCCATGGAGGGAGGGATTTATGGTGTCATAATGTCATGGTTTGTCAAATTGGGAAGAGATACAGACAACAATGTTGGAGTCTATCCACATTTTAAGGCGTCAGTTTGGGCTAGGCACAAAAATTTGTGTGAAGCCCAAAATTTTGCAAGATGGGAGGAGAACTTGTGGTCTCAACGCAACAAAATTTGGTTATTTCATATCCTTCATTTCCTTATCCTTTGTAGGTATGCTAGGTGGGGAAGGGAAAGTATGGAAACCTCACAGTGAAATCAGGTGTCTGTCCATCATCTTGTATAATCTGTATTTATTTGATAGTTATGGTTGTCAATGATAAACAGTGTGTAACCTTTTTTTTTTCTTTCCCTCCCGGATCTCCCTTGTCAAAAGAAGTGTAATATAAGCTATTAAGCTATGAAGCACATATTCCATACGACATAGATGCTGAGATACGATAATACTTTATAGTATACTGAAAAAATCAAAGATATGTCTATTATTTTTCAGAATGTTAAAATCTTCAACTTTTACCCTTTTTTTTAAAAAAAAAAAACAATGAAACGGCTGCCATCAATTTTATATGAGAGTGTTTGTACCCAAAAAAACGTTATGATGTATTAATGTGGAACTTAACAAAGCGGCAAAGAACCTCAGGAGCATACTTTTCTTTGGCACAAATCCTCAGGTGCACAATTATCATCATCAATCTCGCCTTTAGTCCTAGTCAAATTGGATAGAGGTTGAGTCTGTGGCTCCCCGGTTAATTTACTGAGCAACATTCAGCTAATCGCATTGGTGCAAAGGGGTCCAAAGACCGGTCATTTTGGATGCGGACTCACGTAATCAAGCCCATTGCCAAACAAAGCCCTGTGCAAGGCCCTTTCCATGCTTTAACGATATCATGGCTAATGCAATGTTGTTCAGTGTGGCGCAACTTTTGACCGAAAAACGAGTGTTGGGCAACTCTCACCAACAAAAAAAAAAAGAGTGTACTAGCTTAACCAAATATTTTCAAAACTGCTTAGTTTAGTCTCCACTATTAGTCTATTTATATTAAATGTTAAATTGACTAATTGAAGATATGTTATCTGATCCTACATGTTAGTCAGTGATCTTATGTGACCTAGCCTACTGTTATGTGTCAAAATCTTCATCTAATAAGCTATTATGCCAACCCACTAGCTTATCTTACTTGACTCAAGAACCCATTCTATAATAGGATTTTGACTTATATGATTAGGGTTTATCTAACCGGTGCTTTTGTCCTTAATGTATTGGTTAAGGAGTCAAAAAAAAGGAAACGTTTGCATTAGAAAAATGAGATTTTATCTTTTTAAAGCATTAGACTCATAACAAAGTTTTGAAACTTAACTTTTCAAGTAACCTTAACCAGTTCCCTTATGGGCTAGTAAAACCATAGTTATTAAACTCGACTTGGTGCTCAACTCGGTCAAGGCATCAGGTCAGTAGGTCACCGGTTCAATCAGTGAGTCACTGATTTAACCGGTTAAACCAGATATAACTAAATGAATATAAAAATTATATAATCCAAAAACCTATTACATAATGCAAAACCTTAGTGATACATATATAATATAGATAGTATTAGCATATGTTATAGCTCAACATACATATGCCTTAATGGTGTATACGCAAGTAGCTGAACTCAATTTAGTTGAGTTGCTCACTGAAAGACTAAGTTTTCATTTATATGCATAATTTATTTCTTAAATAACTAATAAGGATAATAAATTATTTATAATAGTTGCTTATGCTATTTCTGCCTTCGTAACACTTCAAGGTGTGGCTAGGTGGTGTGTTGTGGAGGTTTGCCTCTGAGTGCAGTTAGCGCTTGTGACTTGCATAATTTCCTCTTGGTTAACCATTGTTTTGTACTATCTTTACTCCACCCTCGTTAGTGGGTGCTGAGTTGCAATAAAGTATTAAAAAAAAAAGACTAAGGAAGAATCATTCGGTGTGACTTGTACAACCTCTAATCCATAGAACACAGCAATGTCCAGGGGAACTTAAGCCCCACATCCGATGGGTAGCAAAAGTGAAGGCATGTTGTTCTCTTGTAAAGAGAGAGAATTGCGTTCTCATACCACTACTACATGAAGCCTTTGTCAACTTTGACTAATGGGCATCCAGTAGTTAAATTCTTGGGCCAAGTAAAAGGGGCGCTTCATGTAGTTAATTTTTTGGGCCAAATAAAAGTGGCGCCTAGCTACTTTTTGGTCTTTGGAAAGCTAAAAATTTCATATTTCCTTTAAGAAATGCATGACCCGACGGGTTTTAAATGAGGCTAGGTCGCTGGTTTTTATCACAACCGACCAAGTTAATTTGGGTCGTTCTCGGTCAAATGCATATCCGATCCTTTGTTAGCTCGGACTGGATGACTGACCGATTAACCGATTCAACTGGCCGGCCTGAGTTGATTTTTATAACTATTAGTAAAACCCATATAGTTATGATATAACATGTAACATTGAATATTACGTAGGATTGGATGACATGAATATGTGATTATCTAAAACCAACAATTTTAACCATGAGGCCCTAGCACATTTGGTAGCTAGCTGAATTTCTTAAGCATTCAATCAGTGATTTGATTCTTAGCGATTTATATAGAAAATGTCTTGTGGCCAAAGATTTATCTCTTTAGAGGAGCTCCCACCTCAAAGGCCTCCTGTCAACTATGGATCCCATGAGAAATTAAAAAATGTTAAAAATGTTTAGATCAAAATAATATATATATATATATATATATTTCAAGGACCAAAACGGAACATCGCTTATTTTTTGGAGACTAGAAATATATTAAACCCTACATAAAAAATAACATTAAACTAAATTTTATATGTTGAAATTAATTTGAAATATCATATTTGAATTAACCTTAATCTTCAAGCCAATTATTTACACTTTAACGTTAAAGTTAAATTATTCACATTTTTTATTAAAATTTTAAGTCAATTATTTTACCCTTTGTCGGCAGGAAGAGCACCATAAAACTTGGCCATGGCCAGGACCTCCCCGAAACAAATGTAATCGATTATACGAAATTACGTACGAATGGAAGGTAAGTACGTAGTAGACAATATGGCACATATAAAATTGTGTAACTGTGTTTGAAAAAAATATAAATATCTAGTGTATAATATTTCTTTACCACAATTTTACACCTCTAGTGTATAGAATATGTATAGAGACATGAAAAAAAAAATGAATGTGAAACCTATATGCCTCTATACAATGATGGTGTAAAATTATTATAAAGAAATATTGTACGTCAAATATTTCTATTGAAAAAATGCAGTGACACGGCTTAACTATCCATTTTAGACTTTTGTGCTCATCACAGGGAGTACATAACTATAAACTTCTCTAGTACACATACAGGAGTACAGAACCATGTGGTTGGGGTTGGAGAAGTGAATCTTCATTTCCACCGTTCCAGCTAAATTACTTTCACAAAAACTAGGCTGCTGCATCAATTGTGGATTTGTGGTCACAAAAAAACTAGAAGATCCTAGCGTTTGGGGTTGAGTTGAGATTGAGACGTATGTATCAGAATAGCTGATTCTGATGTCACTTTTGCCTTCTTCCTTTGGGACCATCTCATCCCATACCTACCTTGAAACATACACCTTATCCATGAACACGGACAACTTGGTACTTTCAAGTTTCAAGCCTATGCTAATTAGTTTAACTTTTGGAACGAATCTTGATAACCGTATTCATTATTCAACAATCTTTTTTGGGGTATAAAATTTGAATTCTCTTTTAATTGGTGATAATGTCGATATAATCATACCTTCACTTGAAAATATCTTGATACTCGTAAACAAATGATATATTTATGAATTTGAATTTTGAAGAGAAAGATAACAGAATGGAGGACTTGTAATATAAATACAAGTCCTCTCCTCCCCTCCTTCATCCTCCAAAATACAAATTTATCAATATATCCTAAAAGAATATATTATGAATGAATTAGCAAGAAAATTTGGGTACTATCAATATTCCACTATAGTTTATCTCTTTGAAACAAGTAACGTCAATCATACATAATTTACAAAGGAAAGGAGAATCAAGAACTTTTTTGTTCTCTTTTTTCCAAAAGGAAAAGGGTCGGCACGTCAAAAACAAAAGAAAATGCTGGGTATAATTGAAATAGCATCTGCCACGTCATCAATCCGTGTATCATTCTCCGCTCTCATTTTCCGTCCTCCCTGTGAGAACTGAAACTCCATGTATAGTGTGACACGGAGCCTCATTACATGGAGAGGGGGAGTCACCCTTTTCACTCTTCAAAGATTGTATCAATGGCAAGATCCACATTCTTCAATCCACTCAAATATCAATTGACCTCTATTTTTAATTGGCAGAAATGATTATTTCAATGGCTATTTTGTCAAAGATATTAATCTTTTGAGGGTTAAACCAGTAGTTCTATGATACCAATTTGATATAAGATGTGACATGTAATCACTTCTATTGAAGATAATTAATATTTGGATAAATTTGACAAACAAAATAGATCTTTAAGGGCCATAAAGAAATATAATTTTTCAAGATTATTTTGTCAATAATATAATTTTTCAAGTGTTTAGGATTTGTTTGGTTTGAGTAACTAGTTTTCATTTTCACTTTTTTAAATTTTGTGAAGACAATACTGAAAATTCTTAAAACTATGAATTTTAGTTTTTAATATTTTATTCATAAAATTCTAAAAACTGAAAAATTAAAAAAACCAAACAGGCCTTTAATTTTGCTTGGAAAATAATTTTCTTCTTCCACAACGTATGCTTACCATCAACATGGTTTTTTTTTTTTTTTTCATTTTTTCCTTTCTGTTTCACATCAAAAAACAAAAGTCACTCCCTTTTTAAGCCCTAGCTAGTTATATTTTCGCCACGAAATCTTGGTGGTAGAAATAAGTAGAGGGCCAAAATTTAAAAAAAAAACCGCATAACAAAAATGAGCTTGTTTCCTCAACAATTTTCCTAACAATCTCAAAATTTCTCTAACTGTGCTGTGTGTTTTCAGATAATGATGAAGGCAATTGAAGCACTGAAGGAAGATCATATCCAACACATGACACATAACAAATATCCAATCACACACTATCCACATATGCGTAGGGTGAATAGCAGGGGGACCACACAACACTCTTCTCTTTGCAACTCACAAAATTGTAGGGGAGTGAGGGATCTAGTGTTATAGAAAACGACTACACAAAGCGTGACCAAAAAGTCCAACATATCAAAGGTTCCCCTAATCAGATACCAAGCAAATGCGACACCAATTGACCAAAACTATCCAAATGCCTCTAACAGTCTAGCTGAAGGGTGCCATCGACAGAACGATAGACCCGAATTCCTTCTCGCCATGCATGCATGGGATCGGGGGCAATAATGTTGTTTATCTCTAACGGTGAACAGCATGTTTGGAAACTTTTAATGAGATTGAATTAAACTGAATTTCATTGAGAATTAAATTCTGTAAGAAATTGAATTGAATTCTTATGTTTAAAATGAGTCAGTAAATTAAAGAATTCAATTCAATTCCTTAGTTTGGAATGGATTTAAAAATGAATTAATTTAATTATTTTTACTATTTTATCCTTCATTAGTAGGTTAAGAATAAAACATTATATTCAACTAAGGTTATTTTGATTTTTTCATTTATTAGAATTCAATTCCTACACCAAATCGCATTTATTTAGGTCTAATTTCAATTTCTTAATTTTGTTAGATTTCAATTCTCGTGAGAGTTCAATTCTTGTGGGATTTCAATTCCCTCACTGAAGTTGTTTCCAAACCATGAAATTCAATTGAATTTCTTGATAGAATTCCAGAGGTTTTCAAACACCCTATAAAAGCATATAATTTAATTTAAGTCTTTGGCTTAGATTTTGGCTGCTATTGTTATGGAACATTTCAAGGTCAGATCTTAGAGACTTCGAAACCACAATATTGTCCTCATTTATATTTTATAATTACAAATATAATTTTTAAAAAAATTACATATAGCAGCTGCCCAACTTGCTACGGCATCAAGGTCCTCCACCCGTGGTCGGTTTTGTCTCCACCACTGATCTCCATCTCAGTCTCACTTGTAGGCCTTCGCCTTCTATGCCACCCCCATTTTTGTTTAAGTTCTCATCATAATAAAGCATGATTGGGGTGGTCCTAAGCATAAAAGGGGGACGAGAACTCCACACCATGCTGGTCATGTAGGAGTGCAAACAGCATGTTCAACGTCTTGGTCCTCTTGAAAAAATAAAGATTCCAGACGCAAATAAAAAACACAAACAACAGACTTCCTTTCACTTAAGTAAAAACATATTAGTTTAGCCATTATTTCAACAGGCAAGGTTTCTAACATTCCTTTAAAAGCTCAAAATCTACAAAATGTGATTTAACTTTCAACGGGTATTTTATTTTTTCAGAACTTAGCGAACCAAAAAGTGTTAAACTCGATAGAGCATATAATTGGGTATGAGAGGGGGGATGGCAGGCGCCTGGAGCAATAGAGGCAGTGGATGGTGGTGGTAGGTGGCGGTGAGGTGAAGGGATAAAAGAGAAGGGTGAAGGGCAGATTGAAAAAGAAATGAAGGTTAACATTGTAATTCTAATATTATTATTTTTTAGTTAAAAGTATGTTTTTTATTTTATAATTTTAATAATTATTATATCTTTAAACATGTATTGTTTAAATAGAATCTAATGGTAATAAATTATGCATCATATAATGGTCCAAAATATGTGTTAGATTATAACATTACCCTAGATTTTGTGTAACATATGTAAATTCAATATTACACATATAATAGAGTGTTCTTGCAAAGTGTACTGGACTAGGAATATGGGCCGGGGCACATTGAGAGCTCAAATGCAGGTATCGGTCATGTGATGCCCATGTCCCCTATAGATCATCCCTTGATTTAGTTGAGGATATTTCCTAAATCGCGTATAGGATCCCCCTGTATCTCTCATTACCTCTTTGTATTTTCTATATTGGATTATATATGTAATGCTTGAGGACGAGGGCATGGAGTGATCGCTGGTGCAAAGAAGGCACGGATAAGGAGCAGCTCCTCACAAGGCCTTTTAAGCGGAAGGATACATAAATGAACCGATTACACACATGTATGAGAGAGATCCTAAAATTGTATAGGTATAAGACTATACAGTTGAGGATAACTTACATGAATTAATTTATACAACTTATATCAACAATATGTATTTTCTTTTCAGTAGCCCATCACTAAAGAACTTCATAGTTAAACGTGTTTAACTTGGAGCAATGTTAGGATAGGTGACCTTCTAGGAAATTTTCCTAAGAAGCATGTGAGTGAGGACAAAGCTTGCTGAAAAGACCATTGTTGATTTGTGGGAACAATCATCAATCCATAAATCAGCATGGACTA
This sequence comes from Dalbergia cultrata, assembly GCA_031216105.1. NCBI lineage: Eukaryota > Viridiplantae > Streptophyta > Magnoliopsida > Fabales > Fabaceae > Dalbergia > Dalbergia cultrata. The sequence continues at coordinate 46,477,848 of CM062352.1, forward strand.
TTACAATATATCCTATTAATACGAAATATATCTAGCACTAACTAAATTGTAGGAATGTCTTCTTCATTCAAGGAAGATTGTCCCCATATTTGGCACGGGTAACCTCTCACTATAAAAGGGGCTAACGCCACCCAGGCACGAGACTAAATTTTATCACTCTTACACATTTTACCACTTTCTGTCTCATTTATCCATTGAATTGAATATCGGAGTATCTTTACAGGTATCGTACCCCCTTTGTCACAATAGAGAAAAATTGGAAGAGAATGGACTAAGGAGAGATTGCTCAAAAAGAAATGTAACCACTGTAACTACAATTTGTGCTTGCTAGTTCTTATTAGGAGTAGGCTAGGTGGCAAATAGGCCAACCTTGTTAGTGATAAGATAAGATCAGTTAGTAGTTAGCACTCTGTTAAGACTTCGTTAGTTGGTTAAGAAAGTCAGTTTAGGCTGTTAGTGATTAGCTCTGAAGATGTTATTGTTGTTAACACTGTATGCCTAATGTTGCCTTGTATATATATTCATCTCTGTAAACCAACTCTTCAGTCCATATAGATTACTGATTTCATATGTCGTAAACACAAAACTTCCTCTCTTTTCTTTCTGTGTGAAAGCTTCCTTTATGTTCACTACATAAGTCTCTGATACTTCACAAACTTATCACAGGCCAACTCATTTTACTAATATGGATTGCGTATACCAATCCACCTTGTTTTAGGGTGGGTTGGTGGGTTAACCCATCAAAAACTATTTGGCAATTTAAAAAACTTGCTTAATAAATTTATTTAGATGAAAAAACTGCAAATAAATAAAAAATATTAATTTTTAATTTAAAAGTAATAAAATATTATCAAAATAAACACACAAAAAAGGTAGATTGTCAAATAAAAAAATCTAGTTGTCGAATAAATATACCATAATATGTATGAATCGAAGATATGAACGGAGGAACTAGAGCTATCACATATTAACAATATTAAAAGTACAACACAACAGAAAACAAGAATAAGAAGACACAAGTTTCCATAAAAAAATGTAACTTCATTTAAAAAATGTTCTAAAAACCAATTTCGATTTTGGCCACAACCCAAAAAAATTTTAAAAAAATAAAAAAGAGGCAACTCAATTGGCTAATCTGCCCCAACCCGCCAAAATCACGGGTGATTTTTTTTTTTTTAGGAAGTTGAAAATATCATTTTACCTCATTAAAAGATAGTGGGTTAGTGGGTCAACTCAACGAGTCCAATTGATTTTGCGACCCCAATAGTTCTATAAAATAGAGTTATTTGGACTTATAATGTGCATAAGAATATGCTAGGAACTTGAGAATTGAGTTGGGTCTGGTTTAATTTTGCTTATATTTCGATGAAGACACTCAAGCAAAATTATTCTAATCTTGAGTGGAATTTGGCTCTTCTTTTTTATTTCATAGTAAATGACACTAAACACCCTTAAGGTTTGGAATTATTGCACTACACCTATTCTCCTGCGAATATGACACTACTCCACCCCATACATATTTTAAAGACACTATTATTTCTATTATTCATTCCACATTTCTCTAACCATTTGTCTCATTGGTATTTTATTTTAAAGTATTATAAAATTTAATTTAAGTTTATTTATATTTAATATATATAGTAAAAATTATAAAATGAATCAGAAAAATTATTATTTGATGAAATATTACTACTTTAAATTTTAAAAGCATAATAATTTCAGAATTAAAAAAATAAAAACATGTTCTAAACTTTTTCTTTCAAAGTATATAAAATTACTTTAATAATATTGAGTATGATTTTTAATTAAATGAATACTATTTTATATAGTAATTTAATATTTTAATATCAAAATTTAGCATACATCTATTTCCTAGTTATTGTTATCAATATTTTAAAAACTTTTATATGGTTTTCAAATATGTTGGTACAATATGCAAGTCCGAGAAGAAGCAATTAATTCATTTCATATATGCATGCAACTTACTTGTGTGATAAATTTGGTCCAGTACACAATGAAAACAAACGTTCATTAAATTCCAAAACTGAAAAATGAAAAGGAAAATAATACTTATGTTATAATAAAATTGACAAAGGAATGGAATGAATAACAATTGACAGCTTTGACAGCTAAAGATGGCTTCAACAATCTTCAAACGTATTTTTTTAATAGTATGTATAAATTAAACCATGGGTTAATTGAGGAACTATTAGTGGAATTAACTCATTTGGGGTGGAGTGTTATTTTATCTTGTAAGTAAAGTGGATAGCAATCAGGGATGGATCTATGTATAAAGTTGAGGGGGCTCATGCCCTTACTAAGATCTAAAATTTTTGTCACAAGTATTTAAATAAACACATATTTTGCTCCCATTATTTTATAAAGTTGACCTCACATTAAGATAAAAATTATGTGAAATATAGTTATTATGCTTATGTATTATTTTGGCCTTTATTACCTAAATTTTTTGAATCCATCATTGGGTGTAATAACTCTAAATTTTAATTAGGATACTTAATATTATTTACCTTTTTTTAATTCTAACAACTAAAAATGCAGGAGTTTTTTAATTGCATGTTGTAATACTAATCTATAATGTTTCATTTAAATTTTCACATTAATTTAAAAAACAATATGTTTTCCTATTATTTAATGTTATTTATGTGTCACGATCCGATTTAAATCGTGACTGGCACATGAAGAATTCCTCCCCACGTAAGCCTCGTGATCGTTGTGTCGTATTATATACATATTTTATTCATAAAATCTATTTTAAATAATCCATACTATCTTGCAAAATCTTAAAACATGATAATACTAATAATTCTTGAATAACTCATTCCATATGCCATCAATGAAACTGTAACTGAAATACAAAATATGTTGAGTCGCTCTTTTACAAAAGAATCATGAAACCACCAATTTTTAAATACAAATCAATGGCATGCCTTATCAAAAAGCAAAATCATGCATATATGTAGTCTGGGACCTTGCCCGCAATACCACTGAAGCACTCTACAAAGAGACAAGTAACTCACAGCAACATGAAGCTCACCCAAACTGGAAATAAACTATTACTGAGAGGGTGGAGATGGAGGATCCAAAGCATCCAAAGCAGCATCGGCTTGTATCTGTGAGGAAAAAGGAAAATAGGGGTGAGTTTTATCACAAAACTCAGTGAGTAGATCCTTATCCATAGTCATACATGGGACATACATAAAGAAGATCCATATAATAGTAATACAGCAATTATAAAACACTAAATTTAAGTTACATAATAGCTATAAAATCATAATTTGCTAAAAAAAAAAATCATCTTAATTTTCTTAAGAATTATTAAAAGAGAACATAATATCCATAAACTAAAAGGGTGTTGCTCATTAGTCCCTTGTGAACAAAAGCACCTAGTTAAGATCTTAACAGTCCCTTGCAAACTGTGCCCTTTATGGACTGATCTAACATGTAGATAATTTCCCCTTGTGGGCTTTACTATATCAAATTTAACGAAATAATTGCTGTTAATTGTAGCTCTATTGCTCTCAGTAATTTCCTATTCTAAATCCATATTAAGTCATAAAAAGGGAAGTTCTCTCAATTCTAAGCTCAACATGTCGCAGTTCCCATGATTAAACATAATGCTTAAATTTTCATTTCATAAAGTATAACTAATTCCAACTTTCTTAAACAATCAAAATTAGGAGTTAAATTATATAAAACATTTATAGAGCAAATATGGTTTCATGCATTTTCCAAAATCATAGATTTTCACGTATTATTTCAATGGAAGCATTTTTAACTATTGCATATTTTCATATAAAACCATATTAGGTAAAAATTCAGTTTCCAAATCTTTAAATACTTCGTAATGCTAGAAAATAGTAATATAGTGGCCAAAACGAGGCCATGAGATCGAAACCACTCACTTTGATGGGTAGAAAGCACCAACACCATGGGAACTTCAAGGAGGAGGGATGACACGAATATTTACTATTACAACCATAATACTCAAGATCAATCTATGGGTATATCTGTTTTACCATAAACCAACTCTAACAATATTGAAGGAGTATCACCACTTGACAAAATGAGAGAACAATGACACCCAAACCAAGAACATAAAAGAATGGGGAAGGAGGAGACATAACATATCAACAAATACATACCTTTAAGCTTGGGGGAGGATGATAACTCCCTTAGGAGTTATGTTTTTCTTTAGTTTTCTTGGAACTTTTAGTTTATTGATAATTTGTTTTAGTTTCCATTGGTGCCTCTTTTACATCATTTAGTTCAAATTCTTGCATGATTACACTGACGTTAACCTTACATTCTAGTTGTGTTTTCCATTGGATTATAGCTTTTTTGGAAGAAGAATTAGGGAAGCATTTGAGCTAGGCATGCAAAGAAGCAAGAATTGGAGCTGAAAGGATGTCAGAATTCCATGCTGGAGCATAGAAATCCATGCTGGAGCATGGGTCCTGAAACTGAAGCCACGCTACAGTGTGGGAACCTAAGCTACAGCGTGGCTTGCTGTCAGATTTCTCATATTTTAGCGTCGCTATAGCCACACTACAGCGTGGGTGCACGAATCTGACATGTGGATTGGGCCTCTGTACTTACTCTGGCAGCCCATAATTGATATAAAAACACATTGGAGCAAGGAGTAAAGGGGGAGAGAAAGGAAAGGCTAGAGCTTGGAGAGAAAGGAGATTGAAGATCAAGCACTTGGGAAGGAGACTTCTCTTGGGATTGCTCTTCAACTCTTTGAGTATTTTCTTGTTTATGGCTTTTTCATTTGATGTTGATTTTATTTTGTCTCCCATGACTTGTAACTAAACCTTCTTTGCTTAGGGTGATTTATGGAGGCTATGTGTTTGATAAAATGCTAATATGAATGAATTTATGTCTTGTTCTTATTTGATAGTGAGCATTGTATTTGATCTTATTTATCTTGAATTGCTTGATCACCAATTTAGGATTATAGGGGTTTTTACAAATTTGAGAGAATGAGTAAGAGCCATGCCTATGAATGCAATACCATGAGTTGAATGACACCTAGAGATAGGCAAACATGATTCATGTGGTATTTAAGGACTTGATAATTAAATCACTTAGTTAGAGTTAGGCATGCTAAGAGATTAGGTGTTCAACTCTAATTGAGTAGCATTAGATGATCTTGAGAAAGACTTTTAATGAACATAGAGATCCCACCATCACTCAATGAAATGTGGACAAGGCATATTGATGTTCATGTTGCATATTAATCACACATAGTTGAAGTAAATCACCCTAGCATTTAATTCCATCAATTCTTAAATAGCTTTTACATTGCTTTAGAACTTTAGTCTTCAAATTCCTTTGATATCATTTCATTTCAATTGTTCAACTTGTTATCTAATTAGCTAGAATCGGTACTTAAATTATCCTTGTGGGTACGACAACCCCTCCTTTTACTCTATTACTTGACGACCTAGTATACTTGCTAGTGTCACCCTCATCTTGGGAGCGATCAGAGGATGAATTTGAATGGTATTGAGAAAAAATTGGGGGAGAAGGGTTTGAGAGTGATGGACTTAGGATTTTGGGGAAAAAACTCGAAGAGAAGGGTTTTATAAGGATTGGGGTATTCTGTAAGTGGAATTATGCCATTTGGTACTATGCTATAACGGGGGACACTGCTATGATCTGGAGGCCTACATGACCGTGGTAGAACCCCCAAACATGCCAAACCTCTTCCTGTGATCGCTATAAAGCGCTCTACCTCTCCCTGTGACTGCTATAGTGGTGACACTAACTCTAATTTCTACATTTGAGAGTCTTCTAAGTATCTGGGCTCTCCCGGCAACATGGGTGGATCCCGGGGGACCCTAGGGCTGCACTGAGTCTGTTTATGGACACATATATCTAAGGTATTATATTGTGTGAATTTGCCCGTTATATTTAATAAAAGTGCACATGTACAGTTTCATTTCACAACCATAGTGATGATCCGTAAATTAGTTCAAAGGCTTGAAATCTAAAACATAAACTTAATCACAATCCACTTTTCAAATCAATACTTGAAATTTGAAAATATATATAAAAATATTCATAAACTTTGAAAATAAAAATATAATCTTCAAATAGAATGCATGATCTAAATTCAGGTAATACTTGCACAACTACTGAAGCACTCTAATCAACACAACCTTAATCTAAGCCCCATTGCAAAGTAAAGACCATCACTGGAATAGCTACGGTCTACTGAAATGGTGGCTGCACAATAACTAGATCTGCAATTGTAACTGTAAAGAGGAAGGGAGAAGGGTGAGTCATTGGACTCAATGAGTGGATTCTCATCCACCACCCATATGGGACAACTAATATGATATACATAATATACATGTATCAACCAGAAATCATTTTGATATTTACATACATAATTACATAAGAAAGAATTTCCAAATTTATGGTGCTGTAATTGTAACAGCACATGTTGCTTTATGGATTGACGACTATCCCCACAAACTAGCACAGGTCTTTTCAGCATGCTTTGTTCTCACTCACACGTTTCCCAGAAAAACTTCCTAAGAGGTCACCCATTCCAAAATTGCTTCAGGTCAAGCACGCTTAACCATGAAGTTCTTTAGTGATAGGCTACCGAAAAGAAGATGCATATTGTTTTATAGGTTACACAAATCAATTCATATAAATCATCCTTAACTGTATAGTCTCATACCTACACAGTCTCAGGATCCCTCTCATTCGGGTGTGTAATCGGTTCATTCATGTACCCCTCCACTTAGAGGGCCTTGTGAGGAACCACTCCTTGTCCATGCTTTCTTTGCATCGGCGATCACTCCCCGCCCTCATCATCAGGCTTCGGTAGCCCATCACTAAAGAACTTCATGGTTAACCATGCTTGACCTGGAACAATTTTGGGATGGGTGACCTCTTGAGAAGTTTTCCTAGAAAGTGTGTGAGTGAGAACAAAGCATGCTGAAAAGACCCGTGTTGGTTTGTGAGAACAGTCCTCAATCCATAAAGCAGCATGAGCTGTTACAGTAATTACTAGAGAAATAAAAGTCTCTGAACATGATAAATACATATATAATAAAACATATAATTACTATGATCACTGATCTCTGAAAGAGTACCTAATGAGGTCCCATAAGTGGACACCTAACAACCCTTTATCTGAATAGTCTAAAGGGGCGAGATTGTTGTCTAACGAATAACATGAAACTAAGGTTAAAAATCTTCCAACCATTAACTCATTGTCTATTTCTCTATAGTTACTGTCTAAAACTATTTTACAAATAAACTAAATAAACCTAAAAGCTCTAAATTTATATAATTTTAACAATCTGACTAGCAAGTATAACTTGGGTTCTGAAACCATGCCTAAGGGATTACTAGCTTGTAGGCATGGTGATTTCAGAAACCTACACAATATGTATCTAACTAATATTATGAATAGAGGTGTCAAAATAGGCTGAGCCCGTCGGGTCGGTCTGCCAAACCTGCCAATTTTAGCAGGTTGGGTTGAAATTTTGAGCCCGCCAAAAAATTCCAACCCGCTTAACCCACCCCGCTTAACCCGCAGGTTTTGGTGGGTTGGGGTGGGCCTGGCTCGCCGGGCCAAGTACCATTTTTTTTATAAAAAAAATATAATTTATTGGTAAAAAAATATGAAATGTATAACCCAGAAAAGATAAAAAGTAAGAAATATATACACCTATCAATATAGTAACATTATACAGTTGAAAATATTCACTCAAAGTTAAAACTTAAAAATAAAACAGTGTCATAACCCACAAATAATACTATTAACAATAATATTTTTTAATCAAAGTTGCGGTATAATTATTATGAACTTTGAAAAATTAGGTATAAATAAATAAAAAAATATTATTTAAAAAGAATCTAAAAAAATTCAGGATAACATTAAAAATATTTGTTTAGAATTTTTTTATTTTTTGGCAGGCCGGCCCGCCAACCCGCCCTAAAATGGGCTGAGCTGAATATTTTAGCCCATATTTTTTTACGTAGCCCGCTTTTGACAGCTTTTGTGGGCCCGTTTTGACACCTCTAATTATGAATCATACTTAGTTCAGCACTTTCAATAACACATACACTACAAGAAAAACTGCTGTTACTGATGAATTTTTTGGTTTATTGACAGAAAATTCTGTTACCGACGGATTACCGAAACAAAATCCATTGGTAATGAGCTACATAATAATCGTTAGCAAATTGGTCAGGGAGAACCGTTACCAATGGATTTATTTTAATTACCGACGAAAAATCCATCGGTAAAATTATTGTATAATTTATTATTTAAAAATTTATCGACGGATTTTTTGTCGATAATATGTCAATTTTTTTTTAAAGAATATTTTATCGACAAATTTTCTGTCGGTAATTATAAATTCTAAAGTTTTAAATTTTTTTTCTTTTTTATATTACTAACGAAAAATCTGTTAGTAATGTTTTATATTTTATTTATCATTTTTAATCTTACCTACGGATTTTCCATTAGTAATATTAATTATGAAGAAATTTTCTAAAAAAATTACTGATGGATTTTTCGTTGATAACTTATGCTCCATTTAGCGGGCAATTTTGGAGTACCGGTTACCAATGAAAAATCCATCAGTAATAATAATGATGAAAAAAATTTTCAAAAAATTACCGACGGAAAATAAATATTTTTCTTTAATAAATTTTCTGTAATTTTTATTGTTATCTGATTTTTTATGATCTTATTTTTTAGTTAATGCTAATTATAAATATATAAATATATCTAATAATAACAAATTATAAAAAAGTACTCAATAAATAATAAATGCAAGAAATTTAAATTCGAAATGTAAAATTTAACATAGTCTATAATCATAAACATAAAGAAGTCAAGATATAACAAATAAAGAAAAAAATAGTAACTAAAGTCAAGAAAAGTCAACAGCATCATCGTTAGCATCACCATTACCACCACCATCATCACTATCACCATCATCATTATGAGTGTTTGGTAGTGTGGAAGAGCCTACCTGCATCTTCCTCCACAACGACATCATCTTCTTCATCTACTTTCGTAATCTCGTATCCGTGACTTTTTCTTTGTCTTGCATATTCTTGTTCACCTCCTGCAACTCTCGCTGAGTCTCCACTTCCTTCTCTTGCATACGATCAAGTTTCGCATTGAGCAAGTGAACTTGCTTGTAGATCGCATCATCATCAGCGGTGGACCTAGCGCCTATAAATGCCCCAGTGATAGAGGAAGAGGATAAACTACTCAATAAAATGACCTCATGCCGTATATGTGTTTCTTGTAAGGACCGTCGACTACATCTTGCCACAACTTGTCCTTATCAATTGGTGGGCAGTCTTCACCAGCTATAATCCTCTGCTCTCGCTGATGAGTTGTGGCCTCCTGATAGCACTACTTATAGGTATGCTATAAAAAAAAATAAAATTAATTAAACTGGCGATCAAATATATGAAATAGTTATATTTTATTTTTCATTTTGATTTTAAATTTTTCTAACGTTTGATTATTTTAATTAATTTACCATTTATTTTATTAAAAGTCAATTCAAATCTTGTGAATAAAAACAATCACTAATACATTTTTATTCAGAAAAGTAAAAACAGTTAAATGTATGAAATGTTATAAAGGATGCTAATTAATGCGTACACATTAAGAGTGCGGTTCTTTTAGATTTTGAAAAAGAATAATTATAAAATTTAAATTTTATATATAATTAAAAAGATTTAAAATTATTTTTTCTTTAAAACCTATTCTTTTGAACTTCTACTCATATAAAAAGGTGATTTTAGGAGTATGAAATCACATCCAAACGCACCCTAACTCTACTTAAATTAAAATAAAATTAAAAAAATAAGTTAAAAATTAAGAAATAGTGTTATTTGCATTCCTATTTTATAGGATATTATATTAATATATTTTTATTTATTATTGGATAAGTTATAGATTTCAAACTAAGTGAAATTCACATTTTATATAATAATAAATAGAAGTGTATTCATATAATATTTTACAAATAATAAATACAAATAATTTTTCTCAATTTAAGATTGGTTCGCCCGAAAACATCATCCAAAGCTACAGGCAAGCAAAAGACAACAGGGCGCCTTCAAAAATTTCTGTGAACTAGCACACACTTGCCACGTCATCGATCCAAGTGACTATCTGCACAAAATGAACCTCAACCGTTGGATCGTGATCCATTCGGTGATTCCTAGCCGTCCACTTTCTCGTAGAGATGAACAAGGAGAGGGGTCAGGAAAAAGAGGAAGTGTTTTTTTTCTTTTTCTTTTTAAAAATAATTTCATTTCCAATTTTAAATTTATTTATCTTCCTTTAAATTCAATCCTCAGATCTTTGCAAGTGTCACACATATCAAACATCTTCCTGAAAATTTTTGAAACCTACCTCTGTTAAAAATTTCAGAATTTTTTTTTTAAAGGTTTGGTGGTTGAGGGTTGAAGAGACTGTGCAAAACCTTTGGAGCTTCCTCATCAATGGCCACTGAAGAGGTCAACAAGCCTCCATCACTTCCTCCATACCCTGAGGTAAATTTCACACACCCCATATCTGAAAATCACATCTTGGAATTACTTTCATTGTAAAGTTTGTAAATTTCAACATGATCTAATTGATCTGCACATTTTCACTGACATGGGTCTTGGTCTATTTTTTGGTTCTCTGAGCTGAAAATATTAACCAGCTAAAAAAAGGAAAGAAAATTAGGGTTTTTATGGAATTCAAGCAAACATAGAATAGACCTTTTTTACCCAAATTCTCAGTGCCTTTTTTTTTTTCCCTAACTCTGACAAACCTAGTTACATGAGCTAAGATTTTTACAACATACTAGCTCTGTTGCTGAAAGGATTTTTCTTTTTTAACCAATTTTCACTTCTGGGGTGTTGCTGTTGCTGATACTGTTACTGTTGTTTTGTGTTGTTTGTTGTTATTATTGTTATTGTTGTTGTAGATGATTATGAAGGCACTTGAAGCACTGAATGAGGCCAGTGGATCCAACAAATCAGCCATATCAAAGTACATAGAATCAACCTATGGTGAGTTGCCAGAAGGCCACACAGCACTCCTCACTCACCACCTCAACAAGATGAAGGAGAGTGGTGAGCTTGTGTTCTGGAAGAACAACTACATGAAGCCTGACCCTAATGCCCCACCAAGGAGGGGCCGTGGGAGGCCACCAAAACCAAAGGCGCCTCTCCCACCAGGCACTGTTTTGTCCCCACCAAGGCCAAGGGGTCGCCCTCCAAAGGACCCCAATGCCCCACCAAAGCCACCTAAGGCTAAGTCCACACCTGGAAGTGGTAGGCCAAGAGGCAGGCCTAAGAAGATTGCCCGGTCCTCGCCTGTTGCGGCGCCGCCGAGTGCCGCCGCGGCCACCGGTGGAAGGCCGAGAGGTAGGCCTCCCAAGGTGAAGCCTCAATTGACAGAAGTGAGTGTTGAGTCATAGAATGTTTCTTTGTGGTGGCCAAAAGTGGTAGTAGTAGTACTACTGCTACTATTGCTCTTGTAGAAGTGGGGTGTGATGTTAGACCTTTGTGTTCATTGTAATTGCCTTGTAAAATTGTGTGGTGGTAGTTAACTAGTTTAGCTTATGATGATGAGGCTTTGTTGGTTTTTATCTAATTATCAAAAGAGGACAGTGACTTGAGCTGATGATGATTTGTGTTTTCTCATTGTTGTGTTCTCAAGTTCTAACTTAGAAATTCATAATGTGATAAAAAAAAAAATGGGTGCTGTTTCAGACTTCCATTTGATTGATTATTTTTTCTTGTTGGTGTGATTCAATGGTCAATGCAAATCTTAAACCCCACCTTAATTTAAGAAACATGTGAAATGGGGTCAACGTATGTTAATCACTGTATCTAGGATAAGGTAAGGAGGAAAATCTCATTGAAGATGATGTAAGAAAATTTGAATCTGCTGTGATAATTTGGACATCAAACCCATGCAACAAACCTCGTACGATACAATTGTACAATTATATTCCTCTCTCTCTGTCTGTTCCCTTTGATTAGACCTTGATGTGCTGTCCCCATTTGTGAAGTCTATGACTTAATTTTCTGTATTTCATTTGTGAATAGAATTTTCTTCAGTTTTGTTTGACCATTTACCGTATTGTCTGACTTTTCTATCCCTTCTCAATGTACTAGTTATGTTGGTATAGATTGGTACCGTGTGTTGGTGAAATCGAGGAATTTGTGTACTAATAACAATGGGGTCGATCTAATTAGTTATAATAGCAACTGAAATTAAAATGAGTCTAATTTTTATAATCCATCTGATATGATTGATGGTCACCATGGACCTCTTGTGGGAACTAGTGTGTGCCTAGTATTTAATGTCCTTCTCCACCAGCTATGCTATTCTATAAATAGACTTAATGATGCCCTATATCTTGTTCTTACACAAGCAGCAGTGGCATGTGTTCAAACAAACGGAATTTTTGGAATAGATACGTCCCAAAATATCCAGTTGTAGCTAAATGCTAGCGCATGAATTCATCAGTTCTGACCTGTTATACAATTGCTTCGCGTGAAACTGGCACAAACTGAGGCAAAAACTTGCATTAGGGAAGTTGAAAGAAAATATGAAGTTTTTGACGGAACATATTGTGACAATACAAAAATGGGAATTATTCAATTATGAATGGCACATTTCGATTTTGTTTTAATCATTTTAATTGTCTTTTATTGACCGGCCATGTGAAGAGCAGGTAATCTAAATGCTTGTGATGAATTTTGATGCACTATAATACACAAATACTTTAAAATAATCTACATGTATTCGTATAAAAAATATGTATCGTGTTGAATTTTTTTTGATATTTTTATATGCTTTTATTTATATTTTATATGTTTTTAATTTGATTTATAATGTAATTTCATACTGATTCATTGTATCAGTATCCATGTAATATAGTTTTAACTAATGATGTTCATAAAAGAAAGAAAAAGAAGTTTTAACGAGTGAAAAAAAAAAGAGAAAAGTAGTTTGTAATCATTCCAATTCTTTGATGCTTACTTGTTTCATTGTCATAAACAAAATCATGTACGCTCATCTACTGTGTAACCCGAGCAAATACTAAAAGGCTGGCCTTTGCAATCAAGTATGATGGATAAAGCAACAACTGAATCAGAGTTATTCCATAACTTCATTCAAAATCGAAGATTCAGCATGTTTGGGAACGGCTTAATACTTGGGATGTAATCATTTTTTCCCTTAAGTTATCATTTTTTTCAATTTCTGTGAATATTATAAATGAGATTTGAATTTATGACCTTATAATAAACTATCTAAACCCCTTATCACTAACTCACTCCGAATGACTTAAATTGGTTTTAACTCAAAATAAATTTACTAAAGTACACGTTACAAGCACAACTTTTTTTCAAAATTTAAGGAGATTCAACTTAATTAACACGGTTGCATTTATATTTATCTACGAGGTCTGATCAAATTTATTACGAACAATAAAACAAAATAATTTTAAAACTGAAAAAAATTGCTAATCGCGTCTTTGATCACAACTTTTATATAGAATTAATGTTTGTTTGATTTAAATTTCTATTTTTATTCCCCAACCAAATACCTTTTTCTAGTTTACATAAAGAACTTTTATATAGACAATTGAAAGCTGTTATCTTATACAACTTCAGAACGAAGAACTTGGGATTTTAATTTTCATATGGAGCTGGAAGTGGTATAATATTATAATACACTAATTTTGGAGTAATTTGAGAGGGGTGGTTGGGGAAACATAATTCGCTTACAACAAATTATGTACCAAACTTATAAAAAAGAGGAGGAATGGCGCACAATTAGCTGGGCACGGATACTAGTCCGTTGTAAGAGATGCTTCACTTTCACTTCGTGGAAACCATTCTCAAGGTGACTTTTATTTTATCTTTTTCTATGTCCACATAAAGTACATAAATATGAAGCCCAGTAGTAAAGTTGCGTGAAGCACTTGTTATTGATGGTAGAACAGACTTCAGTAGAACAACAACTCACTGACATTTGTTTTTGCAATATTTTTGTCGGTTGAGAATCCGCTGGCCGCGGATTCACCAGCAGATTCAGTTACCTTAATTTTTTTTGTTTTGATTTCAGCTACTTTATCCGCACGTTGTGGATTGCTCAACCACTTCCATTCCACAGTAATTTACCTGAAAACGTAATAAACCAGTGTATTGATTGGTGCAATTCCATATGGAAATCATTGACCCTTAGAACTTCTACTGTACTTTTTTTTCCCCATCCCTTTTTTATGCAATAGTTATAGCCTTTTTGACATAGGTATCAAAACTAGATTGGACCAGCTAATTCAGACCACAAATTGGTGCAAATCTGGTCTAAGCTGGTCATATATGAAGAGAACTTGCACATGAACATATCACCAGTGAATAATGGTTGTTCCTCCACTACCACTGAGCTAACCACATATTTTTACCATTGTTTCATTTTTAACTGGGTTATGTATTTAGTTGCATTAAATATATTTTCATATATTGGTTTAATAATATTCGATTCAATCAAGTCAACTAGTAATTCACCAGTTTAACCAACGACTAGTGCCTTTGCTAAGTTCAAGTCTAATAATTATGCTCTTCAATACTATTTAAATACCATTTTCCCTAGTTTCATGTCTCAAACAACTTTTCAATATAAGTCTATAAGTTATAACAATTCACATGATGACAATAATGATTTTGACTTGTCTTTCTTTTCAATTCTTACCAATTAAGTCGATCCGTATCAATTAATGGTATTTCAAGTTTTCTATTTTAAACAAATATCTACTTTTTTTTTTATTGATTTAAGTGATCTGACATTTATTCTCCTTAGCTAAGGTTTAAGTTCGAGTTTTCTAGATAAAAAAAAATAAAAAAAAGAGACACTAGTGCTAAGAAAGCTTTAGTTCAAAAAGATAAAAAAAAGTATGTATCTTATTACATGTATGTTAAATACGTTGATAATAATTATATTTGAGATTAATTTTCATTAAAATAAATATCTAATTACTCTGCAGGTCCCTATAATTTTAGTCAATTTTCAATTAGGTCTCTATAATTTAAAAATTGCTAATTAAATCCCTACATTATATAAATTTTTTTAATCAAGTCCCTATCTACATATTCCATTACAAAAAATCAAATTTAATGAATTGTTTATGAGAATATTCTTTCTATCATCTTTATCCTTGCCCCTCCTCCTTCCCCCACCACCCATCACCCCACAACCCAACCATTAATACCAATCAATGTCATTCATTGTTACCAAAGGAGAGGCATTTCCAAGAGGGTCCTAGAGGTCAAATTTGTATGCTGAAAGAATTGTAAGAGGGGCAGTGGAATCCACTCTATTCAACCCGGCATTAAAGCCTTGTTTGTACTAAGAAGTCCTCTAAGGTCGATTCACCAAGAGTTGTTTCTTACCAAGGGTCATTTCTTGATCTAGAGTTTTCACATCATCTCCATATATATTGTTTCTTTTGGTCTTGCTGGATTTCTCTCCCTACATTATCAATAGTCTGATGGCCATTCTCTATCCCTACAACCTTATTCACTTCGAAAATCCATACATTTTGAAGAAGCTCATCGAGGTTCATGCTCCACAATGGCTTCCCCAAGGCTCCCGGTTGATTATTAACCTCATCAGTGGTGAGACTATACCACGAGCTTCGCGTAGCTAACTAAGGTGGTTGTAAATGAGACTGTTATCCATTACCTTGAGAACCCAATTTTCGAAAACCCATTCAACGCACTTTTCAATCCAAATCCTGAAATAGGATCTGAAACAAAAATTGACAAAGCACCACCCACTGATGTTGGGCACCAAAAATTGCAGAAGCTACGTGATGGAACCTGTCCAAGTTTGCATTTTTTTTTGGTGGGGTGTCATCAATCAAGCTCAAAATGACATTTTTTTTTTTGTTTCTGGTTGAATTGTTCAACCTTTTCTGGTTGAAAATTAATTGAAATTATAGGAATAATTAAACCTAAAATAAACACTATCAATATTCATCAGAATGAGAATTCATTTTCAAACGAAGGACACATTTTCGGGTGATTTTATCCTAGTGCGCTGCCTCAAAATATGTCAGAATAATATTCAAAATAAAAAACCAAAAGTCATAAGTATTTCATTGACGCTAAACTAGAACAATATATGAATTGGGCCTCCACATCAACGAAAGGAAAAAAAATAAAATAAAATGGGAAGCAATGGTGTTAAAAAGGGGGAGGATGAATTGTAGTATGTGTTCATTATTGGGCAGGACATTGATGTTTCTCTAAATTTAGTAATAAGATACCGACCATTATATGCAAATGCCACAATGCTTTGTAGTTCCTAGTAGTAATCATAACCAATAGTGGTGACGGGGTGGTCCTAGTTCTAACAAAGAATTTTCAAAAACAGGGTCATATTTCTAACAAACAATTTCCAAAATACTCACGGCAAAATTACAGTTGTTTATTACATCTAAACACCTACAATGTCGAAGGATAACTCCATCCGTTTCAATTTATCCCTCAAGTTTTTTTATTTTTTCATTTGAAATGTCTATCAACTTTTAATATCAAGATAATATTAAGTTTTTCCCAATAATACCCTCAATCTAATTAATTGTAAAAATTGAAATAGCATACTGACGAAATCGTATATTAATTATATGAATGGAAGTGGGCTTGAGTAATTTTATTTTATCTAATTTTACAATTTTGTATCGTTAGTACTTTTTCTGTGTGTGTGTGTGTGTGTTTTTTTTTTTTTCCCTAGCAGATAAACTGAAAAAACAGTCATCCACAAAGTAGAGGATTTTGGTAGATGAAGTCCAAATGAGTTACTACCTACCACAAAGGTATCTAAGAATCCATTTAACGACTTTCCAATGAGGACATTGAATAAGCTGGCATTTACAGTTGACACAATAAGGGAGTTCACGCTAATGTGGTGTTGGAGCCTTCCTACAACAATTCTATACAAGCTAGGATTAGTAAAAGGGAACCATATCTAGCTTGTAATTTACATTTGCAGTCATTGTTGTAGGGCACAAACCTCGCTCAATCCGCGTCTTGAACCTCCGATTTACTCCTTGTCCTCGTCCTTGATCTTTTCGGCTTGGGAAAACTTTCTTCCATCTCCGATCTCTATGGAGGGTGGAGATTTGTGGGAACTATAAACAAATAAAATAAGCTAATGAACAGAGACATGTTAATGGTTTTATTATAGTCTTAACAACATCTAAAATTAGCTTCTTGAAAATGTTTATAAAAAAAAAACTAAAAATAATTTAAGTGAATTGATCAAAGTCTTAATTATACAACAATAGTAGAAGTTCACATTATTACAACATCAAATCCTCAAATTTTCTATCAAGTCAACAACATAATCTAGAAGACGAGCTACAGGAGTATTTTTTGTGTTTGCAATGAATTATGAGAGTAGGTGTGTTATTTGTCTTGAGGCAGAGATTTCTTTGAGGCTGGGTTCTCATTCTCAAATTGACCAGAAATTTATCCCTGTCCCATTCTGTAAATGAAAAATTCCCCAAAATGGGAACTCGAATAGTGATTCTCATTGATATCCTTGAATACAATTCCTAGTTGTCATCATCCCTATAACTTAGATCGTAGGTCACCTAATGAACCTGCGAGATGGGATACCAAAGAGCAACCCACCTAACTAGTTAATTTTTCATGCCATACGTCTTCAGTTTCTAGTTTGAGCTTGATTATCCTGTTTGTTTTTCTCGTCTCAATTGTGAATCTTTAACCTCTTGTCTGTCATCACAATTTATTAATTTGCAGTGGAGGAACAAATTTTAGAAAAGAAATTTTCTATTTCTCATTTCTTTATTTTGAAGGAACATTTATGTAAGGGAGATTTTGAATCCCCTTAATCTGATAGCAGTTAGCTAAGTTGTGCAGAGCAAAGTTAAGAACGCTTTTGTTTATACTTATTATTGTAAGGAAAGCATTTTCTTTCTTTCCTTTTTTCAATAAAAGATACTGAGTTTTTTGTAGTTTGTCTGAATCAAATTCTTCTAAAAAAAAAAAGAATAAATTTTCGTTAATGAACAAATAAGAAATACTTCTGACAAAAATAGTTTTTTTAAAAAAAATCAAAATCTGAATAAAGTCTTAAATTCACTTTTGTAAATATTTGCCCAGATTTAGCCTAATTAATGAAAAACACCAATGTGAAATTCTGACCTTTCCAATTGAAAAACATGTCATTCTTCAAAACAGCCTATCATTGATAGAATGCATTATCAAGAACAATTCACAAAGAATTCACACTCCAAATACTTTCGTGCCAAAAGAAAAAGGAAGACAATGCATTGGATGACAAACATGTCTTCACTCTATGCTGTCACTCAAATTCCATTGGCAAACTGGAGAGAATTTTTATGATGTACATCTGGAAATTCTTCAGAGATAGGAGAAACTGTAGATTATGCAAAACTATAATAGGATTTCCAAAAAATACAAGACCGGGCCATGTTTGGTTTTGAAGTAAAAACGGGGTGTAAATCTTCATGGATCAACTGTATACGTAAAATTACATATAAAGCTTAAAATTTACACCTTATCTTTATCCCTAATCAAACATACTTGAGAGAAAATATAATGTCTTTCATCGCTTAAAGCATATATCATAGACTTTCAGCTATGCATCAAGGCAGAAAGTGTTTCATATAAATGCTACAATTCTTCTACTTGGACTGAAAATCCGCATTGGCATCGTTTTGTCAATAGAGAGGTTCCCTCATCAAAGCTCTCATACTCTTTCAAGAACACATGCTCATGGTCTCTAACAGGAGTACTTAGTGAAGCCTCAAGATTGGTATCATCACATTTGTTTACCTGTTGGTTTCTGGGAGTCTGATTCTCATCATAACTATCACTAACTGTGGCTTTTGATGCATTATCGTTCACCCGTTGGACATCAGTTGACATCTCTGATGACAAACCCTTGTTGTTATATCGATTGTTCAACCTTTGACGCGTTACGATGGATGAAAGAAGCTGGTACCACCGTTTAAGAGCTTGTTCTTCGTCCCTTCTCTTCTCGTCAGCCTGCCATCTTTCTTCTTCCTCTGCATATGCCTGGGGAAAAGAAAAAAAATTCAAGGAATAAGATAAGTGTAATGAAACTATAAAAACAGGATGCAACACTAATATACTAGAGTCAGGGAAAAATAGTTAAATTTTAGAGGAGTGAAGATAATGAAGTTTAGTCCGTTCCAGAAGTAGCTATAAAGTCCGCAGGGGCAAAGGGATATTTCCAAGTATGTAGAGCATAAGCAACATAAATCCTTATAAATAAACTGCTAACCCCACTAAACAATCCCAAGCTAAGCTATCTTACTTTTTGCAGTGCAGCAAGGTTTAAAAATTAAATTAATCAGATATAAGGAGAACAATAAATTAGTTGACATACTAAACATTTCACAAGTAAAACTTCAGTTTGTCAGCAGCAATATTCTTTATTCAGCAAGAAAAAAAATACCTCTAACAGTACATCCTTGAACTCGGCGCACACCACAATGCCATCAAAGACAGGATATGAACGCCCATTTTTAAATTCAAAACCAACCATAGCAGGAGCATAATCAATTTCTAGCCTCTTGGCAACGGAAAATGCCCTTGGAAATCTCAAGTGTACAGTCCCATGAGGAAGACATTTCTCAGACCACACATCTACTTTACCGCGTTCGTCCTTATGTAAAACAGGAAACGTGATTGTCAGTGATAAGAAAACTTATACAATCTCATAAAACAAGAAAATATACACGTGCATTTTCCACCTAGCTCATATTCATGTTTTTAAGCACGGTGTACCAAGTACGCAGAGGCAACTTGAGTTAAAGCTCCATTAATCTCCTTGTACTGTATTCAAACTTAAAAGGTCCTTCTTGCTGCAGCTTCCGTGCATTTAAAAGTAGAAAAAAATAGAAAAAAGAACATACAATTATTGCTTTTAGCTCTGCTCCCAGCCACAAGACCAGATGGGGGTTCAAAGCAATGTTTCATCAAACTGAAGGGGAGGTTTGGGCTTAGGAAATCTAATTTTGAAAGTATTCCCTTGGGAAGTGGTTTTGGCATCAGTATCTATGGAATACGGTAGTAAGGAGCAGGTATGGCTTTCATCTGAAAAGTTGTACACTGAAGCTGTTGGAATATATATACTTGCTGTGGCAAATATGCCAGGCTAGACACAAATCAAAATATGTCAAATCAACTACTATTCTGCATTGATCCAGTGCACGAATGACAGGGAACATATGTCTGCCTATGAAACCTCCAAAGGGTAAAGTTGAATACTTTATAAAGGAGATTTCCACGGTCAAAACATCTTCATACCCATACCTTTTCTTAGTATTCATATGAAGTGACAGAATATACCTTAGGAACTATCCCATTCACGGCATGAGGCAGATCTAACGGTTCCAATTGCCAGCTCCCATAAAGTTTAACATTTTCCTTAGAATCAGTGCACTCATCTTCATCAGGTTCCGAATCTTGTAATTTCTGCGGCTTTATAGAACGTTTAAGCTCCTGAAATTTTTTTTTTTGAGGGAAAAAAAGAAAAGAATAAATGAGGAGCATATTAAAAGGAAAACAAAAAAGCAACGAAATCAGGGAAACAACACTGAACCCTGTCAGATAGATGAGACCTTCACAGGCTGTTCATTGGCTTTAACTTGCAGCCCTTCCCGGAGCCATCTCTCTCTTGTCTTAACTGTTTGCACACAAGTCCTAGGATAAACAGGGTGACCAGAGCAAAATCCCAGAATTGGACCCTTTGGATGGAGTACTTGATACTTTGTAAGCCATCTCTCTATGGCATAAAGTGGATGACTTTTGTAGGCCTGCAAAGGGAAAGAAGAGTCCTCTGACATTAATATCACAATCTAGGCACCTATGATATTATACATAATGTTTTCTAAGGTTACTTTGAAACTACCTGCTGATTAGTTGGAAGAGGCTCAGTTAATGCCCTAGTTTCCAACTCAATATCCTCAAGAGAGCTCCTCGTAGGGACAAAAGAATCGCTCATGTTGGATTCTGTAGAAACGATGTGGTTTGTTCTCAAAGGAACCACACCTCCGGTAGCCCCCGACTCTAGGTCTCTCAGTGGTGCCAACACCGAATCCCACCACATTGAGTTAACTCGTTGCGATGCTATCTTGTACCACTTCATACAATACCTGATATGCCAAAATGTACTAGCATCTTCAGGCAATGAGACATAACTCTATTTAAGTGTCACTAGTCTTATTGAATCTACTAATCAGCATTGAGAGTTGAATGGAGGTAAAACAATGTATATGAACAGATGAAATCATGAAAAGTATAACCTTAAAATACAAAAGTTGTAGTGCACCCTCACTTGAAAGTAGAGAGTCAAGAAGTTGGCTGAATTGCTTGATAATTTCATTCAACATAAAGGGGTATATAAACATGAGATATCATAACTATTACTCCTATTTATAAGATTATGTTAGTTGACTTGTGCTATTTCATATGCCACTACTTTATGTATATGAACCTGATTATGTTAGTTTCAATATTCCAACACCATCCATATCTACCACTCATGATACTAAACCACATGAAGAACTCTGCATTCCTTATGATTTGGTGTTAATAATTTCTTTGCAGGCTAAATATAACAATTCAGAAGCAAAACATTGCCTATCACTGTTTTCATTGTATATTTGTTAAAGAAGTGGAATTTTAAATTAATTTAATCTTAACACATAAGTGCTAAAGGCTGTTTTATTGATATGTTTATTATGCCTAACTATCAAACCATTAATCATATGCAAGTTTTTTCAATATATTATTTTGAAGAATATTAATATAACATGGATACTATTTTGAATAATATATTGCCAAAAGAGAGTTGCAGCTAGAGACATAAGCAACAAATTCCAAAGCCATGACCAGACACCCCAAGAAGCAGTTAAATTTTTAAAATTGAAAACAGTAAGAAAAAATTCTTTCACATAACAAATAATTTATTCTAAGAATATGAGAAATTTTCAATAACAAATAAAATGAAACTTGAGCAGTAAACATCTGATGGTGAATGCACAGCCATCGAGAATTTACTGATTTTAAAAAAGCTGCAAAGCCATCATTGCATTCATGATGAAAATATGAGACAGAAAATATCTAACCTGCGGGTCACATCTTTGGCCCCCTGCCCAGCAAAAGCAACAACATATCTCAAAGACGTTTTGCATGAAGCTGCCATGGCTTCAACCTTGTCCTCCCCATCAATAATCAAATTCACAGCATCAATATGCACCCATTTTCCTGTCAAATTTTCTTCACTGCAATATACTTCTGCCCAATACAGAGGAGATCCTATTTTCTTTGATCCTACTGCTGTAGAAAATACTTGGGGGGAGGTTGAAGATTCTTTAGTTATATCTCTTTTGATTTTCTTTGATGGACAAGAAAAATTTGCTGAATCAGCATTTGCACCTGACTCCAATTTACTCTCCAGGGATCCAATTTCTGTAGCAGAAAGAGCCATTTCCAACTGCATCTCAAATTCAAGATCTCCTTTCCTCTTTGATTTATGAGATTCTTCAGAGAGACATGATTTGGGGTTATCTTTTGTCTCAGTAGTTTGTGACTTTGTCACACTATCATTCAAGTTTTCAGCAATGGGAGGATTACTAGATTGGGCCATGTGGCTTGTTGCACAGCCCTTTTCTCTTTCATGAGATAATGAATTTTTTGGTGACTTGAAATCCAATTTTTTCTTAGATACCATTGGTGTTGAAGTATTAAATATCCCCTTACAAGATCCACTTGCATCAGGCCTAATAGATTGATCTGGTTTGAGAGAGGCAACATCCAAAATGGATACAAACCTGAAATGTCCCATCAATGAGAAATTCACTCTACATATTTGCTTAGCAGAAGAAATTAAATTCTTCCAAGTCTTATCTCTGCGAATAAATAAAAATGAATATACTTGGTTTACAACCAGTAGTTCTTGGCAATAATAGTAATGCATTTTTGGGTTTTTTTTTTCCCCTTGAAATGAAGGTACACTTCTAGCTTGCCAACATTCCATGAATTGGAACTTTCACATTCTTCTACATGTTTTTCTTCATGAAGATCAACTTATAGTGGTTGCTTTATTATTGCTGTTGTTCTTTTAGATTCATTTTAGTACATGGAACAACACAGTTCACTCCCATTCCATGTAATAAAAAGCCAGATCCTATAGGTGGTTAAAGTCATCAAAGGTGTTTAGAGTCCCACAAAGCCTTCGGCCCTGCCTCCTAAGCTAGCTTTTAGGGTTGAGTTAGGTCTACTCAATCTTTAAAAAAGAATTTCAGAAAGAATAATCCATTTAAACCCAATTCTCAAGGATTGCTTCATAAACTCGAAACTGATCATGTAAATTATATAGTACCTTAGAATTTTCTATCCAACAGGAAAAAAAAATGATAACATTGTTCTTAATTCTCAAAGTATTGAATATAAGAAAATTTTCAAACCCAGATAGATTTGGACACATCTAACAAAAATAATTGATAAACAAAAGAAAGATAAACCAGTCCCTTGCCCTCATGCAATACCTGGCTGTAAGATTTAAAGCTCTAAACAGTGCAACAGATAAAGCAGTGATCTGCAATGAGAAAAAAATGCTTACCCTGTAAATTTTCCTCAGAGGATTAAATTATATAAACTCTACATACAAAAACAAGTGTACAACCAATCCAGTCTTAAGAAACTTTATTCTACTACAGGTTTAGGTTAAGTCAATTAATAGCACATGAAAAGGGTAGTTAAACAGCCATCAAATCCTTGCATGACAAGAATGGAATATTAGCAGATCCTGCACTTCAATCATTTAAATAGCATGTGTTATATGCCAGGATAATCATATAATGGCAAATGTAACCCTTACTAAAGTACAAACTCAAAATTTAGTAAAGTATATAATGAGGGAGTAAATATAGAAACAACAATGCTCCGCTAGAAAAAGATCCACCTCTTCAGGACTACCCTCACGTGATTCTAAAGCTGATGCTAGAGCAAAGCCTGGTGAGGCTTCTGCATTTGTACACTTCCGAACATGAAAGTAATCATGGAACTGCGAGTGTTACACACAAGGAATAAAACAAGTTATAAGAGGTATGACGTGAATCTATCCAAGACTATGCAACAAACTAAAATGTATACTAGTTACATCAAAGCATACCCACAAAATCAAAGGATGTAGAGCATTTGAAGTGAGTTTTGTTACATTTGATAGCTGGACCAAGTGCGCTGGGAGTAGAGAGAGCAAAGAAGCCTGCCATGATCAAGAATTATCCAATTTGACAAGCAATTTTGAGTGAAAGAAGATAAAACAGTTAAAATATACACAGAAGTCCAAACACACAGTTAGAACAGCCCAACCTTAACAACTGATTCAAAAAAAACAACCCGAAGAAAAAACAGATACAAGAATTGAGCTATTGATTATCATAAAATGAGGGATGAGGGAGGCAAGACATGATAATACAATAATGTTGTAAATAAAATTATTTATTATATTCAGAAGATTTTTTTTATATATATATAAAATATTCAGGGGAACTTTTATCCATAAAAGGGAAAAAAAAATGTTAACCTGAATAAGAGGATCATCACAAGCACTGTCTATTAATCTTCCACGAGCAAGTAAACAAAGCAAATGAACCTTGTGCACAAGTTCAGCCAAGTCCTGAAAAGTTTAATAAATTTTAGCGCGTGGCCAAATGTTATTTTGATATTAAATCCAACTACACTACTGCCAAAAGATGGTAATCAACCTTATCTTTGGCAGAAGCTCGACGAATTTGTTTCTGTCCAGCTGAATCAGGGGTCACATTCAATTCAATAGTCACAGGACAATCGTCCATGGGAACTGTACCCTCTTCCCAATCTGAGTCATTCATTTCTTCCTTGTTGTCCAAGTAGCCCTCGTCTAAACTTACATTGTTACTTTTCTCCTCTGCAGAAGCATTTCCCATGGGATTTCTACTACAATGTCCAACCTCTGAAGCCTTTGGTTGGATAATTGGTTCCAAGATCTGAGTTCCATTTTGTTCTGGCTCGAACTCTAGCTATAAGATCAGAAGAACATGGTGCTTTAGAATTTAAATACCCAGAAATTTTCATCATGATTACAAAACTTCAAACAATGACAATGAAGTTAAATCACTTAACTCAATCAACAAAAAGAACTGCTTTGCAAGTTATCAATAAGCAGAAAGAAAAAACTAATAGGGACCAACCATCATCTTTTTCCTGGAAATGCCAACTTTATTAGCACGGTGTAAAAGTTTTCCCACAGCCTCCCTAGATATTTCAGTCAGTGTTCCTGAAATCCAGTGTAAGCATTGATCACTCATTAGTAACATGATTTAGCTCAGTAATTGTTGTTAGTAACGATATTATCAAACCACTGTCACTAAGTGATTAGAACTTGCCTCCACCTTCTGACTTTTGTTGGGATCTCGTTTCATTTTCTGCAATTTGAACAGCAAATGCCCAAAAAATAATAAGAGAACACTAGAATTTAGCAGGTCAAAACTCAGAAACATATACTGGATTTTATATATACATCAGCTGAAATGAAACAAAAATTTGACCACTTTTAGATTTAAGAGTAGTAAATTAATTTGCTTTGTTAGAAAAATGCCAGAACAAAGCCACTCTTGTTAATATTTGGTTTCAAGTCCACTAGTAAAGTGATTCCTGACTAAATCACAAATTACAATCAAGACAAATAAAGACGAACGCTACCCTGTTATAGTTTCATTTCAACCATCAAAAACCAAAATTTGGACTTACAATTCTACTCCACACATCCCCAGCAAACTGTCAAGAACAAAACTGCGCACATCCACCCACCCCACAATCAGAAGAACACTTAGTAACTACTCAGAAACACTTTTTATCCTCTTTTATCATAAACTACACATGAAAACTTTTAAAATATTGATCGGAACTAAGCTAACTCCCCCTAAAACATGCTCTTATTTCTCATCACTCTCCTAAAACCTTAAACAATTAGGTAGAGACATGTGAATAGTTTTATATCTAACAAGCTGATTCTTCTAATGAATAAAAGTTCCACACAGTGAAGCACCGACTGCAATCACAAGAAATCTTAAAAAAGTAAATTAAAAAGAAAAACCTTTCCCATTTCAGGGTCTGATTAACCAGTCTTAAAATTTCAATGGAAAAAGTAGACTCAACAGAAACATAGTCTCTTCAACTTCAATTATTATTATTATTATTATTTTTAAAAAAAAAAGAGAAAGTATTCGTTAATGTTGTCTCTCCCGTTCCATGTGGTATATAACTTATAAGAAACAAAGACAAAAAAGAGCATACTATTAAAAAAAAAAAAGGATGATAGAGAGGTTGAAATAGGCAGCAATATCATCGTAGTACGGTACCTGGGGTTGAGGCCGCTGAGGATTGCCCCTTCCTCTTAGAAGCGCTTCTTCGTGGCGCCATTCTTCTTCTTCTTCTTCTTTACAGAGAAACACAGAGAGAGTGAACCCCGTCGCGCCCAAAACTGTTGGGCGTTGATTCTTCTATTGGCAAAACCGCGATTGTGTGCTACGCTGCGTGCGTCTTCACCGAAACACTCCAATGCAGGAAAAGACCAAAAACACCCTTGGAAGACGAAATGACACAAAAGCCCCTGATAGCTTTTCGAAATGACTGTGCGGGATTCTGTGGGCATGTGGGGAAAAGACACTGCCTTTTAATCTCGTTTCTGTTCTCAGTATCAAAGCTAAAGCTATTCTCCTTTGAAGCCCTAGTAAACCTCTCAGAAACAAAGCATGGATCCTTCGAAACCCCAATAATCTTGCTCCCTCTTCTTCTTCTTCTTCTTCTTCTTCTTGTTATAGAAGCGTTCTGCCCCCGAAATACTCACACTCACGCACCCTCTTTCTCGCGATCTCTTTTTCCCGTTCTGATTATATAGGTTTTTGGCCTTTTGCGTTTTCGTCCCTCAATTCTGCTATATTCTCCAGGTAATTTCCATGTCTTTGATAAAATAGTTTGTGCTCTTCTCTACATTACAATTTATGAATTCCTAGTGTGTGTTTTGTTTTTCAGATTTTTCGTTCTGTTTTGTTTTGGTTTCCGTGAAATGGATTGGGATTTAATTAGGGTTTTTCTGTTCAAGTTTGTGACTTTTGAACTCGTGATTAGCGTTCGTGAGCTGGGTATTTAGTGTTTTCCCGGTTGATTTTTTTTTTTTTCATTTTTTGAGACCCTACTCTTTTAACTTGTTGTGCTGTAATAGTTGATTCGTGGCGCGTTTATTTTTCTGTTTGTTGTTTTTATCTGGCTATCATATCAGGTATTGGAAGTTGGTTTATTTGTTGTGAAATTCGGGCTTCTAATATAATTAGGTTAAGGGTGTGTTTGGACAATTTTTTTTAAAATAATCAGAATCTTAAAAACAAAATAGAAATAAGAAAATGTGAAAGCTAAAAAGTGTATCTTCGTTAAAAAAAAAAAAAAAAATTCTGTTTTCAGCTTTTCTTTACTTATATATAAAAGTACTATCATAATCACTTTTAAATTTTTTTTAAAAGTTAAAACAAAGGCACCCTAAATCTACTATTGTTTTCCCCCTTTCATCTTGTGTTTGTTAGTTGATACGACTAAAAGAGACTAGCCTCTTTTTTTTTTCTTTTCTTCCAAAAGTTGAGTACTGATGTCCTTCATAGAATGGTTAGGATTGGGATTCCACTTTTTGTTGCTAACTGTTTAAAAGTACAGATTAGGCCACGTGATCTCTAGAACTATGATGAGTGATGGGTATTTCATTAACACATTACCACAAATCTTCTCCTTATTTATATACAGTATGTATTCTGTTGGATCTGCGGCATGCATATATTCTCCACGTTGATCTGATTGAATTAATTTTGTTTCTTTGTTGTTGCAGGGTTAAATTATTATTCTTCATTAAATTTGCTAGTGCAATGGCTTCTTCCTTGGATATGTCGCTCCATGATAGGATAAAGAACAGGAGTAACAGAGAAAGAGGTAGAGGACGTGGCAGAGCCCGCCGTGGCCGTGGGCCGGGCAGGAAGTTTGGTGGTGGAAGATTGACTGGTGCTGTTCAAAGAGGTCCTCTTATGGTTAATACCCGGCCATCATCTTATGCCATTGCCAAGGCAAGCATGAAAATCGTGGATGCTTATACATATGCTTGAGATTTTGGAATACTAAAGTACCCAATTATGAGAGGATTTGGCATTATACAAACTCAAAAGCAAGAGGAAATTTTGCATTTGTATTTGTCCAAAGAGAAGCTAAGGCAGTAAAGCTCCATCATTTTGCATCCTTCAATGCCAATGTCATAGTTCCATAATATTTCAACTATTGTGAACTTAAAGAGATGTTTACTTTTGTATTTGGGGGCTTTGCTACAGATCTCTGATGTATGCAGGAGTTTTCTGGCGATTCCTTGCATATTATGTGAAGGAGCTTCATACTTGAATTTTAAAATGGAGTTCTTACTGGTGGCACAAAAATCATATAGCTTTAAGTGGGGTTAAATTCTCTAAACCATGCTAATCCATTTGACTTAGATGAGATGACTTTAGATGCTTGAGTACTGGGTGTATGGGCAGACCATTTTATTGGATCCTCTTGCAATGTTGGGTTCTATGGTGCAAGAATTCAGTCTACTTCCCTATTTCATGGTACTTTGCAATGGAGCTTCAGCTTCCTTCACTTACATCAGAACTGGAGCTCTCGGTTGTAGCATAGCACGGGTTTATATGCAGTTGGTTGAATTCTGACTCCTGCTTACCATCCTTTTCCCAAACATCAATGTTCAAATATGGATTTTTTTCCTTTAATTCTTGCACATATTACTGTGGCTGCACCTACTTTGTTGTGTGTTTTTTGCTTTCTTCTATGGAGATATCCCTTCTCCCTGACTGCTCTTGAAGAATGGTGAATATCTGATTTCACAAGCTCTTTTGCCACTCTGGAATTTATTGTTTGCCATTTCCAGTCTATTCGCAGGACCAGGCCTTTTCCATGGCAGCATGATTTGTTTGAAGACAGCCTAAGAGCTGCAGGGATACAAGGAGTAGAAGTTGGCACGAAGTTGTATGTTTCAAATTTGGACCATGGGGTAACCAACGAAGATATAAGGGTACATATTATGTCAATACTCCCTTCCTAATGTCTGTTTATCACCTACTTCTCTAGAAGTTCTCTTGAGACTTGATTTTCGATTCAGGAACTTTTTTCTGAGATTGGAGACTTGAAGCGCTTTGCAGTTCATTATGACAAAAATGGACGTCCAACTGTAAGTGTTGTTTTTCATTTTTTACTTGCTATAGTTCAATTGGAGCTTGATATCCTCATTCAGTCTTATTTCTTATCAGTTTTTGGCTTCTAGATGAATGTTGCAGCTCTTTTCCCTGTTTTCTTTCTTGTTCTCTGCTTTGATGGCAGTGTTACAATGTAATAAATATTCCTGGGATTTAATCTGACTAGTATTGAATTTTCCTTCCCATCTTAACTTCATACTAACATGGATGGGCATATTTCTCTGCAATTTGACATGGAAACATTTCAGTAATCTGTCTCATTGGGTAGATGTGTTGCACCAATCAAGTTATAAGTTGTGAGCAAACTTGTATGTTTTCTTTGCTTTTAACCAATAAAAGAAAGAAAGAAAGAAAGAAATCCAACTACTTTTGATTAAATGTTTCAAACATAGTAGTTATGGACACACTGTTGTTGGAATTGCGAGTCATCCTGTGAGAGAGTCAGTGGAACTCTCCTTTTGAACTGGGATCACCAACAGTTCTGGTCAATTGGATGTTGGGATGACTGAGTCCATAATTTTCATCTGGTTGGGATTCAGCTTGAATCCTGCATGACACAAATGCAAAAGTGATGATTGAAAGGACAAAAAAGGGTCTTCATTTATAATATAACCAGCCCAGCTGCACGCTTCCGACTTCACCCTACTTATAGATGTTGCTCCGTGACTGTTGAAAGTTGGATCCTGAACTCTGGTATTCTCCTTTAGTATAATGGCTGTGGTCCCTTACTTTAATCTCATTCGTCTCCAACAGAAGAAGCATCTGCCTTGGCTTTCTGCTTGGCTGTTGGAGGAGGATGAAATAAGTGATGTGATGATGATACAGGAGGATTATTAGAGATTACGAGAAATATTTAAGGGGAAAAAATGAAACTGGAGTTATTAGGAAGTATGAAATGGATCTTTCTTTCTCAGTGTTTAGACTATTGACTTCTTGATACATGATGAGTCATTTGGCTTTGAGTTGAATGTTGATATCTGTCACTTTGAATGATTGAATTGCATGTTGTTATTATTTAGAAGATGAATATTTTCATGCTAGGTTTAACATTGAGTCGAGAATCATACAATTGGCAATTTCGAAAGTCGGCTTTCTGGTTTGCATTGAACAATCATTGGCTATGAACTTAAGGGGTTACTAGATGAAATTCTTTACAGTTATGTTGAGCAATAAAGTAGATCTTTCAATTGGTTTGCATTGCTTGAATGTCTATTTATGACACTCCTGTGGAGAAGTGTTAACTTTTGTGAAAATATGTCACAGAATACTGTGTTTTGCAGTTATGGTTTATGTGTCTTAACTTTTGAAAACAATTTTGATGTATTGTCCTTTTTGTTTGGATCTATAATATCTTGAACTGGGTAACAGGGTTCAGCTGAAGTTGTCTATACCAGAAGAAGTGATGCATTTGCTGCTCTTAAACGATACAATAATGTGCTTTTGGATGGAAAGCCCATGAAGATTGAGATTGTTGGTGCCAATGCAGAATTGCCTGTAAATGCTCGTGTAAATGTCTCAGGCATAAATGGGCAGAGGAAGAGGACTGTTGTAATGACGTATGTTATTCCAATTGAGCAAAGGATTATTATGTTTATATGTATCACTGTGTGCATGTGTTGTCTAAGTATTACTGTTTTTGGAATTTTTGAAAAACAATGTGAAAACTGTATACCTGAAAAGTATGGCAGATATTTTAAGCTAGAATTCTGCAAAGTTTCTTTCAAAATCATTCCCCTCTTTCCATTTTTGTCAGACAATAAATGTTATAGCATGCTGATGTTGGAGGTGTTGCAGGCCTGGTGGAGGTCGAACTGGAGGTCCTGCTGGGCCCAGTCATGCTGCTTTGTAAGTCAATATATCACTTGTAGGGCAATCTGTTACTATTACATAAGTTTCTTTTTACTGTAATGTGCCTTGGACTATATACACATTAATTATGGACATTTAGTTCATATAGCTTGTGAAGTCTGTTTTAGGATCGTGACAAAATGGTTTTTGTTGTGCCCTTTAAGTCTTCATAGGTCTCTCTGGTAGATCTGCAATTAGATTGACTAACCCTGTTTGCTATTTCTCATAGTTGACTTTTATGTACACTTGATGAAAATGTGATGTTACAAATGGGATAGGATTTTCCTTTCCTTCAGGTAGTTGTTTTTCCCTATACATGAACTTATCACCATAATTCAAAGAAGATTAGGTAATTATATCATTGTAGTCATGTTGTCTGTTATATAGAAACTGTTGAAAGAAATGTAATCTTACCAATGATGCTTCTGGATAGTATATGCCTGCATGTGGTGCTTCTACCCGGGATATATACTCAAATTTAGGTTGAGTTATTTCTAGTTGCTGTTATGAATTGTACATGTGAATATGAGGGTGATTATGATCTTATATCTTGCTATGATACTTAAACATGCCAAAAATGTCCTACTGCTTCTGTATTTCCATAGTCATGATGTTGGAAAAGACGCAGGAAATAGATGTCGACTTTTAAGATTTATCCCACTGGAGTTGTATAATGAAGACACTTGTCATTGGTTGTTTATGCTTATGCAGTGGAGCACAACGTGGTGGTGGAAGGATGAGGGGTGGAATTGGTCGTGGTCGAGGTCGCGGCCACAGTCGTGGTCGCAGCCGTGGACGTGGCAGGGGTGGAGGTCAAGGTCGTGGAACAAAGGACAAGTCAGCTGAGGAACTTGATAAGGAACTGGAGACCTATCATGCTGAGGCTATGAACATCTCATGAGTCATGTGATTATGTATATTTTGTTTTTTTCCTTCTTTTTAATATTAGTCAAGAGTAGGTTTTGAACCCCTTGTGAAAAAGAAAAGTTATTTCCGGGTCTATGCTTTTAGTGTTCGAGGCAGTATTGCATTGAAACTCCTATTTAGTCCATTAAAGTCTCTTGTTAGGATGATTTGAATTGTCTATTTCCATGATTTGTCCTATTAGTTTCTGTTTAATTATGTTAATTGCAATTTCTTGTTGAGTAGTATTCGGTATCAATATAAGCATTCCACCCCGGTTGAGAAGTGTATGTTTTCCGAAGCTTACCACGTGTTGGGGTGAGTGGCTCTTTAGAGTCACAACTTCCTATCTACGAAATAGCTTGTGTTTGGCTTGGCAAGTGAGACTTGTGGTATCATTGCCTATTAGGTAATAAAGTAATTTTTTAATTTGCACTGGAAAATAGTGTGAGCAATTTTCCTCTTAATTACTTGATTTTACAGAATCATTTTACCTCGGCTAATATTTTATAGCGCCAGTAAGAACGCTGATAAAACTCCACTCTCAAGAGTTTCCCGTTGCCTCTTATCCTGTCTTGCTTCTAATATTGCTTCCTCTTATATTAGCCTTGATTAGTTCATGCGTTGTTGAGTATATAATTAAAAGGAGTAGAAAATACGACTCAGCTTGTCACTGTTTCCATGCTATTGTTGATTTTATACATTACAGGTACAGGATATCAGCAGTAAAGTCATTTATCAATAAGATTTATTCCACTAGTTAGTGTAAGATTCATTTTTCTCTCGAGAGATCACTTGTTTGCTGATAATTCTCCGTTAATTTCATTTTACTCTTCAGCCGTCTGTGCTCCATAACTCAAGTCTACGTGCATATTTTAAGATGAATAGGAGAAATGATAATCATATAGATAAGAGTTATGTTATCCGTATATATTTTACATGAAATACTATGTTGATTTACATCCCATTTTTTATTGGATGGGATATTGGTTGACATGGTATTTTATGCCAATACAATATGTGATAGAGGAAAGAGATGAACCTCTTGCATGTTTGGGAAGCATCATAACAGCCTTTTCCCAAAAAAAAGAAAAAATCCAAAAGCTTTTCATTCTTCCATGGGAAACAAAGAAATAAATTAAAAAAGTACATAAGCAATAGCTTTTTATACAAGTCAAACAAAACAGTATTATCTTAAAATTATTTTTTAATTGAAATATGCAAAAATAAATTGATTCTCATATAATCTATTATATAACAAAACAATTATACAAATAAGTGATTATGAAAATAATTTTAATTTCACATATTTCCCAAACACACTTTAGTTGCACAATTTGGTTTGCAAGCCAATTCAAGGAATAATTCTTAATTATACAGTGATCATAAGGGCAAAGCTAGACAATTTCATCAGTAAAAACTAATCCTTAATAGTTAATTTTACATAACAAATATTTACATCATATTATTTTTATTGTTGTTGATATATATATATATATATATGTTTTACAATTAAGAAAGAAACATACACGCAAGTGAACACAGTCTATTGATAGACTCCTATATATCTTGATAAGTTATAGAAGGACATGAGTTTGATTCATCCCCACTCCTTATCCCCTAATATCTTAATATTATATAATTAAAAAAAGAAACACATCTACTAGGGGGACCATTGCCACCATGCCCTGCTTAATATTAAAATAAAAAATGTAAAAAATTGAGCAACCCATAATAAAAGTACATTGATTATCAAATAAGGACCG
Source organism: Dalbergia cultrata (assembly GCA_031216105.1). Classification (NCBI taxonomy): domain Eukaryota; kingdom Viridiplantae; phylum Streptophyta; class Magnoliopsida; order Fabales; family Fabaceae; genus Dalbergia; species Dalbergia cultrata. The sequence continues at coordinate 46,511,800 of CM062352.1, forward strand.
CTAGCTGAATTCATTGTCCGAGTTCAGATTTCGAGCCAAATATCTTTGATATCAAGAATGCATTTACATCAACCATTAAGAAATGTACCTAACAAATGATTTAATTGACGCTCTACCTAAAAATTTCTTGCGTAAAATGTTACACACATCTTATTTAAGCAGATGTGGTCAAATAGCGAGATGTACCAAGGACTAACATTAGATGCCGAAACCACAAATCGATCTTGTGGAACGTTTAACCTAATCACAAGGCGGTGTCTTGCGAATTTTCAATAAGACCCAGCTACAATCAGGCTTATAATGCTACAATAAAAGCTTTATTAATTCCAGTCCGAAGAATGTTCATAACAGAAATATTTTAATACTTCAAAATTTGCTTTCAAGCACAATTTGTTTTCAACTTGATTTGCATTTCTCTATAGCCATTTGGCACTTAGCTGAAAATCAATATATGACAAGCCGCTATAAAGTTTTGGAGAAAGTAATTTTTCTCAAGTTGACCTGAAACTCGAGAGAACACACATCAACACCTAAGTAAATGGCCAGCGCAAGCTTCCATGTTTTCTGTTTATCCTGTTTTTGTTTGATTTGACTATGTTGTAGACCCAAATAACTTAAATCTTCCTCATCACACTTCATCATATACCGAAGTGATTCACGCTGGGCATAAGCAAAGCCAGAGAGTAAGCCAAAGGGCAACTGTGTCAACCTAGGAGAGGTTCAACATTTCTGACAATTTATTATAATCCAAAATATGCATGTTCTGGGACATAAAAATGGCACCAACAGCGAGCACAACAGAAACAAATGCCATGCTCTTCATGCATCCATGGCCTGGTGACAATCGCCCCATAATGACTTTGCAGTACTTGTCTGCATCCTTCAATAATGCATGGCGAGCACCATCATCCACCATAGCCAGGGCCTTTTCATTCTATAAAAATCAAATTGAGATATCAAGTTGTTCTATGGTAAACAAAAATGAGGTTCCAGATAAAATGCATCTCTCTAGAATGACATAGCTGGAATATGACTTCTTTACATCGGTCTATAAATTTTGAAAGCATGTCAAAGGCTCTAATTAAAACATTGGTCTGAAAACCCAGTTCAGAAAAGTGGACCAGATCAGCCAATCCAACCTGTTGAAATTGGAACCCATCCCTAGGCCAGTCCGATCACTACAAAAACCAAATTCTGAATAACCGGTCAAAACCAATATTAACCGGTCAAAAACCGGTGAACCTGTTTGGCCAGTTTGCACGGTTTGGCCCCTTTTTATTTTTTTCCAATTCAAAATGACATGGGGAAGTTCTTTGGTTACCATGGTAAGGCTAACAACCCCTACTATGGTGAAAGATAGTCAAAGATACACCTTGGTTGACAAACCCAAAGACTACCAGACCTATTACTCTTTAAAAAGAGCCTGAATAAAACAATCACAAAGCAACGCGACACGTATTTATTATTGTCTTAAAATTAAAAAGTTCCTAGTCTAAGCAATGTGGGACTTAAGCATTCAATATTTCAACTTTTCATTTGTATTGTTTAATACATTTTTATTTGTTTTATAGTGTATAACTAGTCATATATATATATGTGTGTGTGTGTGTTTGCACGCGCTGGTTGAATTAGTAAACCTTCAAACCAATGCTTTGTTTGGTTTCATACCCGGTTTGATTTTCAAAACCTTGGATTAAAACACATATTTTTACTGTCATACTGATGATAACATTTAGACTAGAGTCTAGACAAGTCATCACTCTGCCTAATGACAGCAGTCAGGTTCACAGAAAATTCAGCAAATAGGTAGAAAGGTTGAGTTTCTCAAACTATCATGCAAATGTGTTGACCAGAAAAGAAAATAGTTTACCTTCTGACTGAAGCTCTTGAGAGTTACCTTCAAAGGATCAAGGGTGGGATGTTTGACAGAGTGTTCCTTCCATTCATCAGAAAGCTTTCTCAGTACAACAATACTTCCTTCAAGGTTATCCATATAAAGCAACTCCTATTTCCAAGCATTCAATATAATTTTGTCTTAGTTAGTAGGGAAGAAGTTATTTAGGGCAATAAAAAATGGTATGAAACAAATGAAAATTCAACCCAAAAAAACAAGAACTTCCAAATATTGTTATCTTGTACTCACCCATTGCTTGTAACATTCAGGGTTCTGAGTCAAACACCAAATTACAATGTCACTCGCCTCCTTTGATAGCTCAGAATTGGCTGAAAGAGATTCAAGCATTTAAGTTTTTACACCAAAGGACAACAACTCTTTCAACTCTCAATTGTGAATATTCAAGAGACAGCATGCACAGCAAATAGGTACTTGATGAGATGTGCAAAAGAAGATCAAAAGAGAAAAACAAATTATTACAACAATCTATGCTGACAGGACATCACCTTCTCCTGCAGCATTAATTGCAAAGCCTAATATCTGCAGTGCAAGTTGCTTTGTTGCTTTACTTCCAGGGGACCCTGCAAGGGCTACCTCTTTTAATGTTGGATAAACAGCAGCAAATCTCTCAGTGGCCTTAACAAAATAAATGGAATAAACAGAAATGCTAGATGAGTAACGAAGTTAACAACTGATGATTGTAATCCGTGCCATTAGAAAATACACAAGATTCTATCCCCCAAAAAAGTTTTACCTTGATCTGGGCTGAAGGAAGAGGGAAAGTGACTCTCAATAAAGAGTCAAGAGCTGATGGCGGTACAACACGCTCTCCCTTTCTGACCGCCCCATTTAGCAAGATAGGACGAGCTTTAGGCAATGCGATAATTCTATTTCAGAAAAAGAAAAAAAAAAAAAAGGAGCAAACTCATTAAAGACAAGATGAAGCAGCAAGGAATCCTGCACTTGTTACAAGAACAAAGCATTAGGAGTTCCCTAACCTCTCAACCAACTGTAAAATCAAGTCTCTTGACTGTGGATTACAACCAGACTTGCCACCCAGGATGGGTAAGAGAAGAGAGACCCACAAGTACAACCCTATAACTAGATCTCCTTGAGAAGCCTACAGAAACTATTATCTAGTTAAAAACCCATAAAAATAATTCACGTGTTTGTGGTTGTGGGAGCAAGGTACTAAATCATGTTGAAAACACTCACCTGAGCAATCACCCAAACAATGACAGGGAGTTTATCCTGACCTTGATATTTTTGACTCTCCTTGATTATTGGCAATAAGCTAACCATAACATCGGGTTTCTTCCGAATCACCATCGCTAAAACCACAAATATGGCAACCTGCATTTCAAATTATATACCATATTCACATTGAATGGTCATTGGTCAGATGTGGCCAAGAAAGCACACAAACTTTCTGACTTGTATGTCTATAACTATATTTTTCTAATTAAATTGGGGGCAACATTGCAATCATCAATGAGTGGTTAAAAAAAAAAAAATCAAATTTCATTCAAAGAAGTCAGACAAGAGTCAAGTTGATTCTGGAATACCGTCTATTAAAAGGACATCCTTCAAAAAATTTCATAGTGGTGATAGTACATTTTTCCATATTGAATGGGGCTACATTTACAGAAAATCCAACACAAAATCGTAAAAAATAAAAATAGAGCATCCCCCACATCCAAACCTCTCATTTCCTGGCTCTACCAACTATCCCTGCCATTGCCTAATACAATTCAGTCTCATAGGGCACACAACATGATACTCACAACTTTCATATTCATTCACAAGCTAAGCTAAGTCATCTTTGCTAAACAGAGTTAAGGAACCACATGAAAAAATTTCAAGATCTAATACAACCCTTAACAAATGGTCAAAATCAGTTAGCAAACCAAGACAAACCTCAAAATTGAACTGCAGTCATCTACAAAATTGTCAGCATAAATTGATTACAGAAGGTACCTGAGATTTCGATGACAGTTGCAGCTGGACCACCTTTTTAGATCCCTTAACAACTCCCTGATAACTGGCGAGGTCTGCAAGAATGCCGTCCAATGACCATAGCACAAAGGACCCAAGTGCTTCAGTTGACCGATGGACAATCCACTCAGTGGATAATTTGTAAATATCCTCAGATATATGCGAAAGAGGAATCTGTTGAGAAATGCTAAATCATAATGAGCAACACTCATAACAATTATTTACCATGAATTATTACCATTCACACAATTGAAAAAAAAAAAAAAGAAGACTGATCATAAAACAGAGCATCAACCAGATCATTGCAAAAGTCTTGTTAAGACACAGAAACCATCCTTTTTCCACAGACAATTCAAGAAAAAAGAAAAGTCAAAATCAGATAAGAGATTACTGGAGCAAACGTTAAACTCTCATCCTCACTCTCATTCACAAGAATCACATCGAAAAAGAAAACAAAACCAAAAAAGTCCAAAAATTCAACCCCCCCCCCCCCAAAAAAAAACAAAAAAAGACCAAAACAATTCACACACTTCACAATTGCAAATCGGAGTTGAGAAAACAAAGCCAAACCCATCTCAAATCAAAATCCGAATTATGCCTTAATTTTTTCAGAAGAAAGAAAAAAAATTAACAGAAACAAAAACTCACATCAACAATCTTTGCAACAGTGGATTCCTTGAACGTCTTCAACCACGGGAACTGAGCTCCTCCAACGGACGAGAACGCACGACCGAAGTAATCAGCAAATCGCATCAGCTGAATATCTTCCTGTGATTCATACGAAGCCTGAAACACAAAAAAAAAAATGTCAATTTTTCTTTTCCCACATTCATCGAACAACAATCCGAATCCGAAACAATTCCTTCAGACCAATCGCAGACAAAATTCGAAATCGAAATCGAAACCAAAATTCAGTCACAAAAAAACACACCGTGATTTCGGCAAGAAACGCGGCGAGATCATCTGCATTCATTCTTGAAGCAGCCTCCGCGACCGTAACCTTCGGCTTTTTCGGCTTCTTCTGCTTCACCTTCTTCGCCTGGGAAGAACCGTTCTGAGCTCCTCCCTGCTCCGCATCGCCGCCGCCTTCATCGTCGTCTTCATCATCGGAATGCCGCTTCGATCTCGCCGGAGCAGAATCCGACGACGAATTAGCGATCTGAGCCTCCGCGATCCGGCGGCGGCGCTCCTCCGATTGGCGCTCGACGGAGTGGAAGACGGAATCGGCAGCAGAGGAGGATGAAGAGCCGGCGGCGTCGAGATCGGCGGAATCATCGCCGGCGGTAACAACAACCGGCTGCTTGGATGATGACCTGTTTCGGTTTCGCCTGTGATACGACACCGTTTGCCACTGGTTGTTCTGCTGTGGCGGCGGTGCACGGTTAAAGGCTGCTCTTCTCCTGTGAGCTTGTTCTTCTTCCTCTTGCTCCCTCAGAATGGCTTCGATTAGTGCTGTATTTAGTGAATTCTCGTCTTCCATGTTATATTGTTTATGTTATGTCACTCAGATTTGAGATTTGAGATTTGAGATTTTAGTTTCTCTCTCTTTGTGTGTGGAGCTTTCTTTTCTGTTTTTTTTTTTTTTTTTATTGTGTTGTGTTGTGTTGAGATTTAAGGAGTGAGAAGGGATGGAGATTATGACAGAGGGAACATGGAGACAGAGGAGAATGAGGGAGTGTGGGTAAAAGGACACGTGGGGGGTTTTCGTGTTTTGTGATTTTGCCATTTTGGAGTTTGGCATTGTTATTGCTGCTGAATTACGATAGTGGCATTATCCGTTGCTGCTTTCTTTGACTACTACTATCATGGTATCATCTTGTTCTTCTCACTCCTCATCCTGGTTTCAGAAACCAATAACCGGCATTTGGATCTCCATTTTTTATTCACATTTGCAATTTTACACGTATCATTTGGGGGAAACTGCAATCAACACACTTCACGCCCGGTGAAATTCAATCACAAATGTTAAGTGTATTCACTATTTGCTGGGTATTCTCGATAACCTCTCATTTATTAGATATAAATTCACATATCATCCAATAATAGATAAGCGTATCAATACAATATATGATAAAATATATATAAAAATAATAGTACTAAAATTTATCCCAATTGTTTCCCCTCTATTTTTTTTATAATGCTGGCCTGTTATCAATAATTTCATATATTTGAGAATTTCATAAACAAATTTCATTAATAATGAGAATCAAAATAAATTTCACTAAAATTTTGAGGGAGCTCATTATAAATATTTTGCCATTTAGATTAGAAAAAGCATATAAAATGGGTGCCACAAATTGGTTTACGCAGAATTTGGATAAGATTCTTTTGTGAAAATCACTTTTTTCAATTGAAAAGAGAAGCCTCTAAAGAAAAAATTATCTTCTACCTTTCTTTAGTTACATATAAAATTTAATTTTATAACCACTATTTCTAAAAGTTAAAATGAACGTGCCCTTAGAATAGATTACAAAGTTAACTGGTCTAAATAATGTAACTCATATATCAATTTGAATTGAATTGATTTAGGAGTTTCATTTTTACATGCTTTCAATATAAAAAAAGTTCTATGATATAATTCAATCACCTACTTCTATTTATATGGTTTTTAAAATTGTAAATAGTTAAATCAAATATTTGTCTTAATATGACACTACATAATTGAATACATGTATTAATTTTTTTATATTGCAAATATAATCAAACAAAACTCACAATATAGTGTAAATTTTGAATTTAAGTATTTCAAATTTTATCAGTAGTAAAATGCGTTAGTTTAAATGTGATTATTTTTGTGATACCCAATTAAAATTAAAGCTATGAAACCTCATCCTAAATGTAAGTATTTTATTGATAAATATATGCAAAACAAGTCCCACCTTCTCATCCCTTTAAAGTGTATTTGCCATTTTTGTAATATTGGCCCATTTGTATCAGATAATTTATAAATATGCTGGTGACCCAAATTGCAAATAATTTTAAATTTCAAAAATACTGTTTTAGTTCAAAAGTACCCCAATCCCAAAAGGGCACTCAGCTGAGGTTCGAATGTGATCGTTCTTATGCTCCTTTCTCAATTTTTCCTCAATATTTTCTCGCAAACCAAACATTGTTACCAATAAATGACTTATACTTATGATAAGGTTCCATACCCTTGATTTTAATTGGGTATCACATAACTCACCTAATTTTATTAGATGATTTCTTTTAGAACAAATATTTGTCTCGAATATTAATATGCTAAGTAGAATCAACTGAAATTTGGAATTATTGTCATATTAAAACTAATTCAAAAAAAAAATACTTGATGTAAAATAAAACAAGATCAGAATCAAGCTAAAATTCTAATTTTCATCTTCTGATTTAATATAGAGATGAATCTTCCATGGTGATTTAATTTAAAGTCAATACTAAATACAAATTAAATCTAATAACAATTGCAACGATTCAAAAATAAAGTCTACTTGATAACATATGTTTGTAATATGATCAAATAAAATAATGAACAAATCATATTTAATTTTATTTGTCTTTAAATTATTAAAATCTGATTACATATGTAGTAAATTATTGTAACAAAAAATATTTTTAAAAAATATATAGTATGATTAAAATGATTTCCTAAAATTTTATAATGAATTATAAAATCCTCAGTTTTTTAAAATAATCATGCATTAAATTATCATTAAAGGATAATTAGTCATTTGGCAAAATTAATACTCAATGATGTAACATGATAACATATATGATTAACACCTTGGGAATGCACGCAATTGTTAATGTAATTTTCAATTAATTAATCCTACTAAATGTCACTAACAAAAATAGGCATATTAATATCTGAAAAATGCAAGATAGTAAATTTGGTTTTCCAAATTTAATTGCTAGAATGATGTATAATATTTATCAATTTTTCACTGAGCTAGTAAATCATATATCAATGATAGTAGATTAGTTGAATCTACATGATATACGAGGTGGAAATTGTACAAATGATGTTTTTTTTTTTATATATAAGATCATCAAACCCCCAGCCCTACTTGGGGCAAAACAACTTTCATCTAGTTGGGCAAAAAACATGGCTTCTGTTTTTCTCTTTCTCTACGTTGTTGTCTCTCTTATATGCTCAATACTATTATTAATGCCATCACACTCACATTCCATCAACGTCAACACTAATGATGGCTTCTCAATTTCCTTGATCCATCGAGACTCACCCCAATCCCCATTCTACAACCATTCCATGACCACCTACGAGCGTAATGTTGAAGCAGCTCGCCGCTCCATCATCCGCCAACACCAACTCATGTCATTATTGTCGATTTCGGGTGGAATAGTTGCGACTCCTCCGAATATAACAGCCACATCTACTCCATACAGTGTAGAGTTTATAACGATCATCTACATAGGCACCCCAAAAAATAAAATCTTTGTGCAAATGGATCCAGGCAGTGGGCTGAACTGGGTGAAGGGTCCACCCGTTTTTTATGCTTCAAAGTCAACCTCATATAAACTGCTATCCTGTTCTATAGACTCGTGCCCCTCTCTGAGTTCTTGCAACAGCACTGCCGATGTTTGTGAGTTTCTTATAACCTATGTTGATCAGTCAACATCATCAGGAATAATTTCATACGAGGATTTTGTTTTTGATGGCCCAAACGGGGAGAGCGTGGCTGTGTATAACCTGCAGTTTGGCTATGCTACTGAAGCAACAGGCTTTGATTGGCCCCGCCAAGATGGTATCCTAGGCTTAAACCGGGATCCTGAATCTTTTATCTCCCAACTGGGCATAAAAAAGTTCTCCCATTGCTTTGGTCCTGAAACTAGCAGAATGTATTTTGGGTCGAGGGCTGTGATGGCTAATCTCTCAACACCAATAGAACCAAGCATGACTATTGGCTATTACGTTACTCTTGATGGGGTTAGCGTAGGTGACAAATTGGTTGATATGCCTCCAGGGGTTTTCAAGTTGAATGACGACGGCACAGGTGGGGTTACGCTTGATTTCGGCTCAACTTACACTTATCTTACATCCGAGGCATATGAGCCGTTTAAGAGTGAGATGATGAAACATGTGAACAGACCAATATTGGCAGTCCCGGTTTCATATTTTGACTTGTGCTTTCATGGAACATTGGATGACCTCGGCGATCTACCGGACATGACGCTTCGGTTTGCGAGGGTTGGTATTCAGTTCCTGAAGGAGGTTGTTTACGTGGATGCTGCTGATGGGGTTTTGTGCCTTGCTGTTCTCCCTTCTAGCAATGATTTTCATCTTACTACGATTGGAATCTATCAAATGAAGAACTTGTTGGTTGGTTATGACATTGAAAGAATGGAGATTTCATTTGGGCCGGCTAATTGTTCTGCTTTCTAATTTTTTCTCGTCTTGTCGTTTAGATCGGTTAATCAAGCATGGACATCCATCAATTTCTCGATGGCCAAGTTGATGTCTTATTTAGTATTTTGAGAAGTTGTAAAATATTTTACATTTTCACTTCATAATACTTTATCGGTTTTATTCTTATGCCAGTAAAAAAAAAAATTTAAATACCAACCAACAAATAATGCGAATTGATATGGTATATAATATTTATTTGGACTAAAGGTTCATTTTAGTGCTTGATGTTTTACTTTTGTTGTAATATCCTGAAAATGGGTGGTATTTTTGGGAATGTTTAAGTCTAAATTGTATACGGAATAGTTGGATAGACCTTGAGAAAGATTTAAATAACTTAAAAAAAGAAAAGAAGTTATATATTGAAAAAAAAAGAATAAATAAATATAAATATCTATTTTAAATTTATGTGAAATAGTAAATAATGTGAAATTTAAATTATAAAAGAAAATGTAAACTTAACTTAAATAATATCAATCTTAAGGGGAAAATAAAACATAAAATTTATAATAATTTTGCACATGAATCTTTCTTTTGTCTATATTTAATTTTTATTTAAATTTGATATTTAATCTTTTTATGTAAAATAGTATTTGATTTGTGCTATTATGTTTTATTTTTAAATTTTGAAGATATTATCTTATTAAATCTACTATATCAAATATTGTTTATAATTATTGCTAATATTGATATTTGTATCAGTGTAGTAGATAATGTTAGAATTATAAAATATATAGCATACTAAATTTTCTTTTTATTACATATGTTGTTTATAAATTAATTTTTATATAATTTCTAATATTATGTTAAGATTTATCTATCACTTATATTTATAGCGTAAATATCAATTAGAATTGGAGAATATATAATAATATGTAAAGCATCAATTTGAGGTTGTTTCTTCCTTTTATTAGATATTGTAATTATTCTATAAAGATTTGATTATTAGAATACACACACTAATATTTAAGACTTTTTTGGAGGAAAGTTTTCAAAGTGTCACTTCTAGAATAATTTAGAGCCCATAATTTTCATAAATTTAATAATTAATAAGTTTGACAGGTCATATATATAATTATTATATATCATTAGAATATCATTGAAGATTATGAACATTATTATTCTTACTAGAATTGCACTAGAATAAACAAATATCAATTACATCAATCATAATTAATTATAATATTTCAATTATAATTATAACTAATTAAAAATAATAATTACATCAATTGTAAATTTATATTCAATATTAAAAGCAAATAATATTTATCCAAATTAAGCATAAATATCCCAAAAAATTTCAAATAATATTCATAGATATTACTTTCATAATAATGATGATAGCATAAAGTATTCCAAATTGATAATGGATATAATTTTTAAGTAGTTATAACATTGTCAAATATTTTCAATAATATAAGTACATAGAATTAAATGAATAGTTTAGAAAAATATGTTACTATATATACATATCAATTTCAGAAAATTTGAATACAGATAAATCAATACTTGTTAATTATCAAATTAAATGAATATTTTTTAGTAATATGAATTTTTTTAAATGTTGTCGTATATACTAATTTTCTTTTAAATTAGATATTTGTTTTAAAGAATAATATTTTATATAGGACATGGAAAATTATATAAGATTATTTTGGGGTTATTTTTTTAAAGAATATATCATTTATAATAATTTCAAGAAATATAATTGATTATATTATATTACTAACCATTATTCATATTTTTATTATATCATTTTTTAGAGTATATTACGTGTTATTTCTTTAGTGAACTATATTTACTCATACTAATACGTTAATTTCTTGTTGCATTAGAAGATAAAGTGTTATTTCTATGACATGTATGGTTAATTATAATTTTTATAAAATGAACAATTTTTCGTTACTATTCTTCCTTCATGTCGTTTTGTTTTATATGAATTTTTTTCAAAATTAAAACATATTTATGCATAATGCTAATTGCCAAAATTATAATAATAAATATAATTAATTTCAATATTTCACTTCAATTTGATTAGTAATTTTCGCTTAACTTATTTATGTAGGAAATATATTAATTATGATAATAGATCGAATTAATTATAATTTATTCTATTTTGATTATCAATCATGATTCCTGATTTTCAGTTAAATGATACATACTAATTCTACTCAGATTGGTATTTAAAATAGTATTTAAAAAAATCAATTAGATTTAAAAAAAATCATGTACTAATCTCTATATTCATTATTGAAAATTATATTGTGATTTAAAATAAATTATTGAGCCACGTTACACTTTTACTATATTAGTTGAATTGTTATAATTTATTATATGCACATATTATTTAAATTTCAATTAAAAACCAAACAAAACTCAGCCATCTCCCTGACTTGTAATACTTCTTAAATAGGCTTGAGAAAGTCAATTAAAAACCAAAAGAAACTCAACCACAATGCCATCACCCTCAACCCCTCCCACCACCTCCAACTAGCACCATGAACAAATCCTTGTTGCTGGACTCCACCTTGGCTCGTTCCAGGACTCTGCCTTGGCTTGTTGACGGACTCCACCTTGGCTCTTTGCTGGACTCCGACTATGCCATGAAAGATCCTCCACCTGTGTTTCCCTTACCTCGTCGCCATCCTTCGCCTCAGCTCGTCTCCGCCCTCCGCCATCTCACCTCCTCACCACCCTCTACTTCACTTCGCCACTGCCCTCAGATTCACCTCCTTGGATTTCATGCCTGGGTTCTCCTTCCTCTATCTATGGAAGTATTCCATGCCCTGAATATGCATTTCTGATTTGTTCTAATATTCTTTTAATTAATTTTTTTAATGTGTCTAAGTTTAATTGTTGTTGTTTTTAGATGATTATATCGAGATTTTTTTTTGCTGTAATATTTGGTGTTGATTTTGTTAAGATTTCGATTGAGATTTGTTATGTTTTGGCTATGATTTATGATATTGATTTTAACCAGATTTGTTTGAGATTGAGTTGTGGACAACTTTTTTATTTCAGCAGCAATTTTTTCATTTATTTTTTTAAAAGAAAATAGGTTTTCCAAACAAGCTTTAGGTCAATCCAGGCTTATAAATAGGCCAGGTTTAGGCTTGCAAAATAGCCTATGACAAGCTACAGGCTAGGCTCATACCCAATATTTATAATACAGGCCTTACCTGGCTTATTCCCACCCCTAATTGGAGATTCATAAGCATTTGCAGTGCATTTTGGTTAATTTTCAAAACACCTAAATGCCACATGATTTTCTAACAATGCTTTGTACACCTTTTGCACCGCTTTTAGGGAAATGAATTCGTCCCGTCAAGCATAACTCTATATATATATATCTATTTATTGAGCATTGATATTTGTGTACCTAAACATTGTTGTTCATAGATACCTACTCAAATATAATAATGGGAAACAACTTTTATTTTTAGATGTAGGTCCTACATAATTCAATAATAATAGATTAAGTGTTTAAATGGTATTCCTAGTAATAGATCTCAAAATATTTTAACAATACGGGCAAGAATAATTTATTAGCATAAAAATAAGCATATTGCATTGTAGTTTTTTTTTTATCTCATATAAAATTGATACAGAGTCAAACTCAATAAAATAGTGGGCATATAACTACTAAAAAAGATTAAAGTTTTTGTGGGCCATATGCCCCCATCCTTCCTACTATGGATTCATTCCTAGGTATTTTCTCCACTCCTTATTAATAGTTACTCTTGGAAAACTGAGTCTAAATGTCAAAGTATCTTTGACAAAAAAAAAAGTTAATATATATAGTCAGATACATTAATCTTTTAATGTAGCAATTTGACTCAATTTTTCAAGAATGATTATTATTAATATACAAATAACATTTATTATGTCAAGAGTTGTAACAAGTGAAAGTTTGGGGGTATATCCTACCAAAAGTAACAAGTGAGGGGGCATCAAGCTAGCTGAATCATTTTATTGTTTGAAAAAAAAAAAGAGAAATGCTATCTTGACACTTAAAAGTGGGTGTCTGAAACTGACATCCACTTTATAACTATTGGATATAATGGATGTTAAGAATAAGTGGGGACATCTATCACATTCAATGGTTATAAAGTGGGTGTCTATTTCAGACACCCACTCTTTGGTGTTAAAATAGTTTTTCTCGAAAAAAAAGGAGTATAGTAAATGATGGTTGGCCAATCAAACATTTTCCCTATACACTGCACACTGGGAATGGATGAAGGGCGTAGCATTCAGCAACCAGCATCATTGATTGTCCCAAGAACTTATTCCCATTACCATTCACCAACCAACTAACCAGAGTTACCAAGTGAAGTGGGGCAACGAGAGTGAAAAACTGAAAACTCGCACGAGCCAGGGGTGATTGATGTAGTTTCGGTCATTCAGTGTACTAGTGTGAACGTAGGTGGAGCCCGCAGTGGGAAAAAGACTCCCATGTGTGTGAATGGATGATGCTTACGGCGCCACCCCTGATTCTCTATTGCATGGCGTCAACTGTGTGCACGAGCTGTACATTATCGACTCATTTCCCCTTTCTTCTCCTTGCGGTGCTGCCGCGGCTCCTGCTGTGCCTCTTTAGTATTTGCAGCAAGCCTCATTTCTTAGCATCACACGTATCACCACACACCAAAACATCCCCCCCAACCCATATTCATTCCCAAAAATAGCAAACCATTTGTTTCCATCAAAAGAGTTTCATTTTGATAATTGGCATTGTTAAAGATATTTATATTGTCATATGATAAAAATTTTCTTTTACGACACCTGTAATAGACATAAAAGTTAAATATATTAATTGAAGTACTACTATATGATTGAAATGTTATGTAGATTTAATAAATATAATTTAATTTTTTTTATTTATATGGCTTCTTAAGAATTGACATTACACTGACCATATTTTTACACATGAGTGTATTTAAATTGAACTCAAAATACTATAAGTTTAATATTGATACACTTAAATTATAAAATATTTTATATTTTCATCTAATCAAATTACACAGAGTTGTGGGTCTCAACCACTTTAGTGATACATGAATGATAATGCATAAATAAAAAAAATTACTTTTCTCTTCATTCTTGAATAATTATCCAATTATAAATGCTTACGAAAATTAAAAAAATATTTAATAAAATATCAATGTTGATAAAAATTAAAATTAATTTACTAAATTGTCCTTTTTTTTAATACTCCGACTCCTTTTCTCTTTTTCCACCAATAAATTAATAATATTTAATAAAAATAAATTTTTAAAATGTTTAATTATTTAAAAACGGGGGAGTTAAAAAAAAAAAAGAAAAGGAAAGAAAGAAAACAAAGAATCCTTTATCATATACATGTCCTCATTGTTCCTCATCCTCCCAGTTCCCAGTAGAATTTTCACTTCACTGTCATCCTAATTAGAGAATCTTAGAATCCACATAATTTCTAGAGATGATGAGTGATGATGATATTTTCTGGCGTTCTTCTTCTTCCTATGCCCCAGGGTCAATGTCGGGTGGTAACTGCATGGACGAGTTGCTACCCGCTATAGGCTACAAGGTGCAATCCACGGACATGTCTGACGTGGCGCAGAAGCTGGACCATCACGAAACGGCGATCGGAAATAACGTCGTCAATGCCAACGCTCCCAAAGACTACGGAATCTCCTCCAACATCATCGCTTCAGACGACGCTGCCGTTCACTACGACCCCATGCTCACCCAAAACGACACCAACGTATCCTTCGACCCGCTGCCGTTTCTGCAAATGCCGGTGGTGGACGAAACCGCCTTCTTCCAGTCCAGCATTTTCGACGACTTTTCAGCGTCCGCGTTTCCCGACATGGAAGAAGCATTGGGAAACTCAACTCTGGAAGCAGAACCTTACGCTGACCTCACGCGCCCTTACGTGGCGGTGGAAGACACCGGCGTGAGTCTCGTCCACGCGCTCATGTCGTGCGCGGAGGCGGTCCAACAAGGGAGCCTCGACCTCGCGGAGGCGCTCGTGAGCCACGCGGCAGCCCTCGCAGCGAATCAGGGAGGAGCAATGAGAAAAGTCGCTTCATACTTCGCCCACGCGCTGGCGCGTCGAATCTATGGATTCTTCCCGAATGAATCCCTAAACCGAAGCCCCTCACTCTCCGACATGCTCCACGTTCACTTCTACGAGACCTGTCCCTACCTCAAATTCGCGCACTTCACCGCAAACCAAGCGATCCTCGAAGCGTTCTCCACCGCAACCACCGTCCACGTCATCGACTTCGGCCTCAAACAGGGGCTACAATGGCCGGCGCTAATGCAGGCCCTGGCACTACGTCCCGGCGGACCGCCATCCTTCCGCCTCACCGGAATCGGACCTTCCTCGCCGGAAAACGCCGGCGACGCGCTTCAGCAAGTCGGTTTTCGGCTCGCGGAACTCGCGCGAACGATTGGGGTTCGTTTCGAGTTCCGCGGATTCGTATGCAACAGCCTCTCGGATCTCGATCCAACGGTTCTTGATATCCGACCGGGGGAATCCGTTGCGGTTAATTCGGTTTTCGAGCTGCACCGTCTGTTGGCGAAACCGGGTTCGTTAGAGACGGTTATGAATACGGTTAGGAGAATCAGACCAGAGATCGTAACGGTCGTGGAGCAGGAAGCGAACCATAACGGTTCGGTTTTTGTGGAGCGGTTCACGGAGGCGATGCACTACTATTCGAGCCTGTTTGACTCGATGGAAGGGTCGGTGGTTGCGTGCGAGGACTCGGTGATGTCGGAGGTGTATTTGGGGACGCAGATATGCAACGTGGTGGCGTGTGAAGGGGAGGAGAGGGTAGAGCGGCATGAGACGCTGGCTCAGTGGCGGGTTCGGATGGGTTTGGGTGGATTCGAACCGGTTCGGTTCGGTTTAAATGCTTTTAGACAGGCGAGGATGTTGTTGGCGCTGTTTGCTGGAGGGGAGGGGTATAGGGTGGAGGAGAATGGTGGGTGTCTCTTGCTTGGGTGGCAGACCAGGCCGCTCATTGCCACCTCCGCCTGGAGAGTCGCCGGCGCCGCCGAGTGAGTGAATGAGTGAGCTGACTCGGTAGGACTCGGAGCTTGGGAAGCTGAACGAGAAGGGGTGGAACAAAGAAATAAATTACTGTTATTACTAGTGTAGATTGTTGATGTAGATTATTAAGTGAACTTAGAATGGGGTGCTTGTAACGAGAGCGAGACAGGAGTAATAGTAAGTGTTTGGGAGGGAGAAAGAAAGAATAATAGTAAATAAATAAATAAGTAATAAGATAATAATTAAACCAACTAGAGTTCTTAGTGGAAATAAGATGACTAATTGGTGAGTCCTGATCTTGGGTTTTGCTTCGTTTACTAAAGTTGAGAAAATAAAATATGTTGAAATTTTTGGGTGCAGTTAACATATGTTAATTCGACCAAAACAAACAAAAAATGTTAATGAAAATAAAAATAGAAGTTAGTTTTCCCTTGTGCTTTCACTTCTCTCGCCCGAGCTCTAGTGACTTTATTATCTTAACTTTCAGATTTAGTTCTATTTAATTTTTTGTATATCTGAAAATGCATTTAAAATCTTGAAAACTAGATTTTATTTTGATTTTTGATGTATTGGTCAATCCATGTATTATTGAATGGCATGTTTTCTCTGTGCACATAAGGTTTTTATTTTTAAGTCTGACATTCATTTTTCTTTTTGGTCAAGACATTGCACATGAAACTTACGTGTATTTGGAATGCATTCTTAATTCTTAATGTATCTTTGGGTTTAGGCTACGGAAAATAGATTGGGCTAAGAAACTTGCAGATTGTTTCGGGACAAGTCTGGCCTTAACCCTTTCTAGCTATAGGCCTAACCTTAGAATTGGGTTGGGCTTGGGCACAAACGTAAAGTGATCCACTGGTTCAGTTTCTAGATGAAAAAGATTGATGGTACCAAATGAAATTCGTATTGATTAAATGAATAGTTATATTTTTGTAAAATAACACAATTTACACACTTCCATCTTTTTCACCATTGGTTCACTTTTTACTTTCCAATAAAATTGTGCCAATTGTACTAGTAGTAGTAATGGGTTCGTCAAAAGCACATTCGCACTCTATAGCCATCCTTTTTGGATAAGGCTCGAAGGATTGCTAGCTAATTAAAGAGGGGAGTAACATGAAATATGAATTCAGCCTAAGGGAATGGAAAACAGGGGAAATTCTAAATGAAAGTAAATGAACGAGGGAAATTTGAAGTTCTTTTGTTTATTATTAATGAACAACGTGTATTTTTTTTAAGGTTGAACTAGATGATACGCGTGCACTGTATGAAAAATTAATTTTGAAAATATTTTTTGATTAAACTTATTTAAATTATTCAATATTTTTATTTATAACCTATTAAATTAAATTTCATAAATTATATATATATATATATATATATATATATATATACTTTTAACTTTTTAGTAAAAGCTTATACAAATAAGCTTAGTTGAAAAAAAAAAATACAAATAGTTTACATGAAAAGTGGTCATTTTCAGTTGAAAAAAATCACTTAATTGCATGTTTCATTTGTGATTTACACCAACTAAATCATGCTAATAATTTTTCAATATTTAATTTATATACAGTATCAATATTAAAAATTTTAAATATTTAACCATATATTATCATGTTAGTAAATAATTAAATTTTACTACTTACTAACTATTTTCAAAATCTTATAAATATGAAGTACATAAACATTTTTTTCAACATCCAAAAAAGATTTTTTTTTTCATTCACCTAAATTTGAGTTTGTAGATTAAAAATAGAATTTATTATACATGCACCATGGATTAAAAAAATATTACATATACATCTACGCCTAACTATGTCAAATTTTATAAATAAAAGGAAATAAAATTAAATGAAATGTAAAGTCAGTTTGTATCATCAAGGCATCAATGTTAATTTATTCAAAATAACAAAATCTACTTTCAAACGTTCATTAATATCTAGTCATTTTATACTTATATATCATGAAATTTATTTATTTTTTATTGAAGTGTCATTGAAATTATTTGATTCCTATTATAATTATCTTTTGCATCATATAAAAAATATAATAATTGTTTGACACTATAGTATAAGAAAATTAATATCAAAATAAAAATGTATCTATGTACCTAACAAAAAGTATCTAATTGTATAATTCTAGACTTTTTGTATACAAATGGGTTACAAATTTTCAAAATTTAAATTTAATTGTATTATGATTTATAATAGTATATTAAATTATTAAATTGAGTAAGATAGTTTAATAGTGGAACATAGTTTAAATTTTAATATAAATAGAGATGAAAGAGGAAGTGGAGTGATTTTAGGGGGAAAAATTCAAAGCTTTTTGTAATAGGTACAAATTTTTAAAATTTAAATTTGATTGTAGGTAGAGAAGAAGGAAGAAGTGGAGTGATTTAGGAATTTAAGTGATTTTAGGCTTCACATAATAATTTTTGTAGTATTCCCTTTAGATATACGATAGGAGCATTTTGATAATAGATTCTTTCAGAAAAATAATTATTTTTTAAAAAATTATCTTTTTTTTCAACTATAAACTGTTTCAAACTTAAAATAAATTAACCTAAATTAACACGAAGTACAAAACATAGGAGCCAGCAACTACTGCTGTTTTACCTTAGCTGCCACAGATTGTAACCAGGGCACAAATTTATAGTTAAATTTAATGCTTGAGACTAAATTCATGAAAATCTTCAATTTTCCTTTTCTAAAGATTGTGTCCCCTCAAGAAAACTACGCTCTGCCACTGGGAGTAAAATGTAGAACAGAACGGACTCTGAAGCTAAGAGATTTGTTCAACCATTTCCAGCCACCAATTCCCTTATGAGGATGAGTTATCATCTTTGACGGTGTTTCAGTCTTTGTTGGGGACGCCTGCTTTTTGCACAGCACAAAGTTCCTTGTCCCAGAGACCCCAATGGGTTTCGATGGGCTTAGAGCTGTCACACAATATTCCAACACAAGAATATAGTACATGAGTGAATACACTGTGTGAGAAAAAACAATCATACCACAAAGAAAATATGAATGAATATGCATGTGTGAAGAAAGAAAAAAAGCATAAGCAAAACTTAAGATTTAATTTTAATACAATGTGACCTAATCATGCATTGACAAATTAATAAATTTGGTTGACTCCCATGCCTACTAATCAAAAAAGTTATACAAATGAAACAATTTAATTATAATGTGAAAATCAGTATATTAAGGTTTTAATTATAAAAAAATAGTATATTAAGATTAAACTCTAACAATATGGCTGAGAACGGAAGTGAGACATTACACTAGTATAGAACACCATTTGCCAGTGAAAACTAATAATGAAAATAATTAAGAAAAGTTGCCCATTACTACGAACTGAAAATGCAATAAAATAAAAATTCATCACATTCGTGATTTTACTCAGGCGAACAAAACCAATGCTGATCAAATAACAACTTCAGTAAGAGAAAAGATCCAAAATTCACAATGAGGGAAAACCACTTTCACTTAGCATGAAAATTTAAGGAAAATGTCTACCCTTTGTCCCTGCCGTCCACTTTTAATGACAAATTCATGCACCAAATTCAAATAAAGAGAAGAAAAAAAATCTTAATCAAAAAGGGTAGGCAATCTTACCATCCAAACCTGCATCTGGACAGTAGAGAAAGAAGTTGGTGGCATCAGATCCCAACACAGGGAGGCGCCCTTCCCCTGCGCAAGTTTTCAATGTTGTCTCAATTATACATGAAACAACATCTGTTTCATTAACCACCAACCTTATTGGTCCCGAACTCCCTAAGATGTTGATGTTTATCAAGATCCTGTTAATGCTCTTGTTGTCCTTATCCTCATCCTTACCCCAGCTTTTGGTCTTCTGCAGCACCATTTTCTCAAACGCACCCTTGTTCATCACTATCATTTCTTTTTGTGATGACCCCATTGTAAATATTTGATGAAAACAAACTAAGGGTGAAAAAGGGTGGAAAATAATACGCCAGAGGCAGAGTGTGATAACAGCTAGCACGAACCAAGGTGTTCGGTTTTGTAGAAGCGAGAGTGCACGTGAAAGGGTGGTGTCACGTGAGGCCAAACTTAGAGGTGAAGCAATGCATGAAACGGAAGAGATATCCGATGAATGAAAACATGGACTTGAATAGTGCATGAACAAGCAAATGTTATTCAGAATATGCAGCTTATATCCTCTCTGTGATATGGCTGTACTTCGTTATTCAATTTTTCCAATTCTGTTGGAATTTTGGTGCTTTACATATATGCATGTATAATCTGTTTTATTTGGTTATTCTATTAATATTTTTTTGGTATTAAAAGACAATTTATTTATGCGCAGGCTTCCAGCTTGAGTAGGAGAATTGAATTTGTACTCACCAGTTGGTATAGATTAATTTTAAAGGTAGATACTAAGGACTGAAATTAATAAAAAAAAAGAAAAAGATTATTTTTTATTTTTTCATTCAAGATTTTCTGTTTGGTGATTCCTTAACCAATATCTAGAGGGAATAAATTTCTTAATTTGTACTTGAGAGCTTTTGTAAAATGGGAAAAGCATCCTTGATAACTTTTAAAGATGATAAAAATGGGTAAATCATAGCAAAATACAAAACTATTATTTTGATATAATTAATTGTCAAATCGACACTTGGGTTTTATGTGTAAATGAACGAGGAATTCGAGTATATGATTGATAGATTGAGTAAACGTATTATTACTAGTCATATATTTGAATTTGACATCCAAATAATATTTTTTAATACCAAAAAAGTAAATAAAAACGAAATATAAACTGGAGTGGGGTACGATATACTACTCATTTGTTTAGTTGTTTAATAAAAAGAAAAGAAAAATACATAATATTCTCATCCTCTAATCAAAGGCAAAAGATAAAGGCTTTGCTGGGTGGTAGAGAAGGATTATTGCTTCAGTCTCTCATTCCATATTAAATAGCTTTAGACGATGCACTTTTAGATTTTAATGAGTCATTCATTTTATGCTTATTCTTATTTGTCACCCTGTCAAACATAACTTAGGTACGATAGAAATACAAAGTATATACCCAGCAAAAGAAATACAAATATATGGAGAAAGGAAAAAAGTAAACAAATTATTAAAGGATGAGACTTAATTTCAATATCATTTATTTATACGGATTTTGTTAATGAATGTCAAATAAAATATGTTTGAATTATTTGTATTTTCAATGTTATAAATAATTTTCTATGTAAATTTTTATTTTCATTTTCTTAAATGATATTTTAAGGTAACTCTCAATGACTTATTATTTATTTAAATCTCTCACTTACAAATTATATTTGTTTTTCCAAAGAAGCAAATTTATTGTTAATTGACATGCTAAATGAATGGATAGAGCATACATAGTATTACCAAGAAAGAGAAAATCGGACCGGGAATCAAACCGATTAAAGTAATGGTTTAAAAATTTACTGGTTCAACCAATATTTAATCAAAATATAATAAAATATATATTTATATAAATATATATACATATAAATATATAATAATTTATAAAATTCTGAATTTTTGGCAAATTATAAATAAAATATTTTATTAATATTGTCATAGTGAATTTTTTTGCTGCCAAAAATTAAGAAGTTACTGGGCATTTTGTTTTTGGGTTAAAAAATTTAGTTTTTTGGAGAAGTAAAAAAAATATGGTACATTACGTTAAAATTTAACATTCTAATCAAAAGATCTTTTGACCTACAATGCAAGCACCAAGTTAAAATCATTAATCATCCCTTGAACAAGTGTTGGTAATTTTCCAACTACCACCCAAAAATTTTAAAAACATTAAATTAAGTCAAATGGCACATCAATCCATTAAAACACTACCACAAAACTCTTTTAAACACCACACACACACACACACACACACACACACACACACACACACAAGTCAGAGACACATTTCCACTGCAAGAAGTCACTAAGATAGTGTTTGCTAAAAGGGAAAGGAACATAATTACAGGAACAGGGAAACACAAATTTTCAATGGTGGTTAGGCCATCGGTCAATGCCGGCCGGCGGTAGTCAACGGCCAACCGACAGTGGCCAATACCGATCAACGAAAAGTTAACATCTGTCCCCATCTCTACAACCAAACATGATACAGAAATAATATTTTTTATGCCTCCATCTCAACTATCCATGTATTTTTGTCCCCGTCCCCCTTACCAAATGCAACCTAGGTGATGTGTCCTTTCTCTCTGTGCTTTGTCCTTTTCCTTTTCCCTTCATTTTAGATTTAAAATTTTCCATTTCCATCTCATGGATCCGGTGAGCGTGTGGGGAAACACACCCCTCTCCACCGTGGACCTAGAGATCGGCCTCATCAAGAAGGAGAAGCACTGCCAGAGCCACGGCATTGAGCTCATCACCTTTGAGGACTTCACTGCCAAACCCAAAGATTCACCTTTTCTTGCTTCATATTCCCTAGTTTTTTTCCCCCATTTTTCATTGGATCGACGGGTGACTGAACCACCCTTGGTTTGAACGGTTTGGTGGGTTTTGACCGATTTTTCCAGTTGTTGATTGATTTTTTGTTAGAGCTGTTTTTTATCCTTGACCGGACTGGATAGGGGTTCAATTTCTAGTTAACCTGATCAGACTAGCCAGTCCAATTTGGTTTTCTTTTTAATGAGTATTACATGGCATGCGTTACAATGGGTTAGCTGACCCCACTCTTCACCCTACTTTTTTTTTTGGGTCAGGGAGGAGGGTTGAGCACCCTCCAGCTCTGTTGGGGGCTCGAACATGCACAGTTATAGAGGCTACAATACGTGCCATTTGTGCCATGCTTCGTGTGTACTCTTCATCCTATTAAACAAATCTAAACTTGCCGCCATCATAGATACATGTACTAATGATAAAAGCTCGCTAAGTAATACCCTATTCGTTTTATAGAACAATTATAAAATAATTTTAAAATTTGGTGGATTCTCTTGAACTTGAACTCGACCTTTCCCACACTTAAAACTCTTTCAGCACCTATCCACCCTCTTCCAGGGCGAGGTGGCTTGATGGTGAATATCAGCATGTCAAATATCA
The DNA here is from genome assembly GCA_031216105.1 of Dalbergia cultrata. Lineage (NCBI taxonomy): Eukaryota > Viridiplantae > Streptophyta > Magnoliopsida > Fabales > Fabaceae > Dalbergia > Dalbergia cultrata. The sequence goes on from CM062352.1 coordinate 46,535,190, forward strand.
TTTGTAATCTCAATTACATGAAATTATGAGTTTGTGTTGAACAAATTTAGCAAGTTTATCCACCTCTTAAGTCTTTCTATTATATGTTATTTTTTTTAACTTTAAAGAAAAATGGCAGCACCTCTTTTTATCTTAATTTTCAACATTTTTTTATATGTAAATCTAATTTGTATAAAAGGATTGACTCAACTTTTATGTAGACTTTTCTTTAAATTATATATGTGGAACTTACATGAGGATAAAAAAAAAATTAACCAAAATGATTTCTTAGAAATATATCAAAGTACAAATTAATCCTCAAAATACTATATAAACCTATATAGAGAGATCAATTTATATTTTTTTAAATGTAAGAGATTAATATGAGATTTTAAATCTTGAGGGACAAATTTATCCCTCAATATATTTTTAAGGGAATAAAATGGACATTTATTAATATATATATATATATATATATATATATATATATATATATATATATATATATATATATATATATATATATATGGTGTCAAAATGTACAAATCTCTCTCAAAATTCGAAGAAAAAGAATAAGTGGCATATTGGTAGAAAAAGTAGATGGATAATTTGCGTGACGTGCGCCTTAGCCATTCTTAAATTCATTAGTGCACCATATTTGATTTGACCTCTAAATTAATTAATAATTTATTTTGTAAATGTTCTGCAACACTTATAATTTTATATATAGTAGAGTTCAAAAGTTCAGTCAAGAAGGCTGTGTTGTGGTGGCAAGATCACTCTCAGCACTATATTCAACCATTTTTCATCTATCAATGATGGCTCTCCCCATCAAAATAACTTCAATTCTTTTGCTCTGCTACTCTATCACTCCAATAATGTTTTGGTCATCTTTGCCATATAGCCGACAAAATCACGAAGCATGTTAAAATGGTGGACCCCACATCATTGACATTCAAACTTCCACTTAAAAAAACAATGAGATCGAAAAGAAATAAAGATTAATGGTGCTTCTATCTCAAATATGCCAGTGCTACTATATACCAAGGACATAAGTTCCTTTCAAATTATATCATCATCCTCTATTAACAGCAGAATTTGAAAAAAGTGTCTCACACTTACCAAGAATATGAAGACTTTGGTTTAAGTTGAAGAACAACACTTGCTAGTTGAAACCTTCCTACAGCTGAACCTCCAGTGTTATATTCCTGTCGTTGACTTGAAACTGCAATACTGACATAGAGTAGCCGCAGCTAAAAGACTAATTTTAAAGGGTGAAGAAATCGTGACTAAAGCTGGGTATATGGACCGCGGTCCATGGACTTTTTTGGTCCGCTCCGTCAAGTCCGCAGGCTAAACGGGCCTGGCCATGAGGTTCAGGCCAAGGCTAGCTGCTTATAAAAATTTGTATGTTATTATTTTGAAAAAAAATTAACAGTTGAATTTTAATATTTGCAGTATTTAGTAATTAGTATTGTTATTTGTTTAAAATTTAAATTGGATTTTGTAAATAAAAATGTGTATATATATTTTTTTGAGGTAAAATATATAGTATAAATATAAATATATAATATAAGGTACCAAAAAAAGTAAAAAAAAAAATATGGAAGAAAAAAAAAAGCTGGTCAGCGGATTGGTTGGCGGGCTGGCTCGCAATTTGGTGTGCGGGCTTCTTAATTTGTCAAAAATGCAGATCGGTCCGCGGACTTGTGGGTTTAGGCGGACCGGGCCCGAACTAGGCAAAACGCCAATCCATTTATTAAGCGGGTAGTTTGATCCGGCCCATTTAAAATTAGTCAGATTCTTGAGATGGGCCAGGTCAAATATCTTGCCTCTAATCGTGACACGTTTATTAGATCCTGAAAAAGTATAATGCCACATGGAAAGGTAGAGGGCTCGGACAATCCAAGATATGCGATGGTGAAAGATTGACAATAACCATCTATAAGTCCTTGGGCCTTCATCAATGGGCTAGGCCTTTCAAAATTGATTCAACTTAAACTGAAAAGTTACACATTTAACGGTCTACATGCAAGAAGAAAATCCAAAAGATTTCTAATCCGATTAATCATATATTTTATTATAGTGTGTAATTATTATTGGTTGATTTTCTCAGCTTAATTCTTTTGGTGTCATTAAAATTTGATGCATTATACTTAGAGTTTTACCTAATAATTTTTGGTGGGCTTAAACCATTGTTTATTAATCAATGAAACCTTTCTGATCTAAAAAGAAAACAATGTATTTGCTTTTTGTGTGTTTGATCCTGAGTAGCTGATCTCTTTCTTTGGTCAAAAACGAATGTCTAAACTTGGGTACAAATCATCAGGTATAATAAACCTGGGAACAACATAACAAATTTTAATGACACCATGCTATTGCAACGCATAACATATACACGTAAAGGTGAGAATATCAGATCTCAAATCCATTTGAAAACATCTTAAAACATTATGCCGAGACTCTGTAGAAACTTGAGGAGTCCTTAAGCCCAAAATATGGATGCTGTTGGGTCATGTTAATGTTTTTTTTTTTGGGTTAAAGGCTCATGCTAATGTATTTACTTATGTTTTAGCCATGGTTTTATTGGGCCCGTGCGTTAGGCCCAATTTCTGATCCTGCAGCCCAATACCACTCAACTAGCAGACCCAAAAAACAGAAACGCCCGTACCCAACTCGTCCATGTATCTAAAACCCTCAACAAACCTGCCTGCTCCCATTCTCAGCACACGAAGAAGTAAGCAAAAGCAACCATCATGGCGAACATTGCATCCCCAAAGAACAAGAACACGAAAATGAAAACGAAGAACAAGAAGAAGAAGGATCGATACGGCGTCGCAGAGCTGAAAACCCTAGGCAACGAGCTTCTCTCCTCTGCGTCACACATCAACAACCTCCCTCTCCTGCTCACCTTCGTGTCCCCTTCATCGCCTCCACACCACCTCCTTGAGTCCCTCCTCTCCCTCCACTCCTTCTTCCTTCCTCTTCTCCCCACTCTCCCTTCCTCCACGCACCCCTCACGTGCCCCCCAACTAGCAGAAGACGACCAGTCAGAGTTCATCTACCGCGCGTGGCTCCGGTCGAAGTTCGACGAGCTCGTGAAGTCGCTGCTTGAGGTTGCGGTCGCGCCGCGGCAGCGCGTGGAGGAGGACGAGGCGGTGAAGGAAGTGGTTCTTGACACGCTCATGGAGTTCGTTAAGGTCGCCAACGGAGGGAGGTTCCACTCTGCTATATATCACAGGCTTCTTCATAGCATTGTAAGTTATAGATATAGCACATTGCTTTGTTCAATGAGTGAAACTTCAATTTAGTTAGTGCGTGCATCAAAATTCAAAATAGTAGCTAATATTTCAATCAAATCAGTTCTGGTATTTTGTTTATTTTGGTAAAATTAGTCCCTCACATGGTATTCCTTTGGTTCGAACTTGTCTTCTCATCTATTCAAATTATTCAGATTATTATATGATGTATTAACTTGGGGAATACTTTGACTGACTGATATTGGAAGATAAAATGATTATTTTCGAAGGTTTGAATATGTTTTTGGTCCATTAGAAATAAGTGAATCTTGTTTTTGATTTGAACATTTCTAGGTGTTAGCACTTGTCGTTAGACTGTCTATACCCTCTAATTGAGGGTTAGGTCATTCAATCCTATATGTTAGCCAACAATCATTGGACTAATACGAAACCAAGTGGTTTTAAAGATGTTTAAACCAAAACCAGGCTTTTTTTTTTTCAAGGACCAAAAGCATATTTAAGCCATTTTTAAATGTTTGCAATATGGATCGAAATTTAAATTTTAGAGACCAATTTAAAGTTTCACTCTATGGTCAAAGTTTCCTTCTCTTTTTTTTTTATTTTTTTTAATTTGTCTATTTTTTTATTAATTCTATCAGGTTTACTCTGAGAGTTCTGTTGAATTTTTAGTGGATTTACTAGCATCGAAGTATTTCAAGTATATTGATGTCCGGTATGATTTGTTATTATTATTATTATTATGCTGGAGTGGTTTCCCTGTTTTGCCTATAGTCCGTTATGTGTATAACTAATACATAACTCAAGTGGATTATGGGGTTTGGCTATTCTGCTGAATTGTTATTTTACTTGGTGCAGTTATTTTACGTTCATTAGCCTAAAAAAGCTCGCTATAACTTTAAAGGGAAAAGATGCCTCAGGTGATTTTCTTCCCTTGCTTGCCACTTTTGGTCCTCCATTCATTTATTAATCATCTTCACATGCAAAATTGAAAAGAGGAGATTTCAGTGTTTTTTCTTTTTCATTTTCCAATTATTTGGGTATTCTCTGTCTGATAACTCATTTGCTCATCCTTGTTTAGACGATGAAATTGCAAGTGCAGGTGGCACTAGTGAAAGTCAGTATAGCTCAAAGTTAGTAAGATCTATATAATTGCCACTGCTTCCAGCTATTTCTGCTCTTTCCTGTTTCCCTCCTTTATTAAGAGATACTGGGCATTATAGCTGATTGGCTGTTATTAGTTTTCAAACAAATGCTTTAGGCTATAGATTTAGTTTTGCTACTCAATGTTGTTTAGCCCAAGTTGATTCTATTGATAACTTGAAAATACACTGTATTGCAGTAGGGAGCGTGTCATCCAGAATATGTATTACACTATATCACGTGTCCCCCCTCTTGAAAGCTCAGATAATACATCTGATTTTGAAATGTGGAGCAGATCAGGTGACTATAACAAAACAGGATCTTGACTTTGATCCTTTTAAGGCCTATGTGCTATGTTTCATACATAGAATACTATTTATTGCTTTCTTTTTATTTTTGCGTGAGGAGTTTGTATAAAACACTAAGTGTACAAATGTATTGATAATTATGGTTTTCGTCAATAGAAAGTGATCATAAGCAGCCTTCTGGAGATGCGGATGCAGATGATAAGCAGCTGAAGTGTGAGAAGCATAACAGTAATGTAATTTTTTTTGTTCCATACTCATTGCTAAGTTTCAAATTACTTCCCCTGTTTTCATTATTGAGGATCTCTTAGCTTCTTATCATGTTAATGGATTTTATTATCTTTTAATTTTTCCTGTCTATTTTTGTATTGACTGCAGGTATTATCTGCAGCCAAAATTGCCAAGAAAATGAAGTTAAAATTTACCCAAGCATGGATTGCATATCTTAGATTACCACTTCCAGTTGATATTTACAAGGAGGTAATCTGCATGGTTATGCTTTTGAAACTTGAAAATGGTTGAAATATTATCTTCTGCAACATGCTTTGGATGTTTTGTGCAATGAGTCATAACGATTGTAAAAATAATGCTGTGGTAATTTTTATTTTTTTCACATATATTCCATGTCATGAAAATATTGGTTTTCCCTGGCAATCAAATGTCGGGTCCTTGTTTATATGAACATGTATTAATTTATTGAATTATTGATACATAAAGGTCCTTTTTTCTTTCAACTTCCTGATACATTGTTTTTGATGTCCAGGTTCTTGTTAACCTTCACCAAGCCGTTATTCCACATCTGTCAAATCCTATCATGTTATGGTAAATGTTTATGCTACATTAAATTGACATTTTATTTTGATAGCTACATGTCAAATCTGACTTGTTAATTTATTATGTCCAGTGATTTCTTAACAAGATCGTATGACATTGGTGGTGTAGTCAGTGTGATGGCTCTGAGCAGCCTTTTTGTCCTGATGACACAGTATGGATTGGAATACCCAAATTTCTATGAAAAACTTTATGCCCTCTTAGTTCCATCTATCTTCATGGCAAAACATCGAGCAAGGTTTTTCGAGGTGAAGCTTAGTTAATATTTTTATCGCTTACAAGAAAGATTTTTCTTTGTGGGGTGGGTGGAGGGGATTTTGAAGCAAAGTAATGTTTTCATTAATATGAAGACATATTACTGATTTATTAAATTATATTTAATTTTTTGTGTTTACCAGTTTGAATAGTAGTGATGTAACGAAGTTAGCATGCCAGATTTGTGTAGACATCCTTCAATCAACTGTTTGGTGTGAAATCCTCAGCTTGTAACAAGGAAAATTAATATTTTTTTATTTACTGTACTTGGGATCTTGTCCAGTTATAACCCTTTTAGGATGAATTTGGTGTGAAGTCCTCAGCTTGTTTTCTTCATGTGTACTTTGAAAACACATGTAGTTCGATCATAGAGAAAATTCAGAGTTAAGTGCAGGGTAATAAATGTTCTATTCTATTTGGATGGGGTTTTTTTATGTGCTTCTAAGACAAACAAAAGAATTTTTAATAGTAACAAACAAGCTGCATATGATGGGATTAGGGGATCCTCCAAAGCGACCCAAGAGTGTTTCTAGTTTTTATCTAAAATGAATATGCAGTACACCCTCTCATATGCGCCTGCACTTTAGATGGGGAACTCCCTCGAAAATAGCCATTGGCTTAGCAGCATCATAAGAATGCTAAGAAAGACTCTTTCAAAAACCAGAGAAGAGGAAAGTAACTTTTCCTGGCATATCTCATACATGAAAACCAAAGTAATGAACATGAGCAAGTTGTGGTGAAAAGATATCCAACTGAATAAGTAATTAAGTACTGAACTGAATGATAATGTAAATTCTATTCTTGCCGTTTTCTGACCATGTTGAATTTTTTTTTTTCTGAAGCTTCTTGATTCTTGCCTCAAGTCACCACTTCTTCCAGCTTACCTGGCTGCATCATTTGCCAAGAAATTGAGTAGGTTGTTGCTTTTAGTTCCTCCCTCAGGGGCATTGGTCATTACGGCTTTGATTCACAATATTTTGCGTAGACATCCTTCAATCAACTGTTTGGTCCACCGGGTAAATTTACTGCCTCCTTTCAACTATCTTTTGTCTTGTTTATTAATTTTTTTAATAGCTTTTATTGTTTTATAATTTCATCTTTTCAAGGACCACATGAAAATATTAGCGGGGAGGGAAAGTTAGCTGTGATGTTGAGAACAGAGTCTGTTGGCCTCCTTTATAACCCCTTCCCTTTAGAAGACAGTTTATGTCTGGTGCATTCAGGACTTATTATCCCAATGTCTTTTGGTTATGAATGAAACTGACTAGACAGTATGGTTGATCCCACTTGATATGCAGCTAGCATCTGCAAATTTTCTGATAGAGATGTGGAGTAGATGATTAACGTCTGATTTTTTTTCCCCCAATTTCTCTCTCTCTCTCTCTCTCTCTCACATTTTTGTTATTTTGAGTGATCCAATGAGATTGGACTTCCAGTGTGCTCGGATGACAGATAATGGAGGGAAGGCCTTTATTAATCATTATTTCAGTGTTGGGTTTTCATTCCAAACTTTTCAATGAGTCAATAGCTGTGTAGTTCAATATTTTAAATAGACTTCAGAAAATGGGAATTGTACAAGTCAAGAAACTAATTGGGAACCTTTTTTCCTTTGCTTTTCATTCCTTTATTATGAAGTTGGGTGTTTGCAATAATCTTGAAGTTTGAAGCATCTGAGAAGCTTCACGCACCTTCATTAAATGGCTCTCGTTGATTCTCATTGATCCTCTAATGTCCTTTGCCAAGTTTAGGTGCACTTTGGTTTGTTCTTGGTCTTTTCTATATGTTAGAACAGAAGTATATTGTTTTAAGTCAAATGTCATAATTCCATCCTCTTGGAAACTGTAGCCGTTGCAGTGTTTGGAAAAAAAAAAAAAAACTGCTTACTGTGTTCTGAATGGACTGATAATTTCTCATACATGAAGCAGGAAGATGATGTTGATGAAGGGAAAGATGATCAGAGAATAGATCAAGTAACTGCTGCCAACTCAGATGATGTGAAGACTGGTGCCATAGACTGCCAAAAATCAGGCATTGACCATTTTAACTTTGGGGAAGCGAATCCTAAGAAGTCAAGTGCTATGAGTAAGCCTCCTCTTTAAGTGGTCTTATTGTCCAATCTAACTTTGGTGCATTTTCTGCCATAGGCTGAACCTTATGAATGTTGGTGAATTGCATGCTTGTTTTAACCTCCCCTATTTGTGTACATGACATATTTTTCTTAACCACACACAATATCAAAATGATTAGCTAGGATTTTTTATGTAGGCTAGTTTTGAACTTTGTGAAATGTGGAGAAAGATCCTATCAGCCGTATTTCTGGGTATTATAAGGGGGAGCTGTGAATCATGAGTTTGGTCCAATTGTACTACCCACACGGCTATTCTAAACTGGACCTCATAGTTTACAATAATTGAAATTTGGAAGTATTTGCAAATTATATATATCATTGTGGCAGAACTACTCTTTTTGTTCCTCTAGTCTTCTAGAATTTTTCATCTGATGAGGATATCTTGGAGCAGGAAGTTCTCTTTGGGAAATTGATTCAATCCTTCACCACTACTGCCCTCCTGTCTCACGGCAAGTGTTTTTGATCTCAACTCATTTCTTCTAGTTTTACTTTTCTTCCTTTCCTCTAATTTGTATTTTTATATTATTTTATTTTTGTATTTTAACATACTACTTTAAACTTACACATTCTTTTGCTTTGTGCATTCAGGTTTGCTTTGTCTCTTGGGAATGATTTGACAGTCAGGGCCAAAACAAGTGAAGTAAATGTTGGGGATTTTAGCTCTGGTTCATATGCAACAATACTTGGAGCAGAGGTTATATAATTATTAGAATTTATTTTTATTTCCTTCCATGATGTCCTTAATATTTGGTCAACATGAGAGGAAATAGTAAAATATGTACATATTGTTCCATTACAGATGTCCCGGAGGGTAAAGCAGGTTCCCCTAGCATTCTACAAATCAACTCCTTCCGCTCTGTTTTCAGAGGCTGATTTTGCTGGTTGGACTTTTGAATGTGAAGAAACCTCCGAAATGATACATGAAAATGATGAGAATGCTGCCAAAGATTCCTGTAAACGACTGAGAATAGAATGACCATGATTCATGTTTATTTACCTCGAAAAGATATGCTACCATAATTTTGTCTACCATATTTTTCTCGAGCAAAGGAGAAAACTCCCGGTCTTTTGGGAGAGTGGGGGGAATGCGAGATATTCTATCTCCATTCTTTTTTGGTAGCTTGTGGTAGGAGCTTAAGCTTACCTTGTTATTTATATGTTAAATTGAAATGCAGTGTGTAATTTATCTACACAATTTTTTCTTCCATTAGATTAATTTGTTACGGGTGAACCCCTTTTCAAGTATGTGGCGTGAACTGGGTCTGCAAAAATCTCATCAACACTTCTCCAATTTAGCAGTTCCTTTTTTATATATATTATTAATCTTAGTACTACATTATTCGCATCATATATCGAATGGTCTGACTCCCAAATGCTAACATTAGGGATCGTAGCTAATTAAAGTCTCTGCCTCCGATTCTGTTATTCGAGTTGCATAATGGTTTTCTCAACTTTTCTTTATCCAAAATAAAATTTATTGTACACGTCGTAGGTAGTGCTTGGAATAAATAAAATTAGTAGTTGAATTGGTTTGATTTATAAATGAAATTTTATGTTTAAAATGAATATATAAAATGAGAATTGAATTAATGTAGAAATTAATTTGTGTTTGAAAATATATTGGTATTTAGAATGACCATAAGAAATTAACTTTACCTGTTTTGCAATTTTTTTGGGGCATGAAAACACCATTTAATCACGGGATGTCAAACAACATAACTAACCTTCTTAATACATTCTCATCAACTATAACATTTAAAATCCAATCCGTTATCATAAAATCTTATAAAACTTGATAAGATTTCACGATCAAAACAATAAAATCTCATGAGATTTAACAAATAAAATATTTTCATATTTTTATTCAGACACAAAATTTAATTAACAAACAAATCAAGGCGAATTTTGTAATAGGGAAATGTCAGTTTGGGTCCAGGTGGTCCTGTAAATAAGTGGCACCTATGGGGTATAATTAGAGATATAAAATAATGTGCAAACGACCTGGTGGGGGCAAAATTAGAAATGTCAAAAAATTGAAGCACAAAAAAAATTATTGTTATAATTTATAACAAAATAAAAGAGAATACAAAAAAAACCATTTGAAAAGGGCAAAATTAATCTCATGGATTGGATTCTCCTAGAAGCTTGCTGTGCTCTTGTGTGCCCTAGCAAAATCTCCTAGAACCCAACCCAGAAGCTTGCAAAATAGTGCTATTGTTGTGTTCCCCTGGCAAAATATCCTAGAACTCGACCCAGAAGCTTGCGAACCAGCGCAAAATGCAAGCCTCCACCATTTTTTTCCATGCTTGAAACCTCAAGTCCGACAAGTCTCACTATTTAACTTCGATGCCATTTAATGTCTAACAAGAACACATTGCTCCTTTTGGATGACATTTCAAATGGGATTTGTCCACGAGAGATCAAGGGGTTTAAGATAAGCAAGTCCAAATTCACAGTTTCAATCTGTCAGAGACATCCACCATCGTTTGAACCAGTTGACAGCTTTGTTTTGGGGTGGATGATTGAGACAGTTGTGAAGTGTGCAGTGGTGTATAGATGAGGAGTCCAGGCCTCGAAGGGGAGAAGGTGAGAAAAGGGATTGAGATAAAGTTTTGGGTCTGGTGGGTTTTGATGGAGGAAGACACCCAACCCAAAATTTTTAAAGTCACTAATTCAACTATCATCGTATAAAATTAAATGTGGGCCAAAATATAATTAAGCACTTTTTGTTTTGGCATTCCAATGGGCTACTTTTGTAATATTAAAAAGAGTCTCACTTGCTATAATCATAGCCATCAGATCTATATTTTAATGGATCAAATTTTTGGATTACCTAGGCCCAAACTCATTTTTTCCCATCATAGGACTGGCCAACAAATCAATTCTTATTTTTTTTTCTCATTCCAAACACTCTTTTTCTTTTTTGCAATCTAATTGCAGCTTTCCCATATTTTTTTTTTATTTTATTTTTGTTGTTTGAGTGTCATGTTGGTGTTACGTAAAACCCAAAGAATAAATGTACAAAAAAAAAAACTATAAATGAAAAAATGTGTTTAAAATAGAAAAATAAAAATGATTTAATTCACAAATCACATCATGATTTTAGAACTCAAAATAATAAGAATAAATTGATGTAGTATTAGACTAGAAATATGGATCGGGGATATCGGCCCACCCTTGGGGACCTTGGACAAAGAGATTTCACTAGTCAACCATGTGACATGGAATCCTGCAATGAATTCTTCACTAATTTAGCTTGAATTATCTACTGATTTGAGCACAATCTTAACAAGATCCCACAAGATACTATCACAATACAGTAACATATCTCAACAATAAGAAGTGTATCTCTCATCTCCAAAATCTCATATAGATCTCTATATTTGACAAAACACAAGGAAGATCATCTATGAATTTTTTCATAGGTTAACCTCAGCTTATAAAGGGACTTAAGGCCCTGTTATGATCTAACATACAATTTTATCACCAAACCTCTTTGCTTATTCACTTGTTGACTTAAGGAGTATCAAAGTGTCTTTGTAAATACCTCAACACTTCTCACATAGACTCTTGGAAAGAACAATTGAATTCTCAAATTTTATAAAGTTTCAATCTTTTAGTTTGAAAATCTTTTTTTTTTTATAAGACTAATATTTTATATTCATGCAAATTAATTCTTTCAAATATAAAAATAAAAGTGAATTTAAAAAAGAAAAAAAAAAGGAATGGCATTCTTTTTTTAAACTAAAAAATAGTAATGGTAAGCCACTAAATTAATTCCTTTTTTAAATAGTATGCATAAGATTTTAGGTTCAAATCTCATTGTGAATAATATAATTCTGAAGTATATATAAAAAAAAAGGTAATGGCAGGTCATATTTTGTAGCACTAATTTTCATGCACATTTCCTCTTTTTTACCATATTGTAAACAATTCGGGCATCTGTTGTTGGGTTACGGTGGTGGTGACCTCCAATTGCCAAAAATGGCCAGCATTGCTGCAACAACCCTCTTTCCCTCCTCCTCCTCACCTTCCGCTTACATAAGTATGCCCTTGATTTTTCGTGTCTATTTTTTTTTTTGTGAACAATAAGAATAAAGAGATCTTTTTCAGTTGCATTCTTGTAGGTCTTCTTCGTTTTCATTGCAGCAACAATGGCCGCTCTTCCTGCGCAGGCTCTACTTGTACCCTCTGAACACAATGGCTCTTGCATCTATTATGAAATCACTTGTTCCAAAAGCTTAAACTGCTCATGCAAATGCCTTTTTTGGGCTAGCAGTTTGGACAATGCACAGTTACACCTTCCCTTGTACTGAAATGTAATTATTTTTAGTTAGAAATAGGGTAACAGGAATCAAACTTTAGACCACTTAGTCGTCTCTGATATCATATCATAAAACTGCTTGTCTCCAAAAATTTTTCAGCTGTTGGGTTATGACACATTAAGACTTTTTATATCTAATAGCGTGGCAGCACTACCATGCCAATCTGATTAGCTAGCACCTTAATGATCGCCTTCTTGTCAGTTGGTATCATCAGTGGCGTGAAGCTCAACGTCGGGTTGTAGTGCCTCCGCCGCTAGGAGAATCAGAATCAATAATCCTTTTAAATTGTATTTTCTTTTCTTTCTTTCTTTTTGTCCTTTCGTGGTATTTCCACCTTCTTCTCAGGTTTATGAGCTTATTTAGATGTGCTTTTTCTGATTAAAAAAGATATTTTTGTGATTTTTGATATGTTTGGGTAAATTTTTTAGGTAAAAGTAGAATCACTAGAAAAAGCAAAAAATGATCTTCTTTTAGAAGCTATAATTTTCATTTTATGAAAAAAGATCTTTAATATTATATTAAAATATAAATTAACATTACATCCAAATATAAATTAATTTTTATTTTTTTAAAAGATCTTAATTAACAAGATGAATTTTAAAAAAGATTTTTTTCTAATAAACACATTAAACGAGTTCTATTCCTCTCATGGCCTGCAAGTGAGCCTTCTTTTGTTTTGGTTTTTTTAATTTATTTTTGCTGTTACTATTAGTATTTTGGGACTTTTTTTTTTTCAAAATTTTTATGTGGGTATGACATGAGATAAGATTGTAAGCTTGTCGATTGCCCTTTATTTTATTTTTTTTACGTGGGTTTTGCGCATTTTGAATTGGGAAACTTGTTCTGCATTGGCATGAAGCTTGAAGTGGGTGTTTTTGCATATTGAATTGGGAATCTTGTTCTGCAATATAGTTTAGTTCTATTCACATGTGAAGAGTGGATTGTTTTGAGCCTTTTCATGGTTCGATTGTACAATGTACATCGAGTCAGAGAAGATACTTAATATGTGTCACATGGCTCATCTGTGTCGTACTGGTTTAAGCATGCATATTCTGGTTAACTAAACCATTAAAAGCACTTTCGAGTTGTACTGATGATCTCTCTTAACTGCAAACTCGAGACTAATCAATAACCCCACCCCACTTTTTTTATTTTCAAAACAGTTAAAGTATTGCTTCTGGCTTCTGCATATATGTGGATGGCATTTTACCAACCTTAGCCATCTTACGAAGGAATCATTGGAGAGGTTGCGTTTTAAGGGAATGCACCTCGGCATCTATTGCAAACAAAGAATAAAATGGTGAATGTGATAAAATGAGTGTTTCTGGCATGGGGAGTTAGGGTTTTGCGTCTGGGGTTTTTTTGTTGCTTCATTGTGTTTATCTGTTATTTTGTGCATGCTTCTTGGTGAGTGTGTTCAAGACTGGATTAGTACTAGTTAGTGAAGTTTTTGGAGTGTAAATTTGATTGAAGTTTTTCTAGTGTCTTTCCTTGTCCTTGAGTACAATTTCAGGACCTGTTAATCATTTAATGAATATGCTATGTTGGCTTATTTCTTTTGGAAAACATATGGATGAAAGTTTGTGTATGCTATTGAAACGAATCTTGGTAAAAATGGCCATGGAAAAGCAAGTTGCTAGCTCATGATGTGTTGCTCTTCATTCTGCCTTAACCAGATGCAGATGTAGCAGCCTCCTTATCTCTGTTGAAACTTTGCTGGCCTTTCTTCATTTTCATTCGTTTTATTGGTTGAACAACGAATTTTGGCACTGAGTGATCTGTTACTTTTATGAAGCAAGCTAAGTATCTGATATGTCATTGGGATATTTTACGTCTAATAGGTGCTTTCATTGATATTTTTAGTAATAGTTATACTTATTGATTTAGACTAATATTAGTTTATATACCTAATACTTTTATTGCAGGATTCATACCTTAGAAGCGGGGCTGAATCACCCAAATTATATTTAGTTCGTTAGAATTTAAATTTTGTTTTTTCGTCTTATCAGACTTGGATTTATCGTTATCTTTATGTTATCCAATAAAGTATGCTCCTGAATATTATTTGTATATGATGAATTCTCTAATATTATTTATACTTGAATTCAACAGACCATTCCATCTTACTCTTAGCCAATATCCTTATATGAATTTAGGCTCAGTTTCATTGAAAAAATAAAGTGGTCTAGTGATGACAAATAATATCTTTATGATTTTACAAAGAGAAAAGTCAATTCTCACGAACAAAGATATAAGAGTGAAAATAAAGGAGAAAATTTTGAGAATTGATATTTTTTTTTATCATTGTGAATTTAGTGAATTTTAGTTTTGTTCTTTGTAATTGTAGGCTGTAAATGGGTTGATTTGGATTAGATAATTTTGGGGGGAAAATAATTCCAAAGTGATAAACATTTGACTTATTCATATTCATAATTTTTTTTAGTGTTAATTCCAATCAAATTAAATTCATACTCGTTCGAATTGGGTCAATGGATTCAGGTTCCTTGTTTTTTGTTACAATACAATTTTAGCCAAAAAGTTCAATAAAAAATACTATAAAAGAGATATAAGTTTGAAGACAATTCCACTTTTAATACCACAACACAACGCCACAACCCAAACAATTACAACTCATAATAATGGGAGGTGGGAACACAGATAGAAAAGAGGGTTGTGACTTCTGTTAGTAGTAAATTTAATTTAACATTTAGTATAAAAGGACTTTAAAACATAATTATAGGGGATCAATTGGTTCAATTTGGGTTTGAATTTAAAAATGAAAATCCGAACCAATATATGAATGATTCTAGTTAGATCCGAACCGATTGACATGATTACTCGAATCAAATCGGTCTAATTGCATCGGTTTGGTTCAAATTTACTAGGTTTACCGGATCAATCTAATTCACTTAGACTCCTACTCCTAATATTCAAGAATATGCATTTGGTACTTACAAATATTAAAATTTTGAATTTGACCTATATTATTATTTTTAGAATATTTTTTTTGAATCTTATAAATATTACCGCTCAATTAGTATGTGACTAAAAGAGCAAGGATCAAAATAAAAATAACTTATATCTACATGAGCCAGAGAGAGAGAGAGAGAGAGAGAGAGATTCCATGCACTCACCCACCTATGCCTTTCAATACTAGAGCAAAATTAATCCTATTTATAAAGATTTAAATTTAAATTAAATCGGTTCAATTGATACAATAAAGATCTGAAAATAATAAATGGAAGAAAATAAAAAATAATTATTCAAATTTCAAAACTTTACTTTCCAGGGTGTTTGAAAACCACAGAATTCAATTCTATGAAAAAATTAATTTTTTTTTCTGATTTGAAAGCAACATAAGTCAAGGAAATGAAATGTAATGAGAATTAAAATCCATCAAAATTATGAAATTCGAATCAAACCCAAATGAAGTAGAAATTAAATTTCAACAAATAAAAATAATAAAATAACCTTATTTAAATATAATATTTTATTTTTAACCTATTAAGAAAGGATAAAACAATAGAAATAATAAAATTAATTTATTTTTAGACTAATTTTAAATAAAAAAAATTGAATTCAACTCTTTTTAATTCAATTTCATATCCTTAAAAGTTTTTAAGCACCCTCTTAGTAGTTCAATAAATCCATTAGCATACAGAAAAGCAATGTTTTATACTTTTATCATATCATGCATGACCAGATGCGGAGCAAGAACTTATTCCTGAGGAGGGAACAATATAAATAAAACAGTCATACAGCATATCAAAGAAACCATATTATCACAATAAGTGTACAAAGACAATTTAAGAGAGGCCCCCCTTGATCAACCATGACCATGAAGATCACAAAATCTGCAAATAGTACAGCATTCTTTCGTCCGAGGCAACACCGCGGACGCGACCATGCATAAAATCTAAAACCCATAAAAGGATAATGAAAGAAAAGGTAAATGTTGGACTTTGCTCATGCATTTCTATTAAAATTAAAATTATGCTCCTATTTAGACACACAAGTATTTAATACTTCATAAAGACTTAAAAGGGCAAAAGGGGTGAAGACAAATTACCAACGACCATTCCTTGTGACCCTCTACCGGTGCCCGGGAATGGCGAGTATTTTAATTTACGGCAATTAATTACTTTTTGAGTGCTTTGACTCCCCGCAACGCAACCGCGCAGCCAACCAAACCAAGTCACAATTCAATTCATATCTGCGCGTTGAGCTCAGCACATCACTCCCTTCACATCACGCAACGATCCTTTTCCACACTTAGCCGACCCGATCATAACTGCTCACGCGTTTTCCGTTTCTTTTTTTCCCAACAATTTTAAATATAGAGTAAATATTCCATGCATTTTTCCAAGAATATTTTACAGGGCTATTTAATCTCTCGAACATTAAAATTAAAGTTATAACCCCTCAAGATTTAAATAATATGACACGTTAACTTCTCTATGTATATTTAATTCCTTAAATATAAATGAAATTGCACATTAATATGTTAATGGGATGTTAAAAGATGTGCATATCATGTAAAGTAAAATATGAGTTATTTTAGTGATTAAAATTACAATGAGTCACTTAAATTTTCATTATAAGCTATAAAATAATTCATTATATGTAATTTTAAACACTAAAATGATTGTAATATGTTTCAAAATAATATCATTTTGCTTGTATTTAATGTTTTAATGGCACGTTATGCTATATGTGTAAGTCCACTAACAAAGAATTAATAGAAAAACTAGTGTGTCCATCTTTTTCAATCTTGAGAGACCATGGGTTAATTTATTTTCTTGGAAGAAAAAATAGCCCAATGTAGAAATGTTGAGGGATCAAATAAGATATTCACTCTTAAATATATTTAGAATTTAAGGGCATGTTTATGAGCTAGGATCTTGAAGGGACAAGGAGGTGAGGGAACGACTTACAAGCTATGATTGAAAGTTTATAGATGATAGAAGAAAAGTGACTAATAATAGAATAGAAGAGAAATGTAAAGAGTAGAGTGAAAGATCTAGAAACTGCTTTCATTTCCTCCTTGACCCCCCAATTTGGAGGGTAAAAAAATTTAATTTTGAGTGGCAAAGGAGGCTTGCTAACCATATCACTCTCTCTAAAATTACTTTCAAACAATGATCACTTAGTTTTAACCTTATCATTTCCTGTCATTTTTTCTATTTTTATTCTCCTCATCATAGCCATAGGATAAAATTTTAAAATTTTATACTATAAATATTTTCTTATCCCCTCTTCCCATCTAACAATCAAACTTACAAATATTACTTACCCTCAATTTTTTATTTTCGTGAATATCAATATCTTATAAAGATTGGTGGCCAAGATTAAATCAGGTATAGAACTTTATAAAAAAAAAATACAAAAGTGTATTTAAAAGTGGCGGAATTGATAATTAAATAACAAACTGTATGAGACGTTTAACTATGAGTGATTGAATTAAATATGTTTATTACTATTATTATAATATATAATTAGATAGTAATATAAAAATTAGATAAACTATCAATACATCAATACACATATTATTAAATTATTAAAAATATTTAATTTTATAATAAATTCAAAATGTTCAATTCTAAACTCTTGAAATAATCATATCAAAAATTAAATTTATAATAATATATTAAAAGTTTCATTTTAATATACTAACATTGCATGCTATTACTTCAATAAATATAGTTAAACCATATAATCATATAATTTAATTTATATGTACTAAAGTTTGTCTTACATTGTAGTGGGATGAGACTCAACTTATTTTGCTTTATTAATAGAAAAATATTGAATGTACAATAAAATTTGATAACAAACTTACACCACCATTATTTTCCTTTCTTATTTTAATAATTTAATGTTATTAGACCCACTCATTTGTTTTGTCTTCTTCTACATCTATAACTATGTTATACATTTGTTGTTATAATTACATTGTAAATGTAACATCTCTATTACTTATATGGCAATTTGCTAATGATTGATGCGATAAAAAGTATTATTTTCACTTGTGATACATAAAAAGATTTTATAAAACTTCACTACTTCTCTATTTGTAAAATTTACTTGCAAGGTCCTTGAATTTGTGAACTCATTTCACTGACCTCCCATAAGTTTGCAAAATAATTACATCAACTTCTTCTCTATGACACAACAAATAGTGTACCCAAGAATGATCGTGTCACTCAAACAAATAGAAGGAAGAATAATAAATTTCACCAAATCTAAGTTTGTATAATTTAATATTAATTAATGTCATATATGTCATAATCATAGTTAAGAGAACACGACCGAACTGGCTGGTTCGATCAGGTTAATCGAGAACCGGTCACCTGGCTGGTTTGATTGAGTAGCTGAAACCAGTCAAAAACTGGTCAAAATCGAGAAAAACTAACAAACCGGACCGGTTGGACAGGTTCGAAGCTTTGAATTTTTTTTTTCAAAAATTAAATACTGATATCTTATGACTGTCACAAAGCAAAAAAAAAAAAAAAATGGAACCAAAGACGAGCACTAATAAAAATTGTTGGGTTATCATTATTCTCTCTCCTTCATTCATAGGTTGTTCACCATAAAACTCACTGATCACTAACAAATATTGTTTTAAAATAATTTTGTGATCATATTGTGAGGCTGAAACTAAAGAAATTTATATGAATTATGTTTATTTTTATAAACCTATGAATATATATATTTTTTGTTGATTATGTTAATGTTAATAATTTAATATATTTTTATATTCTATATATATATATATTATATTCCAGTTGAATTACCATTGAATCAATCGGACCTCTAAACCTTTAAACCTCTAAACCTTTAAATCAATATCTTGATCAGTTTGATATCCGGTCTGATTTTCTCTTGCTCAGTCATAATCCCTTTAGTCATGACATTCTCAATATGATATCAATTTAGTTTTAGTAAACTTTTTAACATTAATTTAGTTATAATACTTTTAATTTTAACATCAATTTAGTCAGTTTATGAATTTAAACTTCACATGACTGACCAAATTGATGTTTAAATTAAAAATATGACAACCAAATTGATGACAAAAATTTTGTTAGGATCAAATTAATATTTTAAATATTTTATGAAAATGAGAAAGGTTATTTACTCTAAATTTTTTAGTAGTCATGATGGTATTAAAATTAACGTTTATTTATATTAACTTTTGATCCGATCCTAATATCATTCCAAAATTATATTAGTAAATCGCCGATTGATAACGTGAAGACACCACCAACCAATCATTCACATCTCCAACCACTTCCACAAATAACACAAAATAAAAAAATTTCTGACACCCGTGAATCCATGAAACTCCTAACCTACGAGTCTTCATCTTGCACAATGTGCAGATATTATAAAATCGCAAGTTCAAATTCAGAGGAGAGAAAAAAAGAGATAACGAGAAGTGCATGGGAATAGATCAGAAGTCAGCGACAATGCATACAACAGAAAGAAAGAAAACAACCAAACAAGTTCTTCTACACGAAACAAGTTATATCAGAACCTAATCAGAAAATCACCTAACTCCTAATACCTAACACCTAAAATCAACCACCACACGAGAATTAACGTATAGAGAGAACGTTCACTAATTACTACTCTGTACATTTTTTTTCTTACGTTAATTGCGTACCTAAGATAGCGTGTGAGTCGTTGGAAGCGAAAAACGCACCGTTTTCGGATTCGGTTTACGATTTCGCGAGTTTTTTCAGGAGCGAGCCATCATCTTTTTGAACTCCTCGAAGTTGACGCTTCCGTCGCCGTCGGCATCGACGTTCTTGATCATTCTGCGGCAGTCGCCGAGGGAGCACTTCTCTCCGAGGCGCTTGAGGACGGCGTGGAGCTCCGCGGCGGAGATGAGGCCGTTCTTGTCGAGGTCGTAGAGGTCGAAGGCGTCGCGGAGCTCCTTCGACTCGTCGGCGCCGGAGGTACCGGTGCAGTGGAAGTCGGCGAACTCCTTGATGTCGATGTAACCGTCGCCGTTCTGGTCGATCTCGCGCATCATGCGCTTTACCTCTTCGGAGCTCGTCTTGGAGCCCAAAGCCTTGAGCATCTCCTTCAGCTCCGAGCACGAGATCTTTCCGTCACCATTTTTGTCGAACTTGTTGAAGATCTTCCGAACCTCGTCGTCCATGGCGTCGATCTTCTTCTCTTTCTGTTCTGAGTTCAGTTATGAGAGTGAGAAACTGAAATCTCAACTCTCTCTCTCTCTCTCTCCGTGTGAAGAGAGTAGAGTTGGTTTTGGTTTTTCTGTTTTTTTTCTCCTGTTTGGAGAGCGGAAACGACGTTATTTATAGGAAGTAGATAGAGGAGCGCCGGTTTCAGTACTCCACGCGGTTTCTTACGCGTTAATTAGGAGTTGTGTTGTGTACTTGAAGTGAAAGGAAGGACTGATGTGACTGTTCACCAATAGCACTGGGACGCGTGTTTCGAAACGCGTGATAGAGTACACGAGAGGAGTATGGCTTTTTTATCAAAAAAAATAAAAAAAATAATTATTTACAAATATTCATAATTTTTAATTTTATTTATCAACATACACTATTTTTCTAATTAAAACAATATATTTGGCTGTCAAACGATTTAATTTATATAAAATATTTAACTCTCAAACATATTGTATGAGTTTAGATTTCAGTGTTATATTTCGGCCAACAGTGCAACGTATTAGAAGGAATAAAACGGCCAGTACCCAGCCGTACTGTGCTCAAAATGCTATGGAATTTGCACCGTCTTTCTACTCTGTCTCTTCCCCTCTCCAAGGCCATATACACTAGCATTGTGACACAAGAATAAACAGTGAACAGAACTCATTTCATTGGGCTCATATGTTTGACTTGGATGCTTTCTCTACTCAGTATAAATTTTATACAAAATTAAGTCACGGCACAAGGAGCTTGCAGAGTATACTAGTTAAAGTACAAAATCTAAAGGTTTGCTAATAAATACAATCACTAATTAAAGTTAAAAAATTAATAGAGAAAATTTTCTAAAGTTTTCAGTATATTTGGTCTATTAAATTTTTAGTGTGTATTTAGAAAAATGGTAAAATTAAAACTATTTTTTTTTTATAATTAACTCAATAGCAACTCTAAAGTAGTTGTTTTGTTTGAGTTTAGCAGTATAAATGGATCAGCTTAATCCAATAAATTTGACAATTCAAATCAAATCAATGAAATTAGTTCAGATTAGATTGTGCAACTAATTTATTTTTAGTTGAAATCAATACAACATGATTACCTAAATACCAAGCCCGATCACTAGATCAACTATTTTTTCAATTTATTTCTAAATTTTGAAAGTCTTGTATTTAAATTTTTTTTTGTAACAGACTCATTTTTTATCATCTTGATTTAAATTTTCCTATTTATACTATTATTATTAAATATATCATAACTAAGTTTTATGCTATTGTTATTTACGTTGTTATATATTTAAGGGACCAAAAATCCCTTATTAAAATAATTAAGTTCTTTATCTTCACCATTTAAAACCAAATGAATGGCTCTAATGAGATTTTAATCAAATTTTTATTTAATACAAAAATTAAATTGATACTATTTAAGTAAATTTGTAATTTTTATTTTAATATAAAAAGTAATTTATTTTAATTAAATTTATTGAATTTGAACCAATTTCATTGATTTGATTTGAATTGTCAGATTTATTGGATTAAGCCAATCCCTTTATACTGCTAAACTCAAACAAAACAACTACTTTAGAGTTGCTATTGAGTTAATTATAAAAAAAATAATTTTAATTTTACCATTTTTTCTAAATACATACTAAAAATTTAATAGACCAAATATACTGAGAACTTTAAAATTTTTCCTCTCTTAATTTTTTAACTTTAATTAGTGATTGCATTTATTAGCAAACCTTTAGATTTTGCACTTTAACTAGTATACTCTGCAAGCTCCTTGTGCTGTGACTTAATTATGTATAAAATTTATACTAAGTAGAGAAAACATCCTAGTCAAACATATGAGTCCAATGAAATGAGTTTTGTTCGCTGTTTATTCTTGTGTCACAGTGCTAGTATATACGGCCTTGGAGAGGGAAGAGACAGAGTAGAAAGACGGTGCAAATTCCACAACATTTTGAGTGGAAAGCATTTTGAGCACAATACGGCTGGGTGCTGGCCATTTTATTCCTTGTAATACGTTACACTATTGGCCGAAATATAGACTGACGAATCTCAGCATTGACATCTAAACCCATACAATCCGTTTGAGAGTTAAACATTTTATAAAGTTAAATCGTTTAACAGCCAAACATATTGCTTTTATTAGAAAAACAATGTATATTGGTAAATAAAGTTGGAAACCATGCACATTCATAAATAATTATTTTTTTCATTTTCTTTTGGTAAAAAAATCGAGGATTATGGTCTCCTGTCGGGTTAACCCGGCCATGCAAATTGGCCTATCATAAATTGTGAGTTAAAATATCAAATCTAAATTGTCTATTTTACTAACTGAGTCAGAAAAATATCAATCCGGTTCAACCAATTCGAATTGATGGGTTATGTAGGTTGATTTGTCAGATAAATTAAAAAAAATCTAAAAATTATTAAATTTGTTCAAAAGCTTAAAAAATAACAGATGAAGCTGGGATCAACCACTTGGGGTAAGAGAGTGGACCTAAATTTTTTTTTTCCTCATTTTTTGGTTAGAGAGCTTGAAAAAACATGAAGTATATATGTGAGTTTTGCCCAAATACAATATAGATGAGTTCAACTTTTGTAAAAAGTTAAATCAACGATGTAAACCCACTTAACCTTTGGATTAAGCGGGCTGAGCTAAATTAACCCATTTTTAAATGAGTCAATATTTTACTAACTCAACCCATCATTTTGGTGGGTTGAGCCAGGTTGACTCATGGATTGCAATTCACTTTGATAGCACTATTGTGAGAGTGAAAAGGAGAAATTGTCCTTTCATGCAAGATAATACAGTGCACAAAAGACGAGTTGGATCGAGTTGAAGAAAAATCGAACCTAGTCTCATTTTTAGATTAGGTCAATTTTTAAAATCCAAATTTGATCCAATAATGATTTGATTATAAATCGAGTCAACCCGATCTATTAGGAATATTAACATGTTAGTTAGATTAGTCAGTCAAATTGGTTATTAGCTAATTTCACTCATTACTTATATGAGGTTTGATCATCTTGTATCACTTACCTTTTTCTATCATTAGTAAATTTTAATTTCAGTTTGACT
Organism: Dalbergia cultrata; assembly: GCA_031216105.1. Lineage (NCBI taxonomy): Eukaryota > Viridiplantae > Streptophyta > Magnoliopsida > Fabales > Fabaceae > Dalbergia > Dalbergia cultrata. The sequence continues at coordinate 46,558,671 of CM062352.1, forward strand.
CAATTATTTCTCTTTTTTCTCTGATCACTATGAATTTCAACATAGTATCAAAGTCATTCCATCCATCTTGAATTTTACCTCCACTGCTTCTTACCTTGAGTTCTAAGAACTCATTTTCTCACATTTTCTTTTACTTTCCTTCACTTTCTCATACTTTCCTTTCTTCCAAACACTAGTACTCATAGAATCTTTTCACATTCTTCCTCTAAAATTTGTCCAAAACATTGTTCTTTCTCTCACAAAAATTTTCCACTCTCAGATTCTCTTTGATTTTAACGAACTAGGATTTCTGCACGCCCCATTGTTGCTCTTCTTTTTTTATTTTAGATCTGGTCTTTGTCTCAGATCCAAGCCTTTCTTCTCCATTCAGATCCATCTCATTTCATCGGATCTGATCTTTACTCTCTTTGTTCGTCTTCGACAGCTCCGCTCATGTTTTCTAGATATGGTTCCTTTAATTCAATCGATGTCACAAGCATCTCAGACGAGGTGTTTCCAGATCTATGGTGGTTCGAGTTTTCTTCTCCATTTGCGATCAGTTTTATGGCGAGTTGGAGGTCGCCTCTGCTCCTATCATGTTTTTGCCGCTAGTTCTTGCTTCGACAATGATTCATGGCATCATCAATGTTTGTATATCCAACGAGCTCCACCAATCTGGTCATCTCCGATCTGAGCTCGAGTTTTCTTCTTTGACGAAGTTCGCACACCGTTTCTCATATTCCTCTTTTGTTTTACAGTTCTTTGATTCTCTTTAGATCGGTGTTTTTTTTTTGTGCATCTTGCTTGGTTTATCGCTATCTTCTTCACTTGCCAGAGAACTAGTTCGTCATTGCCGCCCTTCATCGTGTTTCGGGAGGCGGTATTCCTCTGCTCTGATGCGTCCTTTTTGGCATGTTGCCTCGGCATCGAATTTGTGATCTTTATTCTTCGCCGTGCTTGGCCTTCATCTTGGCCGCTTTGATTCTGGCTGTAGTGGTTGCGGATCTGACTCCGATTTGGTACTTCCATTTCCCTTCTTCGTGATCGATTCGTGTTTTGGTTGATATGCTTCTTCATGGAGCTTTCATATTTGTTTTGATTGATTTTCTCTAGTGAAGTTTCAACTACAAGCCTGGTGACTTCTGATCTTGCCTTCTTACATGGTCTCAAATTATGCTTCTTACATGTTTGATCAAAGACCTTAGAGATTTATTTTCAATTCTTGTTGGATTATTGCAATTCACTCTTCAGGCTTGGCTATTTGGCTGTTAATGCCTTTATTCTTTTGATTTTGCTTCTGCCTCTTGTTTTAAGAGTGTTTAAGCACTTGTTGATTGGTCTGTAATTGGTGATTTGCTTTTGTCATAAGTGGTTAAGCATAAGATATAGCTTCTACTCTTGATGGTTAAGCCTTGTTTTAGCTTCTGCCTTTGTTGTAAGGTGGTTAAGCATTGATTCAGTTTCAGTTTTAGGCATATGGCTTGTTTTATGACTTAACCTTTCATTGATAGTCTTATTGACTATAACCTCTGCTTTGATATTTGCTTCTGCCAAGTAGTTAAGTTTGAAGATTGGTTAGCTTCCACTTGGTGGTTAAGCTCTTGATGATGTTCCTATTTTGGGATTGTTGATGATTTCTGTTGCAACAACCACTGTGGAGACCTTGAAAAGGGACTAGGCACCATCGTCGTTTGCTTGACTCATTTGGAGTTTGTTTTGCAACAAGTGTCATGGGGACATTAAGTTGGAACTAGGTACCACCATTGTTGCATTATTGGTTTGATTACATTGTATTTTTCTCATTTTCAGTTGTATTATACTTTCATCCATGCTGGAGATGCTAAAGTATGCATTCTCAAACTTGTGGGGGGGCTATTAGGAATATTGACGTGTTAGTTAGAGTAGTTAGTCAGATTAATTATTAGTTAGATTCACTCGTTGCCTATATAAGGCTCGATCCTCTTGTATCACTTAACTTTTTTTATCATTAGTAAATTTTCATTTCAATTTCACAAAATTATTTCTCTCTTTTCTCTTATCACCATGAATTTCAATAAGATCTTCAAACAATATATTATGATTTGAATATTATACCTAGGAAAGTTATACAATTGTACAAGTAAAAAACAAATTTTAAAAGATATTTTGCAATATATATTTCAAAACAAACCATATCAATACAAAAATAACATGAAATTATGTAACATATATTAATTGAACTATAAAATCTTATAACTTTTTCATAAATTATTATAAAAAAATATATTTCTAAAAAAATTATTTAACTTTGAGCCGAGTTAGACTAACTCGATGTATGACTCAAACCCGACTAGAAAATGTACCATATCAAGTTTTAAGACTGAAACCCGACCTAATGAGCTCTAGTCTGCACAGGTTGACGAGCTAGGTCGGGTTATGAACACCCCTACATTATCCAATTTTTTTTAAAAATTATTTTTTTATGTATTTTTAATTTTAAATGAATTTAATTTCTATGTCTTGATGGTATGCTTTTTTAAATATTATCATCTAATCATGTATTGTCACATCAATAAAAGCAATTAAGTCTCACACTTACTACCTAAAAAGTCGTGCAAATAAGATGATTTTATTTGATACTAGTATAAAACTCTTTAGAACTATCAATGCATAAAAAATAAATTTTTAAAATTATACTCACAATGATATAAGATATAATTTATATGATATTTTGAACTACTTAATATGAGTTTAATTTCTTGTACGAAATCATATATTGTCACATTAATAAAAGTGGTTGAATATTATACTCATAACTTAAAAGGTTATATAAAGTAGAGAAGTTTATTGGACAATAGTATCAAGCTTTCTTGCTTTACATTATTAGTCTATCAAAATTAAACTCATTTAATATATTAAATATTGAATTACCCAATGGGAGGTTGCATCATTCAATCATAAATGACAACTAACAATTATATGTGACATGAGTTAAAACCAAACAATTTTTTATAATTGTTTGGACTTAAATAAAGAAATTTTCTTAATGATCAAAATCAAAATTCATTCATTTTTTTCAAAGATAAACAGCATGTTTAAGCCATTTATCTATTAATTTAATGGGCGAGTAAAAATTAATAAAAATTAAATTTTCGAATGATTAATTTATGTAAACTATATGTAATAAGACATAAAAATTAATTTTATCTTACAATTAGAAATATTTAAACGTTATCAAATTGTACATGGTGAGAGAAAAGAGTTGTGGCAATTTCTTCGCCTTCATTATTTTTAGAGAATATTAGTAGTTTTTAATTTTTAATATATGAATTATCTATTTCAAATAAAAAAACATATGAATTAATTTTTTATATAAAATAATTTCGTACTTACCTAATAAAAAAATATCATATCATTCATTTTGTTTAGTTTTTTAAATTTGAACTAGGGTTAGTATTGAAAATAAAACGATAGGAAATTTTTATTGACTGAAATTAAGCTTTCTAGTAAATTTAATTTTGATATATTATTGATGTTAAAATTTTAAAACAAGTAATTAGTTATGTTTTTATCACATTAATAAAGTGTTTAACTATTATAATTATTACTTCAAAAATTATATAGATAATAACATATAATTGAATGGCAATTCAAAACTTTTTACGTTGCTATTAGATTAAAGTTAGTCTATTTTTAATTCTTAATAATTAATATTTATTTACATTGAATACAAGTAACATATATAACTATGCAAAAGATATGGTGATTTTGCAATTAAGAAACTTTTTAAATTGATAGTTTTTCATTAAAAATTGTAAGTTTACCAACGGTTATAAAAAATTAAATTTAAAATTTTCAATGTATTTAATTTTTAAAAAAGGAATTGGTAAAAATTCTGGGTTTTTTTTTACATATGATTTTTGAGTGGTGTATTTACATCAATATGATGTTTTGAAAAAAATTCACACAATATGATATTTTTAGCATAAAATCCGCCAAAGGTATATTCAACACTGAATCTGCCATATAAAAAAAATATTTATGTACTGAATCCGCATCGAATTCAGTATAAAAAATATTATTTTATTGAATCTGCCATTGACAAATTCAATAAAATAATATTAAAATAAAATCCTATCATCAAAGTCAGGCTTAGAATTCATGTAAATAATATTTTTTTATTGGTGGATTCTAAAATACCATAGACAAGTAAAACCCGTTTTTATCATATTAATGTAAATCACCTATACAAACACCATATATAAATTATTTTTCCAAATATTCTTAACGTCTTGAATTCCTTATTTGTATACTTTTTTGAAATTTTTGATAAATAAAAGCCCTTAAATTACTTGCAAGGTAGTTTTCAAGCTCAAACTAGTAATTGACTCGGTCGAGAGATCGAGTCATTGGTTCACTCGTTGGGTCACTAGTTGAACTGGATTTATACAAAAAAATATAAAAACTTAAATAGAATACAATAAAATAACAACTAATTAACAGTTTGACACTCTTTAAGGGGTCTAAATATAAAAAATAAACAAATAACATAAATTTCTAAATATTGTTCGCATTTACAATCATAAATCACAATTGATAAGTTTAAAACATAATTACATAAGTAAACTTATAAAACTTTATATAACAAACTCACAAGTCATGACATACAAACAAAGTTACTCCATATTTTCTATAAGTCAGATTAGGATTTTTTTAAGATTTTAAAAAATGACATCATTTAGCAAAAAAAAGGACTCAACCAGATCCGATTCTTGAAAATCGACCAAGTAACTAGTTTTGATACAAACTCAACAAAATCGAACCGAGTCACACTGATTTTGATGTGTGACTTATCCAAACAGTGACTTGAACCGATTTCATGACTAACTCATTAATTTTTGAGTCAAATCAACCGGTCCAAGCCAGTTTTTAATATCATGCTTGTAAATAAAATTCTATTCTATTCTTAGAAAATTCTACTCTACTGGAATTGAGTAACCTGGTCAATATTATGTACATACATTGCCCATAATTTAACTCTGATTTCCAATTTTATTTTATTAGTTCCTTAACCTAAATTTTCTAAATAAAAGAATTTTCCAAGCTCTAAAATTGTAAAGGTACGAAATAATTTCTCTTAGATCATAATGTATCGTCAGTGACGAGTAAGTTGTGACTGAGACTCATATCTGTTTCACGCGTTTTCCGTGCAGTTGACTGGTTTGTTTTGTTTTGTCTTTTTCCCCTTGCTTTTAGGCAGTGTTCAATTTGTGAGACTGGACACAAATATATAACGATAATAAAGATAGAAATGTGTTTAGAGGGGAGATAGAAATACGGGATAAATTTTTTTTTATTCTTAGAATAAAAAGATATAAAATTTTTATATTTTTAAAAATTGAAATAATAGAGTCAGAATATTTAGATAAAAATTTAATATTTTTTTTAATAATATTCATACACATATATATATATATATATTTATTTATTTATTTATATTTTAATCTTTATTATTTTTATTATTCCTGTATTTTTATCTATGTCCCTCTAGTAAATGATACCTTATAATTTTTCATTACTTTTCATGGTGAAATCGTTTTATTTTAAAATAATTCGTTTCAATTTCTTGTGAATAATACTTCACGAAAGCGCGTGGACTTGCGGGTACCACAAAAAGAATGGCACGTTGCGATTTCATTTTTGAACAATAGATTACCTTCCGCATTGTGATTGATATGAATATGAATGGCCTAATAATTAATTAATTAATTAACAGACCATCCACTTATACATGTGTTTTCCTATTTTTGGGTTCCCATTGTACGATGTCACCTGTCACGGCGGTACAGTTATTCAATATCGTACAACATAGTATGTACAAGTGATACGCCACAAGCCACAAAGTTACCATCAATTTTAATAAAAAATATTATTTTAATATTTTAAAAAATAATATTTATTTAAAATATTTTTATTTTATTAATAGTCTCTACTTATTTTTAATATTTATCACATTAATTAGGATAATAAGTTATTTTTATGTTAAAATAACATTATTCATTTTAATATAAGGTTAATAACTTTACACAGCATTTTGCACTGTAGTTGAATTAAATATATAATTTTTTACCCCTCAAAAATATTTTTTACATTATTATTATAAAATTTAAACACTCACAATTTTACAATACACAATAAAATATTGTTACGGACTAGGATTAATAGTCATCGAGTTAATAACTAGCCCAAAGCCCGGACTCATATCAACCAGATCCTTGAACCCATTCATTTTCTAGCACCAAGCATCGTGGTCTTTACCCCACGACCCAAGATGCTCCCATAAACTTCTGAATGTGGGTGCATGCCCAAGGACCTTACCTTAAGTTGGTGACTGTCATGGTAACTTCCCATTTGTTTCCCTATAAATACTTCCATGGAAACTAGGTATAATTTTTATGTTCCAATTACATTTACACTATACCCCATACCCTTGCTCAATTTAACATTGAAGTCCTAACAGATACATACCTCTCACTCACCGCATAGCTTGCTGGTAAAGTTTCGAACCGGAAGAAAGTGTTGCAATCTTAATCGAGTTCCAGAATCCCACCTCATCGTAATCTGGCAAAGTAACCCACTTACCCCCTTAGATTACTTCCTTACAAATATCTATATAATTATTTTGATATGAATCAATATAATGCTAGTAATGCATCAATAAAATAAGACACCGACAACTACAATAAAAGCTTAGCTTGTCCTATTGGGTAGAATTCCCGACATAGATAAGAGGATACCATGCTATTTACTGTAAATTATATTTACCATTAACGTTTAGTCTTATTTAACAGGATCTGTTATATGATTTAGATGATATTATAGGGTCTTGTCGTACTTCATATCCACATTCAAATTATTAAAATCTAAATGTTTTCAACAAAATATTACCATATGAATATATTTCATAAAAATATTTCTTCAAATAGTATTTTTAATTAACTTATATTATCAATTTTATAATTATTAATGCATCTTTTAATTTTCAATGCTTAGCTCTCCATAATCACATAGCAGAAATGACATAGTAAGGGTCCTTTTATTCGTTAACCAAGTATCGATAGTTTGATTCTTTTCTCAGAATTAAAATAACTTCAAATTCCGTAATCAGTATTTACTTTTTTAAATAGATGTACTATATATATAAAAAATTAGTCACTACATCTAGTATTTGATATTTTAGAAGGAAAAAAAACTTTGTCAACTGTTGCGAATTTTATACACACTTTGTGAATGGGGTTTTTATATGCTAAAAAAGGTAATTCCTTCTCTCTCTTTTTTGGTGTACGACTAAGGGTATCTATTGTTGATTACAAGGACTAATCTCCACGTGATTTGTAGATATCTTGATAGTTGGGACAGTTGATTTGGAGATTTAAAACTTCTCTATACCCAAAGTCAATGTTGGGTACTATATATAAAAAAAAACTATATATAAAGCTTCCGTAATTAGTATTTACTTTTTTAAATAGACGTACTATATATAAAAAAAATTAGTCACTACATCTAATATTTGATATTCTAGAAGAAAAAAAAACTTTGTTGACTGCTGCGAATTATATACACACTTTGTGAATGGGGTTTTTATATGCTAAAAAAGGCAATTCCTTCTCTCTCTTTTTTGGTGTATGACTAAGGGTATCTATTGTTGATTACAGGGACTAATCTCCACATGATTTGTAGATACCTTGATGGTTGGGACAGTTGATCTGGAAATTTAAAGCTTCTCTATACCCAAAGTCAATGTTGGGAAATAATTCCTGCTCAATCATAAATCAATCAAATCAACAAAGTAAAGCAACACAATAAAATTAACGTGGTTCAGTATTAACTGCTTACATCCACGATCTCACAAATCAATCTACTATTTAATGAGGAATACAATCACTAATCTCAAAAAAGCCTATTTACGGAACACGCCGCTTAACACCACATTGCCAGGAAGATTTTCGATACAAGTTATCCACACTTCCACCGTTGCTACTCATAAAACACAACATCATCAATGCAACTTTTCTGACTGAAAACCCTCTATTAAAGTAACTTTTCTGACAAAAGCTGTAAACCCTTCATCAATGCAACTTTTCTAGAGAAAGCTGCAAACCCTTTACCAATGTAACTTTTCTGGCAAAAGCTGCAAACCCTTCACCAATGCAACTTTTCTGGAGAAAGTTGCAAATCCTTCACTAATGCAATTTTTCTAGCAAAAGTTGCAAACCTTTCCATCACATTAGTCTCATCAATTAATTTTCATCATCTGTGTCATCATCTTTCTCTCCACTCTCCATTTTTAATATCTCAATTATATTTTTTTCACATCTAAATAGTCCTAAAAACTATTATTTATAATAGTTTATACACTCACTAAATTTGATCTCAATCCTAATAATTAATAATTTCTAATTCTAAATAAAATCCTAATAAATTTTTAAATTTTTTCCAAATATTTTTAAAATAAGAAACTATCAATGATAATCTTCAAATAGGAATTTGAATCAATTCTAATAGTCCAGAATCAAATCCCTTACATTTAATTAATGATGAATGAATTCCTTCCACTCAATCACATCTCAGGTTAAAAGGCAATCCCTTCTAATTACGTAAATTAAAGTTCTTGAATAAGGAAAGACATATATAAATGGAATAAAATTATGAAGAGTCAAAAGCAGACTCAATCACTTTCAGTTTATAGCTAACATCATAATTGCAATTGTTTCTCTTCAATCTTCTTGATACTAGACATATACCCCACGACAAAGTCGCGATCTGCGTGGCCTTACGATGGAGGCAACAGAACATAGAAAATCAGAATTAAAAAGGCTAGCTGTCACCGATTTGCAGTGATTTATGGTTATGGGTAGGAATTAGGAGTAGGTCCCAATTGCTGTAACGAAAGTTTATACTCACATGGCCAGATTGCATTGCTGTTCGACTTTTCCTTCTCACATGCCAACAAATCACAAACACCTTTTTTTTTTTTTTTTTTTCTCGCTCTTCCTTTATTTTTCTGGTCAATATTCTTCTCTCCTTTTGCTTTGGTCGACAAGATCTTCTCTTCATTTGTTGCTTTATAACAAGTACGATGGGCTGGACTGGAATTGGAAGAAGCTAGCTGCTATATCACTCACTCATGTGACTATCTACCGCTTTGGAGATTAAACAGCACACTCATCGATCTAGTCATCCATCGTGCGTCATGATTGTTGATTCATGTGATATAATAGAAAATAGTTAGGATTTAGTTTTGACATACTAACAGTTTATGTAGTCATTTAAATAGATAAAGTGTTATATCAGTACACTTACTTTTCCATGAGGTTGGTAAAATATATCTTAATTCATCTTTTGTAAATTTGTTTATATTTGAAATTATTACACTGTCACTCTGCTTTATCGTAGTTTCCCATATAAATAGAGAAAAATTGAGATAAATTTTATCAAATCTTAAAATAAGTAGATGTAATTTAATGCTATTATTTTGTTTGAAACATATTATAACCAACTTATTATAATTAGTTAAGAAATTAAAAATAGAATAAGACATGCCGGCCACTTTATTATTTGATTATATTTTTAAGCTTAATGCTCAAAAGAATAAAATAAAATGTCATTCTCCTTTTACCCAATTTAAGAAACAACTTAAAATTTTTTAAGACTGAGGGTGGTATGAAAATATTTCAATTTAATTATCATTTTGTTTTCTCCTTTAAAATACTCTCTCTATTTTTTTCAAATGACATTTTTCAGCTTTGTATCCGATTAAATGTTATTTTATGATTTTCAATGAGTATTTAATGATTTTATTTTCAGGACAAACTTCTCCATTTATATGTTTATATTTCTAATATCTTTGTAAAATGTGAATATTTGAGAGAGACAAAAAAATAACAAAATAATAAATGAATATAATTTAATATAGTGAAAAAATAAAAAAATATTTTAATATTTTACTATTAATTTTTTAAAAAAAATCATATGGATGTAATCATTATATGATCATATACAAAACTTGAAAGAAATATTTAAAAATGTAAGGAGGGAGTAACTTTTGAACATGCAATTCTATAAGCTCTGTCATTCCAGTTATTAGCACCTCTCTCTTACCCGCCTTCCAAACATGCCTACTTCACTCTTGGCAAGATGTGATAAATAATAGAATTTGTCGCTTTTAAATTGTGGTCCTTTTTTTTTTTTCCCTGTTTGGTCAAATTGTGGTTCCTATTTAGTGACGTTGATAATTAATTGTGGTGTGTGGACCAGGATTCATGGATGCCTAAATATCAACAAATCCTGTCCCATTGCCAATTGCCAAATTGGGCACTACTTAGAGCAAAACATTAACAGACCTATTCGCCACCACTGGGCTTTATAGTAAATATTTCTCAAGCCTATGTTTTTGGGTTTGCTTCTAAGCCTATTTAGATTCTGACAAGAAAGGAAAACAGAGCTTATTTAGATAAAGAGAGTTCCGTTTGACCAAAACCAAAAAATTTGGCGACCCAAAAGAGAGACCGTGTGTAGTTTGACTATTTTCCCTGTTGAAAGATGATTGGCCTTATTGACCAAAAAAACAAGGGCCGATGAGGCTTACAAAACCCATGACGAGGCTTCAGACCAAAACAAATGAGTCCTTCGGAAAAAAAAAGAAGTAATAGTTATGATTTCAAATGTAAGATTTCTGGATTAAGGATAAAATTAAATCTTAAATTGGGATCATTGAGGAGCTAGATCAATCTCAATTAAGGGCGTGTTTGATTCGAGAATAACACTTGAAAACCATTTTAAAGTAAGAAATGCCTTTGGGATATTGTAAGAAACTTAGGGTGTGTTTGGTTTAAAAAACATAATTTTTAGTTTTTATTTAATTTTTAAAAAATTTTATAAGGAAAATGGAAAAAATTGAAAATTAAAATTAAAATTAAAAATTGGATATGTAGTTTTTATCGTTTCTTTCCTAAACCACAAAAAATGGAAAATTAACTAAAAATATAAAATAAAAACTAAAAACTAAAATTATTTTTTAAAACATACACTCTCACATACACCTCGTTCCAATGAGAGGAGAGAGGGTTTGGACTCACAATATATTAGGCTAATGATTGGAAGTTTTATAAATAATGGAAGGAAATTACTAATAATGGAAATGAAGAGAAATATAAGGAGTAGAGTAAAAGAAACAATATCACACCCCTATTTAGACATTTCACTCAATTCCTCTTTGAACCCAATTCGAATGATTAAAAAAGTATGATTTTAAGTGACATGAGAGGAATATATTATCCTTTACTAATCATATCATTTACTCCCAAAAATTAATTCTAAATAATAGCCTTTTAAGTTTAGCATTCTTGCTCCTTTTCATTCCCTCTATTTCCATTCTTCGAATCATAACTTTGCACGCAAGATCATGTCTTGATAGTCATTAATAATAATCCTTTTATCTGGAATTTAAATGATAAAGTTAATTAAAAAATGCTAAAAAATAATAATAATAATAGCTGCATGCCCACAGCTGAGAGATTCTCCGTTGGCAAGCGTCAGCATTAAGCACACAAGCAGCTCCAAACGTGGCTTAATCGGTTGGCTGTGAAAACCAAAAACTAACAAGAAAAACAACCAGCAGTTCTTAACTAAATGTATCATCAGACTACACATTCCACATTCCTCATTCATCATCTTTTCTTTGCTTACTCCGCAACTCAGCAACAACACCATCATGATCATCATCATCAACAACAACAACAACAACATAGTATCATAGCAAATAGCAGCTTCCAAGCCTCACCCACCTGGCATTTCTCTTTCTTTGTTTCGGGCATTCCAAAGTCAAATCTCCAAACAACCCTCATCAATTCTCACGCCAACCCCCTCACAAGGCACACAATTTATAATACTCATTAGTTTCTTTTTTCAGTTTTCTACCATAAATTTCTGGGTTATTGAGGAACTGAAAGAGCTTCTTGTCAAGAAATTAGTGTTATTTGTTGATTGATTTTGCTTTATTTGATGGCTGGTCTCCACTGTGGTGCTTTCTGCTTCAGAGGCCTGGCTGCCTCTCACCCTCCAACAGGCTCAGTCAAGCTCAGTCAGCAGCACACTGTCAAAGCTTCATCCTTTTCTTGCCCTCTTCCCCCTCACCCTCTTAGATTGAATCTCAGAGGTAATCAAATTTTGGGCCTTCATCGATTTTTGTTTTTGAGCCTTATTATTTTAGATATTTGATGGATGAATGAACTATGAGGAGCCATTGCACTGTTTTGTTTTTGAATGGGAACATTCTGCGTTGATGTTGCTGGTATGAGATGCAAGTTTAATTGGGAGCTTACAATTGAAGAAATGTGCTTGGACTTGTTGCATGTTTATTTTTACATATTATTGTGCGTTTGATTTCATTAACATTTTTCAATTTTCAGTACCTGTTTTTGGTTAGTTTCTTATTTTCAGGATTTTGTGAAGGAGACGGTCAAAACTATAAAATCTAGTTTTGATTTTTCATTTCAATTTTTATAGAAAATAAAAACTGAAAAATATTTTCTGAAACCAAAGATACCCTAAATTTTATGCTCTTATTGATCATTTAGCATTATCAAACTGATGTAGAGATGAGTGAGTGCTTTATATAGCTGTTTTCAATTTTGCATTACTTTGGATTTTTTAATACACTTGTTGCAACTAGGGGATGTGAACTTGTATGTATCAATGTATCATGTGGAACAGCTTGTAATTTGAAAACTTCAGTTGCTTTCTTTTTTTGGTTTGACTTGTGGAGATATGATCAATTTTTCATATCTCAATTTTTTCTTTGATACAGGAAAGGCATTTGCTGGCGATGGGATGCCTGAAACGAAGGAATCACCTCTTGTGGTTTGTTTTGGAGAAATGCTCATTGATTTCGTCCCAACCATCAGTGGCCTTTCTTTGGCTGATGCACCTGCATTTAAAAAGGCTCCAGGTGGTGCCCCTGCCAATGTTGCTGTAGGCATAGCCCGATTAGGAGGTTCATCAGCTTTTATTGGGAAGGTACTATATACCTTTGAAGGTTTTTTCTACTCTTTGATGTGTGTAGGAAATAGGAAGGATTATATTCTAGCGTGCAACTTAAGCATACATCCAATACTGACTTTGCTTGAAACCTGAAATCGTCCCTTGCATCTCATCTTCTCATTCTGCTAAACTTTGTGCGAAAGAAAGTTCTTGTCTTGATGCCATTATGATTCATGCTTGTTTTGAAGATTAGTTTTTATGAAGAAAAGCTTAAGGCTGATCAAATAACGATTTGGATTTTGATTGTTTCTTTAATTTAGTGCTATTAATAAACTCTTGGTATATGATACATTGATCTTGTGAACTGATATGCAGTCACTTTTGGCAGTTTTCTGTATCACTTAATAGCAATATTTGAATATTTCTTGAGAACATGGAGGAAAAGCTCCTTATATGCTAATGAATGAACTCTTCAAGCATGAAATTTGTTCTAGAGGTCAGCACGTTATAAAAGAAATGTTAGTCTGTCAAGCTGAAATTTGGTTGTGAAAAAAGTTAATTTCTTCAATATTGAAGAGAAATCAGAGATTTCTTATCGTTAGCATTTAGAATCCTCCAAGTTTATTAACTTTCTAATTGTTATACTAACTTTTCTAATTCTGCACTTTCATCTGGCTCTTGTGTATAGTGCCCAGAAATTTAATCTTTAGGCATTAAAAGAGTAGCTGTTTTATGCCCTTGCTTGCTGGTTTAGTGAGTGATTAACTTTCATTTCACAATAATTATCTGATAATTACTGAATAATGATCTGTTACATCAGAAATATGCCCATAACTATACGTTTACAGCTAATTTTTAATAAAGCCACATAGCATGCAATTTTCCAACTGTTTGGTATGAAAAGCAAATGATATTTTGATATCAAGATATTCTTTCAAAAGAAAAATTTTGATATCAAGATAACTAGACCAAACTTTGAACCATATTTTTCTTTTCATATGAAGTTCAGCGAATGTTTGATGCTTTATGCTACATGAACAGGTAGGTGAGGATGAATTTGGATATATGCTTGCTGATATACTCAAGGAAAACAACGTAAACAATGAAGGGATGCGTTTTGACCCAGGTGCACGAACTGCATTAGCATTTGTTACATTGAGGAGTGATGGAGAACGAGAATTCATGTTTTATCGTAATCCCAGTGCTGATATGCTGCTCGAAGAAGATGAACTTGATTTGGATTTGATCAGAAAGGTAAAGCTAAAGCTTCAATTTGTGACAGTCAAACTAAACAAAATCTATGCCATAATTCAAGAGTTGAATGAAAGGGAAGCCAAATCACTATTTAGCATGCTGTTCGATATCCCTTCTATTTTACTTTTCTCACTCAGGCTAACTTGTTCAGTTACTCAAAATCAGTTCATTCAACTGGTAGTTTGTATATTTGTTTACTCACTGTCTAAGGATTGAAACTGTCATGTTGATTGCTGATATAGCATTACTGTTTCTGTATTTTAAGAACACAGTTTCAGGTTTCTTATATATCATGTAAAACATCAAAATGCTTGCCGAGTCTATGTACCTTTTAATGTTTTACATTTCCAGTTTATTATTTGATTCATAATTTATTGTAGTAACATTGATTTATTATTTCTTTCTGGCAGGCCAAGATCTTCCATTATGGTTCTATAAGTCTTATAACAGAACCATGCAAATCAGCACACATTGCTGCTGCAAAAGCTGCAAAAGATGCTGGTGTAGTTCTGTCTTATGACCCTAACTTGAGGCTTCCTTTATGGCCTTCCGCAGACAGTGCTAGAGAAGGGATTCTGAGTATATGGGAGACTGCAGATATCATTAAGGTTCCTCTCCTACTAATAGGGCAGCATATATTTGCTTTGCTCTTTAGTTCCCGATAGACTTTTCTTGTTCCCCTTTTCTGGAAAACAAATTAGTGGGGAGTGTAAGATGAAGAGACAATACCATTCTGAAAGAACCAATCTGATTATTATTTCAGATAAGTGAAGAAGAGATTTCTTTTCTCACAAAGGGGGAAGATCCATATGATGATGCTGTTGTTCGTAAACTATTCCATCCAACCCTCAAGCTACTCCTTGTTACTGAAGGTCCAGATGGTTGCCGGTATTACACCAAGGTAATCCTTCCAAACTCCAAAGATGGTATCATCTAAAATTAATTTCAACTTATCAGCTAATATTTGTTTTTGGGCCACCCTCTGTTGTATCTTCAAAGACAGTGGATGTAACAATTAACAACTCACTTGCTGCTGCAAAAAGTGTGCCCTCATAGTCCCTTTCAGCTTAAGAGTTGAAAGAGGTTACATCTAGCACAACGAATGTATATATAAAATTATGAATCATGTTACAGTGTTGGTTATTCAGGAATAAAAAACACATAACTCTTTTATTTTATTTTTTTTGGGTTGTGCATAACTCCTTCGAAAACAAAGCATACCTTGGTGCTACTTGACCTAAGGCTCTTAGGCAACTGGGGCTTTCTTTTTAAGTGGGCTGTTGATCAAAGAGATATGAAATACTCAACTTTCTTTAGGGTGTTTGCATTATTTGAGATTTATATCTTCTTCCAGAAATTGATGGCATACAATAAAACAATGTCATGGGGGAACTTATAAATTACACCAAATAATAAGTCCTGAAAAGTTATTAGTTCTAACAAAAGTATACGGCTAGTTATAATGTATTCATGGTAATTATGATTTGAAACCTGTCCTCCCTATTTTTCTGCAGGAGTTCAGTGGCAGAGTCCAAGGATTGAAGGTGGATGCTGTTGACACCACAGGTGCTGGTGATGCTTTTGTGGCCGGAATATTATCACAACTAGCAGTAGATCTTTCATTACTTCAGGTGCGTTAGATATTTTTGCTTCTGAAGTTAATCATCCCAAAAGTTTAGTTCATAAAATTAGAGAAACTCATGTCCGAGTGGAACATTTTTTATTGTTTGAATTATCAAAGAGAATCTTCTCAATTTCTTGCATCAATTTTATGCCTGTCACTAAAAGTGAAACAGAGAAGAATTGAAACTGGCTTGATTAAAATCATCTGCTTGCACATGTTTAGGTGTAAGCCTATCCAAGCTTGCTTGTAATAGAGGCTAATCAATGATGCCAACGAATAATTATTGTTACTTTTATACAAGCTAACATAGCAGCTTTCCTTAGTTTTTGTTCCATATTTGCACAGGAGTCATGAGGTACCTGACATGGTGAAACCCCTGTTTTATGTTAAAATGCTCAATTTTATGGATAACAGAGGAAAAACAGTTGTGAGATGTCATATGTTCTCTTTCAAGCTTCAGTTCAATTTAAGTGCCAGGCCTAATTGTATTCAAATTTATATTTGAACCAAAGATAGGTTTGTTTGGTTTCAAGAAACAATTTTTGGTTTTTAGCTAAGTCTCTGCTTTTTAGCATTTTATGAGAAAATTAAAAACTGGAAATGAATACTAAAAACTGGATCTTATAATTTTCATTTTTTCCCTTAACAAAATCCTGGAAAACAGGAAACTAACTGAAAATAGAGAATAAAAACTGATGATTGTTTTTTGAATTCAAACACACCAATTTCTCAATCCGGGGTGCCTATATTTTATTTGATCAATTTTTATTCGATTTAACCGTCGTTCCTTATGTTTCTTAAATACTATTTCTGTGGCTTTAACTTGCAGAAAGAAGAAAAATTGAGAGATTCTCTCAAGTTTGCTAATGCCTGTGGTGCATTGACTGTGACTGAGAGAGGAGCAATACCAGCTTTGCCTACAAAGGAAGCTGTTCTGGATGCCATGCTCAAGCCTGTATTGTAACTTCAATGCCTAAATATCTAATTCTGTGAGGATCTTCTACTTTTTGTTTGTAAATTCTTTGGCGCTGAGTGAGCCAAAGCAACAAATAAGAACTATTTGTTTCAATAATTTGGCAAGTCTTGTGCTGAGCAAACCAAAATTCTATCTAGCAATCCACTCCGTCATGGAGTTCTTCCAACTTCACCTTGTATTGTTTAATTCCTTGCAATCGATTTCTTATGTGAGAAGTGCGAATAAATATTTTAACCATTAGATTAAATTGGAACCTGATTTGTATTATATAAAAATCCCTCTGAATTGGAACCTGTGGCTATATGGAAGTGTCATTGCTTACCGCTAGCGGTTCTATGCTGAATTGCCGATCCATTAATTTCATTTCAATTATTTTAAACTAATCAATCAAATAACGTGATTGAACACCCTTTTATTCAATCAACATTTTGAAAATTTGAAATATAATGTAGTGGATGCTTTAATGTGCCGTTGTTTACCAGTCAAGTGCCATGTGCCAATGCCACAAGCCTTGGTCAAACCAAGACTTAGCTGGTAAACCACCTCATTCTTTTTTCCTTCCATTTTGTGTTTTTCATGAAACATTCTTCTTTTTCCTGGTCACAGCATTAGAAAGTCACATGCTACTATATTTCTCTTATTATGAATCCACCTTTGATATTTTAATTTTTCCTTTTGTCACGTGTTTCTGGCGGTTGAAATCAGGTCACCAATAAATTAAAGGTGCATTTGATTTTAATTTTTCAATATTAAATCGAAAAGGATTTGGATCCCTGGGAATCTTTCTTTAGAAAATAAAATGATCAATTCCACCATTTAATTGATAGAGTGAAGAAGGTTTCACTTGTAAATTTATTAATTCGAAGATAAACTCTCTTTATTTTAAAGAATCCTTGTCCAAATGGAAATTAAAAACTGAGTTTTGTAGTTTTTACCATTTTTAATATTTTTTTCACTAAATTTTGAAAACTAAAAGTTGAAAATAAAAACTGAGAAAGGAAAAGTGAAACCAAGCAAATACTGTTTCTTAAGTTTTTTTTTGTTTCAAATTACCAAATGGTGAACATTTTTCAAGTTTCAACCATGACTCCTTGAAAAAGAATAAAGTAAGAAATATCATGTGCATCATATCCTAAACATATAGTGGAACACTTTCAACCATAAATATATCGGGTAAAACAGTTATGAATCATGCTTATTTTGGTGACTGTCTTAACTGTTACACAAAAAGGACAACCCCCCGATATTAAATGGTGTCCTTGACCTTTTAAGGGCAGGGAAAAATCTTTAAAAATTCAAGTCTCTTAGGCCATTGACCTCTAAATCTCAAAATTTTTTCGGTGCAACCCCATTAACCACAAAATTAAGAAACTCATTGTCATGTACACACATATTCATTGTATTCTACAATGGCTGATGATACTCCACAAGTTATTGCCGACGGGGAGAAAATCTTCAAGAACTTTGATGCGAATGGTGATGGCCAAAGCTCTTCATCAGAGCTTGGGGAAGCACAGAAAACTGTGGGGTCGGTGACCACAGAAGAGGTTCAAGGGATGATGGAAGAGATTGACACTGATAGCGATGATTTCATTTCATATGATGAGTTCACAGAATTTGCAAGAGCCAACCGTGGCCTAGTCAGAGATGTTGCCATGATTTTTTAAGTTTTTTAACAACCTTAAAAAACTCATCTTTGTTAATTAAGTTTCATTAATTCGTTTCCTTTGTACTATGTTCTCTAGTTAGAAAGAGGACATGGATTTTTGTGTGTGCATGATGATTTCTATAATACATGATGACAATGAGAGGTTCATTCAAATTCATGATGTAAGCCTATGTGCTTTGAATTTTGCTATGTTAAAACCGTTTTTTTATTGTGATGGTAAGTCTCGACACAAAAGTAAGGCAACCTTGTGACTTGGAGATCACAAGATTCATATAATAAAAATTGTCTCTTCATTTACGGTGTAAGACTGCATATATCTACTATTCCGCAATCTATCAGGTAGAAGCCTATGCATTGGCTGCCCTTTTTTTAGAACTGTTTTGAATATTGTACGGTCTTGCCTCATGACTAGTTTTATTATTATAGAGACAAAGCCCTTGACCATGAGATAACGGTAGGTGACTAACAATGATGGTGGCTTTAAAAACACAGAGCTAGTGGCTTTGTACGTCATCTTAAGATGTATCTAGACACTACATGGTTTAATATCATTAAACCATTTTCACCTAATTTTCATCCACTCCTTCCATTGGCTTGTGTGTGTGTGTTTTCTTTGGCCCGGAATGGTGGAGGGAGAGCTAGCACAGGGTCTTCTAAAACTTGTAATGGCTAAAATAAAAAGAAAAAAGAGAATGTTTAGAACTCAAAATGATAAACAGATAATCTTAAGTTTTCCAACATGAATTGAACATTAACCATAAAAGAATTAATGAAAGTTTACACTTCAACCTTTGAAAAAAGTGGAAGGTAAAGGGAAGATATGTACACAAAAACAATCTTCATTTGAGCTTCTCATCTCTATTTACAACAAAACATTTGCATCTAATTAATCCTTACCACTAAAGGGAGAATCATTGCAAAAAATTGCGACAGAAGAGTGGTTTTACCGACAATAAAGATAATCATCATCCTCAAACTCTGACACTCCTAGCATTGCCAAAGCCAAGTGACTTTTCATCTCACTATTTGTATGCTGCAATTGAGTGTAATAATCAACCACACATCCATTCCCAAGATAACCGGATTTCCTTCTTCTAGAGAAAACAGGCTCTTGTTCACCTTTTAGTATTGCAAGAATCTCATGTATGCCAGGCCTCCTACACTCTTCATTTGTAACACATGCGGCCGCTGCCTCAATCATCCGCGCCATTTGACTCGAGAATCTTGAACTGCAAGTGAGTTGAGGATCAAGCAACTCTTCAATGGCTCCTTTCCCTTTCTGTAGCAAAGGTTTAGCCTGCATATATGAATGCAGATTGGATTTGTGTAAAGAATACCGTGTTCATTTGATGTTAATGTTCTTTGATACAGCTTCTCATTTAAATGCCTAGCTGAACAACAGCATAAATGTGATCATCACTGCTAAACTTTGGTGTGAGTTTTCTACTACTAAGGTTGAAAAGTCATTGTTCAATTTGGACACTGCAGATCACATAATTTGAGGGGTGCATTAATTTCTAAATACATTACACTCACTACTTGGAAGCCATGAAAATGAAATAATTTGATTGAATGATATTAACACTATTAGGGCATCAAAATTAAACACTTATTCTACTTGTTTCTTATATGAATTAAGACCTAGGCTAATATTACAATGTTTTGTGTTCTATATGTCCGAATTCAGAAAGTTAAGCAAAATTCATAACATCACTCTGTTCATGCCATGGTTAATGGATTATTTGATAGGAGTAATTTATGCTTAGAACGTTTTGGTTATTTCCAATCACAAGCCACAACATTTGACCATTAACTTACCCATGACACCAAGTTCTCCTCTCCTGCAGGTCTATTTGCTTCAATTGGCTTCCGGCCAGTTATGAGTTCCAATAAAACCACTCCAAGAGCATAAACATCAGTCTTATCCGATACCTTCCCATGTTGAAAATACTCAGGAGCCAAATAACTGTGGGAAAAGGGAGTAATAAAATTTTTATTTTCAATTGTTACAATATAAAAAACAAATAAAGAAAAGACCAATAAAAAAATTTGCAGAATCAATATATGAAGGTGTAAAGTTCTTACCCAAATGTTCCTTTGACAGTTTTGCAAAGAAAAGGAACTGAAGGTGCAGAAGTCCATGTAGCTAATCCAAAATCACATAACTGCAGTATAACAAAAACAATTAGACTGACTTGTAAACGCAATATCCACTGTGCTAAATTGCAACTGATCTACAAGAAAGAATCATTCATACCTTGGGAATCTTCTTAGAGGAAAGGAGAATGTTTGAGGGCTTAATGTCTCTATGAACAACACATCTTTCAGCTCCATTATGCAGATAATCCAAGGCTTGTGCAATCCCTATTGCAACTTTATACCTCACAGACCATAGAAGTGATGAACCACCTTTTGCATTCTTCTTCCTCCCTATAAAATAGGTAGAAAGCTATACTCAGTTAAATTCATCCGATTGAACTGTAAACATCATAAAATATGGAGTCAAGTAAAATCATAGAAACTGAGTAGTAGTGCCACTACCATGCAAGTGATGCTCTAAGCTGCCCCCTGAGACATACTTGCACACCAAAAACAAACCTTCCTCTGAGTCAATGCAAAATCCCACAAGGGGAACAATGTTTGGGTTATGAAGAGAGCTAGCAATCATCAATTCTCTGCAAAAGGCCTTGGCACACTCCTTGTCTTCCTTGTCTAGCCTTTTGATTGCAACAGCAGTCCTCCAAAACCCAACTCTTCCCCTGAAGACACAGCTCAAGGCCCCTCTCCCCAACACTCTACCTATCAAAAAACAACAACAACAACAACAACAAAGAATGATTCAAAACATCATACAAAGGAACCAACTTTGATTTCCTTCAACAAAAGCACAAAGTTAGAAAAGAATAAATACTCAAATTATTCTTTCAAAGATGCACACCACATCAAATTAGTCCTGTGCAGATTTTGGACTCTCAATACTTAAAACTAACATTAATTAAGGGCATATTTGGTTTGAGTATTCATTTTTTGTGATTTCAATGGTTAGGATGTTGTGGAAGTTTTCACTATTTTTTTCACAAAATCTTGAAAATATAAATTACAGAGAATAAAAAACAAAAACAAAATAGATAATCTTCTGATATATATTTAGACATCAATTTAATTCTTATATCAATAATTATATTATATTGAGAACTAATTTTAACATTTTACTTAAGAAAAAGTTACCTTCGGAGAAATTCCGGGTAGCATACACAATTTCATGGTAGTTGAACCTGATCAAAGTGTTGGAAACTGGGGAAATGCTCTTCTCCAATGACTCGATGCTCTTCCATTTCATCTCCCTGACTCTAGACTCGCACTCCAGACTCACCATCAAAACTGCTGCTGCTGCTGCAGCAGCAGAAGAAGAAGAAGAACTCATCATGTTGAAGGATTCTAGCTCAACCTGAGAACAGAAGCTGAACCTGAAAGATGAATGAGGTTCAGCATTCACCAATTCTGATCCACCCCAACCATGCTCCCCAAGCAGCAAGGCCTTGTTCTGATCCAAAGCCATCTTTTTTATTCCTTTGTCTTTGCTTTTGCCACTGCAGGGTGAAGCAACGCATGAAAAGGCAAAATCCCACATCAATTTTCTCAAGAAGGTTCTGAATTTGAGCCTCTTGTATTCAGAATATACATCAGAGACTGAAGGGGAAGCATATGGAGGAGTTTCTGGGACACTAGAACATTGGTCCCTTGAGTTATCATCAGTGCAGGTTCCTTGGGAGAAAACCATCATGAAAATGATCAACGCAAAAAAACAGCACAGGATCACATAAAAACGAAAAGGTAGAGAAAGTTAGAGAAGCAAAAGTTGAAAAAGGGTTACAAAAAAGAAAAAAGAGTGAAGAAAAAGCTGAAGCCGTTTTTTGCTTTGTTGGGTAGGAGAGAAATTTTTCTTTTCAAGAATATAGAAAAGAAAAGAAGAGTGAAAGATGGTGAAGAAGAAAAGTTTGTAGGATTATATCACATATATATGAGGGTGATGTCACTGCTTTCAACTTTCAAGATTTTGGTTATTGCATATTAAGTTTCTTTAAATATAGAGAGTGAATGAGTTGATGGTCAGAACAAAAGGAAGAAGAGAATCTTGATTCTAACTTCTAAGACTTAAAAAGAGGACAGAAAGAAGAACCAACAAGGGAAGAACACTTTCAGTTTTCAGCATAATTTTTTAGTTGTCAAGTTAGGACTGTTAATTTTGTAGTTATCAAAAGTTTTTGATGAAGAGAAGCTTTTGGATTCGTTTTTGTATTAAGACGTGGCTGATCGAAGCATAAGGTGTTCAGGTATGGAATGAGTAGCAGCGGTTAATTCATTTTGCTAAATTGGAATATAGAGATCGAGTTTTTATTCTTCTTTTTGGTAAAAAGAGAATAGAGACAATAAATAAATAAAAAAAACCCGTAGGGTGAAAAGGTGGAATAACAAAATAGAATGATGCTAGCGTAATGTCTAAGAAAAAAACATGGATCAGGAATCTCCCTTTTAATTGTACGAGATTTAAGTCATTGAAATTTTTATTTCTATAATAAAACATGAGTTTAATTTCTAGGATAAAAGAATTTGAGTTTAATTTTTATTTACTTTTACACTATCATCCAATTATATATTGATATATCGATAAAACTAGTTTGAATTACACACTTACTACTTAAAAAATATTCAAATTGAATGATTTAGTTAAATAACTATATATAAAAAAATTTATACTATCAATATATAGAATTTAAATTAAATTTTTTTTATAAAATTAATTAATAAAATTTTAAGAAAATGAAAAGAAAATCAGTATATATACGTATTGGAATATGGAGGTGCCGTTTTTTATAAGTTGCACTTCATCTAGACCTTTACGAATGTGGATTTTGACTTCTGGGGGAATCATATCACTAACAAAATATTATTTTACTACTTAAAATTAGATATTTAATTGGGACACCAACTCTATTGACCGTAATTTCTACTATCCCAACTAATTTATTGTATCTAATAATAATAGAATGTGTATTTTTATTAGACATTAATTTTTAGGTATTGAAATAACATTACTCAAATAAACGTAGATATCGAATTGGGCATGCAGTTTGGTGACCGTACAACCGATCCCAAAAGCGAGCCCAGGAAATACGTACAACCGCTTCCAACCCCAACGGCCTACCGTTGACAACGCACCTACATGATTATGGACGCCGCCCATTGATCTCTAGCCATATTTGCGATTATTATTTGGGAAATGATTTAGAAATGATTGTGACACAATTGAACTTTATTGGAGATGTAGTTAATCAAACATTATGAGAGTGATCTTAAAGCTATTAATTGATAATCATAAAACTATAAATCGTTTTTTTGACAGAATTATGCTTTATTTTTAATTTGCCTTATGTTATAGGCACATAATTACGTAAAATAATGAATATGTTTAATAAGTTAAGAAAATAAAAAAAAAAAATTCAACATCAACATTTTTTTTAATCCATATATTTCTAAAACTAGTTGATTATAGACTTTGCTATTTAAACTCTTTGTGTCAAATACTTAATTGATTCAAGAAGAGCTAGGTCATTCAATTCTATATAACAGCCAACAATCATACTTGACATGTACCACAGTTATTGAACTCAGGTTAACTCACTTGAAAACTTGAATATGTGTAAGCTCGGGTAAATTTGAGTGAACTTAGTGTAAAGTTAGAATTTGGTTTATCATGTGACAAAAATAAAATTTCACAATATACCTTCAAAGATGCATTGACTAAATTATTTTGATTATTCACATCCTAAAGTGTCGATATGGTATATATCTTACGATTTTAATTTGTATTATTTCATATTTCATGTATTGTATTTGCTACATTATATCTTGCCCGGCAAGTTTTGTGTTGTGCTCACCCTGAACCACAATCGCTTGAAATTTTGGTTAATGTGATATTTGATTTGTTGGTGAAAATCCTTGTGTTGTTACTAACATTCTAATTTCTTGGAGCATTTGCTGAAACCATCTTCTTGAATTCTTGCACCAACATATATTCCTCAAGGATTTTCAACTATATAGGACCATATTGTCATCGTTTTGAGCTGTTGTTGGCATCCCAAGGCGCCTTTTGACAAACTCATGCAGTTTCCTCTCCATCTCGTAGAGATCTATCATGACCCGATTTAGGCATGTGATCTGCACGTGAGAAATCTATTCCCACGTAAGCCTCGGGATCTGGGTTTTTTTATATGTACAGTTAATTATAAAATTATGCAAACATATTTTCATTTTCTACATACAAATCACCTATTTAGTAAATCACACTAGTCTATACTGAGACTTCATAATTTAAACTCTATAGTCTGTAAATCGCAATACAAAACATATACATATAAAGCTGCTCTGATTTGTAATATTGGTAAATACTAAACTATTTAATACAAAGCAAAATAGTGTGATAATACGCAAAAATATAAACATGCTCTATTGTCTGGGATTCTGCCTGCTAGGTACTGGAGCACTATAGATAAAACTATAAACACTTCACCCAAGTGAAGCTCACCGTTGTGACTCTAGTGCTACTGAGATGAAGGTGGCTAGGAAGGACCCACAGCCGCTTCTGTATCTGTAAATAGAGGAAGGAAGAGAGGGGTGAGTTTTTGTGGAAAAACTCAATGAGTGAGTTCTCACTTGAAACCCCCTTTCATAGGATACTAAGGAAACAATGCAGGAATTTATAATAACAATGATAATATTCAAGTATTTACATAATCAAATACACATATGCATATATATAATACTAGTCATCATTTTATAAAATTTTAAAGAACATATAAACTTATAGTTCCTTAACTATTAGAAGAACTGTAATGTTTATCAATCATAGTATAATTGGGTCCTTGCTCTGATCTGTGCTACTCCACTAGTGCCAGACACGAGCGTCACTAGGGAACTCAAGGTGTTGTTCAGTGAGCGCAAGACGCACCTGCCCTATCACACTGAACAGACATGTCTCTTATTGGAAAAATGTGTTGTTCAGTGAGCGCAGGACGCACCTGCCCTATCACACTGAACAACATATCTCTTATTTGAAATATTATAACAATAAGGTTCTCTTTCAAGTCCTCTGTGAGCTCTAAATCTATCGGATTCTGACAATTCGATCTTAGCATACCGGTGGCTATAGAATCATGCCCAAACAATCACTCTTTGTGGACATTGTGATTCCAAGCCTCCACAAGGTACGTAGCCGCCAGCTGTCATGAACATCATAAAGACTCATGCTCTAAAATCCTTTTAACTGGTTATCAAAACACCATTCAGCCATCAAAGTTTAAAATCACAATTCCATTATCTTTTCTAAATAGCATTTTCAAATGTCTAACTATGTCATATACATAAATCATATATAGAATTCAATTTAACGTTTATAAGAGCTTTCCATAATCAAAATTATCATCAATACACTTAAAATCAATTCAACAAGCATGGTCCCATGATGAGTTTTCTCCAAAAATAGGTTTCACATTCTCAAATCAATAGTTTCTAAAACATATAACCATCAATGACATCAACCTTTATACAGAAATCTCTAAAATCAACCAGTAATTCATATTTTTATGAAAATAATGCTAATGCAGAACATAGAAGTCACAGATAAAAATCCACTTACCTCGAGGGGTGAACAGTGAAAGAATGAGACCAACCAAAACTCTAGGGAGCAGGAATGACACTGATATCTGCTATAATAATCATAATACGCTGGATTAATCTCTAAATCCTCTAACTGACTAAATTTTAACTCTAACCATGGTAGAAAAGCACAATGGCATAAAAACCATGAGAACATAGGACCAAGACCCTAGGAACTTGAGAGAGTGAAGGAATAAAGGAAACAAAACTACTAGAATGACATACCTTTAAGCTTAGGAGATGGAAAATCCAAGTTAAACTTGATAGTATTGGAAGAGAAATAATTTTTTGGAGTGAAACAGGGGTGGGAGGCGGTTTTTCGTGCTTGAGAGGGAAGGGGAAGAAGTGTTTTATGTGAATGAAGGTTCTGGACCCCGAACAGGGGTTTTTGTAATCACTGTTGACCGCTGCAGCGCTAAACAGAGAGCATAAAATTTGTCCCAGCACCACCTTACTATTTAGCTAACCACTGCAGCGCTCACCAGAATGGTTTGTCACTCTCTAGGATGGTCTCTCTCTCCAGGATGGTCTCTTACTCCCCATAACTTACTTATTTACATTAACTTTAAAACATAAATGTAAATAAGGGAATACCCCCTATTTGGATTCAAATAAAATATTAGAAAAATTAAATTCCAAACCAATAAAAATCTAAATTTTGGGTTTTAGTTCAAATCCAGAAATTTTCACGATTTTATAAACTTGTATGCTAGAAACGAGACATTTAAATGTTTCAAAAAATTCCTTAAAAATCACAAGTTAACTTATATTTTTCTAAGGAATAATTACCGGGACTTTTGATTCCAAGAATATGATTATATTATATAGCTCTCCAATGAGGTGTAGGGTCTAGACTTAGAAAATTCAGGACACGAAATGACAGATGAGAGTAGCTCGTACTTTTCTGAGTTCCAAAAGAATTCTAATCTTTTTAATTTAATTTTTTAAAAAAATTGGGCATTACAAGATCCTCCTCAGTAGTGAATTGAGTTCCTTTTTTCATGGAAGACTCTCAACAAAAACACCTATGTTTAACCTATGACTTCAAGAGAGAAAGTAAAAAGGAAAAGAATTCACTTTACAATGAAAATAAGTTCTATTTATAGACCTATCTAACTAACTAACTAAACAAAATAAATCACTAAGAGATAACGAATTAACTATGGGGCATTCCAACTATCAATGTAAAAACACCTTTCACATGCCTACAACAAAGGCGCATTGTCCATTTTGCTCTACTCCGATGGAATCTCTTGAACATGTCTTCTTCTTATGCTCTATATTATCTGCTATCTAGCATAAGCGCATAAATTGGTGGCTTCTCTCCTCCTGCTTACTATCTAATCCTCTTTGTTTTTATGAAGCTTGGTATGGAGATCCATCATAAAATGGTACACAATTGAATAACTATGAAAGAGCAAAGTTCCAAGATGAAAGAGAATAAAAGAGAGATAGCAAGAAAGCTTGACAAAAGAGATAAATGATCTAGTTGACTTAACTAAATGTACAAAGCTGAGTTATATACAAAGGATAGGTTATCCTATATTATCAAGAATAACAGAACCAGGTAATAGAAAGAAGGGAAAAAGCTATCTGTAGAAACTAATGTAAATTATTAGCTCCTTTATCTGGTACCCCCCTCGAGCAAGATAGAATATGTATGTTCAGCAATCCCAACTTGGAGTGGATGGATAAGAATGGACCCAAGGCTAATGGTTTTGCCATGATATCAAACACTTGATTTGAAGTAGAGATGGAAAGAAGGTGAAATACTCCATTTTATAGCTTTTCTCGAATCACATGAATGTCAATCTTGATGTGTTTGGTGCAATCATGAAACATCGGATTGGCTCCTATATGAATAAATAACAGGTTGAGTAGAATGAATTTGAAAGTCATGCAATAAAAATTGCAGCCATTGGGCGTCACATGTTGCTTGGGCTAGGGCTCGACATTCAGCCTTTGAGGAAGATCTAGCCTCAATGCGTTGCTTCTTACTCTTCCATGATATCAAAGTTGAACCAAGCAAAAAACAAAAGCCAGAGGCTGACTTTCTAGTTTTAGCATAAGTACCTAATCAGAATCAAGAATCCTTTGATACTTAAGTCAGATGATGCAAGTATAATATTCCAAGTCCATGTGCCATAAGTAAGGTCTAGTATGACCCTAAGATACACCAAAATCCACCACATAGTTTGGAAAACCCAATTATTTTCCAAAATAGGAAAACCATGTGTAACGAGTGAATCTATACCTTATTTTGTCTTATGCTATGCAAGATTCGCTATAGCTATCCCCGATATCAGCAAAATGTTAGAAACAAAAGTAGTTTCACTTAAACACACTACACTATAAATAC
Organism: Dalbergia cultrata; assembly: GCA_031216105.1. Taxonomy (NCBI): domain Eukaryota; kingdom Viridiplantae; phylum Streptophyta; class Magnoliopsida; order Fabales; family Fabaceae; genus Dalbergia; species Dalbergia cultrata. The sequence continues at coordinate 46,587,268 of CM062352.1, forward strand.
TCATCTCTCATCTCAGTTTGCAACCGTAGCCTCCCCAAACATTTTCCTCTACTCTCCGTTCAAGTTTTCCCTCATTCCTCCCCCTCCCTAAGCTTTTGGTAAGTGGTTTTCATAATGTTTACAAAGTTCCCTCTTAGTTCTATCAAGTTTATGAGTTAGGGTGCTATTATGCACAATTATCTCATGTTTTTCTTCTTCTAGCTCAATCATCATTGGTTCTATCCTTAGCCAATATTAAAGGTTGTTTATGGATTCTGATTATTCTATGGTAGATACTGGTGCTCCTACTCCCCGAAGCCATGTTGACATTGAAACCGCACTCCCAGCATCTCATGGTGAATAGGTTTAAGCTCATGACTGCATTTCTTTGTCATTATAAATATCTTTCTAGTATTGTGCACACTTTTTGTTAAAGTTGAAATTGATTTATGCTATGTACATGCCTTTTTTTTTTTTATATAGTTTATGCCACTTTTAGAAATCAATATTTTAACAGTCATTATGAAAATTATATTTTTGAAAGCTCATGAGACTATAATTGATATTTGCATGTTATAGAAGAGCTTTTTTCAGTTTATGAAATTAGGAAACCTTAGGTTGGCATTTACAACAAATTAAAATTGTTTGGTTATTAAGTATGCTAGTTTTTAGCCAACAATTAGTGAGAAATAGAACAATGAATTATCTACTATCAAGATCATTAACTTTGGTACCAAATTGTCGGCTAAAGGGTAAGCTCACCATATCCCTTAGTTATATATATAGAACCTTGTTAGGTATCCACCTTATGAGACTTTGTTAGGTGTCTTTTTCAATTAGAATTAATAGTTCAATAGATTTTAGCTTATTCATATTATTGTTTCTCCATTAATTGTTGTTATGAAATTTGAATGTCTTCTCTATATAATTATGTATGTAAATATCAAATGATTTATGTTACGTATTTATTATATATTTATCCCCTGTTGTTATCCTATGTAAGCTGTGGGTGAGAATCCATCACTGAGTTTTGATGAACTCATCTTTCTCTTTTCCTCACTCTTACAGATACAACAGCAAGTCTAGTTACGCCTCAGGATCCACATCCACAATAGTGCTACATTTAACTTGTCATGACCTGATTTGGGATGTGATCGGTATGTGAGCAACTGACCTCACAAAAGTCCTCATATGACACATCATGCATAAAGACTTCGTAATTTCCATTTAAATATAAATTGTTGAATAAACTTTTCCCAAACATCATTATCCAATTTGCAACAAAATATTTGAATAATAAAAGAGTTGCTCTAACATTAAATCATAAATTCTATCAAAATAATTATATAGTTCGCAAAACATAAACTAATTTATGCATAGTCCATTATTGTGCTAGTAAATACACTAGAGTTCTATCTATATATAACTACAAAAGAAGAAGAAGAAGAAGAAGAAGAGAATAGCTAATAACTACTAAAGAGCCATCTAGGAAGACTCAAGAGCAACAATTGTATCTGAAAAGGGTAAAGAAAAGGGTGAGTTTAATCAAAATTTGGTATATAGTACATAATAAAACAATATGTAAATCATTATAAAAAGACATTTATCAATAATTGATGAATTAATGGAGAAACAAATTTTAAACAGCTCATGAAAGCAATACTTAGTCCTTCGCAAACAAGAACATCTAATTACGAGTATAACAATCCATCCTACACCACGTCCCATGTAAACTAATTTAAGTAAAAGGGGTGATTGCTAGTCGTGGGCAATATGGTATACCAAAGTTAACGAATTTACGACTACTAACTCATAGCTCTGTTTCTCTCTAACTTCTATCTACATATCACTCACAATCATCATGCTAAATGTTTAAAAGTTAATATCTCAAACTAGTGTTTTCCCATCATCCCAATATTTCATATTCTATATTTTTTAAATCAATACACATTCGTCTCGCAATTTATTGAAAATAGTTCTAAAGATAGATAGTTCAAATGGCATACAACATCAATCATGGTCACATGTATTTCCAGAAGTCATGATTTTCATGAAGGACTATAAAATCATGATTCTTCTAACTTGGCATAAATTTGTAAAATATGTGCAATGCATAATTAAATTTCTAAATTCATAGAAAATATGTGCAATTCATAGAAACTATTTGTAATGGCAAAAAATAGGGTTTAAACTCACTCCATGGTGGGGGTGGAGGAGAGATGCCAACACCAATGGATTTTTGGGGAGCAAGAATGATACCAAATTTTTCCACGAGAACATGAAGACCCATAAACAACCATAAACTAATGCTAGAATAGATAAAAGGGAAGGGAAACGTGCTAAAAATTGTGCACTAAGGGAGCCCTAACTCATACACTAAGAGAACATCAAGAAACTTAACAAAAACCATCATAGATTACTTACCTAGAGAGATTAGGAGGAGAGAGGAGCTTATAATAGAGAGATGGGGTGTTTAAATTAAACAACATCATTCTAGACAAGTTTCAGCATTAGGCCACAACATGGCGGCAAAGGGGCTCGCTGCAGCGACGATGGCAAAACCACACTTGCACCTTCCTTGTGGTAATAAAAAGCCTCGCCATGGTAAGGCTCTCATCATGGCAACATCGGGATCGTTGCACAAGCCTATTTGCAACAAAGGGTCTAGTTTATGCATTTTTTGGGTTATTTCGCCACCCAAGCGAGTTTCAAGTTACCTTAAGTGTACTAGACTTAGCTAAGGACATGTGGACCTGAGACATCACAAGTCCAAATGGTGAGCTTCACTTCAGAGTGAAGCTTAGAGTAGGATTACGTTAGAGTAGAGTGCTTCGGTAGCCATGTAGGCATGACTTTGGATCACACGCTATTTTAATTACGTATTCAGTTATTTTATATTTGTGTTTTGCTACGACTCAAAATAGACTTCTTTAGGTTGATTTCCAAATTACATGTTTTGGAAAAACTCAAATTTATGAATTCGTATTTAAATTGATTTATTAGAACTTAAAATTTATATTTAAATTAAGTTTTTGGAATATTATTATTATTATTATGGTGGTGGTGATGATGATGATGTTAGCTAAGTCAGATTACCCAAAGGTTTCCATAGGAGAACTTAATCCCTCACTTGCCTATTACATTTTCCCAAATCAGGTCATGACAAAAAGGAAATTCAGGCTCTAATACCATATAAAATGGTATACAACCAAATAACTAAGAAAAGGCAAAACTCCAAGATGAAAGAAATAATAAGAGGGAGGTAGCAAGAAAACTTAACATAAGAAATCATTTCTAAATGATTAAGTTGACAAAACTGAATGTACAAATTTGAGTTATATACAAAGGACTTATTATTCTATACTAATGAGAATAGTAGAATTGAATAACAGAAAGGAGGGAAAAGCCTATCTACAGACACTAGTGCAAACCATGTAGAAATCATTAAGTTTGTCACCACATGGTTATTAAATATCATCCATTGAATATTACATCTAATGGTAACCAATAATTTGATAAATAAATATTTTTAAAATTTCATTTTTATTTTCACTTACTACCCCTTGCCACCCTTTCTTTCTTCTTCCTACAGATGCATCACATTGCCACTTGATTCATTTTACTACTCAACTCTACAAAATGATACTATGAACTTCTCTATGGTTTCACTATGGCCCTCCAATTTCATGCCATCAACGAACAAACTCATCAACTCACCCAAACCATGCTAATTTACTCACTTGCCACAAAATCGATTCAATTTCTCATCAAACAACAATGCTTGGGCTCTCCACGTGGATTCTTCAAGCCTCAAAACTCTTCAAATTCCACTACTCCAAACTTGAATCCAAAGTTCTAGAAACTTCAAGGATAGTTCTAGATCTAAGAGGAACTATTACTATGACTAAGACTATGGTTTTGATGCCCTTGCAAGGAATAGGCCAAGATATAATAACCATTATAGCGCCGTCATGCACTGCTGTGACAGCAAAGAATGGCACCCTAAGGCAGCACTGGACTTGCCACAGTTTAAAGTGAACACCAACTGTCGCATTCTGTGTCAAGACCTAAAACATTTAAGGGGTTTGATAGAAAACTTTGGCTTTGTTTATGTCATTTGCTATACCATCTGGTAGGTAAGGAACAAGATGATTTTTGAAGTCTTTAAACCAAATTGGGAAGCAAAAGCTCAAAATATATTGATAGGATTAGGTTGTTGGACTAATGGCTAGTATGAGGACTTTCCATTCAAGCCTCCATTTCTTCTAAGGAATTTGGAACAGGTAAGGACTTGACAACCTTAAATCAATTTGAAGCAAATCTGCTCAAAATATTTCTTCAAGTGGTGCGTTTAATGATGGATGACTATCATACTTTCCACCTGAGCTGAAGGTTGGAATGAAATTCATGATTCATGCAATATAGATGAAAAACCAAAATGTTGAGTGCATAAGGGTGCCATTGAACTACTCTTGTGTCCTGATTGGACTTCGTAAAGTCAGCCTTCTTTGGATCCATATGGTGGCGATAGTATTGGTTTATGATTTTTTTTTCTCCATGTTGACCTCTATCCCTAGCCTTGATGGCAATGCCAAATGGATTAGTGTTAGAGTCTCTTTTATGTTTGTTTGCATTTCTTTTAATACTCTACAATTGTACCCTTTATATTTACCCACTTCCTCTCATAGGTGGTTTGAGCTAGCTTTTACCAACACAAAAGGTATGTATGTGTATTGCAAAACCATATCTACAAAGAGAAACCAAAATAACTATAGGGGAGAGGATAAAAACAAAACAAAAGATAACTTTTGATAAGCAAATATTGAGCTCAAAGTCGATAGATAGTCATTTATTTAATAGAGGAAATCCTAACAACAAAAACAAAAAAAAGCAATGAAACTATTTTGAGAAAAAAAAAAAGAAGAACATACTCTTCTAAAACACCCACAAAAATATCAAGCTATAAGAGAGGAGAAAGAAGAAAAACAAAATAAAAGAATTAGGGCCGACAATATGTTGAGGATAACTTTTTGCTAATTGTACAAATAATTTGATTTTGATTATTGCAGTGAAAAAATTTTATGCAATCATTAAATAATATATTATTATCTTAATAAAAGGTGGTTGGCTATTATCATTGTATCAAATTTACACATTATTAATAAAATTAAATATGATTAGATGATAATATAAAAGTTTTAATTGTAATATTTTATCAAAATTAATGTATTATACAAAAAAATAGTGTTAAAAATTTTAGTCCTTTGAGAAATACTAAAAGTCGAGTACACTCAAGCATTTAAAATTTATATGCTGCTCCTCACCAAAAAAAGAAAAAAAAATATGCTACTACTATAAATTAATAATAATATAGAATTATATATATGTGGGCAATAGCATTCAATTTTTTTCATAAAAAAAAAGTACCAATCTTCACAGGGAACAACTAAAACGAGATGGATGATTTATTGTGAGAGAGATAAGTCAATCTTAACGGTTAGTTCTTGTATGAAATATCAAAATTAAATTATAAAATCATGTGATTTTTTTTAAATGGGCACGTAAACATCAATTTTTATTAATTAACTTTTAATCTTGATTATCCATATATGATTATATTGTCTATATTTACTTTTCTCACTATTATAACAAATCATTCTTCTCATATGATATGTCTATCTATAGCCTAGGGAATAAAATGCATAATTTTCCAATTTTTTGGAGCATTTTAGACAATCAAAGATGTTTCAAGAACCAAACTAGTGAAAAAAAAAATCAAAATAAAGTCAACATAAATTATGTACTTCGCCATTAAGTTAGGACAATTAAGGAAATTTAATCTGACAACCTCTTTTGACGATTGCTTTCTTTTTTCTTTTTCTTTTTTTCCTGATCTGGTCTGATATTTTGGACGAGTTAAGAAACCTTCCGCACGTATTTTAGATTTTGGCTTCTTATAGTCCTTATTAGTGCAAGCCCCTGTAGAAGACCTAACAATTACAGTTTGAGGAATTAAAATCAGGGAAAATTCACTTGCACGTTTATGTTGTCCATGCATGCCTCACCAGAACGAATTCTCATACATTCATGTAGGGAAACAAAAATGGAGAGAGGCTAATGGCATTTCGAATTGTTTATTCACACTTTTTATCAATTATTTATAATTTTAATTTTCTAATTTCTCTAACTTCAAGTTAAATTTTAATCAAGCAAATTACTCCTTTTAATATTAATTGTCTTTCGTATAAAACCAAATTAACTAAAGTAATAGCATACAATAAATCAAAATTTTGTTATACTTCTAAAAATTACATTATTTGCATGAGATTTGAACCTACAACATTATATATATTATCCAGCCTCTTCACTACTATAATAATCTTGGTGGCTTAACAATAAATCTACTAAAGGTACACATATCTATATAAGTTAAGAAAAAAAATATAATTTTTATATTTTTTAAATCTATTCTTTTCAATTCATGAAAACCTAGATCACTAAAAGATTTTTTTTAAGTTTGAGTTTTTTGAAAATTAATCTAATTATTTTAAAATTTTTATGCATGGCTTTTAATGTGAAAACAATTTTTGAAAAGGAGCTCAAACAAATGGCACTAATTGTGTTATTATTTAAAACATCACTGGCTAATAGAATAATATGTTAAATAAATAATTTAATTTTTTTAAAAAATAAAAATGATTACATTTAACCTTCATTTATTTTTTTAGTTTAAATATCATGCACCGACAATGTAACCATTTTTACACTGTCAGGCAGTATAAAACTATCACATGATCCATTTTTTAAATTAAGTCCAATTCAAATTTTAAAAAATTGCAATGAGTTATAAATATCTTATTAGTTGACGATGTAAAGTATTTTTATACTTTTATTACATAACAACTAATTCCTTAGTTTTTTCACAAAACATAGTTATGATAAAATTTATTTCATGGAATAAAAGAAGGTTTCCAAAATACACTTTTACTCCGATTTATATAACGTTGTGTTGCTTGTGATGATTATCTGTATTGAAATATTTTGATATATGTTTTTCTACAATAGATTTTATTTTTTTTTAAAAAAAGATTACACAATTCACGATAAAATTAAAGTTGTGGTTATATATAATAGTACAATATATCAAATGGAAGCATGTCAATATAATCACTCAACTCCAAGTCTAAAAAATATTTTTCATAAAAATACTAAAATTTATTACTAAAGCTTAGTTTGATTATAGACAATTTATAACTTACAATTTATCTTGGGATAAAAATAAATAAATAAAGATGAAAAAACTAAAAAAAAAATAGAATAGTGAAGAATTTCGTGCATAAATATAAAGGTGAGTGTTGGTTATACTCAAAATTTAAACTGATGAATTAATGGTCCTTTAATTAATTAATCATAATTAGAATAAAATTTATTTAAGAGTAATTTAAAGAATCACAATTACAAATTAGTATGGTAGAAACTCAAATTATGAATTTGGGATAAGATAGTATCGCATGTCGTAAGATATTAACTGTGGCAGAGAGTTTAAATAGATATTTAGGAGTGCTACTAGCCTCGCATAGAGTGGGAGTCTGGGAGATATTGACTCATGAGAAATTAATTGATGTTTGGCAAAAAATTCAAGAAAAACAAAAAAAAACCCACAAATTAATGAATAGCTATATGAAGAAATATTTACGAGAAGTGAAAGCAAAAGCAGGAACAGCCAAACAAAGTTTGTGCTGCGTCAAGAAGGGAAACGTGGGTTTAATTTGGGCATGTCCAGGTAGCAGTAGAAAAATTGTTAACTCTAAACTCTAAGTAGATAGGGAAGTTGGATGATTGCAATCATAAATAAGAAGGTAAATAATTTTTTTTTATTAGATAAAGTTTAGGTGGGTTAGGCATTGGACATCTCACCAGGTTCAGGGCACAACCCCCGGTTCAATTAAGCGCTTACAGGGATTCTTATATGATTATCCACTAATAAAGGCTTCACAGCAACAGAGAGGATTCGAACCCGCACCTTTTTTGGGGTACGTCCCGATCCTTTACCACTGTGTTATGCTTCGTAGGCATAAGAAGGTAAATAATAAAGACTACTTATGAAGTTTATTCAAATTAAATGACATCCTACCCTATTCTTTTCAAAATTTGACACTTCACTCCTTATTTTCTTCTTTTTATAAAAATTAAACAAATAGGGACAAAAAAGTAGAAAAAAAAAACTAGGGAGATAGAATGAATTTTATTAATGTAATTTCAACTTGATATGGCTCTTAGATGAAACTAATTCTTAAAATTTTAATCTTAAATTTTATATCCTCAAATCCATATACCAGAGTTAAAATAAAATTAAACTATTTAATTAAATTGTTGTATAAGAATGCATGTGTGCCTTACAATTGAAAAATAATGAAAAAACAATGCAACGATAATATAAAGGATAAATAACAATGACTAATTTTGAGGTTTTCTCAAATAATGACATTTCATGTCATTCTTCACAAAATTTAACGCTCTTTCGCACATTTAATAGCACTACTAGATAAGGTTGTTCAAGTTCAATAGAATTCAATTAAAACCGCTAAACCAATCCAAACCAAATAATTTGTCTTTTGTTGTCAAATTTATACTTTTACTATAATAAGTTTAATTTATTACATAATTTTATATTTTTCATGTATTGTTCTCTTTAATATGTCATAAATACTAAATGGTACTTTTTATTTTTATTTATTTATTTTATTGGCTTAATTTACTTATTTTATAATACTCCAAAGTTAAAATTTTATTTTGTAAAAAACCAATTGAACCAATCCAATCCAATTGTTAAAGTTAATATTATTGTCATATTGTTTTCTCACTACTTTTCAATTGTGAGGCACACACATCAACATTATATATAACAACTCAAATAATTTGATTTTATTTAAAGTCAAGTATAGATTTAGGGATATAAAATTTAGGATTTTGATTTTAAGAATTAGTTTATTCTAAAAGACATGTCAATAAAATTGATTCTCTAGTGCTAGTTTTTATTTTCTGTTTTACTAATTTATTCTCTATTTATTTATTTTTTATTATTATTATTATTTGGTAAAGAGTGGGCTAAGATGTCAAATTTTAAGAAGATTTGGAATTTGAGCAAATTCACCCTATTTTTCGGTTATGTACTTAATCTCATTATTTTTCACTACCGTTCCTTCAATTATATTTCCTATTAATTAACTCGTAATTATCATTAACCTATGCACTTTTTTAATGTCGATGGACAAATTAAAGTCGGTGAGTATATCTAAATAAAGATCACTCGTAGTAATCGAATCTAAGGAGTGAAAGGTAGAAAGAAAAAAAATGTGTACCCACTAAGACCTAATATAGTTGGTGACTAGTTGAATTTCTTAAACTTATAATATTTGAACCCTAGTGTGTGTGTGTCTATATATATAAAAGAGGCTCATGACAATTAGGAGGCTTATTCCTCAAGTGAGTTTCTTCAAATTAGTCATTGCTATCTATGAATAGCGTTAGCAACCAACAAAGAAAATGTGGCAGTGTTGCGTTTAATGATTAATAATTGTGTTAGTCATTTATAACGTCTAACTGGAACCTGGCTCCATGTGTCCTGGCGTATTTATCTACGAATGGTCCGTATGACCGGCTTGTTTAACTTCAACCTAACTCATGAGATGTGGACTTTGGAGAATTAATGAGCCCCAAAGTACGATTAGGAGTTGGAAGTTGGAGGAATGAAAACTTTTGCTTGTAACACGTGTTAAGAATTAAAAACAAAAGGAAAGTATTATGTAATCTTTTAAAGATTATGCAAACTAATTTGAAAAAAAAAATAAGAATTAATTTCTATGCACTGACGATATAATAAAATTTTATATCGCATCCAATTACATTATCTAGTGATTAATTTCTATAAATCAACTATTTATATGACTTTTTAAGTAGTGTGTGAGATATTTAATTATTTTTACTAATGTGACAATACATAATTGAATGATAGTATAAAAATTTTATATTTTCAGTGCATAGAAATTAAATTCTTAAAAAACAATTATACTTCTATGCAGTATTGTTTTAAAATCTTTTAACAGCTATCCTTAAATTACTTGTTGATACAACGTTAATTGTTTGGCCAATTTTCATATATAGTTTATGTTCTTGTCTTGATTTTAGGCCGATTAAAAAGCCAACGATGACCATTTCAATTTCCATGAATAATGGAGTATGGTAGGTCTCCTCAAACTTGTCGGATGTGATTTTTTGTTTGGATCAAGGTCGAATGTGGCACCTTCAAAAGACATTTCAATGCTCATATATAACTGGAATGTACATGTAATATTAGATGGGAAAATGAATATACCGAACAAATCAAGTGGTTATACTTATAATAATTGTGGCCTCATAAGTAAGGGCAATGTTCCAATCAAGTAGCTCTTAAATGGCAAAATTAATCGGATTCCATAGAGGACTTAAATATCCTTGTTTTTAATGCTTAGTAGGTGGGTGAACGATCAATGAATCAATAGATGATCAAATAAAGATTGGCTGGATAGGATTCAATCAAATAGGGTCAGGTATGAGTCCAATTATATGTTCATTTATGTGAGAAAGACAAAGATGCAATGTGTTTTTCACCTAAATGACCTAATAGACATACTATTGAGCATGTACCTTGAGAAGAAAAATATTGATCATTACCATTGAGGAGTTGGAGAATTCAATTCAAAGTGCGCACATAAAAACCCAAATAATTAAAATAAATAAGATAAGGAAGCATCATGTCATTAGGTCAAGTAGTTAATGGTTTATTATTCTTATTTCAATGTTTAAATTTGAATGTTTCTAAATTTATTGATCTTTTGGATATCTTTGCCGACATTATAATGAGATTATATTCTCTTAAAAATCGTGGCGACTAAAAAAATCCCTAACAATTGCAAACTTTTTCTAAATTGAGAGAACCCAAAAATGTTAATCAAAATAAACAAGGATCTAATGGTATTTTTTTAGGGTTATATGTATTCCAGTACATCTTCAAAAACCAAACAAAGGAGAAATTAAATCTTGATAAAATGTTTCATTCTCATTTGTTTAATTTCTTTTCTCCATTATGCATGCTCCATCTCTCTCTCTCTCTCTCTCTCTCTCTTCTCTTTTTTATTCCATCATGCTCCAACTATACACATATAATGAATGACACGTGGACAATTTGATTTCATTATCCATTGGCCAACATTCAATCACAGCTTTCTCAAGTAGGTAGATGTATGCAATTCCGTGTACTCAATTTTTAGTTCTTTTGTTGTACACCCAAGTTTTAGTTTGAACGTGGGGAAAAAAAGAGAGAGAGTTGTTAAGACTTATTAAGATAATTTCAGTGTTTCAAAATAATATATATAAAAATAATCACTTTTTTTTTTTTTGTCCAAAATGAAGTTTACACTGCATTAAGTTGTGCGAGTGTGTGACGATGTACAGCATTCTTATATTATGGTTTTCGAAAATATAAAGATTAGTTTGAATTAAATTTTATTTGGTTTAAAATCATTATTATATTATTAATAAATGGGTTTAATTTTGATGTACTTGTAATATAAAAATCCCATCCAATCATACAATCTCATTTGCATGATTTTTCTAGTAGATATAAAATTTAACCACCTCTATTAATATAATAATATATGATTAGATAAGAGTATAAAATATTTTTGTACTATAATCTAATTATGTGTTATTAGCAAAGTTACCTGAGCCTCATATCTACTACAAGTCATCAAAATAAAATGATTTGATTAAATAAAAATTTTAAAAAGTAAGTCTTTATATTATAAATATATTAAAATTAAACTTTAAATATAATTTTTCAATAAGAATACTATGTGGTACAGAAAATATATATATATATATATATATAGAAAAAGGGAAAGAACAACGGTGGGCGTGCCGGAGTGGTTATCGGGCATGACTAGAAATCATGTGGGCTCTGCCCGCGCAGGTTCGAATCCTGCCGCTCACGCTGTTTTGCATTTGGTTTTCTTGATCAGCTTCTTTTTGGGGCTAAATCGGTAAATTCAGTACAAGTCAAATCCCAAAAAGAAAAAATACATAACGAAACGCTAGAAGGAGGGCTTGAACCTCCGACCTTGTGGTTAACAGCCACACGCTCTAACCAACTGAGCTATTCCAGCTTTCTGCTTACGGGTTTTGAGAAATTTAATTTATTAGGTTATTTTATTTCTGCTTATCATTTCGTCTCTCACAGAGTGCATACAAATGAATTGAAAAATAAAAATGAAATCAAGACTTGGTTATAATATTTTATATTTTTTTCGCATTAATAAAGTAAAATAAATTTACATTGTTAATTATAGAATTTAAAAAAATTGTCAAATTATAGTACGTAAAAAATTTCGTGAAATTCTATTAGTTGTTAGTGTAAAGTTATTTTATATTGCTAATATACAGAAATTGTCAAATTATAGTATGTAAAAAATTTCTTGAAATTCTATTGTTTCATATTGAGATTTTTGGCACTTTTTAATTTTGATATCTTTTTTTATCTCATTTGCAATTTTGTAGGAGCATCCCAACATCAGGATTTTAGTTTAGAATACAAGGAATACCATATTCTTGACTTCTTCAAGCCGCCAAAATTTTGTTTGAGTGCTTGGTTTTTCATAGTTATGGCATACTTGCTGAAGTCTATAACCAAAGATGGCCATACCTCATTGTCTGGTTGTATTTGAGAGGCCCTAGCTTCATTTGATTTTGCTACCTTGGCCATAAAATCGGTATTATATACAAGGCATATTTATTGATCTGGTGGTTGTTGAATAGGAAGAGTATCATAGAATTAAGAGTCTAATGAAATAATCCTTAGATTGAGAAGCATATAGTTTAAGGCATTCCTACGAAGGGAGAGTGGCTACTGAAAAAGGATATATGTAAGACATGTTAATGAACATGGATCCACATCTACAACCACATTCAAAGGAGAATCTTTTGATGCACCACGGAGATTGAGTCCTGACTTAGGTAAATTGCATAGAGAATCAACTACAATTGCCTTCAAGATTGTAGAATTGTTTTCCACTTTTTCATCTAGAACATCCAGTGCGATAGATTCTTACTCTAGAACATTTGCAATAGCTTGTAGTGCTTCATTCAATAGTTGTGCCTATTATTTTGGTTTTTGGTTTTCTTTCTAAGGGTCTTAGAAAGGAAGAAAAACTTTAGAAACCAAAAGAGTAAGCACAGTTATTGAATGAAACTCCACAAGTTATTGTAAATGTTCTAAAATCAAAATCTATAGCAATTGATGTTTCAGATGAAAATGTGGAAAAGAATTCTAAGGTTCCAAATGCAATTGTTGTTGATTCTATAACCAATTCATTAAAATCTAATCTCAGTTTTAGTGGTGCATTAAAATACGCTCTTTTAAATGTAGCAACAGATGGATCCATATTCAATGGCATATCTCAACATAAACATTACTTAAGCCTTTGAATGATGATGGCTTCTTGGATTGCAAGCCTGAGTTTTCACTTATGGAGCCTAAATTCACATTATCTACAAAAAAATATGTGTAAGACATTTTAATGAACATGGATCCACATCCACAACCACATTCAAAGGAGGATCTTTCGATGCACCACTAAGATAGAGTCCTGACTTAGGTAAATTACTTAGAGAATCAATTACAATTGCCTTCAAGACTATAGAACTGTTTTCCACTTTGTCATCTAGAACATCCAGTGCCATAGATTTTTACTTTAGAACATTTGCAATAACTTGTGGTGCTTCATTCAATAGCTGTGACTATTCTTTTAGTTTTTGGTTTCTTTCTAATTAGAAAGAAGGAAAAACTTCATAAACCAGAAGAGTAGACATAGTGTGAACACCCGATTGTGGAGCCCCTCTCCATTTGCTTTATCCCATTCCCTGCCAAATGGGTTCACGTGCTCACAAGTGAAATGCAAACAAAACAATAAAAAAGAAATGGGGAACACCCCATCAGGTAAGGCAATGATATCCCAAACCCGTGATGCAATGAAACAAAAGAAAAAATGATGAGATATGATTATCCCTCACAGCCTGTAAGTCACTCACTCCCAAGCCTATAATGGAGCTCATAGCCATAAGAGGGGGATCCTGAAAAGAAAAAACATTTTTTAGAGAGGGCGAGAGGATAACACCATGATAAAAAAAAAAACCTCATTCATCATCCACACTCAGCACCTCCATTATCACCAAACCATCTTCATCATCTCCTCACCATCATAAACCATCACATAATCATCATTGTCACTACCATCAAACTTTTTGTAATCCACAACCATTATAACTACCATTACCATCACAAATCCATAGTCCCATAAACCACCACCAATGTCTTCCTAATCAAATCATCATTCCAGTTCAAAAAAAATAATGTAAAAATAGAAACCTCAAGCAGAGAAAAAAGAGGGAGGTTGTAGCTTCCCACTTCCATCATCTCCCTAAGCCACATGTGCAAAGAACTACCTTCAGCCATTGCGCCTGCTCGCATTCCTGGCGACTCCACCGTTCGAGCAGCAACCCGTCACCGCAAGCATCTCCAGCCGCACACCTCAATGTCACTCGAAGTTGTCCGCCTCACAGTCTAGCGACGCCGTCGACCGCAACATTTACCCCGATGTCGCAAAGTTGTCCCTGTTGTCGAGAGAAGCCGTCACTGTGCTCCCCCTCTCTGAGAACATCATCGCCCCTTTCCCCCTTTCCCCTCAGGCCGCGAACTAGGCCGTGAAGCCACCAACAGCCACGGCATCTCGCAAGCCCCGTCGCGCAACAGGCGCTCCTCCTCCCTTTGTGCGTGGTGCTGCTCCTGTGCTCTTTCTCCCTCTCGCAAGTTCTCTCTAATTTCCCTTCCCCTTTCGTATCTCTCTCTCTTTATGTTTGTTCATACCCTTTGTTGTGTCAAGCTTCAAGAAGGAAATGAAATCCAAACCTCCAGATGCTTCTCACCGTCTCTTTAATATTACGTTTATTGCATTCCTTTTATTTTAGTTTATTTATTTTTTTATTGGTTGGGATTAGTGGGTCATTTAGGAATCAAGTTAGTCTAAATGTTGGGGCAAGTATGTTGGGCTTGCATTAGTGTGTTTGGGCTTCGTTTCTTTATTTATATGCTAACTGGTTGAACTTTTTTTTTTTAAAAAAAAAAATATAATAAAGAAGAAGGGTATCTCTTAACAATAATAATAATGTATATGTTAAAATTGCAATTAATCAACAATTCCCTTCTTTGATAATGGAGTTAATTTAGCCGTGACTGCTTATTGATTCCATGGTATAGAATATTTTAGTCATGATGACTTGATGTTCTAAAAATTCTCCTCATTTGGTTTAAATCTAAAATAAGTAAAAATGTTATTTAATTTGAGTTTAAAATAAATCATGAAGCATTTGTCTATTTTTGTTTTAAACAAGAATTAATTAACACATTGCATTTTGAAAATAGGATTAATTGAGCGACGGCTTATTAATTCCATATCTTGATAATATTTTAGTTGAGACAGCTTGATATTTGAAAATCCTTGTTTAGAAATAAATTAATTAACTGGAAAATGTTTTCTTAAGAACTACGTGACTTTGAATTTCTCATCGCACCAGAGGATATGTAGGAGCAGGTGATTCCTGTCAAGTCAAAATTAGATTTTATTAGGTTATTTTATGTTATTTCATTTTTGATTTGTAAATATTTATTATTATTTTTGTTTATTTATAAATACTTATTGTCTTTTATTGTTATGTATTATTTTAATTTCAGCTAATAATCAAATTATTTTAAATGAGGATGTTAATTTAGCCGTGACGGCTTATTAACTCAGTTAAACATCTGAGCTGTGACAGCTTGATGTTTTAAATTTTCAAACAAAAATTAGATTTTTATAATTTGTATTACATGTATATATTTTCTTTAATACCTTTTATTCTTTAAATTTTAAATGAGGATGTTAATTAAGCCGTGACGGTTTATTAACTCAGTTAAACATCTGAGCTGTGACAGCTTGATGTTTTAAATTTTCAAACAAAAATTAGATTTTTATAATTTGTATTACATGTAAATATTTTCTTTAATACCTTTTATTCTTTAAATTTTAAATTAATCAACTATTTATTAAATATTTTATTTTAAATAAAGAAGTTAATTTAGCCGAGACGGCTTGTTAACTGAATATTTTGGACATCTAAGTTGTGACAGCTTGATGTTTCAAATTTTCAAGCTTTTATGATATTATTTTATTCTGTTTTGTATGTAAATATTTTTGTGCATTATTATTATTATTATTGTAAATATTTATTTATTTATTATTATTATTATTATTCTCCTCTTTCTTTACTTTCTTAATTTAAGTTAATCATTGAAATGTATATATTTTATTTCAAATAAAGAAGTTAATTTAGCCGTGACGGCTTGTTAACTTAGTGCATTGGATACCTGAGCTGTGACAGCTTGGTATTTCAAATTTTCAAGCTAAAAATAAGTTTTTATGATGTCATTTTATTTTGTTTAGCATGTAAATATTTTTGCCCGTTATTATTATTATTGTAAATATTTTATTATATTTTATTATTATTATCATTATTATTATATTATTATTATCCTTTTTTTTTATTATATTAATTTGAGTTAATCATTGAAGTGTATATATTTTATTTCAAACAAAGAGGTTAATTTAGCCGAGACGGCTTGTTAACTGACATTTTAGAATATCTGAGTTGTGACAACTTGATGTTCTATTTTCTTTATTTTTTAATAAAAACATAAATAAATATTTTGAAAGGTTATTAATAATTTGCACAATTAATTAAGGTACCGTCTAAAGACGGGTGCATTAGGGTGTCTTTGTAGGATTAAGTTCCTACCCTTCCCTAAGCATAACCGACTCCCGAGCTTAGATCTGGTTTCAAAGATCATTTTCTTTAAACAAAATGGTTTTTCCATGTTTTTACCAATTAAATAAAACTTGGTGGTGACTCCATTGTAAAAAATCATTTTTCGCCGTCCCGTCGCGATCCCGGTTGCGACAGATGGCGACTCCATTGGGGACATTGAGAGTCAGGCCTATAATAATTGATTGTGCGTATTATTATAACCTCATATTTTTGTTTTGTTTTGTTTTTTTGTTTTATTGTTAGTCTTCTATTATTCCCTTTCTTTTAAATTTTGTTACCATCGTATTTGTATATATTTTCATATTTAATTCTTTGTGACTATCATAGAATAGAAGATTTTGCTCTGTTTGTGTATATTTATTTATATTTAATTCTTTATGACCATCCTAGGATAGAAGATTTTGCTCTGTCTATATATATTTATTTATATTTAATCCTTTGTGACTATCCTAGGATAGAAGACTTTGCTCTATCTGTATATATTTTGGTTTCTTTGCACTCTAGGATAGAAGACTTTGTTCTGTCTGTATATATTTATTTTGGTTTCTTTACACTCTAGGATAGAAAACTTTTGTTCTATATTGTCTATTTTGCAGGTATTGTCATGGGTAGTTTTAGGATTCCAGGTTTGTATGCTCTCTTCACACACAACACTCACACTTTAATCACACACGAGTGGGGCCCTATACCTGGGTCTGAGTGCAACTTGAGATAGGTAAGAGATTGTGTAGTGGTAGCCATTTTGGATGTTCATCCTGTTTGGTTATTGCAAAAATCTCGTCTAGAGTGTGACTCTTTTGTGAATATTCCACACCTAGTGGTTTACCTGCTGTTGTGGATAATATTCCGAAATGAGCCTTAACTCTAGAGGTCGTAGAATCCTGAGTATATAGATCCACCTGTTGCAAGTGTTCACAAAGTAGAATAACCATAGAACTATAGATTGACCTCCAGAGCTCAACTCAAATAGGACACAAAGAGAGCATACTATTTCTTTAATTTATTTCTTTGTACATAAATTCTTTAACATGCTCAAAGAATTTGTTATTTCCTTTTCCGTTTAAATGAAAAATCATCACATTTTTTTGGTTTACTGTGTTTGTTAGAGAATCATATCAAAGTCTTGTTGTGAGTATCTTTGGAAAATGGAAACAAACATGAGATCAAACAATCATGAGAGAGAAAAATTGAAAAAGACTTTACATCTTAAAGCTAAGAAGCCTGACATAGAAGGTCTGAGATCCCTAGGTCAACTATTGAGCATGCCACAACGTCTTTCTCTGCAAGGAAGTATGGAAAAATTTTGAATCTGTTAGAGGTGGAAGAACAGGTAGAGGCAATCACAGCATTGGCACAGTACTATGATCCTCTTCTCCGATGTTTTACTTTTCAAGACTTTCAGTTGGCACCAACTCTTGAAGAATTTGAGCGAATCTTGGGGTTACCACTAGAAGGGGAAAAACCTTATCACTACCAAGGTCATTATCCTTCCTTACATACAGTAGCAGCTGTCTTAAAGGTCAATGTAAAGGATTTGCAGGAAGCTCAAAAGTGTAGAAATGGGACCAATGGATTCTCAAAGGATTACTTGGAAAGACATATGCACCGCTTGGCTGAAGCTGAGGATTGGGACACTTTTTCAGATGTACTAGCACTCTCTATTTATGGCACTGTCTTGTTTCCAAATATTGAAGGCTTTGTAGACTATGCAGCTATTGATGTATTTCTGGCTCGAAAATTTCATGGTCGTAATCCTGTTCCAGCCCTCTTGGCAGATGTTTATTGTACCTTAAATTTTTGCTATGAGAGGAATGACAAAAGAATTTTATGCTGTCTACCAATGTTGTATGTATGGGCCACTGCACACATATTCCAAAGAAGTTACAAGGCGCCCTGTCCGATTGAAGATCTAAAAATGCATCATATTAAGAAGAAAAGCGGACAAGAATGGGCTCAAGACCTGGCCAAATTAAATGAAAAGATGATCCGATGGTACCCTTGGTGGGAGGATGGGCAGACTTTGATCTATCAGTGTGGAAGCTTCTCAAATGTTCCCCTCATGGGCACTCGAGGATGCATAAATTACAATCCGGTATTGGTATTGCGTCAACTTGGTTACCCCATGATGGGACCACCTTTGGAAGCTGCAATCACTCCATTTGCTTTATATTACTTGGTCTCTGATGATATTGGCCTACTACAGAAAGTTCGATCTGCTTGGAACAATGTTGTCAGGAAAGGAAAAGAATTAGGAGTTAGAAGCTGTGCAGTGAAAGAAAGCTACAGTCAATGGGTGAAAAACAGGGCTCAAGAGGTTAAGCTGCCATTCAGAGTTTTGACAAGCACTCCTCCCGAAAAAGAATCATCCTCATATTCTGGTGAAAATAAAGGGATCAGAGAAATGAAGGAAATGCTAGACAAGATCAGGCAAGAAAAGACGCAAATTGAGGTCGAATTGAAAGGTGTTCACCACAATTATGCAGTTCTGAAACGAGAAAATGCTGAAAGAGATCAAATTTTGGAAGGAACAAGTAAGAAGTTGAAGATTGGGCACGACCACATGATGAAGACCAAGGAATGCCTCCAAGCTGCTAATAAAGAGCTAGGGCTTCGAAGGCAAGAGCGTGATCGAGCATTAGCTGAAAACCAACAATTAAAGAAGCTACTTCAAAATGCCAAAATCGCTAAGGAAGCTGCACTAGCAAGAGGGGAACAAATGAAGCAAGAAATGAGAGAGATAAGCAAGGAATACCAGAAGAAGATTGGGGAACTAAAACAACACATGAAAGAGGAGACCATGAAATTTCAGGCTGCCTTAGGAGAAGAAAAGAAAAGAGTTACAAATTTGGAATTTGAGGTGCAACGCCAAAGTCATGTCATTCATGAGTTGAAGATTCGCTTTTCAAATTTGGCAGGGTTAGCTAACACAGCAATAGAAGATGTTCCAAGATACCTGGAAATAGCTGAGCAAGAAATTATCCCTTTCAAGACCCCAACTGGACTTCGCAACTTTGTCAACTACTGCAAAGATTTGGTTGGAAGGATGAAACAAATAATTGCCGAAAGAAGTTGAAGAGGCATTATCTTTTAGTGATGATGTTTTTAGGGATCGATATCTGGCTTTATGATGTACCTTTTTGTCATTTCTGGGAGAAAAAAAATGATTGTAATATACTCTTATGATGAATGGATGGTTGTTTCATTGTTTTGGTCTTATGGCAATATCCATTAAAGATAATTTAGTACCTTTGAACGAGACGTTCTGGGGAAAAGTTGTAACCGAAGATACTCACATCAAGACTCAGCACGATTGACAATCTCTAACAAATTGCAATATTTTTATCTTTTTTACTTAAACTATTTTTTAACACAGGTGAAACATCGCAACCATTGGGCGCCCAAGGAAAGAAGATACTGATCTAACTCGTGTTCATAACACCAGAGCTCGGACCAAGATGGCGGGTGGTAATGGTGACCCAGCTGTAAATGCTTCCGAATCGGGAAGAAATTTAAGCCTAGAAGTTGATGCAGTAAGGGGAAAGCTGAATGAAATGTCAATTAATCAAATAAAATTGGAGGAGATGATAAAAGCTATGAAGGAGTCAATTGACGTATTAGGAGCTAATCAAAACCGAGACATGGTGAATGCGTCAGTCGATGTACAACCAAATGCTGCAACAATAGCTATACCGGGGGCATCAAATGCAACTATAAATGTCACTCAAGGGATGAATGATGGGGATGGGATTCCGAATAACTCTCATGGGCAACCACCACCTACAATGCCATTAGTGATCCCTATTGGAGAAGGCTATCGTCCCTTAGAGAACGGTCATACTGATGGGCACGGGCATGCTACCCCTATTTGGGAGCCACCGCGTGTGGTCATCCAAAAACAACCATTTTCCTCGGAGAATAGCCGTGCAGAAGCAGAAAAGGACAAGTTCAAAGAAGAATGGATGAAGAAGATTCAGGATCAAATTAAAGCTATCCAAGGGCCTAGCACTTATGGCTATATGGAAATTGAGCAGCTTTGCCCTCCCATCGATGCAGTGGTTCCGAAGGACTTCAAGATTCCTGACTTCTCGAAGTATGATGGAACGGGTAACCCTCTGTTCCATTTGAAGAGTTATTGCACCAAGATATCAATCTGGTCTAAAGATGAAAAGTTTCTCGTTAGCTTTTTCCATGAAAGTTTAACCGGACCTGCTTTAGAATGGTATATTCAATTAGACCATTCAAAGATTTCTAGCTGGAGAGAACTGGTGGACCAATTCATGAATCAATACAAGTTTAACATGGAAATAGCACCAACTGGAGAACAGTTGAGCACGATGCAGAAAAAGCGGGATGAATCTTTCAAGCAATATGCTCAAAGGTGGAGAGCTCTGGCTGCTCAAGCGCAACCGCCACTTATCCCATCTGAAATGTGTTCGTACTTTTTGGGAACCTTGGGATCTCCTTATATCGGAGCAATGGCAGGGGCAGCATACAAAGATTTCTCTGAGTTGATCACTGCTGGAGAAAGAATTGAGAATCTAGCTAAAACCGGTAAACTTCCCATGAGCAATGAAGACACAAGAAAATGTTTCCCACCCAGGAAGAAAGAAACTGATGTGAATTATGTACAGAGTCAGCAATCCTTTATCCCAAGACATGCACCAATGCACCCAAGACCCCGAACACCACCATACCAAGCCTCAACCACTCCTTACCCATTTTACCAAACCGCACAAGCCACAAATACCATCCCATACCCCCAACCACAAGTCAATAACATCCACATACGACTATACCAACCAGCTCGACCAACATATGCCTATAATCCTACCATGCATTCTCAGAACTACCCAAACACCATACCACCACGACCAAATGCACAAAACCAAAGCCGTTCCCGATTTCAGAATTTGCCACCTTTTCCTAAACTATCCATTTCAAACGCTGATCTCTTTCAACGATTAGTTGATGCCCACCTAATCTCGGCTTATCCTGTACGCCTGTTAGAACCACCATACCCAGCTTGGTACAACCCGAACGTTACTTGCAAATACCACATGGACATAGCAGGGCATTCAATCGAAGATTGTGAAGGCTTCAAGACGGCAGTAAGAAGACTGATTGATTGTGGTAGACTAGACTTTCAAGAGGAGTCAAAACCAGATATTGTCCATAACCCAATGCCAAATCATGAAGGAGGAGGCCGGGTAAATGCTGTAGAGAAAGAAGAACCCCTGATAAAGAAGGTTTTAAATCTCAAAACACCTATGGAGAGAATTTTTGTTGGCCTGAAGGAGTCTGGTTACAACATCATGGCATCTGATCCGACAATAAAGGAGAATGAGAAATATGACATGAATTCAAGCTGCCGGTATCACTGTGGGGCCCTTGGCCATGACATCAAAAATTGCTCGGATTTCAAGACTCGGGTACAGGGATTACTCAACTTAGGAGTAACACAAGCAAAGAAGGGGCTAAATATACCTGATGAGGTGAATGTAATTGAACCTTTTGTTGTTCGAGTGCCACCACTTAATGTAGCTCCCAAGCCAGAAAAAGTGGTCATTACTGTCAAGAAACCTACACCATTTGAGTACAAGATTATACATGCTGTGCCTTGGAATTATGAGACTCAGGTCAAGACGAGTGGAGACATAGAAGAAACCTCGAAGGCCCAAGAAAATGAAGAAGTGACCGGTGTCATGGAGGTGAAAGGAATAACAAGAAGTGGAAGAGTTTATGGACCCGGAGAGCTGGAAAAAGGGAAGTTTGTCAATGAAGGGTATGCTGGAAAGAGTTCAGATTCAGAAAGAAAGGAAAAAGAAGATGAGGAAGAAGAGTTCCTAAAGATAATGAAGCAAAGTGAGTATGATATTCTTGAGCAATTAAAGAAAACCCCAGCTAGAATATCTCTTTTATCATTAATCATGTCGTCTGAACCTCATCGAAAGGCAGTATTGAAAGTCTTGAAGGAAGCTTATGTTAAGCCTGATGTCTCATCAGAAAATGTGGTGAATATGGTGGATCCAGTGAAACATGTTAACATGATCACATTTTCAAATGAAGAAGTTGTTTCACAGGCCGCGAACTAGGCCGTGAAGCCACCAACAGCCGCGGCATCTCGCAAGCCCCATCGTGCAACAGGCGCTCCTCCTCCCTTTGTGCGTGGTGCTGCTCCTGTGCTCTTTCTCCCTCTCGCAAGTTCTCTCTAATTTCCCTTCCCCTTTCGCATCTCTCTCTCTTTATGTTTGTTCATACCCTTTGTTGTGTCAAGCTTCAAGAAGGAAATGAAATCCAAACCTCCAGATGCTTCTCACCATCTCTTTAATATTACGTTTATTGCATTCCTTTTATTTTAGTTTATTTATTTTTTTATTGGTTGGGATTAGTGGGTCATTTAGGAATCAAGTTAGTCTAAATGTTGGGGCAAGTATGTTGGGCTTGCATTAGTGTGTTTGGGCTTCGTTTCTTTATTTATATGCTAACTGGTTGAACTTTTTTTTTTTAAAAAAAAAAATATAATAAAGAAGAAGGGTATCTCTTAACAATAATAATAATGTATATGTTAAAATTGCAATTAATCAACAATTCCCTTCTTTGATAATGGAGTTAATTTAGCCGTGACTGCTCATTGATTCCATGGTATAGAATATTTTAGCTGTGACAGCTTGATGTTCTAAAAAATTCTCCTCATTTGGTTTAAATCTAAAATAAGTAAAAATGTTATTTAATTTGAGTTTAAAATAAATCATGAAGCATTTGTCTATTTTTGTTTCAAACAAGAATTAATTAACACATTGCATTTTGAAAATAGGATTAATTGAGCCGCGACGGCTTATTAATTCCATATCTTGATAATATTTTAGTTGAGACGGCTTGATATTTGAAAATCCTTGTTTAGAAATAAATTAATTAACTGGAAAATGTTTTCTTAAGAACTACGTGACTTTGAATTCCTAATCGCACCAGAGGATATGTAGGAGCAGATGATTCCTGTCAAGTCAAAATTAGATTTTATTAGGTTATTTTATGTTATTTCATTTTTGATTTGTAAATATTTATTATTATTTTTGTTTATTTATAAATACTTATTGTCTTTTATTGTTATGTATTATTTTAATTTCAGCTAATAATCAAATTATTTTAAATGAGGATGTTAATTTAGCCGTGACGGCTTATTAACTCAGTTAAACATCCGAAATGTGATACTTGATGTTTTAAATTTTCAAACAAAAATTAGATTTTTATAATTTGTATTACATGTAAATATTTTCTTTAATACCTTTTATTCTTTAAATTTTAAATGAGGATGTTAATTTAGCCATGAAGGTTTATTAACTCAGTTAAACATCTGAGCTGTAACAGCTTGATGTTTTAAATTTTCAAACAAAAATTAGATTTTTATAATTTGTATTACATGTAAATATTTTCTTTAATACCTTTTATTCTTTAAATTTTAAATTAATCAACTATTTATTAAATATTTTATTTTAAATAAAGAAGTTAATTTAGCCGAGACGGCTTGTTAACTGAATATTTTGGACATCTAAGTTGTGACAGCTTGATGTTTCAAATTTTCAAGCTTTTATGATATTATTTTATTCTGTTTTGTATGTAAATATTTTTGTGCATTATTATTATTATTATTGTAAATATTTATTTATTTATTATTATTATTATTATTCTCCTCTTTCTTTACTATCTTAATTTAAGTTAATCATTGAAATGTATATATTTTATTTCAAATAAAGAAGTTAATTTAGCCGTGACGGCTTGTTAACTTAGTGCATTGGATACCTGAGTTGTGACAGCTTGGTATTTCAAATTTTCAAGCTAAAAATAAGTTTTTATGATGTCATTTTATTTTGTTTAGCATGTAAATATTTTTGCCCGTTATTATTATTATTGTAAATATTTTATTATATTTTATTATTATTATCATTATTATTATATTATTATTATCCTTTTTTTTATTATATTAATTTGAGTTAATCATTGAAGTGTATATATTTTATTTCAAACAAAGAGGTTAATTTAGCCGAGACGGCTTGTTAACTGACATTTTAGAATATCTGAGTTGTGACAACTTGATGTTCTATTTTCTTTATTTTTTAATAAAAACATAAATAAATATTTTGAAAGGTTATTAATAATTTGCACAATTAATTAAGGTACCTTCTAAAGACGGGTGCATTAGGGGTGCTATAGGATTAAGTTCCTACCCTTCCCTAAGCATAACCGACTCCCGAGCTTAGATCTGGTTTCAAAGATCATTTTCTTTAAACAAAATGGTTTTTCCATGTTTTTACCAATTAAATAAAACTTAGTGGCGACTCCATTTCAAAAAATTATTTTTCGCCGTCCCGTCGCGATCCCGGTTGCGACACATAGTTATTGAATGAAACTCCACAAGTTATTGTAAATGTTCTAAAATCAAAATCTACGGCAATTGATGTTTCAGATGAAAATGTGGAAAACAATTCTAAGGTTCCAAACGTAATTGTTGTTGATTCTATAAGCAATTCATTAAAATCTAGTCTTAGTCTTAGTGGTGCATTAAAATACCCTCTTTTAAATGTGGCAACAGATGGATCCTTATTCAATAGCTTATCTCAACATAAACATTACTTAAGCCTTTTGGACAATGATGGTTTCTTGGATTGAAAGCCTGAGTTTTCACTTATGGAGCCTAACTCATATCATCTACAAAAGAATATATGTAAGACATGTTAATGAACATGGATCCACATCCACAGCGACATTCAAAGAAGGATCTTTTGATGCACCACCGAGATTGAGTCCTGACTTGGGTAAATTGCTTAGAGAATCGACTACAATTGGCTTTAGGAATGTAGACTTGTTTTCCACTTTTTCATCTAGAACATTCAGTGCCATAGATTCTTACTCTAGAATAACATTTGCAATAACTTGTGGTACTTCATTCAATGGCCATGCCTATTATGTTGGTTTTTGGTTTCTTTCTAAGGGTCTTAGAAAGAAGGAAAAACTTCATAAACCAGAAGAGTAGGCATGGTAATTAAATGAAACTCCACAAGTTATTGTAAATATTATGAAATCAGAATCTACGGCAATTGATGTTCCGATGAAAATGTGGAAAATAATTATAAGGTTTCAAATGTAGTTGTTGTTGATTCTACAAGCAATTCATTAAAATCTGGTCTCAATCTCAGTTGTGCATCAATACACCCTTTTTTAAATGTGGCAACGAATGGATCCATGTTCAATAGCATATCTCAGCATAAACATTACTTAAGCCTTTTGGATGATGAAGCCTGAGTTTTCGCTTATGGAGCCTAAACTCACATTATCTACAAAAGAAGGTGATTTAATTTGCTACCTAATTCTTCTATGTATAGATTCCGAATAATTAGGAGATTGATGCACCTCACAATCTCAAGACCCAATATATGCTATGTAATCAATAAACTCAATTTGGTGGCTTTTTGTATCCTTTACCAGTATGTCTTACATCAACTATTGTGCTACCTAAAAACACTCATAGTGAGGGCATTTTTTTTTTCTTTCTTCTTCAGCCCTTAGACTACATGCTTATGTCGATGCAAACTGGGGGAGCTGTTTTGATACTCACAGATCCACCACAAGTTTCCTTATATTCATTAGTGATTCCTTGGTTTCGTGGAAGTCTAAGAAGTTTTCAACAGTCTCTAGATCTTGAGCTACAGTCGAATATAGAGCTTTGTGTTGGGAACTAAACACACAATTCCCTACTTGCAAGAACAAGAGGAGCAACAATTCTAGCAGTGAAATATTGGCAGCAATCAACACAAATTAACCAGAACAATAATCGGAACAATGCACAAAGATTTTTAACGTGGAAAATTCCCTCAATGTGAGAGACAAAAACCACGGGTCTTCCAGACCAATGAAATAGCTCCACTATGATCAAAACAGGTACAAAAGAGTCTCAAATACATGCACAAATCGTGCTAACAATAATCTAAACCAACCAATCACCAATTAACAAAATTGAGAACAAGGAAATGTGAAATATCCCAAAATTGGAGCTTCTGTCCGAGACCAGTTTATCACTCTCCGGACCTTATTTCCACAATCCAACCGTTCAGAATGAAGAACACCTGTCTGGAAGCTTCTGTCCAAATTTCAGCCCGATCCAACGGTGAACAGTTTCCCAAACGGCGATTTACGGTGACAGCTTAAACCAGAAAAACTGATTTAGCAAACCGGAACAGAACCTCAGTTCGAGCTCAATATCTCACACTCCAGACCTTTGTTCAATAATCTGACCGTTCAGAATGAAGAACCACTGTTACGAACCTGCTGTCCAAATTTCAGCTCGATCCAACGGTGAACGAATTCGTAAAGGCCGATTTACTGGTGATCGCTCTTGATGTAAAAATGAGGAGGAGTGGAGGCCGAGTTCTCTCTTCTCTCTCTATGTGTGGCTGCGGGATTTTTTTTGCAAAATGAGCACCCATCTGACAACCCTAGCTGACTCCTATCATTAGGTAAGTGACTCATAAGTGGGCTTGGGCGGTTTGGGCTTTTCTCCACATGGAAGGGAGCCCAACCCAACAAATCTCCCCCTCACGACTATGTGGAGGTAACCGCCAAACCGGCGATCAAACAACATGCTTCAAACTTCCATCTTGGTAAAGATTTTGTCATCATATCTGAACCATTCTCATCAGTATGAACCTTTTCAAGTTCTAACAACTTAGCATTCAAAGTATCACGTATCCAATGATACCTCACATCAATATGTTTAGACCTTGAATGAAAAGTTGAGTTCTTACCAAGATGTATAGCACTTTGACTATCACAAAATAGCACATATTTCTCTTGAGTAAAACTAAGCTCTTGTAAGAACTTCTTCATCCAAAGCATCTCCTTGCATGCTTCGGTAATGGCAATGAACTCAGCCTCTGTAGTGGATAAAGCAACACACTTTTGCAACTTAGATTGCCAAGCTACGGCTCCACCTCCAAATTTAATCAAGTACCCTGAAGTAGACCTTCTAGAGTCAATATCTCCTGCCATGTCTGAGTCAGTGTAACCAACTAGAAAAGGCTTCTCATTTCCAAAACATAACTTCAAGTCAGAAGTACCACGGAGATATCTCATAATTGACTTCACTGCATTCCAATGCTCTCTTCCTGGATTTGAAAGAAAACGACTAACACTACCAACAGCATGAGCTAAATCTGGTCTAGTGCATACCATAGCATACATTAAACTACCCACGACTGAAGCATATGGAACTCTCTCCATGTCTTTTTTCTCTTCTTCATTTGATGGACTTTGCTTGCAACTCAATTTAAAGTGTGTAGCAAGAGGAGTACTAACAGCTTTAGCACTCTCCATTTGAAACCTTTACAGCACGGCTTCAATGTATTTCTCTTGTGACAACCAAAGTTTCTTCTCCTTTCTATCCCGGATGATTCTTATGCCAAGAATCTGCTTTGCTGGTCCGAGATCCTTCATTGCAAATGACATCCCAAGTTGCTTCTTCAACCTATCAATTCTAGAAGTATTTTGACCAATAAGCATGTCATCAACATATAACAAAAGGATAATAAAATCATTACTAGCAAACTGTTTAATGAAAATGCAATGATCTAAAGTAGTCTTCTTATAGCCTTGCTCTCCCATTATAGACTCAAACTTCTTATACCATTGCCTCGGAGCTTGCTTCAAGCCATATAAGCTCTTCTTGAGTTTGCACACATAATCTTCTTTTCCTTTTGCTTTAAAACCTTCAGGCTGCTCCATGTAAATTTCCTCCTCAAGATCACCATGGAGGAAAGCAGTTTTTACATCCATCTGCTCTATCTCTAAATCAAGACCTGCAGCCAAACTCAAAACGGTCCTAATAGAGGACATCTTGACAACAGGAGAAAAAATCTCATCATAATCAATGCCCTTTTTCTGCCTAAAGCCTTTAACCACCAATCTAGCTTTATACCTTGGGGAAGAAGAATTTCCTTCATGTTTCAACCTGTATATCCACCTGTTTTGCAAAGCTCTCTTACCATTAGGCAATTTCACAAGCTCAAATGTCTGATTATCATACAAGGACTGCATTTCATCTTGCATAGCATCAACCCATTTTTGCTTCTGGTCACTATCCATAGCCTCCTCATAACATTCAGGTTCTCCCCCATCAGTCAAGGTCACATACTCATCAGAAGGATACCTTGTTGAAGGTTGTATCTTTCTAGTAGACCTCCTAAGTGCAACAGGCTGATTTGTAGGTATTTCATGCTGATCATCAACAACATCATCAGTTGGAGCATCTAAATGATCTCCTACCTGCTGGTCATCACGAACCCTATGGTCATCTTCTTGCATATGATCCTGGGCCTGATTCTCTGCTAGTTCTTGTGCATGTGGTGGCTGGACTGGATCTACATCAATCAAGTCACTACTATGCTGGGATTCAGTCTTCTCCACTTTCTCAATATCTTCAAAGGTCTGGTCTTCAACAAACACCACATCACGGCTTCTCACAAGCTTTTTATCAATTGGGTCATAGAGCCTATAGCCAAGCTCATCATGACCATACCCAATAAAGATGCATTGCTTTGTCTTCACATCCAACTTAGATCTTTCATCCTTTGGAACATGAACAAATGCCTTGCACCCAAACACTCTCAAGTGATTATAAGAGACATTCTTGCCAAACCACACATTATCTGGAACATTATTATCCAAAGCAATAGCAGGACTCAAATTAATCACATGTATAGCTGTAAGCAATGCTTCTCCCGTAAATGCTTAGGCGCTTTTGCTTGATAAGCATACATCTAACTCTTTCAATTAAAGTCCTATTCATCCTCTCCGCTAAACCATTTAGTGAGGTGTTTTAGGAGGTGTCTTTTCATGCCTAATACCTTGCTGTTTTCAATACTCATCAAATGGCCCACAATATTCACCACCATTATCAGTACAAATCCATTTAAGCTTCTTACCTGTTTGCCGCTCGACCAAAACTTGGAATTCTTTGAACTTCTCCAAGACTTGATTCTTGGTCTTCAAAGCATAAGCCCAAACCTTCCTTGAGTGATCATCAATGAAAGTTACAAAATAAAGAGCACCACTAAAAGACTTTGCCTTCAATGGACCACAAACATCAGAGTGCACCAACTCCAAGAAATCTGATTTCCTTGAAGGAGGATGCTTCTTGAAGGATAATCTTCTCTGTTTTCCAGCCATGCAATGAGAACATTTCTCCAACTCTGCATTCTTCAAACCAGAAAGTACATCCTTTTTAGCTAAACAATTGAGACCCTTTTCACTTATATGACCAAGCCTTCTATGCCATAACTCTGAAGCTTCTTTGCTTTCAACTGCATTAACATTGCCTTTTGCAATTGTGGATTTCATCACATACAAACTTGAGGTCTTCTTTCCTCGAGCCACTACCAAGTTGCCTTTAGTAAGTTTCCACTGACTATTACCAAAGGTGCTAACATAACCTTCATCATCAAGCTTTCTGACTGAAATCAAGTTCAAGCGGAGATCTGGAGCATGCTTAACATCCTTCAACAGAAACTTCATTCCAACATTAGTTTCTAAACAAATATCTCCCATACCAATCACCTTGGCCAATCCATCATTACCCATCTTTAGCACTCCATAGTCACCTGAAGTGTAAGACGTGAAGAACTCCTTCCTTGGCGTGACATGTATTGAGGCACCACTATCAATTACCCAGCCAGACTCATCAGATACTACATTAATCATGTTCTCATAACCTACAATGAGAAGATCATTTGACGTAGCAGTAGAGACACGATCATTATTGTGTTCTTTCTTCTTTTGCTTACCTTTGTTCTCCCTTTTCCAAAGAAAGCAATGCTTTTGGATGTGCCCTGTTTTATGACAGTAATGACATTCAATATTTTTGTACCTTGATCCGCACTTGCTTCTGCTTTTACCTCTACCCTTTGTGCCTTTGTTCTGACTTCTCCCCCTATTTTCTGTAACCAACATCTCTGAGTGAGATGAAGAACCTTGAGTCTTCCTTCTCACTTCTTCATTCAAAACACCACCTTTGACAAGTTGCATGGTTACCACACCATTAGGAGCAGAATTAGTAAGAGAGATACGAAATGTCTCCCAAGAGTCTGGTAGAGTATTTAGCAACCAAAGCCCTTGAACCTCATCTTCAAACTTGATTCCCATGCCTGACAACTGATCTAAAACTCCTTGAAACTCATTCAAATGATCAGATATGGAAGACCCTTCCTTGTATCTCAGATTCATCAACATATTCAACAAATACAACTTGTTGTTCCCAGACTTGGAAGCATACAAGGATTCAATCTTTTCCCACATAGTTCTAGCATGAGTCTCATTAGCAATGTGATTATAAACATTATCTTCTACCCATTGCCGAATAAAACCACAAACTTGTTGATGCTCAAATTCCCATTCTTCTTCAGTTTTTGACTCTGGTTTTTGTGTAGCAAACACAGGCATATGCAGATTTTTAACAAACAACAAATCTTTCATCTTGCCTTTCCATATATGATAGTTACTACCATTCAATGATATCATTCTATTTGTATTTGCCTCCATCATTCAAGCAAGCTATAATCAATAATGCCCAAGATAGAGCTCTGATGCCAAATGTTGGGAACTAAACACACAATTCCCTACTTGCAAGAACAAGAGGAGCAACAATTCTAGCAGCGAAATATTGGCAGCAATCAACACAAATTAACCAGAACAATAATCTGAACAATGCACAAAGATTTTTAACGTGGAAAATTCCCTCAATGTGAGAGACAAAAACCACGGGTCGTCCAGACCAATGAAATAGCTCCACTATAATCAAAACAGGTACAAAAGAGTCTCAAATACATGCACAAATCGTGCTAACAATAATCTAAACCAACCAATCACCAATTCACAAAATTGAGAACAAGGAAATGTGAAATACCCCAAAATTGGAGCTTCTATCCGAGACCAGTTTATCACTCTCCGGACCTTATTTCCACAATCCAACCGTTCAGAATGAAGAACCACCTGTCTGGAAGCTTCTGTCCAAATTTCAGCCCGATCCAACGGTGAATGGTTTCCCAAACGGCGATTTACGGTGACAGCTTAAACTAGAAAAACTGATTCAGCAAACCGGAACAGAACCTCAGTTCGAGCTCAATATCTCACACTACAGACCTTTTTTCAATAATCTGACCGTTCAGAATGAAGAACCACCTGTTACGAACCTGCTGTCCAAATTTCAGC
This sequence comes from Dalbergia cultrata, assembly GCA_031216105.1. NCBI lineage: Eukaryota > Viridiplantae > Streptophyta > Magnoliopsida > Fabales > Fabaceae > Dalbergia > Dalbergia cultrata. Next base: position 46,619,452 of record CM062352.1, read on the forward strand.
TCGATCCAACGGTGAACGAATTCGCAACGGCCGATTTACGGTGACTGCTCTTGATAGAAAATGAGGAGGAGTGGAGGCCGAGTTCTCTCTTCTCTCTCTATGTGTGGCTGCGGGATTTTTTTTGCAAAATGAGCACCCATCTGACAACCCTAGCTGACTTCTATCATTAGGTAAGTGACTCATAAGTGGGCTTGGGCGGTTTGGGCTTTTCTCCACATGGAAAGGAGCCCAACCCAACACTTTGGCCACGCTTACTAGTGAGATCACTTGGATGCAGCAAGCGCTCAAAGATTTTGAGTTAGACATTGGTTCGGCTATAGTTTATTATGACAATTAGGTCACCATGGCTCATAGCTACAAACCTTGCCTTTCAAAAGTAGTCTAAGCATATTGAAATTGATTGCCATTTTACTCATGATGAGAAGGTGAATGAAGGGGTACTCAAACTTGTACATGTCCATTCTAATCTCCAAAGCATCCTCTTCCTCCTCCATTTAGTCTTTTTTATCCATCGAGCCCACAGCCTCATTCCCCACTTCAAGAGTCCTAACTTTTTCAGTGCTACGAACAATAAGGTCGTCTTCCTCCGCCGTTCGTCCCCTGGAACCACTCTCTCCCACGGTCTCTCGAGTCATAACAATTTCTATCGTCAGTACTAAGTTTTTCTTTATTAAATATAACCAGAGATGATGTTCATGTATATATATATAGTGCAGTAATTATTATATTGATTCTGTCGGTATTATTTAGTTATCCAAATATATAATGGAACAGAACCAAACTCAACTCGTGTAAATAAAATGTGCTTCCCTATTAAATAACTTGTGCCATTTACTTGTTAAGTTGTAACATTCTCTAATTGTTTAATTTTTTTTTTCCATTGATATCAAACGTATTCAAATTAATTAACTATTTCATTTCTGAAATTTGATAGGAATAGTTGCAGCTAATCAAAACCTGAGCAAGGCTAGCGCTACACTAGATCAAAGCCTGAGACTCAACACGATGAGGTTGGTTGGATCTTGTAGAACTGATTCTGTCAAGTTATGCTCAGGTAGTTGATTAGCCTTCCGAGGGGATATACTAGCATTGTCTAAGAGTACCGTAACAGAATTCTTGTATGTTGAAAACTTATTCCTAGTTTTTGGAATAATTTTAGAATGAATAATATTTGGTGTACAATTAAATTACACAACAAATGCATACTATACAACATATCACCATTGAATGTGATATGTGGTCTCCACTCATTCATCAAATTCAGTAGTGATAAGGTGTGTGGTAGGTATTTGTTATATAATTTAATTGTACACCTAACATCACTTTTTGATAACTAAATCGTTGTGTTACAATTAATTAACTTATCCAAACACAAAGTAGCTTTTTCTAAAGAAGAAAAAAAATCTCTACTAAAAAAAGTTAAGTAAAAAATTATATATATATATATATATATATATATATATTAAAAAAAACAATCTAAATGTCTACGTAGCTTTAAAGTCTAATGTTATTTTTAGTTTTTAATTTAATATTTATATTTCCTAAATTAGAAACTTTTTCTATTTTAATTAAAGAGAATGGCTCTAGATAACGGTCACTTGGCAGAAATTTCCAATTTGCACCTTTCCTTCTTGTATATTAATTATAAAGGGCACAGCTGTTTGGCTCAAAGCCTAAATGCACGAAAGTGTGCGAAACTTTTTTCACCAAATAGGATCAAGCTATTTAGCATAAATTACAAGAGACAGCATTCATGGGAGAGACAAGTAAAAACATGCTTCGCACTTGCAGTATGAAGTTATATTTGTACCAAAAATTATTACTAAAATAGCATTTTTCCTATGTAAAGAAATGGAAATGGTTAGAAATTGGGAAAATGAAAGGACCGTACGTTACGCGGATGTTTAGAACTTAGAAGCATCAAAAGTGAAGAGACATATCTTAGGGACTTTAATAAGGAAAATAGAGTATACCCAAAAGGGGAAAAAGAAGTAAATGCCTCTCGTAGAAAAATCACTTGAAGCTCAAGGAAGGAATTTATACGGTTACACGTGAGCTTTGTAAACTCCTTTTGCCTTTTCTATTTACTCTTCATTTAATAAATATAATTAATTTCAATTTACCCAACAAAAAATATATATATAATAATACCAAACGCTATTCTTTTCTTTATCTGTTATGCCGTCAAAACTTTGCCCGCAAGCACTCACATGTCATGTGCCGAAAGTTTGTGCGCATTTATTGATACAAGTTTTCGCCTCATTTTTATGATTGACATTCCCACTTTTAATCACTTTTATTTTATTCTCTAAAATGCTCTTTTTTTATATATATTAATCAAAACAATATTTTATTATTAGTTATTCATTTTCATTCATAATTCATCTTAATTTTTTAATAACAATAATAATAATATTATTATTATAAATTAAATCAATTATTTAAAATATTTTATATTTATCTAATTTTTAAAATTTAATATTATCACTTGATATTAAAAGTATTGGTATTAATTTATTCAATAAAATTCTTTAGATTTAAATGTTGAATTACATTTTTTAAACTTTATTAATACAATAATTATATAAACATTATAAGAATGACTATTTCTGTGAAGAAATATGAAGTAAAAATGAATAGTGATAAGAGTTTCCTTTTTATACATTAACTATGAAAAAGATATTTTATACTATCAATTAATGAAATTTTAAGAAAAATATCAAATGATTTTAGATAACTACCTGATATGGATTTTGACAATTTGAATTTTTATTAGTTAATAGTTTATATTGCACAAGTTAATGACAACTTAATTATCAAGTTCACATTCCCAAATGGAAATTTTTAAATAAAAATGTTGTTTCATTTTCTATATAGACAAATTAAAGTGATCATAATTATTTATTATTTTTTTCTCATTAGAAAAGAGAGATAAGTGATATGTACAATGCTAATATACAAATGATTTAATAAATGTTGTTGGAACAAAATGAAACAAAAAAACTATATAATAAAAATATATTTATTTATAATAATTAATTGACAGTGATAGTTAGCAGTACATGTAAAACAATGTGTTCTTAATTTATAATAATAATAATAATAAATTAAGATGGAATTTGGAATGAAAATGAACAGCTAATATTAAATAATTGTTTTAATTAAAATATAAAAAGAAGAAGGACATTTTGGAGAATAAAATATGTTATTGAAAGTGAGAGTAGTAATAGTCATTTAGGAGTGACAATAGTCATTCTCCATCTTTATCATAATAGAAAAACGCCTTAAATAATTGAGAAGTGTTATTTTAACATCTAAAAAATGGATGTCTATTAGGGCGTCCACCTTTTACCAATTAGATATGATGGATAAATGAGATGAGTTGGGATCATTATTACATCCAATATATACCTCCGCCTCCCATTAGGTGTATTAGAGATTTGTGAATTACTATGATGATTGTAAGAGTAGAGCATAAGTATATGATAGAGCTTTAAACCAAGAGAAGAGCTTAGCACATAGTTTAGAGAAAATAAATATATAGAGTAAAATATGATTTAGCTTTTGAAAGCCTATGTTATTATGATAATAGCATTATCAAGTATATGAAAAAAAATGTTAGTTTAAGATATGAACTTAGAACTTCAGTTTTATGATACCAAGAGGTACGGAATTCAGTATGATTCACAGTAACTGCTAGATGCATATTCTATGGGCTTGAAATCAGAATGCTTACAAGCAGATGCTTCCTTGGCATGATTGTCACAACTACAATTATGCTAAAGTCAAATTGTTAGAGTTATATGAATCCAGAACTCTCAAAGTACTAAGAACTTAAGGGCTCTTGTTTGCCAGGGACTAAGAACCCACCTTTTGGTCTTTTAAGCATGAGACTCTAGGTTTAATCTGTAGATTTATGTGTAAAACAAAATATTGTTGAAAGGGGTCCCTACTTAAATATCTTACTATATTCTAGAAGTTTAGTCTCTCACCTCGGAATAAAGATAATATATGGAAAACCAAAAAGAAAAGAAAGGTTAAAATCATCCCCATTTTATAATTCGTATGAGATTTTCAATTTGATAAAGTGCAAGCAACACATTCAGTTAATTAATTAGAAATTAGAAGGTAGTTATTAAAACCATGTTACACAAAAATGGGATGGATATACACATAGTAGTGGCCGGTGGAGCTTATGCAATGAAGAGACTTGACAGTTCATATATTTATCAAAGTTGATGACTAGTCCTGCAATGTGCAATAATTTTCTTTCTTATATATTTTTCTTGAGGAATGATATTTGCACACCACTAGACTTTTACTATATACTTACACTATATTAAAAGAAAAAAAAAGAAGAGCATTTCATACTAAAGATAAAATAAGAAGAGTGAAAAGAAGAAGCTTTTCTAACCTACCATCCCTCCAAAAGTTTTCATTCTTTCTCTCTTTTTGTCTCATGTCTCTCTTTCACTTCTCACAAAGAGAACAATCTCCCATAGCTCGCAACTCTAGTTTGTCCTCGTTCACAGGAAGAAGAAGAAGGAGAATCAAGTTCTATTAGCAGTGTACAAAACTAATCCTCACGCATGAAAGCTTAGCTCATTCCATTTGATTTTTCTTGTGTTTGTGATTTTTATCCCAAGACATGGAGGATTATTGTTTTTTTAGAATTTTTCAGCAACAAAACAAATTAATAATGATTTTGTTAGAAGTTGAGACTTGTTATTATTGTTGGAAATTGGAGTTAAAAAGTTGTAAATGCGTATTATTAAAAGTTATAAACTAGTATACAAAGAGGTGTAAGCCATGTTCATAAAACATGTAAACCAATTCTGAAAAATTATAAACTAATGGAGGACAATTACTAAACAAGTTCAGGATAAAATGTAAAATCATATGCTGAAAAGCTATAAACCAATACGCAACAAGTTGTAAACCAAGTTCATAAGACACGTAAACTAGTTTTGAAAAATTATAAATCAATTGAGAACAAACTTTTCTGCATATGGTTTCAAATTTTATCTTGAACCTATTTAGTATTTTTCCTCGATTGGTTTATAATTTTTCAAAATTGATTTACATCTTTTATAAATAGGGTTTACAATTTTTCAACACATAGTTTTACATTTTATCCTGAACCTGTTTAGTATTTGTCCTTAATTAGTTTACAGTTTTTTAGAATTGGTTTAAATGTTTTGTGAATATCATTTATAACTTTTTGCATACTAATTTACAACTTTTCATAAAACGCATTTGTAGTTTTCTAACTCCAATTTTCAACAATAACAGCAAATTGCAACTTTTAATAGAGTCATTCTCAATTTGTTTTGTTGCTGAAAAAATTCTAAGACAAAATAATCATTCATGTCTTGGAATATAAACCACAAACACATGAAAAATTAAATCTAATGAGCTAAGCCTTCATGCATGATGAGTAGTTTTATGCGCTACCCAAAAAGCTTGAGCAATAGGAGGTTGTTCTCTTTTTGAGATGTTGAGAGAGAGAGATGAGACAGAAAGAGAGAGAAACGAGACAAAGAGAAAGAAAGAACGAAAACTTTTGAATAGAGAGTGGGTGAGAGAAGTTTTTTTTTTTCCACTCTTACCATTTTATCCTTTCATATTTTATACTCTAATTTTGTCCTCTAGTGTAGTATAAGTGTATGGTGGAAATATAGTGATTTGTAAATATCATTCCTTAATTTTCTTTTCTCATCCTCTTATAAAAGAAGTGGTCACAACACATTTTTTGTTCAAGTGGTCACAAAAGATTGTATTATAGAATTAATTAATTTTGTAATAAGTACGAGTATAAAAAGCAAACCTTAACTTTTTCATTAATAACAACAAGAGATAGAAAATGAAAAAGTTTCAAGCAACAAGCTCTTTGGCATGGCTTATGGAAGTTACCTGAATTTCGATAAGGCGCGAAGTGGACCAATTTAAAGTTGTGATGCTATGTGGTAATTTTGAAGAAAATTTTTGTTTCTTTAATTTGAGTTATATTATCATAATTTTTTATAAGAGTTTATTATAATAAATTAATAATAAAAGTTATGATTTACTTCGTTAACCAAATAGATTTTAATAAAGAGTTAAATTTTTCCAAATAACAATCCACTATGATTACTCATTAATGACCATGATTTGACATCTTCTTGAATTTCTATTGATTGACAATGTAAAACAAATTTACATCATCCATGCATAGAAATTAACTCAAAATTTACATCTTCTTGACCACTATGATTAACTCAAAAGTTAAAACAAATTTCTATTGCCTTTCATGAGAATAATGACACAGAAGACAAGTAGATCATGATATATATTTCTATTTATGCTAGTGGAATATTCCATTATTTCACCAAGAAAATTGTTATTTATATTCATGAAACGGAATACCATACTGACTCACATCTCATTCAGCATTGAATGGAATGTGGATCTATTTTAAATGTGGTCCATATCTCAGCTAACGATGGATGAAATGTGAGTTAGTACAGGGTCCCACACCCAATGAATATAAATAACACAACTCTTTTAACATGCATACTCATGAAAACCAAAGACCACATTAGGAAACAAAACTTTATGGTAGCTTTTGTTTCATATTGTGACAACAACAATAATAATGCAAATATGGAGGTGGATAATTTGGTCCCCATATCTTTTGGACTAGGCAATGGTCCATAGATCTCCATTATTAACTATTTTTTTATGATTTAGTGATAATACATTTAATTTTAAAACATAATAATTAATAAATTAATGAAATAAAGAATAGAAGTTTTGAAATTACAAAACTGTCCTTTTTCATTAATATTTCATCATCAATTAATCTACACAATACATCGACAGCCATCGACAGCCCTTAAGCAACCACTAGTGACGCCTCCAACGCATCCAACTTCTTCATCGGCCAACTTGACACAGGCAATATTGAAGTCGCCAAATAATTCTAGACTCTAACAATGAATTATTGAGGATTTATCATTAGAAGACTTTGATTTTTTTTTTCCAAGGACTTGACAAGTTGATCCTAAGCACTCTTTATTTTCCAAATTTTGAAGAATAAAAATCTTCAAAGACCTAAATTATGGAAGCAGCTTTTCACAATTTTGGAGTCTCAGCTGCTATGGTTTTTGTTTGTCTCTCTATTTTTTTTTTCCAATTTTCATTAGATTTTAAAGACAGAACCTTTATTTTTCCAAGTTGCCAAAGTTGAGTTTGTTAATGGAAGTTTGGTTCTCCTTATGAAGCTCTGAAACTCTGCTTCGTTAAACTATATTTGTGACTTGAATGTGTTGTTATTGTTGCTATGTGACCATCAACCTTCATAATGTAGAGTTCTTGTTTCAAACTTGAGTTCTTGCCCCTTTTTATGCTAAGAATCACCCCCTAAAAGTTTTATCCTTCATCTTCCTCTGTCTCAACATTGATAGATGAGAAACCATAGAACAAATGGGTGCTTCATGTTCACTGCATTTTTTGGTCTTTATTTATCTATTCTTTTAAGGGTGGAAAGGTAAGAACTTGAAACAAATATGATCGATCCTTTTGCATCATAAAAATTGGATATTGCACTTTGAAATATAAAGCCAAAAAATTTGAAGCCAATATTATAGTTGAAAACAAATCAAGTCAAATCACTTTCTATCAGAGAGTTGTTGTCAGTTGGCAAGGAACTGAATTGGCAGTGGAATGAGGCATTGGTAATAGCACCGACGGAAGCCAATGGTGATGGGCAAAAGTAGGACGATAAAGGAGAAGAATGGAAGAATGAGGAGGAAAGAGAAATTAAAAATTAAAACAAGGCTATTTTAGTAAGTTTGATATAATTTAATAAGGTTTATACAGAAGTCCAAAAGAAATGTGTGACTAAATTATCAGTCACTTGCAAATATGCAATAGAGGTCAATTGTCATTATAAAAGAAAGCCATATAATAAGCTGAACCATAAAAGTTTGTCGTTATTTTTTTTCCTTGGTTTTTAATATGTTTTTACTTCAGGCATCGCAAATTAAAAGGTTATCCTAATAATTACCTTTTTATAAGGTTTGAATCTTTATTCTCCTTTTACTACGGTAGTTCACTTACCGTTATACCAACTATTGTTAGTGTATTTTGATTTCTTTTTCACTGTAAAAAATGATACTTTAAACATTTTTGTAGAGTATAAATTACAGTATCTATGTAATTATTATGAGGACGAATTACTTCATGTAAACTTTATATAATTTTCTGTTACGTATAAATATTTATTGTTGACTGAGAAAATGTAAAATCAAAATAAAAACACATGAAAAGTTAGTATCTGACTATTGTCACTACCTTTTAATTATTGCCATATCTATATTCTAATATCTCTAGAACACCCCTTCTTCCTTTTTCATAGTTATTTCATTTCTTTTTTATTTTCCGTTTTTAGATTAACAAAATGTTCAACTTCACAATTTTTACATAATGATTTAAATTCACTTTTTAACTGAAAAATAAAATAAAGTATCTTTGATGCAACATGTATTAATTGTTATCGTGGGAATAATTAAATAATCAATTCTTACTTCACGTATATTTTGAGATATAATATTTTTTTAAACTTTTGTAAAAGTATATTATCACAACCACGTGTTTGTCATTATTTAATTAAGTTGTATAAAATTTATAAAAATATTACTCTTTTTCTTTCTTAATTAAAGTAAATGTAAATATTCAATTATACTCTATATTATTCTAAGCGCACTCAATTTTTAACGAGTCACAATATTTTAAATATATAAACTTTAGGGTATTTTAATAGAAATATTTCATAATCAAGTATTGACTTTAAACTTCTTATTTATATGTTTGTATGAATATATATACTAACAAACAAAATGGATCCAACGACATCGTATTTAATTAGAAACACAGAGCATTGAAAGTCATATTAAAGCATTAATGCGTTTGAAAAATATACTACTTAATAATTTCATAACTGAAAATTTATTGTATGGATTGTTTTCTGGTAGAATTTAATCAAAATTAAACCATTTCTATCAAATATCTTATTCAATATAATTTATTTATTTATTTATTGTTATATTATAATATTGTTTTTGAAAAAAACAGCTCAACAAAACAACTTTTTTCTATTCATATGATTCCAAATTGGTCCGACCATATGACAAGAGTCAGAATTTCTCTGCGCAGAAAATTCCACCAAAAGTTGTTTAATACAAATAATTTTATAAATTATTTTCAGTCTTTTACAAACAAGTACTTTCTTTGAGAAAAAAAAGTAATATTTTTATAAATTGTGTGCAATTTAATTATAAATTTTGGAATAATGACAAATATGCGGGAGTAGTAATATGCTTTCATACAAGTTGTTTTTAAAAAACTATACCTTAACAAAATACCTGAAGTAAGGATTAAATTTAGTCTTCAAATTATTTTATTATCTAGATAACAATTAATACATGTTACATCCAAAATACTTTTAAAACATGGATTTAAGATAATATGTAAAAAATTATGAAGTTGAATATTTTGTTAATCTAATAATGAAAAATAAAAGGACATTAAATACTCATAAAAAGGGGAAGAAGGGTATTTTACTAACATGAATAAATAAACTCATTGGGAGGAAGTGATGATAGATAAAAAGAAGTACTAATAGTTATTCTCAAAAAATTCTTATCAACTATCAAAGTTTACAAATAATAAAATTAGGTAAAATTTTGACGTAAAAGACCTATTTCCAACTACCACCAAATATTGTACCCGAAGAAATTAGGTTAATAGCATATCTAAAGTCAACAGAGAATTATTGTAATGACATTAATTTAGATGCAATTGTAGCTGAAGTTACAGTCAATTGTGCCTAACTGCCAATTGATTACTTGTCAATAGTACTAATCCAGCGCTCAAATAAATGCAAGCAGTTCTAAATTGCATCCACACCTTATCAGCCAGCTTAACTAAACATTACGTCAATTAACACACGCGGAGTGTGCATATTGGTCATTTCAAAAATCTCCAAAAACTCAAAATTGGACTCGAGGGGTCTGCAAAATTAGTTTAGGTACGTGATTAATTGCAGACTAGACCACCAAAGCGCCAAACACGCAAACGACAAAATACAATAAAGAAAGAGTAAATTTTTTTTCGTTGTTATTTTCAATCTGATATTGATTTAATACCAATTAAATTTTTAAATTAATCTTGTCTAAACAATTTTACTTCTAATATTAATTTAATTCTAGTAAATTTTTTTACATCAATCGAATTTTAATAACTTTAACTTTGACACCTAAAAATGACTAAATTGATGATTAAATTGGCATCAAAATTAAAATTTATAGGAATAAATTGACATAAAATATTTTTATCAATAATAAACTGATATCAAATTCAAAATATTAGGGGAAAAAAAGGCGAAGTCTATTATTGTACTCCCTAATAAATATGGTGTGTGGTACAACAGTTGACAACTAATTGGTCCACCATGGTCCTTCACCTCTTTTGTTCCACCATGGTTGTTCACCAAGGCTCCACCTTACCATCACTGCTCAGTTCAACCTCCATGCCTACTCCGTCAGCCTAGATCTAGAATAATACCATGCCTACTTCATCACCGCCAAACCTGTTCCGCCGCCACTATGCTTGCTCCGTCCTCATTGTCGTTGCTCGTCGACGGCCATCGTGAAGAAGCACTGGAAGCCGCCGTGATAGGAGAGGGCGAAGAGCAGTTGGGGGGCGGAGGGCATCATCAGTGAATGGCAGGGACGGGCACTGTGTGGGCCAGTGCCACACCCCCTAGTGCTGTTAGCCACGCTTTTTTAGATGTTCTTACCCACATTTTCGGAATGTGGTCACCACACTCCATACTTGTCTGGCATGCATTAAAATTTGCCCCAAAAAAAAAAAATATTTATATAGAAATGACAAATGCTTCTAAAGTTCCTGTTAAGTTTCTTTTTTTGGTGGTGTTCCTGTTAAGTTTCTGCCGAACTACGAAAACCAACAACTCCACAGGTAAAAACTTGAGCTCTTGTACCATAAGGTCAACGTGCTTCACCATTCCCGTTAAAAAAAAAAAAAATCGATCATGGTAAATTATACAGATTAATTGGTATGTAATGATGGTGTAAACTCATTTCACATCATTAACTAATTAAAACTTAACACATCAATTAATTGGTTAGAAAAATTAGGATGAAGTGGTGCAATTACTAGGATTATAGTAATATGTGAAATATTAATTGGTTGACAATATAGAATGGGTTTACATTATTAGTGCCTACCAATTAATCTTTAAATTATACTGATAAGTATCCTTTTTATTTGTAAACATAGATTAAAGAAATAATTGAATGAGCTTAGACATTTGGAAATATTAGATGTATTTTATAAAATTATCCTTAGTGTCCATTTGGTGTGTGAAATTCAGTATAAAATTAAAATTTGAAATAAGAATTTGACAGCCCTAATTTTAAATTTTATATTTAGTAGCCCTTTTAGAATTAAAATAATAATTCTATATACTAACTCCATGGAATTTAAAAAATCCTAACTCATATATTTTCTAATTCTTGACTTTTACTTTAAAAATTGTCAATTTCATATTTTCTAATTTTTGTTGTTCTCCAACTATGACCAACTCTTATCACCTACCGCTAGTGGCCAACCGCCTAGCTGCGGTGGTGGCTAATTGCCCCCTTAGGCTTGTTAGATGTTGGTTGCCACCTGCTTGCTTGCCAATGGTGGTTGACTGCCCTCCGTCGATGGCTGACCGCCCCTCCCCAACAGTAGCCATCAATGTCCTATCATTGCCTGTTGTCCACTAGCCACAAGCTTAATACAGTAAAAATATTTTGAAATTATAGATCATATATTTAAGCAATGGAAATTAAATTGAATTTAAAATTCAAGTTTTGAATACTAATTCTTTTTAAGAGCTAAACATAAATCTAAGATTATGAGCTAATTCCAATTGTAACGGAATTGAACTTGAATTTAAAAGTCTGAATTAATTTCCATTCCAATTCCACCTGTCAAATGAATCCTTAATATTTTCTTCTCTCTCATATCCATACTATTTACTAAAGGTATAAAAGATAAAACATAATTAATATTGCCTAGATATCTTAGAATGACATACAATTGAAAAAATAAAATTTTAAAAATGAAACTTTAAAGAGAACCAGGATAATAGGAAGCATTAGGGTGCATTTCTTTCTTTAAATAGTTTTAGTTTAGTTTTGATTTTCGCTTTCGATTTTGTGAAGAAAAAACTGAAAACTGAAATTTGTAGTTTTCAATTTTTTCAGTTTTTCCTTCACAAAAACTGAAAACTGAAATTTGTGGCTTTCAGTTTTTCTTTCACAAAAATTAAAAACTGAAAACTGTTTCCAGCAAAACAAATATCTCATTATTATTTTCCGGTGATATTAATGTTTCAGTTAATAAAGTGGAATAAAGTCATCTGACACTCACACATGCGTAACTTTGGAATATAGCATGAGTGTTTCTGTTCCAAACTGTAAATAAAATATTGCGTTAATTAACAGTTTAAAACATAAAAAGTTTAAAAATGCACTTTTTTATAATATATTTTCTCTCTTAAGAAAAATTAAAATGGGATTAATGTTAAAGAGTCCACAGAATATATATATATATATATATATATATAGAGGAATTAATTAGAATACTCTGACACTATAATTACACCATCAATAAATAAAATGTTGAGAATTCATCACTTTAAAGACTTTTTAAAATTTATACCACCTATAATTTTACAATGAACACACATGGCGGCCATGGTAATTTTATTATGAAAGCCCACAGAACAATTTGGTTTGGTAACAGTTATGAGGTTTTTAATGTTCAAATAAGGTAGTGACGGTAGCTAGCTAGGAGCGTAGCTTGTCCTCAACTGGTTTTCAACTAGTTTCCATTCCATATCTAAACCGCCGACCCCTCCCACGTCCTAAGTACGTACCAATCGAATTCCAGCGGTTTGCAGTTTAGTTTGCTAACTGAAAAAGCAAAGTCTTTCAATTCATCATCCTCGCTTCAGAAAAATAATAATAATAATATATTAAGAATAAATCTCTCGATCGCAAGTCTCAAGCCTAAAGCCTCAAGTTTCGTCTCAATCAACAACTATTGTCCTCTCTCTCTCTCTCTCTCTTGTGAACTACAGTTGGTCTTATAACTAATTGTTGCTTAACGCCACCTTCTCTCAAACACCCCATTTTCCTCCTTAGCGTCTCTTAACGCTACCTTCTTTCTCTCTCTCTCTTTGTTTCTTTCTGTGTGTGTACGTACCCTACAAATGGAGGGTCCTAGTCCTAGGGAAGGGCATGGCACTGAAGAGGAAGGGGGAGCAACGCCGGTGGCCGTACGGAGGGCCCTGGAGATGCTGGAGGCTGAGGACCCTCTCGTGAGGGTGCAGGCAGCCCGAGACATCCGCCGCCTCACGAAGAACTCCCACCGTTGCCGCCGCCAGCTCCGCCACGCCGTACGGCCACTCGTCTCTATGCTCCGAGTCGACTCGCCCGAGTCCCACGAACCCGCCCTTCTCGCCTTGCTCAACCTCGCCGTCAAAGACGAACAGTATGTTCCCTCTCTGCCTCTTTTACCATAAAATAACTTTTTTTTAACTTTTTACTGTATAACGATTTTAAATGTTGATTAATTATTTAATTTTGATAATTATACGTCTGAATAATTTTAAAAGTGTCATACATATGATTTTTTTTTCTCTAAATTATTTATTGGCAGGTGAAATATATTTATTATATATTATATATTTAATAATTTATAAATTTGTTTCTTTTTTTAATAAATATATTTTGATTCTTAGCTTTTCAATTAACAATAGACTATTAATCATATAAGAATTAAAAAGTTTTTTTTCTTACAATAATATGATTAATACCATTTTTTAATAATAATAATATCTTTTGTATAAATTTTTTTTTTGTTATATTAAAATCAAATTTTTATTTTTATTTTTTTTTTGCAATTATGTAATCACGGCTGTAATACTGCAATTTTGACGGCCTTTACAGCCTTCTTGACCATAATTACGACTAATTCATTCTCATTTTGCCATAATTGTTTACAATTATGATAAACCGACACTGAAGCACTTGTGCTAGTAATAATAAATAAATTATATAATAAAAAATAGAGTTGTGCTAGTAATCATTGATCTGTATTCGACTATCATCACTTTTTCCCAATTGGCTATTTGAAAAGGATATTATTTTTAGGGTAATTACCATTTACCAATAATATTTTTTGAAAGATGCTAATCTTGTATGATGAAGGGTGATTGTGATTTGCTTGTAACTGAATTTATTTGTAGTAAATTTTTTAATGCGCATAATTTAACTTGACTTTGGATTGGTGTATGTTGTGAAACATGTGCGATGCATGGAATTCATCAACTTGAGATCCCGATAAAAAATATTTTGCAATAAAATAATGCCAATTTGGAAAACAAGTTTGTGTTTGTATAATTATATATGGTACAAATTTTCATTAAAAAAATATGGCAGTACAATATTAAGAGAATCTTTTAGTCTGGTCCTTTCTTCTCCTCTCTTTCTGTTTGGATCGATTGATTGGTGGGAAAATACGAGAAATTTTGGACGGAGTGGTTGGATTCTTCTTGTGATCTTATCAAGATATATTTGCTTGGAATGATGGTCTTGAATAACAACTATTTCCCCTTTTTTTGGGTTGGTAAACCCATAGAACTCAAGTGGGGCATACCCTTGCGATCGATTGAACAATTATGTATAAGAAAACAGAAAACTTGAGCCGCTGATTTTTGCCTATCATACTTCTCAATTTCTTTTTTTTTTTATTTGTTTTCTTATGGGTACTTTCAGTTACTAGGATTTTCATTATGTTGATTTGTTTTATCGTTGTTTCCTATTACTTGGATGCATGGGTGTATCCTGTTTTACAAGAAAGAATTGGATGCTTTAACGGTAGAACTCTAAAAGCTTATCCGATTGGAAGCAGGTTTTTCTTTGGTTCACAACATCATGATGCACTCCCTTTATTCCTTTTTGGTTTGCCTTCTTTTTGAAGTAATCTTGACATCATTTGTTGATGAGGGTATAATTTCACCTTAATTGTAGCAAATGGAACTTATGCAATTCCTTTATTTTGCGGCCCCTAGTGTTATGTTCTGTTTAGTACCAAAATACTGTTAGCTAGAAGTTGAAGGCTTGAAAAAGTTTAGAGATCACGCTCATGTTGATGGCTCGACTGATAAGTGAAAGAAAATTTGCATGTTTGAATGACTCATAAGTTATAACCTATAAATGGGGGAAAAAACAAATTCTGGTTGTTATCGTCTTACTTTACTGTTTCTTGCACCCTTGGTTATCCGGATTAGTTTGGAGATGGTTCATGACTCTGCATTCAATGTGGTGTTACGACCATCGAATGGCTGTGTTGTACTCTTCTTCTCTCAATTAGGGCCATGTTTGTGCAAGTTGGTGGAAAATAAACATTGGAATGGAACTAAAAATGTATGAAGCAAGATAGAAATGTTTCGATTTTCAGTAATTCTTGATGGGTTGAGGATGAAAAATCACTTTCCTATCACTTTCACGCTGTAAGAGTGCCCACAACCCGCAACTCCACTAGAGAATGTAGTCTATGACATGCACTAAATATTAGCTAGTATTTGCATCCCATTATCTTAATTTTCTTGTGTAAACATGTTGCCATAATAGAAGTACCATTCATTTGGTCTTTACCTTCTTTCAATTGTGGATCAGAATGCTTCAAATCAATGTTGATTAAACATAATTTCCTTGCATTATTCATAATTCAGTTAATATATATTCATTTCCTGACCTGGTCCTATCATATGTAGGAACAAAATCAGCATTGTGGAAGCCGGTGCGCTAGAACCTATAGTCAGTTTCCTCAACTCACAAAGTCTAAATCTGCAAGAGTACGCAACTGCATCATTGCTCACTCTATCTGCCTCCACAACCAACAAACCAATGATTAGTGCTTGTGGCGCCATTCCTCTTCTAGTGGAGATTCTAAGAGATGGAAGACCACAAGCCAAAGCTGATGCACTCACAGCTCTCTCCAATTTGTCAACACACCCTGATAACCTCACCGACATTCTCGAAACCAATCCCATCCCTTCAATAGTTAGCCTTCTCAAGACTTGCAAGAAATCCTCAAAAACAGCTGAGAAATGCTGTGCTTTGATAGAATCCTTGGTGGGCCATGACAAGGGCAGGATTGCCCTCACATCAGAAGAAGGCGGGGTTCTAGCAGTTGTGGAAGTTCTTGAGAATGGAACATTTCAGAGTAGGGAACATGCTGTTGGAGCACTATTGACAATGTGCCAAAGTGATAGGTGTAAGTATAGGGAACCAATCCTTAGAGAAGGTGTTATTCCAGGGCTTCTTGAGCTAACAGTTCAAGGTACACCAAAGTCTCAACCAAAAGCACATACCCTTTTGCAATTACTAAGAGAGTCTCCTAATCCAAGGACAGACGTGGAGCCTGACACACTAGAGAACATAGTTTGCAACATCATATCACAGATTGATGGGAAAGATCAAGCTGGAAAAGCAAAGAAGATGCTGGCTGAGATGGTTCAAGTTAGTATGGAACAGAGTTTGAGGCACTTGCAGCAAAGGGCTCTTGTATGCACCCCAAGTGATTCTTACTAGTTGTGCCTCTCAAGTTTCTTTAAAATGATTCATGTGAGGCCTTCTTGTGCTATGTATCTTTTCCCCTCCTTTTGTTTTTGTTTTCTTTTGAAATATAGTAAAGAATGCCGGTCCAGGCCATTGTGGAGGTATCGAGTGACCGGTAACCATCAATAAAGCTGAAGTCGTAAGAGGGTATGAATATGATTTTTATTGTAAGTTTGTAGAGAAAATGTTGCATAAAATGCATACACTGGTTAATGATCTTTGTACAACTCTCCTTGCCCCTCATTTTTGCAAGGAAAACACTAAGGCTGAGTCCTTCTCATGTTTACTATCGTTATAAAATGTCATAATTCTAGTATACATAATATAGTTTGATTTGAGAATTAGATAACAAGGATATAAAGAAATTCATATTTATGAATTTATGAAAAAAAAAAAATCATTGAAAAGGGTGATCTAAAAGTGTGTCTGAAGAAAATGTGGATTTTAAAGTTAGCTCAGTTGGTAAAAGCAACTGCCTTTGTTGAATGATGCACCGGGTTCGAGCCTTTAACAGAGTTGGAGGGTGCTCAACCCACCCACCCCCCAATATCCCCCCTCCCCCGACCCAAAAAAAAAAAGACTGGATTTTTTTATTTTATTTTATTTCAAAAAACAGCTTCGTTTAAAATCTTCAAACAGAGTTTTTTCTAGTTTAACTAAACACTAGAGTTTTGATTTTATCATTTTGAATTTTGCATCTGTTTCAGTTATGAATCCACAGCAAAAATGCCGTTACGGTCATTGAAAGGGGTGATCTAAAAATGCATCCGAAGAAAATGTGGATTTTAAAGCCAGCTCAGTTGGTAAAAGTAACTGCCTTTATTGAATAGTGTACCGGGTTCGAGCCCTTAACAGAGTTGGAGGGTGCTCAACCCACCCACCCCCCAATATCCCCCCTCCCCCGACCCAAAAAAAAAAAAGACTGGATTTTTTTATTTTATTTTTTTCAAAAAACAGCTTCATTTAAAATCTTCAAACAGAGCTTTTCCTAGTTTAACTAAACACTAGAGTTTTGATTTTATCATTTTGAATTTTGCATATGTTTCAGTTATGAATCCACAGCAAAAATGCCGTTATGGTCATTAAAAGGGATGATCTAAAAATGCATCTGAAGAAAATGTGGATTTTAAAGTCAGTTCAGTTGGTAAAAGCAACTGTCTCTGTTAAATGGTGTACCGGGTTTGAGCCTCTAACAGAGTTGGAGGTGGCTCAACCCACCCACCCCCAAATATCCCCCCTCCCCCGACCAACAAAAAAAAATTGGATTTTTTTTTTTCAAAAACCAGTTTCATTTAAAATCTTCAAACAGAGCTTTTCCTAGTTTAACTAAACACTAGAGTTTTGATTTTATCATTTTGAATTTTGCATCTGTTTCAGTTATGAATCCATAGCAAAAATGCCGTTACGGTTAATTATCTTCAATTTTTTATTAATTAATTATTTTTAAAATTGAATCTATGTAAAATCCATCAGAACTCTTTTCAAACCTTTTCTCAGTGAGATAGTATTTATTTCTCCCAAAAAGCATATGCTGCCTTGACATACATTTAACGTCAATGGCCACCAAAGCTGAAAGCATCGAAGAAGAAGAAATGTCAGGAATGGAAGAAGGAGTAACCTATGGCATGCATCCTTGTTGTCCATCAAATTATGCGGTAACCTTGGCACAGAAGGTCAGTGTATTGATTTCTATCAGTCTCACAATAATTAATCAACAACGTCACCCACAAAACAGACTTGTAAATATATATATAGACAGGAAGTTTATCCATATGAATAAATGCCAGACAACCAGAAATTAGTGGATCATATTACTATTTCATTTCATTCAATAATCACCATAGATTTTATCAAAGATTTCAATTATATATATATAACCGAGGGCGCTAAGGTGAATGATGATTAGGGCTCTCTCCTTTCTTAATAAAGTGTCAAGGGTTTGATCCTTGTCTTCAAAATGGAACATCTTTAAAACCCATAACCAGCATCTACCCCCAACCTACTATATGCGAAAGGATTAGTCATTATATCCGAAAGTGGATATTTAGAGAAACAAAAAAAAAATATATTTTTTGATGAGTAGCATTACTCAACTAAAATTAATGATAGTGGATGATATTTTATTAATTGTTGCATGGATTGTCACTATAGGTGATTGCAGAAGCTATTGGGACATATTTTGTGGTATTTGCGGGGTGTGGTGCTGTGGCTGTGAATAAGATCTATGGTTCTGTCTCGTTTCCGGGCGTTTGCATCACATGGGGTTTGATTGTAATGGTCATGATTTACTCTGTTGGTCATGTCTCTGGAGCTCACTTCAACCCTGCAGTTACCATCACTTGGGGCATCTTTCGCCGCCTCCCTTTTAAAGAGGTAATAGCTTCTTTTCAGAAGTATGTATGTTGAATAAGTAATGTTATTTGGATTTATAATATAAAAAATAATATCTTAACATTCTTTTATTTAGTATTTAATGAAATGCGAGATTTAAACTAAATAAGATTCGTATCTTATTTAATTGTAGATAAGAGTATATCAATATAATGTCACTCAAATTACAAGTATAAATATCATGTCTCATTTTGAATTTCTACGTGCACTTTCTTTTCTACATTAATTAATGATGAACCAATCACAAACTACCCCTTAATTTAGTAGTTCTTCTTGAGCCATCTGTTATCAAATTCAACTATCTGATATCTCAGTCTTAATTAAAAGAAGAAAAATAAATAAATAATGTTTAGTGATACTAAAATTATTTTTCATGCATTTTGTATGAAACTTAGAGTTCTATTATATGAGCATTAACTTCATAACTCACAAATATGGATTTTTTATTGGGTTATAACTTATGTTGAGTATGTCTTAATTTCATTTATGTTGGATACAATTAATGAAGTAGTTGTTTGATTTCACCAACTTAATGACTTGTACATACATATAGGTGCCACTATACATTGTGGCTCAGCTAGTGGGGTCTTTACTCGCAAGTGGCACATTGAACCTCATGTTTGATGTCACACCTCAAGCTTATTTTGGGACGTTACCTGTTGGATCTACTCGCCAGGCCTTAATTGCTGAAATCATCATCACCTTTCTCTTGATGTTTGTCATCTCTGCCGTTTCCACTGATGATAGAGCGGTTTGCACTTCAAATGCGTTTCACTTTTTGTGTTTAATTTATTATTACTATGAACCTAAGATTATATTCTGAGTAGCTTTTGCTTGGGGCTTGATTAATTTGCAGGTAGGTCAATTGACAGGAGTTGCTGTTGGAATGACTATAATGTTGAATGTCTTTGTTGCTGGGTAATTAACTACTAGTTGATGTGTTTCAGTATTGATTTTACACATGACTAGTAACTGCATGTTTGAATTTTAGTTAGGAGCAATGTTATGTGGCTAAAAAATATTATCATAAAAACTATGGTAATTATTGGATAAAAAAAGAAGTCATTTTCAGATTAACCAAACCATAGTTTGAAAATTATAAATCAAATGCACCCTAGCTAACTGATACGAATTTCTGAATACAATTGAAACCTGCATTTTCTTGCAGGCCTGTATCAGGAGCTTCCATGAACCCAGCAAGAAGTATTGGTCCTGCTCTTGTCAATCATGTTTACAAAGGGTTATGGGCATATGTTGTTGGTCCAGTTGTTGGAGCCATAGCAGGAGCATTTGTCTATAACTTCCTCAGAGCCGCAGATAGGCCACTTTCAGAGGAAACATAAAGGCCATCCTTGAGTTGCAACAAATAAATCCACATTAACTGCGGGAGAAAATTTTATTAGATGCATCTAGAGCGTCGTATGAATATCCTTTATATCTATTAATAAAATGACACTTCAATTAAAAATAAAAAGTCAAATGTGAATTCCAATTAAAATGTTACTCTGTTAATATACGTGGAGTATATATCCACGAGATGCTCCATCTAAAATTTCTCGTAACTAAAGATCGATTTGGAGGAGTTGAGTTATTTCCTTTCCTTTTTTGTTTCTTCAAGTTTGAACTTGAATAATTTACTCGGTTGATGTCTAGGTAAGCACGATGCAGTAAATAAGTAGATTGACGTGGTTTTAATAAATTAGTGCTTCAATGCAAAATATTTGTGAATACATTTTAAATTTTACAATTTTTGTGACCCCCTCTATGTTTTTTTTTGGGATGAAAATTGTGGCCCCCCGTATCACTCTTACCTGGTTGGCTGAAGAGTTTATATTTCTTTTCCCGAATATAATTCCGTGATGAATATAAATTTACAGGTTTTTCAAAATCCTTATAAAATTTAAGAGTATTGATACTTTTTAGTTATTTTGTTATTAAGACCGTAACATGTATCTCACTAACTCAATTTATTAAAATATAAAAAATCAAAGATTTAATCACAACTGCTGAAAAAGATTATTGATATCTTATAGGTATGGAAAACTCTAAATTTTTATATATGACTTTCTTTCTAAAATTTTTACTGGCCCATTTTTTCAACGGGTTTCAGTTTTACCAATTATTCAACTATATAATTTGGGATTCAATTATCAAATCAGGTCAACACTAAATTTCTACCGGTGTACTTGTAACTCGGTTTAAAGGAAATAATGTCTCGAGTCTTTATCTACTTATTCGAGCCACCATTATTCGACTTTCAAAGTATTGATTAATTAGTTATTGGATCGTTTTGGTCTTAGTTTTTTTTTTTATTATTATTCCTCTTTTATTCATAATTATGTTTTTGGAGATCCTCATCCAGCAGTACGTGCTTGGATTTCTTCCAAAAGAAGGTCATGGTGTGTATTGTTGGGTTTGGGCTCACTCCTATGTGGGGAAAATCCCAAAACCAAGTTAGCCCACTTACCTAATTAGAGGAGTCAGCTAGGGTAAGTTTAGAGAGCTCATTTTGGCCACAATCCCGCAGCTACATAGAGAGAGAAGAGAGAAACTCGGCCTCCACTTCCCATTCATTTTCTGTCACGACCTGTCACCTTTGATCGGAGTTTGCAAATTCGTTCACCGTTGGATCGAGCTGAAATTTGGACAGCAGGTTCCTGAGAGGTGGTTCTTCATTCTGAATGGTCAGATCATTGAGAAAACGTCTGGAGAGTGAGATATTACTCACAAACAGAGGTGCTGTTTCGGTTTGCGGAATCAGCTTTTCTGGTTTAAGCTGTCACTGTAAATCGCAGTTTGAGAAGTCGTTCACCGTTGGATCGGGCTGAAATTTGGAAAGAAGCTTCCAGACAGATGTTTCTTCATTCTGAACGGTTAGATTGTTGAAATGAGGTCCGGAGAGTGAGAAACTGGTCTCGGAAAGAAGCTCCAATTTTGGGGTATTTCACATTTCCTTGTTCTCAATTTTATGAATTGATGATTGGTTGGTTTTAGGTTGTTGTTGGCACGATTTGTGCATTTATTTGAGACTCTCTTGTACCTATTTTGATCATAGTGGAGCTATTTCATTGGTCTGGACGACCCGTGGTTTTTGTCTCTCACATTGAGGGAATTTTCCACGTTAAAAATCTTGGTGTATTGTTCCGATTATTGTTCTGGTTTATTTGTGTTGATTGCTACCATTATTTCGCTGCTAGAATTGTTGCTCCTCTTGTTCTTGCAAGTAGGGAATTGTGTGTTTAGTTCCCAACATGTATGTGGCAAGTTATGGTTCTACCTTGTGATTTCAATGTTTCAATAACGAGGAAATTTATAAGATGAATAGAAGAAAAGGTACGAGGAATATAGAGGATAAGGGACACTCAATAGTGGGGAAAGGGAAAGAAAACAACAAAGAAAGAAGAGAAAAATAAAGGGAGCAAAGCTGCCCCATCTCTCTGCATATTTATTGAGTCCTCCTCCTTAGAAGGATCATGTTCGTGACACCAAATCAAAGCCAAATGCCTAGACTTTAATCCAAATCAGCTACTGAGAGCCTGAGCCAATTAAACCTCCTTAAATATACAAGTGTTCCATTAATTGTATTTTAATACATGTTATCAATTCTAACGAGGGTGAGCCTTGAGATAATAGCAAGATTGTTATCTAGTGACCAAGAAGTCATCCGGTTATACTTTGAAAACAGTTTCTTTGGTTATGAAATGAGATAGTGTACATCTACTCTCCTCAAATAACATTGATTGGGAACCGGTACACTAGAACACCCATTTTATATTTTATTGACTCTATATCATATTATACTGTATAAACAAAAATTTTAATTTATTCTGGCATAAATTACATACACACGCATGACACAACATTAAAAATAAATATTTTTTATGGAGCAAAATGTTTGTCATGCTTAGCATCTGTAGTTTGGTTTGTATTTGTATTCATTTGCCCTTTCTTTACCAATTCTATGAAAGGTACAGTGTGTGATTGGTAAATAGTTGCAAGTTGGATTGTTTATATTACAAGCAAATGCAGAGGACCCATGCAGTAGTTACCATGGTTATTTGAACCAACTTTGATAGCACGCTTACAAGTTGCTGTAATGTCAACTGCATTCACCAGTGTTTAGACATTTTTCACTATTTTATGCTTTCACAAACCGGGCTTGCTGTTGCACTCCTCCCTTATGACTTGATATATACTAACAAAAAATTTCGATTTCTCTGGTGCTGTCATGGGAGTCCTGCACATGGACATGGTCTATGCTCTATTTGTTCTTCCGTGGATAGTTGAAGTTAATGGAAAACTATAGAATCAAGTACTTACCACTAGGCCATTGAATCCTATGAGTGAAGCTGGCTAATTAAAGCCAACAATCTCCCCCCAGTGTCAGCCAGGGAATTTGAACCCATGACCTTACTCTAATAGCACTTGTTGGAACAAGCGCTTACCACTAAGCTAAAAGCTATAGCTGTTAACAAGAGCACAACCTTATTTCCTTGAAGGGTCAGAACCGCATCTAGCTTGAGAGGCTGCACCCATTACAGGCGCCATGGGCTGGAATGTTAAGTCCATCAAATTCTAAAGGTGACGCTTGCTAATTAAAGCCAACAAAAACCAACTCCAAATTTAGATGCTTTGTTCAATGTGACGAAGGTACTCAATTTTACCATTCACAGATGCAACTTGGATTTATATGCATTATTTTATGCTACCTTTTGCTTGGTAGTCAGAGTTTACATATGATATGAAATAGTATCCATACTGCATAGTGAAGTTCAATGCACAGTGGGACCTGTTTCATGTTATAAGATAATGAAATCGATTTATCCATCAAATTATGGGTGCTGGCATTCCCTGTGAGTAGGACACTGCAGCCAGCATCACATGATAGGTCATATGGCCTTTGTTGACATGCATTGAGCCATTCGATTCATGCTCTAAGGGCTATTATGATTTTGTAGCTCATCCATTTTACATCTCAAATATGTAACGGACAAAAGAGATACACATTCCAAAGCTTAGATGATAAAAAAGAAATAATGAAAATTAAATATTGCAAATTTTTGTCACCTGTTGATATACTAACAACAAAGGAAGTTCTCTGTTTCCCATGTCTTGTGAATATCTTATACATTTTTCAATTTCTCCAACTAGTGGGATAATTTTTGGCTGTAGAAGTAGCAAGAGCTTATATACTCACACGGGTCGTGAAATAAATACACCTTAATCATTAAGATAAACTTTTATTTACTCTTTGTTATGAAAATTTTTTATATTATTATCCAATTGTTACAGCAGAGCACTATATATCAATAACTGGCATCCTGATAGTGTATTGTTGGATGATATAAATGGATGTATTACAATAATTATAGTTTCTAGTTTTACCAATGAACTGGTAAATGATAGTTTCACTGAAGATATCAAGATTTTGATCCACACACTAAAGATACAAAACTGGCCTTGTATTTTTGGCTTCAAAGAGAGGAGGCGATGAAGGCATCGATATGACATGGCGAAACATGTTCATACCTTCCAAGTAAATCACAGATTTAAAAAGCGTTGAACTTCGCAGAAGAAATGGTTAAATTTTTGCATCAAAAGTGATTTTGGAATTGTTCTGCATTGAGTATTAGACTCAGTTCACCAATAAGTCTATGCTAGGGAAGAAAAGAATCAATGGAAATTAAAATAAATGAAGATGAATAATTAGAACAAAGTCTGAACAAAAACAAGGAAGAGAAATCAAACATTTGATCTTGTTTCTTGGACATTTAGCTTAGCTTCATGAAGTCATCCAAATAACACTGCAACCGATAGTGCTCCCAAACCAACCAAAGCTAGCAACCCCACAGCCTTGCTTTGAGCAGCAGAGAAATAATAGTACCCATCTGATGGCACACCCGGTACATATATGAACCTTGGCGGAGGCGGTGTTGGTGGTGGTGGAGATGGCGGTGGTGGTGGCCGTGGCGGGGGCGGCGATGGCGATGGTGGGGAGGATATCTCAGGGAGGGGTAGCATCGGCGGTGGACTACACTCCTCCGGGGAGGAAATCTCAGGGAGGGGTAGCGGTGGTGGTGGAGAAGGAAGAGGAGGAGGTAGTGGAAGTTGCTTGCCGCATGAGTTTCCACAACGACATGATCCACACTTGATTTCAGTGCCTGTTGGCTGGGAAACCACTGGTTGGTCTAACTTGCTAGAAGATGTGATGGCTTCAATTGCAGGTGAGAATGAAATGCACAAAAGGAGTAGCACTATTGTAAGTTTTTGAGGAGACCAAGTGTGTGTATGAGACACCATTGTCTTAGTAGGGACTTGAAATTTGGCTCTTTTTTGTATCAAGGTATATAAATAAGAGCTTGTGTATGAAGCAGGATATTGAACTTTCGGTGATGTTCTCGGCTTACGTTTATTGCAAGAAAAGGATGCCAAAGCAAAGGTCACCAATTAAGTTACTCAGGTCCATATTGTAAAATGCATGCGGAAAACTAATCTTGATTTGTTCTCTTGGTGGAATGTTTGTGCACTTTTGATGAAAACTTATGTTTGGTTGTTATAATATGTAGGGTTAATTTTGAGAAACCTGAAGTTCTGAGAAGGGTTAATTGTGTGTACAACTGTTATTGATAGTTGATACCCACTAACATGTAGCAATATATTCCCTTCACTACTGATAGCCTGTAAGAATATTCTTGCCTTTTGCTTAAGGCATGGTAATGATAATTATGTTCGTCGCATATTGAAGTTTTATGGGTATTGCATGAGTTTAAGGTTGTTAGACGTAAAATTGTACTATAGCTTGTGCTATTGGACTATCTTATGTAAAAGAAAATTGATGAATTGCAGCAGCAATTTAGATTTTAACAGTAAATTGAAGTATTAAATTGAATAAAGAAAGAGGTAAAAAAAAAACAAAAAATTAATTACATCCGACTTGGCCAGTTTTAAGAAGTTATCGTACAAATAGCATCACTTTACAATTAATAAGTTGCAAATGTATAGTAGTTAATTGTTTCAAATACCACTTTAAAATTTCAGTTTGTAATTTTTCTTTTTATAAGTCCAACTCAATCTTTATTGGTTCTTCTCTTTCCCTTGCATCTATCAGATTAACAATAGAACAGAATGCCTACTTCACTTTTCAAAAAGAGCAAAGCTGGCAATATTCTTCCCCTCTTAGGTGACCAATTTTTGGCATCTTCATTTAATGTTAGCTTGAACATGACTTATGGTCTTTTCTGTTCATCCATGTTTGTATGGTCGAAGGGTAACACTCTGGCCTTTTAGTAAGGTTTAATCATTAGTGATTTGATTGAAAGACCTTTGAGTGCCTTACCTAGTAAATTAGCCAGTTATCTACAGAAAGATATAAAAGAAAAGTTGCGTGCCTTAATGCCTTATGTTGCTTCTTATTCCCAAAAGCAAACATGTTATTTAAATTATTAGAGACATTAAAAAAGGCTACAAATAAGAAAAAGATTGAATCTAACAATAGTGTAAGCTACTACGACTTATGTTGCAAGTCGTATAGTGTCTCCATGACTATATCTAAGAACTTGTTACAAAAGTGTGCATTCCTGATGAGCAGTTTTGTAGCTACTGAAGTTTCTTTTATTATGTCGTCAAATGATTAAGAAGATTAATATTAGTGTAGGATAAATATAAATATTAAGAAAAATAATAAATGATATTAATAATTGAATAAAATATATTAAATAAACTAATATATTTTTAAATATTAATTAATACAGCACAATATTTAAAGCTGATATTGAATGAAATGCTTTGAAAATATGAAATTTATTAAGGATAGTATTGAAAAAAAATTAATATTTTATTAAAATATAAAATTGACAGATATTTTAAAATATGAATTTATCTTGAAGTGAAAATATTCTAAAAGAAAAGGGTACTAATTAATATTTAATGCACATGTTCCTCTAATTGATGAAGGGATCGGAGTTTGCTTTAGTTTCTTTTTTTTCGGTAGCATTATGGATGATTCTACAGGCATTTGACCAAAAGTTACAAATTTGAACATAAGCAGTGCTATATTTTTGTAATATTCGTGTAAACAAATTTACATAAATCAACAATTATTATTTTGCAAGATGTTTATTTAACCGTGTAAATTTCAAGATCGACTTATCTTTTGAAGACAAAATCTGGTGCATGGAAACAATTTTTTTTTTAAAAAATAACAATTAAGAAAGGAATCATATTCCCGGGATGGGGATTAAGAAAGTTGCACTTCTGACCTTTTTTCTTTGGGACGCGATGAACCACCCCCTTTACACCTCTAGAAAATTCTAGGTCACTTTGCAGTTGTACGTCAACCATTCAAGTAAAGTCCCTATTTGCATCATCAGATTCATCTTGAGACAAATTTGAAGTGCAATGAGTAGGGGAGGAAAAAGTGTTTGCCAATTGGTGAAGTTGTGTTTGTTTGAGAGTAAAAATAAGCTAAAAATTATATAAATGGGCTTATGAGCTAGTGTATATTTAAAACTTATTTTTGTAAATTTTACTTTTATTTTAATCTCTCAACCAAACAAATATATGAGATAACTCAATGTCTAAGAGTGATTGATAAGCGTGAGCTATAGGCTCTAGCTCCCATCTTTTACTTCACTTATTCAGGGGTGGAAACATAAATTTTGAAAAAGGGGATTAAATTAGTTAACATAAATAAAATAAATAATTATATAAAAAGCATTAAATAAGTCACCATATAGTTTTTTTTATCCAAATTATTGGTAAACTATACTTTGTTTCATCATCTATCTTCTTTTTCCATAAACCAATTAGTCAATAGTATTTTTGTTAGACATCTCTTAGACTCAATAAAACAAAGTTGATAAGAAAAAAAATCCTAAAAAACATATTTTAAAGATATTTATATGTTTCATACTTTCATATCACATATAACTACACCAAAGAAACTTTTATTATTTGTTATTTATTATACTCCCTCCATTTGATTTTTCAATGAACCAAATTTGTCCAAAACAGCTATTATTATGAAATGAAAGTAATATCTATAAAGGTGATTAACTTTTTTAAATGGATGATAATATAAATATACATATAATTATACAATATAAGAATACTCCCTCGGCCATTGTTCGTTTCAGTTTTGCCGCAAATTAAACTTTTTCAAAATCTTAATTTGGTCGGAGTATCTCAAAGATTGACGTAAGACTACTTATTTAACAGAGTTACAATACTCTTTAAATAATTTAAACTTCAGGAAGAAGGCGACTTACTTCACAGTGCATATCCAAGCCTTGTTAGTTCATATTTTATATTCCCTTATTATTCATGCATTTA
Organism: Dalbergia cultrata; assembly: GCA_031216105.1. Lineage (NCBI taxonomy): Eukaryota > Viridiplantae > Streptophyta > Magnoliopsida > Fabales > Fabaceae > Dalbergia > Dalbergia cultrata. The sequence goes on from CM062352.1 coordinate 46,647,915, forward strand.
TTTCAAATCTTAGGCTTGTAAATCATGAATTGTTGGTTTCAAGTGTGAATTTGGAGTCTCATATTAATTAAATTTAGACTAAATAAATAGTATATATGATTGGAGGATCTATAAACTCATTAACTTAAGACTCAAAAAATGGTATCAAAGTGCTAACAATTCTGATAAATAGCAATTTTTCCCAAAATATAAGGTCTAATATGGTGTGCTCCCCCTCAGCTTCTACATCCAGCAATTATATTTGTCATCAATATGAAAAATGTGAAATTTGATTTAATTCAACCACATCCTAATTTTCCAAGTTCCAAATACAGCCTACTTTTTCTTTTCTTTCTTTTTTTTGTCATGAAATATAGCCTACTCAAGCTATTGAGGGGAAGTTGAGTGTCTTTGCTTCTTTTTTCTCTTTTTGGGTCGGTAGTCAATTTTTGCATTTTTAGCCCAAGCCATCAGGTGGACCCTGCTTTGCAAATAATGTTTTGGGCATCTCAAATTAATAAACTCATCGAGCATTTGAGTCGAAGCCCGCTTTTACTATATAGGAAGAGTATCCTGTTCTTACGGATCAAGGTGTACCCTTTTCTTGGGAACACACCACGAGCTGTGAGTAAAGTCGTTCATTGTAATCCAATTGGTTTTTACTTTTTACTAAGGAAAATTGACCTTGATTTCTACTGTGGATTGAATGTAACATAATTTAATTGCGCACTGCTATATCAATAGCATAAAAATTATAATCAACTATAAAGATATTAATTAAAATGGTCTTACCTGAGCTCCTCTTTCTCCTTTTCTAACTTAGCAAGTATAATAATTGTGTAGTCCCTTGCAAGGACATGGGCATGGGCATGGGCATGGGCATGGACATGGCTCAAGATGCAAACTTAGCTCAATAAAGCCAGAACACAATGACACAACAACACGCGTCAAATAGCTGTCCCAAACAATGACACGTGTTGCAACAAATGTCTTCACCTTCTTCTGACACGTAACACATCAAGAGATAAACCCTCCAATCACAGAATCCCAAGCATAAACCTCTCATATCAAACCTAGTCTTCCCCTCCTGGTAAGAAATTCAAATTTGTCCTATATAAAGACCAATCCCCAAAACTAGAACATAATCAAGTTTGGGTAGCGTAACTCTTCCTTCCGCTCAATTTCACAAAAATATTAGTACCAAACAAACCTCTATATAGTGCTAACCTCGTCCTATTATCTTGATCATATACATATTTCTATTGACGACAAGATGGTTGGAATAGGGATTCCAATTTGCGTGCAGTGTGGCAACACCGGCAACCCTTGCCGGTGCAAGGTGGTGGGGCCAACGTTGGGGTTCTTGGCCTTCGCCGCCGCAGCGGTGGTGGAGTGGCCGGTGGGTGCTCTCGTCTATTGCTTCCGCCACATGAAGGGTCGCAAAATCATGGCTCATCCTGCCACCGTGGTCTACCCTTCAGTCACCAATGCTATTCCCATTTAAGTTACACTCCTCACCCCCCACCCCCCAAATAAAAAAAAAATTTAATGTATTTGAGGTATGATATTAACTTAAGTTTTCTTTTCTAGTGACCTAGACACGGATGGTGCGTGACTTCCAATTTGAATAGGATGTGTTTGGTGTGCTATTTTCTCAGTTTCTTAACACTGTAGTAATACACGGAATAGACTTGCTTTGTACCAGGCAAATATATGTATAGATTCTCTCGCCTTAAGATGCTGCTTGTATGATCGACATTTGAGTAGTGAACATCAACTGATGATATTTGTTCACACGCTTTTCATAATCATATTATTATAATTATTCAAATTTAAGAAATCTTATTCAAGGATTTAGAGAGGAAGATGGAAATTAAATCTCTTGGGCAGCGCATAAACACTATTTCCTGTTTCTTGAATTATCGATATGGACCCTCGTCGTGTGTGGTGTCACTGATGTGGCCTCCCTTTTCTGTTCTCCATTTGCAGCTCTAATAACGTGAGTTTAATTTTGATATATGAAGAGTCTAATTTTTCTTTTTTTTTTGTACATAGTCATCTAATATATTGCATTCGTCATTTAATCTTAAATTCCATCCCACTGTTTTGAAAATAATTCACAATGTAGTCAAATTAAAATTAAATTTTAATAACATTTGTGTTTAGAGTTAAGTAAACTTCAAAATTGCAAACCAAAATACCATGCTATATGGCATCACCATCTTTGGACCAAACGTAGGAGCTCTTTTGTTTTATTTATCTAGGATCACGTGCAAGTGTCTGGCTGGAAAATATAATTTTTATGGCGACACTAAAATTGTCGGAAGACAGGCCCCCACTTTATGCAAGGAAGAAAAAGGATTGTGAGGCCCAGGTTCATTCGACGGGAGATTGGCTACAGATATTGCTACACATACATAAATAAAAGTATTAGAATTTGGACAATTTCGAACCATTCAACTTAAGAACATACAAGAGGGGGCATGAAAATCTTCTTTTCCTAAATAATATCTCATTTGGTCTCTTAAATTATTTATCTACATATGAAAATATAAGAATAAAAATAAATTTAAAAGTTTATAAGTTATTAAATATATAATATCAATTTGTCCTATATTAATAAATGATTAAAAATACAGGGAATAAAGTATTATTTGAAAATAAAATATTTTCATACAGTTAGTCAGTCTCAATTCATTGCCGCCAATAGAGGTTTTTATCAATCACTTGTCTGTCATGTAGTGTAGGCTAGCTTTCACTCCATTATATGGTTTAATGTTTGCCATAGAGGGGATGGCTAGCTTTGCAAAATTCCAAGTCCTCCATGCAAAGCACATTGATTTTGACCTTTTATGAAAGAAACTGAAATCAGGAACTGGAATCCAACAAATACTTTGTTAGCTATAGATTAGCCAAGTTGTTAACAGAGATAAGGTTCGTAACACTGACTCAGACTGAATCATTTAGTAAAGCTTATATCGGGCGTATTGCATTGATTTTCAATCAAATTTTAGAATTCTTCACTGTCAACTTTCTTTTTTCATCTCTCTCGAGTCTCAATACTTTATCTTCAGCTACATTTTGTTCCGGGTTTTCCGATGCTTCTTGCATGAGATTTTATTTGCCTGGTAGTTTTTAGTTATTTAATTGTCATTAATTGATCAAAATAATGCTTATACTGTTATACATCTTATAATTGCAGGACTAATAGTAGTTAATTAGACCGAGTTTTCTCAAATTAGGCGAAGGCTTCTCATTTGTGTCATTTGGGAGGCTCTCTCTTTTTGTGATGCCATTATTAGCGTTATGTATCCATGAATAATTGCTTGCAATTTATTTATTTTTTAAAATAATTTACTTAAGAGAAATTTGTATGATATTCCTGCAATATAGGCCATGTGCACTTTTGTCCAAAACTTAAAAAATGTACAAATCAACCTTTTAAACTTTTATAAATGTACATTTTAGTCAAAATAAGTATATTATTGTCTATACCCACATGAAATTTGAAATATCAGTAAATTAACCCCTTTAACTTTTTTAAATGCGCAACTTAATACTCTATATTTTCTTAAATTGGTGATATTTTCTTTAATAATTGATAGAAAAATTAGCACATTTTTTTAAAATTTAGGGTCTAAAATACACATAACCTATTATTCAAGGGATAAAGTGTATTTTTTTATTTAAAAAATATTAATAATGAAGTTATTAGGGTCTTAATATCAGCTTTAATTTTGGAACATGGTTTGTATATTTTTGTTTTCATGATATTTAATTATATGTTATTAGGAGTGTATCATTAAAATTATTTGACTTTTATTATAATCATCTTAAAACTAATATATTACAGCTTGTTTGTTTACAACTCCACTATTTATGTGTTACTTCTCGAGATGCAATTGAAGAAAAGAGTTCTCATACTTTTTCTTAACAAAAATGCGTCGAAATTGGAAAATTCTCTATGAATCTTACAGGGAAAAATATATTTTAGCTAACTGAATTTTAATTCATATGCAATTTATATTCTAACTTTTCAAAATGTGCATGATGATATTCTAATTTTTTTTCAAACGATACAAAATGTAAAATATCCTTTAACATAATTTTGGTAACCAGTGAAAGTATGATTTATGTGCATTTTAACCTTTGGTGTTTCTAATTTAATTTTTGTAACCTGACACCCTGATATGATCTAAGGTTTTGCACTATTTAGAAAGTTCAAGACATTTTGCTTTATCTGAAAGTTTAATGTGTCATAATACATGTTTTAAAAAGTTAAAGTGTGAACTATACATGACCTAAAGTTTAAGGAGGGAAGAATGTATTTAATCCGATATTGCATGCCAAACCAATGACAAAATGTGATTAGTTGACAACCGAAAATAATTTATACTAACTATATATAAATTTTAATTATTTAAAATTTGTAAGAAATTAGCGATATATTCTCTTATTTCTATTCTCGTTTGATGTATTGTGCATGAAATTAGAGTTTAAAATGGGCACTCTAATTGTAATTTTCACGTTTACAAGTAGAATTAGAATTATAATTTTACATTTCAATTCCAAGGAATTAAAAAAACTAAAATGAATCATTATTAATTCCTAATATATATCATATGAATTGTTAATTCTAAAACTTATCAAACATCTTTTTTGTGATTAAAATCTATATAATTATTTTTCTTTCTCATTTATTTTCTAATAATCATGTTGCAATTTTTTAGTAAAAACAAATATAAAATTTAAGATTCTAAATCAATTGTAATTCTTTAAAATTCACATTACAATTTCAATTCCAACATCTACATAGATCATGTGATTGCTAACAAATGATTTTTTAACATTATTATTATTATTAGCTGTATTTAATTAAAGACATAAAATGCGCACAATTAATATACAAATGGAAAAATGTCACATTTATTTTGATCTAAGCGATAGGTGGTCTGAAAGATTCCCAATCTCATTGACATCTTGACAAGAACATCCACTATTCATTTTTTTTGGTTTTGTTTTTGCCCCTTCTAAAGCTAAAATAATAATTGCACCCAGCAACTAAAAAGCTCACATCTAAAACTGTGACCAATGAAACAAACCAACGTTACCCCACAGTGATCACTGCTATTTTAATACTTAAAAATGGTGTCTAATTGACATACCTATTTTATTATTTTTAAATTTAATAAATGAGTGGATAAATATAGGGTCATAATCACATTTAATAATAATAGAATGAGTATCCTAATTGAATACTAATTTTTAAGTGTTAAAATAGTATTTTTATAGAATATTAGCCCACATCACAACTATTCCAAGAAACAGAGGCTTCCAAAATTGAGTAGCCACCAATAGCATCATCTACACCTTAAGGTCCACAAAAAGAAAACGATCGCATTGGCTAAAGAACCTTTGCAGTTAATCAAGCGCAGTACCACGTAGAAGGCAGCCAAAGCAGTTGATCAAAAGGTGCGTAACTAAAAATGATAAATAATTAAGTGTTTATTGATGAAACAAACCTAGTACCAATGAGGAACAGCCTTCTACCAACTATTTCTACTATTTTAAAAATCAGAAACCTTTCATTGATTCAAATGGTTCTAGTTCAAACTCAAAAGGAAAAGTTTTACTGCTCTCTATAGTTCAGACCCAAAAAGTTTTCGTTTCTTGTCTTTTAAGTAAAATTTTGAATTCAAGTTTTATATATTTAAAAAATTGTTAGAAGAAATTTAACTTTATTATAGATCACCTCAACTCAAGTTAAATTAATTAGGGTTCATCAGATACTTAGTATTATTGGTTTAGATCTAAACAAGATGTCACATAAAATACTCAGAGTTCTAAATCATGTTCTAAATCATGTGGTCTTTATTTGAAAGCTTCTCAAATATGTTATTTTAATATATAGAAATTGGTGTCTAATTGAAACATCTATTCCTTTGAATGTTAAAATAATATTTTTGAGAAATCTTCTTTAATTTTCTTGGTTCCCAAATCCCAAGTAACATCAGGCAATTAGAACTAACATTAAAGAAATAAAGTTAAAACATGAATTGGTCAGAGGAAAATGTATAATTTAACCAGCTAATAACTTAATGTGACCAGTATGTACCAAAAAAAAGTATGACCGGTGACTATACAAAGGGCCCCAGACTCCAAAAGCAGACAAAGCGACGACTCAAGTCCACCACTCTAAGTCAAGTTAACCCCTTCAAGAAGCAAAGCCCATTTGCCCTGCGATCGGAAGATGATGCCAAAGCAGTACTTTTACTGCCATTACCAAAGGTAATTTAATTTAGATGGTGGTAATGGATTCTGATTAGAAAATACACTTGCACAAATTATGTGAGGCATGAATAATCTGAATTATTTTAAAAATAAAACTAAATTTAGATTGAGGTGTCATTTAATGACTTATATAAGACTATGGTATAACTAATAAATTTGTACATGAAAAATATTGTTTAGTGCAAAACGAAAATGTTACACTTTATTCGAATAGCAAGGATGAATTCCATTGGCCTTTCTTGAGGATAAGCAATATTGCACATTATACCTCTCAATTCATCACTCTAACCATAGTTATCAGACTCGACCCAGTAGTCGACTCTTGGGTCATGACTCGTTAGTTCAACCGTGGAGTTCTTGGTTCAACCGGTTGAACCGGATTTAATTAAATAAGCATGTAAAATTATAGTTTAATGTAATTTAATATGTAATATATATATATTTTATGACATGATATTAAACAACTAGCCACTTGTCCCAGTGGTTGCCTTACCCGCCCAAGGCCTATTGATACTGATGGCCCTGGTTCGAATCCCCTCGGTGCCAATTTTGATCAATGCATTTAAAAAACTTCATCATCCAAATATACTATATATACAATTAATTGCATAATATATATCAAAGAGAGCATTGTCGTGGTGGTTGCTGCGATGCTTTCCTTCCCTATTGGTGCAGGTTCGAGTCCCAGCGCTTTGAAGATTTTTGGATTTCTCTGGAGCCGCCACGTGTACATGGACGAGGTTCAGAAGCTGGTTCAGCGGTTCGATGGGTTTGGCTCACGGTTCGAGGTGACTCAGGTTGAACCCGGGTTTGACCAAATTTGACCGAGTCAATGACTTGGCCCGATGGGAGAACCGATGTGGGATTCGGTTCAGATTCGAACCGGTTCGGTCCGGTTTTAATAACTATGACTCTAACACTGATACGGAGATACCAACACTTCTTATAGGATACTCAATATCATATTTTTAGATATGTTCAAAAGTGCTCATTGCAACATACCATAAAATATAAAGGAAGTTGAGTATATATATTCATAATTATAGCTGTGTAGGTTTACAAATAGAAATGCATCGTGTATAATACGGTGGAACCTTTAGGAGGATCAATATAAACTACCCAAAAACTAATGTCATATTTTGTTATTTCAAGTAAATATGAAATAGTTTCCACTTCAAATCACATGGAAATATGTAGAAATCCTCACACCTCTTTTTGAAAAGTTATTTTCCCCTTTAATTTGGTGATTCATCTTGGAAGACTTCTACTTTTACCAATTGTGAATGGTCTAGTCTAACACATTGAAATTTGAAGACCCGTAACAACTCTTAAACCAGATATTAACATATATAGCACAAAGCGTTTTTTTAACTCCCTGTTCCTTAAACAACCTGTAGTCTAGGTGACTTGGTTGATTTCTAACCATGGCAAGGCCTCTTCTTGCCTCTCCCACCCTTCAATTCTCATCATCCATGCCCATGACCCTTCTCTTCGTTGTGCTTTCTGCCTTGTCTATATTTTCTGTCATCACTTTTCTATGTGGCAGTAGCAAGATGAAGAAGCTAAAGGCACAAACGGAGGAGGAAGCAACAAGAAGTTCAATTAAAAACAAGCTCATCAAGAAGCTAAATAGCAGCCTCAGCAATAGGGCAATCTCCATGGTGAAGATGATATCTTGGAGGAAAGTGCAAGCAGAAGAAGAGGAAGAGGGATGTTATAGTGACCAAGATGAAGAGGCCCTTTGGAGGAAGAACATCTTGATGGGAGAACGGTGTCGCCCAATCGATTTTTCAGGGAAAATTGTCCATGATTCTGAGGGAAACGTGCTTCCGGATTCATCTGATCAAAATAGGAATCATTAGAAAATTGTGGGGTGTGTCTTGAATCTGCAGTTATGAGTTTGTTGTGTCTTGAATTGAGAGACTAGCTAGTTGATGACTTGACATGGTTTTCCATAAGTTGTGGAGTTTGCTGTGTAAGTAAGATGCATAATAAACTTGGCAACTTCTTTTGTATAGAAACTCAGGTCATGTGAAAGCACCTTCTTGTAGCTTTTTGCGCAGTTTGTGTGGACTTTGCAGTGTGAGACACAGAGTTTAGCAACTTTTTCTTGAACTGATGAAGGGTTTTCAGTTTTCTTTTATGTTGTTAAATGCTTTCCTTTGACTTCTTTAATTAATTTTCTAGTAGTTACTATTGCTTTCCTTTGATTTCTTCAGTTTTCTGGTTTCTCGTTGGAATACTTCTCATTAGTCATTATTGATAGATTTAAGTTGCCACACAAGCTCCTATATATGTTACTGCTAACGAGTTCCTACTACAAGTTCCAATTGAAGAAGGGAATTGTATTGTGTGAACCGTGAAGTGTGAAAACTGAGAACCCCTCCTTCTGCTGCTTCTTTTGCCATTGTTCAAGTCTTTCTATGTGTAATTGTAATTTGATAAATTAAAGAGCAATTTTACATGTCCAAAAAATTACGTACAGAATCTTTTATAAAATCCATGATAATTATTGAATAAAGTAAATCTTCATTTGGAAGCTTGTAAGAATTTAGCGGTCATTTTGAACTTTGGTCTCTTTGGTACATGCTTTTAAGTTTTGGGTGATTACTCATGTGCCTTTGATGGTCAATACCTACCATGCCTAAGGTGATATGGTTTGCTTTGCAATTGACACTGGTAAACTTCTATTCCTTACTCTGTTCCTCTTCTCCATCATCTCCGCCTGACCACTATCAAACCGAGTAGCAACTCTTCCAACCACTTATGCGACGACCGAGGCGGCCACCACCACTCCCACCGTCGCCAACCACTGCCACCCACAGCCACCTTCGCATCTTGTCGTTTTTTGCTATCATTGGTGTTGTTTAACGAGTTAATTAGGAAGGTGATGCGGTTGATTGGGTGTTTGACATATGTATGAAGAGTTGGTGGTGTTACATTCTGGAACATGGGTTATATGTAATCTAAACAAAATGTGAAATTAGGAAGGTTAATAATTTTATGAAAAATAATTAAATCCCAAAATTTGACAGAAAAAGAAAATATCATGAACGAGAGGAAACGAAGTACAGACAGTCTGAATTTTCGAAAAAAAAAGAAGAAGGAAAAAAAAGGAGTTAGTGAAAAAATTGAATTCATACTATTCCAAATAAAAAAGAAGAAGAAAAAAAAGTGAAAAAGTGAATTAGAAAGGTTAATAATTTTATGAAGAATAATTAAACCCCCAAATTTGACAGAAAAAATATCATGAAAGAAAGGAAATGAAGTTCAGATATTCTGAATTTAAAAAAGAAAAATAAAAAAAAAGCAGTTAGTGAAAAAACTGGATTCGGACTATCCTAACTCAGTAAAAAAAAAAAGAAAAAGAAAAAAGTGAAAAAATTAATTAGAAAGGTTAATAATTTTATGAAAAATAATTAAATCTAAAAATTTGATAGAAAAAGAAAATATCACGAAAGAAATGAAATGAATTTTGGGCAATTCAGGTGACAAAAAAAAATTGAATTAGTGAAAAAAAAAATGGAACATAAAAAATAAGGTGCATACAAGCGAAAGGCCAGGAGTGCTACCCGGTCTGACAGTGGGTAGCCTTGAAGGGATAGGAGCCTATAGGTGTCAATTGCAAAGCAAATCACATCACCTTAGATATGGTAGGCATTGATCATCCACATGAGTAATCACTTAAGTTTTAATGTTCCTTTGTTTTTCTGGTTGGGCCTTTTGATGTATTTTTTCGGGCTTTTTAATGTATTTTAAAGCAAATAAAGCTGCTGATGGACATGCTAATTGGGCCCTGGACCAGGACTGTATTGTTCATATCTGGACCCAACCCTCCACTGACATCTAATGCAATTTTTTGGCTGATGTTGTCGGCGATCTGCAACCCCTGCCGTTGTTGTTTCACTAATTTAATTTTATTGGGCCTTTGGACTCTCCTTATTACTAAAAACAAATAGCAAATAGCAAAAGTTTAATTTTAATATACTGATTGTATAAAGTAATTTTAGACTGTTATCTAGTTAAATTATTTTATTTGGATAACTTTTGAAATAGTGGATCTGTCTTAATTACTTTTGTTGATGACCACATGAAAATGAAGTAAAAAGAATTTTACTATTTTTACAAGTTTGCCATCACTTTTTTAGAGAAAACATTTTCGGACTATTATTTTGGTTGAAGTGCATGGAACATAAAAATATCATTTTCAAAACCCTGAACAATTTAGGAAATGTTTTCTGAATATTTTTAAAAAGATTCAACCAAACAAATTTTTGTATTTATTTTTCATTTTTACTGAAAATTAAAATAGAAAACAAGTAAACCAAAGTACCAAATGCACTCTAAAATAAAGGAAATTTCCCTATTTAAAAGTACCTTTCAGTTTTACTATTTGAAATGGATATATAATCATTCAAATTTCAATGGTTTGATCTTTTGATCAACTTTGAGGTGGGTATAACCTCTTAAATCTTTGAACCTCTTGGACCTTTCTTCCACAACCAAAAAATATAACAGAGTCCTAGTCATTTGTTCTAGTCAAAGATTATAAATTTAAACTTTATTTGTTCTATTGCAAGTTTATTAGATCTAGCACAATTATAGTTATTGTAATTTGTTTGCTACCTAGTGTTTAGGGAGCCTAGGATTAGCTTGTACTCTGTATATCTAGTTGATAACAGTAAATAAAATTCATTCTAGCACATGGTCACTTGTTCCTAAATCAAACAATTAGAATGTTGTTGGATGCAGGTGGCTATTTAGAATCAAAAGGAAACTTGATGGTTCAATATCTAGGTACAAGGCTAGATTGGTTGCTAAAGGATACACTCGATTATCATGACACCTTTGCTCCAATCATCAGACCACAAACAATTAAGCTTATTCTTTTAATTGCATTAAGCAAGTCTTGGCCTATGCATCAACTAAATGTCAAAATGCATTTTTGCATGGCACACTTCGTGAGGAAGTATTCGTGGAGCAACCCCCAGGTTTCAAGCATGACATTCATTAAGATTATGTTTGTAAGTTACACAAAGCAATCTATGGACTAAAACAAGCCACTCAAGCTTGGCATGATGAGTTAAAGTCATTTGTCCTATCATTTGGCTTTACTAACAATAAAAGTGATCATTCACTCTTCATTTATTCCATGAATGGTGTCTTAGCATATTTTTTGGTCTATGTTGATGATTTATTAGTCATTGGTAACAATTCTAACTTCCTACATGAATTCATTTCTATTTTTGTCCACAAGGTTCTCTTTAAAGAATCTAGGAACTCCTCACTACTTTCTTGGCATTGAAATTATTGCCAACAAAGCTAGTCTCTTTCTCTCTCAACAAAAGTTCATCATGGATATATTGGAAAAAATTGATATGTAAGGAGTTAAACCATCCAATACTCTAGTGTCCTCTGTAGCCAAGTTGCAACTACCTGATGGTTCTCCAACCACTGACTCTACACACTATTGAAAGGTCATTGGAGCTCTATAGTACCTCAACTTAACAAGGCCAGATTTATCCTTTGCAATAAATAAACACTCCCAATTCATGCATAAACTAGATGTGCTGCACCTACAACATCTCAAAAGGCTACTGAGATATCTTAAGCCCACCATCAAATTTGGTCTCCAACTTCAAAAAGACTCCATCCTCCAATTTAGTAACTATACTGATGCAGATTGGGGAGGGGGGGTAAATGCAAATTATGTGCATCAACTTATGCATTTATTATATTTTTTTGTGGCAACCCAATATCGTGGGATTCTAGGAAACAAAGTACAATGGCAAGGTCTTCAACAGAGACTGAATATATTGCCGTTGATTTTGCTGCATCAGAAATCATGTGGTTGTAGAATATTCTTTTTGAGTTACAAGTTCCACAACCTTAGAAACCAATTCTGTTTTGTGTCAACATAGGGGCAACCTACTTGTGCTGTAATCCAGTTCTTCATTCTAGAATGAAACTCATTTCTCTTGATTTTCATTTCGTTAGAGAACAAGTTCAATATGGGAATCTACTAGTGTCTCATGTGTCAACAAAAAATCAAATTGCAGATTTGATGACCAAGCCACTTTCTCATTCAAAGTTTGCTTTCCTTCAAGACTTTAAAAAATCCTTTATGGGAATTTCATCTTGAGTGGGCATATAACAGAGTCCTAGTCATTTGTTCTAGAGAAAGATTGTAAATTTAAACTTCATTTGTTCTGTTGCAAGTCTGTTAGATCTAGCACAATTATAGTGATTGTAATCTGTTTGTTACCTAGTGTTTAGGGAGCTTAGTATCAGCTTGTATTCTATATATTCCACTTACAGCGGTAAATAAAATTCATTCTAGCTAAAACCCTATAGAAAACAGGCACTCTGGGTCTGCTACAGCTTATAGGTCGAGCAATGAGCACAAATTTGAAGAAACACTTTAATCTGCTAATCTTAGCACTACAAATGTTGAAGCGTATATACAAATCTATATCTAAATATATGCTGTGGCATGGTGAAACAAGCCACTACAGATTCTAACAAAATTAACTTGCTTTCATAAGCACCAAAAGTCCAAAATGGTGGTGATGGTTTGGCCTTCGGTCACAGCTTTACTTAAATTCCTACAAGGGAATACTGCTATTGGCTTGCAACTATTGAGGCGCTGCTTCTGCACCGATTTCTTCACTTTCCATTGGGCTAAAACTCACTCGTTTCTGCACAATAAGGATTCAAGAAAGAACATTAGCATAATTCTCAATCATATATTATGTAATTAGTGTGAATAAAACTTGTGAATTGCTAATTAATGAGAAAATGGAACGAATTGCTAGGAAACTACCAAGTAGCATTACTTAGACCTGCTTTGAAATGTTCCTCCTTTGTTTTATCTCTCCTTTTTTTTTTTTTTTTGTCAATCGTTAACTTGGTTAATTGAATTTTGAATGCATCCCAGGTCAACTCTCCTATGACACATTATTTTATAGGAGCCAGAACAAGTAAACGAGGAACAAATTCACTGCACATGAAAAAATGCTACAGAAAGTGGGAGTTGTTATCTAGATCAAAGTGGCTGCACATGTAATCGACTGACACCAAGAATGTAATGTGTCGCGATGATTGTTATTCAATTGTAATTTATTATTTTTTTATTTGCAGGGGAAAAAGAAAAACATATAATTCAAATGCGATGTGGTGCTAGGTAACTACATGTACTTTAGAGCGAGCTGCCGCACCCCTAAGCGGAAAGACAAAATTATATTTTGCTTGAGTCTTCATTAAAAAAATTTTTGTTTATTTTTGGTAACTTTGTAATATGTATGATATAAACAATCGGCACCCCCAAAGAGGGATCTGGTTCAGCCCCTAATGGGAACTAGCATTTGACTTCCATTTTGTTATTATTCTAAATGTTTTGAAGGCCCTTTCCATTTCAAGACGAGGCATGTAAATAGTTTAAGAAACCTCCTAAAAATTAAATAATGTGAAAACCAAAGTACACAAACTACCAACCATTTCTCTTGGCTCAACACTAATTTCTTTTCTAAAAGATTACTTGCAATCATCTAGAATCTCAACTCTATTGTCCCTTTGTCACACCATATGATAAACAACTGTCATTAAAAAAAAGAAGTTTATGCAAGCACACAATACTCAACACAAAAATTACAGAACATTATTCTCTATCTTTCCTTAATCCCATATCAAACATGGCTACAGAAACGCAACAAACTTTGCTTCACAATATTGGTTAATGACTTTACTTCTTTATTATTATCATTTTATTCTTAAATATTTGCCGTATATATATTATCTCAATCATCAACAAACAAACACAAAATCCGCAACAAGAAAAGGGACCGTGTCTACGCAACCACTTGCCATTCCCGCGTGTCGATATCACCGTCAACCAACGGCTCAATTAACGCTCGTGAAAATCGAAACAGCCAAACAGATAACGCGGAACTTCAAATGATTTTCAAAGATTCGAGAATATATATTATAAAACTGGATTTTTTATTTTTTTTTGTAACAAGGCTAAAAATATTATAAAACAGGTTTGCAGTAAGAGTGAAATGTGACGTGACAATATATTTACCAATTAAAATACAATTCAAAATGAATCTAATCTGACAATTTTTTTTTGTGTGTAAAAGTTTGAATTTAATTTCTGTACAAATTTACACCCTTAATCAATAGAATCTAAAAAAATTTGTAAAATCATAGTAAACAACTATCCATTATAATTTATTATTTCTCTCATATTTATTAATTGGTAATATAAAATTATTTTGTTAAATCATTAAAAATGTTTGACTCTTATATTAATCACTTCTGAAGCAATACATATAGGTTGATATAATTGATTCATAGTGTAAAATATTCTATACTAATATTCGCTAAAATTAGGAGTTTAATTTCTATGGATACTATTATGTAAAAAGGTTGTCATATCATGCCTTTTGAAAATTTAACTTCCACAGCTTTGCTTAAAAAAGAAAAACTGCCACTGCACTAGACCATTTATCGCATCCAATTAGATAAAAATATAAACTCTAAAATTAATCTCGTTTGAAGTTATATATACAAATAATATAAAAATTAACCCTGAATATATGGTAACCTCGAGTACATGAACATTAACATCACTACTAAGATAAACAAAGATAATGAAAGGAAAACATACCCCACGAGGCTTGTGATTGTGCTGTTGGTGGACAACCTTCACACCACCGTTCTCCGCCGCAACGCCGCCGGCGCCGGCCATATACAAGCCCATGATCTTCTCTGCCACCTCAGCGCCGTCGTTACTCTCCTCCATCAACTTTTCCAGCTGGGCCTTGGGCAGCCTCATCCTGACCCTAGTGGGCGCACCGTCAAGGCCCAAGTCGGGCTTCACGCTAGACAGGTCCGAAACGCTGCGTTTCGAGAGCATAAGTAGCTCGAGCCTGTCCTTGGCGTTCATGCTCCGCACACCGCTGGATCGCACCCTCCTCGGCAGTGCCGATTCCTCTTCGGGCCGCGCCTTCGGTAACTGCACGAGAAAGTAAATCTTCTTGCGCTGCAGCTCCTGGCTGGGCTCGAGAGGCTTGGCCCGAAGCCCGAAATGTTTCACCGCTTGTGAATCGAGCAAGACGTGGCCCGGGTAGTCCTTTACGACGTCGCTTGCAGTTGCCGGAGTCTTGAACTTCATTGTCTCCCCATCCATCTTCATCACCTTGGCCTTTTTACTCCTTCCTATGGAGTTTCCCATTTTTATTTTTATTTTCTCTCTATGATTTTGTCTTCTGTTTTGAAAAGAACAAGAAAAGGCCAAAAAAAATAAATTGTTGATTTGGCAAAAGGTACGTGTGTGTGAGAGGGGAGTTTGGTGGTGGTGGTATTTATAGCGTGATTGTGGGAGGGATCACATGTGGGTGTACTTAGTAAAAAGGCTGACAAAATCAAAATTGAATATTTATTATGAGATCTGCCAAAATTGAATAGTTATTATGAGATCTGCATGTGTGAATCGGCGGAAATTTCCTTTGCTGTTGTGGAGATTCCCATGAAATGAAATGATGGAAGTGATATATACACCTATATGGTAAAATTAGTAAGTTTAATTGTTATACACGATAAAATTTTTCTGTACAATCACTTAATTATATATTATTATAGTACTAAAAGTGATTAAATTTTATATTCACTATTTAAGAAGTTATATAAATAAAAAAGTTTAATTAAATAATAATATAAAAAAAAATTTACACTATAAATATAACAAAATTAAACTCAAAATTAATTAAAAAGTGGAAAATCTTTGATAATTGATTCCATGGCAACAAACTTTACTTTGGTGTAGGGTTAAACTAAAGTTTTGTGGGGTAGGGCGCAAGGCAACCTTTAATCGTAATCAATCTAGTAGGACTCTTGTATGTTAAGAAGAAAAGGTGTGGGCTAGCCTTATATTCTTTTCATATGTGTTTTGTCTACGTGTGTAAGAAAGCGACGTTTAAGGGATATGTGATCATTTTTTCCAAAACATAAATAAATAAATAAATACATGAAGCAAGGAATAATGTTTGATCAATTTCTGTTACTAACAAGACTTGTTTATTGGTTTTTAGGGTATTTCTAAAATTTGCCGACTGTGATGAAACTGATCTTTCCAAATAAAGAGTTGTACAATTAAGTTGTTTTTATTAGTGCATTGAAAATTTGTCATTCTCCCACAAAAAAATGGTTAATTTATCATCGCACGTGTGCACCCAATCCCATGTAAGTTTTTATAATTGCATTGTAAAGTAACTCTATATATAACACAACAAATTTAAATCTAAATTGAAGTCAAGACAATTTCAATAATATAATTCGAATTTAGACATAGATGCATTTGTACAATTAAATATGTAAATATTTTTTACTTATGAATTATTTATATAATTTCAAATTGAATGTAATGATTAGATAAAATCCTTTTAGAACACTTTTAATATATAAATCTATAATATCTACACAAATAATAAAAAGAGTTATTTCCCGTACCTACCGTTTAGGGTCTAAATTATTATTTTTTTCAAGTCACTCTCAAGCTAAAGGAATAAGGAAGAAGTTGAAGAAATGTAAGAAATACAAAAGAAAAGTATAAAATAAATTTAAAACAAAATATGTTAAAAAGGAAAATGATTAAAAAAAAAAAAACTGGATGCCGATCATTCTACTGGTTACCAATAAAGATCTTCTAGAATCGTAATGTACTTTCGATGCCGCCGATCACTTTTGGGTGACTGTAAATGTAAGTATTTTGTAACTAGGTAATAAATCGATTATCATTAAAAATATTATATATATTGTAATTTTAATCGTTGTCGACAATAACCTCTTTTTAGTTTTTAGGGTGCCGCATGCTCCGTGAGATATAGCATGTGAAATTGTGAGGCAACTTTTCAAAATGGATAAGGCCATGGAAGAACTTTAGCTTTTCTTCACTGCCTACTTTCTTCATTTTACAACTATCGGATTGAGAGCAATTGTCGGAGAGGTGTTCACACCTTACGTCAGATAATTCTGTCCAATATGGACTTTCCAAATTTTTGCTCTTCTTCTCTGATTTCATTATCCTTCCTATTTACCCTTTCTTTGCCTCTCTCTGTACTTCTTAGGTGCATATTAAATAGCAACCTTCATCACCCTCAATGATTTAGAGAAAAATTTTAAATTGATTTTCGAAGAGACTTTAATTTAATTTTAAAGATTTTTATTATATTAATTTAATCTTTAAAAGATTGGTTTTTATTTTAATTTAATCTAAGCATTAAATAATGTGAGGAAATATGTCTTATTTATCACATTGTATTATGATATATTACATTATGTGATAAAACTAAAGTGGTACATACATTATTTGTCAAAATGTATCTCACATTAGTCATTGATTGACTTATAAAACTCCAATTTGTTCCTTAAAATGAATGAAAATTAATCTTTCAGGTCTCAAATACCATTTCGAAGTCATATGACTATTTTGAGAGTAAATATGAAGTCTATTTTTTTTTTTTATAAAAGAAATGCTCAAACAAATTATAAGAAGTCGCGAGTGATCCAAAAAGAATCAAAGTACATATCAAGACAAATAACGTACTAATAGATGTTTTCTTTATAAAATCGAACATTTATAGTAAATTGAAAAAAAAATTAATCTTTTAAAAATCAAATTAATTTTATAACTATTTTGCGAATCAAATTTATTTCTTATAATTTTGAAAACTAGTTAAAGTTTTACTGTATGATTTATGCATGGTACTATTAGCCGAAAGTACAATTCAAAATAAACTTTTAGTAATTAAATGAATAATCAGATAAATTTATTTTTTAATGTATCAAAATTGCATAGTTTTTTAAGAGTGACTATTCATATGGAATTAAATGAGTATATTACTAAGATAGCTGATGCAACCAATATTAATTAGTTGTAATGACAATATCGGAGCCAACTAACATTGTTAAATACTATTGTCCTTTGCCCAACGGACAGCCAAGTCCTCTTAAGCTCAAGACCTCCAAGTGTTGGAAAATATTTAAATAAATACTATTAGAAAATAACTACACCCACCATAATGTTAGTTACAAGCTTAATAACAACAAAAAAAAACAATGTTAGTTACAAGCACTCAACTGTCTTACTTTATTGGGGTACGGATGAGAACATTAGAGGGAAGTACGTATTCTAATCAGCAGTTATAGCCGCACGAACCAAAGTAGAAGATGTTTGAATAATAATCTTAAGGGTAAAATTTCATTTAGATCCCTCTTGTTTTGTAAAAATTTTAATTTAGTTCTAAAAGTCTGTTTAATTTATATCTTTAATGTTTTCAAAATGGTTTAATTTTGTTCTTTTGATAAAAAAAAAATTCAAGTTTATAAATGAAAGAAATTATGTAAATGTCAAATTAAAATATTAGAAAATCATAACAAAATATAAAATGTTTCATTACAGTGTTATTAATCACATACAAAATATAAAATATCAAGTTTGTATTCGTAATTTGAATGTTATTTATGTTTTGAAAATGCTGAGGAGAAAAATAGAACTAAAAAAAATCATTTAAGACCAAATCAAAATCTTAATCAAATATGAGGGATGTCAGTATTGGTTTGCCCTAGTTTTAACTTCTTTCCCTTTTATAAATAAATGGTAACTTTAAATTGTTTTATTAAGGTTAAGGGCATGTTTGGTTGAAAAGAAAAAATGACAATAAATTTTTTATGATTAAATTCCCTTTTTAATTTAATACATAAAACTAAATTATGAAAAAGTTACTCTTATCTCTACTTTCAACTAAACACATTTATAGTACTCCATTTCTTTTAAAATATCTATTTACATTCGAACAAAATTATCATTCAAAATATTTGCTAATTTTACATTCCAATAAAGTATAATTTTTCTATTTCAATAGCACTCCTATTATTAATGACCACTAGTATATTGAAAAAGTTTGTTAGAGAATTTATTGGGATATATTAATTGATGTACCATAATTTTATATATAAATACTCTATTACTATATTTTGCGAAGAAGGGAGTATAAACTAGCTAGTTGGTCGAGCAGCTAGCACACACTCTAGGAAAATTTAAGTGGCTGCTATTCAAAATGCTTTTTGAACACATTTTTTGCACTGGTATACTTTCATGGAGTTGCTTTCTTGCATAAAAGGCATCGACTTCTTTCAAGATTCGAAGATCTATATTTCCCCGAACTTTTTGTGCTTTTATTTGGTCAAAATGTGCCACCGAACTTCAACTACCAACTAAGCTCACTTCAATAAAGTGCATTCACAGGCTTCTAACATGTAGCAACCCCCCAACCTACCCTTTGAGATTCCTTCTTAACATAATGGTGAAGAACATTGATACATGGAAAATAAAAGTGCAAAGTGAATGGTAATGGAACATGACATGATCTCACTTTCAAAATAGCAAATCAAGGAAAAGAGAGACAAAGACGGGACGACATGTGGCAAAGGAGGACCGATAGGACTAGGAGGCATGTGCCTCTACTCGGGCCACCATAAGAGTAAAAGTGAAATGATATCAAAAATTTTATATATTAACTCCTATTAAAACTAGGTTGGATTAAAATAATTTAACAATTCTTTACTTTAAATATGATTTGAGTTTGAGTTTATTAATTTTTTTTTCGGTGGACAATGGGACCTTGGCCCAACACAAATGTTATATTTTATTGTATTATATTTCAAAGTTAATTATTTAATACTATTAATATTATAGTTTAATTCTTTCATCACGTATTTTACCATTCAATGTTAACGTTGGGTTATGGAACGTTGTGATATTTATTGTAATTTGATGAGTTTTTAATTATTTTTGAATGTTGGGAGGTTTTTGTATTGATGTAATGAGTATTTATGATGAATGTTGAATTTGGGATGTTGGGCAACGAGAACATGACTTCCTTGTCTTATAAATAGTGTCTTACTGTACCTTTTAGAACAAGAGAGAAAATTTAGAGTTCAGATATTATATTTTATCAATACTTGCAATTATTCTTCTATTATGTTATTGGTTCCCCTGAGCAATCCTTGCAAGTTGTTCATGTGTAGCCTCACTAATTCATATGCAGAGTTAGTGAGAAGTATCTGTTATATCTTGGAGAGTATTAGCTGTGAAGATCATCTGCACCGAGTAATTGACTCATGTTGGTGAAATACTCTTATGCCCACTAGTGCCTAGCACGCCTCAGCCAATAACACCAATAAGCTCCTTTACTTTATTTATCTCTAATTCTTTATTTTATTATTCATATGTTTATTAATTTTATTATCAGTGATTAATTTATTTTTATTTTATTTTATTTGTGATGTTATTTCAATTAAATATTTCCAACAACAAACACAGAAAATTAAACTAACTAATGAAAAATTCTTGGATGAGCACAGCAAAATAACCCTCCGATAAATCATCATGAAGAAAAGCACCTAATCCAAAAGAAGAAAACATATAATAAACTCCTAAAAGATGATCACGATGACCCTTAGATGCCATGAAACCCATGATAAACATGGCATAACTGCACCGTTTAATTTCTCAAGATAAGACTACGCACATAATGAATCACTGGGGCGTAAAGATGGAGAAGTTTCGCCTGCTTTTGAATTAGAGAGATAGTTGCAGAAGAGCCTATCTCTAAAATAACTTTCCTTTGAGTTCATCAATCTTTGAATGGTTTAAATAATTTAATATTATATTTAAGTAGGAACTTAAAATTAAGTCTTACAAATAAAACAAGAAAAGATTAAGTGGTGAAAAATACATTTTGTGAAGCACGCATTAAAAAATAAAAAGGTAACGAGATTGCGTTTTGGAGGATTTTAAATTTTCTTCCTCCTCTATCCTTACCGTAAATTCCCTTAATTGGTTCAAAACAGCTCTTGACATCATATGTTTTTGGTACTCTAGCAATATTGCTCATAAAATAATTATGTTTGGAAGAGTTTTTTATGCCACGTGAATTGACCCATCAAACTAGAATAATTAGAGTTCCAATAACAAAAAAAAAATAATAATTTTGATATATTGACAAAGTACAAATTTTTCATCAGACTGTCATTAATTCATGTATCATTACATTTACAGTGCATTTAGTTTAATGATAGAAATGAGAAGAAAATTTTCACAAAAGAGAACCATGTGTAACCATGGAATTTCCCTTGCCCTCAATTTTTACCCTCCAACAAAAAAATCCTAAAAAATATTATTAACCCTCATACTCATTAATTGAAAATGCTATGTAAATAAAATGATTTGATTGAATAACAATACAAAATATTTTTACATTTTACACTATGTATTAGTTTTCAAAAATTGTTATTACACTTCTCTAATGATTTACAAGAATAAATTAATTTTTTAAAAAATTAATTAATTTATATTCTATAATATTATCATTTATTTATCAATAATTTTAATTATAACTACATAGCAAATAAAAATAATAATAAAAGAAACTTTATTAATTATTATAATATTTATTAACTAGAATTTTAATTTATATTAAATGTTATTATCTATTTCAATATTTTATAACTATTTATTATTTTATTAAGTGTAAGATATTTTAATATTTTAAATTAAAATTTTTACTTAAATTTAAAATTAATATTAAATTATAATATTTTAATTGATAATCCTTATTTTTACATATTACATATTATTTATTAGTTATTTATAATTCAGTTTACTAGTTAATAATTTATAATTAAAAATTGACTTTTATACTATATATTATTTATTTAAAATATTTAATTGTTATTAAGTACTTATTGTTTTATTTATTATTATTAATTTATATATTTATTTTTACTAGTGATTACTGCTTATTTAAATATTTATTTTTTTATTTTATTTTTTATTATTATTATTTAAAAAATAAAAAAATTCTTGTATATTAAAGGCTAATCAAGCATAATATGGCCTTCCTAAGCATGATTAAGTTGTACATTATTTTAACATATACATGGGTCATAATAGATAAAC
This sequence comes from Dalbergia cultrata, assembly GCA_031216105.1. Taxonomy (NCBI): domain Eukaryota; kingdom Viridiplantae; phylum Streptophyta; class Magnoliopsida; order Fabales; family Fabaceae; genus Dalbergia; species Dalbergia cultrata. Next base: position 46,670,206 of record CM062352.1, read on the forward strand.
TTATATAATTCCTTGTATGTACCAAATAACAAATAATGGTATAGCATATAGTGGTAGTATACCCTATCATGTTCCTAATGCAGCATGTTAAACGCACCCTAAATTATAAAGTTGGCCCAGAGTATTTGTTCATTGAAAAAAAAGAGGATAATAGATTTATCATCATAAATAAAACGTGAAACTTTAATCTCTACATAAAGGGATGACGATTGGCAATTTCGCGACATATTATAACTTTAAATCACGTTTGAATGATAGATATGACACTACAGGTAACATTCGCCATGAAACAAAAATTTTACTGTTATCATCATTGGTTAGATTTTGGTACTCGTCGCGAGCTTACAGTACAGGGTTATTTTTGTCAATTCCTGTTCTTTATCTTTCGCAAAAAAAATCCCATTATTTCATCGGCACAAAGCGTAACGTAACCAGGGGAGGTACTTGAAATATTGTTTGAATTCCATGATAGATTGCAATGGGTTGCATCGCATAGCAACACTTGAAGTGGAGAGTGACCTGCTTTGACCAACGTGCATGACCATTATATTATATTATAATCTTTTCTTTCGTACCGATCAAATTGAATGGTCACTGGTGTCCTGCTCGCTGATACTGAGGATGCCACGTTTTACTAGTATTTTTCATAAAAAAAAATTGAATTTGGCATAAAATGGATGTCTGTCAATTCTAATTAATCAGCCACCCAGCAAGATGGTGGTTTCTTTTAATTTCATTTGTTTGAACTTTGAAATATGTTAAAGAGTCAGCAGATTTTCATCATCGGCAGTGAGACTTTCATTAACAATTATGGTCAATTGACAATAACGATGAATATTCATTCGATGATTTCATTGATTTGTTTAACCATGTGTCATGCAGCCCGCCATATGTCGTGTGCGGAATGGCATGTCACGGCTCAATTCTCTTGTGAATGGATCGATGGATGAATAATTTTATATTTAATATTTTATTTCACACAAATATTTATTGAATTCAAAGTACTGTATGCTTAAATTTAATATTATTTTACAAAATTAAAAATCAAAATTTTGTAAACCACTTGTCCAAAAATTTCAATAATAAACAAATGAATTTAATTTTTATATCCTGACGTTGTGAAAATTACAAAATTTATAGTATCATTTAATTATATATTGTCATATTAATAAATATAATTAATTTTATCTCAATTATTTAAAAAATCATAAGAGCAGAAATATTTGATTGGATGATAGTATAAAATTTTTTTACACTATCAATATATCAAAACTAAACTCTAAATATATGGCTCTATCTAATATGGTAAATTCGAATTCAGTTCAAGAGTTGCTTGTCTTGGTCCAACGGCAATTGTCACTAAGAACGTTCCTTTCTTATCTTCTTGTGATTGAATTCTTAAAGTTGCGTAGTGATTCATCTCAAGTTGCTTGATAGTCATAGTATTCTCTTTAATTATATATCAACCTCAGATCATATTGGGTCCAAAAATTTTCTCTATTAATTTCCAGTAAGTTCATAATAAGAATCATTACTATATAACTTGCAGGAACTAAACTGAGATTTTGACTTCTTTTGCCACTTGGATTGTGATCTGACTGAAAATGAGTGAAAGAACTATGGGATATTATATTACACATAGCACAAATTGTTCAAATGGTGGTCTCAGCTTCAAATCATTACTCCTCCTCGTCCCAACTCGAAATCTGGCTCTCACCGTCTGTGTCTGTATCAAATCAGAAACAAATCCATCCCTGAAGCTCAAGGACCAATCACCCGCTGATTTTGCAGTTCCTTATCTCTTCTTCAAATAGTAATCACCACTCCTTTATTTGGGACCAGGAACAAAGTAGACTATACATGGTGAAGGCATGTGCCATCTTGATTTATAGTTTTTTCGGTTTTTTCTGCTGTGGTTTATATTTAGGGTGTGTTTATTTCGGAGTTTGGAAAAAATGATCATGAAACTTGAATTTTGGATATGTGTATTTAGGATTCTAGAGTCCTAAAATCACTTTTTAATTAAAAAATTTATTTTTCATATATGTAAATAGCTTTTGAAAAATAATTAAAATCTAAAAAAAATCAATTTTCAGCATTTTTATAAAAGTTAAAAAGGTCTGTTTTTGAAAAAAAAAATTAATTTTTCACTTTTTAATTAAATATAAAATTTAAATTTTATAATTATTTTTTCAAAATAAGAAACAAACACACCCTTTATATATAAGTAAAAAAGATAAAAGTTAATATTTAAGGCAAAAATTGATTTTTTTTATATTTTAATTATTTTAAAAACTTATTTAAATATATAAAAATTATTATTGTGGCTTAAAAGAGTGATTTTAGGACAAAATAATCCCATCCAAATGCACTCTTCATCTCTAAATTTCACTGTAGACAGGTTATTTATAAATATTTCTATAAGTGTGTTAGCTTAGAGTTATGTCTTAATTTTGAAATTGGAATGAGTGTTTCCTTTTATTAATGTTTTGAAAATAAAAAAAGAAGATATAAAACTTAATTAGCGATTTCATCCTCCTCGTTTAATTTCTCGCAATATAAGTATTAAAAAACACACACATCATATTTGTTAGTATAATTTTTATGCAATAATTGTATAAAATAATTTTATATTATCAATTAATAAAAATTCAAGAAAGTGTCAAATTATGATAATTAGTTATCATAGTAGGTAATTATCGAATATAATTTGACATTTTTTAAATTTCTTTAGGTTGACAATATAAAAATTAAATTATTTTTTATTGTCACTAATTAAACTCTATAATTTGGGATGAGGCAATTGAGGTAAGCCTGCTGAAAATTGAGAAGCAATATAATTATATATTTTGGTAGCCTTGAAAACTTGGAACTGCGTAACAATTTCATACACTCTAAGCTGCGTTTGCGTTTCAATTATTGATAAATTTTGAGCATTTTTTTATTCATTGATTAAAATACTACTTAATTTAGCAGAAAAAGTTATCAACCCAAGGTAAAGAATTATTTACACAAGTCTTGCCTTCGCAGTTATAGTTTTACATAGAACATTATGAACGTGGAAAGAAATTTTTTTCAATAAGATTATGTACATTAAACTCAGAGGCAATCAGTTCTTTAAAATTTAGGGGTGCAAGCTTTTGAAAAATGGTTATAATGATAATTTAGGGTTGTAAATTGTAATTGCAGTTCTATATAACAATTAACAATACTCTTTTGTGAACAATTCAAACTAACAGCTCAGTGACCATGATGCGACACCACTCTTTTGCTTAAGAGCTTTCGTTCTCTGAATTGTTGTTTTAAAAAAGAGTATTATTTTGAAAGGATTTAATTTGATTTTTATATATCAATAGGATAAAAAAAATTACACAGATATCCAATCATTTTTTTTTATGAAAAAAACTCAAACCAATAAATGTACTGGTTAGTAAAAGTCCATACAAAAATAAGGTCCAAAGAGAAACCAAAAGAAATGTCCCAAACAACAGTAAAATGATTAAAACAGACAAATCAAAAAAGATGACAGGGAGCTAAAAATAGATACTATAAATAACCTCTTCAACATCATCATCAAGGTTAAATATGGAACCTATAGTACAAATGAAGCTTTTAAAGCAAAATAAAATATTTATTCTCTTACTTTTACAAATATAGTTAACTTAGATACAAACCACAAACACATATATCTAATCATATGTCATATCATACATAAACAAATATAGTTAATTTAGATAAATTCTTACATGCTTTTAAAATAAAACAAAATATTTATTCTGTTCCATTTGTTGATTAATAAATCAGTTATTATATTAAAAATATAGAAAAATTAGGTATAATAATGACCCATAAAATTTACGTGTTAATTAATAAATAGATCAGAATAAGTATTTTTTCTTGCTCTCGATGTACCTAAGTATTTCTTAGTTAATTTATATATATTTCACAACTTGAAAAATTATGTTAAAAAAGATATTTGATTGGATGTCGGTGAGCACATCAAATTCTATTTAAAATGGTTAGTTTTTGCACGCATGTTCTCATATTTTGAATTTTAGTGTAGAACATACTAATTTTTAATAAATAATTGATTGATTACATTTTAATTGAATACTATCGAGAGTATAATTTAAAATCCCAAATTATAATTTATATACAAATGAAAATAATATTTCTTTATGAAGTTAATTTCTTTTTATTTGTTGGCTATCTAAAAATTATTTGAGCGGTCAAATCGGAGGCCGTGAGGTTAAAAATCAAAGAACATCTAGAAGGAATCCCCCTCATCAACTTTGAGAAAAACTATTGGTCAAATGATGCTAAGTGTCACGAAATTAAGCTACGTGCATCGTACTCTGTTGTTGAATCGCCGGTAATTTGTACAATGTATTACCACAACATCACAAGCTTGCACGCATACTCATCGACTATACATTATACGTACGTCGCCCTTGATTTGAAAAGTCAAAAAATATTTTTTTATCGTGCATACATAATTGCCCCATGACTATATCTTTGTATACATGTTGAAAATGAATTCGCACGTAGAATTGATGTAATGCCTCACGAGTGGCACAAATGATTAAAGACACGAGTATTTCTTCCGGTATTCCAAGAGGAATCTTCATTCAAAATATCTCAACCCTTACTTTGGATAAGGATGTTGGAAACGAAAAAGAAATGACCTAAGAAAAAAAATGAAACACATGCAAATTAACAATGGTTTGATCAATGCATTTTTTACAATTATGAAATCAAATTATAATATTACTTTTATTTTTTAAATGGACTTGCATTCATCTCACCTATGTTGAGTGTAATGTACCATTGTCTCTTCAATTCTCCCAAAAAAGTAAACCCACGTAATGTACATCGACAAAAGGACTGAAATATCTTGAAAAGAAAGTGAAAATATTAGTCTCGTCTTGACCTACCAAATTGTGACATAGGTATGGCTGAATGGTAGATGTAAACATGTGCCAATGGAAAGAATATCTGAAAAACATTTGTGCTAGCCAACAAGCAATCCTACACTTCTATGTCTCCTAGCCCGTACGTTGTTGAAAACTCATTTCTACCAAATTGTAGGATACGATCAAGATTTTTTTATATCCTAACCAATATCGGCCATTCATTTGAATTTGAGTATTGAGTAATTAATGTTGTGGGAATAACAAAATTATATGATAAATGTACACTATATATCTTATTATCATTAAAATGTGATGAGTAAGTAGGATAAGTGGAAATAATTCATCACATTTAATGGTAATAAAGTGTATAATGTGTATTTGTTATGTAATTTTATTGTACCTATAAAGTATTTGATCAATAATACCATGAAAAGAGCTGGTCTAAATTGTTTTCCATTTTGTTCTACAACGCTAGAGCACTTATTGAACTTTGATTCTAGACCAACGAGGTCGGTGTAACTTAACTACTACGGCTATTAGTTTTGTTCAAGCAGATGCCAATGGTGACAATTGTATATTGTTATTGTTAGAGAAATATTTTTTGAACACTTAATATCTTGGATTTCATGCTGATATGGCAACACCTAATCTATCATTATTGACTGTTATGCAGGTCTCATGTGAAGTTATAAGATGTTTTTATTTTTCAAACTTAAATTTGGACAGGTCTATGAACACATCACTTTAGGTGGTTCAAATAACAACACAATTATTACTATTATTATTATTATTATTATATCCCTTTTTCCCCTCAATTCTTAATTAAGATTTAACATATGAAATAAATTGTACAAATCATGGGTTATAGAAGTCTGTTCACTGTTAGAGTAAAATCCTTCTAAATTTGGATTTTTATTTGTCAAGTCTCAATCTTATAACCTTAGTTAAGAAGAACAAGTATTATATTCAACTATTAAAATTTAAAATCATTCAAGTATTTATTGTCACAATTTAAAATTTTGAGAAAAAATGGTTAATATTTAACCACTGAAACCAGCTGACTATTAGGTTTTATTATATATGTTGGGAAGCAAAAATTAAAAAAAATACACAAAAATAAATCTCCTCTCACTAAAGGCATTAATACAAGAGGAAAAACAATGTAGAGGATATAGACTCAAGTATATTTTTAGTCCCTATATAGACTCAAATATATTTTTAGTTCCTATAAATATAAGTTATATTTATTTTGATCCCTCTAAAATTTTTGTTTTGATTTTAGCCCTTCATTTTTTTATTTTCTTTATTTTTAGTCCTTATTGTTCTCAATTTTTGTCTCAATAACTATTTTTCTATACGCATTTATTGGCCGTTACAATTTACAAATATTGATACTATTAGTTTTGCCCTTATATATTTTTGAAATCTTCTTTTGATTATAATAAATATCATTATTTAACATCAAATTTATATGAAATGTACAAAAAATACAAGGATGGAAAAGAGAGGGATCAAAACCAAAATAATGAATATTTATGAGTACCAAACATATTTAACCAAGGAGATATATATCACACAAAATTCAACATGATTTGATCTTTCTTACCTACATTTAGAAATTGTAAACCATCCATACAAAATATTATATTATATGAATAACTTTTAAAAACTACCCATACGAATAATTCTCACTCTTTGTAGGATGATAAACTAACAATCAAATGTCATATATATATATATATATATAAAAGAAAAAAACTACAAAGATACCAGCTGAGAAGTTATTTCCGAATAATTTTCCTTTCCTTTTTTCGTCACTTTCGGCCAGCAACTGATGACCTTTCATAAAGTATCGAGACAAAACCACCACAGGCTCAAAACCATGGTTCAGAAGATTGTTTTGATTGGGTGGTCTATATAGTTCCATTAGAGTATGTCATTTTTTGTTTTGGCTAGCTATGGCTTGGTGATCTTTTGATGTAACTCTTGCTACTCTTCTTGAGAATCTAGCAATTTATGATTATCGAAATTAAAAGTCACAGTTATAGGTCAAAATTTTTGCGAGATTTTTACTTCTTCTCAACGTGGGACTTGACTAGGTTAAATTTTAACAAATTAATATATATATATATATATATATATATGTGTGTGTGTGTGTGTGTGTTATATTGTTTTAATATATATGTACTCTCGATTTTCCTATTAGAAGGTACAACAGAAGAGATAAAGAATACGGAACTCAGAGAAAAGATGAGAGAATGTATTGCACTTGCATTCACAAAATGAGAGGTATTACACTCAGTCCAGCATCAACACAACAGTGATGAATACACACACACACACACATATATATATATATATAGGACATTGTGCTAACAGACTAAGCACTAGCTATCCAATAACAACTAACTAAAATTTTAACAGACAACAGATTGGAACATATTTGATAACTGATGCTAAGATTAGTTACTTAATTGGAGCTTATCTCCCTTCAAGTATGAACACAGAAAACAAGTTTTTTAGAAATCTAGACAGCACATAAGGTGTCAACGCATCAACAATGAATAATCGTTTGGTCTTGCACTGTCAACTTCTTTATTAATTACTTTCCAACTAAAACAGAAGGTACAAGAAATACTTAGATTCACTTGATGCGTTCCATGGATATATTCCACATTCACTGATAAAATGACATTTTAGTTCTAACCCACATCCAACATATCTATACTATCAGTTGAAATGTAACTTGGTTAATGAATATGAATGATATCCACCTGCTATTCTAGGTGCATCTAAATATCTCTCTAAAGGTATACAAACAGTTTTAAGCATAATAAATTTGGATTTATTAATTGAATCAACAATTATCTCATTATGATCAATCCCTCGAGTTTCCGTTGTAACTATATATTATATGCAGGCCATTGCATTTGCCGCAACAGGATGCATGCGGTAAGCTTTCCAAAATCTGCGGGCATCACGGGAATAAAACGTTTTACAAATCTCTGATCAATATAAAGAATCATCTATATGATAGAACCGGTGTAGAGAAAAAAAAAAACTGGTGTAAAATGGTAGCATAATGACAGTTATGTTTTCTTTTACATATAGATTTTATTCTTCACATACATGATGCGAATATCATCAACTAGCTAATGTATAACTGTATATTTGTCGCAACCGGGATCGCGACGGGGACGGCGAAAAATAATTTTTGAAAATTGGGAGTCGCCACCAAGTTTATTTAATTTGGAAAATCTTGGAAAAACCAATTCTATTTTTTTCAATGAAAATAGTGTTTGAAAACCATATATGAGTTCGGGAGTCGGTTATGCATAGGGAAGGGTATGAACTTAATTCCACGCACCCCTAATACACCCGTCCTTAGACGATACCTTAGTAAATTATGCAGATTAAATAATAACCCCTTTAAAATTCAAATAAGGAAGATAAAAATTATAATTTTAGCACATTAAGACAAATTAATTTACCAAGAATATTTACAATTTAAACACATTAATTAAGAAGATTTAATTATGACAAACATATTTACAATTTTAACACATAAATTAAAAATAATTTACATAAAATATTTACAATTTAACAAATAAATTAAGAAAATTAATTTTTGCCAAGTATATTTAAAATCTAAATAAATACATCAAGAAAAATTGGTTTTAGAAAATACATTTACAATCTTAACAACTAATAAATAATTTACACAAAATATCTACAATTTAAACATATAAATTCAAGAGATTAAATTTACCCAAATCTATTTATGATTTGAACATATAAATTCAAGAAGTTTAATTTACAAAAAAAAGTATTTAATTTAAACACATAAATTAATTTACACAAATATATTTACAGCTTAAACATATAAATTCCAGAAATTTAATTTACATAAATATATTCATGATTCAAACACATAAACTAAGAATTAATTTTGACAAACATATTTACAATTTTAACGAATACATTAACATAAATTAGTTTTTGTTTTGGAAAAAAATATATTTACAATTTTAACATATAAACTAGAAAATAAATTAAGAAGAAAATTACTTTAGCAAAATACTTATAATTTAAACACATAGATTAAGAAGAATTAATTTAGACAAATATATTTTACAATTGAAATGTATAAATTAAGGAATTTAATTTATATAATTACATTTACAATTTAAACAAATTTGAGAAGATTTAATTTTGGCTTGACAGGGATAGCCTGCTCCTACGTATCCTCCGGTACAATGAGGAACTCAAAGTCACGTAGTTCTGTAGAAAATGTTTGTGTGTTGGTCGATTTTAATTAATAAGATTTTTTTTTATTTCATCGTAGGATCTAAGTTAGCAATTAGCTACTCAATAAATCCTTATGATTCAATGAGAATGAAGGTGACATTTGTCACTCAATCACTCTCATTGTTCATTGCATGAATTATCATTTTTTTTAAAAAAAAAAAAAAAACCATTTATTTGAAAAGGAAGACATTTTTATTTTATTTATTTTTTGACACTAATATCCACATGACTTTCCTAACTAATGACCAAGATACGATTAACTTATAACTTTTAAACAAGATTCACCTAATCAACTGAATAATAACAAAACAACCCATAAACTATTTATTTCTTTTCAGATGATTAGAACAAATTCACTTAAGGGTATAATACAAATTATTTACAAGATATATATATACACATATATTTCAGTATATATAAAAAAAATTTTACGATATCTAAAAAAGGGTTTCTTCTCCAGCGCCAATTCAATTAGACCAAATCTAGATTTCTAATGAAAGCATTCTAAATATGAAGGAAATCTTATAAACAAAATGAAACCAATAAAAAAAGGGGATCATGATCTAAAATAATTGAGATCGCAATTGCTTACTAGGAACCAGAAAATAACGCAAACCCCTCTATTAGCAAAAACACAACATAAATAAACCAAAACAAAGAAATATAAAATAACAAATAAAAAGGAATACTGGAACAATCCCGTAACTATTGAGAGTGGGATTCAGATTTTTTTTCATGAACTCATGGCCTTCAATTTCGAAAATAGGGAAGCTTCAACCCAAATCCAATTCCAATCTTAATGACCAGCCCAAACGCTCTAAATCAAATGAACTCTTAAACAACACCACTAACCCAAATGGCCCAGATATTCTGAAAAATTTCCAAACAAACACGACAGCCCAAATGTAATTAAATGAGAATCAAAGAAAAAGGAATATGTACATAGAGAAGCAAACAGAAGAGTCTGGAGCGTGGGTACTTGGGGCTTCAGGACTTTGTTTTCATTGGGGTCATACACATATTCACGCAATCATGAATACAGAGAGAGGAAGGAGAAGAGAGAGACCGAGAGTGGGAAAGCAAGAGAGGGAGTAGCAAAATGAGAGAGAGAAGGAGGCCGTAGTGGTCGAGAGCCAAGCTGCCGCGGCGTGAAGGAAGAGGAGCCGACACGGTGGCGAAAATCGAGGGGGAAGGGGAGCTGGTCGCCGCCTTGGTGAGAACCAAGCTCATGGCGCGAGGGAGAAAGGATGGTCCGCGATCTAAAGGGGGAACGAGGAGCTGGTCGCCAAGAGAGAGGAAGAAGCTGCCGCACTGCTAGCTAGGGGAGGAGGTCGCGCGAAGGAGCTTCTCCGCTTTCCACCGTGGTGCGATGGGGCTGCGCGGACAGCAGATCTGAATGGCGCAGATGCGGGGTCCACTACTGAACCCATGGCAGCTCGTGGGAGGCCGGCGCTGGAGGGGATAGACACCACCACCGGCGGTGGTGGTCCATGGTGGCTCCGTTTTTTAGCTTCCTTACTCTATTTTTTTTGTTTTTTTGTTTTTGATATGTGTTTGGTTGTGGTTTGGAATCTGATGCAAATTGATTCTTGATTATGAGTTCGTTGGAGAATGATAAACTGAATTTGCATTTGTGTGTGGCTTAGTTGTGGAAAATAAACAAGGTGCTGTGTGTGTGATTTATGAATGGTCATTCCCTTTTTGTTTCAGATTGATTTGAAGCGGAAAGGATATAAGTATCGGATTTGATTTCTCAGTGATGATAATGATAACTATTGTGTAAAAGAATTGCTTACCACCACTATGTGTTTCCACCTTTTTCTTTCAATCTGTTTATGTGATTTGCCTCTAATTCCCAGAACCTCCTAGTTCTTATGATTGTGCTCGAAGCCACACTCAGGTTCTAAAACACCAGATAACTCTTCCTCTGTTTGTTGCAAAAGAAACTCCAACTCCACACGTACCTAGCTGAATCTCCTGCTCCTATCTCTTTGTGCTTCTTCCTTTTATTTTGTTTCAATCAAAATTCAAGATGATCAGAGATGGATGATGATGATGTGTGATGATCATTGGGGCTGTGATAGTTTATCAAAAAAAAAATTTTGAAAGTGAATATCATCCCCAGAACCCCCCGTCCCCTTATTCTCCTGTCCTATTTATTCTGAGGTCATGTTTCTTATTTTATCTTTAATCCCATCCTCTTCCCATACTCCCCTTAGAATGAAAAGAACCCCACTGGAGTCTGCTTCTCACGCTTCTGCAGCTGTGGTGTGTCTTCGGGTTCTGATCAAATGCCCATGCCTGCAGAGACTGGGGAATGAGTCAGAGCTTTTGATTATTATATTTTCATTCTTCTCCAAGCTGACCACTACTAGAGCTTGATGTGGTTTTAATGTTTATTGACCATCAGTGAATCGTCCCTGCATCTTGTTCAGAAGCGTGAGTATATTTTGGCAGGGGATGGGATCGTGGTATTGAGTCTGACACACATTTTTTTATTTTTTTTCCATTCATCCCTTTTTTTTTATTCATTTTCATTTTTTTTTTTTTTTTTATAAAATTTGGGGTTGAAAATGGGTTGGGCTAGAAACCTAATACAGAAGCCCGAAATGCACTCAGGGAAAGGGCTAGCACAGACTTAAAAACAAGATCCACAATGGGCTAATACAAATAACAGACCAACCTGATTTTTATTTTCAGAATGAGTAAAAGGACTCTTTTTTTTCTTTATATTTTTATTTTCAAAATAAATGGAAAGATTTCAGAAAACTTGTACGGACAAAGCATAAATGACTTAAACAAAGATTGGGCCCATCTATAAACAACATTCATTTTATTATTTTCATTATCCTTTTTTTTTTATTTTCGATTGAAATGAAAGATCTTTTTCACTTTTTTAATTTTTCAAAATAAATAAACCAAAGCAACTGTAAAATATGCACGTTTTTTTTTAAAATTTTCTTGTTTAGACAGCCGGACAAAATTGGGTGTTCACAGTTGCCCCTCTTTGCTCATTTCTTACAAGAGAAATACAAAAACCTAGGTTTTCGCATTGTCCTTATAAGGAATGAGTAAAGACATGAACATTGATTTTGTTCGGCAATGCATGAAATTTAGAATAGCGAAAAAGACTGAATTTAAATGGCAAAAGAAATTAAATGCTCATGAGGGGTATATGCAATGCAACGATGTAATCCCGAAACCATGATGCATGAATGACAAGAAATGTGAAATTCCATTGTAAAAAGTCACAAAAACTTATGAGAACTAACAAGAGTTTAAAAATCGACAGGGGTGAAAATGGCAATCTGAGGCCGATTAAAAGGTAAAATGGCAATCTGAGGCCGCCTGAAGGATTAAAATGGCAATCTGAGGCCAATTGAAAATTTAAAACGGTGATCTGAGGCCGATGGGAATGAAAACGGCAATCTGAGGCCGACTGAAAGTAAAAGGTGGCACTGAGGCCGACACGAGAAGTAAAGTGGCAATCTGAGGCCGACTAGAAATTAAATTTGGCAATCTGAGGCCGACTGAAAGTAAATTTGGCAATCTGAGGCCGATTGGAAATGTAAATTGGCAATCTGAGGCCGACTGAAAAGTCAAAACTGCAATCTGAGGCCGACTGAAAGCAAAAGGTGGCAATCTGAGGCCGACACGAGAAGTAAAGTGGCAATCTGAGGCCGACTGGAAGCAAAAGGTGGCCATCTGAGGCCGACACGAGAAGTAAAGTGGCAATCTGAGGCCGACTGGAAATGTAAATTGGCAATCTGAGGCCGATTGAAAGTAAAGTGGCAATCTGAGGCCGACAGGAAAGTTAAATGGTGATCATGGAAAACAACAAATTTCACATTACCTCTTTTTCAGGTTATATGTATAAGTCATCAATTTTCAGTTTATTTCAGAAAAATCGTCCGTAACCAAATCAAGCAAACCTCAAGAAAAACTATAATCGATCAAACTCGTAATTCATCCACTGGATCTTCTGGCATAAGTTCTCCTTTCCTCTGTAACTCTGCTTACTTCTTTCCCATTTTCCCCTTTTTTAGGATGATGATTACTTTTCTACCAAGTTTGACTGAAACTTCTAAATTTTCTTGGTGTGATGCTAGTCACGGATGCATCGCTATGAGAATTATTAGGATTGTATAACTTTAAACTTAAATTTATGCTTACTTGAGACATCATAAATAAACATGCATTTAAAGAGAAAATAAAAAGAGTGGCCGAATAGACATCTTTATTGCTTGGTGTATTGGATGACAAAAGGTGGGAACAATTATAAAAGTGAAAGACAAGATTGTGAAAAACATGAAATTTTGCCCCAGTTCCGGTTCTTTGTGGCTTATTCAATCGATTTCTTACAGCAGTTGAATACCATAGCCCTGATCTATGAAGATGTCTTCAACCCTTTTTTCTGAAAAATTGCCCCAGTTTTACTCTTGGGCTATTTGATTCACTGGACAAATTCAACACTAAAATTTGCCCCAAAGATAGGTTGCTTGAGATGATGCTTATCTTTTTGCTCTAACTTTTGCCTAGGTTGCTCTTTCGAGTTTTCAACCTAACGAGCTTTTTCTTTCTTTTGTTTTTCTTTTTCTTTTTCTTTCGTTTTACCCTAACTTTTGCTTAGGTTGCTCTTTCGAGTTTTCAACCTAACGGGCTTTTTCAACATCTTTTCAAGCATAGAACCGTTTGACTGCATCGGTATTGATTGGTTTAGGCAATTCTTGTCCATCCATGTTTTGCAAAATTAACGCCCCACCTGAGAACGCTTGCTTGACAATGTAAGGACCTTCATAACTTGGAGCCCACTTGCCCCGTGCGTCCTCTTGATTAGGGAGAATTTTCTTCAAAACCAAATCCCCTGGATGAAAATTTCTCGGACGGACCTTCTTGTTGAAAGCTTTAGCCATTCTGCTCTGGTACAACTGACCATGACAAATAGCCGCAAGTCTTTTCTCTTCTATCATGTTCAAATGTTCATATCGAAGTCTTCACCCATTGATTCCTCCAAGTCGACTCCATCAAAACCCTTAAGGACGGGATTTCCACTTCTACTGAGATACAAATTAGTTCCATATACCAATGAGAAGGGAGTTGCCCCTGTGCTTGACCGTATGTTGGTTCGATATGCGTGTAAAGCATATGGTAGCACTTCATGCCAGTCCTTGTAATTCATCACCATCTTGGCAACGATTTTCTTGATGTTCTTATTTGCGGCCTCAACTGCGCCATTCATTTGAGGTCTATAAGGAGCTGAATTGTGATGCTTGATCTTGAAAGTTTCAAAGAACTTTCGAACTTCGGCACCATTAAGGTTAGGAGCATTATCTGTGATAATTCTTTCTGGAATCCCATATCTGCAAATAATGTCCTTTTTAATAAATCTGAGAAACACCTTTTGTGTGATGTTGGCATATGAAGTAGCCTCCACCCACTTTGTAAAATAGTCAATTGCGACCAAAATAAAACGATGGCCGTTGGATGCTTTGGGATTAATCGGGCCGATGACATCCATGCCCCACATTGAGAAAGGCCAAGGAGATACCATGTTGTGTAATGGAACTGGAGGAGCATTGATTCGATCTGCATATGTTTGACATTTGTGACACTTTCGAACATAACCGATGCAGTCATTTTCCATGGTAGACCAATAATATCCACTTCTTAGGATCTTGCGCGCCATCATGTGCCCATTAGCGTGAGTTCCACAGATTCCTTCGTGGATCTCGCTCATGATCATTCGAGCTTCATGAGCATCCACACATCTAAGGAGAGTGGTGTCATGATTCCGCTTGTAAAGGACTTCGCCATTTAGGAAAAAGGTCATGGACAACCTTCGAATTGTTTTTCTTTGCACTTCATTTGCTCCAATCGGGTATTCTCCTCTTTGAACATATTGTTTGATGTCATGATACCATGGTTGGCCGTCTGGTTCAATCTCTACGCTGTCACAGTATATCGGTTCATCTTGCACCTCTACGCGAATAGGTTGTACATTTGCGTGGATCTCCAACTTAGTCATCACACCAAAGTGGCTAAAGCATCCGCAAATTGATTTTTGTCTCGAGTTAAGTGAGAAAATGATATATCATCAAAGTGCTCAATTAGTCGAGATAAATACTTCTGATAAGGTATCAATTTTGGATCTTTTGTGCGCCATTCTCCAATAACTTGGTAGATTATGAGCGCAGAGTCTCCAAACACCTTTAATTCTTTGATCCCTAAGTCAATTGCAACTTGCAAACCATTCGCACAAGCCTCATATTCTGCGATGTTGTTGGTGCACTCAAAATCCAACTTGATGGAAATTGGGTACTGCTTCCCGGCTGGTGATACCACTACAGCTCCTATTCCACATCCATTCATATTGACAGCCCCATCAAAGTACATTTTCCATATATTCTCCTTTTTTATTTCGTCTTTTTCCACTGTTAACACTTCACCATCGGGGAATTCAGGCACGATAGGTTGTATATCCTCAAGAGGATTTTCAGCTAGATGATCTGCAATTGCACTTCCCTTGATAGACTTCTGAGTCACATATTTGATATCGAATTCGGATAGCACCACTTGCCACTTTGACATTCTCAACGACACATGTGGACTATCAAATATGTATCTCAATGGATCCATTCGAGAGATTAACCAGGTAGTATAGTATAACATGTACTGCCTCAACCTCTTGGATGCCCACACTAATGCACAACAAGTCTTTTCAATCGCCAGATAACGGGATTCACAGTCATTAAATTTCTTGCTCAGATAATAAATTGCCTGTTCCTTCTTACCAGACTCATCATATTGACCCAACATTGCCCCAAGTGACGTGGGCAACACTGTGAGGTACAATATTAAAGGGCGGTCCGGTATAGGTGGGGCTAGAATTGGAGGTCTCATCAAATAAGCCTTTATCTTATCAAAGGCTTCTTGGCATTCATCATTCCACTCCCCAGGTTGATGTTTTCGCAGCAGCTTGAATATAGGCTCACATGTACTAGTCAAATTGGCAATGAATCTAGCAATGTAGTTGAGCCTTCCAAGAAAACTTCTCACTTCTCGCTCGATTCGGGAGCCGACATTTCTTGTATCGCCTTTACTTTGTCGGGATCCACTTTTATCCCTTCTCATCGACAATGAACCCGAGTAACTTCCCTCAGAAGCCCCAAAAATGCATTTATTAGGGTTCAATCGTAACTTATACTTTCTCGAGCCTCTCGAGCAGTTTTGTGAATCGCCACGTGGCTTTCTCCCTCTTTAGACTTGGCGACCATATCATCTACATACACTTCAATCTCTTTGTGCATCATGTCATGGAACAATGTGACCATAGCACGTTGGTAGGTGGCACCAAAGATTCTTCAATCCAAATGGCATGATCAGATAGCAAAATGTTCCCAGCGTTATGAAAGTAGTTTTTCCTTTGTCATGAACATCCATAGGGATCTGATTATACCTGCAATATCCATCCATAAAGGAAAATTGGTGACTTCTAGCTGTATTATCAACAAGGACATCAATGTGAGGGAGAGGAAAATCGTCTTTTGGACTAGCTTTATTCAAATCCCGATAATCTACACACATCCCGACTTTTCCGCCCTTTTTAGGCACGGGCACAACATTAGCCACCCAATCGGTATGTCTTGAAACCTCCAGAACCCAGCCTCAAGTCGTTTAGTCACTTCTTCCTTTATCTTCAATGACATATCAGTCAGTATCCTCCTCAACTTTTGCTTCTTCTGCTCACTTCAGGATACAAAGGGATCTTGTGTGAAGCAATCTCTGGTCTAATCCTGGCATATCACGATAGGACCATGCAAATACATCCAGGAATTCCTTAAACAACGCAATCATCTCTATACGTTCAGTATTTGGCACTATTTTCAACTCCTTTTTCTCTTCTTGATTGCCCATGTTAATCACCTCGATCACCTCATTGTCCGGATCAAATCCTCTTTACGTGTGTTCTAATAAGCTTGAAAAGTGCTCAATATCTCCCTCATCCTCTTCAGATTCATGGTTATCGCAATCAAATGCAGCAAGAGAATCAATCGATAAGTTTCCAAATTCCTTTTCTTGTGGCAAAATTTCTATGTCATTCATGTTCCTGGAAAGTAATTATGGTAGGTTGGAATACTAAAATGGATCACAAACAACATAGGACAAACACGAATTAACGAGCTGGGAATGGAAAAGTAAAGAAATAAGGGAAAGGAGAAAACAAAAGAAAGGAAAAAGGAATGAAGCAAAATGGAAAACATAAAGGAAGGCTATTGAAAAATCATGTAAGCTTATTTAAACAATGTCTCCCAGTAGCATAAACAAAAGCATAAATCTTAATTAATACAACCCAACAAATTACTTTGCGGCAATAACATCAATCACTGGTTCAGCAGTCCAGTTCATCAGCATCTCATCATTGTCAGCAGCATGAGCATTGTTGAGTTCTTCTACCTTCTCAGCATCCACCATGTTGATGGTAGTATAATGGCAAGGGGAGTGAACTATTCCAGCTGTAATTACTTCAACCGGGCCATGAAACGTCTCTCTTAAGTGAGGGATTTGCTTCACTTTTCCACTTTGTTCTTTCCGCTCCAGACTCAAAGTTCTCATCTCTTCATTCAACGAGTCCTTGTACCCCAGACCAAACCGGTTGAACTTTTCAGGGACCGGTATAGGGGTTTGGGTGCCTTGCAAACACGATCCCAGTCCTTTGCCTTCCAAATATCCGTTCTTAGCCATGATGTGGGCCACCACTTGATTTTCTACAGGGGGCTTGTTATGCTCTTGCTTCAAATTTCTCCTCTTGCCTCTAGGTTATGCCATGAACTACTCTCCACCACTCTACATTCTCCACATATGGCAATGCCACCGTTTGGACACTAAGATTTCTTTTTCTCCATGAATTGTAACGACCATTCCATTCTCCACATATTTCACCTTTTGATGCAAGGTTGAGGGGACAGCTCCGGCGTTGTTAATCCATGGTCTTCCCAGTAGCATATTATAATCCGACTCAATCTCCATCACTTGGAATAATACTTCAAATCTGCTTGGGCCCATCTCAAGTAACAATGTTATTTCTCCAAGGATGCTCTTCTTAGCTCACAAATGCTTTCACTACCATTAATCGTGGCAAGATATCATCCTTACTCATTGACAAATAGTGCAGGGTTGATACTGGCAAGACATTTAGCCCTGACCCTCCATCAATAAGGACTCTGGGCACAATGTAACCCTTGCATTTAAGAGTTATGTACAGTGCTCTGGGGTTTTTCTGAGATATAATCTCTTTATCTGAAAATGTGATCATGTTAACACGCTTCCCCGGGTCCACCATGTTTACTACATTCTCCATTGATGCATCTGGCTTGACATAGGCCTCCTTTAACACCTTCAACATCGCTTTGGTGGAGTTCAGATGACAAGATTAGTGACAAGAGTGATATTCTAGCGGGAGTCTTCTTTAGTTGATCTAGAATATCATACTCGCTTTGCTTCATAATCTTCAAGAACTCCTCCTCCTCCTCTTCTCTTTCTTTTCTCTCTGAGCCTAAGCTTTTGTCAATGTTACCTTCATCAACAAACTTCCCCTTCTCCAACTCTTTGGGCCCATAAACTCTTCCACTCCTTGTTATTCCCTTTACTTCCATGACACCTGTCACTTCCTCGTTTTCTCGGGTCTTCGAGGTTTCTCCTATGTCTCCACTTGTCTTGACCTGAGTCTCATAATTCCAAGGAACAGCACGTGTGTCCTCATAACTGAAAGGTGTTGGCTTCTTCA
The DNA here is from genome assembly GCA_031216105.1 of Dalbergia cultrata. Classification (NCBI taxonomy): domain Eukaryota; kingdom Viridiplantae; phylum Streptophyta; class Magnoliopsida; order Fabales; family Fabaceae; genus Dalbergia; species Dalbergia cultrata. Next base: position 46,689,211 of record CM062352.1, read on the forward strand.
CAGTGATCACTATCTTTTCAAATTTTGGAGTTTGATTAAGTGGAGGCACTTTGAGTACAAAACGCTCAATCACATTCACCTCTTCAACAGAATTCTGCTTCTTTTGCCTCAGATCACACCTAAAGTGAGTAGTTCTTGTACACGCACTTTGAAATGACAACAAGTCTCAATATCATGTCCCAGACTTCCACAATGGTTTGCACATCTTGATTCCATATCATATTTCTCCTCTTCTTTCATCATAGAGGCAAAGTCTTGTGATGTTATAATTAGCTTCCTTCAAAGCAATAAACACTTTCTCCATGGGTGTTCGGAGACTCAAAACCTTTTTGATCAATTGTTTCTCCACTTCCAAGGCATTCACACGACTTCCTCTTTCATGATTTGGGATTGGGTTATTAACAATATCGGGCTTTGGATCTTCTTGGAGATCCAGTCTTCCACAAGCAATTAGTTTTCTCACTGCCGTCTTAAAGCCTTCACAATCTTCAATCGAATGTCCCGCGACATCCATATGGTATTTGCAAGTCAGGTTTGTATTGTACCAAGTCGGAAACGGAGGTTGTAATGGGGGCACAGGGTATGGTGAAATCAAATGAGCATCAAACACCCGCTGATAAAGGTCGGCATTGGAAATGGCTAACTTTGGAAACGGTGGTAGGTTTGGGAAACGATTGCGATTTTGGTTTTGAGAATTGGGTCGAGGTGCTGTGTTTAGGAAGTTCTGAGCATGTATGGTTGGATATGTTGGACGGGCGGGTTGGTATGGCCGTATGTGGATGTTGTTGACTTGAGGCTGGTGGTATGGGGTGAGATTTGTGGTTTGGTAGTGTGGGTAAGGAGGGATGGATGACATTTGGGGTCCTGAATATGTGGATACGTGTCTTGGGGTGAACGGCCGCTGACCTTGCACATAATTTACTTCCGTTTCTTTCTTTCTGGGTGGGAATCCCCTCTTGGTGTCTTCATTGCTCATCGGGAGCTTTCCAGCTTTAGTCAAGCTCTCAATTCTTTCTCCAGCAGTTATTAACTCGTAAAAATCTCGGTATGTCGCCTCCCGCCATTGCCCCGATGTAAGGAGACCCTAGAGTTGCTAGGAAGTATGAACACATCTCAGATGGGATGAGTGGTGGTTGCACTTGAGCGGCCAAAGCTCTCCATCTCTGAGCATATTGTTTAAAGGATTCATCTTTCTTCTTTTGCATTGTACTCAGCTGTTCACGACTGGGCGCTATTTCCAAGTTAAACTTATACTGGTTCATGAATTGGTCACCACTCTCCCCAACAGAAATCTTTGCATGATCTAACCGATGTACCATTCTAGAGCCGGTCCGGTCAAACTCTCGTGGAAAAAGCTAATGAGAAATTTTTCATTTTTGGACCAGATTGACATCTTGGTACAGTAACTCTTTAAATGGAAGAGTGGGTTGCCGCCCATCATATTTCAAAAATCAGAATTTTAAAATCTTTAGGGACAACCGTGCTAATGGGAGGGCAAAGTTGCTCAATCTCCATGTAGCCATAATTGTTTGGCCTTTGGATTGCCTTAATTTGTTCCTGATTTTTTCCATCCATTCTTCTCTCGACTTGTCCTTCTCTGCTTCTCGCACGATTATTCCCCGAGGAAGATAGTTGCCTTGGGATGACATTCGGAGATTGCTCCCAAATGTGGGTAGCGTGCCCATGCCCTTCAGCGTGTGTATTCTCTACCGCGTGATATCCTTCTCCAACGGGAATAGTAATAGGCATTGTCGGTGGTGGTTGTTCGTGGGAATTATCATTCACCCCTTATGCGTGACATTGAGTCGCATCCGATACCACAGGTATGGTTATCGTTGTAGCACTTGGTTGTACCCCTCCTGAGTTTTGGTGGGCTCTCAATAAGTCGAGTGACTCCATCATAGCCCGCATCATCTCCTCCATTCTTCCCTGGTTATTTGACAACTCGTTCAGTCTTCCTCTCACTGCATCAACTTCCATGCTTAAGTTTCTTCTGGGTTCAGAAGTAATTATAGCCGAGGTGGTTACAGCTGGAATAGTTCTTCCCGCTTCAGAAGTAATTGCAGACGGGATGGTCCTTCCTGGTTCCGTGTTTCCGTCGGCCATCTTGGTTCGAGCTCTAGTGTTATGAACACGAGTTAGATCGGTATCCTCTTTCCTTGGGCGCCCAATGGTTACGAATCTTGCTCTTTCACAAACTGCTTAAGTCGAGAAGTTAAAATCTTGTTTTATGTTGTTTTTTTTTTTTTTATAAGAAACAAACGAAAGAGGTCTAAAAGTTCTCTTTTTTATTTTTAAAAGCAAGGATGCCCTGCACCCATTCTTATGGATATATCACCCTATAAGTCGAGGTGCAGTTGATAGCAAATCTAAGGGAGGATTCACTCCTCTATAGGTACTATCTAATGAACACTAGCAATGTGGTTCCTTTTCATATGTCTGAGCATTCTCACACTTTTACACAAGGACGAACTATCTCAAGGTAAAAATGTGATTGATTACTTTCTAAGAGAACATCTATTCCTCTATAGAGAGCATCTGGCGAGCTTGAGAAGTCACAATTGACAGTCGAAGTGAAAGTACAAACATTAAAGTTTCATTCATTCTTGGGTGAAGTTCTGAGTACAAATCGTTTCAAGATACATTTCATGAGTTTCAGTCCTCTTTTCTTAACAAGGAAATTCAACAATCCTTGACTCATGACAGATGATTACGTCAAAGCTTTCATTTTCTTCCTCTTGAGGCCTTTAGTGATCCTTTCGCATGAATCCATGAATTCATCACCTCTTGAGGCAATCTAAATGGTGGCAACTTATTAATTTGCTTCTTGGCTTGCTCAAACGGTAAATAAAATTTGGAATGTAATGACTCAATTCACCGGTGAGCTTTCCACATTTTTCTTCCCATTCTAACGCCTTTTCTCTCCATGACTTCCCGAATTACATTTGCATCAACAAACAAATCATGATATTGGTTTGTCGATGCCCATCCTTGAGTAGCCTTCGTCACCTCAGGTCAACATGGTTGATAGGTGCTTCACTTGTCCCTCCAGTTTTTCTCTCATACCTTTCTCTTTCTTGACCTCCATTCTCAAGCTCCAAATGTCTTTATCTCGTTGGCTGACTTCCAATTCTACTCTTTCCACCATGCGATTTTTCTTATTAACCTCTCTCTCCAGCTGATTCTTTTCCTTCACAAGCTTGTGGAGTCCTCCCTCTAGCTCTTGGATTTTGGCCAGATGTATGCTTGAGATTTTCTCTTTGCCCTTCTTGGACTTGGTGATTTCTGTTGCCTTAATACATTCGTCTTTTAGGGCCTCAATTTCTTTGGCCATTTTGTTGCATTGATCTTGAAGGATGTCGACCTTCAGGTCTGCCGCTTCCTTTTTCTCCTCCAGAAACCGCATTTGGGCCTTCATCATTTCCATCTGTTGGGCCGACTGAGTTTGGCGTGGGAGCTAGGTTGTTAGGAATATCCTTTGGGATATTATCTTTCCCGACTCTTGCTTTCCTCCAATCTTTGTATTCTTGAGAAGCGGTTAAACGCTGTTGGCCGAGTTCTGTTTTCCCTAAGATTTTGACATCACCCCATGCCATTTTGATCTTCCTTTCTTGCTCCAGGGTACTCTTGTCTTTTTGGTATAGGAAACTGAATACTTTAAGTTGTTCTTCTTGTGGCTTTGTCTCGAGTCCAAAGTGGAGTTGTCTAAGCACTAAAGCGGTGTATAGGAAATACATCCCTTGGACCCATCAATGGAACATTATGGAAGTCACCACACCAGAGATAACACTGCCTCCACGATACCAAGGACATACCCATTTGAAAGTGTTTGATTGGATCTGTGAGAATTCCTTTTTCCATGCCCTGAGCTTCTTGACACTTTATCTCAGTATGCGATGGAAGTCCCCTATAGGATTAGAAAGAAGGCCCATGCGGCTATTAGCATATACATGAGTCATGAACCACACGTATAGCATTGGCAAACAACAAATACAGCCTTCCCCTCTTTTGAGTACAAACCCATAAAGAAAGGAATGTATCTGCTAGCATGGCGGGATAGGATTCATGCCACACGTTTCAACTTGAAAAACACATCCATGGCAGCTATCGATGACATCGGGCGTGAATGGAAATAAGACCAACCCATAGATAGTCGATTGCGGTGTTCGTTTGAAGAAATCCCAATCTCCTTGTTGAGCCAAAGTTTGCATATGTGTCTCCAGCAAACTTCTTCTGATTCCTTGAGTAGACCCCCTTACTTCCATTATCATCCGGTTTGAATCAACTCCGATTATCTTAGCAATGTTTTCCTTATTAACATAATGCCCTTGGTATAGATATACACCTGCTTTTTCTTGGATCGGTAGTCTCATTATGACAACATATTCCTCTATGGTTGGCACAGCATCAAGATCGGGCAACTCAAAGCAACAAAGAGAAGGGTTCCAGAATTGTGAGAGAGCACTCAATGCCGGCGCTTCCACCGAAATGGACAACAAATCCAATATGCACCCGTAGGTATTCTTGAAAGAGGATCGGACTTCACGAGGCATCAGCTGAACTATTTCTTTTACTTTCTCTAGCTCATTGCTCGTCACAGTAACCTTGATATTTCTTTTCCAGTTATGTACATTGCTAGTGTTCATCAGTATTGCATCCATTTGCTTTGAATTGATGATGAATCAAAAACCACACACACTGTGTACAAGAATGAAATAATTGAGTAGAATTAAAAGGATGGAAGAGATAAGAATGCATGTTTCTATGAAAATTTTTTTTTTATTTTTTTATGCTTCCTTGAGAATTTAATGATGCACAAACCTATGTAAGTGAACACAACTGAAGAAAAGAAACATTTCATGTAAAAACAAGTTATGTTATGAGAAACGAATGGAATGAATGCATGTGATAATGAACAAAATGCCTAAACATCTGAGAATGAATATCAACATTAAGTTATGAGAGAAGGAACTAGCTAACCTAAACGCAATGTAACAATGTTTGGTGTAGAAACAACTAAAATAAAGCATAAAGGAGTGCAGTGTAAAAGGATGAAAGAAGCATGCTCCCATTGTCCTAGTCGGGTAAAACCTAATGGGTGGGATGTTCTAAGGCCAAAATCCCTAACGTGGTAGCTACTAGGTTTGACTATACGTGTACACATTCATGGTGGGTCTAGACTTCTAATGACCATGGTCCCCAGATTGCCCTTATCCACAGGACAAGGATCCGACCTTTGAACCAACCATAAGTAGGGATAAACCCTCTCAATATGATTGACTCACAAGGTCAGTAACAATCTGAGTGGTGTCCCAACAACTACCAAGTGAGCATGAAGCCCTTCATGGCAATGTCAAGAAACCCCCTAATCCTAAGCTCGTACGGCTCTGCATAGAGTCCAAGAACACAGCAGGTGTGAATTAAGTGATCGTGAAGTGTGTGCTGCGAGCATACAAACCTTCCGATCCTATCACTACAGACACTCCTGCAAAACAAGATACAAACAACACATATATACAAAATAGTCATCTATCCTAAGATTTTAATAAATAAAGAAAATTTTACACAATTCAAACCACAGGTATATACAGAATAACAATAGTCGTCTATCCTAGAGTTTTAACAAATATTATATATAAACATCAAGAAAATTAAGCTATACAAAAGAGAATTAAAGAAATACTGTACAAAATAAAGTGAAGGAAAAAAAAGAATAAATGGGGTTTATATTTAATTTGCACAACTAACTATAATAGGCCTGACTCTTCATCAAGTCCCGAAGGAGTCGCCATCCGTCGCAACCTGGATCGCTGACGGGACGTGAAAAATAATTTTGAAAATTGGGAGTCGCCACCAAGTTTATTTAATTTGGAAAATCTTGGAAAAACCAATTCTATTTTTTTCAATGAAAATAGTGTTTGAAAACCATATATGAGTTCGGGAGTCGGTTATGCATAGGGAAGGGTATGAACTTAATTCCACGCACCCCTAATACACCCGTCCTTAGACGATACCTTAGTAAATTATGCAGATTAAATAATAACCCCTTTAAAATTCAAATAAGGAAGATAAAAATTATAATTTTAGCACATTAAGACAAATTAATTTACCAAGAATATTTACAATTTAAACACATTAATTAAGAAGATTTAATTATGACAAACATATTTACAATTTTAACACATAAATTAAAAATAATTTACATAAAATATTTACAATTTAACAAATAAATTAAGAAAATTAATTTTTGCCAAGTATATTTAAAATCTAAATAAATACATCAAGAAAAATTGGTTTTAGAAAATACATTTACAATCTTAACAACTAATAAATAATTTACACAAAATATCTACAATTTAAACATATAAATTCAAGAGATTAAATTTACCCAAATCTATTTATGATTTGAACATATAAATTCAAGAAGTTTAATTTACAAAAAAAAGTATTTAATTTAAACACATAAATTAATTTACACAAATATATTTACAGCTTAAACATATAAATTCCAGAAATTTAATTTACATAAATATATTCATGATTCAAACACATAAACTAAGAATTAATTTTGACAAACATATTTACAATTTTAACGAATACATTAACATAAATTAGTTTTTGTTTTGGAAAAAAATATATTTACAATTTTAACATATAAACTAGAAAATAAATTAAGAAGAAAATTACTTTAGCAAAATACTTATAATTTAAACACATAGATTAAGAAGAATTAATTTAGACAAATATATTTTACAATTGAAATGTATAAATTAAGGAATTTAATTTATATAATTACATTTACAATTTAAACAAATTTGAGAAGATTTAATTTTGGCTTGACAGGGATAGCCTGCTCCTACGTATCCTCCGGTACAATGAGGAACTCAAAGTCACGTAGTTCTGTAGAAAATGTTTGTGTGTTGGTCGATTTTAATTAATAAGATTTTTTTTTATTTCATCGTAGGATCTAAGTTAGCAATTAGCTACTCAATAAATCCTTATGATTCAATGAGAATGAAGGTGACATTTGTCACTCAATCACTCTCATTGTTCATTGCATGAATTATCATTTTTTACAAAAAAAAAACCATTTATTTGAAAAGGAAGACATTTTTATTTTATTTATTTTTTGACACTAATATCCACATGACTTTCCTAACTAATGACCAAGATACGATTAACTTATAACTTTTAAACAAGATTCACCTAATCAACTGAATAATAACAAAACAACCCATAAACTATTTATTTCTTTTCAGATGATTAGAACAAATTCACTTAAGGGTATAATACAAATTATTTACAAGATATATATATACACATATATTTCAGTATATATAAAAAAAAATTTTACGATATCTAAAAAAGGGTTTCTTCTCCAGCACCAATTCAATTAGACCAAATCTAGATTTCTAATGAAAGCATTCTAAATATGAAGGAAATCTTATAAACAAAATGAAACCAATAAAAAAAAGGGGATCATGATCTAAAATAATTGAGATCGCAATTGCTTACTAGGAACCAGAAAATAACGCAAACCCCTCTATTAGCAAAAACACAACATAAATAAACCAAAACAAAGAAATATAAAATAACAAATAAAAAGGAATACTGGAACAATCCCGTAACTATTGAGAGTGGGATTCAGATTTTTTTTTCATGAACTCATGGCCTTCAATTTCGAAAATAGGGAAGCCTCAACCCAAATCCAATTCCAATCTTAATGACCAGCCCAAACGCTCTAAATCAAATGAACTCTTAAACAACACCACTAACCCAAATGGCCCAGATATTCTGAAAAATTTCCAAACAAACACGACAGCCCAAATGTAATTAAATGAGAATCAAAGAAAAAGGAATATGTACATAGAGAAGCAAACAGAAGAGTCTGGAGCGTGGGTACTTGGGGCTTCAGGACTTTGTTTTCATTGGGGTCATACACATATTCACGCAATCATGAATACAGAGAGAGGAAGGAGAAGAGAGAGAGACCGAGAGTGGGAAAGCAAGAGAGGGAGTAGCAAAATGAGAGAGAGAAGGAGGCCGCCGTGGTCGAGAGCTGAGCCAAGCTCGCGGCGGCGGCGTGAAGGAAGAGGAGCTGGGACACGGCTGAGGCGAAAATCGAGGGGGAAGGGGAGCTGGTCGCCGCCGCAGCTGAGAACCAAGCTCGCGGCGGCGCGAGGGAGAAAGGATGGTCCGCGATCTAAAGGGGGAACGAGGAGCTGGTCGCCAAGAGAGAGGAAGAAGCTGCCGCACTGCTAGCTAGGGGAGGAGGTCGCGCGAAGGAGCTTCTCCGCTTTCCACCGTGGTGCGATGGGGCTGCGCGGACAGCAGATCTGAATGGCGCAGATGCGGGGTCCACTACTGAACCCATGGCAGCTCGTGGAAGGCCGTATTTGGAGGGATAGACACCACCCCCGGCGGTGGTGGTCCATGGTGGCTCCGTTTTTTAGCTTCCTTACTCTATTTTTTTTTGTTTTTTTGTTTTTGATATGTGTTTGGTTGTGGTTTGGAATCTGATGCAAATTGATTCTTGATTATGAGTTCGTTGGAGAATGATAAACTGAATTTGCATTTGTGTGTGGCTTAGTTGTGGAAAATAAACAAGGTGCTGTGTGTGTGATTTATGAATGGTCATTCCCTTTTTGTTTCAGATTGATTTGAAGCGGAAAGGATATAAGTATCGGATTTGATTTCTCAGTGATGATAATGATAACTATTGTGTAAAAGAATTGCTTACCACCACTATGTGTTTCCACCTTTTTCTTTCAATCTGTTTATGTGATTTGCCTCTAATTCCCGACCTCCTAGTTCTTATGATTGTGCTCGGCCACACTCGGGTTCTAAAACACCAGATAACTCTTCCTCTGCTTGTTGCAAAAGAAACTCCAACTCCACACGCATCTAGTCAATCTCCTGCTCCTATCTCTTTGTGCTTCTTCCTTTTATTTTGTTTCAATCAAAATTCAAGATGATCAGAGATGGATGATGATGATGTGTGATGATCATTGGGGCTGTGATAGTTTATCAAAAAAAAAAAAAAAAATTTTTGAAAGTGAATATCATCCCCAGAACCCCCCGTCCCCTTATTCTCCTGTCCTATTTATTCTGAGGTCATGTTTCTTATTTTATCTTTAATCCCATCCTCTTCCCATACTCCCCTTAGAATGAAAAGAACCCCACTGGAGTTCCGCTTCACGCTCGCAGCTGTGGTGTGTCTTCGGGTTCTGATCAAATGCCCATGCCTGCAGAGACTGGGGAATGAGTCAGAGCTTTTGATTATTATATTTTCATTCTTCTCCAAGCTGACCACTACTAGAGCTTGATGTGGTTTTAATGTTTATTGACCATCAGTGAATCGTCCCTGCATCTTGTTCAGAAGCGTAAGTATATTTTGGCAGGGGATGGGATCGTGGTATTGGGTCTGACACACATTTTTTTATTTTTTTCCATTCATCCCTTTTTTTTTTTATTCATTTTCATTTTTTTTTTTTTTTTATAAAATTTGGGGTTGAAAATGGGTTGGGCTAGAAACCTAATACAGAAGCCCGAAATGCACTCAGGGAAAGGGCTAGCACAGACTTAAAAACAAGATCCACAATGGGCTAATACAAATAATGCATCAACCTGATTTTTATTTTCAGAATGAGTAAAAGGACTCTTTTTTTTCTTTATATTTTTATTTTCAAAATAAATGGAAAGATTTCAGAAAACTTGTACGGACAAAGCATAAATGACTTAAACAAAGATTGGACCCATCTATAAACAACATTCATTTTATTATTTTCATTATCCTTTTTTTTTTATTTTCGATTGAAATGAAAGATCTTTTTCACTTTTTTTAATTTTTCAAAATAAATAAACCAAAGCAACTGTAAAATATGCACGTTTTTTTTTAAAATTTTCTTGTTTAGACAGCCGGACAAAATTGGGTGTTCACAATATTACTCAATTATTAAACTAGAATTAAGATGGGAACATGTGTAAAAGACATCTTTTGATTAACAAGAGTATCAAAAGGAAGAGTTGGTTGGGTCAGGTTGCAGATTCGAACCCCAATTTTCTTTTTTTTTGAGGTAAATATAAGTTTCATTATGAATATTTTCTGAATTTAAGATTTTTTCTGTCTTAACCGAAACACCATCCTTTAACCCTATATATATATATATATAAGAGCGAAAAGTTGTCAAATGGCTCTAGCTGCTTTACCTTCTTTTTCTGCTACAAGTCAGCTCAAATAACTTTAGAGTTCGTTAGTTTTGGTCAAATGTTAGACAATCATATCTATAAGGTCCATTAGTAGAATGTTATCCGTACCATCAGATATCTTGCGCATGCGTGTCCGGGTAGCTGCAACCACCACTCTTAAAATGGGATTTACTGGCAAACTCAACTGAATGGAAATTGCAACGATATAATTACTACCTTATAAAATGGAAAATTTAAGTTGAGTTCTTATATAATTGAAACTTTCTGTGCAGTTGCATCCGTTTAGGGGTAAAAACAAGAAAAGAAAAAAAAAAAAAAGGAGATAGAGAAAAGCAATTGCTCCGAAAAGAAAGTGCTCCATTAGTCTTAGCATGATTTTAAATTGTGGTCCGCATTACAGTTGCAGCTGCAGTATTGTTGTTGTGTCCTTGACAACATCACCACAGTATCAATTGTATCCATATTAACAACATTTTCCTGCATTGCAGAACATTCTCAACTGTGATCGTAACTACAATTTAAAGCTCTAGTCTTGGGTTTTATTATGAGAGTAATGCTAGAGGTTTGGACAAAATTGCAGAAAATTTGACAAAATTATGATTAATTGATAGACAAAATACATAGCATGACCCATTCAATTAACTAAGGGCCAACATGCATACCACACTATTCTGACAAGTAATTTTGGACAAAAATTTAGACACTTCAACGCTTATCTTATTATAATTAACTGAGATGGATTTATGTGTAATGTGTTCAGGGTCTATGCTGCCACTAAGATTTAAAACCCTTTTTTTCAAGAAGTGTAGAGACCTATATATCCCATTATTTTATTAGTTGACTTTGTATTAAGATAAAAACTAGCTAGATGAAATTTTTAAATTATGATTTTGTATTATTGTTGCTTTTATTTGATTCCGCGATAATAAGAATCTGCTTGTAGGAACATGTGTCAATTGCATTTACATCCTTTGTATTCCCTCATTTTCAATTCATCTGTCTATTTTATTTAATTTTTTTATTGCAAAACATCTGTCTATTTCTTATACCAAGAAGTATTAAATTTTTTATTTCCAATACTACCCATAATGCAATTACTTGTGTTTGTTTTTCAAGAACATTATAATCATATAAATTTCTATTTTAATAGGGTAATATGATCTACGCATATATCATTTTATCATTATCAAGATACATTTATTATTTTTATAATCTACATTTTTTTTATACGGATAAAGTGAAAAGGAGGTATAACAGTAACAATTATGTCAAGTTTGCTTTTCTATATGTATAGTCTTATCATCTAATTTTTAAACCAAATAGGAATATATAAATAAATCTCTTGAGGTGAAAAACTTTAAAATTGATACTATATATTTGAAAAAAGTTATATGTTTTTATTTTATTTGAGAACTGCCAAAAAACAAAATTAAATATAATATATACTGAACTTCATTTGTCCTTTGCATACATATATATAAAGGATTCTCCTCACCATGTACATGAAGTAATAACTTAATTTAAAGTCCCACTCATTTTCAGTTTTCCTGGTCACAACATATATGCCTGAAAATAAGAAATAAGTCTCTCATAGAGATCATGGAAAAATCATCTCTTGTATTCTGCATGCCTCAAATTTGATAACTAGATTGGTCAGGCTATTGACCGGTCAGGCGACCTATATATGGGCTTGTCAGATCCGTTCAAGTCAGCCCATATTCAATATCCAATCATATCCCACATCCAGCCTATTGGATCTGCTCAAGTTGGCCCATAACCCACATCCGGCCTATTAAACCATTAAGACAGGTCCAATAGAAGAGGGAAAGGAACCCTCGGACTAGCTCAACGGTTTCAGAGACTGGCCAAATGTGCATCGGATCCTGAAGGTCTTTCACATTAAAGGTATTAGATACATTTCTAGAAGAATTGAAAGAGACCCTTAAATGCGGTAATGGTTGGGCACATGATGAGGAAAAACGGCTTCACTTAATAGAATATAAGGAGGAGCACAGAAGAGAGAGGGCAAAAAAATCCTAAGACACTGACCCACCTAGATAAACCGAGCTAACACAACAACAATAACAGAAGCAGGAAGATACAATGACGAAAATTATAATATTCTTCACATGGGAATTGCTTATTAAAGGATGAAAGTATTGTATATTTATAACAAATTTCCACATGCTTTCAAAATTAATAAAAAAAAAGTTAATATTCCTAATCATTTAATTAATACTCAATACTTCAGTAATTAGATTAAAGACATAGTTGACTACAAAGAGAGTTGGACAAAAAAAGAACATATCACAAACCGTCTTTGACTAAGAAGATAATAACTTATCAAAGTCGAGCAATAAATATCACAAACCATCTTACTTATTAGCTTAAGTTTTTTTTTTAAAAAAAATAATTCATGGCAAAATGGAATTAAATGCCAACAGTTTTATCCTATCCTTGTTCTTGTTCTTGTTCTTGTTCAGAACACCTAAAAGTGTGGTATTAACAATTAAGATCTATGTCCATGTCTCTTGTCTTAAAGGGCACAGAATTTGGTGCTGGTTCCACAAGAGCATGTCTAGGCGAAGGCAAGGCAATGGTGAGGTCAAGATTCAATGGCGAAACCATTGCTGTTTCTTCTTCAAGGCAACTATTTGTGATCGAAATCCCTTCATCCATGGCAACAGTGCATTTGATGAGAGGGGCACTACGCACTTCTTTGCTCAAGGAGACAGATGATGAATTACCAGCAGATGAAGCAAGGAGGTGGGAATGAGGAGGAGGAAAGCCTTGGTGTAGCTTATGGTTATTTGGATCAATCCCCATCTTTATTAGCTTTCTTCGGATGTGAGAGTTCCAATAGTTCTTCACCTCATTGTCCGTACGCCCTGGCAACCTCCCAGCTATGAGTGACCACCTAACATGTAAATCCAATTAACTAATTTAGTGTAAAGCTAGAATAATATAAATTTTTCAATACTGGCACAATAACTTAATACATGTTGCACCTCAAAAATGAGAGGGGAACAAAAAACTTGATACATGTTAAAGATTAATTTGCATGCTAAGGGTAAAAAGGTTTTTTTATCCAAAAATCTCTCCAGTGTAACAATTTATGTAATAGGAATTGTGAAAAACAGAAATCATGTGTTAATGTGAGTGTTTGAATATCAAGATACATATGTATAGAAATAAAATAGATATATTCTATTTTCATATGAAAGTAATAATATTGTAAATATGATGTGCTAAATGGTGTACAAATTAAGTAGCACTCATCTTTTGTCAAAACAACAATTAATGCTACATAAGTAAAATAGTAATTGCCCTTATTAAAATAAAATATAGTTTGCCAGAAAATTTCTTATCTGGCACATGTACCAAATTCTGAGTAAAATTAAAAGATGGGGTTTAATGTTGAGAGAAAAAAAAATTCTGGTAACTACCCATAGCTTGCCATATATAATTTAGCCATTTAAGATTTGACAAATGATACATCCTCCTATTTTATCTTCTTACAAATCTTCCTAAATACTAAATGAAATAAGTTTTGATTGAAGATTCCAACACATGAATTCAATATACTTTTTACTTCATTTAGTATGTAAGAAAATTTATAATGGATATGTAGGAGGATATATCATTGCTCTTTTAAGATTTTGCGAATTTTCTGGATTCTAAACATTTTCCTTGTCATAATATGGATTATGGACAAACAGGTGAGAGGTTGTGAGGGAAAGCAATGTACCGGTTACCAAGGAGGGCATGGAGTTTGATGACGAGGTCTTCTTCATCTTGGGCAAAGACTCCACGTTTGATGTCTGGTCTTAAGTAGTTTAACCATCTTAGCCTACAGCTTTTGCCACAACGATGCAGCCCTGATATATGAATATGATAACGGCATAATTAATGATTGCCACATGTTGAATTAAACATTTTAATTGGGCCCCTCAAATTAATTAAATCATCTATGTCAAAAGCTTAAATTGATGAGATAAAGACATACAAATGATTTTATGCTCTAAAATTGAACAAATTGACTATAAATCGTGATATCGATGGTACTTCACTCATGAAGAATGAAGTGAATTCTTATTTGCATAAAATATGACTAAGCAAAACTAACCAGCAGCCTTGGGAATGGCACGCCAACGGCCTTCCCCATGAGCTTGGATGTGATCAATGAGCCTTTGGTCTTCTTGCTTGGACCAAGCACCTTTGTTGATGCTTTCTTTGTCACAACAAGGTTTTCTCATTGATGTTTTTTCAGTAATAATAAGACTTCTTCTGATCTGTGGGTGTTTAGTGGCAAACAGAACTCTAAAAGAGAGGTAGAGAAGGGACACACTGAGAGAGATGACAAAAGGCACAGGATAGGGTAGATATATACTTGTGCTGAGGAAGCTAGGGGGAGAGGAAAGGGGACGGAGGACAAGTGTTGACTTGGACCGGTGGTTTTGATTGTGCTGTTGAGTCGCTGATATGATAAGAGACTTGCTACTTGCTATTAATTTTTCTTTAGATTGATGATAGAGAAATCTTATTAAACAAAACTTTGAAAAATTATTTTAACATTTAAAAGTATGTCCGACAACTATTCAATTATTATTAGATGAGATGGATAGTGAAAGAGAAGTGGACTCGAAAACCACCATATCATTTAACAATAATAGAAGATAACACTCATTCATAATGCTTAAATAATATTATTGAAAAGAAAGTAAACAGAGTTGATCCTTTGGCATAATACAGAGATACACAAAATGAAAATCTTAGGTAGCAGTGAGTGTATGTAAGAGACAAAAGCACAGAATTTGGGTTTTTTTTTTCCCTTTATCATGTCCGTAAAATGTTTATTTTTTTAATATTCAAATAACATTCTTAAAATAGAATAATATAGTTTTAAATTCGTTAGTAACCCTACATATATGACAATATATATCTATTGCTTATATAAATAATTTGAATTATATATTTTGATTCATAGACATATTATCCCATATATCTGTAACACAAAACTATGCATGTTATATCATCACCTAATCACCTTTTTTTTTGTCACATATAGGATAAGGTGTATATTGTGTTTCCATTGCTTACCGTTAAGTAAATGTCGTTTTCAAGTTTGGTATGCGTTGGAGTACGCTTGAGATGGTGGTTATAGGTCAAATTTCGGTTTTATAATTTCGTGGTGGATGCGATCATGCAATTAATCATATGTTTATAATAATGTATCAGGGTCGTACCAATTAGTTGGTACGAGGATCCAAATTTTACCGGATGCATGGCTCCGTTTATCCAAAGAGAAGTGGGGAGAAGAATATGATAGGCATGCATTCACCTACTAAGACCGGATTTTAATTTGCATGTACATCTTAGCACGCATGTGATGAATATGAGATTGGCTCCGCAAATGACAGTGCAGCATTCTCGCAATATATGGCACATTGTTTTTTGAAGTCGAGTTTTGATCCCTGATGAGTGTTATTATATCTAGAGTGTCGATAGTAGCATGAGCTTATATAGATGTGTCTCTATCATGAACATTATTTAATTTGGACTAATTGTCCTATTTAATTCTTGAAAGGTTTACATGTGATATCAATTTAATTTTTAAAATATTTTTGGCATCAAATAAATCTCTAAAAATTTAAAGTTGACATCAAATTAGTATTTGAATATTTTTCACATCAAATAGGCTCTTAAAAATTAAGATGTTATATTACTTTATCCTTGAAAGATGTATGAGACATTAAATAATTCAAATTTTCATTACCAAAAAAAAGTCAAAGTTTTTTTTTCTGATAAAGTATAAGTTTTCCAAGAATTTATTTGATGTCATATATGTCTTTCATATCTGTACCAAAATAATATAACGCATTTTCACTTAAAAATTAATCAATTTAATTTACCCTATGAGACATTACTTTATTCTTGAAAGATGAATGAGACATTAAATAATTCAAAATTTCATTACCAAAAAAAAGTCAAAGTTTTTTTTTTCTGATAAAGTATAAGTTTTCCAAGAATTTATTTGATGTCATATATGTACCAAAATAATATAACGCATTTTCACTTTTAGAAACTTATTTAATGTTTAAAACTTATTTAATTTATTTGATTGATGACTGACAATACATTTGAACTTTTAGAAAACTGATTTGATGTGAAAAGAATTCTTAATAAGGACTAAATAAATTGTTCTCATATGTATATTTTAAGAACTAAAGTGCATGTTTAGTCTTTAATTTAATTATACTAACCTTGTTACAGATTAGATGTGAGATTAGATAAACACCGGATGCTCCTTGATTTGCAAAACTATGCCTATTCAATGTTCAAGGCACTTTATTTTATTTTATTTTTTTTAGTATGTTTCACTAAGCATCCCGAATTAAGCATATAATATCGCTTAAAAATTAATCAATTTAATTTACCCTATTCTAGTTTGTAACACTCTTGTAAACGGTTGTTTATACAATGCACTAATAAAATCGAAGTGCAGCACATTTTTTTTAGGTTTAATTAATCTGCCAATCCCTATAATTTCATCGAATTTTCAATTTAGTCCCTACATTTTAAAAGTTTTCAATGGGGTCCCCATATTGAAAATAAATATTTAATTGGGTCCCTGACCCCATCACCCATTAAAAAAAACGTTAGAACTCACAGAATGTTCCCAAAATATTCTTTTTCTATAATTTTACATTAAAAAAAGAAAAGAAAAACCCTTTCCCCTTCCCTCTCGTTCCCGTTCCCCACCACCACCATTAACCCCAACATCATCACCATCAAAATCTCAAACTAAACCTCCCATGACAAACCCATACCAGCTCCATCACCCACAGTAGCCTTCCTTTTATCAAACTAATTACATTGACTCAAACCAAAACACAGAGACATCACTATTGCAATTATCTTTTTGCAAAAGCGACTGCTTGCCTCCCTTAATAGCTCCCAAAGTTCCATTACAATACAATCGAACACATAAACATTGCTTCAATGAATGAATAAGCACCATAAACAATCAAACACGGTTATGCAATAGATTATGTAGCAGAACCACAACAAAATCAAAAGCTTTTTTAAGATAAACAAAGAGCATTAATAATTAATCTCAAAGAGAAGAACCCCCTAAATTTATAACTTAATATTTACAGAATCTGTAATATACTCTTCAACATCTGCAATTACACATCTCCAGTGTGACACCCAAAACCAGAACATAGGCCAACCAAGTCAGCCTCCTCTTCAGCATCTTACACCACTACCACAAGAAGTTTACTAACGCCAAGAACAAGGCGACCCACCGACCATTGTGCGACGACGGCAAGGTGGGCGGCAATACCCCATGGTGCGCACATGAAAGTGCAAAGGAAGAGAAAGAAAGGGAGCACGAACGAGAGGGGGTGAGGCCGGAGATCTTGGTGCCAAGCTCTTCGATCTTCTCGAGGACAGCGACAACGACAAGGGGACGGAGGTGGGTGGCGCGATGGGAGATGGGGCATAAGTGGAAGAGGAAGAAGAAGAAAGGGGACGGGATAAGCTGGGCAAGACGGGGGAGGGGGGTTTGTTTTTAATTTTATAATATTTTAATGAGTAATTTTTGTATAGATTATATTAAAAGAGTGTATTGATGGATATGTTATTTTTAGCCATAGATTTCAATTCTACATATATTTAATGATTTAGATCAATGAGCTTTATGGTATACTTGACTTCATTAGATGTATCATAACATTGCTGGAAATATTTTTGTAATGGTGGCTAATGGCAGGGACCCAATTAAACATTTATTTTCAGTATGGGGATCCCATTGAAAACTTTTAAAATGTAGGGACCCAATTGAAAATTCGGTGAAAGTATATGGACTGACGGATTAATTAAACATTTTTTTTAAAGAAAAAAAAAAAAAGGCACCGTGCACACTCGATCTGATACAATGGAACTTAACAAAGATAGATTTACGCAACGTCATACATCAAGTATCCAGAGGAGCCACTTCTATGCATTGCCAAACGCCTGTTATACACAGTAGGGCCTCGTTTTACTTTTAATTATTATGCCACTTTTTGTTTTCTACTCCTGGGAGAGGTCGTTTATATGAGAAAGAGAAATATTATTTTGACTTATATTTATGGTACATTGTGTCGATACACTTATATTCATTATTGGATTGGATGTGAGGCCTAAACTAAGTGGGGTCTACATTCAATTCAATATGATGAATGTTTAAGATTGTGATCCCACAAAGTGTGAAATAAAAATAACATTACTATATATATATATATATATATATATATATATATCAATTGGAAGGAATAGAAAAGTCATACAGCAGCTTTAGGAACAATTATCGGAAAGGAAATCACTGTCCATATATGTTGCAGATGAAACTAAGGACTGCTTGTTGGTAGCGAAGACGTGTAGGCACGCATACGTACGGCGTACAGGGGTTCAATGATTTGAGACGCCTGATCAATTGTCAACATAGGAAATAGATTCTTTCCTATTAAAATGATCATGTCTAAAGTTTTAATTTGTTATTGATCATAAAATTTTGGAACCTGAACGAAAACTTAATCAATAGTGAAAATTAATACATACGTAAATATAAATCGTGTAACATTTTCACCTTACAAGTTAGAACATTCATTCTCTTGAATGAAATATAAGATAGTATAGATATCTAAATATTATTTTGGTTATCATCGTGTCAAATGCAATGATGAGAAGATAATCTCGTATATCCTGCTGAATTACCAAAGTTCTCTAAGGGCCGGTAATGTAAGATTTTAAATTTTTACACGGTAAATCCTTCTTGGCCTTATTTCTCCTCCTAAGCTCAACCTGAACAGCATAATCTAAAAAGGCTCCAAAACCAGCTAGTTGAAAAATTGAAGTCATCTCATCTAGGTATTAAAGACCGGAGAGTAGCCTATATTAGAAAAAAGTAACATTTTCAATTGAGGGCAAACCTACTTACCACCCAAAGAGGGATGATATGTCTTCTTCCAAAATTTTGCCATGGATGGCATGGTAATGCGATAGACTAATGCTGTGATAGGCATAAAAGACTCTTTTTCGATAATTAAAGAGTGTTTAACTCTCAAAAAAGAAGTAAATTAAATAGTACAAAAGCACGTGACTGACAACCAAATAAAACCAGTAAGCATCACATATAAACATGGAAAGACACAAAAAGCAAAGGAAAAACTTCAAGATATACTTATATATTTTCAAATTTGTGCTAGATTGTATTAGCACTATCCTTAATAGTTTCACAAGTTTCAACTATTTATGTATTCCTATGTGATCTCACGGCAACGCATAATTTTGTTTTTTTAACTATATATCGTAAATTTAAGTATCACTACTTGCATACAATCGTTTCATAAAATACTTTTATGAATCACTTTTGGTCGATTGGCGCATGTTATAAGTTGTTATATCACTGTCATATATATACAACAATACAGTTATTTAAAGCACACATACTATAATTGTTCTCTCGACGCTTATACTGTTATACATGTTCAAGATTGACGCGCAACATAAAACGCAGAGAATATAAGCAAGAGTTTTTTCTCAATTAGTATTAAAAAAATTGGGACCCAAACCGAGTAAAATGATATTTGGAAACAAGAAAATAGTTTATTTTCATCTTATTTATTTTTGTCCCAACTAATCTAATATCTCTTCCATAAAAGAACCATGCGTTGTCTTATACATTTTAGTGAATAAAAGTTTACGAGTAAAACTAAATGCTACATAACTATATATACCGTGGGCACTAGATGACAGTTTTTATATATCTTAGAATAAGTTCTCAAATAGGCTAAAGTGATCGAAGTAAAAGTAAACTGTAACTACAATCGAATTTTACTTATGGTGGTAAATAATTAAATTTGGAGTCATCATTTTAAGAAGAATATTATCTCGCCACCAACCCTGTTTCAAAATTATATGAGCAATTGTGTGAAAACTTAAAAAATAAATTTTCAAATTAAAACTCAAAATATTAAGAAATTACTATGTTAATCCTCCAAACATCTTTTCAATAGATAACTATAAAATGTCACTGTATTTTACCTTTATGAAAAATTAATGCCATAAATTGATAACTATTTTATATCTTTACAAATTAATTTCATAATAAAATTCTTTGAAAACTAATATGATAATAACCGAATTTGTGATGACTAATCCAAAAGTTTACTCTATATCCTATTCATTTTTAGCGGCGAGTCTCCTCGTGCGTAAGAGGGTAGGTAGATCCATTGCTCACTCTATCAAATTTTAACTTTTCTATAATATATATATAAACATATTATGTGAGAAATGTAATTTTTTATGAGATTAAGATAAGTCAATTTTAATTATTAAATCTTATTTAAATGGTCAAAATTAAAGTAAAAATTTACTCCTCTTACTTTAATAATAAATAACATTTTTCATATGATACACCCGCATGTGCGCGTGCGTGTTTGCCCCCTGTGGGCCCCCGCGGGGGCGGGGTGTGTGCGGGTGAAACTTAGGTGTTCAGCCATGATTGCACGACACATTGAACAGGATAAGGTCTAAAGTTTACACATCATCACGAAAAAAAAAAGTGCGGCGATAACTTATTTACACAAAAATGTTGAAAATTAAATATTAAAGTAAATAATTACCACAAAAGCCTTTTAATAACCAAAATATAAGAACCCATAGAACTATTATTGAGTCAGCAGAGAAATAAAGAATTATTTACTGTTTACTTTTCTTTTTGACCATTCAATGTCGATAAACTGTCTACCCTCAGCCATTCTGATAATTTGGTCTGCATGTGATAGCCTATAGACACAGTTTTAAGAAACATGTATCTCTTGCAAGGAAGAAAACGAAAGAAGATGAAAGCCAAATTTTATGTGTTCCTATTTGTCCCCTTATTCTGTCCAATCAAACAATAGAAAATTTTGAACTCCATTACATTTTCTTACGTGTCTGTTTTCTGTCTCAATCCAAACACAACGACATTGTGAGCTAATCAGCCTATCAGGACTGGTTGGTTAGATGCACCGTAACATCTAACAGTCTTGCTTTAATTGGTTTAAGTATATATTCAGATTAGATATCGGAACCCTTGATGAGCATGCCAGTGTTGACTTTAATCAGATACACACGAATCAACACCTCCTCAACCGGTCAGCCAAAGGAAAACCTAACCAATGTAAGACAAAATAATTCTCCATACATCCTAGGAGCATATATCCAGCTTAATGACAACTAGCTTTTGGTTGGATGCCTTCATGTCTGAAATCCAAGGAATTTGATCTGATGCAAGTAGCATATACCATAAGCAATCCATTTGACATTAAACATGTATATAGTTATGTGAAAGATATTAAAAATGCAGTTACAAATATGTCATCTAAAATTTTCTCCTGATTCCGTCCTATTTTGTTGTGTTTGTTTCTGATTTCTTTTAATAGACAAATAATTATTTTCAAGTGAAAAAAATTACTTTTCATATAGAAGCTATTTATGTTATATTATACTGAAAAATTATAAACAGAATATTTTAGGTAATTTGTAGTTTTTGAATAAAAGCTTATATGAATAACTTTTCTGTCATGAAAAAAAATCCAAAATAGACACACTATTATCCATGAGAATTTTTTTCCTTACCTAGGATTACCTTGTCATTACATACAGCTTTGTATTAATTTTCAGTTGGGATTCATAGTACACTCAAATTTTCAACTTATGATGTGCCAATCTGTAATACACCAGGGAAATAAGGTTTGGGAGATTAGGGCAACTTATGATGTACCACTATTTTTTAAATCGAACAATTCAACGGAAGGCTTCTTCTGAGAAAGACAGCTATTATCCCATTTTCAATCTCCGAACGACGATTGTTAGCAAGAATTTCCCTCCTGTTCAAGAAACCCTCTTATTCTTTGTTTTTTTTTTTTTCAAGATAATTAAGATACACCCTTCATCAAGGATGAGGATAGGACAGTATATCAGAAGTTCAAACAGGCCAAATTACAAGCATCATGGAGAAAAGCTACTACACCTTATGAATAAAAGACCACACCCTATCTATTAAATACACCTGAATGCCAATGAAAATTACCAAGTCCAAATCCCTTCAAACGCCCGCAAAACATCTGAGCACACCTACAGCCAAGACATCACACTAGCAGCTTCATCACAAACACAATATCACAGTAAAAATTGTCCCTTTCTGCAGAATCTCTTGAGCTGTCACTCCACCACCTCCTATAGCCCGTGTCATTGCTTATAGCCCAAAACCACTATAGCCCTTGCGATTAGATAGGTTCCCAAATCCTGAATCAAGAATATCCCTGGACCAAAAACCATCAGCCCTGAGCACAATATATACATATCAGATGATGTCCAACCCAAACACCTTGCTTGCATGTTACACGGACCAAGAATTGCAACCGAGGTCAGTATGCAGTATGCACGTAGATTATTCCATGAAGAAGAAGTGCTGCATGAAACCCCTCATGGCATTTTAAACCTTGTTGATGAGTTATCCTCAAAACTGATTCACATCCTTGATGAGTTACATATGAAACCCATCTATGAAATTTTCACCCATATTTTTACTCCCCAACCAAACATACCCTAATAAGTAAAACTATCCTGACAGAGATGATTGAAAGATAGTGAATATTTTTCAGAAGGGTTAGCAACAGCAGCATCATACCCCCCACATACCCCAAAAATAAAATTGTTCTCAAGGTTGTCTCTGCTATCCCCCTGCCTCTCAAGGCATACATCAGAGCAACAGTGGCATTAATAGTGCACAAATTACAAACACATGCATGAACTCAGAAGTTGTATGTGTATTTTGAGTCATGCAAAATAAATTAGTGAACTTTTAAATGAGTGTTTTTATCAAGAGGAAAATTTTATCCACAAACTCTGCTAATTACTACTAGCATAAACCTTTTAGCCCAAAGATTCACAGTCAAGCTAAAACACATGCAAAAGCTATACTTTCAAACATAAAATCCATCCAGAAAAATTGGTTAATTCCGATCCTCAATATCTTGCTTACTGTAGATTACTTTCCTAATTTCATATTTTAAATCTTGATTTGCTTAATTTGTTAGCTAATATTAAAATTGAGCGGAATTAACCCCACTGTTAAATAATAAAAGGCATGGCAAATAAAACTAGTGGAATTTGGCTTAAATAGAAAGAATAGAAGTCACTGCATATTATATATCCTGGAGTGCAAAATCTGACCATGTTCAGAGAACTGGAGAAATAAGAGTATGGAACTCAAGATGACCTTCAACTGGCCTCAATTCAAACTTTTCATTCTTCTCCCCAACCCCAACACTTTTTTGCCCCACAACCCAATTTCAAGAAGTAAACATTATTGACCCTAAAATGAAATAGGATTACCCTTCTCTAACCCCTGATGATGGGGTAATGGGATATCACATCAAACCAAAACTTTTAAAGTTACAGCAACAACTGATAGTGAGCGATACATTTTTTATTGTGTAAAGTGGAACAGAATATAATGACAACAACAGGATATGTTAGCAACAAATGCACCATCGTTACCCCAAACCAGCCAGCAACATAATACTTGACCTACTGCCACAAACGTAGATGTCAACCATGAATTATCTACATCTGATAGCTCAACCTCAGTATTTCTGTATAACCTATGAGTATGAGCAATATGAACAAGTATAAAGGAAATGCAACAAAGAAAGTAAAATAGTCCTTTCCTAGTCACCTAACAGACTTCTATTCTGTCTGATATTTCTCATTTGGGCCTTGCACCTCCTGCTGAGCCCATTTCTTCTTGAGTGAATAATACTTCCCAGACATTGGGTCCGTAACAGCACACACAACATGACTACATTGGGAATTCATTAAAGGAATTTTAAAAAAAAAAAGATTGTAAAGAAGCCCATTTTGCTGAATGGAATAAGTAATATTACAGCATGAACTGCTCAATATCATCGCCTGCATTGGTATTAAATTTTCAATAGATGAAATTGTTTTAGAACAACCTGCCATAAAGCATTGAAGTGAATTTCACGTTTATTTTGGGCAAAGCAGTATCAATTGGTCTCAATCAAAGCTTCTTAGCAACATCGGCAACAACAACAAAAATACTAGGAAAAGGATCAGGAACTTCTAGGGTAATATAAACCAGTTACACCAATGAAAATATGCTCCGAAGGGGAACACACAATCATCACAAAAATAAGAAATTATAGTCATGACTCAGGAAATTTTTTTTCTAAATTCATATTGGTAAAGCATTACTTAAGTGAATCAGTGGTATCATAACACAGTCCAGCACAAACAAACAAGTTGAACTCAATTCCCAACATTAACTCAACAATATAACACTAGCCATAGAGCCAAGAAGTCATACCCACTTCTGCTGGAAGAAAGGATCAAATCTGCCATGAACATTCTAAGGATTGTTTACACAAGTATCACACCAATTGAAGCACGTGCATTACCCAGCAGCTGCTAAAAGAATAAAACAAATGAATAAGCTTCCCTGCAATGTTTAAAGTCAATGGGGGAAGTTGGAAAGGATTCAATGGTCAATTGGATTCCCCAAAAAGAAGTATAATTGAAAGACAGATGTTAGCACACACATCTTATGATCACTCACTGGTCCCCAGCTGATTGGGAACTTTAAAATTTACAAAATAAATAACTCAGATTTCTCTATTTCGATCAATATGTTTAGTCCTCTAGTCCTCTCTAAGACTCTAACATATATTCAGCAAACTTCAACATACAGCATCAATCGACCTAACTATAATGCAATGCTAATAATCAATTATGGTGACCAAATCATGAAACTATGCTCCAAAATTACAATCAACAAATTTAACAATCGCTTCTCCCTTATATTACAATCATTGCAATGTCACTTTTTACATCTTTTCAGCAAAGTTTGGGCCCAGTAGAATTCTTTAAAACTTATAAATATGTCATATATGCTCATGACCCTTGCTCACTTGATTAGGCAGCTCTTCACCTTGAAGCCATCCAGCAGCCAAACTTTCCCCTTTTTCCCTCTTCCCCAATTTTCCAAAATTAGACATTTCCCTTAAAAATGAAAATCTCTAAACACATAATATGATACAACAGAAAAACATCAGAATCAAGCAGCTCAAAGATTTCAGAATTCGCTCATATTCTAACAGAGCAAGATAACAACTGAAATTGCATGATCCTGCAGGAAACTAAACTAACATATTCCATTTCTAGTCTTTGCAGTTCTTGACAGTAGTATCAGTTGAACACTCTGTCCAACTTCAGATCTAAAAAATACATAATTTTTAAATAAACTCTGAAGGCGAATTGGCATCAGGTTTCACATTGCCCAACTCGCCAGCATGCTGCAAATTCTGCAGCACCTGGGGAGGCAACGCCCCCAACCCACCACCGCCACCAGCACCAGCACCACCACCCCCACCCAATCCATCACTTCCAGTCCCAAAGAACTGGCAAAGCATCCTAGCCATGATCCCAAGGATCTGCATATTATTCTGGCAAGCATCAAGATGCATCTGCATCATCTGCTTCTCATGCTCCACCTGCATAGCCACCATCCTCTCCCTCCACTCCATCTCCTCCTCCTCCATCCTCTCCTCCGCCCTCTTCCTCCTTCGCCTCTCCTCCTCCAGCATCCTCTCCAGCCTCCCCCTCCTCATAGCCTCCCTCCTCGCCCACCTCAACCTCCTCTCCTCCAATTCCGCCTCCAATACCCCATCCTCGCTCTCCCTCCTCAACTCCCTCTCTTCGGCAGCAACCGCCTCATTCTCACTCTCCCTCCGAAACTCCCTCTCCCTCCGCCTCTCCTCCCTCTTCGCAACCGCCTCCCTCAGCTCCAAAACCCTAGCCCCAACCACCTCGAAATCGTCCTCATTCTCACACTCCTCATCGAATTCCTCATCATCATCATCACCACCACCATCATCGGAACCGGAAAACCCTAAATCACGGAATGAAGCGTTATTGTTGGAGGAACTATGGTGTTTGGAAGGGATGTCACCGAAGACGTCCTTGTAGTGGAGGAAATTCTCCCAGTGGTTGAGGCCGTCGGACCAGTTGAAAGAGTGAGGGGAGGACTTGATCTTCTGCTTGACGCCGAGGTACTGGTGGCGCATGTTCTGGACCTTGATGGAGACGTCGCGCCATGACCACGTGAAAGGGAAGGTGGTTGAGTCGCGGTGGTGGTGGAGGGAGTTGACGTGGTCCGCCACGGGCTTGAACTTCTTCTCCCGGGTCTTCAGCTTCGCTAGCGTTCCCGACCGGAGGAGCTCCGAGTACTTTGATAGCAGGGTTTGTTCTTCCTGTTCTGACCACTTCTTCCGCTTCATTGGATTTTTTTTTGTCTCTTTTATTCTCTCGAAAGATTGGCGAGTCTGTGGGGACGAGGATTTAGCTGGGGGAAGGGTGGAGTGATTGAGGTTCCACGGTGGAGAGAGAGAGAGTGTGTCTTCGGTCTCGGACAGACAGTAGGCTATGACACAGGGAATCACTACGATTGTGAAAGGTATATTATAACATGTACTCATTTGAAATAAAATATCACCTCAGCTCACTTGTTACTTATCATTAAATAAAATTTAGGCTCTATTTCAATATAATTTATATGTTGCTTAATAATGTATAAAAAGTGAATCAGTACAAGATGTTATATTAAGTGAGTATAAATATTATAACTCTTTTTATTTAGAATAGGAAAAAAAATTAAAAACACCATTTTCAAGTTGAAAATAAATAAATCAATCCAGACTTTGGTCACTCAAAATTTATGTTCTATATTTTAGTTTTCCAAATATCAATTTCAAACATTATAACAGTGAAGGTCAGAAGGAAAATGATAATAATGTTAGAATATATCGCAACTCTATAAGAAACTCAAATATCTGTCATTGATGTTTCTAGGGACTGAAGTGTTATAAGTTATTAGGTCACATCTATAACGGGCTAAAATAAGTACAATTGAACTTTTGAGAATTGAATTCTTATAATGTATGTCTCTAGAAAATTCTATTGTATGCAGTTGATTTCTCAATAACTAAAGTGTTAAAACAAAAATCTTTATTGGATTAGAGTGTAGTTTTACGTAAAAAAATTAAATTTTCTTGCTCTACATTAGGTGCTAAATTTTTAAAACTCTCTCATCTTTGAAATATTAAATATTTTTTTGAAAAAAAAATGAACTAAAGGTTAGGTAAAAGGCAAAGTTCGTCATATATTTACAAAGTGTACCTTCAAACTTATTAAGTGCTCACAAAGATATTTACATATCATCAATCAAGTTGTGATCATAGGATAAGCTTGGCGAGTTAACCCATTGGCTTTGAGATATTAGTTTAAGAATTTAATTGATTTTTAAGAAATTTTGTAATAAGGTGATTTAAAATTATTATAGTTTTTCTTTTCTATGTCAAATATGACTCCAGTCTTTTTAAGTATCCTTACCTCTTGTCTACTTTTGTCAATGAAAGTGTTTGCTTAGTCACCGAAATTGCTGGGACGATTAGGACAACATTTTCAATAGTGATTTTAGTTCGAATTTCAATAATATTATTCAATCAACCCATCATAAAAGGTGAAATAGGTTAAAATTTTAAGCTGGAAGTTTGAACTTTTCTTTTTAATTAGAGCAAACAACTTTGGTCTCACGTGAAATTTTATTTTAAAGAAAATATATCAGCATATCTATTAAACACTTTGTTATGAGTATTTTAATTATGAAATTTTGTTATTAGATCAAAATATAACTTCAAATTTTTAAATAATTTTTCTTTCAGAATAATATTTTAAAAATTTAATTATGAATAAAAAAATAACCGTACATTTATTGGTTATAAGTTAACATCTTAAAAAAAAATGTCGTGTTTCATTCTATTTAGATTTTTTAAAAAACTAACTTACATGTACTGTTCTGTATTCTTGACTTCAATATGATAAATTATATATATATATATCATTTATTCCATATTATCAATCGCTAGATTTTTTTTATAAAAAATTAGATTTGATTATGAATATATATTTATCAAAATACCCTTGCTTGATTTGCAATACTTAATTAATTAATTTTATTAATGTCAAACTATAATTCTCGATTATTGGTGAATTTATGGGATTTAATTGGAATAAAATTTCAGAGAAATTTTTTTTATGTAGTCACTTAGTCATGAAATGAATATCAGCAAATATGATTACTTTCTACTCCATTACTTAAAAATCATGTAAAAAGAAATATTTAATTAGAAAATAGTGTAAAATTTGCTATCAATGCATTAGAATTAAACTCATATTTATAATATTGTAAGAAATAAAATTAAAATTTAATTATAAATACTTTATTTATCTTTGAAAATAACCAAGTCATTTATTCATTACTTGTTCCAATGGGGAAAAAGTGCAAAAAAGAAGAATAAAGACCCACTTAATCCCTCCAAAAGATTTTATACGATAATTTAATTCTTCAAGAATTGAAACTAAACTTATGATCTCTGAAAAATTTAATAATATGATATATTAGTCCCTCTATGTATTTGATCATATAAACAATGACAAAATTACACACGTGACCCATTGATATAAATGTTAAATGATGTGTGTGTCATTTAAAGTAAAATAGAGTTTAAAATTATTCATTTTGGTGACTAAAATTATATGAAATTGGTTATTTAAATCTTTATTATAAGTTATAAAATGATTATTTTATACAATTTTAGACACAAAAATGAGTATAATATTTTCTGATACAATATCATTTTGCTTAAATATAACGTTTACTAACAAATAACTAATAGCGGGACTAATGCGTATAAGATTTTCAAACCAATTTGTTTTTTTAAAGAGATTGAATAATTCGACGTACAAAACTGAAGGGACTAAGCAGACTGTGCGCTCAAAAAGAAATTGGAATAATATTGCAATTCGTCTTGGTGGCATGCACATGCACTGATCGTGTATTGCAGAGGTCCCACATATGGTTTGCTGTGGCTTCTTTGATTTGCTCTGAATCTAACATTATTATTAGTCGAGTCGAATTTTGTGACCATTAACAGCCTGGTTAGTAAGATTTCTTTTCTCTTTTTTTTTTCCTTGACGCAAATTTTCTATTGCAAAGTCTTTAAAGCATTAAAATAAAATGTTTAAAATTTACCTCAATTAATCTAATTTGGCTTGCATGAATTCATTATAAAAACAAAATTGTATCAATAATTAGTTATTGCTTCTTTAGAATATGGTGAAACCTGAATCCTCCTTGATTGAGTCTATCATTCCTATTAGATTATAGTTTGATACTTCTGAAATTAGATTTATCATAATGAGATTTAAACATATAATTTTATATATGCCAATTCTAATGGGTTTAAATGTTTTGTACTTTTAAAGATAATTATGAAATTAAATAAAGTACAAGTACAGCCTAAATTCAATTGTCATTATCTTTAAAATAACAATGTTATTTTTACCACTAAAAATAGTTGTCCAAATGGGACACCTATACCTTTATCATTAGATGTGATTGTAAAGTAAAATGAGTAAAAACTATCATTACATCCAATGATAATAATATGCATGTCCCAATATGCTCACTTTTATCCATCTAAGACTTGGTTCTTCAATTATTTTGAAAATTAAAAATGTTATTTATATAACTAAAAATAAGTGTCTAAATAAAACACTCATACTATCACTATTGGATTTGGATGTGATGAAAAAGTGAGATGAGTAGGTGTTCAATAGTAATGGTGTGAGTGTCCCAATTGGATACCTATTTTTTATTATACAAATAAGAATTGGCCCTTTAACCAGCAATTGAGCATATTGACCTAAACTAGCAAATTACTTTCATCGTTCATTTAAATGGTGTGTTATTTGTACTATTATTCATGAAATATTATATCAACTTACACTTCGTTTATTATTGAATTAGGGGTGAAACTCCATTCAACTAAGGTCCATATTTCATATAATGATGGATTAGGTGTAAATTGATATGATATCCCTATTACTATGAGTTTAAAGAAGCAAAAGAACATTTTTCTTCATTTAATATTCTCCAGGTAAGTTCTTCATGCCTATACCTCACGCTCAAAGCCCAAAACTAATATCATAATTGCATGACATAATGCAAATTTTGAAAATAATAGTAATAGATGCGATGACCAGATCAAAATCCAACCTAGAACACAACAACCAGCAAATCATCTTGCCTCATCTAGTTTGCTAGTACTCCAAATTGACACGGAACCAAATTGAGAGAAAATAAACTAAACAGAAAATCTTTAAAAATAAAATCACCCAAGGCTTATTGGGCTGCGCTTGATTTGGTGAATTGATTTGATGGTAAAGTACATGTTTCTAAATTGTCATACAGGGTGTTTGATTGAAGAATAAAAGTCAGAGGGTTGAATTTGTATCCTTTTTTAGTCGCACATTCAAAGAGCAAAAATGACCAAACTTTCAGCGAGTGAGATGCCAATATAAAGCTAAAAATCTATTTACTTGTAATATTAACATAAAAAAAATTAATAATTTTAGACAAAAATGATTACATAATTAGAAAATGATATTTGTTCTGTTACAAGTATTGCATTCTCAGCGTACTAATGTACTAATGTTTATTTTTCTATTCCTTTCCACGTAAATTTTTTTTTTCTCCATAAAATTTGAACAACATTCCAAAAAATGAAAAAAAAAAAACAGAAAATGAAAATTGAAATTAAATATGCCATGAATGGCTAAATGCTCCGGCAGCACTCTCGTGGCCAGCTATACTTATTTTACGTAACGCAACAAATGCCGTCGTCGGTGAAAGGCTACACGTCACCTTCTATTTTATTTATTTATTTTAAATCGATTAACATTACCATTAAAATTTCAAATTGTTTTCCTTTTCTCATTCCATATTTTTATTTCTACACTTAATTTTAGGTATCTTATCTAATCATCCATTTCATTATCGTATGATGAGATAAGTGTATGAAAATTAATGAGAATTATAATTTTATTAGGTAGTAGTAAAATAACTGTCTGAGATACTGTAAAGTCGATGTTAAAAATAATGTTATTATTTCTCATTCATCATCGGGTGTGAGCGGCATTTCGCACTTGGACGTTGTTTCCGCCTCCTCTGCTCTCTCGTTAGTCGTTACCGTGTCTTCACTTCACACACACAATCCCTTGCATCGCATTTTCCCGAGAAAATCTCACACTTTCCGGTAAAATCTCCCTCTCCCTCTCCCTCTCTCCTCTAATCTCGGATCTCTTTCTCTTTCCATCTATCACGTGTTCCTCCACTCGACCTCGCATCATGCAAGAAGAACCAACCACCACGAGCTAGATACGCGCATTTTCTCTAGCGATTTTTTTTTTTTCACCGTCTCAACGAAACTTAAAACTCAAGTTTTCTTCTTTTTTCTCGATTTCATACTCGAACTCCATAGAAACTCGGACGAAAAATTATGGCGCCTCCTCCGATTCTCTCCTTGGTCCTTCCCTCCGAGACCGGTCGAGTTCTCAGCATTCAATCTCACACCGTTCAGGTTTTTCATATTTTCTCTGTTTTAGTCTTCCAGATTGATGCTACTTTTCCTTTTCTAGAAATATTAAAAAAATTGGAGTTGACCTTGTTGTGATTATTCGAATTGCATGTGCATAATCTTGAATGTTACAGAAAGAATAATGAGAGAAGCTGAAGTATCGATCAATTGATTCATTTAGATGGATGAGGAATATACACAACATGTATGAAGAAAGTTTTGTGATAACTGATAAATAACTAACAAACTGTCTCTTTAATAACAGAACTAACTAACTAATTAATTTGAGCACATGTCATAATAAGTGAAGGTGGTTGATGTGGTTTTACATTGAAATTGCTGGATTTTGATGCTATTCTCAATCTCAGGGTTATGTTGGGAATAAAGCAGCTGTATTTCCTCTTCAGCTATTGGGATATGATGTGGATCCGATTAATTCTGTGCAGTTTTCGAATCACACAGGCAAGCTGATTCTGTTATCCCCTTCATTGATTCTCAGGGAATCTCTGAGGTCTTATATGTCATCTTGAATGGTGTCCTTGTTGTGATAACAGTGAAATTTTCGTTTGATAGATTTGAGGACTGTGCAGGATACCCAAGTTTCAAAGGTCATGTTTTGAATGGACAGCAACTTTGGGAATTAATAGAAGGCCTTGAAGCCAATGACTTATTGTACTATACTCACTTATTAACAGGTAGCCCAATAGTTTCCTGTGTATGTAATTTCATTTTCAACTGTACTCACTTATTGTTATGTATTATTGTTTTGACTTTTAAACCGTCGTGTGACAATATTTGCTTTAGTGTTAGAAGCTTTTATCATATGTTATTAATTAACACTTTTATGCACTATGGGATGTTGTCACAATAAGGCCATTTTTTTGTTTTTAAAATTTGCTTCTCAGTTTGATTGCTCTGACTTTGGATCTAACTCACGTATTTTCAGGTTATATTGGTTCAGTTTCTTTTATCAACACTGTATTGGATGTTGTCAGCAAGCTACGCTCAATGAATCCCAAACTTGTATATGGTGAAACTGCTGAAAATGCTTAAGCTGTATTTATGGGTTGGTTTAATTTTATTTGAGACACAGCCTTGGTCGGTTGATCCAAATCAGGGCTCATTTGTGTGAAGCGTGAAAACCTTAGAAACAAAACTGAAACAAGAGAAAACATAGATCCGCCTGAACCAAACCATTAGTCTTTTTCTGGTTTAGTTTCAACCCTTAGTTTCTTTGTTGTTATTTTTATTGTCAGGGTTGATACGTGATAGTTGAAGCCCAGGAAATGACTTCATTCTTTTCTTTCCTTTTTTTTTTTCCCCTTTTTGGGTTGGGTGTTGGACTTAAGTCTTTGTAAAAGTTCTTCTATAAGATGCATTGCCTATACATGTGTCTGCATTTTGTTTCTTTGTCAGTATGTGATCCAGTGATGGGTGATGATGGGAAGCTTTATGTTCCTGAAGAGCTGGTTTCAGTGTATCGTGAGAGGGTAAGACTGATCACAAAGATGCTTAAGCAAGTGTGCACGTTCAAATAATATACACAGTATAACAATTTCAAAATATATCAACTTATTTGGCAAAACTTCTCAAGTCTCCAATAACTGAAAATTAGATTTTATTTCAAGGTTGTTGGGTTCCTCCTATTCATGAGATGATAAAAGCATACTTTAGTTTCACATGGCCCATTTTTAATATTATAAGTTCTTACTTTTTATGGCATCTCAGTAACACACATCTGGCAGGTTGTTCCGGTGGCTTCAATGTTGACTCCCAACCAGTTTGAAGCAGAATTACTGACAGGATTCAGGTAATTTTAACATAATCAAGATTAATTAAAGTTTTCCTGTTACATTCATTCCTTATCTTCAGTTCCTTTTGATTTACTGTATAGCTGGTAGCATATAACTCTGTTCATCCTAATCCATAGAGTCCTTGACCAAATTTTGGGTGTTAAAGATTACTTTTCCAAAGATTGGTATGAATGTATCACATTAAATGAATTTATTTGGTGCCTATGCACACTGTTGTCATCTAGTAGAGTGCAATCTCTATTGTATGACACAGACATTTTTGGATTTCTTGTCTTAATCTCTCAAGAGTTAAGAAGGCTCCATTTTGAGCTGTACTCTTCTTTTCCATTGTTTTTCATTTTTTTGGGGGGTGAGGAGGGCTTTAATATTAATGAGCCCCTTCTCATACACATAGTTATATGATTGTCTGTGTGTGCATATGTGTTCATTTGGGGTTTGGATACCTCCCACGTTGAGGGAAGGGATCTTGTTAAATTTTAGTGGGATGTATGTGGCCATTTGTTGGCGATGTATATGTCATAATGGAAACTATTGGGTTTAGAGACAACATCACGCCCACAAATGCCCTTATGTTTTGAAGTTAATGAGTGATCTAAGGTACTTTAAGTTCTCCAGTTATTTGGATTTCCCCGCTCTCATTGCTCAGACTATCAGGTTTTTCACTATGTATTCTATTTTCTGCATTTCCATCAATATTTCTAGTTTACCCTTGAAATGTTCATACTTATCACAGGATTCAATCTGAAGAAGATGGCCGGAAAGCTTGTAACTTCTTTCATGAAGCTGGACCTTCCAAGGTTTGCTTCTAATCTTGGATGTTGGAAATTGTTGAATGTCATCTACAGTGATCAGTTCATCATAAACGTTCATTCTTTTCCTTATTATACAAATTGACTAGTCATTTTTTTTTTTCAAATATTTTAAACCCTGTGCTCAAGAGTTTTGAACAAGTGCACTTTAATGATTTGACGGGTTCTGTTTTATTCCTGATGTTTTGTTTGCATTAAAGAATAATGGAAACCACAGCTACATTGTTTACTACTAAGATTTTCAACAGTGAAGGAGTTATGAGAATTTCTTTTTCTTATAGCTCTGTTGAAAATGGAACCCAATTACTTCAGCATGTCTTCCACCATGTGCTTTCTTTCACTGAATGGTGAAACATGGTGTGCAAATAGTCGTTAGCTTTCTGGATTGCAGGCCTTTTTCTCTTAAACTCAGTTGTTGTATTTTATTTTTAACTATGATTTTGGTTATTATATCTCCTTTACTTTTGTGCAACAACTGTCACCTATTTGTTTATTCAGATAATAAAATTATGCTGGATCTTTGGCTTCATGAAAGTTGTGGATTTTAATTTTCAACTTAATGCAACATTGGTAGGCAGGAGGGAGATAGCAACTACCTTAAACGGTATACTAGTATACAGACACTCTCAGGCACACTCACCCACAAAAACACACAAGCTTGTCTTAATTACACGTGGCAGGAGCAACTGGCTTATCTCTGTGTTTTCAAATGTTTTTTAAGTGTTCTTCCTGTGTTTATTCTGATGCCAATAAATTATCTAAATCTAATGTCACACCTCACAATCACCATGTCTGAATGATCATTGCTTTCTGTTCTGTTTGTCTAACATATGTGCATCCACAGGTTGTAATTACAAGCATAAATATAGACGGCAATCTTCTCCTCATTGGTAGCTATCAGAAGGAAAAGGTGGGTTAAATGCCATACATACTATTGTTATCAATGGTAATATTTTATTTCTAATTTCAGCTATATGAGTACTAACGTAGTTCAGTATTATTATATTTTTATGAGTAAATTAAGTAATATGTGAAAGTACAAAAACTGTTTATTATATATTCAATCCTTACACATTCTTTCATTTTAAAATGAATTTACTATAATTTTTTTTTTCTAAACATATTCATGTCTACAAAATTTTGATATAATCTGATGTTACTACTACACACACACAAACCGTAGGCAAAACACTCAACAGTGACACGCCTTGTCTGACTCGATTGATGGTTTTGTTTCCAAAGTCAATACTTTAAATCTATTCCTGCGTTCTTTCTTGATTCATATTTTCATTTCACAGTGCTTTAAATTTACACAATATGTGCTCTTCATAGTAACATAATTAATTTTATTTCAATTTCTGTATAGGGACAACCACCTAAACAATTTAAGATTGTGATTCCCAAAATCCCTGCTTATTTTACGGTATGTATGTTCTATAAATACGTCTGTTGATTTATGATTTGATTTTTGTAAAGAATGGTTTTGCAATATTATTCCAAAAAACTCAAAATGAATGGCACATTTCATTTGGAGCCAAACATGAATAAAATTCTGCTTGAAGCCTCAAATCAAGCAATTTTTGGGCTTTATAAGATATATGGATTCTCATACACAAATGCACACGTCTGTCTAGTTCCCTAAATAGGTCAGAGCTGTTCAGATTTGTGTTCATTAGAGTGTGCAGCCCCAAAAACACCATTTCCTAGTTTACATTGTACAAAATACAAGGATGAATAGTTTTCCTTGACCACAAAATTTCCATCTGAACTACAAAATACTGCATCTCGTTCCAACTATACTGGAATGAAAAGCGGAATGCTCTTCACCTAAACCATTTAGCGTCTTGGCAAACTAGCTACCAACAAATTTCACCCTTTATACTTGCTGTACATCAGATGCCTTGTTTGTTTGGTTCCAAACACACAAATTCAACCACAGCCATGCTGTTGCTAAGTAAACATTACATTTTAATTCCTATTTTTCCATTTGACCTGTTGGAAATTTATTGAACTTGCTCTCCAAACAATAACAAGAAAGTATAAAATGCCATCCAACAGATTTTCAAATCAACCGAGTTCTTTAATTATATTTCATGTTTTTATGCTTGTAGGGAACAGGGGATCTCATGACTGCGCTTCTTCTTGGTTGGAGCAATGTAATGCCAATGCTTACTAGTCTTTGGTTATAGTCTTCTCAGTAATTGCACAATATTAACCAAAATTATGTCTTTATTCATTCCAGAAATACCCAGAGAACCTTGACAAGGCTGCAGAACTTGCAGTATCAAGCTTGCAGGTATTCTATTTTCTATTTTTTTTTTTCAGTGCATTCGGTCAATCTTGTTCCTTTTTATTTTTTTGTCTCCTTTTTTTTTTCTGTCTCTCTTTATGTTGTGAAAGCATTGTTTGAGAAATGGAAAACCTTCTATCATTATATGACTTCTTTGGCTCATTCCTTAATGCGTGGATGGTAATGTGAGGACATTAATCATGATATTTTAGACCTTTGACATTCATTTTCGTGGATGAACCCAGTTTTCCAATAATGGATTATTAATGGTGCAACAATCACAATATGTGCAGGCTCTTTTGCAAAGAACACTTAATGATTACAACCGTGCAGGACATGATCCCCAGTCAACTAGTTTAGAGATCAGATTAATTCAGAGCCAGGATGATATTCGCAGCCCTCAAGTCAAATTTAAAGCTGAAACATACAACTAAATTGGTGACATGGTTTGAGCGTGAATGCCTATTGTATTCAAACTATTCGACAGGATGGTGTTAGAAGATATGAACAAATAAGAAGGACTGTTGCTTCCTTCTTCACATATTTTTTCAATCAAATATAGAAAATGGAGTTATGATGTTGTATTATAGCACTGTATGCCTACTAAAAGCCAACTTAACTTCTAACAGTATGACATAAAATATCAGATTCGGCAAGAGCTAAAACAAGGAATATCAATCCTGAATTTATTCTCACTCGTTATATTGTTTCATATCTAAGTTGTATCCCGTATTTTTGGCGAGGTAAAACTGATACATGTAAGAGGATATAAGCGGAAACAAGGAATATCAACGCTGAATTTATTCTCACTCGTTTTATAGTTTCATCTCTTAAGTTATATGCCATATTTTTGGCGCGGAAAAACTGATACATATAAGAGGATGTAAGCGGACAGCAATATTAAAAATTTATGCGTTCGGTGCATTAAAATTCAATCTAAATTAACACAAAAAATTAAATCCAAATTTTAATCTCTATATAAAAAATACATACTTCATCCTAAAAGGGTAATAAGGACGGATTGGTTAAACTCGAACTTGGCTTGATTCTTGAAACCCTATCCAATAATAATTCACTTAGTGATTGGGTTAAAACAGATCTATCTAACATTCATATAACATAAATATACTTAACATTATATATAATAAAGTTATAAAATTGTACAAATAGAAAACAATTTAAGTTGAAGTTCATATTTAAAATAAATTATATTAATATAAAAATAACATGGTAATATATAAATTGTATTAATTAAAATATAAAATCTCATTAGATTTAGCCATGTTGGACCAACTTGAATTATGACCAAAATCTGACTTGAAAAAACATACTGGATCAAAATTTAGAACCTACACTCTACTCAATAAACTTTGTATTGGGTTGGGCCGCCAACTCAACCCAGACCAGGTCATGAAACCCCTAGCTCCATTCCTTTCAGTGTCTACCGTTTTGATGTCCAAAAAAAAAAAAAAACTGAAAGAAGACGCTTCTCAATTGTTCTTCAGAGTTCAACCTGACCAGGGGAAAATTTGCACTTTGCGTTTGCTTTCGCCCTCTCTCCCACTGCTACTTGCAACAAGTACCACTTTCCACTGTACCACAACAACACAACACAACACAACACAGCAGAACACAACTCCGTATTCATATATCATTCATTGTTGAAGGAAGCTTAGCTGGGTACTGTAGTGTAGTACAGTAGTATCTGTTTTTGAGCTCAGGTATGGATACTGAAACAGCGTTAGAGCTGGTGAAGCACGGTGCCACTCTTCTCTTCCTCGATGTTCCTCAGTTCACCCTCCTCGGCATCGATACTCAGGTATGTAAACAAACCCAAAATCCCCCTCCTTTTGTTTTTTTTGTGTTTGTTTTCAGTTTATTAGTTTTTATAATTTTGTGAAGGGAATACTGAAATTTGGAGAATTGTTGTTATTTCTTTTACAAAATTTAAAAAATTAAAAATAAATAAAACTTCCTGCTTCTCATAAAGTACTTTGTAAATACTCAAAACAAGTATTTTTGTTATTTTTATATTTACGTACAAAATAACTTATTCGTATAATTACTTAGAAAGCAATTTATCCAAATGGGCCCCTCTAAGAATGGGAATTTAGCTCTGGTTTTTGTTTGATATAGTGTACAGGTTATGTTGTGTATGTCTATGGTATCTGAAATTGAGCGTAATACCAAGTCATTTTAACAATTTTTTTAAATTTTTTTTTATCATGGTATCTGAAATTGAGTGCAACTCTAAAGCTTGCAGGGAAAAGAACATACAACCTGCCACTATTGGTGCTCTCAACTTCTTTTCAAACTGAAAATCTTTTTGTTCTTCTTTCATTGTTTTCAGATGTTCTCTGTGGGGCCTGCTTTTAAGGGTATTAAGATGATTCCTCCTGGCACTCATTTTGTGTACTATAGTTCTTCGAGCAGGTTTGATAATGCTTCCTCATTATCCAGGCTTAATTTTTCTCCACACCCCTCCTCTTTTATTTAGTTGGCATACATTGTACTAGATGGTTTTCGACAGTACTGAGTTTTCACCAGAATGGTGAAATTCTATCACTGAGTGAACTCTTTCTTGTCATATTTCGTTAGCTGTAATTAGAGAAAAAGGGGCTTTTTGCATATATTAGTATCTTATCTTTCCAATCTTGTATTGCACTAGCATGGCATTGTGCAATTTTTATTTTTGGAAAAGAGCCTTGCATGATATCATTTGAATTGGAAAGAATGTCTCTTGTTTGTGGTCTAATATTATGTTTTATGACAATAACATGTTATTATGCACGAGATATCACTGTTTATATCAGTTGCTAGAATTTATGATGTTTCTTTCCTATGACATGCTCTTTCGATTGTTTGGTACATTTTTTACCTTATTTTCTTTCATTTTGTCTTATTTTTTGGCTATTTGCAGAGATGGAAAGGAGTTTTCACCAATAATTGGATTTTTCATTTATGTTGGCCCTTCAGAGGTCTGGAAATCATATCTCTGAAATAATCCTCTTAAATTTACATTACTTTTAATTAACAGAGTTTTGTTTGAATCCCTTATAGTTCCGAGATCGTGACAGTCACTATATCTTAATGTTATAATTAGTTTTTCTACATATTATTTGACAACAACATCACAGTTGAGCTGGGGCGGTCTAAGCATGATCTGTAACAGTTCAAAAGTGTGGAACAATGATTATCTATTTTGGTCTCATGGCCACGCAGGTAATTGTTCGAAAATGGGACAAACAAGAGGAAAGGCTAGTCAAAGTGTCTGAGGAAGAGGTATATGTTTGCTTGAGTTCTATAATATATTAGTACTATCTGAAATGTGGCAAATCTTCATGATTGATATAATTATTGTTAAATAGAGCTGCTTAAAATTTAATTTGCATTCTCTTAGTCAACTGAGGTCATTCTGATAAAGTGTTTGGGATTTGGGAAACCTATGCATTATTAGATTTACCTTCATAGAACTTGAGCATTCTGTATAAAATGTATTTATCAAAAAATGAATATATATATATATATATTTGGGACCCATCAAATAGCTGGTGGTGCTAATTTGCTTTTGTGTTGCGCTAACAAGAAAAATACTCTGACAAGCTCTTACTGAAACAATTTTTTTGCATTTCTTATATTTCACTCCACTGGAGGAACACAAACTTTGAGGCAGGCCAACAGTGGTCTGAGCTGCCTCACTGGTACTTCCAAATCAATGTCTTCTATTTCTCTGTGCATGTGTTCCTATTTTCGTGTAATGTGATTTAATTTTTACAGTTATGTTCCTTTCTGTCATAGTATTGGTTTTGTTGAATTGAAAGATGATGGATATCATATAACAACTTGACGCTGAGAATACTGACATCCGTGTAGCCCATGATGATTTTACATTGGATGGACTTCCTTCTTTGTCCATCCTCCGATCTCTTCTGTTTCAAAATTGCTGTTTAGTTTTGTATGTGCTTCCATTATTAAAAGTTTGTATGTAACTAAATAAGATGCTTTGACTCAAATGATAATGTGTTGAGTTCCATGCACTTCAATTTTTGGTATTTATTCATTTATTTATTTTGTTCTCTGTACTTTTCCTTTAGGAAGAAAGATATGGTCAAGCTGTTAAAAATTTGGAGTTTGACAGGCAACTTGGGCCTTACAATCTTAGCCGTTATGAAGATTGGAGGCGATTATCTAATTTTATTACAAAAAGCGTAATTGAAAGGCTCGGTACGCTATTTTATTAACTGATGATCTTTGTATAAAATAGTTCATTTATAATGTATTGAATTGTCGATTTATGAGCAGAGCCCATTGGAGGGGAAATTACTGTTGAATGTGAAAATGATGTGATTAGAAACACTCAGAAAACGCCAATGGAGAAAGCACTAGAGAAGCAACTGAACACTGGTAATTCTGCAACATTGGTTGGCAAGTCTCAGAGGAAAGGATGTTTCTATACATCTATTCCCCGTGTTATAAAACGCAAGGGGATTAGTGGACAGGAACTTACTTCTTTGAATCTTGACAAGGTGGGTATACACATGCTACTCAACTCTTGCTTTTGCAAAAGTAATTGTAAGGGCAGGTTGGTGTAATCAATAATCTTACCTTCAAAATTTTACCGTTGTTTGCTAACTTGTGCATATGGTTTTTTCCCCCCCTTGGCTGGCCTTTTCAGACACAATTGTTAGAAACTCTACTGGGAAAAGATTATGGAGGTTCTGAAGACTTGCTTCTTGGAGAACTGCAGTTTACATTTGTTGCCTTTTTGGTACTGCTGACTAAACACAATTTCTTTATAAGTCAATTGAACTTGTTATTTCAATATCACATTTTGCATTGATGCAGATGGGTCAATCACTAGAAGCATTTCTCCAGTGGAAGTCCTTAGTTAGCCTTTTGTTTGGCTGCACTGAAGCAGTAAGTATAACGTTCCCAGTCATATCTAGGATGAATAATGAATGCATAGGCTCTTATATTTTTTGCATGGACTTTCTGGTTTCTTCTTGTATAGCTGTGTGCTTTTTCACCACACAAAGTACTTGAACTGCTGATGCTGAAAAAGGGGTTGTCTACATTTCAAAATATTACATGTATGTCACAACCTTGTTCGAATATATATATGAGTGAACCATTATGGTTTACATTAATTAGCTATTCAATTGACTTGGTATAAATGATATATATGAGCCATTAATATTCAGTTTTTTAATTATTAAACCCTCCCTTCAGCCCTTCTTTAATAACTTAAGCATTAGGGTAAAATACATGATCTCAACCAAGGTTTGGTGAAATTCACTCCAGCTCCTCTCTATTTGTCCAGCTGACACTAACCTCCCCTGGATGCATTGTTCATTGTGAATAGAGGGGAGGGTGATATAATGATTTTACAAACTCCCGCCTTGGGGGGGTTGGTGTAGTGATTTCACAAACTCAGCAAATTTTACAAACAGAGAGAAGACAAATTGAATTTCAGCATCTCAGGGGAGGTCAGTTTAATTTGCTTCAAGCATTTAAGTAAAATGGTTCTATAAAATGTGCTTGCAGTTTGCTATTGCTTTATATTTCATGGGTATTTTTGTTTCATGTGAGTTTTGTTAAATGCTCTTTTGGTCTTTCAACTAGGATGAGACGTTTGTAAAGTTCTTCCTTCCAATTTTGATTCTGTGGGCTTTACCATTTTGTCTTCACATCTTTTGCTGGCATTGTCTTCATATTTTTAGATTTGTGTTACAAGCTACACATTACATTTGAACATGATAAGAGTAATCATTTTCTTTTCTAATTATGAAAATTTGTACAC
This sequence comes from Dalbergia cultrata, assembly GCA_031216105.1. NCBI lineage: Eukaryota > Viridiplantae > Streptophyta > Magnoliopsida > Fabales > Fabaceae > Dalbergia > Dalbergia cultrata. The sequence continues at coordinate 46,731,726 of CM062352.1, forward strand.
TAGTTTTTTGTGTTTTTCCCCTTGAACAGCTTTTACTTCTTTCTTGGGGCATTTTATGCTGGTAAGGCCTAGGTTATGATGAGCTTGAATTTGTGTTACTGCCTAAATGTATATTTGGCTATCATAGTTGCATGACTTCGTGTAATTTTTTGCAGCCTTTCCACACAAGAACTCAGCTATTCACGAAGGTAAACTTTATAAATGCATTTATTTTTTTGTTTCTTTTTTAAGGTCTGAAACAATTGCATGGCATGCTATAAAGTTCATCCCTGATAGTAGTAGTTGCGAATGTAATCTAAGAACTGAAAACAGCTGAATCTGGTTAATAAGAGCAAATCACAATCTTGAATCTTGTGGCATATTTTTTGACAAACTCATTTCATGCAAAATCAGGACTTCCACCTTTGCTTTCTCGTTTTTTTTTTTTTGGGGGGTGGGGTGGGGGTTGGGGGGTTGAAAGATGGGGTCTGGGAGAATATTTAAGTTCTGTTGAATTGATGTTGTTTATATGCAGTCATACCAGCAAATAGCTCTGGTTTTCAAGTTTGTAGGTATAGACAACAGTTAATAGAATCTAGAAAAATCTGCAAAATAATGCTAGAGTAAAGTGCTCCAAATAATCTAAAGTATATCTGTTAGGATCTCATTAGTCATTGGTTAGTTAGTTAGTTAGTTGGACATAAATAAAAGTAGTGAGGGTTAGTTAGAGTGTCTTTGATCATCTATAATAGAGTTTAGACTCTTGGGAGAGATTGGGGGCTCTAGAATTCCCTCAAAATAGTGTAATTCTTCTATATTCAGCAATAAAGATTAGTTTTTCTTCTATCTGATTACCACTGCCTAACAATATCACTGTGTTTAATGTGTTTATCTATATTTTTTAGGGTACATGGCATAGTGTAATATTTTATTCTTTAACTATCCGTAATATAAGTTAATGCTTGACATTTTGCGGATGAATTTGTTTGAATTATTTTGCTTGGAAGTGGTAGTATATTTGAGATTTTTTTGGGTTTAATGACAATCTAAAATAATTATACCTTTGCCCTTGTTTGCTGATCCTTTTTCTTACTGAACTGCAGTTCATAAAAGTCATCTATTATCAACTAAAATATGGACTACAGAAAGATCGTTTGGATGAAACAGGACCAGCATTGTTGGATGATTCTTGGTTTTCTGCAGAGAGCTTTTTGCATCATCTTTGCAAGGTATTTTGCTGATGTTATGAACTCTATATACTACTTACAGGATTGATCTTTCTTATATTATAATAACTGCTTTGGCACCTATTCTGATCGAGTATGGATTTTATGATCTTGAAAGACAAGCTTATAATTGAAAGACAATCTTTTGTGTGGGGTCCAGCAGTTTATATTTTCTATGTATAGCTGTTATTGTGGTGGGTAATGGTTAGCATATAGGTTCTGTATTGCTCATTTTTGCCTCAGCTTAACATGACCTTCCACTTTCTTTATGTTGTTCCCTTATCTTTTTCTGTCTTCCTAAATTGTTCAATAATCAGCTCCCTCCAAGGGAAACAATAAGAAAAGGCCGGTAATTTTCATAGAACAATGTCAAGCCTTTCAGAATGCAGTTTCCTTATCTAACTGTAACATCGAATTCTCCACGGATGTAACCATGGGCCATCCTATTTCTAATTAAGGGAGCCACCACACCTACATCAGACAATTAGCTACTTGCATTCATATGCTTATGTCCAGAATAAACAATTAATGCAAGCCAAGTACGAAGATATGTGTTATCTGACTTAAGGATCCGTTAGAACCAACAGACTATGTTGTTGTTTCTGTGTGAACTCTAGCTTACAAAAGATTTCTCATGGGATTTAGTTACCCAAAGCATTGTCTATGTTTCTTGATACGCTTTCCTGAGTTTAAAGAAACTAATGTTTTTGGCTGTTTTGGAACTGCAGGATTTCTTTTCATTATTGCTAGACCGATCAGTTGTTGATGGAGATCTTTTATCATGGGTATGAGCGCTGAATCTGTCTTCATGTAATTGTATTATTATAGCCTCCCTGCACTGAATCTGTCTTCATGTAATTGTATTATTATTGACATATCCCCTCCCTGCCCCCAACCTGCTACACAGACAAAATTCCAGTAACAAATTGATAATAAAAGGGGTAAAGTCAAGGGTACAAAAAGATTAGAAGTAAGCAGCTTCAATCCTGGCTTAATTAATGTAATTGAAATGTATTATGCAATATTCAGCAGGGATAGTTGAGAGTCTGAAAGCAAAAACTACCTGGATTATACAACCCCTCTTTTTTTATCCAAGAGTGGGGACTGTCTCTCATCATTTTTTTAGGCTGAAAGCTTGTTGTTGGACATGTTGGAAGTGAGTACTAATTCTAATCTTGCATCGTAAAGACAAACACAAATGTAATTTTGTTATGCTGTAGGATATATATTGCCAAGTCGAAGTTCTAATTATGACGTGGTTAGTCAGTGCCTGTGCTTCTGCTTTGTTTTGTCTGCCATAAAACTTTTTGTTTCTGGCTCGCAGCATTTTGCTGCTAGCTACCATATATTTGAAGGTGTATTAAATTGTAATCTTCTTCCCTTGCAGACGAGGAAATTCAAGGAGCTGTTGGAGAGCAATCTGGGGTGGGAGTTTCAGCAGGGCAGTGCTGTTGATGGGATGTATTTTGAAGAGGGTGATGAGGTCAGTGTATTCATCTGAGTTTCTTTACTCTAGATATTGTGTATATCTATGTGTGCGCGCGCACACCTGTGCATGTTCACGGACCTAAGGCTTGTTTTTGCAGTTTGCTCCTGTAGTTGAGATTCTGAACGATGAAGCTCCAGCAGTTTAGGAATGTGGATTATATCCTCACTGTTTACTGTACAAGGTGTGTATGGGGAGCTAAGGGTGTCTTTGGTATCAGAAAAGAAAAGTTTTTATTTTATTTTTCTGTTTTAGGATTCTGTGAAAAAAATAATAAAAATTAAAAATGAAAACTGAAAATTAGAATTTGTGGTTTTCACAGTTTTCAGCATTTTCTTCACAAAATAAAAAAAAAAAAGGAAAAATAAGTAATGAAAACTGAAAACAGTTTTCTGAAACCAAACGCACCCTAAATAATCAGAATCATGTTATTTGGCTATTTGCACGGCCTCTGGCCTATTTAATGGCTTGGTTAAACCCCCAGCCTCTCATTGTACAGTAGAACATATGTAAATTCATGTTACCAAACTCCAGAGTGTCACGTTCACTAGGCTGGATGATTATTTGACAGCATCTCAAATTTCCTCTATGTTAAAGTCAAATGTGCCTGGATGCTTACCCAAAAAAAGGTTCCTGAAGCAGAAGTTCAATTAACTTCTTTTTGGGTGGGGAGACTTTCGGTGACTCTGTTGGCGATTGATATTCTTGGAGCTTCTTAAATTGTTGCAATTTTCTAGATCAAATAATGATTAAGCATGTACGGTAAACTTTCAATTTTATCGGTAAAAATTGTGTTTTATCTCTTTTGAATCAAGTCATGTGCATTTTAGACTTGAAATTTTAAAGATGTGCAATTTGATTCTATGAGCTTTTTTGAATGTACAAATTGATCATTTCGTTGGTCTTTTTAAATTAATTTTTAATAAAAATATTATAAATTTTAAAACAATTATGGTATTAGGTTGTACATTTGAAGATTAAAGTTTAGGAGGATAAAATGTACATGGCTTATAGTTCATGAATGAAAGTGTAATTTTCCCATTTTGTTATGTCATGTTCGAGAAGCATTAAGGAGTTCTTTGGTGAAGGGTCAAGTTGTTAGGCTCATGGACAAATGAAGATATATGTGTTCCTCTTTTTGGGTGGACTTAGGAAATGGGTCATTAAAATATATAGAAATTAGGCCAAAACAATTATATAAGAAAAGCCCTTGAATTTAGGGTGCAAAGCAATATATTCAGTCTGTACCCAGAAAAAGAAAAAGAAGCAATATGTTTAATTGGATGACATCAAACAAATCTAGAGAGAAGGGTAGCTTACAAGACATGGTTCGGTTGGACTGAAATGTTGAAACTGGTGGTAAAGATGGTTCAATTAAATCCCTAATACTTCTCTTCAATAAGTCAAAAATAAAAATCTAAGGGACTAAGATGTGAAGAACCTTTTGGTTATTATTCCATATGACTATGGTAAAATGGCATTATTCTCTAATTACATGGTGATATTCTAATATCAAAATCATAATAAGAAAAGAAAGAAAGTGTACTGAATTTATTATGATCTAGAGTCATAATTAATTTCTTTTAGGGTATGTTTTGTTGAGAATAAAAATAGGAATATTTTTTTTATTGATAAGCTTTGTATGTTGAAATTCATATGAGATTTATGTATGAAAAATTTATTTTAATTTTTACTCCCAACCAATTATACCTCAATTCATGTAAACGATTTATGATGTATATGTAATCATTTGCACGGGCTCATGTCTACCTCGAATGTACGTATTTGCCAAAGTCAAGTATTTCAGGGATTCCATTTGGCACAACAATGATAACCGAATGAGATCATTGGTTACGTCATATGGGTTTGCAGCACTATAGTTTATTTTGCGATAGTCGTTGAGTATAATATTCTCCTTATGAAAACAAAATGCTATTCTATTATGAATTACGCATATATATGTTTCATATTCTTCGCTTTACACCAAAAAAACAGAAAAGCTTCGCTTGGTCTTAACCTGTGCAGCTTTCACACTGACTAGTAAACCCACGTGCGTTACAACTTTTATTTGTTTTCTAAACTTTATAAATTATTTTCATTCAATTCATAACTTATTAGATAAGTTACTTATGTCTATTATCCCGAAATAATATTCCACGATTAATTGAAAATGTTCGGTAGGGACCAGAACATGCACAATTTAGAACTAAGAAAAATACATTTTGTCTACTTTTACGGTAACATGCATGTAACATACGAGTATATGAGCATCTCCGGAATTAAATTGAAGCCAAAGACCAAGCTTTTTTTTTTTTTTTCTTTTTTTGGGCAAAGACTAAGCTAGTTAAAATGACTGTGAAGCAAGTCGCACATTGTATTTTTGCATCTACTTGGCCTTTCATTTCCCCCCGATGCTACATGAGCACATGTTATACAAATATATCTCATCGTTCTTGCATACCGTACTAACATTTACACCAGTTTTTTAGACATATTATTAAAACACATTGAAAATTATGTAAAAGTAATTAGGAATCTCAGTTGAATTAGTAGTGAATCTATTCTGGAGAAGCATAGAATCATGCATTAATAATTAGAATTTTAATTAAATTGCTGAAATGTGGTGAAAACAAAAACTGCATCCATTATTAATTGGTTAAGACATTCTACTATATTTACCAAAAGCATAACTACGAGTCTAAGATTCTTAATTATTTATACATTACTCTATCTGTCTTTGAATAATTGTCCGATTATAAATGCTTATTAGAATTAAGAAAATGATTAGTAAAACATCAATATTAGTAAAAATTAGGAATTTTTTTTACTAAATTACCCTTATTTCTTTTCAATATTCCAACTTGCTCTCTCCTCCTTACCAATGAGTCAATAGTATTTGATGAAGTATTATTGGTAAAAAAATAATTAATACTACCTAAAATTTTGAAATGGATAATTATTTTCAGAAAAAACATATTTTTGAAATGAATAATTATTTAAGGACAAATGTAGTGATTCCCAAGTGCCCAAATTAAAGTATTACTCCCTGTGTTCTTAAACAAGTGTTTAAATATAAAGGCGCATTAAAATTAAGATAATGATTGAGAAAATATTAATATTAGAAAAATTTTAAAGTACTTTACTAATTTACTTTTTTACTTTTAAACTCCACTTTTTTCTCTCTTTCTCCACTAATTTCTCTCTTTTCCTTCTTTGTCCTTATTTAATAAGGGCATTTGTGGAAAAAAAAAATACTCCCTTCATTAATTAATTATAGTCGTTTAAGGTTTTAGCACGAATATTAAAAAGACACATAAATGCTATTAATTTTAGAAAAAAATAGATTTAAATCACTAAATTATTCTATATACACTCTGCTAATTTTTCTCTTTCAGCTTTCCAACAAACAATGAGGGTATAAATTGGTATAAAATAATTAATTTTTTATTGGAATGCTAAAATGACAATCAATATGGAATAACTTTTTTTTTTTCCTGAAGTGACTATAACTAAGCAATGGAGGAAGTAATTAATATTATTAGAGTTTGTGAAATAGACAATTATTTTTAGATAAAATATATTTCTAAAATGTACAGGTATTTGAGAACGTAGGGAATAGTATGTGAGTTGAAGAAACAGCCTTATGGGGTGCATGCATGCAATTGGCTTGGTTCTGACTTTTGAATGTTCATGCATCTGCACATCCTTGTGCCTCCATTAATGATTCCCTTCCATAAATTAATTGCCGGGTGGAAACTGGATGGTGAGATTTTCTCATGATTTTCGTGAAGGAAATTATAGAGTTGCTGATGCAATCTGCTGACTTTGCAAAAACTAGTTGGAGATGTCTATATTTTGTCTGATTATTTATTGATAACTTTATTGGAGGTTTTTTCTCTTTCTGGCCCCATCTCAGAGGGTTAATGCTTAGTTGGGACTTGGGATCATGCCCATATTGTAATCGAAATAAAAGGAATATATACCTCATCACATTTTAATTCTAATTTTGACAAGACCGGAAAATAAAATATATATAGGTTGACGAAAATTTTATAATCTTTATTCAAGTTAGAGTACCAAAAAAGGTCAAAATACAACATATTTAAAGGTAGTTAACTCTGACTATGGGGAAAAAACAAAATAATAGAGTAAAAGTCAATGTGAAAATTAATGTTGAAAAGGGTAATTAATTTAAAGTCAAAAGTACTGAGGCCACTGCTTGATTGCTATGTCAAAGGGCATGTTTTATAACCTTTTGATGATGATGTATATATGTTATAATAATAATCAAACGAACTCTTTCAGGAAAAGTTGTCCATCACTTTTGATGACTACGTAAGATTTATGAACTTAGAAACATTATTTATTCAAAACTTTGATAATAATGTTCATGGTGGGTCTTTACCCAAGTAAAATTTTGCTGGTAAGTGATGGTGGATCTTTACTGAAAAACACAACTAAAACATGATTCTCACACAAGCATTGTTTATGATATAGTGAGAAGATGTGTGATGTACAAGATCATTGAATTGCATAAGGCCAAAAAAAAAAACAAAAACTCAGAACCGGCTCGAATTGGTTCACCTTTTGGGTATTGAAGCCGATTCACCTTTGAATGAAGGTTTCATTTGTTACTATTCATTTTACTTGAAATGCTGAAATCTTAATCCTGGTTTAAGTGAAAGTGACTACGGCACTAGTATCACATCAACCAAGTTGTATAAACAACTATTATTCAAAATTTATTGCATTCCAACTAATCTAAATCGATCCAAATTGGCCTACTGTTAAAAAGAAAAAAAAAAGGTGTATATTAGTTTTTTTTTAATTAATAAAACTTGAATCCAAAACTTAATTTAAATGGGAAAGGATCTCATGTGTGAAAACTTTCATTACCTCGTCACAGGTTAATTTTCACTACTAATTAGATTTTCTTGTGTCTCATATTTGATCAACTACCTTCTTGATGAATAATAAAAATCAACACATGACAAAATCATGTAAACAAGGTCATGTAAACTTTTCACATGGAATGATCTATATCTATACTACTCACTTGCTTGAAGAAAGTAAGCATAGAATTACTTGAAATAATCAAACATCTGATGATGGAAAAATATTGTTTTGCAATGAGAAGTTGTAGAGTTATTGCGTTTCTAGACAGGGTTTTATGGTGCATGCCCTGGATCACGTTTTAGCATTAAAGATGTGTTTGGGAAGGTGCCTATGGGCACAGTTTTGTTGGGGGTCAAATCCAACAGCATTTTAGACTCCCAAATCATGAGAAAATATTGTTGTTGGTGCCAAATCCGGCAGCACTTCAATGCCTAAGTGAATATTGTTGTTGGTTTTTGTGAGAAGTAAATTGTGTGCTCTTAACTTACATAAATATATTCCAATAATTTGATAATTTTTTTAATAGAAAATTAGGAGAGCATTTTTTTTTGTTGCAATTTAGGTGGGAACATTTTTTCCCCCTTAATACGGTGAAGACTTGTGGTGATATTAGAGGATGACGTCTCAAAAATTAGAAGTATAAAATATTATACAAAAAAAATTAAGTCAACTATCTAAAATATCAAATCAATTATCTAAATTGTTACAAACTCCATTTCAAAAAAATTATCATAATTGCGCATTAAAAACAATAAAGAGTTTTAAATCGGTCTTTTACAATACAGTATAAATAAAAACTAATTTTGATGCATTAATAATATTTTTTTATACCGTTACCTAATCAAATTATATTTTTTACATGATTTTTCACGTAGTGTATATGAAACTTAATTATTTTTATTGATATATCAATACATGTTTAGATGACAATATAAAATCAGACATATGAATTACATTCATATAAATAAATTAATTGAGTTGCGTAATAAGTGAAAAATGTTTCTGTGGATACCCAAATTTATTTTTGATATGGGTAGATTTACTTCATTAAATGAATTTAAGTTTTCTAAGTACGCAAGTTGACTTTAGTATTGACGTTTCAGGCCTACTTGTTTCAGAATTTGGGCTAGCAAAAATTAATTGAGCTAATTTAAAATTTAAAGTAAATAGCAAATAGATCCATTCCCACTTTATTTGTATGACAGTGAAGTCTTGTCCCCGTAAGACTTTAGATGAGGGTGTCGGCCCTGAGTGCCCAAACAGGTGGCATAGTATTAAATATCTTAGGCCTTTTCTATCAAAAAAGATATCTTAGGCTTTCGCTATGGCTTTTCAAGATTGGCCGAAACAATTCAAAAGAATATGGTTTCGTTTTTCTTACTCAATGGCATGCTCTTTCTTTCTCCTTTTTTTTCTTTTTTTTTTAAATTCCCCACTTCCAAAAAGGTTAAGTGGAAGACTCATCTCAATCAATTAAAATTAAGTTATGTTTTAAATTCTATTGAATACTCACAAAAGTATTTATATATCATTTGTTAACAGAAAAATCTAAAAATCAAATCTAAATAATAGTATTAATACATGAAGCAACACTATTAGCTGCAAACAATGGTCAACAACTTCTGCTAAGATAATGTTCCTAAAAGGGGTATAATGATGCCTGGGCTTGAAATGTCAAACCCCAACTCTCATGCGTTTATTTTATTAGTGCAAGGAAACCTTTATATTATTTCATAATTAATTTGTAGTCATTTCTTTCAAAGTCCCGTAGTTAATAATTATTTTATGGACAGTTCACCTAATAACGTTATCATCGTTCTACTGTAGAACATTTTTATTTTGTTGATGGATTCTGCTATAGAACACTAGATGTTATAATCATCTGCTTTTATTTCTTCAAAGAAAATAATCATATATCTGCTTTTATAATTTATTGTGTTCAAATTGCGCGACTTTTCATTGATAATTTGATATTGTTGTCAAATGATGTAAGCTGTTTATTTAATCGTGATGTAATTAATTGGGTTATTCACACAACAACAACTCTACATCCGTGTGTTATTGACTTAGTGCATGTTTGATTTCATCTTTTGAGGGCCTAGAATTGATTTCAATGGTAAGGAATTAATTTTGATGAGTTGAGAATATGGGTGTGTTTGTTTGAGTTTTTTTTTTAATTTTAAATCATTTTTTTCACTCTAAAAAATTACTTTTTTGTATATGTTAATTTTTAAAAAAGAATTAGAATATAAAAAATCAATTTTTATTTTTTTTAAAAGCTGAAAAAGAACAGCTTCTGAAATAAAAAATTAATTTTCAGTTTTTTAGTTAAATATAAAATTTATATTTTATAATTACTTTTTTTAAAATATGAAACAAATGCACTCTATATTTGGTTTTTAGTTTTTAAAATTGCTTCTTAGCTCAAGAATTCATTCTAAAAAGGGTGAAAACTTATTATTGAAAAAATTGTTTTTAGAATAACAACTAAAAGGATGACTTAGTACACGAGATTTTCTTTTGGTGGCGAGGGAAAATGTACACATCTTTATCCCCATTTTACAAAGATGCCATTTTCATGATTTAAACATGTGGCCTCTATGTTACATAATAATAACCTTATATTTAGAATAACTACTAATACTTCTCCCGTTCTTGAATAATTATCTATTTTATAAATTTATTTTATCTTAAAATAATTATTCATTTTAAAAGTTTAGTTAATATTAACTATTTTTTATTAATAATATTTCTATTAAATACTATTAATTCATTATTAAATGATAAGAGATGAAGTTGGAGTATTGAAAGAAAAATAAGGATAATTTAATAAATTATTTTTATTTTTTATTAATATTAATATTTTACTAATTATTTTTTTAATTCTAGCAAGTATTTATAACTCATTATTTATTAAAAGACAAAGAAAATATAAATTATTTTATAATAAAGTTAATTTTGACAAAATATATTCTACTTAATTAAAACCAATTTTAGGTTGGGTATACGGAATCAAACGCACAATCAATCGTATCATCTCACTAATTATATTAGTCAGCAAGTTAAATAGGGCGTTGAATTTCTGACAAAAAGGACAAGTAAAATTCTCTCTGCTGAAAAAGAAGCCCAATGGTATGTAGCGCTTTCCATAGGTTTGTGTGGCCATGCAAAAGTTGTCGTTTTCGGACAGTGAGTGAAGCAAAAGAGAAGGATAAGCTTGAAAACCATACAATGGATCCCAACCCCACAAAATAAATGAATGAAGGGATGGTGTGAAATCTTTGTTCCACTTGCACATAATACATAAGCTAACCATTGTACTGATACTAGTATATCGTATCAAGTCAACCCGGTTTATGGTTTTTGTCCGTGTTCAATATTGGTCAAAACCATGAACTTTCCGAGAACCCTTTGATGACCATTTAAGCACCTTTCACACGCAAACACATAAACTAGTCTTTGGAACTGGGAAGAAGCCATATCGCGGCCTTCAATAAGGGTTGTTATATCCCAAGGGGTGACAGCTAATCCCTTCATGTGGAAATAGCGTTTCTTTCACACTTGCATATTTGTTTCTCATTTTTTTTTTTTGAATTTTCATCCCTTTTCACGGGCCTTCATTTTCTTTTTCCTTTTCCCTACTACTACCACTTTCATCATTTTAGCTTCGGCTTTTGTTCCTTCACCCTCACTTGTGTTCTCACTTGATACCCCTTTTAGCTTCTTTGCTTCTTTCTGTGTTCTTGAGCTTGCCTTAATGGGTTGCTGCTTTAGTGCAAAGATCAAAGCTGAGAGCCCTCCACGCAATGGTAATAAACTTTGTTTTTGATGTGTTTATCTTCAGTTTTATCTTATCTTCTCTTCTCTCCCTTCTGTTTATACTTTTTCTCTTGCTCAGCTTGTTTGGTGCTTTATGACCCTTTTGGTGTTTCTTTGGGTTGGTTTTTAATGGCCCCGGCTTGTGTTTTTCTTGGTGAGTAAAATTTGGGTTGTGTGGCTATGAAACATGGGGGTTTTTATTTTTCTTTTTTGTTTTTGAAGTATGGTTCACAATCACAACACTAGGGGGGACTTGCTTGAATTGAATATCTTTGTGCATGTGTGGTAATTTTGTTGATGAGTTATGTTGTGTGGTATTTCGTGAAGACATCAAGAGTAAATAAAAACAGCTAATAAATGGAACCATTGTATTTGTTTAGAGCAAAGGGTTGTGCAAATTTGTCCAAAACATTTTGAAGATGTGAAATACTTTTTTTGGGAAAATTTCAAGATCCAATCTTTAATATGAGGATTTCCCCACTGTCTTCAATTCAATCATGCTTTGCTTCTATTGTTAAGAAAAAGTCTAGGATGACAATCAAAATTTAAGACCTTCAACCCTTGTAATGCCGCGGCGAACTAAGCTTGCTTATGTAATTTCTGAAGTGTTTTAGCCTTTTCATACTCTTTTAATGTAGTGAATAATTGGTAGAAAATTTCTTCTAAGCTGAATTTGTAATTAGAGTGCTCATATATGGCTTGACAAGTGGATCCATTTTTCTTTTCACATGAGCAGGTGTGAGTTCAAAGGATGGTGGTAGCAAAGAAGATGATGGTTTGAGTGGTTTAAGCAGCAGGGTCTCCACTCCCTCTGTGCTTCTAACTCCTCGGTCCGAGGGCGATATCTTGAGTTCCTCCAATTTGAAGAGCTTCACATTCAGTGAGCTTAAAACCGCTACGAGGAACTTCCGTCCTGATAGTGTGGTGGGTGAAGGTGGTTTTGGTTGTGTATTCAAGGGGTGGATCGATGAGCATACACTTGCACCGGTTAGACCCGGGACCGGAATGGTCATTGCTGCGAAGAGGCTTAACCAAGAAGGTGCACAAGGACACAGTGAATGGTTGGTGAGTGTCATTGATAAGGGCTTATTCACAATTTGGAGCTTTGATCAAAGCCTGAGAATTTATGATACAGTACCATTTTGAAGCTTAGGAAAACGTCAAATTAGCTCAATGGGTCATTTTTGGGAATTTCTCCTTTTGTAATTTGTGTAGCAAATAGTGTAGTTGTATATTTTAGATGATTTTTTTTTTTCAATCGGATGCAACTAATTAGCCTTATGCTATAGACAGAAATAAATTACCTGGGGCAGCTGCATCATCCTAATCTTGTCAAACTGATTGGTTACTGCTTAGAAGATGACCAACGGCTTCTGGTGTATGAGTTTCTGACAAAGGGCAGTTTGGATAATCACTTATTTAGAAGTAAGTTATCGATTTTCCTTCTGGTATTGCCATTTCAAGTTTCTCTATGAGGTGACATCATTTAGTACCTTAAATTAAATGTCTCAAATCGTGAACCTCCTATTGTTTTTGGGACAGGGGCTTCATATGTTCAGCCACTTTCTTGGAACATCCGGATGAAGGTCGCCCTTGATGCTGCTAAGGGTCTTGCATTTCTTCACAACGAAGCAAAAGTGATATATCGAGACTTCAAAACCTCGAATATATTGGTTGATTCGGTAAGTGAAATCTCATTGATCACGCAACTTATTGGTTATACTGGCTCTTTTTAATAACATTCCTTTCTGTTTTTGACAGAACTTTAATGCAAAACTTTCTGACTTCGGCTTGGCGAAGGACGGACCAGCAGGTGATGAGAGCCATGTCTCTACAAGGGTAATGGGCACATATGGCTATGCTGCACCTGAATATATGGCCACAGGTATCTAACTATCTAAGTTTGCGAAGTAGCTCTTAGCTTAAGAACCAAGATCACTTTAATTGGTCATACCATATGTTTTCTTCACATATGACATAACCTGTCTGCTAAATTATTGTGCACTGATCAGTATAACATATTACTAGAAAGAAGAAACAACCCTCATTAGTTCTTTTGCAGTTAGCTTCTCTTTTTCCCTGCATTAGCAAGTCACTGTTGCACACATTTCATCCTAAGATCATCTTGCATCTTACAATAACATGGAATCAGAGATGACCCTGAGTTTCAATATTGATCCTTTTTTTTTTTTTCTTTTCTTTTCCTTGGTCCTTTTGTGAAGGTCACTTGACCAAAAGGAGTGATGTATACAGCTTCGGGGTTGTTCTCCTAGAAATCATGTCCGGCAAACGCGCACTCGACAACAACCGACCTTCGGGGGAGCACAATTTGATCGAATGGGCCAAGCCTTACCTCAGCAGCAAACGCAGGATCTTCCAAGTTATGGATGCTAGAATTGAAGGCCAGTACACGCTGCGCGAAGCAATGAAAGTCGCTAACCTTGCGATTCAATGCCTATCAGTTGAACCGAGATTCAGACCAAAGATGGAAGAGGTGGTGAACACATTGGAGCACCTTCATGACAAAGATGACACAAGTGGAGAGGCAAGCTCTAGAGGTCAAACTGTGAAAAGGAGCGGTCATAGCTCAGGAAGCAGTGGCACTAGACAACATAGAAGAAAACATGATACAACAAGAAAGGAGCAGAAATAATGAGCCTAGTGGCCGCCACTTGCCTTCTGCTCGAGTTGGTACATTATTGTATATCATGATGAAACTTATGCTTGTATTAAGAAATCTGATTGCTGTACAGATTTTGATTCAGTAATATTATTGAAATTTTTGCTTCTTCCCACTTCGCTTCCCTATCATACTAAAAAGACGTGTGACTAAAATTGAATGAAAATTGTGTTTACACTCTCACTCAAATGTTGCTGGACTTCTTTTCCTTTTTTCCTATTTTTTCCTAAAGAAGTTGTTGGGGTTTCTATTTTACAGATGATGCTTCTGAAGGATATTTAGCTCATATACATTGCTTCTGTCCATAAATTATGCATTGTGATATGATATTGTAATAGATATGTTTAGTTTAGTACCTATGTTGTGAATAATAGCCTTTGACTTTTGGAAATTTTTCTAAGTATTGATACTTTATTTTATATTAGGAGTCAAGTTAGTATCTAAATTGTATTTACGTTAATTACATTAGCCCTTGACATATTTTTCATTAACTGAAATAGTTTATATCAAGATTTAAAAGTAAATATACCAAAGTCAAAGAATATTTATTAACAATGTAAAGTGAAGGTTTAACCTGTATTATAATAAATCTGTAGGTTTTATAGCAGTCATAATGCCAAATATATTAAACTACAGAACCCGGGAACATTGTTCCTAAAAATAATTTAAATTTTGCAAATATTATATTATATATTCACATATTATATATATATGTTAAATCATCAATTACTACTTTCCTTTCAAAAAATTTATAGCTTAATTCACATCAAATACAGGAAAATACCAAAAACAAATACGGCAATTGTTTTCTAAAAAGAATAGTGTTTTCTCTTCTTCTTTTTTTTGGTACGAAAGGGGTTGAAGCCCACAAACAAAACTTTATGTGGAAATAGAGAAATTAAAAATATGGGGCATCTCTGATAACAAAAAAAAGAAAAACTAATAATAAGGGGCTCCATTACAACCTAAGACACATCACTAAACAAACAATACAGACTTTCCCCACGACCAAAAATACGGGACAGACTCTCACAGAGCCTTCTAAAGGGGGAAGCCCAGATGTTTAGACAAAAACAACAAAAGGCTCAAAAGCATTTAGATAGAACAACTACTTTTAAAAGGTTTTCAAATTGTATCCAAAAATGAAATAATGATCAAACTTGCCCAAAAGATTTTTTTTTTTAATATTGAACACTTTGAACATCCAAGGAGTATTTAAAATAACCAAAAAAGAAAGAAACCAAAATTTTAATAATTTTGATTGAAATCTCAAATTTATACTTAAAAAGAACGGTAGAATATCAATTTAGTTTTCAAAATATCTATGACACCAATTAAGCTATTGTATAACTTGACACATTAGATATTAGATAGTAATTTTTTTTTCATAAAAGTTAACATTTAAATAATATAAAATGAGAATGATTTTTCAAATATTAAATTAAATTATAAATTTTTTGAGGATAAATTTATTTCTCAACTTTTTTAGAATCAGTGTAACGTTTTAGCTCGTTTCAATAACTTTTATTGGAAAAAAAAGAAGAAAATCATTCAGACAAGAGATATTATTGAAATGAGATTTTAATCATTAATTAAGGTGCCACAATATTATCATTAAAAAAAATAAAATACTTCACACTACAAATTAATTAGAAAAAAAATTGAGGAAACCCTAAATTGCTTCATATCGGTTTTTGAATGGGACAAATTGACTTTAATGAAATAAAAAAGGATTTAATTTTCATATATCAATAAGTGTAATTTTTTTTGTATACTATTATTCAATTAAATCATCTCATTTATATGATTTTTCAAGTAATGAGCATGATAATACTTAATCAATTTTAATAATATGATAATACATAATTGAATAATAATATAATAAGATTTTACACTACATATAAACTAGTAAACTCAATAAAGAATTTGGTATTTTGGTTCTTAATCTTTTTAAGGCGGCACATGACAATTTAAGAACCAAAGTATCAAGTAATTAGGATTGGTGTGGAGGTAAAGAGTTTGGATTATATGCATAAGGTCCTAGAATTAAAGATTTAGGTAATATGTATGGAATCTTACATTCAAACTCATTGCGATTAAAATATATAAATGAAAAATTTACTCAAAAAAAAAAATGAAAAAATTGAAAATAGTGAGAGGCCGAAGAGGAGGGTTTAAGCTGAAGGGGTTTGGTTGATTCTCTATCTTTTTCTCTGTGTCTTCATCCTCTTCGTTATCTATTCAATTCAACTCTTCCTTTGCTGAGAAAGGCGAAGCCAAGAAAGAAAGAGCCACAAAATCAATGCTGGCGATTTCAATGGCGCTGCTTCAGCACCGTTCCATGCCCATTGCGCGTGCGGTGCGCCCTGCATCACGTGCCCGTGTTCGCGCTTGCTCCACGACGGTGGCCATGGCCGTGGCACCCTCTCCCTCTTCCCCTTCGTCCACTCGCAAGTCGCAGTCTCAGCAGCAGCAGCAGGTTCTGCTTGGAATGTCCGAAAACGAGCTCCAACAACTTGCCCTCGATTTGGGTCAGGTAGAAGTCTCATCTTTCTCCAATTTACTTCCTTCCCACATTATTCAATTTGAAAAAAATAAGAGAGGGAAATTTGAATTCCTTAGAGCTAGTCGGTTTTCATTTCTCGTGTTTTCTGTGCGACTGTGTTCGGAATTCTGCGAAGGAAATAGTAAGAAACAGGGAATGAAAACTGAGATCAGGATTTTATTATTTATTATTATTTTTTCTGTATTTTGTTTGGAAAATTCTGAAAACTGAAAACACAGGAAATGATAACATGAAATGGAAAAAAGGCTCTTATTATTATTATTTTTTATTGAGAATGAAAATGCGAGAAAATATGAATTTGCGATTCATTCATTCTTATACGAGACATATATACATGGTTGTCAAAACTAAAAACTAACTAACAGAAATAACCAACTAGCCCAACTAACTAACTAACTATAAGTTGCATCATGTATAATAATTTTTGGTGGAATTTTTGTTAGCAAAGCTTTAGGGGGAAGCAGCTCTACCATCTTGTATACAAGAGGAAGGTCAGAGAAATTCAGGAGTTTGTTCAGTGTGAGTATTTTTAATTTGATTTTTTCTGTCTCTTTTGTGTTTATTGTTTTTATTTGGGTTGGGTTGGAAAATAGTTGAGAGTTGATATTGGATTGAATTACATTGCAGTGCCTCAGGCATTTAGGAATGTTCTTGAGGAAGCTGGATGGAAGGTGGGGCGGTCTCCTATTTTCCGCGCTGTCACCGCAGCTGATGGGACTGTAAAGGTGCATTATACAATCACAAGCACTTCTTTTGGTCTTTAATTTATTGCTGTACTTTTTGTGTGTTTTGATTAGCTTATTTTGTGTTTAAAACAGGAAATTTGTAAGACAACCTTTAAAAGGGAAAAAAAAAATGGTTATATGCTGGAATAATCTTTTTCCAAACATGCCTGAAGTAGCTTTTAAGTTATTTGATGGTTTCTTCTTGTTTTAATGGCAATCTTATGTCTTAAGATGTTGCACACATACCCAGTGTTGATTCCATGGACCATCCAATTTGATTCAGCAATGTTTTTATTATTATTATTATTATTATTTTGGTATCAGCGGTTGCAAATTTGCAGTAGGTAGGATATAAACTTGCTCTTAAAGGGATGTGTTTGTTGATTATTCATTGTTTGCTTACATGTTTTGGTTGGTATTTGATTTCGCAGCTGTTGTTAAAGTTGGAAGACAACAGATTGATCGAAACTGTTGGTATTCCAGTTGAAGATGATAAAGGTTCAGTTCGCCTCACAGCATGTGTCTCATCACAGGTGTTTTGCTGACTCTCGAATCATCAGTTGATGAATTATTGTTCCCTTCTTTGCTGGAATATTTGTATAGTTGATCTGGTGACTGATTTTCTGTTCATGAGTGAAAATTTGTGCTGATCTTCTCCATTATTTTTATTGTCATCCATTGTTTGGATATTTAGGTTGGTTGTCCATTACGGTGCTCTTTCTGTGCCACCGGGAAAGGAGGTTTTTCGAGGAATCTTCGTAGCCATGAAATTGTAGAGCAGGTTTGTGTCATAGCTTATCCATATTCATCCATTGAGGAGTTTGGTGTAAGATTGTTTGCATGGTTTGCGAGATAGATTGCTTGGAGTAATATTGATCAATTTAACTATTGGACATTCTCATTGTGTTTGGGATTGCAATGTTCTGTAGCCAGTTTGGCTTTGTTGACCACAAGACAGTGAGTTTATAAATGCATACATTCTGTACACAGGTAATGGCAATTGAGGAGGTCTTCAACCGCAGGGTGACAAATGTTGTGTTTATGGGAATGGGTGAACCAATGTTAAACCTGAAGGCAGTACTTGAAGCACACCGTTGCTTGAATAAGGTAGATCAACAACTACAATATGTGATGTTATTTCCTTGTCAAGTTTTCACTTGTAACAGTATTGTAAGAGATCTAGTAGTCAAACTTTTCCCACAATTCTCTTAACTTGGCTAACATCAATACATTATTATCGTTTGATCTATGAGATCAGCAGTCAGCAAATTTTATGCCTTCTTGATAATTGTTAGATTCTTCCCTGCCCCCTGCCCCTGCAAAATTACTGGTATTGTGTTTTCTTGTGAAGGAGGGAGACAAGGAATGCTTGTATGGAAATCTTTCTAACAGAAGAATATACATATATTTAATAAAATTATATGCGTAAATATACCATCAAAAGTTAAAGAAATCACTCTATCAGTATAATATGTTTCCTCATTTCACTTTTTATAGTTTGATTTGTTGTGATTGAGAGTACATAATAAGTTTTGCAAGTAAGTTTGCTTATGTTTGGTGCGTGTTTCTTTCAGGATGTGCAAATTGGGCAAAGAATGATGACCATCTCCACTGTGGGGGTTCCAAATACAATAAGGAGGCTGGCTTCTCACAAACTTCAATCCACGTTAGCTGTGAGGTAAATATCTTGTTATAAATTCATGGTTTGAATTAAGATTTTATGTCATTAATTTGACCCTCCATGCTAAGATAGATGTTATATCATTTATGTGTATAACTTTTTTCTAGTATGTAATTTTTCTTTTGTATCTTGCAACAGCCTACATGCTCCTAACCAGAAACTTAGGGAGACAATTGTTCCCAGCGCAAAATCCTATCCATTGAATGCACTCATGAGAGACTGCAGGGAATATTTCCGTGAAACAAATAGACGAGTTTCCTTTGAATATGCACTTTTAGGTACAGAAAGTTTCACTTCGATGCTAACTTGTTCCTCTTCCATATGTCAAAGGTTATCAAATTCATATAATTTAAGGAGCATCTTGTTGACATTTATGTTGGAACAGCTGGAATTAATGACTCAGTAGACCATGCAATAGAACTCGCTAAACTACTCCATGAATGGGGCCATGGTTATCATGTCAACCTGATACCTTTCAATCCAATTGAAGGCTCTGAGTATCGGCGTCCTTACAAGAAAGCAGTATGATGATTTTGTTATTTGTTCGGTCATCTTCAGCCTGATTTACTTCATCACTTGAGTCATTTGATAATTTTGGAAATCTTAATCCAAAGTACCTCATTTGGCAGGTACAAGCATTTGCTGATGCTTTGGAATCCTCTAAAATAACTGTTAGTGTACGTCAAACCAGAGGACTCGATGCAAATGCAGCTTGTGGTCAGCTGCGTAACAATTTCCAGAAAAGTCCATTGGTTACTGATGCTGACGATCTGGAATCAAAGCTGCCAAATATGGATCTTACAATAACCAGTTGATTGCTCAACATTCTTGGCAGTTTATGTCTTCAACATTATGCATTAGTATATGTCATGCCATTACAAGTTCCCTTTCTGGTGAGAGGTCTGATGAACAAGATATGAACAAAAGATTAGCGTCATCTCCATTACTAAATGAAGATATAGAAGTGTTTGATGCTGTTGTATCAGTTGCAATGTATCAACACTCTATATATGATTACATGATGCTGAGACATATAAGAAATGTGGAGAGAGATCTATTTTCTTGTTGGCAGTGTTGCTTGTTGCTGGAGATGGGGGCCAGGGATATAAATCATGGGGTCCTTTTGCATCTACTTGGATTATACTGCATAAGAAACAACTAACAGGTTTAGGCATAAAGGGTAGTCATTTTGGGAGAGAGATTGATTTTCTCATGTGATATGTATCTTATATAGTAACACTTGGTCCCGGTTGTAAAAATCTTGGAATATTGTTGAAGTCCATTTCAACTTAACTGTTGTTTTATCTTCCATTTATATTTTGGGAGTTCTAGAACCATGCTTCGGTGCATTGTAGCCCCATTTGCCCATAGATCAGGGGCGTGGAGAAATTATGTATTATGAGTCATGACTGTATTGCATCGATTCAACAAAAACACAATACATGATACAATGGAATCATACATGTCATTGCGGGTCTCAAATCTGTATTTCGTATTCATTGTTAAAACTAATGCATACAAATAAGGGTTTTTCTGACAGTATTGATTAAAGTATACCTAAGAGAAAATTTTAAATTTTTCTTAATGGGTTCATGCTTAGAAAAATTTCAAGCTTAGAAAACACAGTCTCCAATTTAGAATGTGAATATTTTCATTTTTAATGCTTTAATTAGTGTCCTAAAAGCACTTATTAATAAATCCTGTAAATAATTGTGAGAAGTCTATTCAATTACATGTATAAAAATAAAAATTCACTTACAATTTATCTTTTTTAATTGTACTCACTAGTTATGGTGTGGTTGGATATTCGATTTCAAATTGAATGAAATGTAGTGCAATGATATGTAGTCAAATGGAATTAATATTTTAATCTATAGCTAAGATATTAAAAAATAGAATAAAGAGAAATATTTAGGAATTTTATTTTACATATGATGCTCTAAGGGAGATATATAATGGGATACGATATTATAGTAAAATTTGGTTCACATGAGATTCATGCTTAAATTGTTATTGGCAATTTCATAAAAGAGAGCACACTGCCCCGGCATTTCCTATTACATGATAAGACAACTCACTAAAATAGTAAAATCATCAGCAACGATATTTAGGAAAAGAAGACCGTAAAAAGAAAAATGAGATCACAAAAAGAATGATGACATTATTGTCAGTGATTTTATTTTTAAATAAATTTATTTTCTTTTATTTGTTTTTTTTTCTAAATCCCATATCATAGCTTTTTTTAAAATCCCATATCATAGAAAATTTTCTGAAAAGCCATATTTTGGTATATACACATTAGAAGAGCAATAAAGGAAAAGAGAATCAAATATTCACTCTATTATTTAAGGGGAAAAAAGGATAGAATCTAATACTATTTCATTTTATTTCAATGCTTTTATTATCCAACCAAACATGAATGCTTTTTATATTTATAAAATACCAATGTCAATTTTAGATAAAAAAAAATTGGATCAAATGAAGAAATTCTCTTTTTAACACGTCTAAAAAAGCACTATTAATCAAATATTACAAGGAAAGTAAAAAATTGTTAAGAACTCTTGGACATCGAAACGGTGCGCTTCATGTGAAAACACTGAACACACGCTGGTCGCCCCTCTCAAGTCAAGTCACTAGGGTTTTTAAAAAAACCTGCTCGCTCCCATTTCAGAATCCGACAAATCTCTCACTCACACGCTTTCTTTCCTCTGTCTCTCTTTCTTCTTCTTCTTCTTTTCTCTTAGTCACCTTCGGAGCTTCTTCTGTTGTCAAAAGGTAAACGAAGGAAATTAAGAAAAAAAAAAAAAGAAAACCCAATATCAAAGGAAAAAGAAAATTTTGACGGTGATTTTTTTTTTTAATTTGAATTTTTAGGGCACAAAAAAAGAAGAAGTGAAGATGCGGAGGAACAGCCCAGGATACTATAGTCCTCCGAGGAGAGGGTACGGTGGCAGAGGGAGATCGCCTCCGCCTCCTCCTCCTCCGTCGAGGAGGGGATACGGTGGTGGTGGTGGTGGTGGTGGTGGTAGGCGCAGGGAGAACAGCAATGGAAGCCTTCTTGTTCGGAACATCCCCCTTGATTGCAGACCCGAGGAGCTTCGGGTCCCCTTCGAGCGCTTCGGACCCGTTCGTGATGTTTACATCCCAAAGGACTATTATTCAGGGTTAGTTATTTTCCCTCATTTGGTGCACTTGTTTATGCTTTCTTTACTAAAAAATTTGAGAAAAAAAAAGGTACTTTTTTAAAGGAAGTTGAATTAGAAACTGTACTTAGGTTATTGTATTTTATTGCTAATCAAGATTGTTTTTTCAGATTTGTGGAGTAATCTAAGTTGTTAAATTGTTTCAGTGCGTCATAAGAGCAGGGTGGGGGTGATGTTGTGATTTGGTTTTGGATTATTAAGTGTGCATTTGGTTTCAGAAAATAGTTTTCAATTTTTATTTTTTGTTTTCCTGTTTCCACGATTTTGTGAATAAAATAGTGAGCAGTGGAAATGAAAACTACAATTTGGAGTTTTCACTGTTTTCTTTACAAACTCCTGGAAAACAGGAAATTAATTGAAAACAGAGAAATGAAAAATATTTTTCGAAACCAAATGCCCTCTTATTTTTTTTTATTTTTTGTTTTTAATTATTCGATTGTGGATTAATTTTGACTGGTTTGTCAGGGGGTATGTTGGTTTGAAATTGAAGTTAAAACAAGACCAAGCCCCAACAAGAACAATTCCCCCCAAGTGTGTTAATCTTCATACGAAGAGAAACTATATAAATACACAATCAATACAAGTTTGATGGAAGGTTGGTTCTTGTACAAATTTTGAAGTGAAGGCTTCGTGACACAAGTGTTATTTTTAGTTTGTGGGGAGCTTTGAGTATCAGGTGCTTCTTATATATACAACAAGAGTTTTGAAGAATTTCCTCAAGACACTTTACTACTTGTCGAATGTAAAGAAAAAAGGACCCAGTCACTAAGCTTTGGGATTTAGCAGCTTTAGGAAATTCAGCTTCCACTGGCTGTGTACATGTCTCAGAGAGCCAATAAATAAGTTGTCTAAAGAAAGCTATACTAAGTAATGAGATTTGAGGTGGTTACTGGGTATGCAAATTCTGCCTAGTCAGCATAGTCTACAATCTGTGTCTTCCCCTGTTTTTCTAGCAGTGTTAGAATGAAGGTGCATTTTTTTCCCCATACAGAGAACCTCGAGGCTTTGCATTTGTGCAGTTTGTGGATCCTTATGATGCCTCAGAGGCACAGTACCATATGAACAGACGGATTTTTGCTGGGAGGGAAATAACTGTTGTTGTAGCAGCTGAAACAAGAAAAAGACCAGAGGAGATGCGCCAAAGGTCTAGGACCAGGTATTTCTTCTTCCTTTGCCATATTTGCCTCTACCATGTAACAGATCACAAAAAAGTTATAAAAAGTGCTATAGGTGAAGCATTGCCCTTTAAATATATGCCTAAGTTTTTCTGTATTTTGCAGAGGACCAGCAAGCTATGGGGGCCGAAGATCTCATTATGGTAATTCCGTTTTAAAATTTCCAAATTGCATTAGCTTTTTGAAATATTTATGTACTTCATGATACATACAACTAGAGGGCTTTCCTCCATATTATGCTGCAATTCGAATGCATTTTATTCCTCTGCCACATTAGTTTTTAGATCGACATTTTATCTGATTGTTCATCTCTCTTAGTAGGTTTCTTCTATAATAAATTCCATTGCATGTTTTAATTGAAATTAGAATTGGTGGAATTTAAGGAGCTACGTATGTTTAATCTCTTGTTATATATATATATAATTTGTACTTTTTATTCTTATCATGTTGAATGCTTCTGTTCTGTTATCTTCTGTGTCAGGGTTGTGCAGCCTTTGTAAAACATTATGTTTTTAAAAAACTAATTTAGTTTTTATGCTTGTTATTGATTTTAGCCACCTTACTGAAAAACCATCTTTGGACTCAAAAGACTGATTTCTCGTTGCTGTACTGGATCTCATCAGTGATTGTACTGATGGGGTTCATGCACTGCTAACTTGCCAAGGGGGTAAATGGTGACAGTCAATTTTTCATATTATCTTCTTAGCTCATCTTTAAGTAATTACTCGTATAGCCTTACGTTCCTAGTTTCATAGGAGCAATGGGTAGGTTACCTTGCCTGAAAATACGTGCTTTTACATTTTCTCCTGTTTCCCCGTACCTATCTCAAATCTTGGTGAGTCGCTTAATAATGAGTTGAATTTGCTCCACTTTTTTCCTTAGTCAAAGTTTTTCAGGCATCATGTTAGGCATAAGAATTGATAGGTATTCTATTCCACTGGATTCTTTCATATATTTGAAGAATTGTTTACACTGAATCTTGTTCCTGTGTTGGCCCAAATGCGAAGTGGCACTGCTTTCCGTTTCTTATCAATATTTGTGACTTTAGTGCATCATTATGTCAATTCCATTAGGGCGGTCTCGATCTCGCTCAGCTAGCAGATCACGCTCTCCGCCATATCACTCTGGTTCTCGAAGTAGATATCGCTCAAGGTGAGTTAAAATTCCTAAGTGACTTTATTTTGTAATTCCACTAGAGCATGTAATCATGGTTTTACAATTGATATGTACTAGGTCTAGGTCCTATTCTCCTGCCCCAAGGCGGCAAAGTGATTACTCTGTGTCCCCTAGACGGCAACCAGAGCACCCTAGATCACCGAGAGGTCTTCCTGTGGAGCAAGATGGTGATCAAAAGCGCAGGTCATATTCTCCCGCTTATGGCGATGGGACTGATCAGAATCAAAGCAATGGATATGCTGAGTGAGTCTGTGTATTTATTGATTACCTTCTCTACTTGGGACCTGGGCTGTTTTTTCCCCTTCCTCTCTTGGGTTGTGCTCACACTAGTATTATTTGGAAAAGGAAATCTATGTACAAGGCTGAGGCTGATCGCAGCCAGTGGAAGTCATCTGGACGCAGAGCATCAAGATCACCCCCTGGATCTAGATCTAGGTCAGCTGAATTGTCTCCCAGACATTGAAGATGAGGTAAAACATTAAGGATGAGTTTTGTATGTGGGTAAAAGTGAGGTGAAAATTTTTATGAATGAGCTCCATATAAAGCTACACATAAAAATCATCAGTGAAATTTTCCACCGCAGTTTTACCCTATACCAAACACAAGTAGGATTCTGCTTGTTAGATTGGATCGTGCTTGGGTTTAACTTCGGTTTGATGGTTTTCATACTGCACGTTGCAGGTCTTTGGCTGTATGCTGCGCTGATTCTGCTGATTCTGTACAATTCCTTGAGTTTATCAGGACATTTATAAACACCTGTATTCTACTTGAAGTTTACTTAACTGATGAGTGAATGTGTAGTCTTCAGATTTGTTACTGATGGGCTGCTTTGTGTACGTTGGGAAATAGCATACCCTTGAACCTTGACCTATGAATTGTTTGAGTTTTTTGTTTTTTAATTTGTCAAGCACGCTCTTGCGCAATTTGTTTTGACTTCGGTAGTTGTATAAGCCTCTGTCAGTATGGATAAATTACGACCTAAATGGCAAATCTAGGGCTAAAATGAAATCCCTGTACTGAAGGATCCCCTTGTTGACTTGATTGGATAGCCATTGCAAAAAATTTTAAGTATATATGACCAGAACAGGGAGAAACTCAACATAGAAGAAGCCTTAACCACGTCACAATTCGACTTTTCTTTAAATTTTTTTCACTAGTGTTTATTCTTAAGTAATAGTAACTGTAATAATATTGTGCTATGAGGCTGTTTTAACAATTGGTCTTTTCTGCGGGGCTAAAATTGGTTCGTATAACTATGTCCAAGTGTGTGAACTCGGATGTGTTTTATAGTGAACTTTGTTTGGTTTCATTATAAATTATTTATTATTAGTTATTGGATCAAACAGTTTAATAATCCAATAGCTAATGATAGGTGGTTCATGATGAGTTCAAACATCTGAGGTCCAGTGTATAATTTGCTGCAAACTTGTATAGTAAAAGCTGCTAATGCCACACCCACTCAAGAAATGAATGAACATTGCTGTTGCTGGAGAAACATGGAGTCAAGAACATGTGTGATGTATTTGTACGCATTTACTTTGCAAGAAAAATATTTTTAATGTTGTATTTAAAATTTTTGCAATCGCTTGGATAAAGTTTTAAGCAAAATTTGAAAAGAATTATTCTTTATAACTCTTACATGTAGATAAAAATCACTTCCGGAAAAAAAAATTTTAAGTACCCTTTCTAAATTATTTTCGAAATCTAAACGCACCATGTTTGATATTTCCCTGCCATCACACTCCAGGGAACCTCTTCTGCAATGAATCATGTTTCTGAGTTCTATTATTCAAAAGAGTTAATGCTCATTTTAGCTCATGATATTTTACTCATAAGTTATTTTAGTCTCTGATTTAATTAATCCCTGATATTACAAAATGTGAGTCGATTTAATCCTTTATTCCACTTTTTTTTAACATTTTATTAATTGAATAGTGATGTATAACGTTAAGTGATATTTTATCATACCATATATAATTTGAAGTAGAATAAAGTTTAAAATAACTTATTTTGATATCTAAAATTGCATAAAATGAGTCATTGTATGATTTAGAAAGAATATTTAAACGACTCATTTTGTATAATTTTAAACACCAAAATAAGTCATTTTAAATTTTATTTTACTTCATATGACATATGTTATGTCAAGGTATCGGTTAAGGTTACGTATCATTACTTAATTGATAGAATATTAAGTAAGAATGGGTTGATGGACTAATATGACTTACATTTTGCAGTGTAAGAGATTAATTTGATTCATTTTAAAAGTAATAGATTAATTTGACTCATTTTAAAAGTTAGGGACTAAAATGACTTATGAATGAAAAGTGAGGGACTAAAATGAATAATAACTCTATTGAAAATAACATGCATCCCCGAATATTTAAACTTTCTATTGGAAGCAAATTTGAGTTCTTGAGAAAACTGCTGTCAGGTCATACTGTGACCTCAATTTATAAGAAAATTTTGATGAACGTTCAAAGATGACAAATTAATGACCAAAAATAAAAGAAGGCAGAATAATAAACTATTGTTACTATTGGAAGCAAATTTGACTATTTGATTCTAGAGAAAATTGCTCTCAGGTCGTGTTGTGTGTGACTTGAACTTCATTGAAAAATATATATATTAACGTTCAAAGATGACAAAATTAATGACCAAAAATAGAAGAAGACAGAATAATAAACTATTGTTACTATAACTTCCATTTTTTGAAAAATGCTGATTAACTTTCAAAAAAGATGCCTAAAATAAAAGAAGACGGAATAGCGTGTG
This sequence comes from Dalbergia cultrata, assembly GCA_031216105.1. NCBI lineage: Eukaryota > Viridiplantae > Streptophyta > Magnoliopsida > Fabales > Fabaceae > Dalbergia > Dalbergia cultrata. The sequence goes on from CM062352.1 coordinate 46,759,113, forward strand.
TAATTTTGTCGGTCAAAATAAAAGAATTACAAACCTTGATTTTCTTTGACAAATAAACAACTTTGGCTATAGCTTCATCAATGGTTTAATTCATTCAACTCTCTGAAATGGTGACAGCTGATCCCTTGAGAAAAAATCCAATCGCCCACCGTGGGGCTCGAACCCACGACCACAAGGTTAAGAGCCTTGCGCTCTACCGACTGAGCTAGACGGGCTTGTTCTGCAGATTTTGCGGAAATAATAAATTTATACTATTTTCTTGTATCATATCTATATGGGTTGACCGGTTGGCTAAAAAATAATCAATAGCTTATTTAACACGCCAACTAATATTGGAAAAAATGGAAAGGACAAGCCATGTCTAAGATTAAAATTAACGTAAGATTTGGAGAACCTCGTCCGCATGAAACATGCCATGAACGGCTCACAAATCGTAATTGACTTTTATAGGCTTCTTCTTCAATAAAACAGGGAAACTTCTATAATTCCATTCACCCCCCCCGTCACACACACACACACACACACACACACGCAGAGACCGAAACATGGCAATTGGGTTGATGGAGGTGCTGCTGGTGAAAGCAAAGGGGCTTCAAAATACTGATCTCTTTGGTACATCAATGCATTAACACTCTTTATGCATATTTTTGTTTCCTCAATCCTCATTTGTTTGTTTTTCCAATTCATGTTTGCACACCCATGTTCTTTTTCTCAAATTACCTTTTTTTTTTAAAAAAAAATCATATCTATTATTCTCAAAATTGGATTTTTTTTGCTAAAACATTCATGCATGGATATTAATCAAATGAATTCTTTTGATATTTCATTGTTTAAATTATGGAACTATCATCATGATTTTCTTCTTGATTAGTTGTTCTTCTTTCTAAACAATTGGTAATGAAATGCTCTAATTCTTATATATGCAAGTTTAATTTGACCCTCCTTCTATGCTCTGGTTCTAACAAAGCCTTTCTTTCTTTCTTTTTTTGGTTTCTCTACTATCTGTCTCGTCCTCTGTTGATAGCTCGTAGTGATCCGTATGTTGTGTTAAAATACAAAGGCAAAGAGCACAAGAGCAGTGTAATTCATGGTTAGTTTCTATTGCTTCCAAATGGCCATATCCATGGACATTCATACAGCATTAACTATCATGTTGTGTTACTTTAATTTGTGCGTTTCATTTCTGGTTTCATATATTATAATTGAAAGGCTTTGATATTCTAGTTGTCACCGTGATTTCCTTCTTCTGCAGATGACAACTAATTGTTGTTACACAATCCCGTTGTTAGATTAGAAGTGTGTAGAATAGGTAATCCAATTGATGATTAGCTGGATTTCCAAAGCTGAATTACTCGGATATAGTACTTAATCTCCCCAAATTAGTACAAGGATTCATTTATAGTATTTGATACACTTGTGAACTCAGATCATATTTCTTCACAAACCTTGTGTAGTTCATGGAATCCACTTCACTTGCCTGTACAGCAGATTCATATGATTGGACTCAAAACTTGTGACAACTTCTCCTAAAATTTAGTGTTGCATAAAAGTACTGAATACTTTAATTCGGCTAGTCTGATTGCGGGAAAGGAAAATGAAAAAGGAAGTAACAAGTAAGAAACCAAGAAATTTGTTCACCTATATACAATTAGTATGCAGTTTATCTATGCTGATGCAATATGCTGTTTCTCCCTTCCTTTCTTTTGTTTTCTGTTTTGGAGAAAGGAGGAAGATAAGGCAAATCAAAGTCTCTTTTTCTGTTTTTTAGAAGTAATTGAACATTTTCATGTACAAATTTTCTTTCCATCATTTCCTTTTTGTTCTCTTTTCATTTCTTGAGGGAGATGGGAAAAGCTGAATAAAGTTTCTTTCTTCTTCCTTCTTGATTTGAACTGCTCCAAAATATGCAGTTCAAACCATCAAAATCACACATACCTGAACCAGTAAAATCACTGCTTTTTCAATCTTTCTACCTTCATCAATGTAGTGGATGCCACTAAGACTTTCAATTAATGCAAATAGAGCCATCAATCTTTCTATCTTTATCGAACTTCAGATGCTTAATGTATTTAATGATGCAGAGGGGGGTAGCAATCCTGTTTGGAATGAGAAATTTGTATTCAGAGTGGAGTATCCTGGATCTGGTGACCAATACAAGCTCATCCTTACAATCATGGACAAGGATGTGTTTTCTGCAGATGACTTTGTTGGCGAAGCCACGTAAGAATTAAATGGCTTTATCAATTGATTGTATGAGTCATGATGAGTTGAGCATGGTTGAGCATTTTAATGTCATCTATTTGCTGAGGATTTAGTTGAGCATTTTAATGCCTTCATCCCCATAAGGGCGGCAAAGAATAGAAAGTGAGGACACCCTACTTACACAATTAGGAGAGAATTAAATATCATGAGAAAAAAGATCATAAAGCATATTTACTTTTGTTTATTATTCATGATGATGGATCTTCTTTTTGTGTGTTCAGAATCTATGTGAAGGATTTATTGATACGTGGAGTAGAGAATGGAGTAGCTGAGCTTCATACCCGCAAGTACAATGTAGTAAAAGCTGACCAATCTTATTGTGGTGAAATTGAAGTTGGTATAACTTTCACCTTAAAGGTAAGCTTTTCAAAGCTAATTTCTTAAAGGTTCTTATACCCTAAGCAAAAAAGGAAACTTTTATGTTGGGAAGATGAACTTTTGTGTTTTCAATGCATAGAACCGATCACAAAATTTGAAAACCTGCCTTTCTGAGTTAGAAAAACGCTTCTTATATTTATTGTCGTGCAAACGATTGCAAAGGAATACTACTGTATAACCAAATGAAAAGCAATCTAGTTATGATGCTAATTGTGCAATGGTAAGTTTGAAATGAAGCTAGTCAGTGTGTAGTATATACTACCATATTGGTATTTTTTTCTTTTAATGTCTTTTTCTTTGGGTTGAAATTCACAGGAAGAGGAATATGTTGATGAAGATATTGGAGGATGGAAGCAAAGTGAATATTAGTGGCCACATCAACTTGGAATTGAAGATCATAGTCTTTCTTTGTATATCTGTGAATATACATGGAATTTGAAATCCTTTGATAAAAGCACTTAATATAAATATGCTTGTTCATGAGTTTCATCTTACATTTTGTAATTCCAAAAAGAGTACTAGGAACTTTGGCCTCTGATTATAACACCGAAAATTATCCTCTTATGTTTGATTTAATTAAAGATGAGGCTTTAAATTAATAGATCCATGGGGTCATCTTCTCACTAATGAAGTCCATATTTATTCATTCAATTCTCGACATCTTATTACTTCATTCAATTTTTCTTGAACACTTCAATTCTCGACATCTTATTACTTTATTCAATTTTTCTTGAACACTTCAATTCTCGGCATCTTATTACTCTAATAATGTTTAAACAAGTGAAGGCCTATATTTTGTTTTTAATATCTAAAATCTGTAGTTATCTATACAATCTATACAATATAATAAAGAGAATAGATGGAGGTAATGACTTTTTGGTATCCAACTTTTTTTTTCCCTTTTTATCCTTCTAATTCAACTATTAACCACCTTAACAATGGAATTCAGTTATTGCATTATCGCAACCCGCTTTTGTATGTAGTTTTTTACTTCTTTTTTTAACTGCACCTTTGAATACAGTTTTATTTTAGTTTTATTTTTCCTTTCCTTCTATTTTGCTTCTTCTTTTATTTTTTTGTGTTACTTAGCATGAGTAATTATCCAATAAATCCTCAAATTATTCTTCACCCTACTGATTGAGACTAACATCATCATCTTAAATCTTAAATCAGTTTGGGTCTCTCTCATTCTCCAATTATATTGTGGTACAGAGACACAAGATAGCAAGGAAGAAGTGCAAGGTCTGGCAAGGAGGGTTTGGTTATGCAATTGGAGCATGTTCTGTCTCTGGAGTCATTGAAAGATAAAAGTCTAGAGTCTAGACATTTGATATTGGGAAAATCACAAAAAATCTTAGGGAAAGAAAGGAAGAGAGAGGGGCCACAATTGTATTTCTGTCCAGGTTTTTCTATTGTCTATTGGCTTTCTTTCTTTCTTTCTTTCTCTCTTTCTTTTTTTTTTTAACATGTGTATACTCTTTCTTCAGTGAAAATTTATTAATAACAATTACTACTATTTTTAGTTATGTTGTGATAATCAACTAAATAAAAGGATTGCTTTGGTTTGGTGTCAAAACAATTAATCATATTATTTCAAATATTTAGGACATCAACATTTTATTTTTTATAGGCCTTAACCAAATTAAAATATGTATTGATGCATGTTAACGGATTACTCAAAAACGAGATATAATCAATTTGTATTAAGCAATTAGTGTATAAAAAGATTAGATGTATTGTTTATGAATTTAATATTGATGTGGTATAGTATTTTACACAATATTAAATTATATGTTGTCATGTTAGTAAAAATGTTTGACAAATAATAACATATATGATATTTAATATAAGAGTTTTATTTATATGTATTTTACACTAAAATCTAATCAAATGCTAAATTATAAGAAGTGGTCAACTTTCATATACAAGTGGTCAACTTTCATGCCTACTATCTCAAAAAGGAATCACTTTTGCTTATTTAACAACATCTTCTTAAAATTTAGTATAAAATTATTTTACATTAACAATGCGTAGAAATAAAACTCATTATATAATATGTCATTAAATCATAATACACTACTTTTGCATGATAGGATCATATTTTAACTAATTAGACAAAAAAAATATAGGTAGAGCTCCTATATAATTTGTGGGTTATTACATGAAAAATTAAAAATGTGACTTGAAGGGCACGTTGGTGCCTCACAAGCCGTTAGTAATAATAGTAATAATCCAAATTAAATAAGATTGGTATAAGTTGTTATAATATAAAGCATAATGTAATTTGTAAGTTCTTGTTACAAGTACTTATCATGCTTTCAAGGTATAAAGCTAGTGTATTACAAATAGATCCAAAAATTTAGAAATGTATGTAGTATTATTAAAAAGTGAAAAATAAAACTAAGATATATATGAAACTGTCATTTTAGTACCAAATTTAGTCTTCATCAAATATGTTCTAGAGTTTTGTTTTGAAAAAGTGAAAAAGATTATTCCATCATTGCCAGAACTCGAGTTACTCCGTGAAAGATCGTTACAACGTGGGTAATTTTTTTTTGTTTTTTGGGTCAAAAACATGTGGGTAATTTATGTGGTACTTGTTACTCTCTGTGCAAATGACAATAAAATGATGAAATTTTGTTACAAAGATACAATTTTAACACTAAAATGGATGAGGTCTGAAAATAAATAAATGCATTATAGAAAAAAGTAGTTAAGTTCAATTTCTATATACTGATAGTATAAAAAAAATTTATATTGTTATCTAATCAAATCATCTTATTTATATAACTTTTCAAATAATGAGTGTGAGACTTAACTACTTTTATTAATATGTCAATACATGATTAGTTGATAATATAAAAAAATTTTACACTACCTATGTATAACATTTAAATTCTATAAGTACAGGCATAAATGTGGAGAAATTATTAGATATATGTGATGGATTGGTTAAATTATATTTATATCCAACAATAGCATAATAATTATGGATAGTACCTAATACTAACTTACATTTTATCTTAAATATTACTCTGCTACTAAATAAATCACAATCTAATAATTTTTTTAAATGGGAGATGTTGTAATTGTCCTTGTGCAAAGCTACACTATATGTAAATGAAAGAAAATATATATATATATATATATATATATATATATATATATATATATATATATATATATTTTATGAAGATTTGGTTGACAAGACAGTGCTAATTGATTGGAGACAAAAGTGAATTGGACGAGCATTCACTGTAACTAGGTGTTTCACTCTCGTTGGCTGCTGATTCTTTTTTCTTTTTTTTGGTAATCGGATAAAAGTTTAAAATATTTAAACAAGGGTCAAGCAAAAATTACATCAAGACGAATAAAGTTTATACACCTCATATGAAGTCAAGTAACTTAACTTTCTTATTGCCTATTCACACACACACACACACGCCTATTCACACACACGTACATACGTACTATATATATATATATAGAGTTTGAACTGGTCTGGTATATATATATAGAGTTTGAACTGGTCATCCAGTCTTGTAAGTTGTATATTAAATTATTCCTGTTACAACGACCATTTGAAAGCAAATTAATATATATATATATAGAGAGAGTTTGAACTGGTCATCCAGACTTGTAAGTTGTATGATAAATTATTCCTGTTACAACGACCATTTGAAAGCAAATTAAGTATATTTGACTCGGCCAATTCTCTAAACAAGATTTAAGGTTGAATATTCTGAGAATCTTGGCGTCCTACTCCCTCTAGAAAAGAACTAGCCTTAAAACATGAGAAAAAACATAGAAGAGTTCAAACATTCATCATCATTGCTAGATACAATTCTATATACATTTTTTTTTATAAATAATTCTCTATAAATTTTTGTCTTGTTGATTCAATTTTATATGTAACATATCTGGTGTTGATATCAAAAATTATGTTAGCCACTTAAAAGTTATAGATAATTGAAAATTTGTGAAGTTCTGGATGTAAACAGTGCCCAACAAATGATATCGGAGCTAATAGTTTGGGCAAGTTGGGCAAGAATGGTAGTTTGTGGATCTATATGTGGGGTTTCTTGTGTTAAAAGTCTTCCTAGCAATGTAAAGGGCAAGCAAAGTGTTTTGTGTGTAGCGACGGTGCAAATGAAAAGAATAAATTTATACAAGAAGAATGTTTGTGAAAAGTTTGAATTAAGATGAGGAATGTTGGGATTTACCACAAAATCCCACATCAGTAAGATGTAGAGTTTTACAAGTGTGTTGGCTTATAAATATGAGTTTTCATTATTTGGGTTAAATATCCTCTAAGAATAGGAATGATCCATTTTATAAGTCATTTTTAGGAATTGTTTATGTAATAAAATATTTATAAAGATGATTTGTAATATTAACTATTCAAAAGCTATCTCGTGGATGTAGACAATGAATTAAAGGCCGAAACACGTTGTTTAAATTAAAGTTTGCTTCTGTGCTTCTCTTGCCCAACATGCTCCAATAGCACCAACTACCTTGCCTTATTCATTCAGCGACAGGTGCTTGGCTCATTTCGGATCTAATCAAATGCAAAAGCTTAAACCCAAAACCATAATTTTATTATTTTTCAACCAAGGATTATGGTTAGAAACAATAATTAATCCTTTCAAAAAGCATAGAGCTAATGAATGTGAATTTTATCTCTCATCATAGAATATACCATCATGAGTCAAACATTAGTTAGATACTTAAAAGAAACTTAACTAGCTATCATGTGTGATATGTCTTATGTTTAACCATAATCTTAAAATTGAGAATTGCCAACACAAGGCAAACAACAAATATTACTGGTCCTCTCTAGCCATTCTTCTTTTGGTACATAAACTGTATTTCTTTTCGCGAGAATTCGACCAAACTGAGTCAACATCGAACTCCACTAGTGAGCGTTTTGAATGAGAGGAATAGATTTGGCTGTTGAATATAAATCTCACAGCAAAGCCATCTTAGAAACTTGTTGCTATTTATTTATTTTGGGGTCACATAAATGACTACGCTTAAAGCTGAATCAATATTTGACTTGTATACGGCGCTTTTGTCCTGTAAATCTATGCTTGTCTTTAGATACGAGCCTTCCAGTTTCCCTTGTAATTTTATTTTTCTTGGTATATTGGGGTCAATTGGATGTAATTATTTACAAGAAAAACAATTTTTCTTTTGACTATTACACAGCTAATAAAAATGTTATCCAAAGAATCTTTTTGAATAAACAATAAAAAAAATACATTATTTTGGGTAATGTTTTAAGTATTTTTAATGTAACACAAATCATTATCACGTGATGTAATGTTACTAATATGAATCATTTACCAAGTCATTCAAGTAATATACTAATACCAATTGACAAGGGTGTGCTTTTGGTTTTGGAAATGGGAAGACCAAGCTTGAGGTGGATGACTCCGTGTGGTCCTCTTCATTCTTTTGAATTTGTAAAATGCACACAAGCCTTCATCCTATATAAATACATGTTTGCTTCTTATGTTGAAGCCTCTATACACAAGTCTTCATACTAACATAGGCACATCTTATATACATTCCAAAAATTTGCTGAATTAGAATCTGCAGAAAGAGACACACAAGGTAGACACAAAGACATGGCAATTGGGTTCATGGAGGTGCAGCTTGTGAAAGCAAAGGGCCTGCATAACACTGATATTTTTGGTATATGACAAGTGTCTTTATGCCTTATTTCTTTTTCAAATGTGCCATGAACTCTTTAAAGTTTAACCAAAAAAAGATGTGGATTAATCACTCATTTTAATTAGTTCTCTCTAGCCAAACCCAAACAAACTTCAAATTGGTGTGTTTGTTCTGATTTTCTTTCTTGTTCTTTTTCTCTCTTTTAGGACTCAAATGAATGGTTAAATAATTGTCCTCAGTATGTTCAAATTGTGTAGTCTAACTCCTTATTGTGTATACTCTAACAAGGTTTGGTGTCATTTTATCTTTTTAACTTTGTTAATAGGTAAAATGGATCCGTATGCTGTGATGCAATACAAAGGGCAGGAGCAGAGGAGCAGTGTTGCTAAAGGTTAGTTATATGGCATACTCAAGTTCATATTCGAGTCATGCCCACAACAAATTTCCTCTTCCTTTTTGCTTCTAGGGATTCAAACATTGTGCATGGCATATTAGCCGTGCAAGCTATTGTTCAAACTACGGTTTCAAGTGTGTTAGAATGACTTGATCCAGTTTAGAGTTAATTGGAAACAACCTAGATTAAGTTACTTACGGTCATTTGGTTCAATTCTCGCATCAAACAATAACAAGTAGATATCTCTGAGATGGATGAACATTTTTAACTTATAAATTACTTATTAATATTCACATTTCATCATTTGATTAAAAAATTGGATAAAATGAATGCAAAAAACTTGATCAAGGTTTTGTACTTTATAGCTTACTAGATTCGACTAAGTGCCCTTTGACAGCAACTGATATAGACTCTAGGTTTCTAACATATCTTGCTTTTTATAAGGAGAAGAATACTCAATACCTAGGCATTCTCGTGAAAGAAAAAAGAAAAAAAGATTGGAATAGACATTAGATTAAGTCTTTGTCGATTATTAGAGTGACTTTTGTGACACGTGGATTTTAATTCTATGCAATCTCTAATAATGGTATTTTTGCACAGGCCAAGGCAGAAATCCAGTATGGAATGAGAAATTTTTGTTCAAGGTAGAATACCCTGGATCAGGCGACCAATACAAGCTCATCCTCAAAATCATGGACAATGATAGTTTATCTGCGGATGACTTTGTTGGCCAAGCCACGTAAGATTTCTATGACTTCGTTATAGTGAATCCATGTCATGATTAATCAGCTATCATTATATATAAGACATGATTTTTTTTTGTAATTAATTTGTTGCTAATTATCACATGTTTACTAGTTAACTTGATCTGGATTTGAATAAGCTTTGTGCTTTATTTAACACCTATGCAACAAAAAATGCCAATAAGACAAGACCCAATGGTATTCTTGGGAATGAAAAATCATTTTGTGAACTACATGCCCTTAGGCCTACAATTAAGTATACAAATCAAAACGTATAATTGTGGGAAGATGAATCCTACCACCTAACTCAAACATGATTGAATTCACGAATACCAAGTATCATTTATGCACAAGAAAACCTCAATTTTGTTATATTGTTCATGATTTAAAAGAGAATTTGGTTCTTCTAAATGCAGAATCTACATTGAAGATTTATTGGCTCTAGGGATAGAGAATGGAGGAGCCAAACTGCAGCCTCTCAAGTATAGAGTGGTCCGTGAAAACAAGTCATATTGCGGGGAAATTGAAGTTGGCATAACTTTCACCCCAAAGGTAATTAACCTTATAAAAATCGTATGCTCTAGTTAGTTGTGATTTATGATAATGTACTTGAAATAACTAAATTTTTAGGCATGTTAGTATATGATAATGAAATGGATGTTTCTTTGGTTGACGTTGTTCTTTGTTGGCATTCCTGGCATAGGTGGAAGAGGGATTCGTTGGAGAAGAGATTGGAGGATGGAAGGAAAGTGCTTACTATCTGCCATAAAATTAGGAGGGCTAGCATATGACAACCTAACTCAGATGTTGTTCTCGAATTGTGATTATGTAACAAAATTAACCAGTTTCGATCGGTTGCTTATTATTTTATTCTTTTTAACAAAGTAGGAGATTCATCAAATTGTTTGTTCTATCAAATTAGTATGTATTATTGTTCTGATTTATCATTATCAATTATTTTCATTATCTCATCAAGCCTCAACTCAACCGTTGACTTCCTTGACATCAGACTTCAATAAAATTATTCAGTGGTTATTTGGAAAAATAAATAATATGCAGTTGATTTATTCAACCAATAGTAGAATAAGAAGGTTGACTTAAAGTCTTGTATATATACAATTCACAAAAAAAAAAAAAAATTGTCTTGTATACAACGCAACAAAACGAAAAGTGTTGTGTACAAATTTGACACTGACATGGCTAATTAAATACTTCTTAATGCAAAATGGATAATTAAATTATGGTTTGATTACTCTCAATGCCTCTATAATTTTACTCAATTTTTAATCACCTATAATTTAAATTTTTTTAATTAAATCCCTATATTATACATAATTTTTCAATCATGGTAGTTTAAGAATTTGTAATTAAATTCATATACAATATAAAAGTTTTCAATCAAGTCATTGTCTCTTTCCATGTTACAAAAATGCCCCATTAATGATATATTCCATATAGATCACAATAAGATACTAGAATGAAATATATTCAGATGATTAATATGAATGATAAATTGTTGTTTTCTAAATTGAAAATTTTTGTACAATAAAAAAATTTGATCAGAAAAATTTTAAACCAGTGGGACTTTATTTAATTTTTTTATAATTTAAGGACTTGATCACAAATTGTTAAACTATAGGGATTTGATTGAAATTTTTTTATATAATATAGGGAATCCATTATAAATTTATAAATTATCAAAATCAATTAAAAATTATGAAATTATATATCTATAGAGTAATTAAACATGATTATTATTATCCTTGAATTTACCACATATGAATAAGCAATACTTTACAAGATTTAAAATTCTTATACATTCATTTAATAATTTATCACCAAGTCCATTATTATAGCTGTCTCTCCCAACCATCATGTAAATGTCATGTAAATAAAACCTTTTAATTAGATTAGATAATAGTGTAAAAGTGTTATACTGCGATTTCATCAAATTTCATTAAAAAAAAAAGGGGGGGGTTTGGAGAATGCCAACGCTTCTGTCAGTTCTGTGCATTATGCTGGTATAGTGGGTATTCATGAACTACTGACATTGAAAAAGTGGTTAAAAACAACTGAAAGACACTGAGCTATAAAAGTATTACGAGCAATAAACATCAAAGCCGTCTTAGCTCAGTGGTAGAGCGCGTGGCTTTTAACCACGTGGTCGTGGGTTCGATCCCCACAGACGGCGACTTTTGTTTTCATCCAGCTTTTTAAACGAAGCACAACTCAGATTTCTATGCAAAGCCTTAAGCCTACCTGATCTCATTCATTAGCTTCATGTCACCACTCACCACCATACTTCATTAATGGGTTTCACGTCACCACCTCCAACTTTGAATTCATCTTGGTTAATTCAACATTCTATAACCAAAGTGAAAAAAAAGGTTCATGGGATAACCATGCAAACTCAAACCCAGAAAACATACCCCAACCGTCCCAAACCTCCGCACATTCTTCTCAGTAGCAACATTCATGCACTTCCATTTTTTTTTTCCTTCTCAATCCGTTAAGGGTAGTATTCCAAATATGTACATCCCCTCTAATTTTGTAGCTAACTATACTTTAATGGCACCCCACTAACAACCAGTTGTATGTGTTACTTCCAAACCCCCACACCAAACCAAAAAATACAACCTGATCGTCAAAAGTGCTGAGTTTTGATTGACATTTAACAAATGAAATTCGAAGACTATCTCATGGAGAAAAGCCAAGAGCCCCAGAAAAGACAAGACCTTGAGAAGGAGGTGAGCAAGTTCTTCAAAATCCACAGATACCCTCTTCCTTTGTCATTAATAAAATGCATTTAAAGAAAGAAACAAACAAACAAAGAGATTAGTAAATAGCTCAGGCCTTAGTGTGTTGTTTGAAGTTCATATGAACATTTTTTGTTCTAGATTAATGATCAAGTGTCACTATCCTTTATCTCTTTGTTCTCTTGTAGGTTGTCATATTGGAAGCACAGTTAAAGGGTGAACAAGCACTCAATAGGGTCTTGCGTTGTGCACTTCATGGGCCTGTTTTCTCTCTTCCACTCAATATTCCCTCAATGTTTCCACCTCAGGTAGTCAAATCCACAACATGGACAAATATAAACAGTGTGTATACTTATTTTCTTTAAAAAAAAGGTATATGATATTTGCATCAATTGTTTTAACATCACGTATCGCAGGTTCATGAGCTTCTTGAAGAATTGGCAATGGTTGAGGAAGAGATCATTTTGCTTGAAAGAAAAGTTAAGGAACTAAGACTGAGATTGTTCCAAGAGAGAGACCAATGCAGAGAATGGGAAATGCACCATAGAAGAAAGCCTAAACAATACAACAACCAGTTCCAAGGATCATCAGGATATGGGCCAATGATTACTGAGCACAGATCCAGTTCACACAATTATGAAGTATTAAGTAAAGGAAGAAAGACAAGAGATAGAAGGGCTTCTCTAGGTTCATCATGCGATATCCATAGCCTTCTTTCCATGCCAAGAAGGTTAAATGGTAAAAACATCACAATTGCTAAGAATCTGTTTGGTCTTAGTTTCCATTTTTTGTTTTCAGGATTTTATGAAAAAAATAGTGAAAAAAGAAAATGAAAATTGAAAACAAAAATTTATTGTTTTTATTATTTTATCCACAAAATTTTGAAAACAGGAAATGGAAACAATAACCAAACAAATCCTTTTTTATGTTTAGTTATCTTTCTAGTTTCTTCTGTTGCTCAAGTTTCCCACCACCTTATTTGGTATATGGTGCTGCAACAGAATATGAAGTGCCAAGAAGGAGCAGCAGAAGGATCCCAAGACAGTGTCCGTTGCATATACAAACTGCAATTGAGAAACCAAATGAATTGTCAGAGGAACTGCTCAAATGTCTGATAGGCATTTTTCTTGAACTGAACCGGGCGCCATCGGACAGAGAAGAGTCAGAAACTATGCCAAGACTAACTCTTTCATGCATGAAGTCCACAGGCTTCATGGCAAAGACCTCGTTCAGCTGCAAAACACCTTCATTCCTTTCAAATGGCAGTGCCTTCAGTCTTGATCCATATGGTACATCATCAGATTTGGATTGCACTGCAAGGGATGTTGGACCCTATAAGGACTTCATTCAGATCACTAGGAACTCATTAGACCTTGACCTTTTTTCCCAATGTTTACCAGCATTCAGAAAATTGAGGTTGATATTGAGCTTTCCATGTATTTGGTTTTATAAAGTAGTTTTAGTTTTCATTTTATGTTTTCAGTTAGTTTTCTATTTTTTTAGGATTTTGTGAAAAAAAAGAAAGGTAAAAATAAAATCCAATTTTCAGTTTTCTAGAACCAAACACATCCTAGCTCCCAAAAACTATGCAACAATATTCTCTGCAGGTTATTTATGCCATCTTTTTTCCCATTTCTTCTTATTTCTAACCCTTTCTCCTTTAGGGTCTTGATGCATAAGCTATGTGATGTGGATTTGAGTTTCTTGACCTACAAGCAGAAGTTGGCATTCTGGATCAACATCTACAATGCCTGCATAATGAATGTACTGTTAAGGCATTTCAAGTCTTCATTAACATGAACTTACCAAAGCATCTCTGTGTGTTAAATCTTAATTAGAACCTTTATGTTTATGATCTAATTTTCAGGCATTCTTAGATCTTGGCCTTCCTTCTACACAGGATAAACTGTTGTCTCTTATGAATAAGGTATATCAGCTAGTAGTAAGTGGTAATTGAGTGTAAGTTATCAAGCATAGACCGTTATTATTATTATTATTATTATTCCTTTTTCCTTAGTGATTGTGCTAATATTAATTATGTAGCCACATATATTGACCCAGGCTGCAGTGAATGTAGGCGGGATATTGCTGAATGCTTTGGCTATCGAACACTTTATTCTTCGGCATCCATGTGAATCAAAACATGTATGTGATATACCTTTCCACTAGCTAAAAACAAGTGAAACTCCATACCTTCAATGAATTTAAAATTTACCTTTTCTTTAAAAGAAAAACCATTTTTCAAAAACTGAGATAGAATTCAAGAAAATTTGAAATTATGAATTTTGAAGCCTTTCAGAATTGACACTAGCATTAAAAGTGAGAACCATAATGTTCATAAATCTTTCTTGCATGTATGCAAATCTTGTGAATATTGTACCTTTTTTTATTGCGTATATTTTACTTCCTTTTTTGTATTGAAAAAATACTAGTAAGGGGAGGCATAGAACTGGAGATCTAACTAGTTGAGGTGGTGGACACTTATTAAGCTCAGCCCGCGACCTCCATACACACCCCACCAAATTGGGCCAATTCAAGACCACTTAGAGGACTCATTGACATTGACTTGAAGCAATAGAAGATTTCCTTATAGAGGATTGCCCGCCAACTGAGGATTTTAATAGTTAGGGGAATTCAAACCAATGACTATGGGATAGCCATGCATTCAAACCTTAGAACCCAACTATTTGTGTCAACCTCATTTGGCTATTGTACTTTGTGTGACTTGGGATGTATGTACTATGTACTAGTGTTTGTGTTCCTTACATATCCGATTAATATATACTAAAGTGTCACTCAATTAATGGATATAAAACATATTTACATGATGCTCTAGCAGTATATAAGAATTTCTCACTAATATATTGTTTACTTAAACAATAATAGCATATTCTCTGCGATATATAAGAATTTCTCACCAATATATTTTTACGTAAACAATGATAGGGCCCCGTTGACGAGAAGGAAGCCCTATTGCGGCATGCTTATGGTCTGGGGTATCCAGAGCCCAATGTCACCTTTGCCCTTTGCCGAGGCACTTGGTCATCACCGGCAGTAAGTGCATAATTCTATGAATTTAACCTCAATGAAACAAAATGATGAAACAGCAATTGACGAAAAGGAAATATTTGATGTTTGTTGCAGTTAAGAGTGTACACATCAGACGAAGTGGTGAACGAATTGGGGAGGGCCAAAGTGGAGTACTTGGAAGCTTCAGTGGGCATCACAAGCAAGAGAAAGATAATTGTGCCTAAGCATTTGCAGTGGCATATGCACGATTTTGCGGATGACATGGAATCACTACTAGAATGGGTATACAGCCAATTGCCACGTTCAGGATCATTGAAAAGAGCCATGATGGAGTGCTTAATAAGAGAAACAAAGTACCCCACGTCTAAAATGGTGGAAATTCAACCATATGAATCTGAATTCCGCTACCTACTTCCCATCTAAATTAAACAGCAGTTTGCAATGCTTTATTTTCAGTCACAAGTTTGCTATATTTTAACGAGGTTATAAGTTTTCTCAATCTAATTGAATCAGTAAGAGCCATAAGAATCTTGGCCCAAGAGGTGATCTCCATTTAATGTTAACGATATCTGTAAGACAGAAAGAGGATACGTGCATCCATCAATAATCGCAATTGTTAGAAGGGTAACAACGTGATGGATCAAGTATTTTTTTCCTTCTAAATTGTATGTGTATGCAAATCTCTTTAGTCCCTTCTAATCTATTTTCACAATTTCAATAATCGTAAAAGAACAATTACATTAAAAGGCATGTCGCGGTCAATAATTCATCTTGGATATAAAATTGTAACGCAAAACTTAATACGTGCCAATAGCAATTGTACAGAATTGGTCATGTAGATTCCCTGGTTGATCTTGGCTTGCAACTCGATCATAAATTAGTAAACTTATGGAAAGCAAAAACGTAATGGTGCAATGTTATAAAGAGTGGTAGCAGTTGAGTTACTTTACAGAAGAGACCCTAGCAATACTAAAGATATGTTTGTGAGTTTGAATTTTAAAGAGGAAAGAAGGAGAGGACTTGTAATATAATTTTACATAGCAATACAAGTTTTACCCTTGATAAGAATTGAAAAGCAGACATGAAAGTCTATGGAAGGGTTTAGATTAACCACGAGAGATTACAGTCATACAAGTTTAAATTACAACCACCCGCCACCCCTTCTCTTCTTCCTCCTTCCGAACAAATTAAAAAATGAAAAGCCAAAGGTACAGCTACTCACGGAAGAAATAAAAAATCCAAAACGATTAGCCATGCTCTTCAAGTTTTTCAACTACTTTCCACAAATCAATTAATATTTGTGAATTTTCTATCGGGCAGCAAAACTTACGAGTGGGTAGCAGCCGGCTCAGCTAAGAAATTGACAACCCTATTTAAGAAATTTAAGCCAAATACAGTCTCTTCACAGTTGACTTTTACAGAAACAATCAATGGATCCGAGCATTTACCTTCAACAGTGACGGTAATTAAGCATGGCATAGAATTGCTCAAGATCTCACTGCTGAAACGCAAGCACAAACCAGACGCATCATCAAGGTTGGAAGCAACAGGCATATCCACAGATACAAGAGAAAGATTTGCATTGCTCAGCATCTTTAGTGCTAATGTTTCGCAGATCACAAGAAATTTGTCCTCGGTCAAAGAGTTATTGCCCTTGTTCAACTCTCTAATGTGATCAGTGAAGGTGCAACTGGATGCAAACAATGCAAGAAAATCAAAATTTCGAATTTCCAGGGATGAAACAGGAATAATAAGAGGACAATACGGGAAGAATTTCTTTGATCTGAATCAAGATGCTGCATTACTTTCTATGACAAGAATTGCCTGGGCTAGATGGTTAATATTCTGAAGCTAGCAAGCATGGATAGTTAATCAGCCTTTTTTTTTCTCATGATCCCTAATATCCTTCCAAACAAAGGTGGTCCAAAACTAGTTAAGAAGTTCTAAGATGTTCTGTATATCCCTTACAGGAAAAATATAATTATTCTAGGTACTAACAAATCAAAATCAAAATGACAAGGAGGATCTACCGTTCTCATTCTGAAAAGTATATCCAACTATGGATTCCGAGAAACATAAAAACAAGTTACAGATATATTTTCCCAAGCATGCCTAAAGATCTAGAAAGAAAACAAAGTTGAATGAGCAATTACTATTAAGAATTCAAGTTTATTCATGATATGCAAAAGCCACCTTAATAATTTCACACTAAGTAGAGGTTAAAAGACCATTGTCATTTAAATTCTCCATTACCCCATCTATTCATGGTGTCCTATTCATTAAAGTTAAAATTTTGAATTTAAATTCAAGGCTCTATCATTTTTCCCCATGTCAGGTTTACTCTCGTCTTGCATATCAGTTGCACTTAGTAAGAAGTTGAACATGGATACCTGAATGCTCTGATACAGCACCCGAAGTTTAGAACATAATGAGCCTTCTTGATCATTATTATTAACAATTTTTAAGTGTCACGAAGTAGAAGTAGGGGTAAGGAGTGTATGAGGAACGACAAGTCTTCCTAAAAGGCACTTAATCAGATACATAGTACGTAATCGCAGGAATTGGGAATGCAATCCTGAACTATTCGTATCCAGTAAACAACATATGACACACTGACATACCTCCTCACGTATTCAAACATCCCTGGAAGGCGAGATTCCTTATCTCTGAAAGCTTCTATATTGATCGGAAGTGGTTTTACAAAGTATCCAATGTCAGGCCTTAACTTAATGGGGAATTTTGTGTCGTTGCAAAATAAAGCCAGTTTCAGAGGCAAGAGATGGTGATGGAAGCGAACTAGTAGATTCCGGTTTGTTGTCTGACCAGGCTCCAGAGAGAGGATCTCCTCCATGGAAACCGGAGCTGGTTTATCAGTATGGAATTTCAAAGTACTGCAACAAAACAAACAAGTATACAAAATGCCTAATTATAAAGGAAGACGATAAACAAAAAAGAGGGGTGATTAAAACTTACCTTTCTGTTGTCAGTGACATCTGATCTGTGGGATCAGAGCTTTTGCTAGAACTCTCATCTATTAAGACTATATCAAACATGGGCTCTGAAGAACAATTCTCAAAGAATAGTTCTATACATACAAGATGAGAGGATATGCTTGAAGTCTCAGTTGAAAATGAATAATTCACCTTCAACCCATTTCCATTTGCAGGATCCAAGAGTGTGTAGCATTTGGGATTAACTCGGCTTCCGATGTTTCCAATGGTTATTCTTGCTGAAGATCTATGGATTCGGCTTTGTTCTATTTCATTTTCTTTAGATGACCTGGTCGGTTCATCCAACCAAGATTCAAGAGACTTTGTTGAGATCAAGTCCCCAAAACCAGAGTGAGCCCCACCATTCTGGTTTTCACAAACATTCCCAGTGTCTGAAATCTGAATCAAAGGATCAACATTGTTGTCACCTTCATTGCCAGAACCAGTCTCATCACTGCCACTGACTTCACTTGAACCAGTAACTGACTGTTCAGAACTATAATCTGAAGCACTTTCCTCATCCAAAGATCCAGACATAGCATCACCCTCCTCATCTGAATCACCATCAGCAGCTGCATCATGCTGATCAAGATCAATGTATGGAAGACTACAAGGTTTTGGGAGAGGCTCATAGCCTGGTGCAGCATGGAACACTAACTGTGAAAGAGACCCTGGGAGATAAAACCGGTCATTGATGGGTTCAGATGGCACTGTCACAGCTTTTGTCTGTCCACCAAATATGCATTCTGCAAGCACATAGGACTGGTCTCCTTTTTGTGATTCACTATTTTCTTCTCCCACATAATGTTGAGACTCGGAATTGCAAAAGAAAAGTTTCTTCAAGAAACGTGATCGATCACGAATATCATAATTCAGGTCGCACTCAGCCAGTTCAATTACATAACTCCAAACTTTTCTCAGGGTCCAAATATCTTCTCCCTTAATACATAGTAGGACCTGTGAGCAAAAGCCATTTAAAAAAGCATAAACTCATTGGTTTCAATAGAACTCATTATTCTTAGCAAAAATAAGTGTACCAAAAAAACAGAGGCTAGAATCTTTATGCCTGGACAAATCTATTAATCAGAGCATCTTCCACTTTCTAGAACTAGGACAGCCCCAAATCATATGCTATTCACCAAATAAAATAGATTTTCATTCTGTACAAATTCATTCTACAAATATTTCTTTGATGTAAATAACCAAACTGCCCAATCGGGGAAATCAAAAGTTACCCTAGCACAGGAGTTTGCTACGTTTTGTTTATATTTATCTTTGAATGGACCAATGACACCACATGCAGCTGGTCACAAATGAAGTCTTTAAAACTCAATTAGCAGAAGGAAGAAAAAGGAGGTTGCTAGCAGTAGAATATCATTTGTCCAATTACCATAATAATAAAATAATAAGCAGCATGTATGAAAATCAATTTTTGTCATACTATAGTATAAAAGGTAACTCAATGACATACCTTTGCAGTCGTACTCAGAATCTGAAGCTTAGTTTCTAATGCTTCCGAAGTAAAACACCAAGCAAGATACTTAAGTACTGAACTCAGCATCCTTGGAATTATCTCACCCAAAGAGCAATACTCCCCCACCAACCAAATAATCATTGCACGAGCAGCAGGGACCTTGATTGTATCCAAACTCCGGATCAAGTGAATTATAACCTTTTCACAAGTGAAAAGACTAAAGGTCAGGCATAATGCATAAGGAAAGTATCAAAATATAGCAAATACTACTAACTCAACTATTGCAATACTACACTCAATATATTAATATGTTATCCAATCTCCTGTCTAGTTTGTTCCACATCTCCATATAGTCTTATGAAACAGTTTCTAATTCAATACTAAATAAACCAAGAATAACAGATTGGACAGCATAAGAAGAATACCTTCTCATAAATGGGTGGGTCTAATTTTATGATTGATTTGATGGACATAATTGCCTGAATTAGAACACCATCTTCTCCATCCATGGATCTGATTTCACCACAAAAAAATTCTGCAAATATGGATATTAAACAAGAAACATGATACATTTCTTCAACAAATAGGCTTAACAAACAGGCCACATACCATGTCTAATCAGAGTCAACAAGACTTCCAAGCAGGTAGCTGCCATTTTTGGAAGTCGCTGAGCACATAGACCAATGCCAGCAACTGTATCAGCAGCAAATCTCCTATCTGGATCTCTAATATAATCCTAGCAACACACTAAGAGAAGTGTCAATTTATGCACCAAACTTCATGGTTATGTCATTGTGAATAGATAAATGTGAATAACCATATGAATAACCAAGAAGAAATAATGAAACCTATGGGTAGATCACAGTGGATGTGCACATTAGCATAGCTAGCTCACAAAATTTTAAACAGGGACCTGGGTCCGTTTAGTTAAAGAAAACATGTTACAATTTTCATTTTTTAGTTTTCTTGATTTCAGAATTTTGTGAAGGAAATTTTGAAAACTAGAAATGAAAACTGAAAATTGAATTTTAAAGTTTTCACTATTTCCTTCATAAAATTCTGAAAAACAGAAAACGTTAGGGTTTACTAACTTTACTATAGAATTTGTAACATGATTGTTAGCAAATAAAAGAAAAAGATAAAGAACTTGATGAGGATAATTAATAAGTTTGGAAGTCACAATTCATAGGGTATAGGTTAGGAATTAAAAAGATTTTATTTTAGTTGTTTTTGAATTCCATAGAATTAGATTGTGGAATTATAATTACAATTCTATGTTATTCCAAACATAAAAATTGAAATTGGGTCATCCAATTCCAATTCCAAACTCCAAGTTCATGCTCAATTCCAGACGCTAAACGGGATGTAAAATTTTTTGTTTTAGCTTTTGGTTGGCAAGGGAGGAGATCCCTACTAGGTTCTAAACAACCCAAAACCTTGGTGAAAAGGATACAAGTACAACATCATTGGCTAGGATATATTTTGTTACAGTGGAGCACTAACTGAATGGCCCTAGCTCTGATTGCTTAAAACTTAAAACATGCATGGAAATCAGATTACGCAAAACAACCTTTCTATCTTGATCTAAAAGTGGCAAATGATATATCCAATTTTTTTCTCAAACCACAAATACTAAGCATTTCATACTGCATACGAGGGTAGGGCCTTTCCAATCACACTTGCGTACGGAAGTGTTTGTGCTACTTCATCAATGAAAGAATTTAAGGCACAAAGAAACAAAATATCAATGAGAAAAATATAAATGCAACTACTACCAAGTAGGCTGGTATTGAACCAAGCTAACTCCAAAATGCTTGAAATTTGAGTCACTTATTGACTCAACAGATCATGTTCATGAAGCAAAAAAATTGTTAGGTAGGCATGGTTTAGCAGAGGTACTCAAATCAATAGTTGGACCTGGAATTGACTCGACAAATCAGGCTCATGAACCAGAAATAATTCTTAGGCAGCATGCTCAACCATAGGCACTCAAATCATAGTTGACACCTGTAAGGTTGTGTTTGCCATGCTAGAAGTGGACCTATATGTTAAAACTTAAAAAGGCCTTTCCACATGTCAACGGTTGATTTCAGTGCTTGTGGTAGATTATGCCTTCATAGAAGACTGGAGCAAGTTACAGCGGAGGACCAAGAAGTTGAAAGACTGGTTACCGTTAAAATCCATTTTGCACAAGGGAACTAATTAAAGGTAAAAGCATACTTCTTTATGGAAGAGAATGACCTCATATCATGACTTATCTAGAAAATACAACATATATTTGAGTTGATGTGAAATACCTGAAACTCTTTCAGAATGAGTGGAACAGATGAATCTGTGGCAATAGAAGAAAGTATCTCCAGCTTCAATGCTTTTATCTGATAGGAATCTGAAGAACATACGAAGAAGTCTTCATAGTGTGGAGCAAAGAGAGATGGCATAGCTTTAGCAAACACTTGGATATTGCACAACACCTGCATAAGTGAACGAACAAGAAATCATTAATATAAATGCCAAATATAAAAGAAATTGAAAACTATAACATTTTTTTATAGCAAAATAAATTGAATGTTGATTAACTAGAACCCATCATTTTCTTGCCTTATTTTTTGCTCCTTAATTATTTTTTTTTTAATATCATCAAAACATATTTACAGTATCCACCAAAAAAGTACACAGAATCCAACATTTGAATGGAACGGTGGTGATATATGTAAATATTGAAAGCAAGAGATATTGCCACAAGCAACCCAAAATTAGTACCTCTAAAAAACTACGCATAAAAATCAAACACCCTGCAGATACACTGCTCTCATAGCATTTAGTAAAGAAATCACCAGTTTCCTCTATGCTACTCCCAAAACAATTGAACCAACAATTGAATGTTACATCAATTCTAGAAACAGAAAATTCCCATTTAAATATTTGAGCAAAAATTGTTCATCAATGGATATCTGTTAACTGCTACAACTGGCCAAAGATTGTCTAGAGTTAAAGTGAAACTATCAATTTTGAAAAGATGTTAACATCATCATTCATGTAAAAAAAATCATGCATTTGAAAGAAAGGGAAATAGCATCTACCTCTAAATTGTATAGTTCATAGGCAAACCATGAAAAGTGCTATCATATAACCCCATACCCAAACCATCCATGTAAATATTATGGAATCACCCTAGCTAGTAAATGAGTGACTCTCAAAGTTTCATGAACTCATCAAAATATAATTAATGAGTGATAAAAGTAAGGATAAGATCACAACTAAAACTATGTTTCAATGATAGGTGACAAGAGGAAAGGAAAGGAAATGAAATGATGAAAGGGAATCAATTCCCTCGCTTGGGAATTTGAATACTAATAGGAAAGGAAAGGAACTAAGGGGGATCTATTCAAGGTAGTCAATAGCGTGCTATAGCGGCGTAGCGGCAGAGGGCCGCTACAAGAGAGACATAGTGTTGTGGTTGGAAATCACAGCTGTCACGGCTGCTTTTCATGGCAAATTGCGGAGTAAATCACGGTGTAGCAGCCGCTAATTCAATGTTCTCTGCTTTTTGTTCCTTCCTTTCTCTGTTTTTCTTCTGTTACTCCCATCTCTCTTTTCTTTCCCCTTTTGTTCTCAGTTCTCTTTTCCTTCCATGCTCTCTCTCTCTCTCCCTCTCTCCCTCCCCCTTCTCTCTCTCTCTCTCTCGCGTTTTTATCCTCCACTTGGAGTCTCTTCTCTATTGTGGCTGTGTTGCATTGTGGCTGTGACTTCTGAGGGTGGGGCGCTGTGGGTGGTGGATGGGTGTGTTTCGTTGAGCTAGGGTTTGTGGTGGGTGGTAGTGGTTTGGGCTGGGTGTCTATTTTTTCCTTTTGGGTTGAGATGAGTATTATTGTTAAATCATCCAAAAAATAAATAAATAAATAAATCTACAACAGCATGTTTAGGCCAAAGCCTACAAAGTATTTCCCCCCCTTTCTTATGCAGTCTTTTACATTTTGTTGCCCTTATGATACTTGATGGTGCTATCTTTTATATTTTGCTGCCCTTAAAACTTGATATTTATGCATTGGATTGATGGTGATTGTGTGTTTTTAGACTATGGAATGAATTATGATTTATGACTTTTCATCATTGATGATGAATGAGTTTAATTGGGGATGATTTCTTATGTTTGAACATTTATATATGTTATATATAAATTATGATAAATATATATATTTGTTTTTCAAATAGCGGTCATCCCACTATCCGCTATCCAGCTATAGCATTTTCAAGGTCAGCCGCTCTGCACTGCTATCCGCAATTGACTACTATGGGCCTATTCCCCCTCATTTCCCCCCCAAAACTAGGGTGGAATTGGAGTTCATAAAATAAATTTGTTTTGTTCCATTCCTTTAAAATATAACTTCCAAACAAGAATAATGAAGTTTCATTTGTTCCCATACAATCTCCCAAACAGGGGGGCAGACAACTTTTTTCTATTCCTTCCTTTCCCTTTGCAGTCCATTCCTACTAATTCTTTCCGTTCTGTTCATGAGAAAATATCTAAACACAATGTAAGTACTAGGGGTTACTTTAGGTATCCCTGACCCTACATTATGAGTTAAAACACCTATACTGCAAGCACTCAGAGATTGAGTATTGATTATCTCTACATTGAAACCATATTTGGGGCATAGCCATAGACAATATAAAAAAGAAAGTCTAACCCTTTTATTTCTTAGGCTCATAATAATGGGAAAGTCTATGCTACAACAGATGTCATAAAAGACATAGACAATAGATAAGTTTCTTCTCACAAGGTCGGTATAACTTCAATGACTCTACCGAAAAGTTTTCATTGCCCTTTTGTAAAACTAATCTAAATGACATCAAACATACAGACAGATTTTATTTTTTTTCCTTTCTAAGGCTTGGAATGGAAGCTTGATTTTCTTCTGTATAAATATTATCGGACAGTTTCACAACCCACTATAAGTCTATAACTAGTAACATAATATAATCAAGGTTTAATTAATCCGCCAGTTCTTAGAATTTCATCAAATTTTTGATTGGATCCCTATATTTTAAAAATTTTCAATTAGGTCCCTATACTAGAAACAAATGTTTAATTGGGTCCCTGACCCCATCATCTATTACAAAAACATGAGAGTTAACAGAATATTCTTCCATGCTCATCACGTGAGTAATCACATGGCCAGAATGGAAAAATAAAATTCACACAGGAAGAAATAGGGGAAAGGGCAAAGCAAGCAATAATGAACTTGTGTGTTTTGGGATTGAATAAGGTGGCTCAGATTCGCATTTTGCCAGACGAGGAAAGATAGGAACAGAATATTCTTCCATGCTCATCACGTGAGTAATCACATGGCCAGAATGGAAAAATAAAATTCACACAGGAAGAAATAGGGGAAAGGGCAAAGCAAGCAATAATGAACTTGTGTGTTTTGGGATTGAATAAGGTGGCTCAGATTCGCATTTTGCCAGACGAGGAAAGATAGGAAAGAAAGTGAGCATGACTGCGTCAACATGCACTTAAGGAAAAGGACCACAGGCATTGAGCCACCTCGCCATGACACATCTCTTGACCCTCCACTCAAATGTCTTGTTCAATTGCTGAGAACATCATCACCGCCTCATTTTTCCGTAAGAAAGAGAAGAAGATGATTGAATAGAAAGCAAGAGCAGAAGTTGAAGCAGACATAGAAGCATACATATATTGAAAGATAGAGAGAGAGAAAGCAAAAGAGGTTGCGTTTGTTAGTTGTTGTTGTTGTTGTCGAGAGCTGTTTGGTAATATGAGAGAGAGAGGAAAGAATCACAGGCAGCAAGCAACTCACAAAGTCAGAGAGGGGCAACAGCTCTCAAGACAACCTCGTCTCTCTGAGAGTGAGAGTGAGAGTAGAGCCTCATACTTAAACTAATGATTCATGGGAGGCTCAGGGTTGGCCCTTTACGGTCAGACTCAGACATTGAGATTTGAGGGACAGCATTGGCTGCGTCAAACACTAACACCTTGCCCACGCTCTCCACTCCATTCAATCTCTCATCTGACTAAAAATGCACAAGCCATCATCACAACCTCATTCTGCTATGTTCTACTCCTATTATGCATGATACTATCCAACAATCAACAACAATAATAATCATAACAAGAACAATAAAGCAGTTCAGCTTGAAATAGATGGAATGCACAAACAAAACACACGAACATGGAAATGCAAAATGAAAACCCATGAAAGTGGTAATCTTGTTCAATACCTAGCTGGCTGGTGACACTGGAGAAGTAAAGTGTAGCATTGGGGTGCAGGAGGAAGCAAATGTTTGGGTTATTGAGAAGGAATGCCAATATAAGCTTTAGATGATGTTTGGCGATGGCCGATTTTGGGTAAATTAGAGGCCTACAATGAGCCCTAGTTCTAATATAGAGGAAGGTGTCATGTCAACCCATTCACTCTCACGTTTTTATAACAGATGATGGGGTTAGGGACCCAATTAAACATTTGTTTCCAGTATAGGGCCCTAATTGAAAACTTTTAAAATGTAAGGACCTAATTGAAAATTTGATGAAACTATATGGACTGATGGATTAATTAAACTTATAATCAACTAGTAAGCTTGGAAAAAAAAAAATAGAAACATCATCTAACAAAAATAAAATAAGTTATTTATTAGAGAATAACATACAACCTATAATAGTACACCATATGTGTGTGTATACAAGTACATCAAATAACAAACAAAAGACTGTAATATGTGATAGAGAATGTAGAATCACATAATTAACAGCAGGATGTAAGATTTTACCCAAAAGGAAAAAAAACAAGCAAACAATAAAGCAAGAAGATATTAAACAAAGGAATCAAGAAATGTAACATACCACATATCTTGAGGCATACGATGATCGAAGGACAAACAAGAGTGGTTTAGCAATTCTTTTAACGTCATTCTTAGAAGCCATTATCCAGTGTACACCAGCAGCTGCAAGAACAACTGCACTGTTATTACTCCATAACAATGGCGATGTACACTGCAGCAGGACCTTCAAAACATCATTACAGCAAGATGTAAATTTTGATACATCTAATTTAGGAGCAACCCTATGTGTAGAACTTGACCGTGATAAGTACTCATCTGGCCCTTCAATGTAACACTGGAAGATCAAATTTGCTAATTCAGATACAGTCTTCTCAGAGGCATAACCATCATCTTCTTTTAAAGTAATGTCTGGCTCATCTTCCTCCAAATTGCCATCATCTTTATCATATAAAGAAAACATGATGGATTCTTTAACAAGCCCATGCCTTGCTATCACATACCGCAGAAGGATCCCAATTAGAATTATTTGACCCCACTCCTCCACGTCAGGAAGAATTTCACACAATCTTTTGTAATTTCTTCCAATCAACGAAAAATTGTTGGGGCAAACAGAAGCAAATGCGGAAGCAGCAGCTCCAACAACTCTGGGGGAGTGGTCATTTAACAACATTCCAACAATCTGCACCATATGAATCATCAAATTTATGAACTTAACCTATATGGCCTTCAAACCATACATTGATTAAATCAAATATCGGGCAAAAAACTATCTTTTACAATTTCCTAGATAAAAAATTCCACTCTATACCCCAAGGAAACCATAGAGAAAATATGACATTTTTCTTTCCAAGCTAGTCAGTCATCCAGGTCAAGCTCAATATCCTATTTAAGGTAAATCTTAATAATTATGATAAAGAGCACACAACTTAACCAGACCTCTTCAACTGCAGAAGTATGTTCCTCCATCCGCAAATCATGAAGCTTAGGAAGAGCATTAGCAGCACATTTTCTAACATAGACAGAAGGATCTCTAGCACATTTTCCCACCGCAACAAGAACAAGAGGTGCAATTACATGAAGGCGAATTCCCGCCATGGCACGAAGTGCCCATGCCCTCACCAGCGGATTTGTGTCCCCCAGGTCCTTCTGGAAACAGTTAATCGATAGCAATGCTTCATTTGGACGCCTAAAGAAAGAAGCAAAACAATAAGAAAATGATAACAACAACTCATTATGCAATGACAAGACTGCAGAGTGCTGCAGTTCATGAAACTAGGGTAAAGGCATACATTATCTTCTAGAGGGGCATATTTCTAGTACATGATCAAATTACAGCCCAAATCATGTTTCAAATGTGTAAAATACAGATTTAATTAACTCATAAGAATTAAAACAACAAAAACACCGCCCAATAAATAAACCTAGAGATGAAAAAGAATGAAAATGAAAGCATCCATGTGAATATGCTCTACATATTGTACAAAGAGTTATCAGCTTACTGCATGTACATACTTTTCAGCATAGTGCAAGAGGTACAAGTACACCAGCTTCTTCACTTCCAAGGACTGAGATGCAACATTTTTAACAACCTGCGATTTTTCCATTCACAACGGAAACAAAATGAGGAACAGAGAAAAATAACACATGAGCAGCACACAAGCCCAAAACCTATGCAGGATTTATGCATAACTCTAAGTCCCATGCAAAACACCAAGAAATCCACGGCATAACACACTTAAACGCAAATTTCTCTTTGTAATCAAGGGCAACCGAATTGAATATAATTCCTTGTTGTTCGGATACTAATTACTAAATGAGATGTAACTAAGTGCAGAAAGGAAAGAGAGAACACACACACACACATATATATACATATACTTCTAACTAATCCGCGTGCAAAATACTGAGAAATCAGCACTTGCAAGTGAGCAAAAAGCAAATTAAACGCGAATTTCTCTTCATAAATCAAGCTCCATCGGATCAAAATCGAATTCCTCATCATTCGGAACACTAATCGAGACGTAACGTAACTGAGCGCAGAACGAAATGAGAGAACGCATGATCAGCACAAGAAGCTCCAGATCTAAAAACACAACCTACGTATAATCCTAATCAACGCGCACGCAAAAGACTGAGAAATCAATCAACACTTGCAACTGAAGAAAAAAAAATAATGCAGTTAAACGCGAGTTTCACTTCGTAACTCAAGGTCAACCAAATCGACTCGAAGTTCACGTTGTTCGAGATACAACTAACTGAGCGCAGAACGAAAAGAGGGAACACACTAAATCTACACGCAATCAACACATAATTCAAATTAATCCGCGCGGAAAAAACTGAGAAATCAACACTTGCAAGCCAACAAGAAGCAAAATTAAAACGCGAATTTCCTCTTCGCAAATCAATGTAAACCAAGTCGAATGGAATATCGAAAGAGAAAAGGACGGATCTGAAGAAAGTGAGTGAGGAGAAACGGAAGTGGTGGTGACCTGAGGGAAGAAGTTGGAGACATCAAAGCCCTGGGCGATGAGAGCGAGGAGGCGCTTGAGGGCTTCGATCTTCTCGGAATCGAATTTGCTGTCGAGGAGAGGAGCGATGTTGACGTCGTCGGGGTCGTCGTAGAGGTGGGCGTCCGTCCCGATGCGGAACACCGCCGTCGACGCCTTGCTCAGCGATTCCGCCGTCGCTCCGAACTGAGGGAACATTTTCTCTCTGACAAAACGGAATGGAATGAATGAATTACTCACTATTTCTTTCTTTCTTTCTGATCTGCTTGGTTTGGTTTCAGAAGGATGAAACTGAAAACTGATTTTGGTTTGGAGCTTAGGAGACTGGCACTGTGCTCTGCGCTGCGAGACAGCTCCCCTTCGGATGCATTGTTCTGTTGAAAATAAAATCTTTTAGTCTAAAACCGTAATTTAAAGTCTTATCATGATCCCTAATAAGGTAGGGTTTGGCAAGGGGACGGGGAATTGAGACATAAATATAGGAACAGTCATAGTTTTCAGTAGGACAACAAAGACAAAATTATAGAGACAACTAAAACAGTATAAATTGAGACATGAAAAAAAATATATATATATATATATAGGAATATTATTAAAAAATATTAAATTTTTATTTTCGTATTATGTCTTTTTATTTTGAAAATACAAGAATTTTGTGTTTTTCTATTTTGGGAATAAAAAATTTTCTATTCCTTTCTCTATTACTAAATAGGTTTATATCTCCAATATCCTTGTATTTCTATCTCGCAGACAATAAACGAACACTATCTAAGGTAGCGTTCGTTTAAATCTCCAAAACAGAAATACAGAGGTAGAAATACAAAGACACTGAA
This sequence comes from Dalbergia cultrata, assembly GCA_031216105.1. NCBI lineage: Eukaryota > Viridiplantae > Streptophyta > Magnoliopsida > Fabales > Fabaceae > Dalbergia > Dalbergia cultrata. The sequence goes on from CM062352.1 coordinate 46,788,954, forward strand.
AACATAAACATGTTTGGTAGTGAAGACAGGATTAGGAGATAAAAAAATTTCTCTTCTAGGGATGGAAAGATACCAAATTTCTATACCTTAAAAAAATATTGGGACAAGATACAAAGATAAAAATTTAATTTTTTTTTTCCAATAATACTCCTATACATATTTATTATTTATGTTTTTGTCTCCACTATCTCTATTGTTTCTGCATTTCTGTCTCAAAAACACTGAACAAAGCTACCTTAAATTTCAAAAATTGAAACAAGTTAATCGCTCTATCAATTTATCATCCAAACCAACTTACTTATGTATACGGTTTATTTTCACTCCTCTAAATGAGGTCATTTATACCTTATTTTTAATTTTCTCTCTCACTATAGCTATATGCTCAGAAGGAAGATTTTGACTAACATGAAATTATCTTTTGTTCTACAGAGAATAGAGGTTCTTAAAATTCTTATCTTTCTTTTACTCTCATCAGAAATATTTGTTGAAGTTCTTGTATTTTTCCTCTCAAAAGACATACACAATTATAATTCTATAAACCCTAGTTTCTATTTTAGCATATCATAAAATTAATAACTAGCTGAGTGTTTGCAAACCCTTTTCAATTCTATCAAGGAATTGAATTAAATTTCATGTTTTGGAAGCAACTTTAATGAAGGAATCAAAATCTCATGAAAATTGAAATCCAACAAAACAAAGGAGTTGAAATCATGCCCAAATTAGTGTGATTTGCTATGGGAAGGGAATTCCTATAAATAAAAATATCAAAATAACCTTACTTGAATATTAATGAATGATAAAATAGTAAAAATATTAATTCATATTTAGACCCATTCCAAATTAAGAAATTGTTTAATTTACAAACTCATTCCAAATATAAAAATTCAATTCAATTTCACCTCATTAAAAGTAGGTAACACGGTATCTACACATAATAAACCAACAAATAGTGAGATGATTCAGACCAATTAACTTATCGTCATTAGATCATTTCAATTTTGGATAAAATTTATAATAGCATACAAAGATTCTTATGGTGAGCCCATATCTTAGTTGTAGATCAAATATCAACATGGCAAAAGAAAAGTCAAACAAAGACTCATTTCTTAATGATTCAATTATAGACCGTTGTGATACCACTTGTTAGAAATTTAGTTATTTATAATTATAAGATTTATCTTTATTAGATCATTAAGATAATTGGAAAACTAAATATAAAAGTGTACTTGAATATCCATATAAACTGATTGATAATTGGATATGTGGTTTTATTAGAGATGACAACTCTTTTTTCTCTGATGATAGGATATTAGGAAAAGAGGTATACGTATAATTTGAAGAACATAATATTTTATAATTTTGCAAATCCTAATTTCTAATTCAAGCTAATTAGCTTGTTCTTAAACTAAACTTTATAACAGGATACAATATGCAAAGATTCTTATAGACGCCTGCATTTTTACTAAGTTATGGAGACCACAATTTTGACTTCTATTTTAACCATTGCCCCTTTATATCTTAGAAAAAAGATTAAACAAAGAAAAAAAATAAAAATGAAAACCTTAAAAAACGCAACTTTTGCGAACATTTGGTTCAGGTTTTCAGGTTTTCAGATTTGGGTTAGTTTCAGTTTTTCAATTTTTCCTTCATAAAAATCAAAACTAAAATCAAAATCGAAAATTGAAAAAATACAAAGCAAACAGGCCTTCTTCTTCTTAAATTAATGTTTTCCTTTCATGAATAACAGCCATGTTTCTTCTTCTTAAACTGGAGGTGGGTGCTGGGCTGTGTCACTCAGCGAAACGTGAAATAGCAATGGCGATGGGAGTTCGAGTATAACTCAAGAGTCAAAACCCCTTCCTTCAATTTCCAATGTTCAAAAACACACATTCCAAATCACTACCATAATTAATTTCACACATTCCTCGTTCCGATCGATCGCACTACTTAGTTCTCTCTCTCTCAATACCCAATTCCCCAATACGCCTTCAGGTGAACTTTCCAATTTCTTAGAGGTCAGTTCAACAACCCTCCCCCCCCCCCCTTTTTTTTCTCCTTCTCTTTCTGTGATACTCCCATTCGACCCAAATTAATACACATGTTTTAGCCTTTTGCATTGATATATCAGAATTCATCATATGAATTTGATTTATTTTTACTTGAATTGTCATGCATGCCTTGTTGGGGGTGTCATAGCCATAAAATTCATTGCATTATTTATTTATTTTATACGTATTCATGTGTTTATATATGGAAGTAAGGTATTATGTTCTAGTAATATAAAATAATAGAATTGGAAGAGAGCTTTAGGGTGAGTTTGGATAAGATTTTCTTTTGGATCAAAATCACTTTTTTCTTTCACCCCAAAAAAATCAATTTTCGTATATTTGTATAATGTTTTAGAAATGATTAGAATTTGAAAAAAAAAATCAATTATATAAAAAATTTAAATTTCATAATAATTTTTTAATTTTTTATTTAAAGCTGAAACAAACGTCCCCTTATTGTGCTATGAAAACGACTTGGCTCGACTCAAATTAGTTGGCTTTATTGAATTTTGAATTCTAGTGGTGCATATGAAAAGAAGAAGAGGTATTGGCAATGTTGTTTGGATAAATTTTTAAGTTAGGTATAGCCAGTTCTTGGTAGATAGCTCAGTCCCTTAAACATGGTGTTATGAGGTCGATTCATGATGGTATGTATGGAAAAAGCTTTGTTGGGAGAGGGAATACTCATATTGGTGATCTCTATGCCTCGAAGGGGATTTGTCTCTGGGCAATCCAAGAAAACAAAGATCAATGCTTTAACATTCAAACATGACCAGCCTTAACTGGCCATGTTCCTAGTGGGAACAATATTTTTTTATATATATATTCAATCATAAATCAACCGTAACCTTTTTGGGTTTGCTTACTGTTTGATTGGTGGAACAGTGTGTTATAGATATAGAGAGCTAACATTTCATCATTCTGAAGAAGGCTCTCCTCACCAGAATTTGAGGATTGCATTTGTGCTGCTCCTATCATTGGTTCACAGGCTCGTATGAATCCCTGAACAATGATAGTGCTTCTTTGTTTGATTACTTGTGCATTTATTACCCCCGCATGGACTGCCGGAAAATTACACGTTATTTTGAACAATTTCAGTTATTGTGCCTTTCTCATTTGGATTAGACATTATTTACCTGTTTCTTGATATTGGTTCTAGGCCATATTATGCTCTCGCGCTTTATTATTGCCCATGTGGACTGCCAGAAAATTACATGTTATTCCGAACAATTTCAGTTATTGTGTCTTTCTCATTTTGATTAGACATTATTTACCTGTTTCTTGGTATTGGTCCTAGCTTCTAGGCTGTATGTGCTCGCGCTTTGTCTCTAATTCAAAAGTACTATTCAATTCTACATTTCAAGACAAATTGAAATTTATAAAGTTTCAAGTGAGGAAGGATCTTTCAAAGAAATTTACTACTTCACAATGATTTTTAATGGAAGTAATATGTAGACCAACACGGCAACAGTCAATACTCAGTACTATTGATTATTGTCTTTCAGGATCCATAATACCAAGCCCAGGAGAAACTGTAATGGCCCAATGCTCTAACACAGATACTAGTGGTAGTGCACCTCAAATAAGTTCATGGTATGTAGATGCATCTTATGAAGAACTCAAAAAGGGAACTCACATTGTAAAAATCTCAGATGAGACCTTCAATTGTCCGTACTGCCCTAAGAGAAAGAATGGTTATGCATACAAGGAACTCCTTCAACATGCTTCTGAGGTGTGCCATAGTAGTTCACTAAAGAAAAGTGCAAGAGAGAAGGCTAATCATCTGGCTTTAGTGAAATATTTGGAAAAGGATCTTGTGAGTATTGATGGCACATCAACACCTGTAGATAAAGGTGATCATTATGTTATTTTAAAGTTAATTTTTTTTCAGTTATTGAATTCGTAGAAATTTGCCAATTCATAATGATGTTTTATTGCATAATCAAGATATCTGTAAAGCAACACTATAACAGTCAGTACTAACATTAATTTATGTTTTTCAGGTACCAAAGTATTAAGCCTAGGAGAAACTGCAAAGGGTCACTGCTCTGACAAGGATACTGATACAAATGCATCTCAAATAAGTGGGTGGTATGTGAACAAATTTTATAAAGAACTCAAAAATGGAAGTCACATTGTGCAAACCTCGGATGAGACTTTCGCTTGTCCATACTGCCCTAAAAGCAGAAAACAGGATTATATGTACATTCAAATCCTTGCACATGCTTCTGGGGTGGGTCAGAGTAGTTCACAGAAGAGAAGCTTGAAAGAAAAGGCTACTCATCTGGCTTTAATGAAATATTTGAAAAAGGATATTAAGATTAAGGATGTGAGTTGTCCATCAGAACCTGCAGTTAAAGGTGATCCTGGTTACTGAGTATGCAGCAAAAACAAATTTCTGTTCAACTTAGCTTGTTTTCCCAGTTACCAAGTATGCAGAAATTTGCCAGTTCTCAATGATATTTGAAGGGAGCAATCTGTAAAGCAGCATTAATAAAGTCAATACTAACACTAGTTTTTGTCTTTCAGGTGCCACGACAATAGGCTCGCAAGAAACTCGGACAGTTCAATGCTCTGATAAAGATACTGGTAAAAATGCATCTCAAATAAGCGGGCGGTATGTGGCTAAAGCTTATCAAGAACTCAAAAAAGGAAAGCACATTGTGAAAACCTCGGATCAGAGTTTCATTTGTCCTTACTGCCCTAAAAAGATAGAACGGGATTATGTGTACAGGGAAATCCTTGAACATGCTACAGGGGTGGGTAAGAGTAGTTCACAAAAGAGAAGTGCCACAGAGAAGGCTAATCATCTGGCTTTAATGAGATATTTGAAAAAGGATCTTGTTAATGTGGATGGTCCATCAAAACCTATTGATAAAGGTGATCTCCTAGTTACTGAGGCGATTAAGTATAACAAAAATTTCTGTTCAACCTTTTCCCCAGTTACTGAGTGTGCAGATGTTGGCCAATCTAGAATGATATTTTATTGAAGTAATCTATAAAGCAAAATGAAAACAGTCTGTGCTAATGCTAGTTTTTGTCTATCAGGTACCAAAATATTAAGCCCAAGAGAAACTGTGATGGATCACTGCTGTACAAAGGATACTAATATAAGTGCATCTCAAATAAGTGGGTGGTGCGTAGATAAATCTTATGAAGAACTTAAAAAGGGCAATCACAATGTGCAAACCTCAGACAGGACTTTCACGTGTCCGTTTCCGTACTGCTCTAAAAAGAGAAAACGGGATTATGTGTACAGGGAACTTCTTGAACATGCTTCTGGGGTGGGTCAGAGTAGTTCACAAAAGAGAAGTGCAACAGAGAAGGCTGATCATCTGGCTTTACTAAAATATTTGAAAAAGGATCTGATTTTGATGAATGTGGATGGTCCATCAGAAACTATAAATGCAAACAGACCTCCTGTAAATTCTGAAGAGCAGTTTGTTTGGCCTTGGACTGGGATTGTGGTCAATATTCCCACTAGACAGACAGAAGATGGACGCTGTGTTGGGCAAAGTGGTTCCATGTTGAGGGATGAATATAGAAGCAGGGGTTTTAATCTACACAGAGTCCGTGCTCTTAGGAATTTACAGGGTCACTCTGGAGCTGCACTTGTGGAATTTGATAAAAATTGGCTAGGCTTGGATAGTGCATTGCGATTTGAAAGAATGTATGAATTAGATCATCGTGGGAAAAAGGACTGGCTTGCCAATACTTGGCACAAGTCTGGTCTTTATGCTTGGGTTGCACGAGTAGATGACTACAAAATGAACAATATCATTGGGGAACAGCTGCGGAAGATGGGGGATGTCAGAACTATACCTGAACTTATGGAAGAAGAAGCTCGAAAACAAGATAAACTTGTGTACAATTTAACAAACACTATACAGGTCAAGAATAAGCACTTAAATGAGATGGAAATAAAGTGCGGTGAGGCTACACATAGAATGGATATTGTAATGGGGGAAATAGATAAGCTCACTAAATCTCATGGCGAAGGTATCTATTATTGTCGCACCTAAGTTACTTTTTCTTTAATTTGGACTATGTCTCATTGGTTTTTGTTGTTTCTATCTCGTGTTTCTGATTTATTTGTCCATTTGTAGAAGGCCCATTCCATGGTGCCAGTGCAACCACTAAATTGTTTACACTGGTACAACTTCCAGTGTGCAGTTTCTGGATCACTGGATTGAATCCGATTTTAGTACCATTTTGGCAGAACTTAAAGTCTAGAAACTGCAACCAATGGTTACAATAGCATAATGGTTTCACCATATGATTTACTATGTGAAAAAAAAAGGGTTCAAAATGTTCTACTTGAACTCATACTGTCGTACAATACTTTTTTATTATTTTTATTTTTGGTAATATGTTGTACAATACATTTGCATCAATTAATTATTTTTAAATGATACTGAACTATGGTAATGACATTGTTCTGTCTTAATTGCTTGTATTCAGAGATGAAGAAAATACAATCAAGTGCAAGGCAATACTTTCAGAGTATTTTTAATGGTCATGAAAGGCTTAAGTTTCAACTGGAATCTCAGAAAAGCAAGCTTGAGTTGTGGAGAATTGAATTGGAAAAGCGCGAGGCACATAATGAAAGTGAAAGAAAAAAGTTGAAAGAAGAGATAGAGGAGGTGTGGTGCTTTTCTTATTTTTGTGGCATCTTTTCTAACATGCTGTGAAATGAAGAATGGAGGAGAAAAATTGTTCAAGGGTAATTAATTGTTAGGATGATATTTAGATGTTTTAATGATTTCAAAAGTGTTGGCAACCAAGGTTAATCAATTTTCCACTTTTAATTATTTAGATGATCCATATCTAAATCAAAATTGGTTTGAAAAGGTTTTTAATTACTTTATTGAGAGTTAAGTCCAAGAATATTGGGAATATAATCAAACTGGTTTCTGATCGGGTATTGTGATTGATGGCTACAATTTTCTTTGTTCTTTGAAAGATCTTTGTCATTAATATTGCATTGCATGGTTCCTTTTAATGTATACCATAAATTTCTTTAAGAATATGTCTCTCTCTTTTTTAATTATTGGTTATATATGCTAGTTTTGGTCAGGCTGCTGGATGTACTGCATTCAATAACCATTATCATCATGCAGATTTTGAAAGGGGAATTTTTCTAAGATTTGATCTTCTATCAGCTTATACTTTGTTTGTACCTCTTTGATGGAATCCCTTTGCTGTCACAGGTGACAGTGACAGGACACACTATAGAATAGGTGCCATGCCACTAATTGTAACTATGAATTCCATTGATTTGTCATATGCTACACAGTTTATGGGATGAAATTTTGGGATAAGAGGGTGAAGATAAAAGTCATCAGTATAGAGATGTAGGCTAAAGAATTTTACCATTTTTTTTTCTTTCTATTTTTACCATTTTTTGAGTCCTCCAAATGAGGATTTTGCTGAAGAAGCTTTATTTGTTTTTCCCGAGTCATTGAAACACTTTCATAATGATAATTAAGAAGCATGTAAGATGGCTTTGTTTAACAATGCCTATTTTTATTTTCTTTTTAGAATGCAATGAAAAATAGCACTCTTCAAGTTGCTGCTATGGAGCAACAGAAAGCTAACGAAAATATTGTGAGACTGGCTGCAGATCAAAAGGTTTGTGTAACCTGTTTATATGCTTTATTAATGACCGACAGTGTCCTTGTCTGCATAATACTAGCAGATTGTTAATGCTATTTGACTATGTATTTATCCAGCGGCAAAAGGAACAACTCCATGCTAAAATTGTCCAGCTTGAAAAACAACTGGATATGAAACAAAAACTAGAATTGGAGATTCAACAATTAAAAGGAAAACTGAATGTCATGAAGCACCTGGAAGAAGATGGAGATTCAGAAGTTTTGAATAAGATGGATGCTTTATATAAGGATTTAAGAGAAAAGGAACAATCACTTCGAGAGATAGATACGTTGAACCAAACACTAATTGTTAAAGAGCGTAAGAGCAATGATGAGCTGCAGGATGCTCGTAAAGTATTGATCAATGTAAGTCCTCCCCGCCCTCTTCTCCATTAAAATGTATCTTCCGTTTCCAGAGGTGCAGATTCATTGGATTACTTTGTGTGAGCATCTGTTCAATGGGGTCCTGTTCTTGAATTCTCTAAACCATTAATATATGTTAACTTTTATTTGTTCAGAGCAAGGTAGCAAAGTGACTCAAGGAGAACCCAAACTTTTGGTTTATTTGATGTTTAATTGACATATATTACTCAAAAGATGATCCTTCATTTATAGGTCCTAATTGATCTTACCCAGACGAGATCAACACTGCTGGCTAGTAATGGTGCTACGATGATAGTGTGGATATTAAGTCTCATCTGTTACATGACTTGTAGCTTGTGGATTTTATTCTCTGAGCACTGAAACTTCCTTTCATTGTTTCAAGCTTTCTTACATTTGAACTGTTTCAGGGCATTAAAGAGACATGTAGTCGTGCCAATATTGGTGTGAGGAGAATGGGCGAACTTGATATTAGACCATTCCTTGAGGTTATGAGGAAAAAATATAACGAGGAGGATGCAGAAGAGAGAGCTTTGGAACTGTGTTCATTTTGGGAAGAGTATCTTAAGGACCCAGACTGGCATCCTTTTAAAATTAGCACAATTGAAGGGAAACATCAGGTGTGCCTTTGTTAAACTTACATATTTTTTTAAATATTCCTGCTTGTTATCACTTTTGTGTCTGAATAGAATTTGGGTTAGTCTGTTATAAGCAGTGCATTTATCTCATTGCTGTATGAAGATTGCCGGGTTACAAACAGGGATATGAAGCAGCGTTCATCCATGTACCTTGGGTAGCTAGATACTAGGTTTAAAACTATTTAGCCTCTGGAACATATTGGTCTTTTCACTTTAGGGTTTATGTTTATTGAATGAGGTGTTTTGGGCTGATATGGGCCATGAATCTATAGACAAATTTTAGACGGCCAAAAAAATTGGAAGAAAGATAATACTGAATGTATTTGATATATTAACTATTTTGATCCGCATGTAGATGCTCTTATAATTTTAGGACTAACTCTTAAGTGGTCTCTTTCTATCTCTAACTAATGCACAAGATATGTGGACCCAAGTTTTTTTTTTTTATTCTATCTGTTATTTTATCACGGTGTGATATACTTTTCCTTCTTTTGGATGTCCAATAGTGGCTGAAGGCCAATACCAGCACGTATGATATCTTATTATGCCTTTTTTTCATTATGTATAAATTTCCTTTCCCCCAATTTGATTGGATGTGGTAGATTCCAAGAGTTCCTTGTATCCCTTCATCAACCTCTTATCCTTAAACACCTAAAGGAATTTGAATGGATAGTGCTGCATGCTTCTGGAATCTGTTCAAGCTCTTAGATCGAGAGCTCTGATGGACGGTTATTGGTCAATGGACCAATGAACCCGAAAATACAGGATAGAGAGGGATATTTGAGAGTCCCTCTGAGCTCTCTTGGTTCCTATTCTTTTCTCCACTCCAGCCCTCTCATCACTCCCAACACCTATTTATAATCGTCCCTAACAATTACATCAAACTAACTAATAATGTCTTATCAGGACCCTTGTGTAAAAGATTCCTCATTTGGTCTGGCTTTCCCACAGCTTTATGGCCTATCCTCCTAAGAAATTTCCCTAAACCCAGAACACTTCTATTCATGATTTTGTGTTCAAGACTTCACTTTTTCTGGGGATTTTCCACAGCTTTATTTCATTGATTTTCTCCCTGTGAAGTTCTAGACCTATGGAGGCTTGAGTAGCTTGAAACAGACAATACAACAACAACTAAGCTTTGTCCCCTTGGGTGCGGTTGGCCACATAGGTCAAACGACGCCATAGTATTCTATCATGAATCATATTTACATTTAAACCAGTAAAATCTAGATCTCTTTCAACAGGTTCACCTATGGATTTTAAATCTTCTATCTCTAGCTATAGGGCTACTCTCCATCTGACCTACTTTCCTTGTTGTGGCTTCTATAGGTCTTATCCACATATGCCCAAACCATCAAAAGTGAAACCATCTTTTGCATATTAGGCACTACTCCAACTTTGTCTCTAATGTACTTGTTCCTAATCCTATCTTGTCTAGTGTGTCCACTCATTTAGCGCACCATACTCATTTCTGCAATGTTAATTTTGTTTCCTGTCTGCATTTATCACCCAACGTTTAGGTAGTGTTTGGTTTGCGGAACGGATACACAAATACAGGGACAGTCTATCCTGTATGCTGTTTGGTAAGGGGGACGGGGTACGGGGACGGAAAAATTTTCCGTCCCAGAGACAAAAATTTCCTGTATTTCTGTCCCTCCAAAAAGTGGGGACAGTGGGGATGGGACATGGGGACACATATTTCCAGTGGTAGTCCGGCCACCGGTCAACCACCGGACCACCACCAGCCGTCGCTGGTCAACGGTGGTCAACGGCCGGTTTACTCCGTTCAATGGCCGGTCAACGATGGTCAACTCCGGTCAACTAAAAGTCAATGTCTGTCCCCGTCTCTACAACCAAACATGATACAGAAACAATATTTTTTATATCTCCGTCTCCACTGTCCCTGTATTTCTGTCCCTGTCCCCTCCATCCCCCTTACCAAATGCTACCTTAGTCTCATACAACATTGCGTGTCTTATCTCTTTGTGGTATGATTTTTCCTTTAGTTTGAGTGGTACTCTTTTATCACAAGCAACACTTAAAGCACTCCATCTCTTCCACTTAGCTTGAATCCTATGATTTATATCTCCATCTATTAACTAGTTTGAAACAGGCAGTACGCGGCAAAAAATTGTTGTGATTCTGTTCTCAAATATGTAATGATGGTGCTACTTGAAAACGAGGAAGCCACCTCAAAACTAATAAAATATTGTGCAACCTTTAATAAGAAACATGAATGTGCCTCTATTTTACATTTGTCATTTCAGGAAATCATAGATGATGAAGATGAAAGGTTGAAAGGACTGAAAAACGAGATGGGTGAAGGAGTGTATAAAGCTGTGGTGGCAGCCTTGAGAGAGATAAATGAATATAATCCAAGTGGTCGGTACATAACCTCAGAATTATGGAACTATGAAGAAGGAAGGAAGGCTACTTTGCAAGAAGGAGTGCAATATCTATTGAAGCAATGGACAGTTTATAAACGTGACAGAAGGTGATGTGAAGGCTGGTATGCATGTAATTCGAATAAGATAATGCTTTTTTCCTTCGAATTGTATAGCTAGAAAGAAAATTATTTTATTGAAATGCAATTTAGGTGATAATATAAGACTATTTGGTTTTTGTTTTCATTTCTTATTTTCATTGTGTTTTTTGTTTTTGGGATTTTGTGAAGGAAATAATGAAAATAATAACATCATATTTCCTGTTTTATTTCTTGTGTTCGCTATTTCCTTCGTAAAATCTTGAAAACAAAAAACACAGAAAATGAAAACAGAAATGTTGAATATGCAAATCAAATGGGGCTTTAGTTTGCATTCTTCTCAATATTGCTAGATGATGTATGGTAATCAGAAAGAGAGCGTGTTCTTCTCTGGCTATTTGATTATTGTTTCAAATACTATGTTATGTAATTATGGGTTAGATTGCTGAAGGGTTGATGTTGTTTGCAGGAATTAACATATGTTGCATTCGGAGAGAGTTGTCCTTGGAAACCAAGCTGCCGTATCTAATGGTTTTATAATTTTATGGAATTTAGGGTGTATCTAAACTAATCAGTTTCACTTTGACACTAGATCATGCTTCTATGTAGGCCTTCTGTATTCATAACGGCCTTTGTGGTTTCATTCTTAGTGTCTGGGCAAGTTCCATCTCAGACTACTAATTTTATGAGAACCCTAAATTTGTGAAAGCAATCAGTGTAACTATCCAATTTTTTGTCCCTTTCAACTTTCTCCAGGTTTAATTTATTTATTTATTAATAAAGTAAATTATATTAATTTAAAGTCAATTATCTTAATTTATTTTCTTTGGTTTAGCACTAAAAATATTCTTTTATACTAAAAATCTTCTTTAGCAAATAAAAATATTTCTTACCCCCACCTAAACTTTTATGTACCAAAAAAAAAAGTGAGATGGTTTACTAATTTTAAGATCATTATTAATTATTATTTAATTTTAATTTAAAATGCTCTTAAATATGGGATAAAACGGGTTTTTATTCCTAGCCTTACCGGTGTGGTTGGATTGAGCAAAAATTTGTTTTTACTGTTGTGTGAATTCTGCTTTCAATCTTCAAGATTGACAAAAATCAGAAGCTAAAAATTGACAAAAATTATAAACTGACAACAAAATCAATTTGAATTAATTCAAATAAAAAAAAGGAAGGCGACAAAACTCTTTTCAAATTCTAATGACAATCACAATTCTTTCAAAAAACAAAAAAGCCAAGAATTCAAGATATAACTATCCAATTGGGGTGGGAAGGCCTAGCACAGTTGCAGAAAGTGCTCCCTTGAAACAAGAACATGCCAGGGATCAGATTCAGATCTCCATTCCTTCCCCTCTCCAAAATCCTCTCTCTCCCCATAAAAGGAATAAGAAAGTCTAGGCTATTGTGGAATAAACCATTTTGTCTAATTGAGAGCAAAGTTACAAACCCTTAGACAATTTAAATATTATTTATTATTATCATAGGAGAAGTTAGGCAAGACATTACGGAAGGCATAGAATCTACTTTTAATACCAATGTACGAAGAGACAAATACGCTTAATTAACGCCCCTTGCATGATTTTCTTTTCTACTTTAACTTTTCGGCGTGGTTAAAGCGTGCTTAATCTTATCATGAACATGCATGCATCAACCACACTTTTCGAATCTCAATTCGTAGTTTATCACTATAATGATTCATAGCCGAAGCTTAAATAGCGAAGGCATAATTCAGTGAGCTTGGATTATCAACTTAGCTAAATTCATCTCAAATGCTAAATATAAAATCGTTGATTTATGTTTATCTATTTAAGCTTTGGGGAAAGACTTGATCAAAGTTTCCATGATCAAGTGTTAAGATTACAATCAAATGAAGCATTTGAAATCGTGAAAAGATATACTAGATATAAAATTATTTATATGAGAGATTATTTTATAGTAACTCTGTCTTAACAAAATCAATGGGACAAAAACAAAAGTAACGAAGAAAAGAGTTAACATGAACTTGACCATGGTAAATTATAAAAATATGCAGTCAGCATAGCTGCGGGCACATTTGCCGCCACTTCAGCTCCTTACAAAGTTCATCACGTCATCTTTCTTTTCCCTCCATCTTTTCTCAAATGGAGAAGAACTCTATAAAAACTTAAAAAAAAGAAAAAAGGAATAAACTCATATACCAAGATAATTGATCCCCCACTGCCACAAACAAGCCAAAGAAAGGAAAAAAAAGTCAAAAAGTTTCACTAATTCATCACTACTACCACCACTTTCTCTTCATTCTTTCTTTTTCTCTAGCCGGCTTCCCTCTCATATCCACATTCCAAGGAAAATTCAAATCCTATAGAAACAAAAACAAAAGGAAATAAAAAAAGACAATGAGTAATATTACTTGCACACATAGTTTATGAGACATCATGTCAACACACTTTATCTGTCTTTGGATAAGATGTGTAACCAAGATTGAAAATCATATTTTATCTGTAAATAAACACGGGGTCTCATAAATTACATGTATAAATAACATTTCTCATTGCTTAATAATTAGACCCTGAAATTTTTGCCGGTGAAGGTTTGGCCAAATTCCCAACTAGAAGGGGCGATGTTCCAAGAGGTGGAAGTGCGACGGTCACTGGCTGTGACCCTGAAGGAGAGTGACTGGCCAACGAGAACAGCGTTTGACTGCCAGTTCTGACCCCAGTTGCGGCTCATGCTCATCCACTCTGTCCTTGACCCTTTCACGCTCACCCTCGTGATGTCCCCTGCACCCGCAACGTTGGTGATCAGAACCAAGTTGAAGTAACGGAAGCCGTTGATCGTGAACCTCATCCCACCGGCCTTGCGGCATGGCACCCTGCACATACATCACATCACATCACCACCACACAAAATCAATAACATCCCCTAGGGGCACAAAAGTAATCAAACATAATCGTATGCAGGGGTACATGTACAATTATACGGTACATGCATAATTAGATTAATAATATTCTCTTATATTAGTTACAACACAAGAATTTAATATTATGAGAGAATATATATATATACATACTGCAGCCAATTCTTTAGTGCAGCTGCATGTCAGTGAATTTAGTGCAATTCATTCGTCAAAATAAAAAAATTAGAGCATTCGCCATGCACTAACACTGAATTTAAATGGTTTAGCACTCACTCATTTTTAAGTAAAATTTTAAATTTAAGTCATCTCAATAAAAAAAGTTAATATTACAAAAGTCCCCTTTTTTTTTAGCCCTACTGCGAGAGATCCCGACTTAAATCATATTAATTTGAATCCAATAGACGATAATATATATGCTACAAGTTAAAGTAATGTAGCAAAATTTGTTGAAGGAAATCATAGCAATAATTGAATGAAATGTAATAATGGACTTCATTTGCTCATCTAAAATTTATTAAATGCAAATGATTATTATTAAATTATCAATTTTATTTATTATCTTATCTGTTTCTCACTCCATAACACGACACGATGCGAGAGAATCCTGATGCATGCAAAGCGACATGAAAGGAAGATTCTAAATTGTGGTCGGTTTAGGGAAGCGTGCAGTTACGCGGCTAAAAGTACTGTACGTTTGTGCTCGCTGGGTTTTGGTTCGTCAAAAATCCCGAACCCATTTCAGATGAAGGGTCCAGATCCTCTGTTTCCAGTTAGTGGGGCCCAAAGGGAAAAGTGATTCGGTGATTCTGGTCCACACGACAGATCAACACTGCTTCTGATTTGCTTTGACGACGTTTCGGTTTCTGAATCAGTTTTCAGACGACAGCGTCAACGTTACAAATCATCAACTGTCTTGTCTTCTCCACCATCGCAGAATCTCGGTACATTTGTCGCTAAAAACGACGCCGTTCCTCTATGATTATGCGTTTATTTTTTCACCCTAGTAATAACCTATCCTTACACTTTGAGCGGGAAACTAAGGAAATAAGGTAGAGTCATTTTGTCAAATAATAATAAGAAAAAAAAAGGTGAAAAGAACTGAGTCATTCTGACTAATGATGCTTCTAAATTCTAACGACTCTCCTCTCCTAATTTGTTTACATATTATTTGGTGAAAAAAATTGGATATGAATACTATAAATAAAATTTCTAATTTTTAATAGCAAATTTTTTACTGATCAATCCATATTTAAAATTGGTTGAATCCATAAACTTTTATCATTTTTATATGGTAAATAAAAAAAAAACAAAATAGCATTCATGGACACTACCCTTATGAAAATAACATATCACTTTAATGCTTAACTCCTTTTTGGGTGAATACCACGTTGAACTTTTTCTAGCTTTCCTTTGAGAAGACGAAAAGCTACAAACTCACATCAGCTTATAGTATGTTACACACACACACACACACACCACCCCTATAATTTTCTTAAGAAGTCATAGGAGGTTAAAAAACACAATTTCCCTTAAAAAAAAACCAAATCTAAATAGTAAATAGACAGGAAAAAAAAAAAGAACAAAAAGTGAAACCGAAAACAGGCGAAGAATACACAAAAAAGACAAAAACAGGGGAAGAGAGTTAGAGATAACTGTTACCTGCGGTAAGAGACTGGCACGATTCCAGCGCGGTACTCAGCGATCTTGAGGAACATGGGCATGGCGAGGTCGAAGTGTGGCCTTGGAGGGTTGCACCACCCACCATTGTCGCTAGGCAGAGCGTAGTTCGGAGGGCAAAAGTTCGTGGCAGTCACGAATATCGAAGGTGAGCCTGCATGGCACCAGTTCGGGTCATCCCCGCACTTTATCTCGAAGCAAGCCCCGCAGCTGAACCCGTTGTTGAACAGAGCAGTGCTCAACGCCGCTGTGTTCACGCCGTAGCCTTGGCTGTACAAGTTTCCATAACCGCATGCCCCTCCTGCAGAACAAAAACAGAGAAAAACAGAGTGCTTTAGAAAAAAAATGGAGAAAAACAGAGTTGGAAGTTGGAAGTGTAAGTTCTTATGTGAAATGGTGGAAAAGGGGGGAACATTTTATGTTTATTTGAAGGTTTGGTCATAGATGAGTTTAGTTGGAATGTTTTTGTGAATACCCACATGGCCCTTTCTACACATTAGACAACAAAAAAGAGTGAAACAGATAAAAACAGAGTGGGAATTTGGAAGTGAAGGTTCTTATGTGAAATGGTTGAAAAGGATTGAGCTTTACATGTGGATTTGAAGGTTTGGTGATAGATAAGTTTAGTTGGAGTGTCTTTGTGTATACCCACATGCCTCTTTTTACACCACAGAACAGAGATAAACATAATGAAACAAATGAAAAAACAGAGTGGGAACTTGGAAATGAAGGTTCTTAAGTGAAATGGTGGAGCTTTATATGTGGGTTTAAAGGATTGGTGATGGATGAGTTTAGTTGGAATGTTTTTGTGGATACCCATTACCCACATGGCCCTTGCTACATAACAAAACACAGAAAACAGAGTGGAACAGATAAAAACAGAGTAGGAACTAAGTTTCTTAAGTGACGGGTATAGAAAGGAGGAAACTTTTTATGTGGGAGGGTTTAGCTGAAATGTTTAGTGGATACCCATTGTTCCTGAGGCGTCGCTGCCGCCATAGAATGTGGCGTGAGCGCTCTGCCACCCGCCGCCGGTGTAGACGCCGGGGATTTTGGCTTCGGTTGCTGTGAGGAGAGCTACGAGGGTCACAATGCTGATGATGTTGAAAGCCATTACTCTCTCTGTTTTGGTCCGAGGAAAGAGCTAAACAGGGTTTGGAAAGGATTGTGAAGGTGTGTTGTGCTCTGAGGAAGGAAGAGAGGGCGTGGTGTTGGTATTTATGGAGGGTGAGGCAGAGCAGAATGGGCCAAAGTGAGGGGATAAACATAAATAAAAGTGAAAATTAATTAATTAATTATGTCTCTTGTTATTCCCTTTATTAATTTAATATTGATAAATTATTTACGTCTATATTCTCTATAGTTATTTCACCCTTTATCTCGAACCCTTTATTTAATTGAATAAAAGATAAGGAAAAATAAAATAAAAAATTTTTAGTCAGAATAATGATTTTTTTATAAGAAAAAAATGGTGGTAAGAAAAATTTATTGGATAATTATTATGCAAGAAAAACAAGTTTAATAATATTGTAATAATAACTCTAACATATATAAAACATTAAATAAGGAAATGCGCGTTCTAAGGATACAAATCTAGATAAGTCCAGTTTCTATGTTGAGGGTGTGTTTAGTTAGAGAGTAAAAAATGAAGATAAAATTTTTTTAAATTACTGTCATGCATAATTTTATATATAAAATTCATCTAAGAAAATTTTACCCCTACTTTTATTTCACAACTAAATATACCCTAAATACTATAATTTGCAGTTCACACCACAGGCCTTCCATCCAGGTTAAAATAATTAGCAATTAGCAGTAAGTACACTAAGTAAGAAGTAGGAGGGTGGTGTGAGAAATAGTAGTGGTGGGGGGAACAGGCTATGGCTTAAGGGGATGAGTGTAGGGGACAAAAGAGGTTAACAGCAATCCAGGGCCACAATGCTGATATCAAATGGCCTTTGCTTCCTTTGCAAGTTGTGCTATCAAACAAAATCCCATGGCAACGTTTTTAGATGGTTCTTGTTCTTTTATTTTTTTTTAAAAAAAAAAGACAACTTCTGAGAGGTATTTATAAAAAGTGAAGTTATAGTATATAGAAATGGATCATCTCATACAAATTTTATCGTTGATCATGATGAGATCAAACATAGGACTTACAAAAGAATTTGAATAATATTAAAAATTAATAATATATGATTAAGTCACGTTAATTTTTCACATGCGTGGACGCTGTCCCAGATTTTTATTTTCATATATTAACGTATTTTTTTAAAAGAAAAAAGATTCCCTAAATATTGCTCTCAACTTTGAAGCTAGTGATTTGGATTAGTGTCAAAAGTTTGCTCGGATCCCAGAGTAAAAATGTGAGCCTTCTCTCTAGTGTGGTGTGATGTGATGGGGATCTGAGGTGGAAATGGCTACGGTCAAGTAAGCAATGCCATATAATTTGCTTTTTTATCTTAAAACTGAATCATATTTCCGTTAGTAAAGTGAATATTTTATCAAAAAATATAAAAATAATTATCCAGTTACGTTTTCTTTTCATGTTTGCGTTACAAAAATGGCAATGAATCAACGTTCCGTTTGTCATGTTACGTCTACAACGATTTTCAATATGTTTAGGTATATAGCAAGAAAGGTTGTGCCAAAAAAATGATAATAAAAATATTTAAAAGGACTAATTACATGGAAACTAAATATTAAACATAGGAATGACGTGGAAATCAAATCACAAGAAGTCAAAAATTTCATTCAAGTTGAAACATGTGCAACTTTATAAAAGGAAATATAAGAAACAGATGGATAGTAGCCATTGTGAGACTTCACATAGCATGCTAAGTCAGGCTTGTCGAGTTCACATGTACGTCAAAACCACCCTCAGTCGATCTATTACTATTCTTCTTTCATAACAAGGTGCTCCATCGATATAAATCTTTGCAATAATAAAGTTTTCATTTATATATTAAGCTTGTCACATCATTTAGGCAATTAAACTTTGATAAAAAAATTTAACTATCTAGCATTTTTTTGAAAATTTATACAAATGTACTAAAATAAGACATTAAATTTAATTTACTAACCGCATAATTGATCATCAAATCATATGTCTATATTTGTAAAATTTTTAAGATAACAAATAATAGAGTCTAATACTTTGATTTATCAATTGAGTCTAATATTGTTATTAATAAAGCAACACACAATTAGACTTAAAAAATATTATTTGAAGCATCCAAAAAATATATATTCGTCACTATTATATTTAAGGATGATAAAATGAATATTTCAAAGGATATTTATTTTTTGAGTGTTTAAATAACACTGATCTTAAACTTATGTGTACAACTTTATTAGACTAACAGTACATACAACTTAAAACTCTTGAAATAAATCCATATAAAATAGTCGAACTTAATCAATATCAGTGCCAATTATTTGTGTTTTTATAATTGGATAGGGCAAGGGGGATGTAGTAGTCTCTGGGAAAGTCACAAGTGAAGAAGGCGTTGGTGTTAACCGCCAAAATAGAAGAAGGAAAGTTGAGTGGGTGGGTCCAAGGGCCAAAGCCAAGGTGGACTCTTTCTCCTTCTTTTCTTTGGGTGGAATTGCTGGAGGCTGTGAATTGGCTGAAGCGCATTCATCGGTCCACGTATCACGCCGTGCATTTGCCGTACCTTTGGGGTCTCAGGCACGCCGCTCGCTTAATTTCTAACGTCACCATCACGTAGTACTACTTCTCCTCCTCCCCCTCAGTATTCACCCGAATGTACTGTTGGGTTGTGTTTCTTAACCGGGGAAATGCTATCTTAACATTTAAAAATGGACGTCTAAAATAGACATCTACTTTATAATCATTAGATATGATGAATATTTTTAACATCCATCACATCTAATGATTATAGAGTGGGTGTCTATTTTAGACACCCACTTTTAAGCGTTAAAATAGCTATTCTCTTCTTATCCCCCTTAACTATTGTCAACCTTTCTACTTTGCAGTGTGTAACACAAACGACAAGGTTTACTGTTTATTAGTAGATTTTTCTTTTTCTTTTTTAACTTGCAAAGGTATGACAACTGGGAATCCTTTGAGAATGTGAGAACCGAACATGAAATCATTCACTCAAAGATACAAAAGATACCTGCAACCACTTATTATTTAGGATTTAAATTTGCTACACCTATAAAATAAAGTTTTTTGATATTGTTATTCACGAATGTATTGTCTCTTCAAAAATAAAAAGTAATAATTAGTTCTTTCATTCATTATTTGAAAGATTATATCAATGAAAATATTTAGTCAAATGAGGGTGTAAAAAGGCTTTTGAGTTTAATTTTAATGAACTAACAATGTAAAAGTGTTTTATAATGTCGTCCAATTAAATATTTTTTTTTATATAATTTTTCAAATAATTAGAACTAAAAGTAATCATATTTATTAATATATCATCACATAATTGGATTCATGTATAAAATATTTTTAAATAGTCAATGCATTTCAATTAAATCCATATTTTTTTTGGCATGTAATATTACTCGTCATGAATAATTTCCATTTTATTTTTTGTTTTTTTCTGAATAATATATAATAAAACCATAGAAAATAATTATCTATTGTATATTACAATTACTTATTATGATCTGATTTTTTTCTCTCCAAAATTCTATTGGCGAACATGATAAAATCATTGGGTTGTGTATGCAAATTAAACTCAATTTATGTACTCGATATTATAATTTCTGTTACATCTTCCATTTTTTTGGTTTAATTCACCACACGCATAATCGATTGATCAAACAAAGTGAAAAACGTAGAATTAATTAACCCTATATGTTTGTCGGTGCGTGCACTGTCCTAAAACATGTTCTAAATTGATGATATGAAACAAAAATTATTAAACCTAATTAACCAAAAATGCTACTGTGATTAAATTATTGTTCACTTATATTTAGATATAATAAATTTACTCAATTTGTTTGATAAATACTAAATTAAGGATTTTGTATCAAAACACTGTTCAAATGGTTGGAGACTAGAGAGTACAGACTGGAGACTAGATAGTACATATCGACAATTGAGACTCCTGACTCACCCTCTCTTTTTAAGACTTTGATGCGTGACTTAGTTAAATTGTCCAATCATATTATCAACCAAATCAACAAGATCTGCCACGTAGTGAATATAATTAAGCCGTAGTTCAACAACTACGTATATAAACACACCATTTCCCAAGTGCCTTCACTTCCTTCTATCCGAAAAATCAAAAAAGCTAAGGAGGAAAGACTTGACTTCTTAAAATCCTAATGCAAAATGTATTTCACAACGGCATCTAATATTTGACTTCAGTGTCCAAAATTCTCATTTTGCTAGCTTTCATTACCATGAGACATACACTAGCATAGTAGAATAACGTGTAGCACATATTAAACTGTTATGCTGTTTCGTTGGGTTAGAGCCTTGTTTATTGCCTTAAGTTATGGACGTGGAAAAATTAAGAAAAAGGAAGGGACAAGTGAAGTGCGTGCTTGTGTGTGTGTGTTTTTTTCTCTCCCTACTACCACCTACTAAAGTACCAACGCGTCTCAGTCACATCTACTTCCTTCCGTGTTGGGGATGTTAAACTTGTGTACTTGTGAAGGTGTTTATTATATCACCTAATATATGGATATAGTACAAAATGGTCAATGGCAGAACTTGAGTTGAAATAATGGGATAAAATGTTTTAGGTTAAGTTTTACCTCTTACAAGTTTAAAATTAAATAGTATTATAATTGATCGATTAGTGTATAACAAATTCTTATGTGCTTTTAGAACCAAAAAAAATACTTGATATGTTCAATTTCTTAATTGATATATTAGTTTTGTAGATCATTATTGTCTTCTATTTTCTATATATTTTTAATACAATAGCTAATATATCAATTGATAATAAATAGAATAAAAAATATTTTCTTTTACTCAAATTAAAGAATACCTAAGTATTTCTCTTAGTGTACTGTATAGTTAGTTAAATCTAAGTTTCTGGGTATATATTTGACTCCTCTCATTCATAAAAATAAAAGTAATTTTAAATCTCCATTAATTCCTTTCTTAATTATATGCACTATAGTCTCGTATCATACTCGTACTTTGAACCATTGATCATAAGTAAGAATCAGAGATTATAACAATACAATCCACAAAGTAATAACCTAGTCAGGAGTCATGAATTTCCTCTATTCGCCCGAATTTTGCATCGTTCATGAAATAACAGGAAAATATGTAGCATAAAAAAAATTAAAACTAAACAAGTCCTTACTTTTTTGGCCAAAACTTTTTATTTTTAATCAAAGTTCTTAATGCACTTACTAGGAAAACCCTAAAACGAATAAAAAAACTTCGGAGTAACTACATTGCCTTAAAGAAGTTGCACGTCATTGATGACATTTCAATACTGCAATTATTAATTTTTATTTTTACAATTATTTTTTTGTGTACGAAAAATGATAAGAGATTTTATTCAAAAATGTCTTGAGCACCAGGAAAACAAAATAGATAAAAATCTAAAATAAAATAAATTTGGCTTTCAGCAAAGGGTTCTAGAATACACAACTTTTACATTGGAGCTATAACAAGAGCATGTGACTCCTACTTTGGGGACCAAGTCCTTCCCAACCTTTTTTTTTTTTTTTGTAATTCTAATTAAGATCAGGAAGTATTGTCACTCTCAATACATAATCTGAGTCACCTATAGGAATGATTCTCAGTCAACTGTAAAAGAATTATGTAGTCTTCTTAATTCCTTTTAATAAAGGCTTTACTGGTATTTTCATAAAATAAAAAAATCAAAGTTATTATACTAAACTGAATTAATCTGTTGAAGTGATCACCGTCACAGACTAGGGATAAATGATGGTCATAGCCTCCGTTGACCTCCCTTCAGCTCAATAATCTCTCTCTCTTTCTTAACGAATCAGCAATTTAATTAGGAATTGAATTGAGATGTTTGATTACTCTCAAAGACACGTTGAATTCATTAACGTGATCTAGTTTAGTATGTAATGGTTTATTAGTAATTCAGTAATTGAAAGACATCATTGTATATACTTATTCTTTTCTTTACTGAAAAGTCTCAATCATATGGTATTATGGTGGTAGGTAATTCAGTTGGGACCGACAAATAACGGAGCCAAAGTAACTAATGATTCAAAGAAATTCTTTGCGTTATTCATGACACATACTAAAATCATCCCTTGAGAAACAGAGTTTAATTTTGACGCAAGTGATATTATATCTAATAAAACATCTCTATTTGCATAATTTCTAAAGTACTATAGTGAAAGTTAATCATATTCACTAATGTGATATTATATAATTGGATGGCTGTGTTATACTATCCGACCATCAAAACTAACTACTAAGAATTGTATATTAACATCTGCATTAACTTATGAAATTTATCGATTTTCTTTATTGATTACAAGTAGCTTCTTTGCTCTAGGGGACATCGTCCTGCAAAAAACTATGTGGATGTGGAAGTTTGATTTCTAAGTCATCTCATCTTTTATGACTTTATTATATGAGACAACCAAGAAGTTAACTTAGATTCACGTTAAAGTAAATTATCAGTGCAAAGATTTGCTTTCAATTACTTAGATCTGCTTTCATATATATCGTGAAACTCTGTATTTTGCAACAAAATCAAATAATATCACTCACAGATGGTCATACGCACGCAGAATCATTAAAATCTTTTGTGGAAACTGTTGATGTCAACGATTCTTTTGAAGTCACAAAGGATTAGTAAGCTTGAGGTTTAAGATGGGCTTGAAATTTTCACTACAACATTTTTTGTCTGAGACAACGTTTTAAAAACGTTGCCTAAACATACAGAAAGCGTTGCCTTTAATCAAGGACAACACTTTTCCAGCAAAGACAACGTTTTCCAGGGGGTTGCTTATACTGGCGTTACCTTTTCTCTAAGGCAACGGTTTAGTGAGAAAAGGCAACGGTTTAGTGAGAAAAGGCATTGCCTATACTTCATCAAAGGCAACGCTTTTGTTGCCAATTAAAGGCAACGGTTTTTGTATTTTTTATGCGTTGCATTTTATTCTGACTTAAGGCAACGCTTATAAAGCGTTGCATTTTCTCCGGTTAAAGGTAACTTCCAAAAAACGTTGCCTTTTCTCTGATTAAAGACAACTTATAAAAAACGTTGCCTTTTCCAATATTTTGGACATTACCTGAAGATCATTGCTTATTCTCAATTCTAATTGCCTCTTATTTTTAGTCTTGAATTTGATATTCCTAAAACTAACTCTTTTGAATAAAAATTTAATTAATCAATTGAAATTCATAAATGAAATACAATAAATCAATGCTAATTAATCAACCAAGTAAACTAAGTCATTTTAAGCATAATGTTGGTTGATACACAAGTCTAAATAGAAATAAGTCTAAGTTCAAACCAAAATAGACAAAGTAATTACATGTAGTTCACAAAATTAAGGAACATTAGTAGTAAGAACAGAACACAAAAGAAAATCTCAATAATATAGTCCATCATAATCATATCCATTGCATGTTCTATATCCTTTGTATTAATCCTTCTCTTGGCTTGCCTCGATTTGCTCATGCATTAAGCTCAATCTGCAATATAGGAAGTGAAAACTAAACTTTTTTTAAAAAAAACCAAATGCACCCTAACCTTTCTACTTTTTCATTGAGTTACAGAAATAGTAATTTACCTGTGTCATACTTGTCCATTGCAAATCTGTGGAAGTCTAACAAAGTTATCAAATTTGGTTCCTATTAGAATGGGAATTGCACTCTACAAAATTACATGGACATCGAAGCTACAAGAATATAATATTAATGACAATAATGATTAAATGGCATTATGGCATATAGAAATCACCTTTATGCCTATATGAATACCTATATGAATAAATCAGTACCTTTCTTCGCTTAGTGTCAATGAAAATTAGTGTCACTTATTCGTTACAAGTAATAATTTTGAAGTGCATTAAATGTTATAGCTAGAAATTCAACAATATATCAATAAATATGAATGTGACATTTTCTATTTCTACCCATTTCTCCTAACCAACAAGAAACATAACGATAGGTTTACATAATTATTCACGAATAATATTGTACAATTAGAATTACTGTAAAGAGTTAATCAAAATTTAAGAAAATAGTTAGACAAGTTAAAAATGAAGATTCATAATTTATTTTGAAAGTTTAAAAAATAATGTCTTATTATTTTGATAATGAAATTTTAACAAGTCAATAGATATATTTAATTTTTTTCACACAACTTTTACAGATAATTAATATTTATTTTCTTAAAATATCAATTATTTCCACTATTTTATAACATGAATTTAATAATAATTATGCTAAAAGTATTTATTGAATAAAACTATTATACTAAAATATAAATTTTAAATTTTATAATTAAAACTATTAAGACAACTATACAAAAACATATCAGTAAGAATAAAATGATTAATGCATTATTATTATAATTATTATTATTATTTTGGTAAACAGAGACAACAAAATAGGACAAAAATATCTTATATACAAATTGATTGCTATTATTACTTAAATGAAATGATGGTTATACTTCCCCTGCTCTCTCATCGCTGAATAGGTAGATGATAAGAATTATTGTATGTTCTAATTCAAACACATTTATGGGGCACACAAGATTAAGGAAACCCAATTGACATTCATAACAACAACTTCAGAAAGCATGGAGAAATTTCTTTCCTTTAACCAATGTATCAAGAGTGAAAAATGAGAAGTTTATCCCCAAATTATACTTTTCACGCATCTAGTAAAAGCAAAGTTGCTTCATTGTACAAATGTTAATGCATCAGCGATGATAATTGCCAGATGAAATATGTGGCCAATCTAAGATTCTGAGTAGCTCTTATAATAGAACGAAAGTGAATATTGTAGTCCCTGAAACAACGTGCGTGCATAAGAATAAATGCAAGCATGACAAGTTTCCAGGTTCATAATCTTGAGCAAACAAAGCAGAGCCTTATCTTTGGACCACCCTTTTAATTTTGAGTGAGTAAAACTTAATACCAGTATTCAAGCCTTACTTGCATAAGTTGCAACTAAATAAAACTTGTACTGAAGCATCTTCAAAAAACGAAAATAGAAAAAGAAAAAAAACCAATAAATTTTGATCACCAGTTCTTATAAAAGGAGAATTCATCATGAAATACTGACCTTATAATTATGGATTGATTAGCTTCATCTGAAAAACAATGAAAGAGACAGAGTAAGAGATTATTACTTAAATGTAAGTGGTCATAACTTCTTAAACTAAAACTTCATACGATATGCAAATATAGGAAAAAAAGGAAAGGTTACCCCCGTATCATTTCTCGGATGGTCAGGTCGAATGGCATATACATGATGGCTTTCGATTGATTTATGCTTGTAGGCTTCAATATAATCATTATCATACAGAGAAACTTTCTTAAAGGGATTTATGGAATTCAAAACAGGCCTTGCTTTTGTCTGAATCGTACAGAGTTGTGTATAAAGATGTTATGGCTAGGAAACAAACTAATGAGAAAAACTTTAGCCAAATAGAGACTTACGTAAATCATATTCTGACATTTGCATCTATATGCAGTTGTATAAGACTATGGTTCATTCAAATAACTAATTTGGATCACGGTCATCCACACCATCAAGAATATGAGGATTTGCTTTGGTACCAAACTTTCATCTTTCACCTTTAAAACCTATAATTAAGGAGGAAAAAGGAGATAAGTTAATTAGACCAAAAAGCCTTTTTCCCACTAGGTGACAATGGTCGCATGGATCCAAAGACACCATTGTGTTCTATTGTGATTTTACAGAGATGTTATAAAATATCTTACTTTCCCATCAGGCAGTGAAATGACAAACTCATTCCCAGAAGTTGTTATTATCTTCACCAACTCCCAATTCCCACTTGAATGTTGAAGCCTAGACTGAAGCTTCAGCAATAATGAAATTCAGAAGTAAGGGAAAGAAATGACAACTTAATCTGCATATACTAATGATGAGAACTAAACAAACTCGGATAATGCATCAATTTCTTAGAACATTCTTCCAGAATAATTAAGCTATTTATCCAACTAAATAATCACTACAATGTTATTATAAATTGATTTCAAAGAGTGAAATTGAAATCAATCCATCCACACCTTCTTTGAATTATAAGCGGTTATCACTTGTAGACGATAGAATTTTGCATCAAGATTTAATATTAACAAAATAAAGCGTACTTTAGCTTCCACAAATTTATATAGTACAAATACCATTCAGGCCCTATGTCAAAAGACTTCAAATAACTATGAGAAAGAAGTTTGTCAAACACAATCTGAGAAGATCAAAAGGTGTGATCCAAACCATTATGGTCAATATCCAGAAAATTAGTTTTATACCTTATCTTGTGTTAGCTTCTGGAGAACCCTTTCCCTTGCTCTTTTCTCTTCTTCCTTTTCTGCTTTCCTTAATGATAGATTCCTGATAATAGGATAGGACATGAATAAGTTGGAATAACTAATTCCATTCGTAAATAGAATGGAAGAAATTTCTAGACATTAAGATACCGTTGTCTTTCATTCTCTCTTCAAGAATTCACTTTGCCTCATGAAGTTTTCTGACCTGCTTGAATCCTCTCCTACAATCAAAGAAATAAAAAGGTAATAAAAATAATTTTTAGAACGTCTAATGCTAACTATGAGATGAGATAGAAACAGAACCAGTGAAAATCTCAACTACCACATTCTTGCTTGCATAAAACCAACAAATTCTAGTTGCTAGAAAGCAGAAACTCTTTAAGATACAGCTAGCTCACACAATTATAGCAGTAGCATTTTTTACCTGGTCATGATTATAATAGCAGCATAAAATATCATCAACTTTTTTATGCTTTTTAGGCTTTCAGGGTGACAATTTCATTTGAAAGAAATTAGTGCAAAGTGAAATTAAAACTTTAGTTACTAGAATCTATACTTGTAGCTCTAGAGCTAGCAGAAAATGCTCAATGAATCTCATATCAAAAAGTAAATGGTCACATTAGAGCCTTCTATTCCTAAGAAAATTCTAGGACAACTGTTTCCGAATTTTCCTTCCCTCTTTAAATTGAAAAATATGTTCACCACAAAAAACTAGACTAGACCTGACAAGCTTAATCTCAGTTCAGAAATCGGGTAACACACAACCAAACCAAATTCAACTTGGCATCATTCACAGCCTAGATTCTCATTTTGCTATCTTGTGACATCATTCCAATATCTGGTTGCTTTTGAATTTTTGCTTATTAATTGTCTATTTAGGTTGAGTCTAATGTGGAGTTTAGAGCTACATACATAACAGAATAGGAAGATTACCCTTTTGGCTGTCGAGAGGGCTATCTTGGAAGAAGAGTCAAGTAGCAAGGGAAGGTGAATCCGATTGGGAAAAGATGGTAATGACCCCAAACAAGCATCGAGTTAGCGGCTACGTAACCACAAACGTGAAGGAGCCATCGCGCTGATGAAGAAGGGGCTATCCTTGTGAACCAATCACAGAACCACCAATAGAACCACCAATGAACCACCGTGAAACCACCAACCACCGTGAAGAAGAACGCGAAGAACGAAGCTTCTTTCTGTATCAAATTGAATCATGAACACGAAGAAGGGCGTGAAGAAGAAGGGCAAGCAGGGAGCCTCTCGCTACGAGGTTGGTGCGTGATGGGTACGGAGAAGGGCATGAAGAAAAGGGCTGGAACATGAGCATGAAGGGCAAGAAGGGTTCAGTGCATGAGAGCTTAGGGATTGGGAGTTTCTTTAATTTGGGGATGGAGAGTTTCTTTGTTTTAGTGGGTAGAAATATGAAGAGAGTGAAACATGTTAAGCTTTAGAAGAAAAATAAAAGGTTCTGACTCAATTATTTAGTTTATAGTGGAAAAAAATTAGTGGGAAAAATTTTAGGATGGCGCTGAAAGCTTAGACAACGTTTTAAAAGAGTTGTAGATTTGATTATAAAAGGCAACGTTTGAAAAACAGAGCCAATGAGAAAATAAGCGTTCTTTATTATTAGATGATATGGCAACGGTTCAAAAGCGAACCCTTTTTAGGTTAAGGCAACGCTTTTAAAATGTTGCCTTAAATTCTGTTGCCTTAGCCTAACCCTGATGCTACTTGCATAAAAACGTTGCCTTAAACACTCAAAGGCAACATTTTCTAAGCGTTGTCTTAAAAAAGTGTTGCCTTAGACCAGAAATGTTGTAGTGTTTCTAGAAAACAGAAGACTCGGCTCTAATAAAGCGATATTGAACGGTAAAGACTAAAACAGTGTTGTGTTGCTCATCCTTGACTGGGCTAAGAAGTGGTCTCTATAAGCTATATATATGGTTTGAATTTGACTACTTATTAGTATGTGTAATTAAGGCCAGCTGAGTGTTTATGCTTATAGACTTCTTCTACCTAGTTTGACGAGTTGGCTTCTTGATTTCATCTCCATGAGATTAATAGAATCATTGATATAAGACAAGACAAAATATTATAATATTTCTATGATTTTATGTACCAGAATTAAGAATAGAAATAGATTGGGTCAAACCAGGCTTTTCTCTTAATATGCTAGACATGAATTACAAATATTTGGCTTGAGCATGGCATGTTGCTTGCTATAGGCTATTTTTTGAGTGTAAACTTGATCTATTCATAAATCTGACTTGGTTTTAAGTCTATTAAAAAAACCTAAAATTCTAAAGAAAATTCATATACAAATACAAAGTACAAAAAAGTAATAATAATAATTTGTAGGGCAATAAGAAATTCCACAAGCTAAGGTACATGAACGATCAAATTCAAAAATAGATGTAGGCCTCAAAGGAAGAATTATAATGGGCTTGTTTCCGACTCAGCTAAGCTTCTCCGAATATGTAAGCAAGTCCCTTAAAGGAGGAGACCCACAGGTGTAAGCATGAAGTGAAGATGAAGTCATGCTTTCCCTCTTCTGCTTCATTACGCGATTAGAAGTGAGATTGCCTCCTCGTGACCAGTGCCTCTCATCTCATCTCCTTATCGAATTCCACCCCTTATATAATAAATATTAATTCTTGAATAAAGAAAGCCAAAATAATGGCTGATTTGATAGAATAGTATGATAATTTGATGAGAGGTCCTTAGTTACAAGTAGGCTTGAGTTGGCCTTCATTTTTAACATGTCAAGCCATAGGCACTTGATAAGCTGCCTATTTGTTTCCACCTCATAGCCAAAATATAATGTACTATATATATAAGTCATCTCATTTTATTCTATTCTACGACCAGTTTTATTTTCTACCAATTATTCTTGTAAATTGTTGTTTTTTTTTTTTGCCATTGTAGCATTTCTAGCTCTCGATGTTAGAGTACGTGTATATACCACCGCAACACAAACACTTCTTCAAAACCTTAACCTAATGGAAGTAGAAACCGATAATTATTTATATGGAATTAAGTTTTAATGTGCTTTAGTGTATTATTATAATGCTTTTATAATAATTTAATAGTACAAAAATGCTAGAGAAGATCATAAAGTATCATAGTAAGGTAGCAACAAGATCATGGCCACAGTAGCCAAGGGAGTGGTGGAGAGGTGGTGGCAACGCGCTAATTAAAATTAGGAATAGATTAATAATGTCCTATGACGACAATGAGGAACAATTTGGGAATTAAAAATTCAATGACTGCCACATATACTTTAGAATATTTGCAATGATATTTATATACGTACTATACGATTTTAATGCACCCCATTTGTTCATGCATGCTCTTATTGAAAACTTGCCTAATCTTTACAGGACAATGCTGGACCGTTTGGACCATATAGCATTTCATGCCTCCTCTTTAAATGAAATCCCTTGCTCAGATTCAGCAGGCTCTATTGAGCTTTACGCAATCCCTATGAAAAATCCCAAGATTCCCCAGTAAGCAAGCAATTAGATTGCGAATCATATCTTCCAACCTTTTTTTATTTTTCACTTCTCCCATGCACCACCATAGCCACCAACTTTTACTTGTGCTCCTTTTGAACTCAAGCTTCTTTTTAATTATTCATAGGGGTCCCAAACTAGCCCTATCACGCTGTTCTAAGTAAGCAAAGCTTGATGAAGACCAACTACCTGTTTTAACTACCTAGCCGAATGGGCCAAGGAATTTTCAGAAAAGCCTCGTGTAGTACCATTTTGCCTCACATTTAATTCCCCTTTTTTATGGTCACTTTCATTTGTGTGTTAACAATTTTGAGAACGGCCACCTAATAAGGTTAGCTCAATGGAAGTGAGTTGAGACCTAGGCAAGCTTTACCCTTGGCCTAAGGTTGGGGGTTTAAGTCCTGAGAAATTTTCTTAGAGAACAATTATACTATTTAACCACTTTAGATCTCAAGAGGTTAAACTTGTTGTCTAATATTTGAATATAAAAAATTTTGAGAATGTACTTTTAGACTTGGACTTGGGAGATCTTTTATATATTTATAAGAATTTGTATTTGGCAAATAATTGTTCGGGATCTGGTATGCATTATTAAAATTTGAGTAATCTTAATTAGTCTAATATTTGTTTATTATATTCATCTTTTAATGCACCAATTTTAATGTTGTAAACATAGAATTGCTATCAGTTTTAATCAATAGGATTTTACTGACAAAAATAATCTGCCTTTCGAAGTATCTAAGTATTGCTGAATTTGATTAAGAGATGGTGTTGAATAAATCCTTACACGACTAAACTTTTCTAGGTATTATAACAAGGCAAATAAAGCTAAGTGTAGGATTTGATAGGGTACCTTATCATTATACACGTTGGTTAGGATGAAGGGTCATAAAAAGTCCAAATAACTACTTCTAGTTGACTTTTCGGTTTAATAAACCACAATTATATTCTATCTGTATGAATACCCCGATTCTATCATTAGTGATTACCATCTCGAAGGAGTAAATGATCAATTAGTCCACGAAATTGCATGTGTTAGCTATTTTATTAGTCTCTGAAATTAGATATTAACTTTTTAATCTATGAAATTGCAAAATGTGAGTTATATAATGGATTCTGACCCTCTTTCTATTACTACGTCCTTCCATTTTTATTGATGCTTCACATTAATTAATATATTAATGATATGTTGATATTGTATTTGGCCTTTACCAATTAAATTGTATTAAGACAAGCATAAATGAAAACTATAACATGAATTTTACATATAAATAAAATTATATTTGGCATATACCGTCAATCTGACTCTATTATTCAACCATGTCACCTTTGAGATAAAGTACAATGTTATGTTAGTCCATTATTAGTATGTCACTTCACACAACACATTAGCAAAAATGTGATAATATAATAACAAATAAAATTAGAGAACAACTTTATTAATATTTTGCAATTTGACAACCTAAAAAATTAATTTGTAAAATTTAGAGATTAAAATGGCTCATGTGCACAATTTACGAAATAGGATGGCCATTCACTCGACCTCGAAGATTATATATAGGAATTTCATTTCATTGACCTCACTCCTGATATGAGTCTCTAATGAATATTATACTAAGTGTTTTTTTATTTTTTTGGTAATGTGGGTTGCTATACTAAGTATGGCATTTAATCCCAAGCAATTTTCTTATAAATGATTATAAATTTATTCTTAATTTGGTCCTTGGTGCATTTGAGAGATGGCATGATTGCATTAAAAAATATCTAAAAGAAGAGTTGACATATGCGTTGAGAAAAATTAAGAGAAAGAAATTTGATCCTGAAAGGGCACTGATAAATTATGATATTTTAATTTAAAGTTTAAACAACTTACGATCGGGGTTATGATTTTGTTCAATTTTTATTTATACTTTAAATTAATTAGTTTAATCATGATTTGATAAAATTTCTTCAGTTATATCTGAATAGTCAAATATGTAAAATAAATATTTAACTCGCATAAAAAATGTTTAGTTGAGAATTATTCTCATTTTTAAAATCATAATTCAAAGTAACTAGTCAGTGAAAAATTTAAAAAAATCTGTGAGAGCGTCAACATCGTTAGTTAACATACAGAGATGACTCAATTGAAAAAATAGAGCTAATTAATATAGATTTCAGTTAAAAATGATTAACGTGAAATGATTTGGAAAGTTATGTCAATATAATTATCGGGTCAGGTAAACTATTAATGTACAGAGGAAGTCCAACAATGAAACTCTTAAAAATGACATGTCAGGAAAATGATCAGATCCAATGCAATTGAGAAAAAAAAATTAAATAACACTTAATTATATAAATTCAAATTTAAATTTAAATTTAGACTCAAATAATATTTTTAATTCAAAAAAACTAAATTTCAGTTTTGATTCTTATGAAAATTCAGGTCTAATTTCAGTCCAAAAATTTATAAATTGCATTTATTTAATCCCGCCGCTAAGAGACCAACCTCTATGAAGTGATGATGTTATATAAATCTAATACGAATGGCATACTCACATCAGAGTTAAGTTTTGCCAATTTTGTTTAATGGTCTTTGTTGGATAAAAGTTTAGATTCTAAAGAAAACTTGCCCCAGTCATTAATCAATAGGAGAAATCAAAAAAATTAAACCCAAATTATGATTGTGCACAAGTAAAAGATTGAATAGATGAATTAATCCTTGTTAATGTTAATTTTATTTAAGACACTCACTTGTTGCATTTGATAGAATTAATTTTATTATAAGTATACTGAAATTTCATATATTGAATTTATATCCATGGAAGAATTTTCCTATAACAAGGATGTGATACTTTACTAGTGAACTCGTTTTCCCTTTCAACACTTCACTAGTGGACTTAGACCCTTTTCTTTTTAGGCCTTTTTTTGGGTCGAAGTTTCAGGCTTTTTCTATGAGATATTTTCCAAAGAAAATAGGCAATTGAGATAGGCGCATCCTTTTTTTCTGGCATGAGGCCCATTACTTTAGATAGTGGCGTTTTGGGTCGGCTTCTATTTCTTTATTTTGCATTTTATGACCAAATAATATATCAAATGAGTGATGTTAGTATAGACTCAGGTAAATTAACAATTAAGATGTTATCAAGTATTGGGGCACACACAAACCAACTCTATACAATTATTATTCATGCCAAAACGCCTGAATAAACTTCACTGAATAAATTTCATTGTTATTCGACCAAAAAAAAAGAGAAGAGACCAAAGATAGGCCCATGCTGCATTCATATATGGTTCTGCCCCGGAATCCAAAATGGAAAGAATTTATTGTTGTTTTCTTTTTAATACACTGTGACCCATCCCGTCAAAGTTAAATCTTCTTCAACTTTGAAAAACTTCTTTCACTTATAAATGTTTTTAATTAAAAAGTTAAAGCAAGAATTTAATTTAGTTTTCAAATGAATAATTTCTTTTATAAAATTTTGATATAATGAGAATTTGACTACATTTTATAGTGATATTCTGTTTGAAAAATTATTCCAGCCAACAATCGAATGGAATGCAACAATTCTGGGAAAAATTTTCTGCAAAAAACAGATAAAGAATTCAAGCACAACCCCCCGTTATAACCTCTCTGCTAGAGCATGGGGTTACGGGTTTTGGAATCTCGGGCCTAAGCTAAATCATTAAAGTTTTACACATGTATTGTTATTTGAAATCTGGTGATGCATTGTATTGTTACTGGTACATGAACATGAGAAAAGAAAAAAAGCAGTATATATATAAGAAGAGAAAGAAAGATAAGATGTGAAAATTGTGCTTGTTAAAGAGAAAATATGATTTGTAGCTTTACCTCTCTTTTCATATTTGCATTATATTCAAGGAAAAAAAGACCGGACCATGTATCGAACCAATCAAGATACTAGTTCAAATATTTAGAGATTTAATCAGTTCAATCAGAATTTAATTGGAATTCAACCGGAATATAATAAAATATATATAAATATATACATATGAATAATTTGAATATAAAAAATATTAAATTATTAACATTAATATAATTAGCGCGCACACACACACATACATCTATAGGTCTATAAAAATAAACACAATTAGGTATTTAAGCTTTAGAAAGAAAAAAAATCAAAAGTTCTGAATCAGTCAAACCGGTCCGGTTCATCAGTTTTCCTGATTTTTCTCAATATTTGATCGGTTTTGAACTATCCCGATTTAAGAACTTAACTGGACTAGCTAGATGATCAGTTCCGGTTAACCCGATCAAACCAACCAGTTTAGTTTTCTCTTCCATCATTATATTTATTGTTCATGTATAAATAATGTTTTTGTTAAAATAATATATGATTAGTTCCTGATTATCTCGATCAGACCAAGCAGATCAGTTTTCTCTTCCATCATTATATTGTTCAGTTTTGATTTTGATTCCGGCCTTTTCCTCTCAGTTACTTATTTCATTCCTTCTTTAAGTACCGTTTTTCCACATGCAATTAACCATTTAATCCAACCGTTCACGCCGATGCTTCTGTCTCAAAACACGGAATGCAAGCTTAGCTAGCTATATGTATATCCGCTGACTGATGATATGCACATCATGCCAATATGACAATATTGCATTTGCATGGTTACAAAGCAAATTTCCTTAGTAAGATTTTTCTCTACGCAAAATAATTTGAAAATTCGAAAAATTGCATTAAACATTGTTTTAAATGCTTAATTAAAGTGAAACTTCAACTCATGACTTAACTACTATATAGTAAAATATGATTTTTTCTAACTATATTGATCGTATAACACTTTTCTTCCTGAAAATTCAATCTCACGTATACAGAATACTACCCTAATATAAGAAAAAAGAGAATAACAACTCATATAAGATATAAAGTATACTCTACACTTGCCTCTCTAATTATATTTCCTTCAATAGATTTACATTTACCTGTAATACCCTACTGTTACTTGGTGACAGGCCTCATACTGTTATTGTAACTCACTAATACCCTTTTACTCATTACCATCAACAGAGGTATATTCACTATCTTACACTGATATTCTGCAACAACAATGTCATCTTCTTCCTTTGCAATTACGATTTCCCACATTACCATCAAGGGCATGGCAAAGTTCAACATCCTCTTAGCATTAGGGTCTTTAATGGGGTTGCTATGGACCCGAAAGAACAGCATGCAAAACAGCATCAATAATTCTGATTGCACCGAGCACCTGGTCTTCTTCTACGCCTATTCCTTCGCCTTCTTCTTCTCCTCAGCCTTGCAGGCGGAGGCCGCGCCCACCTTGGCGCCCTCTTCGGCGACAGCAAAGGCCTTCTCCGGTTGGGGGTGATACCCTCCGCCGTCGCCTCCGGCTTCGGGTTTTGGCTTCTATCACTGGCTGTGGCATATGACGTTCAGATGTTGAAGATGAGAACAAATGATGATGCATCATGCCAGAGCCCTTTTTCTGTTGGGGTGGTTTACGTGATTCCCTTTCTAGCCTATCTTCCTATATTGTTTCTCTTCTTGATTCTCCTCGTTGTTCATTGTTTTTTCAGCTGGCTAGGTTGATGTCCAAACAAAAGTATTGGGAAATTTGGAATAACTGTGAGATACTATATATGCCATAGATATAAATTCAACATGTATACCTGCAATAAAAAATTATTAATTAGGCTTCATCAGCTGTTTTTCAAAATAGCAATTCTATTTAATTAGTACGAAATGAATAGCACGAATATAATTTGACCAATGACGTGATGAAAAACTCTCATTCGGATTCGTCTCAGAGCAATATTTCATGCAATTTTTAAATGATTTAATATTTGTTATTTTATTGTATTTTGACATATAATATAGTTGTGAAATA
The DNA here is from genome assembly GCA_031216105.1 of Dalbergia cultrata. Taxonomy (NCBI): domain Eukaryota; kingdom Viridiplantae; phylum Streptophyta; class Magnoliopsida; order Fabales; family Fabaceae; genus Dalbergia; species Dalbergia cultrata. The sequence continues at coordinate 46,825,561 of CM062352.1, forward strand.
TAAGAAAATATTGACTCTTATTATATTATGTACGATGTCTAATTTTTTAAAACTTCAATATAAAAAATTATTACAATAATATCACATAATTCAAGATTATGTTACTAAAATTTAGCATTAAAAAAAGTTATTCAATAAAGTGAGGGAACAAAACTTATTAGCCTTGGAAATTGGAATAAATAATAGATCCCTCCCCATTAAATTGATTAACGTACAACCTCTCCGTACTGGATGACCATTCATTGGTGAGTTTAAAATAAATTATTTTTATTTTCGCATTAGTTTTAATTTCGTGTGTTATTTCACCGATTTTACTATGACTGGATCTGTATATATATATATATACACACACATATACACACACATTGTGACCAAGAGTGGTATGTTATATCTAACAAAAATATTATTTCAATATCTAAAAATGTGTGTCAATTAAAAATATTATACACATTGGACACTCATTTTATCACTATTGGATGTAATTGTGGCTCTCACTATTTCTACTCATTCATCACATTTAATAGTGATAGAGTGGATATCCTAATTGAACACTTATTTTAAGGTATTGAAATAACAATGCTCTACATCTAATGAGCTATGTTATTTGTATTCATGATTCATGGGACACAGTATTAACTCACGTCTCATACATCATTACATGAGGTGTAGTCACTACTTGAATGGGGTCTATACTACATTTAATAGTGAATGATATATGAGTCAACATGGCGTCCCACATATCATGAGTACAAATAATATTTTTCATATCTAAATATAGATAGACAAATGTTATTTAGATATAATACTAGATATCAAAAAGTTATAGGAAAAAAAGGAAAAAAAAAAATCAAAAAGTGGGTTTATCTTATGAGGTGGTTAAGCACCATACTGCAAATTCTGCAATTAAAGGGCACGCATAAGTAAGGCTATCAAATAAAACAGGTCGACTCGGGTTTTTTTTTTCCGTCGAAAGGGCACGTTTTTAGTAGCATGGTCCGTTTTATGATTGGCAAGTGGTTTAAATGGGCCCACTTGTTCAAGTTGTTTTCCAAATAAATAAATTAAAAAAAGACAAAATAAATAGGAAAATAGTAGATATTAGACTTAAATATTGTAGTTTGTAAATCAGTAAGACTTAAGTTTTTAAAATAAATAATTGAGTTGGTCTGATATGAGTTGACTCGTGTAACTCATGGATTAGATCGACCGGGTTGAAATTGAATTGTTTGGGTTAGGATTTTTTAAGCCCAACTCATCTAATCTTGACGAGGAAAGTTGTCCCAACATTAATTTTGGCTTCCTCTCCTCAAACATAATATATTTAAATAAATATACTATGCTTATGTTACATTGCATAAACAAACAGAACAAAAAGCAGGGCTTAAAAATGACTTCTTATTTATATCTCATCTCTTCTTTATATTTCTAATGGTCATTTCATTATTGTAATTATAGAGCATTACATTTATATTATTATTAATACTCTATTCATTTATATATATCTCTCATATCTCTATTTACTCCGATTCCTTTTTCTTAGTTTTGATAAATCGTCAATTGACCCTTAATGGCAATGAAATTTAAACAAAAATCGAAAACGAAGCATAACAATAACAATAAAATTAACATAAACCTACCACCATTAAAAAAATCGATTCTATGAATCATTTCCAGAAACAAATCTAACAAAAACATTAGAATAGGTTCTAGAAACATTCTGCACTAACAATATTTTGAACAAAAAATATTTCTGATATACATATGGGTGTCTATCAGATAGTCAACACACACAAAAAAAAAACTTTAACATTGTTATTCGGAGAATTAGTACAATATAATTCCATATAAATTGGCTACTATGTCTTTCTAATCAAATCATTTTGAGAGAAAGAGAGAGATTGTGGCTTAAAAAGGGGGGAGCACACTCTAAGAGGGGGAGTTATGCTTTCAACTCCATTGCACACCCTGTCTATTTGTATATGAATTTCATTGGAGTCCTGCTTTGTGTCTCCATTTACCGGAAGCAAAACTGGAGAAGATGATGGGCTGATGAGGACTACCCTTAGTTTCTCTTCGTGTCAACATACTTTCTACTATCTTTTGCAAACTGTCAGGAAGACAAAGGAGTTTGAAACCATTCAAGAAAATAGAAAGAAAAAGGTTGTTGGGCTATTGAACATAGCCTTAAATCTTAATCCTTCCCAGGCACCACAAAGCAGAGTATAAATAATATAATCTCACCACATCATATGTGATTTCATCTTTGGTAGTTCCAAAGTGCTTTGAATTATAAATGTCTCTTTACACTACAAATCAGGTGGTTCTAGGCATTGAGCTTGCATAGTAACTGCATCCAACAACGAAACAACATGCCAATAAGATGTGTTAGTAGTATCAGACCAAAAGAATAAATGTAAATTGAATTGGTGGGTTGATGAGGACTACGCTTAGTTTCTTCTCATCAACATACTTTCCATTATCTTTTGTAAACTGTTAAAAAGACAAAGTAGTTTGAAACCATTCAAGGAAACAGAAAGAAAAAAAGTTGTTAGGCTATTGAACAAAGCCTTAAATCTTAATCCTTCCCAGGCACCACAAATCAAAGTATAAATAAATAATATAATCTCACCATATTAGATGTGATTTCATCTTCAATAGTTCCAAAGTGGACAACTGTGCTTGGAATCATAAATTTCTCTTTACATTGCAAATCAGGTGGTTCTATGGCCAATAATGTGTTACTAAAATAAGGAAATAAATGTCAAATGAATTTAGCCTAGAATGAGGAAGTAACAGGAAAATACCTCATCCTCTTCCTCTATCTGCGAAGACAGAGGTTAACATTCCGACGTCGTTGGAAGAGTGTGGCCTAGGGTCTTCCATGGAGTGGGGTGCTGAAGTGAAGGCGTGGACGGCTGTCTTCTTCATCTTCCTCTTTTTCCTTTGTTCCTCCATGGAGTGGTGTGCGGAGGAGGCTGAGATTATGACATAGCCCAAGGAAGGTTGCCATGGATCTGATTCTGTTGGTCATTCATAGAGATGGCGGTGGCTTAGTGATGGGTCTCTTCGTCACTAGTTTGGTGTAGGTGGATAATATAATGTGGGATTTGTCGGCGAAGTAAAGCCCAAAGAAAAAAGGGATGCATGTTCTGCCATGGTGGAGAGTTGAATATGTAAGAGCCAAATGGGTCTAAAGAATAAGAGAATAATGATAAACGGCAACAACTTTTGAAAGGAACAAATGGTGAAGAGGGTAATTAAGAAGATTTGGTATTTGGTTTGTGTGAGAATTCACATGAAGAAGAGAAGGTTGGGATTCAACTGAAGCTGCCGGTGATGAAGCCCGAGGTTTGGTTTTAAATGACTGCAATGGGACGTGGGTGTATGATTGCTAAGGCCTTTTATTTTTAAGGTGAGTTCTTAGGTAAAGATGATAATTTTGTCTTCACCTATGGATCTTACGTGTTCCAATAATAAATTGGCAAATGTAAATAATAAAAGTGTTGATAACAGGCATGTGCAAGAAATAAAAAGTGATGCACGTGGAACCATAATACTGCCTGACATTGCAGTACAATGACAGTAGCAGAGAAAAGTAGTTACCTACTCTCGGAGGAGGCCCTTTTCTTGCTCCATAGAGTATCATTTACCATAAGTTTGGGTTTTTCCAGTGCACTATCTAGGAAAAAAAATTTCCTCCCAGATGACACAAGAATGAACTCATGGGCAGAACATTTTGTTTTCATATTTTATATATATATATATATAATTTATGGGAAAAAAAGCAATATATTAGGAGTTTAATTTATATATTAATTTTTTTTATATAGTCATCAAGTCATGTATTATTATATCAATAAATATAATTAACTCTTACACTTATTATTTGAAAAATCATTTAAAAAGAGTATTTTGATTATATGACAATGCAAAATATTTTTATATAGCCATTTCATAGAAATTAAACCCATATATTAAAATGTTCTTATCAATCCTGTTATATTAGTGTTTTAAGTCGTTACACTTTATTTTTTAAACAATTTTTATTTCAACTTTTTAATCTCAAGTATTTAACTTGACAATTTGATACCTAAAGTAACAACTTTTTTTTTCTTCATATCAAATTAAATGGATATATATATATATAGTTTTTTTATTTCGTTTATGTCAATATTTTATTTTTTCTCTTTCCTAATTTTTCATTACTAATTGCCTTTTATTTTTTCTAATTTCATATTTGTAAAATATTTTCAAGACCTACCTATAAGAAAGAATTAAGTAAACCATCCAGAACAAACAAGCTAAGGTTTCATTTGCTACATTACACAAAATTTGATTGTAAAAACTAATATAATTTATTATGACATTATTTGTGATTGGGGTGCAACAAATATATAATATTTTACATCCACTAAAGTTTCTTTATACATTAAAACAATGTATAATTAACTAAATAAGATTTTGACATGTCAAATTAGGCCTAATTGTACTCTAATGTATAAAAATTTTCTCTTTCCCTTCTATCTCTCTCATCGTGTTTATATATATTAGCAAATTCACGGGAACTTATGTGCCAATCAATTTGCTTATTTTTCTAAAATGTTAAGAAAGAAATAATGAATTAAAAAAAATTAAAATGAGAAGTTGAAGGAGACATTATTAATGGTATTTGTTCTTAAAGTTGTAGATATAAAAGTAGTTTTTGTGATATGCTTAAGAGTATTTTTTGAAATTTAAAAAGTTGTAGACCAAATAGATAGTTATTGTGGAGAATCCTTTATATATATATGGAAAAAATGATTATAAAAATATATATAAATAAACAATAAATAAGTTCCAATGCTAATTACATTTGATATGAATAATTTTAATATAAATTATATTTTATATAAATTTGAAATTAATAATTAAGATTCCTTTTTATTTCAGTAAATATCGATTGTAAGTATTTGTCATAGTGAAATGATAATATATAAAGTGCGGATTATAGAGAAACAAATATATCAAACATACCCACACAAAAAATTTGATCACACCACAGAGAATAAACACCTCTAAGAATGAGTACATAAAACACAAAATCCCATTTTATCTACTATCAATTGACATCTTAACACTTAGTGAAATTTGGTGTCTACAGTTTCCAATTAGTTCAAATTGAAACAATAACATGGAGCCCTGACATTATAGTATATTGGACTATAGCATAGTAGTTTATTTTTTGTTATATATATATGATAACAATATAATAATTTATTAAACTTATATATAACAAAAACAATATATTAAATTGTTCCTCTTGATACTCTTATATAATTAGTGTTTTAAGTTGTTACACTTTGTATTTTTTTCAAGAAAATTATTTTTACTTTTTAATTTCAAATATAATATTTGATAATTTGATGCTTAAAGCAACCGTGTATCCTTTTTTTAAAATTCATTTTAGATTAAGAGTTTGTTTGTATGTCATTGTTTTGATATTAAAAAAATTATCTTTTTGCTTTTTTTCAATTTGATTGGGTAAAATTTTTAAGTAAAAATTAAATCACTAAAAAATACAAAAAAATTTGAGAAGTTAACATTTTCGTATTCTAATTTTTTTAATATTACATCCAAATATAAATTGATATCACATCTAATCCGAGCATTTAACAAAAGATTGATCATACGAAAATTTTGAGTGCTCCTATAGAGCAAGTTAAGTTGTATGTAGCTTTTACCCTAATGGATTGAAGACATTAGTCGAAGCTTATAGGAAAACCAATAGTGGGTTCCTCTTATTATAAGTTGTCTGTGTTCCTTTGTCACTTAGTATGTAATAGTTGTGGTTGCCATTGAGCCTCAATTAACTGTGGCTAGTTCTTAAATTGTAATGTTTTATCCTCAGATATTTATCATGCTAAGTGAATGAATAAGTGAATTGAAACATAGTTTTTTGGGGGAAAAAAAACTAATGCAATTTACTATGGCATTAGTAGTGCTTATGGTATAGCCAATATATAATACTTTACATCCACTATAGTTCTTTTACACATCAAAGTAATGTATAATTAACTTAATAACATCTTGATGTGTCATATTAGGCTTAATTGTACTTTGATGTATACATATTTTCTTTCTTGGCCTCCCATTCTCATGTTTATATATATATATATATATATATATGAAAAAAATAAATACAAAAAATAACAAATAAATGCAATATAAATTATATTTTATATGAATATGAAGTAATTAAAATAACTATAAAAAATAAATATTATAAAATAATTGACTTTTGAAATTTACAATTAAATAATTAGATAAATTACCACTTTATTACATTCATAATTATTTACGTAGACCATGTTTGACACAAATAATATGATATGATTAATAGATAACATGTTAGATAAAATTTTAATACAATGCAATATTTGTTTTGTCAATGTATAAGATATTGTATCAAATCAAATAATATTATCCTTTATGACAAATACTTACAACCAATTTATATTAAAATAAAAATATAATTTATCTAATTATTTAAAAATGCAATCAATCATTTGGAGTTTCTCTGGTACCCGTATAAAATTCAAAGGTATCGACACCTCTTAGTTATTTGTAAATAAGAAGGAGCCACATATTCCAATAACCTAAGTTTTTTGAAATCTATCAAATCACAGTCGTTGATTATACAAAAGATACCGATACCCTATGGGTATCGAAACAAAAACCTTAATGATTTTATAATATTTATTCACATAATTTATAATCTATATAATTTATAATTATAAATTTACAAAATCAATTATTTTATAATATTTTAATTTTATTGTTATTTTAATTATTTCAAATTCATATAAAATATAATTCATATTAAAATTTTACAATTTTTTTTAAAAAAATTTCATATATATATATATAAAAGCATGAGATAATGGGAAAGAGAAAATCTTTATATATCAAAGTAAAGTTATGTCTAATCCGACTTGTCAAGTTAATTATACATTATTTTGATGTAAAAAGGAACTTTAATATATGTAAAATATTATATATTTGTTACACCTTATCCACTAATAATATCATCGTAACAAAGTAAATGGATAGGATGAGGGAATATCTCTAGTTTACTTCGAAAGATGGTTCTAAGACACAAAGATGACTTAAACTCCATTTTCTCCAATGACATGTGTTATTTACGTACAAGGACTCTACCACTAAGTCAATGAAGGGCATGATGGAGGGTGAAAATGTATTTGTCACAACATCCATAGAGAGCGCCACAATGAAAAATGACAACCAATTTTAAAAAATGAAAGGGCCACCAATTTCAATTTTAGCTAAAATTGGAAAAACTTTAATTTGATCAAAACTGATTTTTTGAAAATATTTGAGCCTGGGAGTTCAATTATGATTAAAGAAGGGTGAAAACTTAATCCCACTGTACCCCTAATACATCGATAAATACGATTATCCTAGATCTTTTTATGCAAATTAATTATAACTTTAATAATATTTATTTTCCCTAAAAAACATAATAATTATATATTTATAGAAAAGAAATAAAAAAATTAAAACAAAAATTAAAGAACAAATTTTATGGGGGAAAAAAAGATTTTGACTTGATACTTTTTTGCTACGCTGACATATCATCTAGTTCAATGAGAAACTCAAAGTCATGTCGTTCTTATAGAAAATGATTGTATGTTTGATGGATTTTAATTAAAAGAGAAGAAAATAAAAAAAAATTATTTTAATTGATTTTAATTTTTAAAGTGGATTTTTGATCGACAAATTATCAAAAAAGAAATCTGTATTTGTACAGGATTTAAGTTAGTGTTAGGCCACACAATAAATTCTTACAATTAAACAATACATGAAGGACGCATCCACCTTTCAATTATGACCATTGATTGTTACACGAATAAAACAAATATATTTTATTTTTTATATTTTTTTAATAAATAACAATAAACCCAAAAAACCAAAAAGGACTTTGACCCAAAAATAAAAATAAACCTCAAAAGGGCAAGTAACAACAGTCGTCCCCACATGGCAAACGAAATGTGGTGAGGCATAGGTTAGGACCCAAACTTAGGTCTTGGTAGGTCCGTGCCCAATCATGTGGATGTCAGATTCGACCTACTATGGATGTTGGGCCTTCTTTGTCTAGTGTGTAACAGTCATAGTAAATTGTATTAGTTTATACAACCAAATCTTGTATTATATACCAAATGGACCTTCTTTGTTCTTGGTGACTTATATTGTTCTTTCTTATGATTAGGTCTTAGCAATATTTTATAAATACGAAATTAGAAAAAATAAAAGAAAATTAGTAACAAGAAATTAGGAAAGAGAGAAAATAAGAGTGCATTTGGTTTCAGGGTGTTGCTATTGTCACTTCAATATATCTATTGTCACTCCTATTATATCAATTTCTTATTTAGTTTGATCAAAATACCCTTATTTTCTTTTAATTATATGAATGGTTAATATAAATTATTTATTAATAATCATAATATGATCAAAATTTATTCTTGCTAATTTATTTAAAAACACATTTAATTCTTAAAAATTAATATTTATCTCAGTTTTAATTTTTACACCGTTACTAGCTATTACAAGCATTGCTAATTAATTTATTGACATACTTATTTTAAATCTAAATATGATTTTAAAATTTTTATACAAAAATTATCTAAACAATATAATATTGAGTGTTTTATGAAAAATTAATAAACAACTTTTTGATGAAAATAAATCATAAATGAAATTAATTATAATAAAGATATACAAATAAATCGTAATGCACAATTACATGCCTTATTTTGTAACATCAAACTATTATATAATTAAAAATTATTAAATAAACAAATAACTTCAGGAGCTTATTTATACTATTATTTGTGTGACTTATCTATGACTCTACTTTTACAATTTGGAAGTCTTCGTCAAATGAGATGGAGTTATGGTGTCTTGCCATTCTTAATTGATTTCTGGTTTTTGGTGGTGATATGATTGATCTTGTGCAATTGAAAACATTTAAGTGTTGTTATTCTAAGTGTTGCTACTATTTATGAGATTGGTAATTTGGATTTTGGGTGCTCAACGATGCTTTTATATTCTAGACAATAATATTGATAGATAACTATTAATGGTTCTAATCAATTCAAAAAAATAAAAATAAAGTTTTTTAGAAAATAATCCAATATATATATATATATTAAGTGATTATATTAAGTATGTTAGCTTGAATACCTTTAATATATAGTTACTATATAAAAATTAAACTAAAATATATATTAAATATTTTTAAATAATTAAATTGACAATAATAACTTTTGATAATGTTATGAAGACTAATAAATAATTTATACTAACCATTCATAAATTGTTTTGTAGCATTGGAGTATTTTCGGAACGGTGATGGATTCTGATATTTTGAGTGGGAAAAGATTTTTTTTATTATTATCATTATTTCTAGAAGAGTAAAAGATGAAGAAGAGCAACGGTACATTTATTCGATTATTCTAATTAACTATTGGAATTCAAAACTTGCCAATAAAGCAAGTATCAACTCTTTTGCTCATTGTCACGCGCATCAGCTTTAACACACTCCATCAATCACTTTATCCCTTACATATGTCCATTTGTTATTAGAGGATACAAGATCTGCAAGGTGCAGATAACAATACCATATTCACATGAGCAAGCACCTATTTTCAATTATCTAAAATTTTCAGAACATTTGGTAACTGATGCAAATATGGAAAGAAAAACGAAAAGCTTTTGCGGACTTGAAACCAAATTACATTTTGATTACGAGACACTAAAGGTGCAGTTTTTTTTGGAACCCATTTTATTTAATGGAATAAATGACATGTATATATATATCACCACACGCATAGAATCCGCCAAAACAGCACTCAGTTAACACTTTTTGGATCATCGTTAGAAATGCGCTATTCCTCAACTTAGCCTCGCTCAACGTTGCCGTTACGTATTCATCTAGATCTCTCCTTCACTCTTGCTTTATTCTTCCTAATCACTATTAATTGCTCTCTCCCTACGCTACCAATATCCAACCATGGCCACAGCATCTTATTCTACAGCTATTGGCAACAACGAAGAGGGTACGTATATGTGTGTGTGTATATATATGTATACGTATATATCAAAATTATCTCGTCCCTTGTAATTGATTTGTGTTTTATATATCTGTGTCTTTTAGTAATTTGATACATCTAGATCTTTTGTTCCCTCTAATTTCAACTGATTCTTGAATTTGATGGATTCACGCACACCAATATATACAGGAAAAATTGTTGAGAAGCCAATTCCAACCGATGAAAACGTCTTGCAAAAGCACGTTGCATTTTTTGACAGGAACCATGACGGGATCATTTATCCATGGGAGACATACCAAGGTTTTCCTTGTTTAGTTTTCTTTTCCCTTTTCGTTCAAATTAGAGTATCATTATTTGTACGTAAAAAAGTAAATATCAGGGTAAACATATGATGGATCTTGTTGCTTATGATTTATGTATGTTGGGATGTTGTCGTCAATTTTTGCAGGGTTTCGTGTAATCGGTTGTGGGGTTTTGTTGTCCACTTTCGCTGCTTTTTTCATCAACTTTGGTCTCAGCCGGAAAACCCGTCCGGTATTTCTCTTGCCTTAAGATTCATTACTTTCAAATCAGAGATTAATATTATTTGATTTTTAGCGATCTTATATAGCTCGGAAATGTATTTACGTAAACCCCCACAAATACAAATGATGGCATTTTCTAATTGAAGAATAGGTTGAATTTAATGTAGGAAAACCGTAGGATTTTTTAATTTGTAACATTTTATCTTTTCTGATTTATGTGTAATTAACCTATACTCACCCAATATGAATGTAAGAAAGTATCAGATTATAATATTTTATTTTAACTGTTATTGGAATGGTTTACCTTTTGCTGCCATGAATGATTCAACCCGTTTCATACTAACTGTTAATTATGATTGTACGTAGGGCAAGTTTCCTTCTCTTTTGTTTCCAATTGAAATTAAAAACATCCATCTCGGCAAACATGGAAGTGACTCTGGTGCCTATGATGCCGAAGGAAGGTACATAGATGTTTTACGTACACATGCCTTATCATATTTGTAACAACTACTTCTTCTAAAGATATAAAAAAAATAAAAAAAAATTAAAGGCTGCGGCTAACGGATTGTTTCAGATTTTATTTTTCCGACTATTCTCACTTTGACACATTAATTTGGTTTACTACTTCTTTGTTTGCTAGAGAACATTTTTGAAAAGAAATAATAACTATCAATGTATGATTTTAAATTGCAGTTGCAATTCCACGACAATACAAAATATCACAAATATATATATATATATATATATATATATATATATATATATATATATATATATATATATATATATATTGCCAATTGCAATTTAAAACTATATAAATGACATAAATAAATTTCGTATGAATCATTTTCTTATTTACTCAAGGCTGTGTCTTTTAGGTTTGTTCCTTCAAAATTCGAAGAAATTTTCAGCAAGCATGCCCGGGAAGACCCAAATGCTTTAACAGGTGAAGAATTGAGGGCTATGCTAAAGGCAAACAGAGAACCTAAAGATTTCACAGGATGGTAACTTACGAATTTTGTCATTAATATAGAACAGAACTAAAATTTATTAGGATTTAATTTTGATGCATAGATAATGTAAACAAAAAGAGTTATATAGTTATCTAATAATGTAATGACACATGAGTAAATATGGTTAATTTATACTATTAGTGCATCAAATTATTAATGTTGATTAATTATTTGCGTATATGAATCTTAAGATGCTACCTTTTGATGCTCAGGATTGGTGCCTTCTCAGAGTGGATGGTCCTATATTATCTTTGCAGAGACAAGAATGGTTTGCTGCACAAAGGAACTATTCAAGCTGTTTATGATGGGAGTTTGTTTGAATGGATGGAAAGGGACCACTTAGAAAAGAAAAAGAAATAAATTAACGTTGATGATTCCTACGGTTTGCACGCACATATGTTTCTTTCAGAATTTCTATAGTGCTTTCTAAGTGTTCTTTTTTTTTTTTTGAAGAATTAAAAAAGTGGAACTTTAATTGGAAGAGATTTATCTTAAAGGTTGTGAGTTTTTAATAGTCCTATGGGTGGATGAACGTGGATGTTATTCTTGGATGTCGATCATGATTTTTTATTTTATCAAGTCATATAGTAAGATTAGATGGATTAATGATGAATGGCAATGATTTCATTTAGTTTGATCCATTAGAGCATCTCCAATGTGTTAGGTCCTAAATTGGATCCTAACTTTGATCCCACCATTTGCCACATGTATAAAGTATCATAGAAAAAAATGATACTAGACCTGGGATTACTCGCTCTAATGGAAAGTTTCAATTTTGATCATATTTATAGTTTCACATACTTGTTATTGATACTAAAAGTAGGATTATAAAAATTAAAAAATATTGAAATTTCAATTTGGGATGGTCCCGGAAAAAAGGGATGAGTCCCAGTCACAGTTTCTTCAATTCACTACAATAGAATCTTCCTAGCATGCCAACCAACGCAAGTTGAGACTGTAGTTGGAACGTGCCGGAGATATGCTCTTAGTTCGTACTTCCTGTTTAAAAGAAACAAGCAGAGTTGAATAGTAGGACATCAATGTCCCCTTTATTTTTTCGGAACTTCAGTGTTCGAAGGCCCATTTACTTAAAGACAGTTGTACACTGTACTGAACGAGGCCCAAAATGATTAGGGATAGGCCCATGATATAGTTACATGTTATGATCCGTTAGTACATTGTCCCGGGTAGAAAACTTGGGATCCAAAATCGAAATTATCCAAATTAGCCGAAACCAAACTCCAGTGACATGACATAGTAAAAAATATTCGTGAGAGTTATTATCGGTATTTGTTAAAATTTAAAAGAGCAAGTACATAAAAAGATTGTAAAAGAAGGAAAATGATTAACACTTGGAATTTAAATTCATCACTGTTACACGAACATGGCTGTAGCATTTAGTTTCTGTTTTTTCCGCAATAGATCTCCTTCTTCTTATTTGCCCATGACGTGTATTCTAATTTTGCATTTCAATAAAGATGTTACACCACTCGTGTTCATACTCCTTTCACATAGAGATCTTTCGAGCCAAATAGCATTATTCTAAAAAGAATTAAGTTGATCACCCATCTATTTTAACGTTTAAAAAAAAATTGATGATAATTGTTTAATATTTTCCATTTGACCTACAAGGTTGTGAAGATGAGGGATGAAAGGGCCAGAGAGAAGAATTTAGCAATCAGAATCAATGGTGGAACCTCCCATTAAAAATTGGGAAACCGATTCTACAAAGTTACGTAATATGCATCAAAGATTAGTAGCTCTTGCAGCTTTTTTTTTAAAAAAAACTTCAAGCGAGGGGTTTGTTTTTGTTTCTTAGCCATCCAACCTTGTGGATCACGTTAGCCAGCCTTTTCTCCTCAATCTTTTGTTCTTGTGCTCTCTCTGACACACTCTCTTTCTATTCATCAAAGTGGACAAATAGTTGGCGGAGCTAACGGTGACATTGCTGCATTCACAAGTCATCACATGCTTCTTCCAGATAAATCACACCCATTTACAAACATTATATGAACATCTATAGTCACAGCCCACAAGGGTTCATTTAGTGCAATCTCTATAACCTACGCTTTTGAAGATCTAAACCCAAGATCAATTTGATGGGGCGTGATTTGGCACTATACGTATGAGTGTGTTGATTCGGGTCCAAAATTGGTTAACTTATGCCCCTATGATTATCGTGGTCGCTGAGCCATACTTCGCTTTTGGAACATGCCATTGCCACGCAACAGAACAAACGTTTCTTTTCTTTTTACCTTTTTTTTTTTGGCCACGGTATATATTAGTATAATACAGTGACTATTTCTTTTAAGGTGAAAAGCTCTTCTAAGAGGATAAAGCTTTGATCACAAGACTTTTTCCATACGCACTGTCAATAATCAAACTTTAACTAAATGTTTAAGGAGCACAACTAACTATCAACTATACTAGATCTCGTAGTTATTTATTTTCTTTTTATATTCATTCTTTTAACTACAAGACCATATCTTTGATTTGTTTATTAAAACATCATGAAATGAGATATACATAATACATGTATGTAAAAGGTTAGGGTTGGATATTTCCGTCAACATTTATTATTTAGAATATATATGATGTAATGTATGCATATTGAGTCCAAGATGGTGAGTCAAAAGATCCTACTTTATTTTTATCAAAAATTGTGAAAACATTTTCTTATAGTGATAACATTACTCTAAAATCACAATGTCGCAATTTTATCAATAAACTATCAAGGAAGATCTTCTCCTAAAACATTGTTATCAGGCCTCTAATGAAAGTCAGCGATCATTATTAATCCATAATTTTCTTATATATATATATTTACCAGAATCTTAAAAAAAATAAATAAGAGGACAGTCGCATCTAGATGTTAGGTAAGATAAAAAAAAATTATACCAAAATTGAACTCCTTGTACCCAAAAAATAATAAAATAATAAAAAAAAGTTTCCTAGGACCATACTTTTTTATTAATGAAAATCCGTCAGGCTTCTCGCTCAATGGAGCAACGATATTACTGTGTTCACTCCCTCTTTCTGTGATATTTGATACCATAAATCTCGAATTCGTTGTTTTATAGTCCTATATATGGAGATTTTTTTTTCGTATACTTAGATAATTTTTAAAAAAATAATTAAAATATAAAAAAATAGTTTTTAGATTTTTTAATTATATATAAAATTTAAGTTTTATAATATATTTTTTAGAATATGAAACAAATACACCCTTAAGTTATAAGCTGTAATTTTTTAAAAATTAATATATAGTTGAAATTATTGATAAAAAAACTTAGAAATTTATGAAATTAATTTTTTTTACAATAAGTTATACGTAATATATTCCTAGTTTGTTTACCCAAAATAAAATAAGAATTCTATATTGTAATAAAGTGGTGGTGCTTTTAACCCATCTAGCCAGATTAACTAGAAGGGTCTAAATTGTGGTTCGGAGATGTGTCAGTTGGTACTAAGGAGATTGTAATTCAGAATATTTCTTCGTAATAAATTCATATCTATTATTGAAAAAAATTAATTCAATTCTTCTAAATGATATATTGATCAATCATCACTCTGAAAATGAAATAGTTTTAAAAATTATTATCAATGCCTATCCTCTAAACATGCCTACAATACATGAAAGGATTAGTCCCTCTAGCAATGTATTCTCAGATGTGTGCGTGCGGTGTATTCCCAGATGTGTGCGTGTGTATGCATCTAATGTCCAACTTTTTAATAGTTGAATAAAGGTAGATAGAAGGTGCTGTCATTACAAGAAAAATAAGTATTTTTGACAATTAAAATGTTAATAAAAATATTATCAAAAAAATAATTTTAATATAAAGTGGTCATTGAAAATACTTATAAACTTTTGTTGATAATTAATACATGTAGAAAATACATCTTTTAGGTATTTTTAAAATATACTAATTATTAATAAAAATTTTGAAATATTTTCAATGGTCATTTTATAATAAAATTATTTTTTTTGAAAACACTTTTATTAACATTTATATTATTGAAAATGTCCATTTTTCATGTATTGTGTAGTGTGGTAGCAAACGGTCCAAAGACCAATCTTTTGTGTAATTACATCTAAATCCCGATCCTAGCATCTTATAAATCTACCAAATCTGAAAAACGTACCCATTGCATCAAATAAAGAACCTTGGCGACCAGACTTAACCTGAAAGAGGATTCATTGCTCATGACAGATTCCTTTCTTCCGCTTTCGGCCACCGCTTGGAGAAACGTAACATAAATGAATGCAACCTTCAGATTCTTCTACGTTTGGTCTAAGAGAACCAATCCTTCCCTCCAACTATAATTTATGTCAAATATAATTTATATTAAAAAAAATCCAAGGTGGCAAATTTAATTTTATATCCGAATCATATATTAGGTGAGTTAATCCAGTCACAATACTACAAATATATATTGGTACTTGATTTACGCATCATAATATATTGGCACTTGATTAAAGAAATACTTAGGCCTAATTTCATTTTTCGGTTTTCAGTTTTTGTTTTTAAGTTTTTGGATTTTACGAAGGAAATACTGAAAGCTGGAATTTGCAGGGGCTGTTTGGTTTCAGTTTTCAATTATCAGTTTTTCAATTTCTAGAACTTTTGTGAAAGAAATACTGAAAATTGGAAATAAAAACTGAAAATTGAAATTTGTGGTTTTCAGAATTCTCAATATTTTTTTCATAAAATCTAAAGAACTAAAAAACTGAAAATTGAAAACTCAAATCAAACAGACTTGTAGTTTTCAAATATTCATTATTCCTTCACAAAATCTAGAAAACTAAAAAATTGAAAATTGAAAACTCAAATCAAACAGACTTGTAGTTTTCAAATATTAATTATTTCCTTCACAAAATCTAAAAAACTAAAAAAACTAAAAATAAAAATTAGAAACTGAAAATCAAAACCAAACATACGCTTTAGTCTTCTAAAATAATCCGTTGATGATCATCGTCCACTTCATAATGATCCCAATAAAAGATCGAGAGTGCATCTTAAGATTGTGGTAGGCTCCAGATGTCGGGTCTTAAATGTGAGAGGATGTTTTAATTAGGACTTATAATGTTTAAGAATGTAGCTAAAGAAAAAGGAGGGCGTCTCCTTCAAGAAACATGGGAAAACCATTGTGCCCAAGGCTCCGATTTTGATTTGTGATTCTAATTTTGATGATGATGGCCGTAAGAATGATGAGCTTAAGGATTATCTTGAGGCGCAACATGGCATCTGGGGAAGTGCCTAAGATTATGCACAATTAATGAGGAAGGAGTTTTTGATGCCTTGATGAAAAATTAGAAGTCGGGTTTTGGTCAGCAAGTCTTATGCAAGTAAGAGGTCAGGGCATGTTTACTTTGCTAGAAATAGTTTTCAGTTTTTGTGAAGGAAAAACTGAAAATTGTTTTCGCAAAGCAAATAAATAAGCCCTAGATATTCTTTTTTTTTTTTTGTCCTTTTCTTGTTTTCTTGTTTTGCCGTCTCGTTTCCTAGACCCTTTTTGCTGTTTCCGAAGGTATATCGCTTTTTAGTTGTTCTAGCTTTATTTAATTATTGGAGAAAAAAAACCTCCTTCGAGATAAAATATAAAAGTAAAATTAATTAGACTCAATTGATTATAAATGTTATTTTAATTATAAAGAATGTGAAGCCATAAGCAAACTCTTCAGGTTCGAGACCTGAATGAAGAGAAATATATAGCCGGTGGTTAATTTAGAGGTGGCAGAAGGATTGACATCTATGATATTGTTGTTAGTGATGTTACAACCCCTTATTATTGGTAATTTTAGATTGTTTTATTATAAAAATTTTGATATCATGTTATGAATTATTTCTTCAAAAATAAAAATTCAAAATACTGAATATATGTGAATGATTTTATATCTAGCTAACATCAATCAAATTCCTTGCTGGGGAGCAATTGATCAATCAAGTATGGCTGGGGAGAGCAAAACTGTGCATAAAGATTATAGGGACTCTTTTTTATGTCTGGAAGTAGAGTTGCACATGGCAGTAGAGTCACCCCATCCCTCCCTTGTGTATTTATGGATTATCTATGCTTTTAGCATTCAATAAATATATGTTCGCACTCTTTATTTTTTTGGGTCGTTGCCAAAATCATTACTTGAAAAATGAAACACATACCAAACTCTATATTATCATGTCTCAATAACACCTAACAATTAAAAAATATATTCTTTAAAATCTGGACGAGAACTTAATCAAGGTGGGTGTGGTAACTGGCAAGTCCCTGTCATCATTATTATCCACAGCAATATCGCTTTTGGATTTTGAATTCTGGGGTCAAACTCAACTGCGCAACGAAACATCTTAGCAACAACTGAAATTGACCTCGTCTAATAGTGGACATCTTGGGAATTTTAATGCCAGACAGGTAACGTAATACATTCAACTTATAATCATAGTTTTGCTGTTTTTCAGTGGGTTCGGTATATGCGATCTGGACTATGAAATCAGCATATGCATCGTCGGTTAGACCCATCTATTCTGCATTTTAATTTTCCCAATTATTGACTCTTCATCAACCCAACAACTACAAGACCCATAAAATAAAGACTTAAACTCTGAGCAATCATATTGATAAACTAATTTCCTTCTAGCTGCTCATGTTATGTTAAGGATTGCACGTGCGAATTTCATGGCTTTAATATATATTTCCTGTTTCTGAACTCGATCCCAATTAAAGTACAATGACTACTAGAGGCTTTTCGCTTGAGACAATCATCGAATAATGATTTGGGTTTAATTTTGATTTTTTTAAGTCAATGAAATATTTCGAAGTATTTTTGTAATTGTTTTCTTGAGTTTAGACAAGTGTTCTTCACAAATTATTTTAAAATTTTTAAAATGTTAACACTCGTTGATCGTTGATTCAATTGGTAAAATCAAATAATAATATACCTACAATGATGTTGCATTGCTTTTTTGGGTCTTTAACGTATCTATACAATACACACATATAAATTATTCTACAAATCTAAACTATGCCTTTATGGGGGAAAAAAACTAGTTATTTGATGGCTATACAAAATTGGGTTGTATAATTACTGAATCAATAGGACGGAAGAAAAAAGAAGACAAAAGTACAATTATTAAAAAACGTAAAAGAGATGGTACACCACGTTTGTAGGCTTCTCTAGCACTTTTTAAAACATGAGATAAGAACCAAAGTAAATGCCACACGTTGTAGAATCCATGGTAAACTGTATTTGCTTGTTTTAGTTGTACACTGTATTTGCTCGATGTGGAGCACGCGCGGCCCAACTACTTGGTGCCTTTGGAATTGGCAACCAATAATAATGCTCATGTCCATTTCAAAATTTACTTTATCTAAAAATAATTATTTATTTTAAAAGTTTACATAGTATTAATTATTTATAACTAATAATACTCTTAATAAATATTATTAACTCATTAATAAAAGAGGTAAAAGAAAGTTGAAGAATAAAAAAAAAAGGAATGACAAATTAATAAACTATTCATGATTTTTAGTAACATTGATAATTTATCAATCATTTTCTTAATTCTAATAAGTATTTAGAACTAGATAATTATTAAAGAATGAAAAGAGTAATAATAAGGGTTTATTTTATGGGTGCTAGTTAAGAATTTAAACAAGTTAATTTTTTTTTATTGGGAAATATGAAACTTAAGTTTTCAAATGTGAAATTTATTATAAATTTTTTTTATCGTACATGAAAAAATTTATAAATTTGTATTTTTTGGAATCTTTAACCACCAGGACACTAATGAAAAAAACTCTTAATAATAATAATAATAATAATAGTATGATTTTTCCTTTGATACTAGTTAGGGGTATATGAGGGACAGGTTGGACTAAATTCCAACCTCGCTTGATTTTTAGATCGGGTCATTTTTCTTAAAATTCGAATCTAACCCAATAATGACCGAATAAATGATTGGATCAAACTAGGTCAGTTTGACTTTTAAATAGCCTATAAAGATTTTAATATTATAGGTACATAGTAAAGTTATAAAATTTTATAAGTAAGAAATAAAATTTAAGATATATTTTGAGATACTTATTTTAAAATAAATCATCTGATTATAAAAATAATATCAAGTTATTCAAAATGTATTAATTTAAATATAAACTCTTATAATATATCATTAACTATTATAAAAAAAACTATAAAAGAAAATTTGACTTCGAGCCGAGTCAGATCAATCCGAAACATGACATGAACCCGACCCAAAAAGCACACTGGATCAAATCTAGGGACTCAAATCTAACCCAATAAACTTTGGGTCAAGTCAGATTAGCAGGTCAGGCTGGGTCTTGAAAACCCTCTAATACTGGTAATGGACTCACCATTATAATGAAAGCCCAAACCAAACTTTGACCTCCAAAAGAGCAGAAAATATTGTGTGGTAAATTATAAGACGAACCTCAAAATTTGAGGTCCATTATAAATTTTTTATTATTAATCATTGAATAATTATTATTTTTATTGGATGATTTAATTTAATGGTTAATAAAATGGAGTCTATGCTAGAATAAAAAATAAGAGGTCTACCATAAAATTCACTTTGTAGTGTGTAATAGTAAGCCCCCAAAATAAAAAAGTAATAGGGTCTCCATCAATACGTTGGCAGGCAGTGGGACCTGCAGCGCTTAGCTTGAAAATAAGTCATGAAAATAAAAAATTTAAAAATAAAATATTTTTTCAATCAAATAGACAAATACAATTTTTCAGTTAACTAAAAAAAAAAGTTATTTGTTTACCGCAATTCTGCAAACAGGATGGATGATATAACTCCCAACGACTTTAGACCACCCATTTCTCTTGCCTTCTCATTTTCTTCTTCACCACATCTTATCAATTAATTATAATTTTATATCCTCATTCATTCAAATGTTATTATATGTATACTTTTTAAAATGAGAAAATAAGAATTAAAATTATTTGATCGGTGTGACAACATTTAAATAAAAAAAATTAATATTAGTACATTAAAATTAAATATTTTTATTATATAATTTATATTGATTTTTTGTTAACTATATATTTTCATTTTTATTTTTATTATCTATTATATAATGAGTTCAATTTCTGTTTATTGATAGTATAAAATTATTTTTATATTATTAATTAATAGAAATTTAAAAAAGTACTAAATTATTGTGGATGGTTATTGTTAGAAACAAAGAGTGAAAAATAAAGCCACAGGAAAACACTGAATAGTTTACTGTATTTCTAAATGTGCATTAAAAAAAAAATGCTGCCCAATGCATGAGAGTCCTACTAAGTATAAGTTTGGGTAGGGGTAGATATATACAGTCTTACTCCCAATTTGTAGAAAAACAGGTTTCTAACTCTGGATTATTTATAGAAAAGCAACGCCTAATTAGATGCCTATAGAAATAAATACAAAATATGATACAAATCAATTTACAATCAATTATATCATACTCCCACCCTAATCATATCATATCGTAGCGATTATCACAATGGGTAATTACTCAATATGATTTAGAGTTTTTTTTTTTAAGTTTTATTAATTAACAATATAAAATAATTTTATATTTTCAGTGCATAGAAATTAAACCTTACATAATATAGAAGTTGTTTCTCTAAAATTGTTACGTGATATTTTCATAAATTTTGATTTTTATTTTTTGTAAAATTAATTTCTAAATATATTAACATTTTAGATTTCAATTAAACACAAATTCAAAAATGCGTCAATTATAGAAAAAAATGTTTTTTTTTGTATGATCTAACGTTTGATTTTGAGAGAACATGCCAACAATATACATAAGAATTGTCCAAAAGCTCATAATACTCTTATAATTTGTGTACTTTTTAATTTTAAAATTTTCAATTTGATATCAATTTTATTCTAATAAAATTTTTGACATTAATTTAGTTATTTTTTTATTTCAACATTAATTTGGTTAATTTTTTTGGATTTCTAATTTGATTTAATGACTAAATTAATATAAAAAAAAAATATTAGAAATAAATTAATGTTGAAATAAAAAATATTATGACTAAATTGATGTTAAAAAATTTTCTGAGAATCAAATTAATATCAAACAAAAACAATGGTAGGAGAAAAAGATTGTTTGCTTTGAATCATTATAAATACTTAAGTACCTAGAAGTATTTATCTAAGGGCAAGAAGTTTTGGGGAAAAAAAATCCCATGTGGGTATCTAAAAATTTTTAAAGAGAATTTCTAGGAATTAAGTATATGCATATATAGTGAATTAGTATAAGGTGGATTCTCACTTATAGTTGATGGTCAATGTCATCTACTGAAGTTGCAATTAACCACATTTTTAAATTATGGTTAAATGAAATTAATCTGTATGGCTAAACAGCCACACACAAATAGCCACACACACTATTCTCTGCTTGTCCCCCAACCTCCACTACCTTCCCTAGGGTCTTCTCCATACAACATCACCAACAACACCACACCTTTAGATTTGTGGTAGAGGCCACACAATCAACCACCACCAAACTCCCACTATACCTATTACCACATTCCCTAGCACCATAACCAGTACATCCACATCCACATCCATTAGCAACAACAATACAACCAACACCATAACCAACACACCTACATTAACCCCCAAATTCACCACCACTTCACACACTAGTAATTACCCAATTAGTACACACAACATTGAAAACAACAGCAGCAACAACTATAGCAAAGGAAAAAGAAGAACAATAATAACCACCAACATAACTCTCAACCTCACCGTCTTGATGGTTTCGCCGTTGAAGTAGAAGGAGAAGGAGTGCACCAAGCTCCACGAGCATCACTTCCGTGCCATCACAAGCCGCATGTTTGCTGGCCTCAACTGGTACGCAACTTCCCTCTGTCGGCGCGTGCTGACATGAACGATGTACTTGTTGCCTTTGCACATGAGGCTAGTTGGGTCGTCGAAGCTGACATCAGTTACTGGAGCTTAGTGCAATTACTGAAGCACCCACAGACCCCATCGTCTCCGATCTGATCGGCGATACCCTACCTCGCGGAGGTGCCGTCATTCTCATTTCCTGATTTTTCAATTCCAATTGCAAGTCTATATATTCTGATTCCAATTTCAATTTCGATTCTGTTAAGCTCTTAATTATGATATATGATGGTATGGTCTTCGAATTGTAAAGAGAGAAAGTGAATTGAGGGTATAAATGAAGAAGAAGAAAAAGAAGAAGAAGATGCAGAGACGGAGTCCTCCCAAGCACCGGCACAATGGGACCTTGCCGCTGCCTCTCAGCTTGGATTGGAGCCCTTTACCTCGAAATGGGTTAGATTCTCTGTATTTCTCGTGTGATTTTAGCTTTTTATTCACACAATTGTGCAATTTTGTATATTTGGATTCCATGGTGATGGTGATGGCGGAGATGAGGGAGTGGTGGCAGAGGTGGTGGAGAGAAGAGTATGTATGGCTGTTTAGTTACATGTTTAATTTTGTTTAACCACATTTTAGAAATGTGGTTAATTGCAACTATAACAAATGACATTGACCATCAACCGTAGGGGAGTTGTCACCTTAGTATAAATAGTATAGATGTGGGGTCCAATTGAAAATGTGAAAATGTAAAAGTCATGAAACATGGAATTTAATGCACTTAGTGAAATTGGATGGGGTAGTGCATGAATGAGATTTTCTTCATGGCCTAATGGTTATAGGTCGCTGAAGAAGGTTGTGAATTTTCAAAATTTTCAACCTGTAGTGCTGAAACTTTGCAGTGCTTTCACACTACATGTAGCTTCTATAAATAGAAGATAAATTCATTTATGCGACACACACCAAGTAGCAGAGGATAAGAGCTATATAGTAAGAGAAATTCACTAAGAGTTTGTTATTCTCTAAGAGTGGGAGGGAAAATAGAAGGTATGAATAAATCTCAAAGAGTGTATTGTGAGGGTAAATACACTCAGAATATATTTTTTATATCATTTCTATTACTCCTTAATTCTTCAAAGTTGTAATATTTGAATAGAAGAGTTCTCACCAAGAAACACTATATTTACCTCTTTGATTGCAGAGTGTGGAAATTATATTTTCTAATTATTCAGAACATAGTGAAATATTTTTTGGAGTCTGTCCTGTGATTTTTCTTTCGATATTTGAGAGTTTCCACATTAAAATTTGATGTCCATTTTCTTTTCATTTTGCACATTTTTGTTATCACTGCATTGCACTGATTGATAGATTTAATTTTATCAGATTTATTTTGGTGCATATTGCCACACATTGACTCATTTAATTACACTGTGAATCAGCCTTGAGCCCAACAAGTGGTATTTGAGCTCAAGATTGTGCTGTATAAATTAAATGGTGGAAAATAAGGGTACATGATCAAGCTGACAGTTGGAAATTACTTCATTTGGAAGACAAAAATGGAAAATATACTTTTCTACAAAAGATATGTATGATCTTGTAGAGAAGGGAAATGCAAAGCCGGAAGATATGACTAAAAAAAATTGGAAAAAGATGTACTGAAAGGCCATTGAATTAATTAGGGAATGGGTGGATATTAATGTATTCCACCATATAGTCACAGAGACGAATGCCCATACTCTGTGGAAGAATTTACAAGATCTTTATGCGAGAAAAGATTGCACAAAATAAACTTTTTGCAATTAGGAAGTTAATGAATCTTATGTACAAAGATGGAAGATCTATTGCTGAGCACTTGTATGACTTCCAAAATATAATGAATCAATTGAGTACCATGAAAATAGTGTTGGATGATGAATTACAAGCACTATTACCTTTGAGTTCCTTGCTGGATAATTGAGAGATATTGGTGATGTCACTAAGCAACTCTACTTTAAATGGAAAACTGTCCTTAGCCCAAGTCAAGGAAAATATGTTAAACAAAGAATGCCACAGAGGGGGGAGAGGTTCATGACCATGGGGTTGATGATGAGCCAACAATTGATAATGTTGGAGATGGAGAAGGTGTTGAGCAAAAGGAGCAAGCTCGTACAACACAGCTCAGAAGATCTAATAGAAAGTGACATCCATCCAGTAAGTACCCTAGTTCAGAGTATGTCTTTCTAACTGATGAAGAGGAGGCAAAGAGTTTTGAATAAGTTCAAACTCATAAGGATAAAGTTCAGTGCATCAAAGCCATGCAAGAAGAGATGAGTTCCTTGCAGAAGAACGATACTTATGAGCTAGTAAAACTCCCTAAAGACAACAAAGCCTTGAAGAATAAAAAAGTGTTCAAACTGAAGAAATATGACTATAAGCTAGTAAAGTATAAGGCTCGCTTAGTTGTAAAAGGCTTTGGTCAAAAGTGATGAATAGATTTTGATGAGTTTTCCTCTCTAGTTGTCAAAATGAATTCTATTTGAGTTTTACTCAGATTGACGGCTAGCTTGGATTTGGAGCTTGAGCAGTTAAAGATGAAGACTATGTTTTTACATGATAATTTGGAGGAAGAGATCTACATGGATCAACTAGAAGGATTTGAGGAGGCTGGAAAGGAGCACATGGTGTGGGGATTGAAGAAGAGCTTGTATGAATTGAAGTAGGCTCCTAGACACTAGTGTAAGAAGTTTGACTCATTCATGGTTAGTCATGGATATACTAGGGCAGATGCAGATCATTGTATCTATGTCAAAACATTTCCAGGTGATAAGCTTATCATTTTTCTATTGTATGTAGATGATATGCTGATAATAGGACAGGATGCAAAAATGATTGGTTTGAAAAAAGAGCTAACGAAGTCCTTTGATATGAAAGACCAAAGCTCTACAAAGCAAATTCTGGGTATGCAGATTTTACAAGACCGAGTTGCTAAAGAGCTTTGGTTGTCACAAGAAAGATATGTGAAGCGGGTTCTAGGCAAGTTCAATATGAAGAATGCTAAAGTAATTAGTATATTGTTGGCCAATCATTTTAAACTCAGCAAAAAGAGTTATCCCACTGCTAATGAAGAAAACAAAGTTAGATTGTTATTCCTTACTCCGTTGCAGTTGTGAGTTTGATGCATGCTATAGTATATACTCGACCAGATATTGCTCATGCAGTTGGAGTTGTTAGCAAGTTCCTTTCCAATCCTTGTAGAGACCATTGGAAAGCTGTAAAGTGGATCTTGAGATATCTGAATGGTAGTTCAAGAATGTGCTTAAGCTATAGATGACCAAAGCCAGTTTTGGAAGGCTATGCAGATGCTAATATGGCATGTGATCTGGATGGCAGGATATCTACTTTCGGATTTGTGTTTACTTTTGTAGGTAGAGCTATGTCTTGACAGTCAAAATTGCGAAAGTGTGTTGCTTTGTCCATTACTGAAACAGGATATATTTCTATGACTGAAGTTGGGAAAGAAATGCTTTGGTTGAAAATATTCCTTGAATAATTGGAATGAAGCAGAATAGGTTCGTTATCCATTGCAACAGTCAGAGTACTTTGGATTTGAGCACGAATGCGATGTATTACTTGCACACAAAACACATTGATGTCAAGTACATTGGCTATGTTAAACAGTAGAAGAAAAATAATTAAAGCAGGAAAAGATTCACACTGATGAAAATCCTGTAAATATGATGACAAAAGTTGTAGCATGAGATAAGCTTCAACTTTGTGTCGAATTGATTAGCATGAATCCTAAATGACTTATTCCAAATCATTTCCCTATTAGTTGGAAGGGGAGAATTGTGGGGTCCAACCGAAATGTGAAAAGGTAAAAGCCATGAAACATGGAATTTAATGCACACAGTAAATTGGTTAGGGAAATGTATGAATGAAATTTTTGTCATTGCCTAATGGTTATAGGTTGATAAAAAAGAATGTGAATTTTCAAATTTTTCAACCCACAGTGCCAAAACTTTGCAGTGCTTTCACACTGCATGTAGCTTCTATTTTTATTCAACAAATGCCAAGTAAAGGAGCACAAGAACTACATAGTAAAAAAAAATACAATGAGAGTGTGTTATTCTCTGAGAGAGAGGAAAAATAGAAAGTGTGAGTAAATCCCAGAGAGTTTAAGGTGTGGGTAAATATGTAATACTCTAGTTTGAATAAAAAAAAAAGGTTAAAAAAAATTCTTGAACAAGGAAGGGTGCCAGTTATCTTTATCTATCGTTCAAAGTCCTGAATTTCACTAAGTCTAAATCCTATAAGCCCTTAGAGGGCTATATAATAGAAGCACTTTCTTGGGATCAAAAGTCCCGATAATTGTTCCTAAGAGGAAAACAAGTTAAAGGATGATTTTTAATGAATTTTATGAAATTTTTAAACACTTTATTTTTAGCCACAAGTTTATAAAATCTTAAGAAATCCCATATTTGAACTAAAACCCAAAATTTGGATTTTTACTTGTTAGGATTTTAATTTTTTTTTTATATGTTTATTTGAATCCAAATTGGGGGTACTTCTTTATTTATATTTATATTTTAAAGTTAATGGAGAATAAAACAAATGAGAACGTTAACTTATATAAATAAGTGAGTATAGAGACAACCCAACCAAACACACACCAATATCTGAATTATAGTACAAAAATATGAGAAAAACCACTTATTAAGCGCTACAGCGCTCCTAGAACAGTAAGACAGTGCCAATTAATAAAATTATGTGCTCTAGTGAGTGCTGCAATACTAAATGATTGTAGAGCTCAAAATTTCAATAAAAACCCTATTTCGGGATCCAAACACATCAAAACATGACCCCTCCCCCTAAAAATGCAAGAAACTTTGCTCTCTACCCCAAATTCACTCCCAAGCTCCATTTTCTCTTAAAATCAACTTCAATCTTGCATTTTCAAGGCTTTAAAATATGTTGTTCTAGTGATTTTACTTCTATTCATTTCATTTTTCCTTATTTTTTAGGGTTGGCATGGAGTTTTCCATACCTCTCAAGGAGGTAAAGTCTTTTCAATATGTTAGAGTTAGATTTGAGCTATATAGAGGTTTTAGCAGTTAATATAGAGTTCTGTTGATTCCTTAGTAAATACTGGTGCAATTCCTACTCCGAGGAACTCTGTAAGTGTAGGATCCTCATCTTCTACCACTCCAGGTAAGTGGATTTGCATTTGTAACTTTTATTAATTATTATATCTATTTTTACCTAAAACATGAGATTATATATGATTTTAGAGTTTACTTTGTGAACTACTGAGATTTTTGTAAAATACCGTGTTATCAACTATTGGTTTGAATAGGAAAATATGTTTTCTTGAAAACCATGGGATATCCATTGTTAAGGCTGAATTTTATATAATTGTACTCTGAATTTAATTGTTTAGAGCTAATTATATGATTATATGATTTTGGTACTCTATATATATATATAAAGAGAGATTTTGAACTCTAGGATAGAAGACTTTATGAATGATAGAGAACAGAATGAGATTTCTTGTTGAGCTAGCAGTAACTATAGAGAAACAGGCTGTGTGTTAACGGCCGTTAATCCGTTAACCTTAGTATCAAGTAGCCTAGAGCTAGAGGTAATAGAGAATTTATTGCTGCACTAGGGATGGCAATATGTAATGCCCATATGTGACTAAAGAATTATATTCAGAGTTTTGTTACGTCACAACTATTGTGCGTAATTAAAGCAGAGATTACTAGAGTACTGTTAGGCCAGTTTATAAAAAGCTAAGATCTGATACTTAATTATAATTGTGAAATGCTTGGATACTTTACTACTGTCACTATTATTTTGGTGTTGTGTATTTTCTGTTGGTGTCCCATGAAGGTGGTTCCAAGTAAGGATTCACTCACTGAGTTTTGATTACAAAACTCACCCCTCCATTTCTTGTCATATTTTATAAATATTGTATCTGCTGAGGGTACTTCCACACCATTTTCTTCCAAGCAGAGTTAGATTTTAGTTGTTGAGCTTATTAAGTGAGGTGTCTAGTATTTTGCTCTAAACGTGCTCCAGTATATTACAGGCAAGATCTCAGACTGTAGAGCATGGTTACATTTTGCATGGTCTTGTATATTAGAATATTACTTTGGACTGTATAATTTATAGTTTTCATAGACACTTTCTATATAAAGAACTTCATGCATATTTCATGATATTATAATAGTAGCCTTTGAATCAAACTAAGAGACTTTAGTTTTATGAATATGATGTCAATAGCAGATGATTTGTATGTAGAGATAGAATTACTTTATGGATTTTTCATAATTCTAATGTGCATATAGAGATAATACAGGTCACGACACTTGCGTGGGAATGAGATTTCTCACGTGCTGGTCATGTGTCTAAGTCAAGTGACAAAATACACCAAGAATATTTTTGGATATTATTTCTATTACTCCTTAGTACTATAAAATTGTAGTATTTGAACAAAATAGTTCTCATTGGAAAACACTATATTAATCTCTTGAGTTGGAGAGTGTGGAAATTATATTTTTGTAATTATTCTGAATATAGTGAAATATTTTTTTTGAAGTTTGTCCTATAGTTTTTCCTTCGGTATTTTGCAGTTTTCACGTTAAAATTTGGTGTTCATTTTCTTTTAGCTTTGCACATATTTATTATCACCGCGCTATGCCGATTGGTTGATTTAATTCTATCAGATTTATTTTGATACTCATTATCATATAATGGTATAATTTAATTATACTGTGAATCAGTCCCTAAGCCCAGTAATAAGGATTTCATATGACCAAGACATAGAAGAAAGATCATGGCCTATAC
Organism: Dalbergia cultrata; assembly: GCA_031216105.1. Classification (NCBI taxonomy): domain Eukaryota; kingdom Viridiplantae; phylum Streptophyta; class Magnoliopsida; order Fabales; family Fabaceae; genus Dalbergia; species Dalbergia cultrata. The sequence continues at coordinate 46,854,900 of CM062352.1, forward strand.
AAAGCGTTCATGTATAGACACATTCTTGAGTACAAATTTTCATATTTCTCAAATGTATATAAAAGTAATAAGTAAATCTGAATATTTTTACACATAAACAAAATAAAATTGAGTTACATAACTGTTGAATTTTAAATATTTATCCTTTCTGTACTTTACAAAATTATATGTTTGTGTTTATTTGTTTTGCGTTAAAAGTTTTCAATATATAGATTTCTTGATTATCAATTATTTTAAACAAATAGTTAATTTAAATATAAATTAAATATTTATCAATTGAACAAAAATATTTTAATTAATAAACATAACATATAAAAAACCATTAAACACACAAGTTAAGTAATTTGTTTATCATAATTTTATGGTAGGCAAACTAATTAGTGGCGCCGAATTGACCTGTACAAGTCACGATTTTAAAAACCAGTGAGTTTATTCAACACACATCCAATAGGAGTTAGTTTAATGGAAGTGTATTAAGTCATCTGTGGACTAACGTAATTTAACAGGAAGGTTGGGTATTTAAAACCTGGGGAGCTCTCATAGGGGGGAGTTATAGAAAATTCTTCACGCCTAATCTTTTTAGTAGATATAGAAAAATGACATGAGACCATGGAGAGACTAACAATATAATGTTTGTCATGCCTTCTCTATTCAATGTTTTTATTTTTATTTTTATGTGTATTTGATTTTAAATTAGTGAACAAATTAAAACATAGTTGACACCACTAAATGATTTTGTCTATGGTAGACCAAATAAAGTATAGTATACTATACATCATACATTTAACCATATTTATATAGTTAAATTCATTCCTGATATATGGGATACCACACTAAATCTAATATATCATAGCCTTTATCTTACTGCATAAAATCAGTGGCACAATTTGATAGGAATTTATGGCAAGAATAAAATAAGAAATAAACAAAAATATATATTAATTTTCAAGCAAAAGTTAAGTCATGAGATAGCTCATTTTTTCAAACAGGCTGTCCTATGCATTTGTAAGTTCTTATTATAGTGAAATAAGTTGATACCTTAAATCAAATAGAAAAATAAGAATTTTAAAAGAGTTATGTTATTATAATTAACATTTTAAACATTAAATATAATATTTCTTTTATATAAAAAATACTCATTGTTGTTATCTCGATGCATGTGTTTAATTTATATAATATTCTACTTATAATTAACATTAGCTAGTTATTAAAAGCATTGACTTTCTTTTAGTGTTACTGATTTTAAAATTGATTCTTAGGGAAAAGTTCTTAATTTTTTTTTTTTTGGTTATGGGCAGAAATTAACGACAGCAATCAACAGGACACATTTATTAAATCTATTGTCCCTTTTTGGATGCAAAATCTATTGACCCATCAAGTAAGTTTATTGTGAAGAATTAATAAAAAATTCTTTGTATGGAATTTGAATTCCTTGTGTGTAATCAATAAAAAATATTGATTTTAGTACACGAATTTTACGGTGTTATTAACCATATTATTCTATACTTGTGGTTTTTGAAATAGTAAAGATAAAAGTCAAATACTCATGTTATTATGATCATACATAATTAAATAATCATATAGAAAAATATATTGAGGATGTAGTTGGAAAAAACCGTGAAATTAAAATTATTCTAATAATCAATTATGTAAAACATAATTTATATTTGAATGTAACAACTTAAAGTAATTTTAAAAAAAATGGATTTTGTCCGGGTTGTATAAAAGAAGGAATTGATTTTGATGAATTGACAATATAAAAGAAGTTTGCATATTTATCCAATTATATTATTTTATTTATAAGACTTTTAAGATAGTGAATGGTTCAATTGAACACTTTTACTGATATGACAATACATAATTGAATGTTTGTATATAAATTTTTCAAATTGATTGTGCATATAAACTAAATCATAAAAATAATTTTATATAGTAAATCACTAAAAAAATAGGAAATAATATTATATAATATTCAATGTTAGGATTCTTTTACTAATTGTATCATAATTATAAAACAACTAACTTCTGCATATAATTTAAAACTTTATAAAGTTACTTGCAATTATAATATGCTTTTCAATTAAATTATTAGATAAGACCTAAGTATTTTCCTAGTCCTTCGAAAATAAATGAGTTTTGATTTTGGTCACTGAATTTTTTTTATATTTAATTTTGATCCAAACATTTCGAGAGTTATTTGATTTTGGTCCTTGAAGTTAGTATATCTCTATTAAATGCTAAGCTAACTGACAAAAAAAATCACATTATCTAAGGCACAATATAATTCTGTGTCAAAATTTTGACCAAATAATCCATTAAACTCAACCTATTAAATCATCTTATCGGATCCAATAACTTATTTTATAATAGAATTTTGATATATATGATTATAATATGCCACATATTATTGATAACTACTGCATATGATTTGATAATGTGACTTTCTGTTAAATAATTTTGAAAATATTTAAATCAAAATAAAAAAATATTTAAGAATTAAAATTAAAACTCATTTATTTTTCAAGGATAAAAATATATTTAACCGTAGTTTTTATTATAATTCATTTTTCATTCGGTAAACCTAATGGATTCTTTATAAACGGGCTTTTTAATGTATGAAAAAGTTGTTTTCAAACATGTATTATACATCCAAAGTTAATTTCTTAGTAAACATATATGAATTTAATATAAATATATTGATAATATAAATCTTTTTATACTATATAAATAACTATGTAAAAGAATTTTTATATTATCAGTGTGTTAAAATTAAACTTATTTTATATTTTTAATTTTTATTTTCTGTATATTTTATTTATTTTCTTCTCGAAGAATTAATCTCCCCATCATTTTATTTGGAGCCAAAGGTTACCTTAGCGACAACGACTTAGAACACTCAATTATCATATCATTAAATTGTTTTTTAAAAAAAAGACTCCCTTTTTCCTGAAATAAAAAAAAAAAGTCATGGGGAAGGAAGAGAAAAAATGATAATTGAAAAATGCTAGAGGAATAAACTTTATCCTCTCACAAAACACAAATCGATGACCACATGAAAATTACAAATCAAATCAAATAAAAAGGAAAAAATAAAAAACAACAATGGAAAAAAGGTGGACCACTTAAAGCGCAAAAAAGGGAAAAAGCAATAACAATGGACACATGTCCATTTTCTAACATATGTCCAAATCTCTTCTCAGAAGGGTTTGCTACAAAAGAGTGAGGGGTCCACGTGGCACTTCCTCAGTAATCCAATGAGAACATAGGAGAGGTTGGGGGTTAAGGATGTTTGTGGGGTTTTGGGTAGAGGGTGACCTGCTATTGCCGGTATACATATGCCCTTTAACTAGCTTATCCGGTTGTGTGGCCAAAAACTAGAAAGAAGATATAATAAAAGGGTTTAAGGCTTAAAACTCTTTTCTATCTCTTCTGTTCATTCTATCTATTCTATCAACTTATTATTTTTTCTTTTAAGTCTGAAAAAAAATTAAAAAATGAAAACTTGAAGGTGGGGGAGAGAGAAAAAGAAAAAAACAAAGGAAAAACAGGGGAAGAAAAACAGAGCTTTCTGGTGATTCTGGATTTCAAATTCCCTTAGATCTCTTTTGGCATTTGTGGGGCAGTTCTCGGGTTTTGAATTTTCTTTCGTCACTCAAAGTTGGTGCATTTTTCATTGTGGTGATGGTTTTCCTATCAAATTTCGTTACTTGATCGAAATTGAAGAGGTGAGTTATGAATTATGGTGTTAGAAGTTCTGTTTCTGAATTTTGTATCTGCTTCTTCTTGTCCTTCTCCCTGTGATCTCGTGGTTTCTGTGTGGATTTTTTTTTCTTTTTTGCCTGATTCTGCATATCTTGTGATTGAATTTTGGAGATGCAGGATCATGGCAGTTTGCGGCACAATTTTTGTTTTGATGATTTTTTTTTTTAAATTCTTTTTTGAAAATTTTTCGATTGGAATTGGGAGGTTGAGATCCGATCGTGGAAGTTAGTCCGTAATTGGAAGACGATTGGAACTGGGCTTTTATTCATTTTCAATTCCGAAGTTTTGATTTTGAGTTTGTGGGCATTTTTTGTTTGGTTGAAATTTTGGGGTTTATTCATCAGGTTGTTGATTTGGTCTGAAATTTTGCAGTTTATGGAGCATAGTACTAACGTTGAAAATCAGAATTGGGTAGTTTAGCATTGATCTCGCACAATTTAATGTTCATCAATTGGAAATAGTCTAGTAACATTTCCTGGTTTTGATTGTGTTGACTTTTATTTTATGGTCCCTCCTCCATTTAAAGTGTGTGAATTTTTTTTTTAAAAAAATTTCTGGTTTTTATTCATGAATTTAAATGGAAGTCCTTATTTATGAAATCTGATTTGTTGCAATTTGCAATTCATCAGAACCTTTGTTAGCGCTGTTTCCGGTTTTTTGCTGACATGTGGATTAGTCTTTTCAGTGCCTTCTTGCATGTTCAATTTTGCTTAATTGCTATGTGTGTTTGTTAGCAAGAGCCATGAATTCGTAAATTAACAAGGAAGTTTCTGAGTTGTTTTAAATCTTGTCTTAATTGTTGTTTATGTTTTTCATTTGCGGAAGAAATCAGAATATCCTATTACAGCTGAATGGATTTAATGACAAATTTATGTTTCTCTTGACAGCTGGCTTCTTTTTCAGTTACGGATTTTGCTCACCTTTTGATGCTAAATCAATATTGTGATTTGTGATTTTTCCTTTTGTGTTCATGCTGTATTATGTGCAAGTCCTAGATTGTCTACTCAAAATCCATGTAGATAGATTGTGCCCATGTTGTGGTTAAGCTCAGATAATTCAAGTAGCATACCTTTTCTCTTTAGTAGTATATGATCATTATGATGTCAAAGAGTTGTTTCATTTTTCAATGAGTAACTCTTTGAAATTGTTGCAAATATCTTCTTATTACAGTGATAGTGTGATATTGGTTATGCTTAAATATTGTCACTTGCTGATGTTATCTTCCTGATCCAGTCAATTTTTTTTCCTTTCCTAATTCGTAGTTTGCAATATATAGCAAAGTAATGAAAGTTAACCTGATACATGAGTCTTTCTTCAATTTAATGACAGTGGCAAGGATCTGGCACACTGTTAATGCAACTGGTTATTTGATGAGCCATATTTGTTCGTGCTATGGTGTTGAAGAGAAAGCTGGACTATGGATTCAGGGGCTTTCAGGTCCCCTATATACCTAGATTTCCTAGATCTGCAAGAGTAAGTAATTGCTACTATTATGGCAATTTTTTTTGGTTTTGCTTTGAACCGCATTTTAATATCTAAGTTTGAAATTGTTCAGAGGAGAGGTCCTTCCAAGAAATCAGCTGGGGATGGCCAAGCTTGTGTATTTGACATGCTGGCATCTTTGGCTGGCAAGTTGTTGCTGGAGGGTGAAAGTTCTGCTTCTAGCAATGCATCTGAAGGAAATCATCAGCCTGCCATTAGCCAAGGTGTTGTTGATCAGGAAGGACAGGATGAAGTTAAACCACTAGCAGCAGAGGGGATTCATCATGGAGGTTGTGCAGAGAGTATTTCTTTGACTGAGGTGGGCTCGCAAAACAGTAGTCAGAAGCATCTTCAGCTAGCTGAGACTGATTGTGTACCTGAATGCATTTCAGTTACTAATAATTCAGACTCTTGGGAGAAAGTTGAAGCTGATGTGAAGTCCAAGATTGTTAAATTGGACAATAAGTTTGGACATTCTAGTAGGTTAGCAGAAGTACCCGAAGAGTCTTCTGATGGTAATATAAAGAATGGATTTAGACTGGAACATGAGGCCGGCGGTTCAGGTTCCAAGGGATCATCTTTGGATAAAAAATTTAGTGTGAAGGATTCATTGGAATTGTGTGTTAACTCTCCCGCACTAATGGACTCCAACAGTAATGTTATTTGTAGGGAATTGTTTCCTAATGCTTCCTTTTCCAAGCATGGGAATGATATTAAGTTAGGTTTTAGAGATGATGACGAAAAACTTTTAAGGTGCAAAAAGGTTTGCACCAAGCCAAAGGCTTTCAGGCCTCCACAACTCACTGCACACCAAAAAATCAGGAAGAAGCTGGCTTACAAATACTGGAAGGTTGCTCCAAAGTTGAAGGATTGTGAACATTCTAGATCTGGTAAGGTGGTTATCAAATTGTCCATCAAATTGTCCACTATCAAATGCTTCATTACCTGTTGCTTATTATATCTATCTATGAGTTTGGTTGTGTTGTTTTTCACTGGAAGTAGCATATAATTTGCAGAAGAGGGAGGAAAACCCTTGTACCATAAGAGGAAGACTGGTTACAGTTTTGAAAGATTTCAGCATGGCATTCTTTTCAAGAGGAGGAAATTCTTTGATCGGGGTTCGATGGTAACATCTGATGGAGGATTCAGCAGTGAAAGTGTATCTAATTCACCTGAGAAAGAAATGGATGGTGACAGCCCTAGCTCGTCTGCAAAACTCCGTGCATCTAAGGATTCTCATGGTAATTAATTGCTTAATGTTCATTAATATTGGTTAACTTGATTGATCATTGCACCCTATAGGAATTGATGTCTTGTGTATACCTTGTGTACAGTGAAGTTTAGCATCAAGTCATTCAGGGTACCAGAGCTTTATATTGATGTTCCTGAAACTGCAACTGTTGGTTCATTAAAGGTATAGTTCCAGTCTTAATTTTATATTGTTATTGTTTTTGTCATCAAGCCTCATCCACAGATTGAAGTGGCTGCAGAGCATTCTGCATTCTTTGTTAGTGTATTTTAATTTTTCGTAGAGGACAGTCATGGAGGCAGTAATGGCTATACTTGGAGGTGGTGTGCGTGTTGGTGTTCTTGTTAAAGGTAAAAAAGTTAGAGATGACAGCAGAACTCTTCTTCAGACTGGTATGTGTTGTAAAGAAAAGGTGGATAAACTTGGTTTCACACTAGAGCCGAATTCTATTCAAGCTTCTCCAACTGTTTGTGTTGGTGATCCTTCTCAATGCGAAACATCGCAACCTACCAGGTGATCCAAAGTTGATAACATGGTTTATTTTCATTACCATGGCTGATTTATGATGACGACTCAACTATGATAAATAGAAAATCTTAACTTATTGGTAAGAACTAAAATGTTTCTTGTTTTTGGGCGCTGATGAAATTTGCTTATGGTTTACCTCTAGTCAATTGTATGTTTCCTTTTCTATGTAACTAATTTAATCATTTTATTTTTATAGATCCCCAGGCACTCCTATCTTAGATTCGGGGACAACTGATGCCTTACAGGACTCATCCTTGCTGACAAATACGGGCAACCTTGTTGAAAGTAACCATGAGCCAACTCCTTCCTCTACTGACACCGTAGCTGATAAAATAACACCAGATTCCGGAGCACTAATTGCTGTTCCAGCTAGGAGCACAGAGGCATTAGCTGTGGTTCCTGTGAGTCAGAAAACCAGGCGCCCGGATCTTGTACAGCGTCGAACCAGGAGACCGTTCTCTGTGTCTGAAGTAGAAGCACTTGTTCAGGCAGTGGAGGACCTTGGAACTGGAAGGTTTGATTTTTTATCAGCTTCACCTGCATATTGACAAGAAAACAGGGTTACTGACTGTTTTCACCATGCAGGTGGCGCGATGTAAAGTTGCGAGCCTTCGAGAATGCAGATCATAGAACTTATGTAGACCTTAAGGTACTCCTCTTTTATTATATGTAGACCTTACTTTACAATTACATTTTACAGAATGGGAATTCAAGATTCTTGTGGTTAATTTGCAAAGTAGTTCCATTGCTTTATGTGATTAAAAAGTGCCCCTTATGACTATTTTTGTTGAATTTATGTTTCCTGTTTGATTCCACAGGCCTCCTCCATTGGTACATAGGATACTATGACTAATTTATTAAGTTCTCCTTAATTCCCAGCTTAAGGTTATAAATTAAACTATTTTGCATAGTTGAAAGCATAAATCATGTCCTTAGCATTTTGCTTATTTTCTTTTTCAGTATAAATAGACTTCTGCAGTTATTTTGGATATCACATATATCACATCACATTGCAAACATATGTAGTAATTCTTACAATTGAATGGATTTAACTCCACTCAATCTCAAAAGCTACCTCATGGGGAAAGGGTTGTTGAAGCTTTTATAAAGACTCTCTAGGTTATATCCTTAAGCAGTGTGGGACTAACAGTAATGTTGGCGTTGTTTGATTGTTAAATGATTTGGCCTATTGGTGTATGCAGGATAAATGGAAAACATTAGTGCACACTGCAAAAATCTCTCCTCAACAAAGGAGAGGAGAGCCAGTACCCCAGGATCTGCTGAACAGGGTTTTGACTGCTCATGCTTACTGGTCATGGTAAGCACCAAGCTGTTAACATGAAGACCTCAGAAGCCTCTGCTGAGAGACACAGTGTTTGTGGCATCCAGCCACTTGTGATTATGTAGAAAGAAGATTGTTAATGTTGTTGACTTGGCAACACTGGAAAAACAAAACAAAAAACTTGTACATTTTGATTCAGTTTCATGTAATATTCTCACACCAAATTCATTGGCAGCCTCTTAATTGCATTCAGGTTGGCATTTGTAAATGATTTGAAGGAATAATGTTCTAACAGGGACTTCATTCTGTTCTTTGATTTTTTTTTTTCCAAATTAATTTCATGAATGTAAGCAGAATTGTCTAACATGACACAGCATAGCAAAGAGAAGGAAAATGTTTTCCTTGTTATTTTCTCTCCTGTTGTTGCAAGTACCTGTTTCCAGTTTGATGTTTCATTTTTGTTGTTAGTTTTATTTTTTCCCATTACGGTTTTGTATATATTTATTTATTTATGTTTGCTTAAGGATGAAAACGTTCAATTGGAGATTGATGAGTTTTTTTTTTTTCAAAAGTGATAACAATGATCGAAGTTCAGTCTTTTTTATTATTATTATTATTATTATTATTGGTTTTTTTTAGCTAAGGTATTAGACTATTAGGGGATAGAAGTGAGGATAAAAGTTGAACTTGTGACTTCTTATAGCTTATTGGGAAGATGTAGGAAACCAATAGAATGTGAACTTACTTATTAGTCTCTAGCTCTTTGATCAATAAAAAGGTTTTTATTATTTATTATTGTTACTCTTAATAATTTATACTCTTAATATATATAGTGAATTGATAGGGCTATCAATCCTATTTTTTTAGTTTTATAATTTCTTTTAATTTTCTTAAACTTATTTCGATACTTTTGTAACTTTTCCCAACTTCGTATACATAAGTGGCATTTTAGTAAATAGAAAATTTGAACACAAAAGATAATTAAAAGTGATTATTCTCTTTATATATAATAGAGATAACTATCAATAAAGAGTAGTTTAATAAAAAAAAATAATGTGAGAAATGGATAATTAATAATAAAATTGAAAATGAATTAAAATGTATTTTTCCTCAAACTTTTAGGTTATGAGAGTTAAATAAAGTGTTTTTTAAGAAAGGAAATTGTATTTTACTCAAATAATAAATTAAACTATATGCTTTCAATTTATCTTTAAGTTTCAAAAATATCTATGTACACACACACACACACATATAATCATATATAATTGTAAAATTTAAAACATTTAATTTTTATCATAACAAATTTAAAAAACAAGAGTAATTTATTAAATAATTTACAATATCAAGATTAATTTATTATCTTTATTCTCTTAATAAAAATAAAATTGTAAAATTCATGTGTAGGAATCCTCTCATTTAGAGAATAAAATAAGAAAATAAAAAATAGAGTTCTCTTTATTCTATTAATTTAAAGATGAAATTACTCATTTTACCTTTTAAAATTATATACTCGCACCAATCCCAAACTTATGTTAAATAAATATTCATAGCATGTAGATGTGTCAAATTCACAATCTTAAACCTTAAATAAACCTTAACCTTTGCGAGAGAGTTGTAGAAAAGCAGAGAGACAGGGAGAGGGAGAGGTGAGGTTTTAGGTTTCAGTGAGACAGAGTATCCATCATCGTGGAGATGGGTGTGGGTGGAGCTGGAGCGCCCGATTTCTTCTACAAGGAGGCTCAGCGCCTTGGCTATGTGGCTCGGTCAGCCTTCAAGGTCTGTCTGTCAACCACAACACCAACAACGCTTCATTTGTTTTGCATCATCCTCTCTCTGTTTTTGTTTTGTTCATTTTTGTGCTAACTCCACTGACTCCACTTTGTTTCTTCCTCCGTTTTGGGAACAACACAACACAACACAACACAACAGTTGCTTCAGATACAGAAGCAGCACAAGCTTATCGAGCCTGGCTCTTCCGTTCTTGACCTTGGCTGTGCTCCCGGTGCTTGGCTTCAAGTGGCTTGCCAGAGCTTGGGACCCCTCAAAAATGGCGGCACCGTTCTTGGCATTGATCTCAAGGTCTCTTCTCTCTCTTCTTTTATGATACTCCCTCAATTTCTTAATAATAGTCATGGTAGGAATCCGTGCCGTTTTGACGTGTTAAAAAGCTAATGTATCTTGCCATAATTTGTGATCAAATATATTTGCTTTGTAATGTACCAAAACGACACGGTTCCCACAACCACGACTATTATTAAGGAAGGGAGGCAGTTTCGTCTTTGTTTTTATTATTATTTTTTATTTAAGTATTGGTAATTTGTGGAATTTGCAGAACAGAAGGTGAAGGTTCCTCCTCTTCATTGTGATTCAAGGGTTCAAACCATCTCTGCTGATGTCATGGCCCTCCCAAAACACCAACTTAGAGCTCTTTCTCCAAAAGTACTTACTTGTCCTTTCATCTCATTACACAACGCTCTTTTAGCAATAATCTCTATGTATCTTCTTTCTTCAATTGAAAATTGTTATATTATATATTTTACTGGAATTTATTTAGATGTGTCTTACAATTCTTTTCATATTTACTAGAACAAAATGAATTCCCAATACTGTCTGCTTCAATTGGGTAAGTCATGGCATTGATTCCTTAAAAATGAAATTATATATGTATTATAAGCTCATAATGAAGAGCTGAACTTGGTGTCAGTGGTAATTTGGACAGTAACTAATCATAAAATTCTTAAGGCAATGGTTCCTTCTGCTGCATTGTGAGACAGAAAAATGAGATGCTATGGGTCTGTTTTCATTTTCTGTTTTTAGAATTTTGTGAAGGAAATATTGAAAATACTAAAAACAATAAAATCCAGTTTTCAGTTTTTATTTTCTGTTCTCACTATTTCCATCACAAAATTCTGGAAATAAAAAAGACAGGAAATGAAAACTGAAATCAAATAGACCTCATGCTTCTCTCTCATGTTACACCTGATGTTTTTCCTCCCTTAGAAGCTCCCTCATTTCACCTAAAGGTTCTTTTTCATGCTTGAAGCTGTTAACTTGGAAAAATGGACTGTGATCAGTTAATTTGCTGTATGAGCTCACTCTCCTGAATGCAGTGCAATTAAAGTATTTGATCTATCTTCTGCAGCAAAAAGGATTTTCTGTGATACTTTCGGACATGTGTCCTTTGGTTTCTGGAATCACAACTAAAGATGCAGCTTTATCAGTTGAGTTAGGGATGCGAGCATTGGATTTGGCTGTTGGCAGAGGTGCATCAGTTTATGCTGCTGACGATAATCAGGGGGAGCAAAGTGATGATCCATCATCCAGTTCAGATGACAGTGGAGTGTTGCAAGTTGGAGGGCACCTTATTATAAAGCTTTTGGAGAGTGAAGATGCTAAAGGTAGTGGTTCATTTTTTGAACAGCAGATAACTAATTTATTTCAGTTGATTTGGCTGCATAACCTGTCATTTAATTTCTTTGAATGTTTGTGCTGCAGAAATCAGCCAGATTTCTAAACCTCTCTTTAGAAAATCATCATGGTTGAGACCTAAAGCCACAAGGCCTTCATCAAGAGAGATATATTTGATATGTCAAGGATTAAAGCCTGAAGCAGAGTTATAGATTGTTTTACAAGATATTTCACATGATCAAAGCACAAAGTTGTAACGAAAATTTGAATTTAATGCCGTATTACTTTGTGCAATGCACTGCATATTTTTCTAAATCCTAGTTCTGCAAAGCTCTTCTGGTGTTACTGGAAGGGGTCAGACATTGTAACAGTTTCAGAGAAAAAATTTAGACAGTAGAGGCTAAGAATTAATTTATATTATTATTTAATGACGGATTTAGATGACTTTACAATTTATTATAACATAGTTTGTGTATATGCTACAGTTCGTAAATATCATCAATATGCAGATAATTACAATCCAGACTAATCCGGCTCGACCCTATAAAGGTCACATAGGTGACTTTAGGTCTCTAAACGATGATTTTTTCCATTCCTAGAGCTCAAACGCCACACACTTGGTTAAGGGGGGAAGCACCTAGCTACTATGACCAACTCACAGCTAAGTTAGTGCAGATTGCACCTGTATGTAAGCTGGTGTGTATGTAACAAAAATAGATTCAGTTTTTCAGTTCTATATTAGTTCTGTTAGATAGGATGCTGTGCCTGTCCATCGGGGGACATTGCAGGATAAAAAGCACTCGCAGGCAACAAAGTAAAAAAGTAAAGATTTTTCCTTGTGGAGGGGTGTCCTTCACAAAACGAAACACCACCCATCATAACACAATTCCAAAAACAGAAGGCTAAAGGACACATTGAGAAATTCCTGTATGGATAAGACGGATGCAGGTTAATCAAGGTGGAGGCATAAGCCCTGATGCGGCCTTGCCTCCTCCGCACGCATCGCCGCAGCTGTCGGAGGGACTTCAGTGTTTATGGTGGCCAGCAATATCATGCTCAATTAATCCAACGCGAGTCTGGTGTCCAAATTAGATCAAGAAGTAAAAGCCGCAAATGAGCGAGTCTTGCGAAAATATTCTGTTTTTATTTTCTATTTTTATTTTTAAAAAAAGGTTTTCATTTTTAGATTTTCAAAATCAAGAAATGCGTTGGGTCTATAAAAGTATATTTTGCTTTCAGAAAGTAAAAACAATGAAAATATGTTTGATTTGTCTATTTTTAGAAAGTTTTACAAATTGATTTTATATGAAATGATTAAATAGAAAATGTATTGGAAAGTAATTCTTATATTTAAAATATAAAAAATTGTTTTAAATAATTAAAAAAGAAAATAAATTGATTTGATTTGGGTTTAAATTTTAAAATCAATCTATTTCCATTCAAATCCTACCAAAACAAAGGATTTCAAAAAACAAACGAGATGAATATCATAGATTTAAAAATCAAATTATTTATTAAATTTTGCTAATTCCAAACACTACACAACCCCAAGTATGACACGCAACTTCATCATATTTACCTACTTTACCACTTCCTACCTCATTCACCCCTTGACTTGAGTGTCGGAGTGTCTTTGCAAGTATAACATCCCCACTTGCACTAATGTTGGAGCTACTTACATCCTTACGTTCACTTCTAAATAAGAACATTCGCGCTCACCGTAGGACCGGTAAACAAGTCTTCCCCACCAAGGTCTGCGGAACGAGCTAGACCACAACAGCATATGGTGACGCAGTTTGATTTCTCACCACAAGCATAATCCTGTATTGACTTACTTATCATGCCGAGCTTTTGGACAAGCCCTGGTTGGCACCTCTACCAGGCACTTCACCTTGACAGGCTGAGCTCCATAATATCTAACAAGATATGTCTTCATTACTCATAATATATTTACTTGTAATATGAAGATTTTTCAGTATACCCTATCTCGAAATTAAAGTATTTGCATATGTTTTGGATGCCAAGAATCAATTTATGCGAAGAATTTTTGGAGGCAAAGCATATTACTGTCATACTATTATCATACCCCCAAAGATAGAGTCTCCACACAAGTCCTGAGAATAATTAATATCCGAGAATAATTCTATAAAACTTGTGGTAAACATAAAAATAATTATTTCTACATGACTATTTCGAGAAAAAAATTGTAAAACTTGAACAAACACCCTTTATTTCTTAATAATACAAATGCCTAAATTATTGGAACTATCCATCTTGTTACATTCTCCCATTGCTATCACTTGGATAAATTAGGGCAATTTTGACACCATGGAAAGAAAATCAGATTAGATCAGACCAAACCGGCTGGTCCGAACTGATTAGGCCGATTTGGAACTTTTGTTTTTTTTGTTTTTTCTTTTCAAAGCTTAAATACTGTATCTTGTGACAGCCACAAAGCAAAAACGAAAAAAATAGAACCAAAGAAGGGCACTAATAAATATTGTTGAGTTGTTCTTTTTGTTTCTCCATCATTCGCAAGCTGCTCACTATGAATCTCCATAGTCATTAACAAATATTATTTTTAAATGCTTTGTGACCGTGTTTTGAGACTGAGACTAGAGAAAATTTATACAGATTGTGTTCATTTTTATAGACCTATGAATTTTTTGTGTTGATTATTTTAATATTAATGATTCAATATATTTTATTATATTCCGGTTAAACCGATTGGACCTCTAAACTTTTGAACCAGTACCTTGACCAGTTCGATACTCGATCTGGTTTTCTTTTCCTTGGTTGACTCCCATACAACGAGGTGGTACACAAAAGCATACAATTTTTAAGAAATATCTAGACCGAAGTAAGGCTAGAGATCTGCCTTCAGCAGTTTGTCTACTAGTCTATATATTTTTAATTTTTCCAATATTCTAAAAACCGGACCGACTAGTCGAATTGGTTGAATAGAGAACTAGCTTGCTATTCGGTCCGGATTGGACTTGAAAACCACCATCTAAAGAACCGTGATAGAATTGCTACGAACCGCCAAATTGGGCAAATCGGCCCGATCCATACGATCCAGCTTTTTTCAAAAATAAGTTTGATGAAAAAAGGGCATCGTTTTGGATTGAAAACAAAAAAGGAAAATGCACAACAATTTTGTTTTTTTACTTTTGGCCCTTTTGGCCTTTTCCTTTCCTTCTTTGATATGGAAAGGAGAAACCAATCCTCGTTTCCTACTTTTCTTTCTTCCACCGCCACCATTCAAACGATAAAGCAGAGGACAACATCGCCACCATTTGTATCCTCCACAGTCCACCACGAGCCGCGTTGCCGTCAAGTTGCCTGCTTGTGTCGCGATCTTCTGCCTCCTTTGAAATCTGCTTCTGGATCTACATTGAAGTAAGAGGGTTGAAGCCCATGATTTAACTTTTTATTCCAATTCTTTTAGGACATTTGTTTGTTGTAATTTGAAGTAAATTTTAGACTTGATTATTTGAAACTTAGTACTAATGTGATTTGACTTTGTGCTAGACTCTTTATTTTAACTTGATTTTTTTTGTTGGATTATGATGTGATCACGTTAATTTAATTTAATTTGCGGTTATTTTATGACATTTTATTTTATATTTTTATACATTTATATAATTACAGATTTTATTATATATCAGTTATATTCCAATTAGACTCCCCATTAAATTACTGAACCTTTTACCCGGACCAGTTCAATATCCGATCCAGTTTTTAGAACCTTGAAACTTTCCCTCACTGAAGAAACGCATTTGAGTTACCCAAATATAATCAGCTATTTTCATATATCTACGTATCACTTCTAAAGCCAAAATATAGCGATTTGCTAATCATATTACTATGCCTCCGAATTTGATGTGCTGCGTGCCTATTTTTTAGCCACATTACGATATTTTGAAGGTAGGAAAAAGAGGGTAATGGAGATCCGGGAATAACTTTTGTTGCATCAATCTTTGGGCTATGCAGGCCAATCTCCACTAAAAACATTTCCAAATGGTTAACAAAAAATTTTAATTCACGAGCAGCAGCCTCACTCAACACTCTGTTTAGGCTAATAATCTAAATATTTAATCCATCCTTCCCTTCAAGATCCTTTCCTTTACTTCGGTTGGCGTACTGCAGAAGACAATTCGAAAGATCAATAAGCCACAACATAATACGTTATGATTAGGCCTAGAAACAAAATAAACAAGCTTAAGCATCCAAGGTAGTAGTATACAGATGCCCAAGTTTCAAGTAAGGAAATAATTACTCGAGGAAAAAAAAGAGGAACAAGCAATAATTGTGAGAAAAACAGAGTATTACAGGTTTATCTGTTAGAGCTATGTAGCAAACAGTGGTACAAACACAGAAGACGATGCAAAACACACCAAATTTTAAATATTGAAGGACATGACACACACACACACATATATATATATAAGCTTCCCCCTGCTTTATTTTCTTTGTTGATTATTAAAAATTGTTTAGAAGTTCAAAATAACTCAAAATTTGTATGCTATTCCTTTCTTAAAATTTTATGAACCTTATCTCCGGCGTGCCCTTCCATGTCAAACTCAAGAAAAATAATATTTGAATCGAACAAGATGTGTCATACAAGCAAGCTCTGGAATGTGCTCCTGTCCTAGACAAGGACACAGTATCAAAATAGTATCCATGCTTCATAGATTCAAAGCAACCACAGCAAACACCCGGCGAATAATCAGCTATGTAGCAAAAGTCACTACTTTAACCTAAGCCTTGCTAGTTTTATAAGTACTTTTAATAGTGATTTGAAAAAATAAAAATACACAAGGGGGAATACTGAATCTTTTCCTTAAAATTTTAAATATAAATAAATGAATCTAAACGTTTATGTGCTGTTGTGGGTTTATCATGTTTGTCCTACAAATTTTAAAATTCGATATGCTTCCTATGTTCATGTGATGTCCCTTGGGTCACTGCTACAAGGCAATGGCAATTCCTACCATATATTAATATAGAGCCAATAAGGCGATTTGTCCTCTATTTATTTTTCAATCGACCCCTTAATTTTACTTTAATTTAGTCCCTAACATTTCAAATTGTTTACTAATCTAATCCTCCATCACACTATTGCCAATCCTATAAGAAGTGCCATGGTGTGACTAGCTCAAGAAGCAACAACAACATTGACATGTTATGGCTACATCATTTCACATTATGACAAGTCATCAAAGTTCCTGATATCATCACTTCTAATAGGGTTTACAATGGGAAGTTATGAAGGACCAAATTGGTAGATAGTTTTAAAAGAAAGAGACTAAATTGAAAAGAATAAAAGATAAAGGGACCAATTTTTTTAAAATAAGATATAAAAGATGAAATTACCCATTAGTGATAGCATAATAAGCAAAATTACCAAGGAAGAGAAAACCGGACCGGGCATCGAACCGGTCAAGGTATTAGTTCAAAGGTTTAGAGGTCCGACCGGTTCAACCGGGGTTGAACCGGAATACAATAAAATATATATTTAAATATAGACATATAATTAATTAGAATATAAAAAATATATTAAATCATTAATATTAACATAATCAACACACAAAAAAATATTCATAGGTTTATAATCCAACAATCTTTGTTAGTGTCATTCTTTGGTTCCATTTTCTTTATTTTTGCTCTGTGACTATCACAAAATATCAGTATTTAAGTTTCGAAACCAATATATATATATATCTATATAATCCAATAATCTTTGTTAGTACCATTTTTTGGTTCTATTTTCTTCATTTTTGCTTTATGACTATCACAAAATATCAATATTTAAACTTCAAAACCAAAAAAAAAATAAAAAATTTCAAAGTCTCCGGACCGGTTCGACCGGTCTGGTTCGCCGGTTTTCCCGGTTTTTCCCGGTTCTGACCGGTTTTGACCGGTTCTTGACCGGTTTTGACTTCCTCCGGTTTTGAGGGGTTAACCGGACCGGCCAGGTGACCGGTTCCCGGTCGAACATTATGTAAATTACTATTACTTAAACAGTCACGATCTACAGATGATAGACATGAAAATTACCAGATAAGACAGATTGACAACAGTATGTAAAAATCACCAGATAAGACCAAACTACTAGAACAAAAGGTTTAAGCTTACACAACATAGACATGTCCACCCCAGCCACTTAAACAGTCACGATCTACAGATGATAGCAGCGCTTGGGAGATGGTCTCAAACAATTCTTCTGGTTCCTGTGTCAAGATAAGAAACCAATTGAAAAAAGGCTGCTTATATTAAAAAACAATGGAAAAGTATGATTTAAAAATCTGAGGCTAAATCATCAATGTTATAACATGCAACTTCTGATGCTGAAACTAAATTGAATAAATTGAGCCACTATTTAATGGCCTTTTCTACCTGTATTCCAACATCTAACTTACCGCAGTTTCTTCCAACAATTCTTTCCCAACAGTCAGACATTGCACAACAATGCGTTTTTGTAACAAGATAACTACATGGTTTAGTATCATTATATAACTGCACATGCAATACCATTTAAAATTTTTTTTAAACAAACTTCCTCTCCATAAAGAAAATGTCAATGTGAATTTACTTGCCAATCATAGTGTTATTCAATTAAATGACAAAATGTCTTCAATGAGTAAATGCAAAGCAGTTATGTTACAAAACATTTTGAAAACTGGGATTGAAGTTTCAACTTGCTACCCTGAACAAAGGATTTGGTTCTAAAACAGTGTTCCAAACATGGCCTTTCACATAAAACCTTCGGCCTAAAGTTCAAGTCATCAACTGATTAGTCAAATATATTGAGCTTTAAAATATAAAATGATTTCGTCCTTCATCTACACATTTATAGTGAAGCTTACTCTACAACTATGGTCTACAGTGCACTATAATGTCTACAACACATGATTGATGCTCTGGATCTACTGCCAAGAACTACACTATTTAAAGTAAGGTAGTCTGCATACATGTACATGTAGAGACGTCTTTAAGGGTGATTTGTGTTTATAGATGTTTATGTGCTATTAAAGCACTACCAACACAAGCAAAGAATAGACATGACAACACAAATTTGAAAAATAACACAAAAGGAAAAAATAAGTCAACTTTATGACACACCATGTCAGGCTTAAACATCGACTCACAAGCACCATATAGAGACTCAGATGCAGAGCCAGCAACAACAAAATCCTTTGCAAGCTCCCTGCGTATAAGAAATGGCAAAGCTATTAGCATCTTATACATATAGTTCATATGAAACTATATCTTTCTTATTATTTGATAGTTAAAAGGAAGAATAAAGTTGCATAAAAGATACCTTCAAAACAACATAAGATCTTGAACATATGAGATTAGAGATACAGAAAACAAAGGGTGAGTATCTCAGAGAGAGAGAGAGAGAGAGAGAGATACAAAATACAATTATTGCTTGGCGGTCGAAGGTACTAGATACTGATGCCTGAAACTTAATCTATCCAAGTTTAGCAACCAGCTTGGAGGAGTTCAACACAATTGTTAAATTCCAATGTTGCAAGCAAGGTTTCTCTAAGAAAGGTAGTACTTTGTAAAGAAATCAAACATTTCAAACACCAAGTATTCAAAACCCCATTGACCATTCATGCTAGATCTAATGATAAAGATTTACTCCTCTTACTTTCACAATAATGATATATTATAGACTGATCATACTTGATCAAAGCATTTAACAAGATTGATATGATCAAGTAAAAGCAATCTAAACCTAACACATTTGATTTATAAACAACTTCACCAGAAAACAAGGATTATTTTTTACAGTTACGTATCATGTTAGTAGCATGAAGATGAAAGAGTTTGCTAAAGGCTTTTGACTTTTGTAATAAAAAACTTACAAGAAGCCAAGAGGCTATGCACTACATCAACTGCAAGAAGAAATAGTTATATCATACGTATGTACAGTTCCATTACAAACTAGCATAAAATTGTTTCTAAACTACTACAAAATGTGAAAGCAAATACACATTTGTTTTATACACACAAACATAGAGATACACACACACATCAGGCATCATCTTTGAGGTGTGTGGTTTATAACATTTTCAACTGGTTTTACTTCTACACCCAGTGAGTGTAGAATAGAAATTGCAATCTTTGGGCCATAGAAAACTAAAAGGATAACACATTTCCGAAACTTTCACACGTCTTATTCCCAAAAAGCTAGAATGGCAGGAACTGATTAATTTCAGCATATCAAGTTGTCAATTTGCAGATGATGGTGGCCCCAGATTTCCATCCAAACAAGCATAACAAGATATAAATTTTTCAAAGAAAAAAACTGAGCTCAAATGACATGTATGCAGTGCATGCATATTACTAAATTAGCATTATACACATATGGCTAACATTTACAAGTTTTAACACAGATTAACCTCCCAAGACAAGAAAGTACGAACTATACAACAATTCAACTTACTTAGCTCCAATTGAATCCATCGTGCAAATGAATGGCTTGTCTTCATCTCCTAATCCAGCAATTACAGGCTGGCAAAAATATGGACCAAACCTGAGAAGCAAAAGAATGAATACTTTGTTTTCAAAATTTCAAGCTAGTTAGTTTATCAACATTATAGATGTTAATCCTGAATAGCGGATAGTGGACAACCCCAAAATGCTATAGCTATATAGCAGATTGCTGAGCAACCACTACACCAAAGATAATGCATACGACAAAAATAATTCTGATACAAAAGTATAAATTAAAACTCAAACACAGAGGAGCAAAGCTGAGAATTTTCCAAAGCAGAGCAAATAGCAGCGAATATTAATAGAACCACAACAAACAAATAATAGGATGGCAAGTTGGGCTCCTGAATCCATCTATTAAGCTTTGAAAAAAAATAATAGTCAAATAAGTTATATAATAACCAAATAGAATGGGAATAATTTAAACATAACAACAACCAGAAACACTTGACGTGGCAGGATCAGGAGAACTCTTCATCCGCAAAGTTGTGAACTTGTGAGGTACGGCATTGCAAGAAAGGGCTGGGAATAAATACTGACCATATTTACTGTTTCTGATTCTCAATGTTATCTACCATTGCTATTATTACTTTCTTTTTTTATGGATGCAAATGTGATTATTCATCATTCATCTCAGACACTTGTCAGAAAAACCATTTTATCAGTCCTAGGGTCTGTAAAAGTATCCTACAGCTTTTCCCTACATCAAGGTTTTTAATTGGATACATTCAAAACTTTACTAATATCCCATTGTTAATTTTCATTCAAACAAGGCAGCCCCATAGTCACATATGACATGCACTATGCATACCATGGGTAAAGAACTCCCTCCTACGTTCAATCACCTAGCAGCACAGACATCAACAATCACAAGCAGAAATTATCAGATTCTGTACATATTACAAGACTACAGCTTGTTCCAATATCAGCCCCAATCAGTTATGAGGCTCAAAAGATGGTAATCGGCATCCTTAATGTATCAAACCAAGTCTTGTAACTTGTCAACATTGACAAAACAAACAGCCAACATCTCATTACCTTTCTTTTTTTTTTTTTTGGTTTATAAGACTTAAATTGCTATTGTAAAACCGGAGGAAATCCTCATGGCGATATTTCTTTTATAACTATTTTCCACACAACCCAAACCAAAATTCTCAACCCATGTTAAATAAAATTTCCTTCAAAACAGACCCATAAGAATGTCAGATCTAAATTACAACTACCTTTTCTCATATAGAATGGCAGAGACCAAGCTAGCAAACGTCTCAGGCTTCATATCCCTCTCTTCCCGAAGCTGATACAGTTTGTGCCTAAAAACCAGGCGCTGATACCTTGAAGCAGAAACAGGCAACAACAACAATCACCCAAAAAAATAAATAAATAAATAAATAATTAAATAAAAAAATAAAGATAAAAATTGAGAAAGGAGAGTAAAGGTACAATGTCTGAGCATCAGTGGCGAGGCCAGAGAGACCGATGAAGAGCTTGTCGTGAATCTTGGAGATCCTCTGGAAATCAGTGGCTATGGTCTGAAGCTGAACGCCAAGCCTCCGATCACTGGCGATAGCGAAGCAGTTCTTGCCAACCATGGCCACTAGGGCGCTCCCGTTGTACTCAAAGATCGACATCTTCTTCTGATTTTTAACCTTCCGCAAAGCAACCACACAGTGATAGTGATACTCTCTCGGGGTGAAGCAATCTCAAATCAAAACCCTAACACGTGAAAAGTTCAGCATTTGTTCTTTATTTAAAGGGAAATACTCTTTGTACATATAGTGTGTCGGTACGCACTCTCTCACAGCCGTTTGATTTAAGAAATAATTTAAAAGAATTCGAAAACAAATGCAAATGTTTGAGTGCTGGATGGATAGAATTACCACAGTAAGGAGATAGCAAGAACATTTACACAATATGTGGCTATGCACTTTTCTTTTGTAATATGAAAGTAATCTACAGGGCTCACTCTTCACAAAAGCCACACAGAAATTGGGGAAATTGATGCTTTAATGCCGTGATCTACATCCAAGCTGAAGAGAAGAAAAGAAATTTAACTTTCATCAAAACAAAACAAAAGGAAAGAAGAAAAGGAAAACGGGGGTTTTATAATGGCCAACAACTAATCGTAAAAGTCAATTCTAGTAAGTCACTCTTCAGATTCTTTGGGTCGTTGCTTCTAGAGTTTGGTCACTAGAATCAAAACACAATGATCGGCCTTCAAAACACTGCCATTTCAGTACCATGAATTCCCAGCTGGTCTACAAGAACTGTTTAGCAATATCACATGATTCAAAGCTACAACAAAAATCATACAAATCCCCAACTGTAATAAATTCCTCAGGAGCATCAAATCTACATATCATTGTTATGCTTTTTCAAAAGAAAACAGAGATTTATAAGTCACCATCGTTTGATCACTGGAAATGGAGTGGTGATTGAGCAATCTTCAATCAAAGAAAAGCAGAACAAACGAAAAAAAAAAAAAAAAAGACTTCCAACCTTTATCTTCCATACCCCTCTTTCTCCCAACAGATATTCTACGACAACCACACTACACAAGCCATACTAAATGAGAAAATAAATGAAAAAACACCAAAAAATAAAGAAAGAAAAGGCTGCCAAGAAAACCATAACAGGGAAGAAGAAGAAAAAGAAGACGGACCGGTGGCACGACGGAGCAGGGAAGAAGAACTGGCGGCGTGACGGAGCAGGGAAGAACTGGCGACGCGGCGGAGTAGGGAGGATGGTGGCGAGCGCTGTGCAATGAGAGCCTAAGAGGGTTCCAGCCTTCCACACTAGTGAAATGTTTTGAAGAAAGAAGGCTTGCAAGGGAAAATATTTGGGATGTGTTGAGAACTGCAAAAATGGCAGTGCGTTTTCACTCCTTCATTGTCTTCAATATTTTCAAAGAAAAGAATGGAAATGAGAATTTGTCATTCCTATATTTTTTCACATTTCTAAAAATATTTTCTGAAAATATTTTTAAAAAGGTGAATCAAATATATTTTTCCTTCTATTTTTTGTTTTCAGTAAAAAATGAAAACATAAAATGACCAAATCAAACGTGCTAGAATTTCGGTGACCATAATAATAGAATAGTGATTTGAGTCCCAAAATATTGAGCTGTGACCAGATTGTGTCTAGTTAGCAAGTAATTTTCCTAAGTAGTCGTGGACTTTCAAATTTCGATACGTTGCCTTTTCATTTGAAATTCTGGTAAGCAATTAGTGTACTCAGTGCAAGTGCGATGGTGGGTTACTTTGAATATTTAAATGGTTTCTTTCACTAGAAATGGAATGGAACTACTGCACAGATTTCAGACTGTGACATGGTTCTTAGTGCGGAATTTGACGACAAGTTGAAGATTTTAGGACTTAATTTTGGGTGTCTTGGGGGACTAATGTATACTATTATGATTTCTGATTTTGTTTCCTTTAGACTTCTCATGGATTTTGAGAACGAGGATACAAATTGATATAAATGTGTATTCCGAAATCCGTATGTGCGCCTAGATCCGTGGTACTTGAGGTAGTTTTTAGAATAATTAAAATTAAGAAATGAATTGATTTAGTTTAAAATTATTTAAATTGATTTTATTTTTAACTTAAATGCTACATTTGGAATGATTAAATAAAATAGGAAATGAATTAACTTGATTTGTGTGTAAGTTTTAAAATTAATTTATTTCCATCCAAATCCTATCAACATTAAGAGAATTTGAAAACCAAAAGAATGGAATTGAATAAAATTACAAATTAATTTATTTCTCTTTTTTGTTTCCAATTCCAAACACACTCTAGATCATATTGAAGAGGACAAGAGAGATTCTAGTAGAAGTTACCGATTTCACAGAAGAGATTGACTTTGCTGCTAATTTCAAAAATCTGATTGAATTGGTCGTTGACTTTGTCATTATTTGATAAATAAAAAAATTATTAAAAAAGTACTATTTTCCTTCTTAACACATATTCGTGCTTTGGTTAAAGACAGAAATTATGAACATGAATCCTTGTCTAAACTTAAGGTCTGCTGATCCATACAATATACAATTGAGTGATCAAACTATAACGTATAAAACCGATAGTTCATACTTTTCTAATATGAACCAAAAAACCAACTAAACTATATCATCTACTTTGGTTAAACACCTAAGAAAACCATGTACATGCAACTTTGTCTAAACCTATGGTCTGATGATCCATACAATATACAGTTGTGTGATCTAACTATTAAGTCTATAACGTATATTGCAGTTGATAATTGCGAAGCCAGTCTTCACCTTTCTCATAATAATCCATTCTACTGAAAGTTTGAGCATGGAACCGTGAGGCTGAAGCATAGGAAGCAGCCCCACGCCATGCATCCATAACTGGATTCAATGCTCTAACTATTTTTATAGTTGATCCGCACGGTCTAATCATCCGAATTCCAGCTTCCAGGCGATCAATTATACCAGGGAAAAGAGCACTTCCACCAGTCACAAGTATGGAACTGGTCAGTTTGTTTTCCAGGGCTTCATCTCTGTATCCTAGCCTCCTTATGGAGAGACCAGCCATCTCGTCCAATCCTACCTGATCAATCCCAATCCAGTTTGGATTAAACAAGATTTCAGGGCATCTAAACCTTTCTACCCCAAGCACAATCTGAAAATCTTCTTTGGTTAGAGGACGAAATCGCAGCACCTCAGCAAGTTGAGAGGTACCCTCTTCTAACCTGGGCACAAATGTTGGATCCAAGTCCTACCAAAGCAACAATTCAGCATAAGTTTTCTGTGAACTATGCATCAATGTCTTGGGTATAATATCATAAAGCAATATTGAACTAACCTGGAGCCTAGAAGAAATTTGGGCCAGCTCTACCTCATCCTCATCAGGTCCCTCCTCATCTTCATCATTATTGTCTTTGCTCATCAATTTGTACAGTTGCCAATCTTCATCTCTGGCACCAAATGTATCCTCACCCTTACCACGATCAAAAGCTGCGGTTGTCAAGAGGCGCAACCGTTCCCTCTGAGCAGCATTCAGTCTCTCACCACGGCCAACACCACCAGACAATTTATTCCCATTATAGCCTCCATTTGTCTTGAGTCGTTTATTTTGTTCAACTTTATCCAAAAGGTCTTTGTATCTAGCATGCAATTGTTCCAAGTAAAGCTCCGGGTTCTCCCTATAGCAAAGAGGGGGAAATAAAGTTCAGAGGATAATAAGAGTACTATGAAATTATTCCACGAGTAGTCAACATTGACTCATGCTACGGACAGAAGCCATGTCCTGAACAAAAGTTAAGGCAGATAATACAGCAGACAACTTTCTCTACACTGTTCTGCTTTCTCAAACGTTTTCTCAATTTTAATCAGTTAAATATGGGGAAAACTCGTTTACTTGTATAACCAAGCCACAAACAAAGTAATTTGAAATTAAAGTAATAAAGAAGTTGCAGCTTCAAACATACAAGCGTTTCTCCTCCTCTAGCTGTTGTTTCCTCTCTCGTTCCAATTCCTCTTCATGGCGTTTCTGTTTCAGTCGCTGCCGCCCTTCAGACATGAATTTGAGTGACAACTGTTTCTTCTTTTCATTGAGCTATCAGGTATCAAGAGAGCAAATTCAATATGCATTGCAGACCTAATAGAGCAGAGAACATTTTGCAAGAAAAGATTTGCAAAAGTGAACCATACAACGATTGTAAGCAAATATGACTCCGGAAAAAAAACTTTACAAGTACACTTATAGGGTGGGAATACAAGGTGCTCAATTTAATGATGCATGAGGTCAGTTGTTTAATTACAAAACTGACCTGCTCTGGGGTCAACATCTCATCAGGGATGCTTATGAGAGAATACTTCTCATTATTGGAAAGGTCAGCTGTTTCAGTTTCAATTTGTTCACTCTTTGGTTCACCTTTTGCTTTACGTAAAGATTGCGTAACTTTAGTCCGGGCAGATTCAATCTCCTGCCTAGAGGCATAGCCAGTTTGTACCAGGAAAGACGGAACATCGATCTCCTTCACTTGTTCAAGCTGATGCAAAAGAAATTCCAAACCATGCAATTCATTTTCTAATCCATTTATTTTAGATAACCTCTTTGCCTCAGCCATTTCTCGAAGCCTTTGACCTTGTTTCTCTCTTATTGCTGCCTTTCTTGCAATCTCTTCCTCGGACGGAGCCTCCTCAGTTGGGGGTGGAACCCAAGGGAGCTGCCAATACCTGGTCTTTTCTTCAGCCTCCTTGGCTCCTTTCTGTTAGATAATTCATCAAGTTTTAGAAACAGTAAAAGAACTTTGACATGAAAAAAGAAAAAATTTATTACCTGAAACAACCGAGCTTCAGAAGCATAATCTTGTGCAATGTAACAATGTTCCATCTTCAAGTCTTCAGCCTTTTCCCATGTAAATCTAGTCCTGTATTGAGCATTCAATATTAATTTAAGAAATTCTAAGAGCAGTCAGTTTGACAGTAGCAGAATCCAGGTGATTTGACACTGACATATGATAAGGATATTTAAGCGAAAGAAGTTGCTTTAAATGATCAGTGACATGGAATCCACCAATATTAGTACGGCAGCTTCCTTTATAAACAGGCTCCCCATCTACAAACTGGAAATACCCAAAAAAAGAAAGTGAAAAAAATCATTGTCGACAGTTATCAGCACTTCAATACACATTGTAGATTATCTTGATCCTATTAGCAACTCTAAATTTTTTTAAAAAAGACCATAAGTAGTATTCCCTTGACCTGCAGCTTATATGAATAGTAATTACTAAAGTATCTCAAAAAATATACAGATTAACATTATATTGCAGACATAGGATGCAAAGAGCAAATGGGATATATTGATAGAGAAAAAGATAAGTATACTATTAGTTTTCTAAGAGTTGTGTTATTTGTACTCATAAGGTGTGAGATACCGTGCCGACTGCCATCTCATCTACCATTAGATGGGAAGTGGATTCCATTTAAGTAGGGTTCACACCCCATTCAATGATGGATGGAATGTGAGCTGACACAGTGTCCCACAATCTGTGAGTAAAATTAACATTTCTCTTTTTTTAACAAAGAGAGATGCATGCTGCAAAACAAGACTACTGTTTTCATAGCATTGTTATTTTGACACCCAAAAGTGGGTGTCCATGCATGATGCAAAACAAGGCCATTGTTGTCATAACATTGTTATTTTGACACCCAAAAGTGAGTGTCCAATTGGGACACCCACTTCATCACAGTTGGATGTGATGGATAGGTGGGGATAGTGGTAGACATCATCACATCCAATGATAATGGAATAAGTGTCCCAATTGAATACCCACTTTTTGGTATTAAACTAATATTTTTTATTGTTTTCATCATGTTATAGCTATCAGCCTTTCCTCATACAGAGGTCAGACATGAGACAGCAGTTTACCAGAGGCTCAAAAATAACCCTCAATCACAATAGAGTTGATAAGACAAGACGATATTTACAATCTAACCCTACAACAAAAATTATAAGTTCA
The DNA here is from genome assembly GCA_031216105.1 of Dalbergia cultrata. Lineage (NCBI taxonomy): Eukaryota > Viridiplantae > Streptophyta > Magnoliopsida > Fabales > Fabaceae > Dalbergia > Dalbergia cultrata. Next base: position 46,882,604 of record CM062352.1, read on the forward strand.
TTTCCTTGACATATAAAATCCTTTATTCAGTAAATAACATAGAACAAAAGCATACTGGAATAACATGGGATGTGGTAAATCCAGGACACAAAGCAAGACCATCTTTAGCACAAACTCCTTGTTGTTGATTATATTTATAGCTGAATGCTGCATCAACTCCAAAGGCTGCCAAAACAGACGTGCCCAAATAACTTTCGTCAGCAAATTAACACACAACATTTACCAACCAAAGAATCAAGATGTTATGAATCCCTCAAAGGGGCAAAACCAGTAACAACATATCACACAAAACACAGTATTTTAGGGCTTTGTATTGAAACAGGTTTTCTATTGAAGATCATTTGTAAAACATGAAGAAGTTTTTTTCTGTTTGCTGCAAACCATTAGTACCTATTGATGGAACTCCATAAGTCTCAAAAAGAAGTTCTGCCATTTTACTACGAGATTGAACTGGGTTGGATACACATTCTGTGATCAGGATGGGATGATCAATCTGCTGACATTAAACATAGAGATAAAAAGAGTGAGTCAAAATTATGTTAATCCTAAAATGCCAAAAGGAAGAATTTGTATTCAAAAAACTAAAGAACTGCTGGGATCCAACACAAGGCCATTACGTTTCACTAGCACACCAAGTTTATAAGTAGTGTCTACACTGACTCTCAAAAAATTAAAAGAGGTGTATCAACAACACCAACGAAACCATAGTAGAAAAGAGAACAAGCAGAATGCTAGGGAAAGAAAAACTGAAAACTCTTTTCCATCTATGGCCATACCTCTGATCCATTTGCACCCAGCCGGTCAAATCCAAAGTCAAGAATCTATACATGAAACATAATGTTGGTTAGTAATGCATCAATGGACAAGTTCTAAAAGAATGAAACATACAATTTAACCTTGTGACAAGAACAAGCTTACATATTCCATAATCTCAAACTGGTAAACAACGTTGCTGTCAAATGCTGAGCGAGGTCCCGAGCGAGTGCAGTCAAAGTACTTCAGCAAGTCCGGATCATGGTCGCCCACAATAGTAACAGTTTCACCTTTGTTACATAATGTGAATTAACAATTATTCAATACACCACATAGTTGCTTTTCTGTTCGCGAATGATTAGCCAATTAAACAAGATCAATGCGGGGACAAAGCTTGTCTAAACTCTAAAGAACGAGCAATACTACACACCAAGAAAAATATTGCCAGAATTATTTACACAAATCATAGTAATTCTTAGATAAAATAAAGTGGCATGACCCACTTATTGATCTAAACCCGTCACATCAGCCTGACAACTAAATTCTGACAAAGTTTCTTACCCTCCAAATTTTTTTCTTGTCTTAAATGTATGCAGCTGTTAATGTAGAAATATTAAACATACATTGGTCCTTAAAAGGACTATCCAAAATAAACTAAATTCAAAATCATGATAAGCGACAAGAACTTCAAATAACATTAAATATTTCATTATTTTGCTTAAGTTCCACTGCAACACGATATCTCCACTTAAGAAACAAGTATAAAAATCCAGTTACTAATGAACCGTTAAAAAAGTACAAAATAATAATAATAATAACAACAACAACAAACAAATTAAGAGTAAATGAGGAACTCACCGTTTACTTTGTGGCGTGGCCTTTGCACAATGTTGCGGAAAACAACACGGGGTTCAGTCTCCCCCGCCCACCTAACAAATTCAAGAAAAGGAACACTTCAACCGAGAAAAAAAAGAAAGAACACAAGTAAAAACAAAATTCTTCAATTTTTTTTTTAATGTGAAAAAGGAATTAGGGTTCGGGAAGGGTACCCAATACGGAAGTAGGAGGCGCCATTGTCGATGACGATGGGAGTGGCGGAGCTGAAGAGGCTGTAATCAGATTGGCGCTGAATCTTGGAAATGAAAGGCATGGTGCATCATCGAGTTGCAGTGAGTGACTCTTGTTGAGCTCTGAGCGAGAGACAGAGAGAGACAGAGAGGGTCGCTTTCCGATGCTAAGTGTGAAAGAGATATGGAGAGAGATTCAACCCGAATGGGATCGCCTGGGGGCGAAGGAAGGAGAAACGGGTCGTGTTGAAGATATGAAGTCAAGCAAAAGCAGCGAGCGGGAACAACAGTTTTTTTCTGTAACTGCCTTGCCTTGCCGCCATTTTTCACCTCTCTCTTTATATTCTGTTTTTGGTAAATTCTCTCCATTTTCTCCAGTTTTGTTCGGTGCTGGTATGGTAAAAATACAAAATTAACATGAAAAATAATAACTATAAACAAAGCATATGTATTATTTATGAATACATGAGTGAATTTTTCACACACACAAAAAGAAAACCCCAATCCAATTTTTAATGTTTTTTGTCCGTTTTTGGGCAACGTCTGAAGTCTTGTGTCTTTTTGTTTTTGGGTCATGTCTGAAGTCCTGCCTCATGAGTCATGATGAGTTATAGGGGATGTAAGATTGGGCCGGGCCCATAATGTACTTGTCTCACCCGGTGGCAGATCTATTCTCTTTCTCAAGTCTGCTCCCCACACTGCCTATCGGTGAGCGATGGTGGGTAGTTTTGGGTACCATGCTGTTGGCCAACTCGGCTGCATAGTTAATCTTCTTGCAGAGTTAGAAGGAAAGAAGTCAATTCAATTCAGATCTGTTAAAGAAGATTAATCGTAGAAGAAAAACTTAGAGATGTGTTCATCAAATTAAAAACGACAAAAAAAAAAAAGTGTTCATCCTCTTAATGAATTTGATTGTGTTAGATGAAGCTTGTAAGGTACTTTCATACGGATTCTAAGGATATATATTTAGAATTTGAATTTTGGAAGAGAAGAAAGAAGAGAGAAGGACTTGTAGTATAAAACTATGTTACAATTCCTCTCCTCCTATTCCATTCGTTTAAAAAATCAAACTCACAAACATATCTAAGAGAAGCCAAAAGTGAACCATAGGATACCTTCTCGCTAGATTATTAGTGTTTTCTTTGTCACTTGGCATGTGTTAGTGGTTTGCCAATCAACTAAGGATTATCCTTAAACTCATAAATTTTTATCCCACAAATAATTTATCTGTTAAGTGAATGAATAATACTTAATTTTTTTTATAAAAAATCAATTAACCTTTACAACCAAAAGAAATTAACAATTGACCCAAAATAAAACAATTAACAGAAAAAAAGTTTTCCCCAAAACACAGTTGACCAAAAAATTAAAAAAAAAATTAAAAAACAGAAACGATACCTGTTCTTCACGAATACAAACACCATCATTTTTAAGCTATCAAATTTATCTTTTATTAGTCGAGTCAATAGTTTTATAGACTTGCTTAGCCTTCCTCATTTTCCGTAGGTACAATACAACTCAACATATATCATTGTTAAAAAAAATTTCTATTAAAAAAAATCACCAACGCAAGTTAATTAATAAAACAATAAAAAAGATATATTTTTTTAAGTCCTTCCCTGTCAGAATATTTGTCAACTTTTAAACAACTTTAAATTTTAAAATATCTACTAATTTCATATTTCAATCAATCATTAATTTTTTTTTCAATGGTACCCCTAACTAATTTCACATTTTTCAAAATATTCCATTTAATATATATTAGTCTTGAATACTGTGTTATATCAATAAATATATATATATAGATATACTAATTCATTCACTAATTTTATTCACTTACTAATATTATTTATTATCTTTTTTAGTATCTGTATTTATCCTAAATTAACAGATATTATTAATGTGGTTTGTATGGTAGCCCTTCAATTTGAAGGGATTAGAAATCCTTCTTATATTGACCATCTAAACATGTGGTGAGTTTTTTTTTTATAATTTTACCCCAAATATGCTCAAAAAATGAAAAACTTCACGATCTTAAAATCAACTAGTTTTGCAAATCTCATTTCCTAAGATCTTAAAAATCCTTCTATCCAAATTAAGAACCCTAACTCTTTCACTAAACCTAGAAAGCTTAAGGGTGTGTTTGGTTTCAGTTTTTCAGTTTCCAGTTTTTGTGAAGGAAAAACTGAAAAAACTGAAAACTGGAAACTGGAAATAGGCAAAGCAAATAAACCCTAAATTTCCCAATCTTTTTTTAGCTCCTTCAAGGTTAACTGTTTAATTTAACTTTCTAGGATTTTCTACACTCATTTAATCGTTTAATGAAATGCGATTGATACAAGGATTATAACCAAAAAGTAGCTGTGCCAACCAATAATCACAATCAATATAGTATTAATAGATTGATGTTATTGGTATAAAATTTCCCTTTATTATTGTTGTTCTTCTTCCCCTAAAGCCCAAATTTTGTTTTTGTTGTTCTACCCTCTATTATTGTTGTTGTTCTTTTTTTTTTTTGTTACCTTTTTTGCTATTTGAATAGGAAAGAGAAGAATTGTCTAAAGATGATGAAGTACGCAAAGAAGAATTGAAAAGCGATGGGAAGGGAACAAAACGGGAGTCGGTTAAGGTTATGGGACTAGGGCTGGGAGGCACAAGTGGAGGGACTGTGGTGGTCGTAGGGGGTCTTGGTGGTGGCAGCAGTGGCGCTTTGGTGGAAACAAAGAATTTTGCCAACCGATTGAGATCCATAAATGGAAGCCATGGCAATAAAAGTGACACTCTAGCAAGAACATATGACATTGAGGGTGATAGAATTGAAGGGTGATTTTAGAGAAGTTCGAGTCTGTTTTTAAGTTTTTAAGTTATTTCTTGATTACTCTCTTCTTCTATTGTTTCATTTTTTCTTTTGTTCGAACAAATGATACTGCATTTTGTCCATAGCACTTATCTTCACTTTATTCTATTCTTCCTTTTCTTTTCCATTTTTTCTTTCGATTATATTTTGTTTTCATGTGTACTAATGGGCCTAAAAGGGCACTCAGCCTTTTGGGTCACTACTCACACAGGGTAGCTATACCAAATCTTCATTCATTTGGTCATAGAAGGGGACTCTTTGTAGCCAAGAAAAAGGGGACTATTATAGGTTCGGGTTTGTTTCCTGATAAATCAGAGAAATGAAAAGGGATTTGGAATTTAAATTTGAGAGGAGTAATATTGGAGTTACTGCAACTGTTGAGACCTTTCGACGAAGGATCTGTTTGCAATCATAATGAAGTTTTCTTTTTATTTAAATGAACAATTTTAAAATTAAAAGTGCACACTCTTCTCAAGAAAAATGTCCACATGTTATTGTTTTCATTTGAGAATTGGTTGAAATAGCTACAAGGAACTCGATATAAGTTTTTTCCTTTTGTTTTTTTTTCTGTATTTGTTTTTCATGCTTTGAAACTATGTACTATTTTTTCTTATGTAGCCTTTTTTGGGTTGCATTTGTTTTGTTTCACAGTTGGATGTTTATTTGCTCCCCATATCTTTGTGCCATGGGTTTGGTTTTCATGTTATTATCGAAATAATGTTTGGCAATGAATATCATTTTTTAGTAGCAACGCTTCTATTAGCAAATTACACACCATTATCATAGTATTGCAATCTACAGTACTATAACAATGGTAGTTGATTTGCTGATAAAGAAAGTATTATAAGAGAATATGGATACAGACACATTTATTAATATTGTCAAGGAAACAAAGGTGTCTGATTCATAACAAAAGAGGTGCTATCTACAAATTGAGAATATTTGTATTGTTAAAGTTAACAACAACAGAGACATGTGATTGCAACCTTATACTAAATTTTACTACACAACAACCATATCACAAATAGTGTCCAATAAGAATGGTTGCACAAAATGCAATGAAATGAAGAATATTTCATATATTGGATCACTTTTTGGCCTCCAAATCAAATCCAAGTACCATCAAGTATAATTAGCATGGCGTTGAAAGAAAACATATTGCATCACTTTGGAAAATACATTATTTGGGTGTATGAAATACATACTCATTCTTTTACTATTTTTTTGTTTGATATTTGGATGTGTTACATTATTTTTAGATATTTATTTTATTAAGGTAAAATTGTCATATTTAATATTTAATACTAATTTATATTACCTATACTTATATTAAATAACATGGATTAAAAAAAACCTGTCATTTTGGAGTCTCCTAACCAAAATGGAATTTGATTTCAAGTTTGCTTGCTATTTTTAATTTGTGTCAATTTTCAATTAATAAAATCTCTGGAAATCACATGCCCACATTCTAAAACTAGTTATCTCATTCTGGCCACGAAAGCAGTTCCCTAACCAGACGAAAATAAAAATTGACCTGACCTCCAAATCCTCTCACCTCACCCCCTACCATATGCACTATCTTCTCTTCGCACATTCTCTCATCTCTTCTTTGGTTCCTTTCTTCACTGCTTTTTTGTGCCCTATGTGATGACTGTCAAATCCCCACCATCCATTAAAACCACCATGGCCGTGACCAGTAACTTTTCCTTTAGAGCTTTGAACCAGATTCGGTTCCTAACCTAGTTCTCCATCAACTCTGCCAGGTACTCTCTTCCCATTCCCCATCCATCAATTCTTTTTCTTCTTCTTTTTTTTTTCCTTTTTTTTATTCGCACTTCATTACTAGGTTGTCTAATTGGTAAAGTTTCTTTCTTTTTGACATAGGGTTTGCGGAAAAAAGTAAATTATTTTTTGCCATTTCATTTGCGGGGTTGGTATCAGATTTTTCATTTTCTAAATCTGACATTGTTCTTCAATTTTTTTTTGGCCCATGATGGGTTATTGGTAAAGTTTCTTCCTTTCTGATGTGAGGAAAGAGCACAGATGGTCATAGGAGCAGGGCCTTAATGGTGAGGAAGGATCAGATGGCCGATCGGAAAGGACAGCCGGTGAAACCCTCCCAGGCAGTGACAGATGACGACAAGAACGAGCGGGCGCGTGTTGGCGAGATCTCGCCGAAGAGAGCTCGAAGGCTTGCGGATTGGGCGGCAGAGGTCAGGGATCAGACAGAAAAGATGTAGGTCAAGTTGCTGGTACTTTCCTTCCATCTGTTCTCTATGCTTGCTACAGTTGTGGTCACCAAGAAGGTTCCCTTCTTCTCTTCTCAGCTCATCATTTTACCAAATCTATGATTAAAGCAAGTAATTTTTGCCCAAACATTCATCCCTTTTTTTTTCCCAATTTTAGAATTCTTGTGTTCAGTTTTTTTGGGCAATCTTTTATTCTCTGGCAATCTTTTTGGTACTGCATATATTGCTTGCTCCTTTTTTTTTCTTTCATTCTCTTTTCGATCTAAGAATTTTTCTTTTGTTTCTCGAGAAACTGACATAGAAAACTGACACTTTCGAAATCTCACTTATGGTTTTTTTTTCTCCGATTCAAGTGTGTGACCCTTTGAATAGCTTTAAGGTCTCTTTGACTTTGACTTCAGCTTCAGTGTGTTCAGTTTCTGTTGTTTGCGTTTATGATTGTCTTTTTTTCTGCATTCTCGAAGAACTAAGAAGCTTTGGTGATTTTTTCTCTTCCTACAATTTTTTTTCATTTTCGTGAAATTGGATTGTGCAAGAGAAATCCCTGACATATGTTTTGGGAGTGTTTATAATGAACCGATGGTCTCTATTTTTTCTGTTATTTTTACCTTTTTTCTATGGTGATTTATATATGATTTATAATTTTGTAACCAATTTTAGAAAAAGGTTCAAATTTCTATTTTGATTGCAAAACTTTTATTCTATCAATAATTCTTCTACCAATATATGTAGCGAGACTCAAATTTCTCGATGCCCAATAAATTAAATGGACTTTTTGTAATCATTAATCAAGCTCCAAGTTTGAACATGCTTGGGTTTGTTGCAAGTGGTTTTCATCATTGATCAAACTCAAACAAAATCTCTAAATCCTTTTTTTTTTTTTTTGGGTTTAAGGCAGTTTCTTAAGTTAAAGCATGTCCTTATGTGAAGGGTTTTATAGCTGGTTTGGTGCTTAGAATGTCATTCTTCAACCTCGCTCATAATGCTTTAGACTCACTTGACTTCGTCAAAGGCAGTTTTTAGGTAGACCATGTTCTTTAGCATAATTCAAGTCTTCTGCTCTCTCATATTTGTTCTAATGAAGATCAGTTTTGTATTCATGAAGTTTTATGCTGGTCTCATATTCTTTGCTGTTGTTGCCACTTTCGTCCCGGAATCAATCATTGCTCCTACTTCAGATTTTCATCATTGTGGAGTTAAGTAGATAGCATTGCCATTTGTTTTTAGTTGCATGTATGCTTTTGAACCTTTAACTGACAAAGATAATTGGTTTAATTTTACTTTACATTTTGGGATTTTATAAGTAAGGGTGTTTTAGCTAGTACCTGTGAACTATTGAAATCAAATGCGAGGAACCAATAAATTAAGCACATACCATGTGTCCATGTACTAATTTTTAAAATTTGGCTAGCTCTACATGTCCATGTCATGTCGTGCCATATGTATGTTGTAACGCTCGGGGATGAGGGCGAGGAGTGATCGACAGTGCAAAAGAAGGTACGGACAAGGAGCGGCTCCTCACAAGGCCTTCTAAGCGAAGGGGTACATGAGTGAACCGATTACACACCCAAATGAAAGGGATCCTAAGACTGTATAGGTATAAGACTATACAGTTGAGGAAGGCTTATATGAATTGATTTGTACTACCTATACCAACAAGATGCATCTTCTTTTCGGTAGCCCAAACTGACAGAACTCTACAATTAAGCGTGCTTGACTTGGAGCAATTTTGGGATAGGTGACCTCCTAGGAAGTTTTCTTAGGAAGCGTGTAAGTGAGAACAAAGCATGCTGAAAAGACCTGTGTTAGTTTGTGAAGACAGTCATCAATCCATAAAAGCAGCAGGGGATGTTAAATATGTTGTGTATCTTTGGAACTCTGCTACTGCAAAATAAGAAAATAGAGAAACAAAAAAAAATTATTTGTTAGGCCTGAGGCGTGCAGTGCACTGTCCTTAAGGATTATTCCGTCACAGTACAGAAATCCTCCAGGATACAGCAGGCTCTTCTGGTAGTAACCAGGAACTCAAGAACATCAATGGAAATATCTTCTGATGTATAACCCAAGCAATGAAAAATAGAATAGTCTCTCAATTGAAAAACTCAAGATATCACTTTTTGGTTCCTTTTTTTATCGTAAAAGTTTCTCACGTTTCTTGTAAAAAACAAAACTATGATATGAAGCTCAAATAGTACTAGTCATGTACAGTAACGGTGGAAAGCAAAAAACGTGTTAACGTTCATATATTAATGTGCAATTAAAACTTATTTCATTAAAAGGAAATCAATGAATAATCAACACATGACTTATAAGAAAATATATCAAGACATTACGGAGTATGATTTTTGACACAATGACAACAGTGTCGAATAGTATCTATTTTATTTAATGACAAGATTTTATTTAAAGGTTGTAACACTTGAAAATCAAATCAAATAAAAGCTTTCAATGCAAAAACAAATAAATAAATAAATAAATAATTGAATAATTAAATATATAACCTTTTGAAATATATATAATTTTTTCAAAATACAACAATCTCCTACCTATTTCAAAAGGTTTTCATTTAAATTATATTGGGTTATACTTGGGTGAAAATGCTTCAAATCTGGTGTCTTTTGGACTATGAACCAGACCTAGATAGAAAGGACTTTAAATTACAATGTATTGGTGAAGTTTTGTCTACTTCTATGAACCAAACATTTTTAGTGTAACTTAGAATTCTCTCTGATCACATTTACACCCTCAAAACATATCACCATCGTTGTTAACGTTGTTTTGCACTTTTTCGGCCATGTGCGTGCCTGGTTGTTCATGAGTGCTCTAGAGACTTAGCCACAATCTCATAGGAGCGGCCCCACTCCTACACTCATATAGGTGATTTTCATCAAGTGTATACTGCATTTTATACTCCACCCATAAGGGCTATGAAAATCATTAAAAGCGTTTAGCTTACCCTCACATAAATGCAGTCTAGCACAACTCATATTTCTCACATCATAGGAAAGGACACATAATGTGCTAGCAACAATTAACAAGTGACTTGTTATTACCCATATGAACCTTTTCCCTGGGATCTCCATTCACAAAGGTTAGGTTCCCGTCATTGTTAATTTTCAAATTGGCTTAAGTCTCATTCCCCTCGATGTGGCAATTATAAAATTCCTTCCAAGAGGCTTAGTCAGAGGATCTGCAAGATTCACTTCTGACTTCACATAATCTATTGAGATAATTCCATCTTTTAGCAGCTGCTTTATCACTTCATATCTCAGCCTTATGTGCCTGCTTTTACAATTATATGCCTTATTATTTGCAATAGCTATTGCCGCTTTATTATCACAGTGTACAGACACAGGAGGCATTGGCTTTATTCCTAAAGGAATATTACTTAAAAAGTTTTTTAACCACTCAGCCTCATTACAGGCTTGTTCCATAGCAATAAACTCTGATTCCATGGTGGACTTCGCAATAATTGTTTGCTTAGGCTGATTTCAATAACATTGCCTCCCAAAATAAACACATAACCACTAGTGGATTTAACCTCATCTGAATCTGAGATCCAGTTAGCATCACTATATCCTTCTAATACAGCGAGATATCCACTATACTCAATACCATAATTTATGGTACCTTTCAAATATTTCATCAATCTAGCCAATGCGGCCCAATGATCACTGTTTAGGTTATGTGTATATCTACTCAATCTACATACAGCATATGCTATGTCAGGTCGAGTAAAATTCATCAAATGCATCAAATCCCAATAATTTGTGCATACTTAGATTGGTCAATGGGTTCACCCTTGTTTTTCTTTAATTGAGTGTTAGCATCATAAGGGGTATTCACATATTTGATATCGAAATATCCAAACTTTTTCAAAATTTTTCAACATATTGATCTTGTGATAATATTATACTATCACACTTCCTTATGACTCTAACACCCAAAATAATGTTTGCTTCACCCATGTCTTTCATATCAAATTTTGATGCAAGAAAATTTTTGGTTTCAATTATAACTTCAAGAGTAGTGCCAAAAATAAGCATATCATCAACATATAAGCAAATAATTACACATTCACCATTTATCAGTTTAGTATACACACACTTATCTACTTCAATAGCAGAAAATCCATCAGTGATTAATGTTTGATCAAATTTCTCATGCCATTGTTTTGGTGCTTGCTTTAGCCCATATAAAGACTTAATGAGTTTGCATACTTTATTCTCTTGACCAAGTTCTACACACCCCTCAGGTTGGACCATATAAATTTCCTCTTCTAAATCTCCATTTAAGAAAGCTGTTTTAACATCCATCTGATGAATAACTAATTTATGAATTGATGCTAAAGCAATTAAAACTCTTATTGAAGAAATTCTTGTCACGGGAGCAAAAGTATCAAAATAATCTATATTTTGCTTTTGAGTATATCCTTTAGCCACTAGTCTAGCTTTGTATTTTTCTATTGTTCCATCTGGATTATATTTTCTTTTAAAAATCCATTTACAACCTATAGGTTTTGCTCCTGGGGGTAAATCTACTAAAACCCAAGTGTTGCATTTTTTAATTGAGTCAATTTCAGATTTAATTGCTTCTTTCCAAAGAAGTGCATCGGAAGAACTTATTGCTTTAGAAAAGGTTAGAGGATCATTTCCTACAAAATATGTGTAAAAATCATTCCCAAAAGAGGTTTCTTTTCTTTGCCGTTTACTTCTTCTTCAACCTTCACTTGCGTTATCATTAATATTTTGTGAAGAATTTTCAGTTGATATGTTTGTATTTTGAGTCAGTATTTTAGGAACAATTTCTGATTTCAAAGGGAAAATATGTTCAAAAAATTCTGCATTTTTTGTTTCAATTATAGAGTTATGATCAAGAACATCACTTTTTAAAACCAAAAATCTATAAGCAGCACTATGTTCAGCATATCCTATAGATAAACAATCAGACGTTTTTGATCCTATTTTTCTTTTCTTGGGATCTGCTAACATGACTTTGGCCAAACATCCCCATACTCTTAAATATTTTAAATTTGGCTTATACCCTTTCCACAATTCATATGGTGTTTTATTTGTTTTCTTATAGGGAATTCTATTTTGCAAATGACATGCAGATAATAAATCTTCACCTCAAAGATTTTCAGGTGCATTAGAACTAACCAAAAGAGCATTCATCATTTCTTTTAAAGTTCTATTTTTTCTTTCAGCGACTCCATTAGACTCGGGAGAATATGGTGGAGTTATTTCATGTATTATTCCTTCTTTTTCACAAAAATCATTAAACAAAATATATTCTCCTCCTCTATCTGATCTTATTTTTTTAATTTTCTTATTTAATTGATTTTCTACTTCGGTTTTATATATAAGAAACATGTCAAAAGCTTCATCCTTATTTTTAATTAAATATACTTTAGTATATCTAGAAAAATCATCTATGAATGTTACATAATATTTTTTACCTCCTCTTGTAATGGTTTGTTTTAAATCTCCCAAATCAGAGTGAATTAATTCCAAGAGTCCAGTTTCTCTGTATATAGATGGACATGATTTTTTGGTTAATTTTGTTTCAATACATATTTCACACTTTTCTAAGCATGAACCAGAAAAACTAGAAATTAATCCTAAACCTTGCATTTTTTTAATATAAGGTACACTAACATGTCCTAACCTTGCATGCCATACATTCATAGAATCAAGCATATAAGCAGAAAAACATGCATTTTCATTTATAACATAGGAAACATTTAATACAAATAAACCACTATTGTAATAACCTTTTTCCCACAACAACTCCACATTTTGAGAGAACAACTTCATCATTTTCAAAAATAACATTGATACTAGCTTTAGCCAATATGGATACAGATATCAAATTATAACACATTTCGGGTACATAAAGAACATAATTTAACGAGAGCATTTTTCCAGAAGTGAGTTTTAAATTCACTATTCCTTTACCAAGAACTGTAACTTTTTTAGAGTTGCCAATATGCACAACTTCTTCTCCTTTTCCCACAATATTGTAAGAGGTAAAAACATTTCTATTTGCACAAACATGTCTAGTAGTCCCAGAATCTACCACCCAACATTTTTCTTCCATCACTAAATTAGTTTTAGAAACAACCAGTATTATATCATGTCTATAATTTTTAGAAGTATAATACTTACCTGTTGCAGTAGCCATATTCAACAATCTCACAAATTTGTTATTTTGCTTGAGCTCTTCCACTTTCTTGTGAGTGCATAACCATGCTTTATCATTAACAATGGGAAGCTGGTCCAAAACAGAGAGATCAACTAATTTAAGTGCCTCAAAGTTGTCATATGTCTCCTCCATAGGAAGAACTCCTGCACAGTGAAAGACAAAAATCCAAGAATATAAATATAACAATACTTCTCAGTAAATAATACAAGATGTGAATAAAATTAAAAGACTAATCCTTAAGATTGTTGTGTATCTTTGGAACTCTGCTCCTGCAAAATAAGAAAATAGAGAAACGAAAAAAAAATGTTTGTTAGGCCTGAGGCGTGCAGTGCACTGTTCTTAAGGATTATTAGTCCATGATCTGAAATCCTCCGATCTGAGCTCTTCTGGTAGTAACCAGGAACTCAAGAACATCAATGGAAATATCTTCTGATGTATAACCCAAGCAATGAAAAATAGAATAGTACAGTAACGGTGGAAAGCAAAAAACGTGTTAACGTTCATATATTAATGTGCAATTAAAACTTATTTCATTAAAAGGAAATCAATGAATAATCAACACATGACTTATAAGAAAATATATCAAGACATTACAGAGTATGATTTTTGACACAATGACAACAATTAATCAGAATAGTATCTATTTTATTTAATGACAAGATTTTATTTAAAGGCTGTAACACTTGAAAATCAAATCAAATAAAAGCTTTCAATGCAAAAACAAATAAATAAATAAATAAATAATTGAATAATTAAATATATAACCTTTTGAAATATATATAATTTTTTCAAAATACAACAAAATATGTTCTGCATATGGAGGAACAGGTAGCAGAGTATTTATGCATTTGCCAATTTGTTGCATGATTGCTATAACATAGGATGGGAGCTTAAGGTTTTATCTTATTGTGTTTGAAGGTGTTGCGATGAGTTTCATCTTACTCATAGTCTTGAGGCATACTACCTCTTGCACCCTTCCCTGAACCCTATGGGGACATATTTTGTAGAGCCCATCTACACAAACCCTTATTCGTATACATTATTACTCACCGGCATGCGAAGACTGTACTGTCATTGCTAACTTTGGTTCCTTCTTCTTCTTTGTTTCAAATTAAATTTCAATGGTTGCCACTTCATGGATAGGCTTGACATTGACCATGGCACTTTCCCTAGACAGTATGAATTTTTTTATTATACACAGTTTGTTCTATATGCAAATTTAGTTTTCCCTTTTTTTTAATTGCTGAAAATTTTGAGTTGTATGTTCTTTGTAATAAAAAAGCTTGAATTCTATGCAATCATGACATTGTTGCTGAATTCTTCTAGATTGATTTTTTTTATTCTACTAGAGTTATATCTTTAGTTCAGTTGCATGAGATAGAAATTTTGTGCTTAAATCTAACAAGGGTGCTAAGGTTTGAAATTTGAATATTCCAAATGATACTATTCAATAAAGTTTAAATTTTCTTATCCACATTCGTATCAGTTTTCTCACCCAATGTCCTGTGTATATACAACCCTACTAGATGGAGACACTTTGACACATATCAACCACACATAGCAATGCAACTATTTGCTTTTTCATGCAATGGTAATAGACATATATAGATGATGTTCTTTGGCACTGGCGACCACCATTGATTTACAAGTGCTTATAGTGGCACAATGCGAAGAATGGTGGTGTGCATGGCTTCTTAATTGTTGGAACCATGGTGTAGTGTTTCTCTTATAATAGCCCAAGTAAAGATGGTTCGAAAAAATCAAGAATATAAAATATATGAATATATTTAACTAAAGATTTTATATATATATATATATATATATATATATATTTGTCTTTAATGTATTCTTATCTTCCAGCATCATCATGATTAAGACTATATTTGGATTGGTGAAATTGGGGTGGAGTCAGCTGAGATAGAATGAAATTATATCTAATTTGCATACAATAAATTTGAATGGAGTGAAATAGAAATAAATGAAGTCCATTGTTTAATTTGAATGCAATAAATTTGAATGGAGTAAAATGGAGATGAATGAAGCCCATTCTATCCTATTATACCATCATATCTTTCTATGTTTCTTTCACTCAAATTGAGAAGAATAAGATGGAATGAAACATACTTATCGAATATCCAAACAATGAAGTGAACTAATTTTGTCAGTCCACTTCACTATTGTTTACTCCATTTTATTTCATTCAACTTACTTTATTCTTTACCATCAATCCAAACATAACTTCAAAATTATCTTAAAAGATATTTATCGCTCATTACATATTTTTAATGTCATATCTCAATAATTTTTTTAAAATATATCTCTATTCATAGATATCATGTCTTGATAATAAACATTTTCATTTTAATATATTTCTATGATGATATATATATAAAACGTGCTTTTCACTAATTTTAGTTGTATTTTTAACATATTGATATAAAATTCTCATTTATATTAAATTATTATAAATTAAATTAATAAAAGATATAAATAAGTTTATTACATGTATATTTAATTATAGAAAAGCCTAAATAAATTTTCAGATTTATTTAATTACATTAATAGCCAAACAAATAAAAAATGTGGCTTCACTTTCATAGTAACAATAAGAATAATAACATATTTTAGTCCTAATATTTTGAAGTTGACATCAATTTGGTTCTAAAAACCTTTGGGTATCAATTTTATCTTTACATTTTGAATTTTGATATCAATTTTATCATTGTATCAAATTAGACATTGTTATAATTAATTATAATTGGATGAGTTACGTTGCTTAGCAAGCTATTTACAGTTCATTGACTTGAAAATTAATAAATAATCATAATAAAAGTTGTTCAATCACTTTTTGGCCTCCCAATCAAATTTGAGTACCATAAAATACAATTGGAATGACATTTGAAGAAAACATGTTACATACTTTAGAAAATATATTATTTAAATGTATGAAATTAATACTTATTTCTTTTACTCTTTTTTTATTTGATATTTGGACATGTTACATTATATTTTATTGAGATAAAGTTGCTATATGTAATATTTAATACTAATTACAATAGTTCCCAAAAAATAGAAAAGGCAACTCAACATGCACGCCATTTAAATTCTATGTATTTCATTTATTATTTCTGATTCATTCATTATTTCTAATATGTAATTTATTTTAAAGTTTCTCAAAGCACAAAAATTTATAGATGATAAGATGTATAAAGAGTTTACTACAATTCTTACAGGGTGAAAAGTTTTATATATCTAAATTTTAATTAATTTCAGCTAAACTTATTTTATAGTATATTTTATTTGCACAAAATGCAATGAAATAAAGAATGTTTCAGATATTCTGTCACTTTTTGGCCTCCAAATTGAATATGATTACTATCAAATACAATTAGAATGTTATTTGATGAAAACATGTTATCACTGCTATATACTGGTCTTCTTCTAGTGCAAAGATTAGATTACTCAGCATTGGTATACCCCTTTTCGTTAGTTGTGTGTTTGTGTATCCCCCACCGGCAGTGCCCGCCATGGGTGGGTGTTGTATGCATATAGCTATCTTCCTTTCATGTTTTTGTGTCTCTCATAGTTTGTTTATTGTTTGTATTTATGCCATGCAACTTATTATGATTCATCGGGGCTTAGTTGTTCAAGGCCTCTTAATTTTTATTTTTATTTTTTACTTTGTATAACTCCAATTGGATTTAGTGCTTCTCAAGAATGTGGAAATAGTTATTAACGTGAAGGTGCATACTGATGTGCTTGGTGGTCATGCATCACACCCTTGGAGCACTCTGTTCAGCATGTTACAAACCATGCACAAAGTCATCCAGAGACAACAATGGGGACTTGCCAGCACGAGACAACTATGTTGCCTAGATTCAAACCAAGTTGTTATTCTATTTTATTTATTAGTTTTTTTCTTGGATGCGAGTTATTTTATCTTTTATTATTTAAATAATGTGGAAAGATTTGATATTGTTACTATATCAGTTAAGATTTCTCACTATAAAAAAAAAGAACAATAAAGATTATGTGATAATTAATATACTAACCATACTTTATTTGCACAAAATGCGTCAAATGAAGAATGTTGCATATACTCGATTGTTTTTTAATCTCTCAATTAAATCGGAGTACCATCAAGTACAATTAGAATGACATTTGAAGAAAGGATATTACATAGCTTTGGCAAATACATTATACGAGCGTGTGAGATTAATACGCATTTTTTTTACTTTTTGATTTGATATTTGGATATATTATATTATATTTAAATATTTATTTTATTGAGACAAAGTTATCATATATAATATTTAGCATTAGTTATAATAATTCTCAAAAAATAAAAAGATAACTCAGCTGTTATTTCCATATTTTTCTTTTCATCTTAATAAATCAACAGCAATAAAAAAAAAGTGACTTGACCGGCATAGCAGTGTCCGTAGAGTCGCCAGTTACAATAATTCCAATATATAAAAGGCGACTCGAGTAGCTAGTAACAATAAATGCACAACAACTTCTAAAGGAACGTTCATGGCCAAGGATGGTTTGGGGTGGCATCTCCTTACGAAAAGGTCAGTAAAGTCATTTTCCACGTGCACAGACTTTTCCCCACTCCCACCATACACACCCACCCAACTCCCAAATGGGGCCCATTACCCACCGACGGGCCCAAAATCCTCCCGCCAAAACCCCAATATGTGGCCTAAATTCAAAGCCCAATAGAAGCCTACTGAACCCGCCCCTTCTTTCCTTCCCCTCGGAAACACCCAGAATCCAATGCCCCAAACCCCTTCCTCTTTCCGCCACGTCACCACCCTGTAGATTCCAACACACGCTTGCGCAACCCAAAAATAAAATATAGAAAATGAAACAAACCACCCCCCCCAACAGTACCTTTATCCTTCCGCAGCAAGCTATCCATTTGTGTTGGGTGCAACCGACTATAAATAAATGGCACCCTCTAATGTTAATACCATTGTAAATAACAACACAACACTTATTCAAATACATGTTACAGACATTCTTAGGAATGGTGGAGGACATTGAAGAAGGTTGCCGGACGCCAAGGCACAGCGGATGTCGGATAACGGCCGCGTGTCCGGCGGCGCCAAAGAAGAAGAAGAAGGCGGCGGTGTGCCCTGGAAGGCAGAGGGTACTGCCACCCAAGAGTGGCTACTTTAAGCCACCTGATCTGGAGCTCATATTCAGAATGGTGGTGCCTCCAACAAGGAAGCTCTTGCTTAATTAGTTCCTCTAATAACTCTATACACTATAGTCTAGCCTTAATTGTAGCTTTTGGGATCCTATGGATTTAACCTCTAGTTACAGTTTCTATATGTAGAGTAGATTACAATTAGGGTTCTTCATCTTTTTCTTCTTTGATTTGTAGTTATTGACCAGAAAAGCGTGATGTGCATGCCGTCGTGGTTTTTTTTTTTTGTTTATTTGATTCGTTTTTATCAAATAATTAAGTTCTTAATTATATTTTGATATTTATTTCACCTTAGTCATTGAATCTGTCTGGCGTCAAATCACGAAATACAAAATGTCTGGTTCGTATTTAATTAGTTGAACTGCAGTGCCTGCAATCGTATCTTAATTGCCACTGGTGAATCAACAAACAAAATAATAATTAAAAAAAAGCAACAAAATAATAAAAAAGTCAACTGAAGGATCTGTTTATTAGCTTTTGAAGCTCGATTGAAATTCAACAGGGTCGTTCACTAGGCGCACTCTTTATGCGGTATTTTTTTGGTGAGCAGACGATAAAAAACAAAGAAAGCAGGAAGACTAATGACGCAAATAAACTACTCCGTCCCGCCGCATCAGGGGGTTTTTTCCAGCCAACCTCAGTAAGGGCCGCAGCAACACCAAAACGGTTAGCTGGAAAGCAAGACTTTAAGGTCCAAAACAAGACAATCAATGTGGAAGGTAACCTTATATTAAGTATTATTGTAATCATAACTGTTAGTTATTCTGTTTTGTATCTGTTAGTAGTCATAATTACTAAGTTAGTTAGTTTTATAGCAGTAAATACTTTACTCTCTCTATGTATATAAGTCTTCATTCATACAGTAATATTACAAGATGAAATTCTCTCTAAACCATGACTCTAATATGGTATCAGTGAATTAATCTTTATTGCTTCCGCACGCCGCACTTTCTTGCATGTTCTTGCATTTTCTTGCCATTTCCCTCTGTTCCTTGCCTTATCAAGCTTTCACCATGGCGAATCTAAATCTCGATCCATACCTTCTTACTCCGTCAGACCAACCTAGTCTGGTTCTCGTCTCTCAACAACTCACTGAGGAGAACTATCATTCATGGAGTCGCGCCATGCGAAAAGCTCTCAATGGCAAGCGTAAACTCGGTTTTGTCACCGTTCTTGCTCGACCAGATCCTACTGAACAACCAGATTTGTTTGAGGCTTGGCAGTGCGTCAATGACGTAGTTAGTTCCTGGATTCTCAATTCCGTCTCAAAGGAAATTGCAAGTTCCCTTGTTTACGCGGATTCAGCCGCTGAGCTTTGGAATGATCTCCAAGAGCGTTTCCAACATGGTAACGGGCCACGTATCTTCGAGTTGAAGCGTGAGCTTTTTACTCTCCGTCAAGGTTCATTGACGGTGTCCCAATACTTTACCAAAATCAAGATTCTCTGGGAAGAACTCAGTTCTTTTAGACCTACACTTAGTTGCAGTTGTGATGGTACTCGCTCCCTTCAAGATTTTCTTCAATCAGAGTACGTTCACTGTTTTCTGATGGGCCTTGATGATTCGTATTCGCAAATTCGAGGTCAGATCTTACTCATGGAGCCTTTACCATCAATCAGCAAGGTTCTTGCTCTCATTACTCAGGAAGAGCGACAACGCCTTGTTGGTTCGTCATCTACAACTCAACCTCAAGTTGCATTCAATGTTCAGAAGAGTAATCTGAAGCCAAACCAAGAGTCCAAGCAGAAAGGAAAGAAAGAACGCCCTTACTGCACGAAATGCAACTTACATGGCCATTCCATTGCCAGATGTTTTCGCGTTATTGGATTCCCTCCTGGTTATGTTCGAGGAAAGGGAAAGGCTTCAGTTAATCTTGCTACATCTGATCAGCCTTTGCCCAATGACAATGTTCCTCTGCAATTGACAACTACTCAAGTCCAACAATTGGTGGCTTTGTTGAATGCTCAAGTCATCAATCCCATTTCAGATGTGAAAGATTCTGCTACTAATGCAGGTATGGTTTTTTCAACATCAAATTCAAAGCTTTACAATCATAATTCTTGGATTGTAGATAGTGGAGCCACATCTCATGTTGCATGTAGTTTGTCCCTTTTTTCGGAATCAACACCTTTGAACAATTTTTTTGTTAATTTGCCAAATGGCACAAGGGTTTCAGTTCACTCTATTGGTACTGTACCATTGAATGACAATATCACATTACACAATGTTTACTACATTCCACAATTTCGAGTTAACCTCATGTCAGTATCTTCTCTCATAAAACATTCTTTTCTCATGATTGCTTTCTTACCCTCTCTTTTTTTCATACAGACCATCAATCCATTGAAGGTGATTGGGAAGGGTAATCTGCATGAAGGTCTCTATGTCTTTCATACAGTAATATTACAAGATGAAATTCTCTCTAAACCATGACTCTAATACCTTAAAGAAACTCCAAACCTCGTCACCAAAGACTACGTTGTTTCTCCACAGCCAACCCCACCAAAGAGCAGCCACAAAACACATGGCTGTAATTAGTCTTAAGATAGATTTGCTTCCAGCCACATCCTATCATCCATAGTATTGAAACTTAAGAGAGCTAGTAAAACTGAACCTGTCCCAGACCTGATGAGAGTAGGGGCAGTCTCGAAGGCAATGGAGGACAACCTCGTCGTCTCTGCAGCACCTAGAACAAGAAGGAGAAGTTGCTCGGTGGCACAAGTGTCTGAACTTATTTGTTGGTAAAGAGAGATGCAATGCGGTATTTATTTTAAGTTTTGAAATTACATTTTAGAAATCATATTTTTAAAAATAATGTTTTTGATAATGTTACTTTTTGATATTTTAAATAAGTTATCTTTTTATCATCAAAATTTTCATAAGATTATTTGTTGAAATTCTTAAGGATAAATTTAAAATTTATTTATTTTATAATATATATTTCTGTCAATATATCATAATCTAAAAAATATCCCCAGACCTTTATTATTATTATTATTATTATTATTATTCAAAATAAAAATTACACCTAAAAAAATATAAGATAAATTCAGGCATAATTTTTAAATTTTTTTTAAATTTATTCATCTCATCTTAATCTAATAATTAAATAAAATGCTAAAAAATAATGACTACTTTAAATGAATATCACACTTCCAAAAACAGAAAAATAATAAAAATTACAAATTTAGAAATATTTTTTTATCAATATAAAGTTAACAATCAATTCTTTAAAAAGCAGATCAATGAAAATTGCGAAGAAAGTCAAATAATTGAAAGATATTTTTTTTATTTATGTTTGATAATTGTCATTTTCAAGTTATGAAAATTTTTTATTCCTACTTTGCATAATGAAAATAAGCTCTTATTGATTAATATTAGGGAATAATTTTATAAAACTTGAAACAAATATGAAAATACCGAGAATAACTAAATATAACTTGAAACAAACACCCCCAAATCCTTCATAATTTTAAAAACTATACAAATTGATTCTTGATATTTCCTAACTCTTCTTTTAATTTTTTTTCGTATTTAATTTAGAGAATTATATTACATATGAAAAAAATTTAGGAGTATGATACACATTTATTTTCCGTAAACAATCCATAAAAACATTTGGGAAATTTTATGAACCCAAACCAAATCTTGAATTTTAAAATCATTGTCTATGTGGACCAATAAAAAATCTTCATATAGATTTATAATAAATATATAAAAATATATTTTTGTCAAAATTTAATTTTATAAATTTGAAATTAAAGAAATAAATTTTATAAAATGAATCATTGTTTTTTTTGGGGTAAAATAAAACTCTTTCCTTAATAGATAATATTAGCACATTTTTATCTCCTCTATTTCTAAAAAATGTATTTTTGTCCCCTAAACAATTATGATAAATTATACTTTAATTTATTTAAATTTTTTTATTAATTCTATATTTTCTCATGCTTATTTTTTATTTTTACCAGAATAACTTTTATTAAAATTTATATATTTAAATATTTATAAAATAAAATAGATATGGCTTATAATTATGTAAAAATTTACATTTATACATATAATTTTATTATTACCATGTTAAGAGAAGAAATTGTTGCCTCATTGTGCATTTGCTATACTTCTCTAAACTAGGTTTGTTTGATATTAGGTGTGGGGACAAAATAGGGGAAGCAGACGAGGGAGATGAGAGAAGAGTAAACGACCAGTACAGTAGGAAAAATAAGCATTTTCAATAAGCATTTTCAAATCCTAAACCATAAACCCTAAACCCTAATCAGTACAGTCCTATAGGAAAAATAAGCATTTTCAATAATATTTTTAACCGTTTTTGTAAATAAAAATATTGTTTAGAAAAGAAATTTTGACATTAAGTGACCGTTGAAAATACTTATAAACTTTTATCAACAATTAGTACATATCTAAAATATATTTTTAGGGTATTTTTTACATGTACTAATTATTAATAAGAGTTTATAAATATTTTTAATAGTTACTTTATGTCAAAATTACTTTTCTTCATAATATTTTTATTGACACTTTAATTATCGATAACCGTTGGAAATACCCATTTTTTTTACGGTACAAGGAGGGTGGAAGAATCGGCAAAAACTCTAAGTTTTTGATAAGGATGGGGTGGACTTTTTGAATAAGCTGTCAATGTTGTTAATATTTGTTACAAGTTACGGGAGGTAAGTGCCATGCTGCAAATTAGGAAGAGCAAAATATAATATTGGGTAAAGATAGTTTAACACCCAAAATATGGGTGTCTATTCAGACACCCACTTTACAATAATTGGATGTGATGGATGTCCCCACTTATCCTTAATATCCATCACATTCAATGGTTATAAAGTGGGTGTCTGAATAATATTAAAATATCTGAAGGCATATAATTGTAATTTGCTCTCATTATTATTTTCTTGACCCAAAAGTAAAACTCTGATATGTACGTACGTGCATAATTTCTAAATGTAATTCTTGTTCGGCCCACATGTAAAATGAAGTTGCGTTACCATTTAATATAGAACTTGGGACAATGAACGTATTTGGCCCAACAAAAACTGAAGAAGTGTACAAGGACTTAATTGATCCAGCTTCATCAATCGGACCATGCCCTTCTATCACTGAGTAAAGTTCGGACATCTGAATAACGCAGTCATACCAGTTCCTCTATCTTTTTGTTTGGATAGACAGTTTCTCGTTCATTTATCTTTGCGAACTTCTCATTTACTCAACTTTGAGAAATTAGTATATGAAGCCTATGTAAAAAATTGCAACCAATCTAATCATTTGTCAAAATCACTTTAATCGGTTGTTCTGCAATTTCTATCTAGGTATAAACAAAAAAAAGAAAAAGAAAAAGAGACAGTCGAAGAAATGCAACCAAACAAGAGCTACCTCTCAGAAAGTTTTGTTAAATGAATGCTGCATGAAAATTTTTGAATGTGCTTGTCTCAAGAATAACGACTGCATATTATAGATATAAAATTATTCAAGTGACTTTGTCCAATTAAAACTTTGATAAAAATGGTTCATAACAAAGTATCAAAACTTCTTTAACCAAATTAAATAGTTTAGATCAAATTAAATAGTTTAGATTCATCTTTTGTTCTTCTGACTTAAAATCGACTATTTTGCGTGAAAACATATAAGATATACAATTATTTCTATGTCTTTTCTCAATATCTAACAACTTAAGGTTTTTTTATTTTTTGAAGAGATACAAGCTAAGTACTGTTATTTGAAAAGACTAAATGTGGTTTCGTTGTCCATCTAGAAACCCAAGTGATATGATTTGCCTAACAACAGTAGAGATAGACGTAACTAAGGAAAATGGGTGAAACATGACAATTAATTGACATCCCATCAAGGGACTAGCTCATTCTCGACCCTTTTTCTTAAATATCCAGATCAAATGAATAATGGCATATGCTCAAAAGGTTAAAAAAAGAAACACAAACATTACACTGACGTTATTCACATATATCAGGATTATACACATCTCTTACATCCACTCTTTTTTTTCTTTTTGAATTGCTCAAGGGTAGTCAGCAACCAAAGACTAATTCCTCCAAGACGTGGAGATCATCAAAGTGGATTTTGCCTCTCCCAACCAAGTCTTTTCTATACACATGATAAGAGTTGAACTACTGACACATACTTAAAGGATCTAGCCATCTTACCAACTGTGTCAAGCTTTGTTGGTTCATCCACTCTTTTTTGTATACTCATTCTTGTAAGGTACAAAAACATTATCGCATGGTTGGTATAGCTACAACGAAATCATTGATGGAGGCGTAAAGTGGCAAAATGGAAATGATCGGACTTTCCTACCCAAACGGTTTGGTTAACTTCAACTTAAAAGTTATTTTTATTATTGTAAGCATTAGTCGTATGCTATGTTGTTAGATGAATAACCTCCTCCTCATACTAAATTTTTAATCACCAAAACAGTTATTTTACTTCAAAATAATGGCAATTACTCCTACACTCTTGCTTATAAAAGAGTAGCAATATCTTAATTAATTAGTTAAACTTATAATTTGAACACACGTTTTAATCCGTTCTATTTATGAAAAAATATCCCCGCACATCCTGAAATATGAATATAATGCTTTCGTAAAAACATTACATTTTACGTTAAAATTACTATTACCTTCATGTAAAACAATTATACCAGAGAAACCATAGAAAATAATAACGTAAATAATTCATTTTTTAGTATACAATATTCACTTCAGAGTGTTATGGCTAAGAGAACATTTACCGAGGGGGAAAATGTTGAGGTCCTCAACAGTGAAATTACAGAATATGGTTTCAGCCAAGACAGAAATTCTGCATTTATTAAACCTTTTGCACTTTCTTAAATTTTAATTTATATTTAAGAATATGGGGGTCTGAAGTGTGTTTTAGAGGCGCAATACATTCTCCATTGGTGACCTTCAATATTTGAGAATATTACAGTACTGGCATCGCAAACCCCGAACATTCCGGCACAAGCATGAAGAGCAGCTAGCAACATGGTGCATATATATGTGTGTGTGCGCGCAAAATCAAAATTCTATTTACAACATAGGTTAAGACGAAAGACAACTTTGATTTATATAGTGGCGAAAACAAGAACAAAATTAATGTTCATTCTACATACATCAAACATTTAGAATTGCTTGGTGTGTATGATGAAGCAGTGAATGATGACCTGACCAGAGGGATTTTGTTTGGTTGGTACCTCCTAGCTGAATTTATCAGCTTAATTATGAAACCAGGAACTAGCTTTAGTTTTATGAATATTGCAATGAATTATCTTTCCCCAAGTTCAAACTATTGAATAGAGGCGCATAAATTATTTTATACCTAGCACACTTCCTTACGTGAAAATTTCTTTTATATTTGAACTATGAATAATTTATCAAAAAGAAATATAACAGAAATTGAATCTTCCACCACTTGGCCATGGAGGTTCTCATGAGATATCAAATCATCTTCAAGATAACATGGTTTTATATCTAAACAAAACAATTTATCCATGCCATGCATATTCAACAAGGTTATTCCAATGCTACTGGAGTAATTAATGCCGAACCAACAATTGATTCTTTTTTTTTTTTAATTCGAACTCAAGTCATTTAGTTGTTATGAATTCAGAGTGGACTTGGTGAGCTAGTTCTATCGAATATCAACAATTAATTTTTTTTATCACTATTATTCTTTAATGGAAATCTCGTTTTCAGCATAACACATACTTAAGAAACATGTAAATGAAAGTTATTTCTCACCAATCAGTTTAAGCTTATCTTCCAACTCAGCCTGAAAAAAGACCTTGCTGCAAGGGAAAGAAAGTTGAACAAGTGCTTGAATTTCTCAAATGTTAAGCATTACAATGCAAAGCCAAACATTAAATTAATATAAAATAACTTAATTCTGATAGAATCTAATAATCATTTAAAAAAACACCAAATTAATTAGTTCGTTCGTTGGTTATCGATCATAAAATGCGAAGACCACAAAAAATGCTTTAACCGGGGAATACAAAAAAATGCGTTAAGCTCTGTAGGATTATATACATTAACGTACTATTATTTTCTTTGAATGGAAGATAGAAACCTAATAGAGCCATGATAAAATTTAAACCATCAAATAGAGCCGATGTACATGCTATTATAGAAAAGAAACAAGCATATGCGCCATTTAGTCACAAGATAATTTCATATATTCTGATAAGAAGCAAATCTAGATTGTTCCTGCACAGATGTATCTAATGACCGACCTTGCAGCGTTTATATACATATAGAATACATCATGTGAAAGCTGAAAAACTGGTCATACCCAAACAGATCTGATCATAGCCAGTGAGAGATATATATATTCACTCAAGATCACAAAAATCAAGATTGAAAACTAGACGAAGAGGTAAAAGTAAAGCTGAAAAGAGAAATAATGTTACCTCAAAGAGAAATGCTTTTTGTGGTACTAAAATACTTAAAAGTGTTTCTACCCCAAATATCCATGAAGTAAAAGCATTCAACGATAAAGTTGGTACACAACAAAGCTCCTCCATGGTACATACATACCTGCTGAACTTTGAAGTGGGGTTGTCTTGCAGTACAAATGCCAGCAGAGATGTAGTGAAAGGACCCAACTCCATCATCACTGAATCTATTAGATCTCAAAATGGCACAAGATCAAGGATTACAATTCATTATACAGATGGGTCATTGGCATCATTATGCACATCAACTAACTCAAAACATGATTGAGCTGTTCTTAACTATGTCCACAAGAGCCTGAAACATGTCAATTTGATGTAACATCTAGAATTAAATTAAAATTGATCATAGAAAAATTTTAAAAAGGGGTTTAACTACATGATGATGATGATGATCCAATGTCCTTTATATTGTGAACAAGTATATAAACATAATTATTATTAGCTTCACCTTTTGCTCCAAGCTGGTAGTTCAATAGTATGGTGAAAATCCTCCAGAAAAAGAACCTCTGGTAGTAGTATTAGTCATTTATTGCCAATGCAGCATCATCAAGATTCCCAAAACAAAGGATGGTTAATTGGCTTGGAGCAATTTAATTAGGGAGACCACACCATCCCAAACAAAAACCCCCCAAAGCTTGTGAATCTTGATGATGCTGCATCGGAAA
Organism: Dalbergia cultrata; assembly: GCA_031216105.1. Classification (NCBI taxonomy): domain Eukaryota; kingdom Viridiplantae; phylum Streptophyta; class Magnoliopsida; order Fabales; family Fabaceae; genus Dalbergia; species Dalbergia cultrata. Next base: position 46,910,104 of record CM062352.1, read on the forward strand.
CCAGTGACTGGTATCAATATAGATCTCTTTGTGATATTATGACCACTTCACGCATGCAAAAAGAATAAGAAGAGAAGGAGGAAAGTGGAAAAGAAAAAAGAAAGGATAAGGGTAGAACAAGCAACCCTAACCCTAGTCCTATATTTATCTCTAAATCTAATCCAATGAAGAAAACTTAACCAAAGGGGCAAAGCAAAAGGAAGGGAGAGCTCAAATGTTGAATCCTATATGTGTACACGTTGGCCACTTGGTAGTGTGTTGAACTGTTGAAGTCTCTATGCGAGAAAAAAGGGAAGCCATTAAAGTGCTACATAAAACTGTTGAAACTTGAAAGGCTAGTAATTAGTAAGCACCAGAAAGCGAAAAAAAAAAGAAATGAAGAAGAAAAACAATCATGGCAAAAAGCAAAGAAAGACCCAAATCGGAACAGAGAGGAGAGGGTTTAAGAGAAGCAAAGAACTGAAAAGCGAAGTAAGGTTGAGGGGGTGTATAACTATATATAGAGGAAGTGATGAAAGTAGTGTGGGTTGGGGGGGGGGGGGGGGGGGGGCGCTTATGAGTAATAAATGATGGTGGAGATTGGTTGGTGATTAAGATCTGTCAGTCAGAAAAGGAGAGAGAGAGAGAGAGCACAACAGTTAAACATCGTAATCTTAGGTACCAAATCTACCAAAAACTTAAAACCTCTCTGACCCAGTCCTATGTTGCAGCAGATGGAAAAACGAGAGAGAATAAATATAGCTGCCACACCACACCACACCACACCACATATATCTCTGAGATTTGGAAAACGAAACTTACCCATTTAGAGGAAATGAGGGGTGGCGTTTAGGACTGGAGGATGTGTTGTGTGTTGCGTCCTCTCCAAGAGTTTTTCTTTTTGGTCTTTGCAAAGTGGGGAGGGGCTGCCATGGAATTGACAGGGTCCTGGCCCCAGCGCCCCTCTTTCCCTTCCCTTCCCTAGGGTTTCTACTTCTAAGCTATGGTTTTTGATTGATCCTCACCCTTTTTCCTCTTTTGGACACTTTTCAAGTTCCATTATCAGAGATCTGAGATAGAGTCTCCACAATGTTCAGTTTAGTTCAGTTTCTTTTCTTTTATTTATTTTTTTTTTCAATTTTCCGAATTTAATATTATTCAATTGGGTTAGCCTATCAATGGTCATGGCCATATATCCAGTCCATACTCTTCTGCTTTTTCTTAATTTGTTTATTAGTTAATTAAGGTGTTGGGTCTCATCCAATTTTTGTAGTTACTCTTTAGTAATGTAATTAAAGTGCAATGGGCTTTTAGCAAAACAAGGTTTGTGCTTGGTTTTTTAAATTGAAGATTAATTATAGGAAAACTCTAAGAGTAATTATAGAGTAGGTCAACATATATGTATCTTTTTCAAGTCGTATAAATTTATATTGTTTTAAGATTAGACAAATCACGAATATGATAAAAATTTAGTGAAATTAAAATTCTCTACCAGCTCTTTGGCTATATTCTAGTTAATTTGAGCATACCCAAAACTATGATTTCCCTCAACTTATTTTCAATTATGATATGTTTACTCTTTTTAAGTGTAAGATTAATTCCTATATATTAATTCCTATATATATATATATTCGAATGTAAATATTTTTCCTTGTAACTTTGGCTTATCTTGATTTTTTTCTATCTACTTTTTTTGTGTATAGGGAGGGAATCTTCTAAAATCCCAGACACATTTAATTTATATGAAAATCAAGAATCCCCATAATTAATTGATTTTATTGGTTGTTTGATTACTTCATTTTGTTGGTTAACAGTTTAAGTAAATTTGGGATCAATCATCGCATCAGGGTCAGGTTAACAACTCTTGAATTCAAAAAGGATTTACAAGAAACTTATAAAATCACTTGCCGGTGTGGTCCTATATTGGAAAATGAACTCACATCTTCATGGGATACAAGTATATCTCTTACCAAGTGCATCAACCCTCATCGACACTATATTATGTAGTTGTTTTACTGTTTAAATATATAATAGAGTTTAAACTCGATTCTGGATAGCATAGGATTGAATTATAGCTTAAAATTGTTGTAGATTGTATTATTATATTTAAATTTTAAAATATTAACAAAAAATTACATTACTCAAAGCACCTCTTGGACAAAGTCATCTTACATCTTTCATTTTTTTTTTTTTTAAGGTCATGCTGCTTGTGTTCTATTTGGTTCTAGCATTGGAACCCATATAAATATGTAACTTTATGGGTAGGGAAAAAAATAGTTATCCTTTAATTATTTTAAAGGTATGACAATTGTGACTTGCTTTTTGCATCATTTGCTAGAGTATTTCCGATTAAATTATTGAAAAAAGTTTGGATTTTTATTCAACACAATATACATTATACAGCATAACATGCAACATTTCAACTCCATGCGCACTTAATTAGATGTTGGAAAAATATCTTTATTTTTTTACCATTACTTACAGGTAAGCATTATAGGTACGTTGTCAACTAAATAAGCACATCGATATGCCCCCTCCCCTCCCCCACATGTCAGGAATCATGCTAATCGATAAACTTTCGAGTTTTGGAAGGCATCAAATATCACTTGTTGACCTGTAAAAGTCACAAGAAATGGCTTTTAAACTTGTTCCTTGTTATACGTAATGAATTAATTAATTGATGAATCCTAAGAAAATGGCTAAAGAGCAGCACATTGGTTATTATCGTGGAGTCAAGATCTTGAGCGAATCTGTTTATCTAAATCCCGGGTTCTTGAATACGCAAAGAAATGCCGCACTAGCCGCTACGAAAAGATTCCTGGTGCGGGATTTATCCATTCCGTCAAATCATTGTTCATTTGAAATTTTATTATATACTTTAATTTCTAATGGCAAACTGTTTTTGGCGTTTAGCATAATATAAGACTTGGCGTTTTCCCTTTCCACTTTATCTCTTTCGCGGTAACACAATAATTCACCACTTAATATGTATTGAGCACTTCCTCCGGCATCAGACACAGGTCAAATGATTAGCCAAATGACCTATATCCAGACTAATTACACTCGAAGCACTTTTTTGGCATCGGCTTTTATTGACTTAAGAATTTTAAATATTGATGACAAATTAATGTTGATAGCATATATGTCTTTGACAGAGAAAGATTTGAGCAACTAAATAAATCAGTGACACAAATATGGAATGAATATGTAATTTATCTCTAATTGATATTGTGAGTAATTTCCTCTTAAAACAGAAAAGATTTCAAAATATATGCTGTTATATATGTGTATGATTTGTCATTGAAAGATACTATATGTAAAATAAGAGATCATGTGCTGGAGCAATTTGAGTCATTCATTAAATGTCATTGGAACCAAAGGATCACAACTACCTACAAGCACAAGATCTGACACATACCAAGTGAGAGCAGAAAGGGAAGATTAGAAATTGGAAGATATATCAGCCAAGATTCAAGAAATATGTCATCTTCAATGATTGGGTCCAAAAAGAATTAATTGTAATTCAGCCGTTAGGAAACAAATATGGAAACAATCATTTATTTCTTGGGAAGATTTCATACTGCTTGAAATATATAGAAGAAACAACAAAGGTCCTAAGCTAGTAGTACTTCTCAAAAATTACTAGCAATCTGAGCATATTTCTTTTAACAAGCCACTGTTTGTGTGATTTGTTCTAAGCTTGTATTCAAGAAATTCTGTTTGTAAGAAAAGCTGTGTGACAAAGCCTCAAAGTGAGTGAATCACAAATAGTAGAAGTACTAAAGATTTGAGTTGAGTCTGATAAAGGTTTCGTAAAGGTTGTATTTAGCAATTAGTGGAAAACTCACCATTTGGCGAGAACTGGATGTAGACTTCAGAATTGGAAGTCGAACCAGTATAAATCTTGTCTTGATAATTCTTTCTATCCCTCTCTATATTTTATATTTCTATATTGTTAATTTAGAATAAAGAAAAGAACAAGGTATCTCATATTTTTTAATAGATTTTTGTTAATATTGTTATTTTTGCTTGAGAATTTTTTGACTAGTGCATTCAGTGTGTAGATTTTGAATTAAGAAAGAAGAAAAGGAGTTGATTTAAATCCCCCCTTTCTCAACTCTTGATACCATAAGCTTTACATATTGATTGGTGGCCTTCAATATACCTTGTACTTTCCTATTACTCTTTCCTTTCTATTTTACTCCTCAAGGTGTCATCAACAGTCTTGCCTTAATCACAAGCTAATATTGGGTGAGATTCGCTTCGATAACTCCTGTCGGGATAATCATCCTAACCCCTTTTCTGCAAAATTAGCTTGGCCCTTAGGTTATGTTCTTTGCTTCAGCTAATGTCTGCCACCTGTTGTCGTTCAATCTCTCACAAAGGCATTTCTTTGTGCTAGCCTCATGAACTTTGTACTGTACTTGTGAACTCTCCAGGTTATAATTGGTGCATGCTCTTCCTTCACGGCTTTTCCTGTATTGTAATCTCCAAACCAAGATGATGCTCCTTCTTTGAGCCTACAAGCAACCAACTTCAACATTCACTCTTCAGGGATATCCATGTGTTCGAAGAACCTATCTACATTGTCATTGTGGTGATCCCTATCACTATCAAGTCTCCCCATCCGGCCCTTGATTCCTCCATAGCTCCTCTTCATATTCCTCATCCTCCTCTGAATCTTCAAAATAGACTCCTGCCTATCTCCATGCATCGAAATAGGTCTATTAATGGGTCGCCTATGAGCTATCTTATCCCAAGCATGCCTCCCATCGACATACTGCTCCTTGTTTACACCAAGGCTATGAGCATCCAGCCGAGTAGTTAATTAGATCAATGAAGCATTCTTCCAATTGATTAAAACTCTTCCTGAACTAATTAAGCCATTGTTCCATGGGCCTTAATGCTACCCTTTCGATGAAGGAGTCTCAGCCCTCTTGTTACCGTCATAAGGACCGCCGCTACCTCTGTCTACATTGCTAGCAATCGAACCTTGTTCTGGTTACCAATTGACGCAACAAGAGAGTGTAAATTTTAACTAATCAAACAAGATCCCGCGCATGGTAGGATCCTTAGCACAGTGCTAACTTGTACTAAAAAGATAATAATTCTCTAAACCAGTGTTTATTTCTTCTGGGTATACTTGAATATGATCTGAAACCCCTTACTTATACAGAAGTAGAGCTCTTTACTTTTGCTAAAAATCAATGTATGACTAATTAACCAATGTGAAACTTATAATAAAAAGAAAAGAAACTAATAAAATGATAATCCTATCATGCACTCTACCACAAAGAGCCCCCAAAATAAATAAAGAAGTATTACATGATATAATATGAAGTTCTCTAGATTGGATCAAACCTCAGCACCTTAATTGAATATATGATTCTGGTTATGATATATACCATCTGTTCGATCAACCATTTATCACAATAAAAAAAATTATAATTACTAGTGGATTGATAGCTAGTAATTACTTATGTGTCTATCAATCCACATTTTTTAGTATATATTTTAAAATATATTACTGCTTATTTCTTTTAAATAATAAACTAAAGATTAAGAGAGAAGTAAAAAGTATTAGTGGTTTGTGATAGTTATTTGGTATTTTCAACTAGAGAAGTGGGGACAGTTGAAAAAAAAATTATTTGCTGTAATTTTACAAATGTTTTGTATTTATGGAACTGAAAAAAGTCTCCAATGCAACTTGTAGAGACAAAAAAGAAGTTACAAAATGAATCTTGTTATATAATATTATAAGTTAATTAGGATTGAAAAACATTTGTTGATTAAATATTAATCCGGGTATGTTTGGTTGATGGGTTAAAATAAAGAGAATTTTTTATGAATTATCTTCATGTTTAAAATTACATTTGATACTCATTTGTAAAAAACTTTCCCATTATTTTTACTCTCCAACTGAACATACTGTAGATAAATTATGCATGTATGTAAATTTAATCAGAACTTGATTTGAAATATATATTTAGCTAAAACAAGGTGAATTTTCACGGGGCATATCACCTGAAAGGGGTGACTTATTATGATAGTAAAATGAATAAATTTGGACCATATAACTATATATAAATAGTTAGGATTGAAAGATGATTAATAATAATTAATTTTCACATGCTCATTTAATAAAGTCATATAACTTTATGTTTTAATCTTAACTATTTATATAAGATTCAATGGTTAAGATTCACTTCTTTCAATCTCACAATAGACTATTTTTCTCATATGATACCTTTCAGATGTATATTGGCTTAATATTTGATGAAACTTTGGTTAATTCAACCATTAGTACACCAATATGGGTTTGGGTAGTGGTAAGCAAGTTATACCATGAGAATATATTTGATAAAAATGGAAGATTAATATTCGAACCTCAGAAAAAATAATTGTTGATTAGATCGTTTAGTCATAAGAATACTACATGAAAATCTAATATAATGGCAAAGTTTGGGGAAATAACTCATAGACCAACATAAATAAACAAAAAAACCAAAGACTATTTTCCAGTGAGCATCCTAAAAGGAATGATTAAGAAAATAAAAAAAATAAATAAGTTTCAAAGATTTTAAATAGATCTCAAATATTGGTGTTCAAAGTTTTCCAAGCCCAATGTTCACATTGACATGTACTAGTAAGTGTGTTCTTGCGGGGCACAAATTTTCGTAGCCAAACCAAAGTCTAATAAAGACAAGGTGTGACTTTGATGTGGCTGCAGACACGCAGAGTGACCGTAAGATTCCTGGAAATTTAATTTTATACTCCATTCATTTTAAAATAATAGTAAAAAATTAAATAATATACATAGTTGTTAAGGAAAATAAAATAGGGTATTTTTTTTATATGAGATTTGGGTGGTGTATTTATATCAATATAGTATTTTGAGAAAAAAATTACACAATATAACATTTTCAATATATAATCCATCAAATACAGATTTAATACTAAATCTTTCATAGGCAGATTCATGTAAAAAAATTAACATCGAATATGTCAAAGGCACAATCAATGTAAAACGAAAATAGTACAGAATCCACATAGAATCTGCCTATGGTGGATTCTATAAATACCATATACAGATAAATTTTCCTATTATCTCATATTAATATAAATTACCATTCAAAACACTATATACAAATTATTTTTCCAATAAAATACAATTTGATATATATAAAAAATTATGATTTAATAAAACTATTTTTATATATTGATTATTATTGGTCTTGATAAATATATTTATGTTAAAAATATAAATAAAAAATTAATATTATCTAAATATTTTAAAATATGAAAAAATAAAAAATAATACTGATTCTAAAATGAAGGAAGTATAAAGTATTTCCTCCCTTTTATTCTATCTATATATAAAAAATATATTAAAAATAATAAATATATATATTTTAATAATAATATAAAATAGTATAAGTGAATAAGATTGTTCTTCTTTAAAAAAAAAAACAAGTAAATATAATTAATTATATTAATAATAGTATTTATAAATAAATTTAATATCTTTTTAATATTATAAATGAACAGGTTTTTTTAAAACAAAAATATAAAAAAAATTATAATAAATGAAGTGAAACAAAGGAAGTATAAAAATAAAGTTGTTTAATGAAAATGTTTAGAGCATATATAGGTTAAGAAATTACAAAGAGAAACTTTTGTATTGGAAAATATGAATTTTAATGCTTTATTAAAAAAAATTGAAACTTATATTTTTAGAGAAACTCTAAATAATTTATATTATTATTTAACTATTTATTGTTATATAAATAAATAAAATTAATTTTTATTTTGAATTAAATATAAATAACTTTATACCCATCATTTACTCATTTCCATTCCAGACAAGCATTCATTTTTTAATTTATTTAGCACAAAATAAATGTCTTTCTAAAAAATTTAGGTAATATTCATTTTTTTTCCTTGTTAGTACCCTTATTAATAATGGAGAAGAGAGAAAAAATGGAAAGAGAAAATATATAAAAAAAAAGGTTAGTAAAGATAATATTTTACAATCAATCAAATTTATCTAAAATCAAGCTATTTTAAATTATTTTCTTATTTGTATGTGTAATTAAAATTGTATACTTATTTGGGATTGGATGAAATAAGTATTTTCTTCTTTTCATTTTATCTGTCCATTTTTTAAGATTTGTTTATTGCAAAATATTTATCTATTTATTTTATCTGGGATCATTAAATTATTGTTTTTTCAATTCTACCCATAATATAATTGGTTATGTCATTAGTAAGGGTAGTATGCAAGTCTTTAATACGAGTGATTTAGTCCATTCATATATTTTATATCATTATCTAAATGTATTTGTTATTTTTTAATATATATATATATATATATATATATATATATATATATATATATATATATATATATATATATATATATATTGACAAATGGATTGAAAACGAAGGAATAATATATAAATTTATGTGTGTGTGAAATGAAAAATTTTACATTAAAGGCTATAACGATAGGCGTTGAGCACGGAGAAGTGGATTTTCTTTGCCCATACCATACGAGATAATCTTTCTCAGACGAACTTTTGCTTGTCATCTTTTTATTAAATTAATGATTATATATATATATACCCTCCGTCTACTTTTAAGTGTGGAATCAATAAGAATTTAGTTTATTAAAAACTTAATATATCTAGATATTGTGTTAAGAAATATTAAATTTTTAATGTATGAAATTTTCGCTGATTTTCAGAAAAACAATTAAAAATGAATGAAGATAATATGTATATTTCCTTTTTCTTTGGGCTTGAAGTGCTAACCTTCTATGCAACTCAGATGCCAGCTTGATGTTTAACATAAATAATTCAAGGAGTGCCTCTCATCACATTCCTTTAACTTCCCAGTTCGAATGACCTTTTCGATCTCTCTAAGAACCTACTTTGTCATAGGAAAATGTTATTTAGATATTATAATATTTCTATGCTTCTCTCACTAACACTTTTTTTAGAATAAAAAAATTATTTTATTTTTCGGTAAAGGAATTGTGAAGAAAATATGAAAAAATTATATATATAGCCATAATTATAAGAATTCATTCTTGAATATACTAAAAAATAAAACAAACTAATGGGTATATAGATAAATGAATATATATTGAATAAAGTTAATACCACCTACTTTTATTATAGGTGTAAATGTAATGTTCTAAACTTGTACCTATAGAAGAATCTTTGAGAAAACATTTAAACATAGCAAGTGAATTACAATTGTTGTTCTGTTTATTTATTTAACCTTTTTTCAATGAGATACTTTTGCATAGGCTTCGAATAAAAAACAATTTTGTTATATAATTTTTTTTGTCAGAATTTTGTATTTATCAGCCAATAAATTAATTTTGTGAACTATGATTATGTTTTATACATATTTTGATGTAACAATTGAGGTCTTAAGTAATAAAAAATACACAATAATTTTTTAACACCAAAAATATTTGAGAATATATTTCATTTTTAATACCTATATAAAATAAATCTTCACTTGAAGAGAAAATATAGTGCACACTGTTTTGGGACTTCTGCCTCCTAGGAGAAAAATGATACCACCATTGCTAGAAAATATAATTGCACATATTATTCACGAACAAGATGTCGGGTTACAAAAATTAGAAATTTCAGGGGGTTAAGTGCACATAAATTTTACCTTTATTAATTGCCAGAATTATATTAAAGGGTATTTTGCACAATTTTAAAAGTTCAATGTATCGCAATGCATATTTTGAAAAGTTAGAAGGTAAATTGCACATGGTCTAAAATTCAGGGGATAAAATGCATTTATTCCTTAAAAGTACAGACATCGCTTCCTTCAAACTAATAAAACTTTTTTCCATGGTAGCAACAATTTCTTTTATAACAGACAAAAATCAGGTATATTTGTAAGCAATATACATACTTAAAAGGAAAATCAAGTTTCATAAGCTAAAAAAAGGTAATTATTCGGATGACTTCTTAATTATGATCATAGTAATAAAAATCGGACTGGTGGACCGGTCATTTGATTAGTTTGATTTGTGGTGTACACTTGACATCTATTTGAATCAACATTGACCGGTCAAACTCGGTCAAAACTTGTGTGAACTGGTCGAGTTTGATGTCAAACTGGATTTACTAAACCGATTTTAAGTGTTAAATAATATAAAGTAAGAAGTTGTACTGAATTGGATTCAAACTCTATACTTGAGGGAAGAGTGCGTGCTTCCAACCCCTAGGTTGTGCAACTTCTTATGTTAAACTATGTAAATAACAATATATGATGTAATTTTTTATACTTTTACATATTTATTTAATTTAAATTCAATTCAATTCAACCAATTCAACTACTAACCACCAATTAAACCACTGACCAAGTGATCCAATAATTTAGCCAAGTCGATTGTCGAGTTAAGTTTAATAACTATGACTGTGACTATGTGCAAAAGAGTTGCCACAAAAACAACAATAGACTATCAAACCAATGCAATACAAATTGCATTTGTCTCTTGTTTTTTATCATTTCCATTTAACTTGTAATTTCATACCTGATTAATTATGAGTAGAGTAGTACCTTATCTTAAAAGGGGAAAAAAAACTAAGGGCGAAAAATATTGATCTTGATTAAATAAACTAGTGGCGAAATCAATGACCCATCAAAAAATGTATTGAGAAAGCCAAAAATAAAGCCTGCTAGATATGCTAATCACAAGAATGTAATTCCATTCACATATATAAGGGTTGGGATAATACCCTTATATATATTTTATGTCTGTTAATTATTTTATTACGTTTGATCTAACACTTAGATTAAAAAAAAATTGAATGAAAGTTAAATTACTTTGTCATTCTCCACTTTACTTATTAGTTTAATTGTTCTATAAACTGGATGGTATCCGTGCTATGCGTAGAAAATTAATTTTCAAAATCTTTCTCAATTTATACATATTTAAATTATTTAATATTTTTATTTATAATTCACCAAAAAATATAATTTTTATTTATAATATATTCAATTAAATTTGATACATTAGATATATACACACACTTTTAACTTTTAAATGAAAACTTATACAAATAGTTTCTATGAAAAATAATTATTTTTAGTTGAAATCACTCAATTACATGTTTCATTTGTGATGACTTAATTACACCGACTAAATCCTGAAAATAGCATCTTTGCAAAGCAAAGCATGGCTACATATATACACTTTTAATTTTTGAGTAAACTAGATAGTATCTGTGCATTGAACGAAAAATTAGTTTTCAAACTCTCCTTAATTTAAACTTTTTTAAATTGTTTTTTTATAGTCAATTAAATTTGATAAATTATATATATACACACACTTTTAACTTTTAAATGAAAACTTATACAAATAGTTTCTATGAAAAATAATTATTTTTAGTTGAAATCACTCAATTACATGTTTCATTTGTGATGACTTAATTACACCGACTAAATCATGAAAATAGCATCTTTGCAAAGCAAAGCATGGCTACATATATACACTTTTAATTTTTGAGCAAACTAGATAGTATTCGTACACCGAATGAAAAATTAGTTTTCAAAGTCTCCTTAACTTAAACTTATTTAAATTGTTTATTTTTAATTTACAATATATTCAATTGAATTTGATAAATCATATATACACACACTCTTTTAACTTTTAAGTAAAAATTGATACAAATAGTTTCTATGAAAAACAATTTTTTTTGTTGAAATAACTCAATTACATGTTTTATTTGCAATGACTTAATTACACCAACTAAATCCTAAAAATAGTATCTTTACAAAGCAGGGGCATGGCTACGTATATCCACCCTCCCAAAATCCCACCAGGTAGAAGTTTTGCGTACCTAGCCACTCTTTTTGTTTAATTTATATACATTGTTAAATAAAAATTTACATAAATATTTAATCATATATTATCATGTTAAAAAAAATTATATCTAACTATTGTAAAATAAATAGAATAGAGAGAAAGAGGAAATGAGGGGAGAAGATGAGATGCTCTATTGCATTTTAGTGTATCATATAATGTGACTCTAGGTCTCTATTTATAGATCATTGGGTGCAATACAATTGGAATGATATTAATTGACAATAAATAGGATCCTAATCAATCATATGATTTTGTTAATGGACATCCACACATAATATCTGATTTATAACACTAACTACTTATTAACTATCTTCATAGTCTTATAAATATGAAGCATATAAATATTTTATTCAACTTCCTAAAAAAGTAGCAAATTTTTTTCATTCACTTAAATTTGAGTTTGTAGATCAAAAGTAGAATTTATTTTGTACGCACCATTGATAAAAAAAAAATACACATACATCTAAGCATACAAAATTATATCAACTTTTATAAATTTAAAAATATATAATTAAATGACAATATAAAATTCATTTACATCGTCATGGCATCAAGATTAATCTCTTCAAAATAACAAAATCTACTTTTAAAAGTTTGTCAATATCTAGTCATTTTATACTCATATATCATTAAATTCATTTTTTTATTGAAATTTCATTGGAATTGTTTGATTTTTATTATAATTATCTTAAGTACGATAATTTTAATAGAATATAGTTTAAATTTTATTGCAAATAGAGAAGAAAGAGGATAGGAAGTTGAGTGATTTTAGAGGAAAAATTTCTAGATTTTTCATACTTAAATGGATAGTTACAAATTTTTAAAATTTAAATTTTATTGTAGGTAAAAAAAAAAAGGAAGTAGAGTTATTTAGGAAGTTGATTAATTTTAGGCTTCATGTAATAATTTTTATAGTATTCCTTTTATATATATAGATATAGGATGTGAGCTCACTTTCGTTCCTTTGATCGCAAATTATTTTCCGAATATCATTTTTTATGATGACGTTGAAATACAAAAAGGCTACCGGTAAAAAAATAAGCATAATCGAATCCCAAATGTGATTGTGAATATATTGTTCTTATTTCATTATCTAAATTTCTTGAATCTCACTAAAGTAGTTATCACCATGGTCCTGTTTGGGCTCTCAAATTATTTGATCTCGGGAAATTGTTATACCCCAATGAATAGTTGAGCCCACTAATTAGGTTAATAGGAGTTAGTTATTTGATTAGAATTACAAATAAAGTATTCACACAAAAATAGTTGAATGTAAATAAACTTGTTCATTTTAGCGTCTTTTTCCCAGACTTGAAGAGGAAATCTAACATTTGGCACCTTTATTGGGAGCCCTCCAAGTAAGAAACTAAATTTGAAGAGTAGTTCCCCATGTTTGATGGAACCATCAATGGATTTGGAGCTATTGATGTTCTTGAACGAACTTGAAATTGGGGTTTATGAGTCTTGAAATTTTGGTATGGATTCGGCTTCTTAGATTGCTGTTGTTGATGGAATGACCTTTCAATTTTGATCTTCTTGTTGTTGTTGATGGCGGCAGATATGCAAGTTGGTCTTTATCTCTTCCCATTCAAAAGCCAGATCTGAAACTTAATTCAAGAAAATTTATAGTAGAGAATGGGACGAGCATCTAGTTGGTAATGATGCATAAACACAATCTTGAACATCATCCATTTTGCACTTGGATTGCCGTGATTCCATAGCCTAAACCATGTTAGAACTTGACCAGTTAAACCTCTCTCAGCTTCTAACAAGTTGTGCTCTTTCAATGTTCTTTGGATATTCTAAAACTGTCCTGTGCAGATGAGCTATCAGTAACCATTGGTTCCATCAAACATATGGAAATCCTCTTTATATTGAGTCTCTTCCATGGTCGAAAACTCTCAATAAAAGCACTAATTCTTTAAATTTACTAAAAAAACAAATAGGTTCTTAAGATTTACCAAATGCTAATCATGAAATCGATGTAAGGTAGAAAAGCTTTCTCCTTCCTTAATTAAGTGTTAAGGGTTCAATTCTCGCATTCGAAATAAATATGTTTTAAAACACATAACCATCATTTATCCTTAAATGGGCCTATAATACATAGTGGTTAGTTACTGTGCACGGCAGGGATAGAAATCAACTTTAATTAGGTCGCTTGGCTTCACTTAAATTCATGAACTCCCACTCCCCAATGTTGTGGAAATTGCAGTTTCAGGTTAATCAAACAATTAGTGACAAGGTAATGCTTTCGCACTGAGTTAACGAGTACTTTGTTTCTGGCCGGTCATAAGTTCAGATGTACGTGTACATATCTCTATCTCTATATATCTAGCCATGATTGAATATCAAATTTTGTTTGACAAAAGAGTTTAGGAAATTGATTGATCGTTGAATATCTGTTGCATAGTACATTGTCGTAATTAATCATCTCCACTGGTAGATGATAAGATTTAGCCATTAATTGATTCTGTGATTAAGTCAATCATATCACTTTTGTTTGAAGTCTCTCTCTTTTCCTACTAATTAACTAATGGCGTCTTAGGTTCATGTACTAAACTTTATCTTGATAAGAATCTCTCTTTGATAGTCATGTCAGCAATGACAATATACATATGCACCATCGATTTCTCCATTAACATTTTTAACGGAGACAAAAATGAAAGTTATATCAACTGTTGAAATAATACGTACTAATTAATCAGTGTGTGTGCCACAATATCTTGAAATTAATTAATCCTACACGTATATGTTGTAATGTGTCATTTCTTCTTGAAACAGGCTTTATTGGGGATGTCTTGTCAAAGACTGCTTTTCTTCGCTTTTGAAAACTAGTGCTATAAGAGGAGAGAAAGGAATAAATATCCTCAGGAGATTGGTGACTCCGATCGGCCTCCCCTCTATCGGCATCGGATTCCAAAACTCAATGACAGCGTAGAAAGCCATAAAGCTCTTCAAAGACCCTCCATCCTTGATTTGCTATTTGGCTAGTGTTAGCCATCTCCATAAATTCCTTGGTGTTGCGAGAACAAATCAAGATATTCACTCGTTAACAAATAAGTTTCGTTGGTTATCCTTGTGTCTCATTTTTCCTCTACTATTAATGCAGAATTTAATGTATCAATTAATGAATGGAGAAATAGGATATTTTTTTTTTTTGGCTCTTTAGCATCCAAAAATTATTCATAAAAATGTATCGTCAAGATGTTGCATAAACTCATGTATGTGTTGTGAACTTAGACAGTGTTTGATTTATATTCGAGGACAGAAAATACGGATACCCTCTAGCTTAGACACAAATCTTTGGTTGTGGAGACAGTGCAAAATACAGCAAATTTATCCATTTCGGGATATAAAATATAGAAAATTTTGTACCTCAAAATGCAGTTGCAATGGAGACAAAACATAGAAACGAAAATTTAATATTTGTTCTTCCGCCAATATTTCTATATATATATTTAATATTTTTTCTGCCGCAAATATTCATATATATATTTAATATTTTCTGGCGACCAATGGTGGTGGTTTTGCAGGAGTAAATAATGTGTTTATCTTTTTTTGTTTTTAAATTTCTAAATAAGATATAGAGACAATCGTTATGCTTTGTATACCACTACCAAACATGATATAAATATAGTCTTTTTAATATTTCTATCTCTATTGTCTCAATATTTGTATTTCCACTATTCTGAAACAGTCTCCAAATGCAACCTTAGGCAATGTTAGATAAATGTCTCGGGACAGAAAATATAAAAGTATTGAGAATAGAGACAAATCTCAAAATTGTCTCTATTTCAAGACAAATTTTGAGCTAATTTTTCTACCTTAAAAAAGGAGGGACTCTAGAGATATGTTTTTGGAATACAAATTTAAAATATATTTTTTCAATAATATTTTTTTAAACATTTCATATTTCACCTTTGTCATTCTCATTTTTCAATATTTTGTGAAATTATAACATAATCTTCTTTATCTTTTTATCAATTACTATGTCTTGTATACCACTGTCAAATATAATTCAATGTCTATTTTCAATATCATCGTTGTCTCTTTTGTCTTGCTACCTCTGTTGTTTTTATCCCGGGACAGATATCCAACATAGCCCAAAAATACCATTGAACTTATTAACCGGAGGCAGACGTATAGCTGCTTTCTGAACGCACGACATCAGAATGTCAGGTCCTAAGTTGCATTGCGTCTGTGGCTTACTCCAACTGGAAAACTCCTTTGTCCCGCCCCGGCTCATTGTATGCCCTTGTTTAAGAAGCCAAATACTTGCGAGTTGTAATAACCAGTTGTGCACGCCATCTAATTTAATAATATAATGGCACATCATGTGCCTAACAATGAATTAATTTTTAGAATATATATATATATATATATATAAAAGAGCAGAGCTAGGCTGTTTTATTAGGGGAGACTAATATTTAACAATTAATTTTATAAAAAAATATTTAAATAGTTTTTAATCTTATTGAAAAGTTAAATAAAAATTCTCATATAAGAAATAAATACTTTACTATTAAAAATCAAGAGAAATACATATATTTACATAGCATATTATCTGATATAATATTTAAATATTTATTTAAATAAAATATTGATAAAAACAAACTAAATAATTTTTCTTTTGAGGGGCTAAATCAAGAAAAGCAACAACCTACAAAAGAAATTGAAAATTTTAGGGGTGGCAATGTCCCCCTCTCTTTCTCTCTTTATATATAGAGAGAGAAAAGAAGAGAGATATTAGAGTATAAATAAGAATTCCTAACTTCATTAAAAATTGAAAAATATATATATTTCAAAAGTGTAGCCCTTATTTTTCTATATATATTTTGATTGCCTCAAATTGTTTGATATTTGTTTCTTTTAAAATAAAATATTGAGTTTGAGGCTTGTAAATAAAAAAATACAAAAAGAAAGTTTTATCCAATGATTGGCCCACCGAAGTTAGTCAAATTAGCTAGAGTTAAAGGGACAAATTAAAACAATTTAGATATAAAAAGTAAACATATTAATTTTTGGTAATATATATAGAAAGAGTCTCGTGATTAAAAATTTATCGCTTAAAGGAGTTCTCATCTCAAATGATTAATCATGGAATGAAGCTGACAATATATACCTGGACAATGAAAAATAAATAAATAAACATATATATACATATATATATATATATATATATATATATATATGAATCAGCTAATTGATACTTGCTATGTAATTATTAGGAACTTGATTAAGAAAACCCACTAATTCATCATATATAGAAAAAATGCCTTTTAATTACATAGCGAGTATCAATTAGCTGATTCTGGCCATGACAATTTAAAACAAAGAAGTTCAAAATTAAAACAAAGTAGCTAGCATCATATTTGTGGTTGGATAAAAGGCATTTTTTTTTTCCGATAAGGGATAAAAGACATTATTGAGTATGTAGTTGTGTGCTTGGTTGAAACATGGTCCAGCTGTCTAGGTTCTTGGGGTACACGCATTTATCCACATCGAAGCTCGAAAACATAGCAAGTGATCTATCAGGTCGTTGTATATACGATGAATGCTCCAAGCTAGCGCGCAAGAGCAAGTAGCTCCTATAAGCAAAAAATTTATTTCAATATTGAAAAATGAGTGTTTCTATGGTCTTTGAATATAATAATAGAGGTTTCCATTATTCCTATTTATCGAGCACATATAATAATAATAAAATTAATGTTATAATTAAAAATTTATTTTTAAATATTAGAATAATATTGTATTTAACTCTCTACGGATCAATTATCAATTAAATTATGCATGTGTGAGTTATAAAGTCTTGTGATCATGGCAAAAAAATAATCGCATCACGTCGACCCCATTATCCTCATTGACATTAATTACCCTCGTCCTTATGTGGGGGCTCTTGTTCTTGTGGTGAAGCGAATCCTCTGCACACCTTTCCCCTTTTAGGTGATTGCCCTCTCTTTATCATTGTGCACAAATAACCTACCGTAGACAGAAAATCTCTCCCTCTCCATTCAAGTTTCAAGTAACACCAGGGCGTTCATTTTAGTATTTTCCATCTTTTAGGAAGCATCGAAAGTTGTACTCTATCTACTGCTTAATTGGTTTAAGTCATTAGATCATTATTAGTACTTTTTTTGAGTTAAAATCTTTCAAATTAAAAAAAAAAAATAGCAGTACTAAAAGAGTTCTATTGCTGTAATAATAATTCAAATTTATTGATGATTAATCAAACTAGATGTGACTGGGATGGGATCACATGCATGAAGCACATGTTATGATGATGATGGTGCATTCATAATTAAGCGGTTACTATTTTAATTTGTCGCGTCTGATTTCTTATGTGACCAGAACTGACATGACCACCTCGATCCCAGCAGCGGTAAATTGTACTAGGATTCTGATTATCGTCCAAGAAAGTGTCTTGTTAGTGTGTTTGTCAGTAGCTTCTGTTGGCCACTACTCTCACCATATCTCCTGGATTGAAAATCACAAGTTGAAGGAGTTATATTCAAATGATTTATAATAGAAAAATATTATTTCAACATTCAAGGTTAGGTATATAAATGAGATATTTATTCTATTATCATAGGATGTGATTATAGTTTTTATTATTCTCACTGATTCATCTCATACAATAATAATAAAATGAATACCTTATTTAAACACATAATCTTAAATGTTAAAATAACTTAATTCTTTACACTATATAATGAATTAAAGCATGCCAAAATCACTGAATTGGCCAAAAAGACCAAGAGATCAGATTTTCAATTCCCCGACTTTATGCAGGTTACAGCAAGAAAACACAGAACAACTAGGAGTGCTATGCATCAAGTGGCAAAAGTAGAAGGCGTTAACCAAAATAATCATCGAGGATAAGTCTAAGTGTAATGGTAAGATTATTATTTTATAACCTGGAAATCATGAGTTTTTAATTCTAAAATTAGCCTCTTCACAAAACAAGAATAAGACTAAATATATCTAACCTCTTAGACTCTTCTAGGTGGGAGCACTAGCTAGCGTTTTACCGAGAAAAATCATTAGCATATATAATTTGTTTTTGAAAGCGAAAGAGACCACAGAGGCTACGACTTGCCAGCAACTTAAGCGTGTGGTCCGAGGAATCATATATCATGAGAAGGATGGCTAGCTAAACTAAAAAAGTCGGGTAATTAAACATTGGAGAAAAACATGAGAACTATTGTGACTTGTGCGCTGCAAAGTTGCAGTAGCATAAAATGATTGCTAATTTATTAAAGCAAGATTCTAAACACATTCGTTGAAAACAAATAAAAGGTTATATTTATTTGGGACTGGTTTATTTGAGTTCCTTTAATGGAAACAGTTTTTTAATAAATAATTTAAAAAAATTCGAGGTGATTGAATAAAATTTTAAAAAGTAAATAAAAATGAAAATTAATTTAAATTTTCTGTTTATGAGTGAAAGGTAATAAATTGAAAAATAAAATTATGTTATAGAAATATTTTCCATAAGTTAACAAACACAGACCTGTACTTCCTAACCATTTTTGTCTAAAAGACCATTGGCAGGAGTGATATTAGAGTGGGTATCATGATAAAATAGAAGTTAAGATTGGTGGATTATAAGTTGACAATTATTTTCAAAAATTGAATCATGACAAAATGCTAAAATTAGTCCCTCAGATATACATCGGAGGATAAATTAGTCTTTCAGATTTTGAAAACTCCAAATTGATCCCTCATATTTCAAAAAAGAGAATAAACTAGTTCCTCCATACAATTTCATATATAGTTTTTAATGTACAGACATGTACAGAGGGACCAAATTGTCCCTTTTTTTTTAATTGTAAGGAACCAATTTGAGAATTTTAACATCTTATCGACTAATTTTTCTCATCATACATTTATGATAAGGGACCAATTTTGGTATTTACTCTTGAATCAAATTGCTTAAAATTAATAATAGAGTAAACACCTAAATTGATCACTGATAATTTTATGGATGGAGAAATTAGTCACTGATTAAAAAAATTAGTGTTGAGGTCTCTCATAAATACAAAAATAGGACACTAGCTATAAGTCTCTAGAAATTTCATTAATGAACAAATTGGTCCCTGATAAAAAAAATATTAATATTGATATTCATTACAATTGCAAAAATAAAATACCACTATAAGCTCTTCACTCAGCTGCAACTTACTAAATACTTAGATGAGCTTTAATTATTGATCTATGTGGCATTCACTAATACCAATCATCACCAATTTACTACAATAGACTATTTCAATTTTGTCAAATCCCTACCCAAATATTCCAAAATCTAATAGAGCATCCCATCTAGCATAACTTTCTTCTTCCATTTTGTTGCCATCTTGCCCAAGGTCCAGGGTAAGTCTATGTATAGGCTTAGAAAATGAATTGCCTTCCTTGTTGTCCTGGTTGAGCTTATATTTCGAGTTGGAGAACCGTTGCACTTCATCAATGCTCTGGCCATTTTAGCATTCAAAGTTAGATCCTCCCAATAGAACATCAGGGCTCTTGTGTTAATGTAGATGACCCCCGGGATCTGGTGCCCTTTGGGCTTGTTTGAAGAGTCTATTTGGGAAGGCCCAATGAGCTTGAAGTGTAGCTTAGTAAAAGGTTAGTCAGGTGCTAACCAATTCACAAGCCTCCCACTCTCAAAGCTCGAAAGACTGAAGAGACTAGTAGTACTAATGTTCCCTGAAGATGTGGACCTAAATGAGGCCCAGCACTAACGTCGGTGATCGATCCACATTCCTTCCTTTGTGCACGACAACCCTCCCCTAAATCTCGTACAAATGTATGATCTTTCATTTATACTTAAGAGCAGCCTTTTAATTCCCATAGAGCAAGATGGACCTTCATTATTTTCTCATAATCCATGTCTCATGATTCTCGTAATTCATCAAAAACATTCTTTCAATATATTCGTGTTCATTTAATGAATTGGTAGGGGAATGAGTTTAATCTTTTTTTGAAAACTTGGAATTCTACTCTTCTATAAATATTTTTTTTGATAGAAAACCACACACGGTGTGGTATTGTATTGTTTTGCAATGTGCAATCACTGTAGTCTAGCAGACAACTTTTTTGGAGAAATGATTATGAATTTATGATATTGATATCATGGTGCATTAGAATTATGTGGTAATAAAGGAATTCGATTCCAAATCTCTTAGAATGACAAACTTGGGGCTTGTGATTTCTTTATTGATAATGGGTACGTGAAATATTGGAATGTTTGGGGAGGAATTTGCAAAAAAGAAAAAAAAGAAGATGAAAATGTGTGTTTTAGTTGATGTTGATTGAAATTAGTGGGTGTTAAATAAATCAATAATTAAAGTCCGCGTCATTATTTAACAGGTTTCAAGCGAGTTAGGAGCCTATATGTCCTATTTTTACAATTGTGAGGGATCTCAATACTAATTTTTTATTATCAGTGACCAATTTGTTTATCAATAAAATTTTCAGAAATCAATTTAGGTATTTACTCTTAATAATAAAAAATATATATAACAATTCCTTTAACAAAAATTAAAGTTAAATTGACATGCATCTATAATTGCATTGTAAAACTTGAAGATTTTAATTAGGAATATGCTCTTAATATTTAAAAGAACGAGGACTTAAGAAATTGTTGGATAATGTTAAAACCAATTGTGCAAACAATAGTTTTTACAAAGAAATTTTTTCATTTTCCTTCATTAGAAAACTTGTAATTAATGTGAATCTCATTCCTTTTTATCTGATTAATGTTAATACCTTTTTTGGTCGAAAATTAATACTAAAGACAGAAGCAATTGGTCCGACAACTGTTTCTTTTTGGGTCATGGACATTTGTTTGGTCTAAATGAGAAAAGTTATAGGTGAAGATTTGGTCGAACTGGGCTCAGATTACAAATTGGACATACTTGGAGATGAAGCCCTGTGAGCCTCCATTTCGGAATCGGGAGACAAACAAAGAGTAGTTAAGCCCAAATTTTAGAGCATGTTTGGTTCATGAAAACAATTTTTGTTTTCACTTTCAATTTTTATTTCTCAACAAGGATTTCAATTTTAATATTTTCAAAATTTGAAAATGCATTGGTTTAGAAGTGTAGATCCTGATTTCAAAAAGTGAAAATAATGAAAACATGTATAGTTTGCTTGTTTTCAAAAGAAAAATCTCAAAATCAACTTTAACATAATAAAATTATATTTGGTATCAAATACAAAAATTTATATAATTTGATTTGTACTGATTCATCTACTAATAAGAATTTATAAAAATCTAAAATCCCCCTACCTCATTACGTGTCTTTTATATATATAATATTATATAAAAAGATAAGATAAGATATATAAGATTCTCACACATGGCAGCACCCGAGGAATTTGCTTTTCTTGCTGAAGATGACTACTGCCAGATCAATTGGATATTACGTATATGTAGAATTGTTCAAGAGTTTGAAGTTTGCTAGATAATCAACACTTCTTTTTTGTGACATTGAAATCACTGAGCTATACCCAAAACTCCAAGGTCTTTCTTTCAGATTTCTGCACATTTTCAAAATAAATATTATGTTTAAGATTATAAATACATATTAGTAATAGTTTCCATAGTTAATTACAGCTTTTATATATATATGAAATTCAATATAAAGTGCACACGTTTTTATTTGATGTTTGAAAACATATAATAGTTTCTCCAAAATAACATCTTAAAGGTAGATTATTTCAGAAGAAACAATCATAGCATTTTTACATGCACATTTCTTCCATCTCAAGAAGCAAAAGTGCACTTCCAACGCACTTTTTATCTATAATAATGTTATTTCTAGTTCTATTGGAAGAACTTTGGTATCTCTTCAAACTAACTAATATCTACTTAGTCAAAATAGTTCAATACATACTTGTTTTAAGCAATATCTTAAGATTGAGTCTTGTCAAAAAAAAAAAAAAAAGGAACATAATGTTAGAGGTAAAGCTACCAAAAGTTCAAGTGGACCAATGGTCCAACCCACTTACTAAAAATCCAAATTTTATTAACTTTTTTAATGGATTGACCTTAGTCCTAAGTCATATATGAGATATTCCTAACCCAGATAAGTGGGCTAGCGCGAGTCTATATGTGGGCTAAGACTAGAGCCAAAGCTAGGATCAACCCATTAAAAAGGTTGTTGAAATTGATTTTTTATTAGTGGATTGGACTTACTCATGGGCCAACTCTATACTACCTAGCTTACATGGGCTTTTCTCCCAATCAGCTTTTTAGCTCCTAATTCATATGACTTAGGGCTTAGTGAGAGGAGTGGACTATCCTATTTGATAGCTCGGCTTATAGGCCTAATTAACAACACTACTCGAAGGATTGTTATA
Source organism: Dalbergia cultrata (assembly GCA_031216105.1). Lineage (NCBI taxonomy): Eukaryota > Viridiplantae > Streptophyta > Magnoliopsida > Fabales > Fabaceae > Dalbergia > Dalbergia cultrata. Next base: position 46,933,346 of record CM062352.1, read on the forward strand.
ATGGATCAATCCAAGTCTAGTAAAATTTAGGTTGGTCAAATGAGGTGAACTAACCTGTTTAAGTTCAGCATATGAGTTAAATGAATCAGGCAATCCTATAGTAAGTATTGATGGACCAATAATTTGTTGGCCTAATTCGCTTTAGGTTGGTCTGTAGGACTAAACAAGTTGGCTCGAGTATCTCCTTTTTTTTTAATTCTTTTTGGGAAAATGTTAATGGATTATAATTCAAGTTTTTAAACTTTTTAATGGACCTAACAAGTTGTTGGACTTTTCAATTGAGACTGAATTAATGGGTTAGTGGGTGTTGAAATTTGGTTTGATCATATTGCATTCTCTCCTTTTTCTTTTTTTTTCTCAAAGGAAATTAAAATAAAAGATTTAAATACGTAGAGCTAAAATTGAATTTACATTTTTTTTGTCGACATTGAATTGATTTAAATAGGTCAAGATTTTTGAAATCTAGCCCACTTGATTTTGGTGGAGGATGACGGAGAGGTGGTGGGCGCTAGGTATATATGTGCAAATCTGGGTGAACGTAGAAGATGTTGTTGGGTAGATTTATAATTTTAAAAGTTATGTTAAGGTAGAGGAGACATGTTTTAATTTAAAATCTAGGAAAGGATGGGTTAATATTAATAGACCTCAAGAAAAGCGTATGTAATTAGCCCAAAAAGAGAGAATTCTCAAAAGTTAAAACAAAGTTGCCATTGATCAATGCAAAGTTTCAACTTTGCCAGTAATCGATATAATTTATTTTCAACTTTTAAGGGAAGGCAATATACTCCCTCCTATCCATATTATGTATAGGAATTAAAATGATGATTGAATTATATTGATCTTTTAAATTAATAAAATTAAAAGATGAAAATACCCTTTACTACTCATCATAAATTATCTCTCTTATTAAATAATCATACTCATATCCACTCATTCTCATACATCATAAACACCAAGGTAAAATGGGCAAAAAAATATTAATGATTTCTTAAAATGTGAAAATGAATTATATTTTAGGCTAGACCAAAAATCTAAAATCTAAGTCCTAAGTCACCATTTAACGTAAAATTGAGGCCCTAGGTTTCTTAACATATGTTGTGAAGTTACGTGATTCATCCATCACCAATTTGAGGATGAATGTCTCTGTACATGTCAGTAGACAGGTACTGCCATACTAAAGAAAATGGCATGCTCCTTGTGTCTACCGTGAAACAGGTCTTTTTTTTTTCGTTTCTCCTCGGTTTTCTCTGGTCCCTACAATCATTTGTCTCAATCCATTGCATATTGAATGAAATACGGGCTTATTAATGTTAAGGGGGAAACATGACCATGTTCTTATGGTGGCTCTGATGTTCATGAAGTCGAAGTATTAGCAACGTGAATGTCTCCAAAAGAAGCTTAGCACTTGTTCTCAACTTCAAGGCCATTGTCTCCTAGGCCATTGCTATTATTGTAGCATAATTGCAAACATTTTCACAACTAGGCCTTAAAATTACTAGAGTTTGTACCAGTTTTGTTTGTGATGTTATTAAGTAAAAGAATTTGGAGTATGATCAAATTCATGTCATTCACAGAGAATATAATCAACCAGCAAGGCTCACGGATTCTCCTCCAGTCATCTTTATAATCAATCATTGAAACATATAACTTGATTAGAATTAGAAACCACTTAAGAACTCAAAATATGCCAATTTTGGTGGCATTTCTTACTTTGTCCCCTCAACATCCTTTTTTCCTTTGCTCAACAAGATTAGATGCAAGGTTTTTTATGGGCACTTTTATTATCAGCTCATGAAAGTAATCAATGATATTAACTACTATGTGTCAGAATTTGTTCACAGTGAAAGGAACAAATACAATTTATCTTGTTTGCTTAAGTGTTAGGCAATTGGTCAAAGCTACATTTGACCAACCCTGATAGAAACATATTTCTTTGGTAGAAGCTCTTGAATGACATGCTAACTATTAAAAAATTAAAAAAAGGCTAGCTGTGTCAATTGAATTGAATATAGAAAAACTGTAACAAAATGTTATTCAATTCTTTTGGTACATGTTATCCAATTGTTTACTCTACTAATGTTTTTCCTTGTCCATATCAACAGTTTTTATCTAAGACGTTTTGAAAGTAGGATGATTTGAAATAGGTTCATAATTTTGTTATAAGAACATTTAAGCTTAAATAAGATAATCAAACATACCTACCCCCCAATGATATACCTCATGCCTTTGAAATTATCAAATTTCAAATGGACAATGTCCTCTGCCCCTGAAAAAAAAAAGTGTTGATGGTTTTCGTGTGCATACATGGACCTAGTGTGAAAGTCTTGTTGCACTTGCACTTACCTACATTTTATAAGTTTTGGCTGTTCATATTAAGTAGTGGAGAAGGAGATACAAACCCGTAACTTAGATTCCTAAAATTTAGTGCAAGAGTCCTTGTTCTCCATTTCATCTACACAAGGTTTCTTCAATTCGTGTTTTTCCGGGCCTTGTTACATGCGCGGATGCCCCCTTCAAAATAGACTGTAAAGTTATGGTCAACAGAGTGCTGAAAAAATGTTGTCTCAATTCTGTCTATTTTATCTTACCAATAGTTAAGAAATGTTGACATAGTGGAAAGGGAATCACATTTATGAACGACAATCATAGAAGAATTCTTGTATGAGCACAATTCTAAGAATTATTTCTTAGGCACACTCACACAAAATCTAGTGAAACTTATAGATGAGTGAATACTAAATATATGTTGAATAAAATAGATCAGACTAACTTTTGTTATGAATGTGTCTAAAAATAATGAACTAAACTTGTGTGTATATATGAATCTTTCCATAATCATATGCCTTTCATATTTGTTGATTCTTTCAATTTGCAGAGAAGGTGGAATAAAGTGTTAGTGACTTGTCAGAATGTCATGCATAATGAGAAATGGTTTTTTGGCTGTTGCAAACATCCAGAAGGCAATCAAGAACAAAGAGTGGATTGTGATTTGCAAAATTCTATTTTGTCACATTGTGTTTTAGTACACTAGTAAAGATAGTTAATATTGAGAATTTCATCTTTCATGCTAGGTTGAAACATATTCATTAATAGACTAATTGAGAAGCTATACGAGTGTAAATATCCTAGCGCTAAATAGCATAAAAGAACCTATGCAAAAACAACATACAAATTAATAAGAGAAAGAAGAAACTTGATACATTTATAATCACATACTTTTCTCTCTCTTCATGATTAGGTTTTTACATACTCGTAATTTGAGTTCGAATTTCATTTCGTACTCAATAGCGTTGCTAGAGTAAATGATATCACATCTTAGTTTAAAACCTTAAAGCATTAAGTGTCTAAGCATTTTCTCACATTTTTCTTTAAATTGCTCGGAGTATTCACTCACTTGATAGAAGAGAGACTAATAGCTCGAAGATCGGTTCCCAATCCTTTCCTAGTGGGACCAACACCTTGTTGGATGTTTTCTCACATATATATTGAGTTGAAATGATTTATGGCCAAAAGTCAATATGCTACTGAATTATAGCTTTCCTACTAAGTTGTGGGGGAAAGTATGCCATTTATTCTGCTAGTAGATTACTGCGTAGCACTGAAACAAAGATAGGTGCTTCGATGTATATAGTGTAAAAGATACATGAAAAACTATTTTTTTAAGTTGAAGAGCCGCAGTATTACAATAAACCATGGCATACTTCTAGTATGCTGCTTGTTGCTTTGCGGTTGTGTACTTGTACTTCATCAAAGTCAACATAATAGGTAAAGTCTACTACTCTTATAAGATCCTTTGAGACAAACAAGATATTGGTAATTAATGCATCATCACGAAAAAAGAGGTTAACGGATCCTTGTCCATTTTCCATTTTGTGGTTCATGCTAGGTAGACTTGATTTTATGTGACCAATTATTTGAAAGTGAGACATGTTTCTTTATATTCACTTTTGGTGTGTGCATAGGTTCGCGAGGGTGTGGGATTGTAGCAAACAAAAAAAATCTTAGGATAATAAACTGTAGGAAAATTCCACATTCTAATGGAAGTAAAGAAAGGATACTTATGGGGAACAAGAGAATTTTATTGTTTGCTGACTTTGCTCAATGTTGAAGCACTTTCTCGTAAGCAAAGACTATCTGTTTGAAAATAGAAAGCGGCTTATGGTTTGTTAGAATATTGTGAGCATTGTAAAAACAATTGCGTGGTGTTGTTGTTTGGTCAGAGGTAGAGGGTAGGCTAGTGCTTAGGCTAGAGATGGAGATACTCTGCCCCTATGTCATGTAAGGGGGTATCAATGCAAATGGGCTATTACCCGGATAATGAGATTGAAAAGCACAGATTGTGGGGCTTGATAGGACATGTGTCGTGGCTGTGATTAGAAGGGAGAGAAAATATAATCCAGTAATCCATACTTGAGTATTGAGCTGTGTGACCCAAGCATAAGATGGTCGAGGAGGACCAAGGGGCCAAGTTGGAGGGAAGGCCTTTGAGCATGGGGGAGAAATGAAAGGCTAGGAGGTCCATAGTCTTGACCATCCACAGGGCAATAGAACTTCAAGTTCTACTGCAATCTTTGAAACATGAGGAAAGGGCAGTAGTTTGCATTACTACTGTTTCATATAAAGAGAAATACTTACATGCTTTTGGAATACCAATTGGAGGGGAGAGAAAATATAATCCAGTAATCCATACTTGAGTATTGAGCTATGTGACCAGAGCATAAGATGGTCAAGGAGGACTAGGGGGCCAAGTTGGAGGGAAGGCCTTTGAGCATGGGCGAGAAATGAAGGGCTAGGAGGTCCATAGTCTTGACTGGTCCACATGGCAATAGAACTTCTAGTTCTACTGCAATCTTTGAAACATGAGAAAAGGGCAGTAGTTTGCATTACTACTATTTAATATAATGAGAAATACTTGCATGCTCTTGGAATACCAGTTGCATGTGCTCTAATGATATTTCATCTAAAAGTGAGAGTTAAAAATGAATTCTTAATAAAATGTTATTATATTATGAGGTATGAAGTACATTCGGTCGGTACTTATACAATATGGACTCATACAATATTTCTCTATTATAAAAGGTAGGATTAAACCACATGGCACACTTTTGCATTTGGAAGATTTTGGTTTGATGCTTCCAAAGTTCATCATTATTGCATAAACTACAGCAGCCAATAAATTTCCCATTGAATTAGTTCAATAGATTAATAGGCTTATCGAACTCTGCACTGCTTATAAGTTTAACCATGTCCTACTATTAAATGATCCATGTGATGATATTAATTTAAAGGCTTTTCGCAATTTCTCTTTGGTCCAATCATTTAGCATTAAACAGAACAAAGATACCATGACACAAAATGGTATAGTAAACCACAATCATTATTTTAAACATGATGTATAGCAATCTCAAGGACAACAACCAGATAAGAAGCTACTGCTTCCCTTTCTTGTACATTATGGCGTGTAATTTGTTCATAAAAAACCGGTGATGCTACTGATTACAATGCTATGGTGAGAAAAATTTGGCTGAAACCATTCCAATGTTTCATTTTTAGTTCAGGGACGGTATTGGAAACCCCATTTGTGTCCGAAATCCAAGCAACAATGAAGGAAGACAGAATGTGTGTAAAACCAGTTTAGCTCGTTGGAAGTGCCTTATAATTTGTTGATCCTAAAGAAAGCTTTTGTTGAATGATACATTCAATTTATTTCTTACTCAAGCATGCATTCACTTACACAAGTTAACTTTTCACCAAAGTTGACCAAATGTGTGCAATATTATTTGTCTAGCTATGAGATTCGAAAAGAAAAAAAGAATGAAAGAATTAAGTTGCAAATTTTCAAAATCTTTGGCTACATGGTATACAGGTTAATATAAATATTAATGATAAAAAAAAGTAGAAACCATGCATCTATGACATTAGAAGGTGTTAGAAAGTGGTAAGATATGTCATAAAAACATCTCTCCCAAAAGCTTAAGTTGATGGGTGGAAACATATGAATGATTTTATATTTAACACACCCTCTCATTTGGTCATGGTGACTTTGATACTATGTCATGAAACCATCCCTCCTAAAATTTTCAAAACAACATAGAATCGGTGATTTTTCTTTTTTTTTCTTCTGATGTTAGTGTATTTGAACATTCTCTTTGTTTTGGACCTTTGGTATTGCTATGATACTGGGCTTGAAATTTCACTTCCCCATTTCATGAACAAAGTGTCTGCACCATATGCAGTTCCCACTCCTCTATTGTGCATGGCTCAAAAAAGGTGCGAAAAAATGCAGTATCATAGTAGCAGAGATAATAATTGATTTTGTATGTTTTGCAGAGAGAATTTCCTTGACAAAGGTGAATAAGAAATGTATGAGGAAGATAACAATGTTCGGCCATCAAATTTTCTTGAATTTTCAGAGAATGAGTCATTAGAGTGATATTCAAAAGATATGATCTTGTTTTGTGGGATATGGTTCTGGTAGTCGCAGACAGAGTAAGGTAGTCAAAACAAGCAGCAATTTCATGCTATTATTATTCTGTCCAGATGCATTTAACTAGACCAATGACCCTAACATGGAGTAGATAAATCCATACTCAAGCAGATTTTGTTGAAACCATTGTGCTAGATGAAATTGACACTGCATGCCAAGGCAGGTTACAAATCATGATTTCATATTAGATTTGCTTTCTTCCTTGGAAAGCTGATTTGCACTTAGCTAAGATAAAAACAAATTTGCTTAAAATATTTATATCCAAGTAACCATGCAATAAGGAGAAAATAAGCATGAACTTTTTTGTTTGATCTGATGGAAAAGAAAGTGTTGGTCATGCTTTTAGTGCAATGGTTGCTATAGCCAAACCTTGTGGTTTGTTCCCAAATTGTGGTTTGTTCCCAAGTAACTCAGATGCATTCTATATGATTTTGAGGAAGTATTTCAAACAGGAAATTTCACAAAAAGAGAAACAAAGCTTTAGAATATGCATAAAAACTTGCTTTAGAATCATGCACAAAATTTTTTTGTACATCATGGCGTGTAATTTGTTCATAAAAAACCGGTGATATTATTGATTACAATGCTATGGTGAGAAAAATTAGGCTGAAACCATTCCAAAGTTTCAATTTTAGTTCAGGGATAGTATTGGAAACCCAATTTGTGTTCGGAATCCAAGCAACAATAAAGCCAGACAGCATGTGTGTAAAACTAGTTTAGTTCGTTGGAAGAGCCTTATAATTTGCTGATCCTAAGGAAAGCTTTTGTTGAATGATACATTCAGTTTATTTCTTACTCAAGCATGCATTCACTACACAAGTTAACTTTTCACCAAATTTCACCAAATGTGTGCAATATTATCTGTCTAGCTATGAGATTCGAAAGGAAAAAAAGAATAAAAGAATTATCTTACGTTGCAAATTTTCAGAATCTTCGGCTACATGGTTTACAGGTTAATATAAATATTAACGATAAAAAAAAGTAGGAACTATGCATCAATGACATTAGAAGGTGGTAAGATATGTCATGAAAATATCTATTCTAAAAGCTTAAGCTGATAGGTGGAAGTACATAGATGATTTTATATTTAACACACCCTCTCACGTGGATGTTTCTTTTAGGCTTAAGTGTGAGCTTTTTCTTTCATAATAGATGATGACAAGGAATGAATTCTAACCACTTGATCATGGTGACTTTGATACCATGTCATGAAACTATTTCTCCTAAAAGATTCAAGACAAGATAAAATCAGATATTTTTTCCAATGTTAGTGTTTTTGAACATTATCTTTGTTTTGGACCTTTGGTATGGCTCTGATACCAGGCTTGAAATTTCACTTTCCCATTTCATGAACAAAGTGTCTGCACCATAAGCAGTTCCCACTCCTCTATTGTGCATGGCTCAAAAAAGGTGCGAAAAAATGTAGTATTATAGTAATAGAGATAATAATTGATTTTGTATGTTTTGCAGAGAGAATTTCCTTGACAAAGGTGAATAAGAAATGTGTGAGGAAGATAACAATGTCCTGCCATCAAATTTTCTTGAATTTTCAGAGAATGAGCCATTAGAGTGATATTAAAAAGATATGATCTTGTTTTGTGGGATATAGTTCTGGTAGTCGCAGACAGAGTAAGGTAATCAAAACAAGTAGCAATTCCATGCTATTATCATTCTGTCCAGATGCATTTGACTAGGCAATGACCCCAACATGGAGGATTGGATTAGATAAATCCATACTCATGCAAATTTTGTTGAAACCATTATGTGTTAGGTGAATTTGACACTACAAGACCAAGGCAGGTTACAAATCATGATTTCATATTAGATTTGCTTTCTTCCTTGGAAAGCTGATTTGCACTCAGCTATGATAAAAACAAATTTCCTTAAAATATTTATATCCAAGTAACCATGCAATAAAGAGAAAATAAGCATGAACTTTTTGTTTGAAGCCAATTGGTTATGTAATGTCCAATGAAAAAGAAAATGCTGGTCATGCTTTTAGTGCAATTGTTGCTGCAACCAAACCTTGTGGTTTGTTCCCAAATTCAAATGTGCAGATGCATTCTTTATGATTTTGAGGAAGTATTTCAAATAGGAAATTGCACAAAAAGAGAAACAGAGCTTTAGAATATGCATAAAAACATGCTTTAGAATCATGCAAAAAAAACATGGGATGCTTTTAGGAAGCTGCTCATTTTCTGGTTTGTTTCACCAAGTAATTGGTGATAAATTATGCATCATCACACCACAAAAAAAGAAAAAAGAAAAAAAAGGTGAGTGATTCTTATATATTCACTTTCTTGTTCATGGTAGGTGGACTAGGACTCTCAATTATCCAACATTTGAGAAGATATGCTTCATTTTCTGTCACTTTTGACCTTAGTATATTACAGTGAGTAGGTTCTGCAGCAAGCAAGAAAATCTGACTTTGGGATTGTAAATTAGAAAAATACCAATTTGAGTGCAAATGAAGTAAGTGGAAAATATCATTATTATGTTGTGCTTGGAAACAATTTTCAAATTGAATTATAACAACAGATTGAAACAAAATTAGTGTCTCTTCTCCAACTTCATTTGTTGAACATAAGCTGATTGGAAGATTACCAATGATTAATGAAAACACTTCAAAATCTGCTATAAACTATAAAAACTTTGAAATTCTAAGAAAGGTTTATTTAACAATCAAGCTTATACAATATGGCTTGGTTGAAAGGTTTCTTATCCCGATCATCATATGGAACCCAATATTCTTGGGGTGTTCAAATAAAGGGGACACAATCTATTCAAATAATAATTATAATAATTCATTAGATCATGGAATCAGACAATAACCAGAAATCTCTCCCATAATTATATAGCACTAGTTCAATATATTCCCTTCCAATTATTGTTAAATGGTGTGCAATTTTATATGTTAATTAATAATCGCCTTTCTAATAATACAAAATTACGACCCCAAGTTTGTTGTAGAGAATCATTCCTTGAAAACAAAAAAGGGTTATCCTCAAAGAGTGCTGTTATACGCACATCCAGCAATTAGACAATTAACTTCAGACACCTTGGTTAATTAATTCTTATTTAAAGCATTTAAAATTTTTAATTGAAAATTTTCACTTTTGACACCCAAATGTGTCAATTGCAAGGACTACAGAGAATTTTTCTGATCTTGAAATACTAACTTGAATAGTTCTGCAAACTAACAAAGTACATTACTAAATTGTTAACCGGTAACCACCCATGATCATAGATGCAACCTTATCTTCTTTTAAATTTGGTGGGTAGATGAGCATAATATATTGATATGTAAAGTTTAGCATATTGCATATGGAAGAGGGCATGCATTTTGTTAAAAATCTGACTGCTCAGCATAGCTAAGCAAGAAAAAAGCCGAACCGAAGAAAAGTTAATCATAGTAGTATCCATTAGAAAAGAACTCGAGAAAATACTTCCTATGGAGTGTGTTCCCCATTTCATGAACAAATAATGTTTGATGCTGGTAACTTTATTAGTGGTTCTGCTTCATACCCTATTTGGTAAAAGTAAAAAGAAAGTGCAGGGCATTGTCAGTGCATATTGTCACTCAATATTAAGCAGATTATCAAATGATAGCTGCAAATAAAAATCAAAGCAAAAGGGAGTGGAAAAAAAAATGTGAATGCTTTCAGTCATGCCAATTAATGAGCTAAAATGTAACAGAATGCTACACAAGACTTTGTGCAAAATTTGAGATTATGTGATCTGATCATGTTGAAGATAGTTACAATCCTAACCAATATATAATCGGGTCCTATTTTCTATATATCCTTTATAATAGAAGTTTAATTATTTAGCACAAAGAACTTGTTTGTGATTAATTGTTATGTTGCATGAATACTGGTGCACGTATTTAGTACAATACGAAAATATAAAGTAAATCAAATAAAAAGTACTAGTAAAGTACCAAATATGATACGTATTCGATATAGATATATCGACTATTTTAAAGTATCCGTATATCATATGTGAATTGTGATTATTGACATATGATGAGGAAATGAAATTACTTTCTTAGAAATCTGGGGAAAGGCACATGAGAGGCCATTTTCCTTTGTTCAAGTGCAACAAAACATGGCATGCTTCTCGGGTGCCGCTGTTTGTTTAAATGTTGTCTTTCAAGAAGCATTCATGGATAGCTGAAGTCAATTGCAATTATAGATACATCCGTGATGTGGAACAAATGATTGATATAATTCCTTGTGATTAAACCAAAAGATGAATGAATGATATCCTATTTTCCATATTTTGGTTCAAGGTAGGTGGACTAAACTTTCTGCGAATACATATATGAGAATTAAACATGCCAACAAAATATGAGAATTAATTTCTTGATACTTGGGTTTATAGAATTGATATTTTAATTTTGGAAGAAATTGATTCTACTTTAAAATAAAGTGATTTATATTCGATAATTTGATCTGGATATTGATTTTGACATAATTGATAGCATTAATTATGAGCTAAAAACAAAAGTAAGAGAATATTACTTCTAGTCAAAGAATTTTGCTTCTAGTCAAAATCAATTATAGACCCTAAAATTACCTTTAAATAACAACCAAACATGTAACAAATTCTCCAAAATCAATTTTGGCTCTCCAATCTCATCACTTTTGACTTTTGAGCCTTCCATTGTAAATCCAAACATGCACTATATGAGAATTAAACATGTTCCTGTAACTTTCGGTCTTTGTATATCTATAGTTGGAGCAAAGCCGTAAATTTGTATGTGAAACACAGGGATATAAAATACAGTTAAATGTTGATTTCAATTAATCAGTCATTGAATTATATTAACTAATAATAATCAGACCTGTTCATGTATACATTACATTCATTGAATCCAATTCCTTCAGATTTTGTGCATGCGGTTAATTATGTTAAATAATTTGATGTCATTATTTAAGTATTTAACATTCTCACGATTTTAGCATTCTTTCTTTGTTTTCAAGTATGCGAATAGACATTTTCAGACTTGACTCTCCTAATTGAAACAAACATTATCACATGTCATTCACATATTTTTCTAAAAAAGAAAATCGGAAAACCAACTTTTTTGGATTTCTAAAATGAAGTATGATGTCATGCTAAGCCATAAATAATCAATATGTCCTCAGCAATCATTCTAGATGAATGAATGATTCGTGATCAAGTCGCTTTCGATGATGATTAAGACAAACAAAGGCGACCCTCATATGGCAAAACACAAAATCAAACTTCCGTTGTTTTCCAACTTTCGGCTGCTCAATTAATAAATAATCTGATTCCAATAAGCAACATTTTCAGGACATTATATCCTCTTTTTTTTTTATCCATAATATAGGTCATTTTTTTATTTTTTATTTTGTTTAAAATATAAATTATTTTTATATTTTAAAAAAATATTAATTATATTTTATCCATTTCATCCTTATATTTATGATGAATGAGAATAAATGAATATAAGTATGATTATTTAATGGAGAAATAATTTATTATGAGTGATAAAAGATATTTTCATATTTTACATTTGTTTTTTAAAAGATCAATATAAGTTAATTATCACCTTAATTTATACACATAACCTTAAGGGCATGTTTGGATTGGTAAAGTTAAATTGAATGGAGTGAAACAAAATGGAGTGAAACAAAGCGAAATAATTACTCTACTCTATTATTTGGATATCTTCCATTTCATTCCATTTCACCCTAATTTGGGGGAATGAAATTTGAGGAGAATGGATGAAATGCAGTTCATCAATCTTCGTTCTATTTTATTCAAATATTACAAATCCAAACAATGGAATAACTTAAAATCTCACTCTGTTCCGCTCGATCAATCCAAACACACCTTAATGACTTATATTATGGAATAGAGAGAGTGTTTTCTAAGAGCAAATTATATTGATTTCCTTTGAGATTTACTAAAATTTAAATTATTATTTTTTATTTATAAAATTTATTCTGAAAACCTTTAAGTTTGTGATATCAATTAAGTAATCTTCCTTAAATTTATAAAATTACTATATTATCACTCCTTTATTACATATTAAATAATATATTTAAAAAGTGTCAATATCACATAAATAAATTATATCAAATCTCAAATAAAATAAGTATAATTTGCCCATTTTCTCATTTCACTAACAAAGGCAGATTCTAGAAGGGCAGTAGTAAAAATCAAATCAGCGGTCACGCCCGCAGCGGATTCTTCTCTCTGCGAGCGGCCATAACATAAGATTATTTACGTATAAAAATGTTTGGCTGTTGACTAAAAAAGGTTTGGGTGACTCAGCAACGACCTATAGCTAGTCTTGTAGATCAGGTTCTTGATGTAGAATCACACATGATACTAATTTACATCATCAACCTTGTTTGGAAGCAGAATTAAAATTAAATAAAAAATGAAATGATAAAAATATGAATTAATGTAAAATGATATATTTATTATGTGTATTTAACGTTACATCTTATTATCATAAGAGTCATTTTTTTTCCCTGTTAGACCAGTCCTAGTTCTAGAAGAGTTTTGGCGCTTGAAACCCAGAAAGCAGAAACCATGTAGAAAGGCGACACGTGTACAAAGTGACACAAGTCACAAAGGACATCACCGGAAAAGAGAAGGACCCACTCTATGATACTATTCCATGTGCAATTTAATTCGGTATCCAAGTATTTAAATATATTATTTAAATATTTATTTTATTATTATTAAATAAATTTATGATTAATGTATTTTTTTTTGATAATTTATGATTTACATTAATCTTTAGTCATCTATCTCATTTAATAATAATAACATAAGTATTTAAATGTGATACCTTAAAATAAGTGTTTAAATAATATTATTATTGCTACGTGCTGCTTTGCACTGCAACTTAATACTACTTCCAATCTGCTAGTTTTTGTAGAAAAAATAAAAATAAATGGGTATATAACCGATAAGACTTTAAAAGGAAGGGGATATTAATTCTTATGGTTTTAATTACATTTTCAAACAGGGGATGTGGAGAATCGGATGCAAATCGATCCTACGGTTCCTAACTTGCAAGCAAGGCCGTCAATCCATGACAATAATTGTATGTTTTATTTCTTAGAAAAAATTAAAATATATTTAAACATGTTAAATGCGAAAAAATATCTAATTTAAATTATGATAGTAAATTCTTGCATGTGTTTATCCATGTATACAAAATTTTAAAATAGCATTCAAAACATATCTTTAATCTGAAACACAATTCACATGGCATTTCTTTAATATATAACTTGGCGATCCACACATATCATGGCGTCGTAGAAATACACTACAAAAAAAAAACTGAACTATTCTTAATCAGAGTATATTATTCAACAGCAAAATATGAAACTGCTATCAATACAACATCATCATCACACATTCTTTTTCTTGGAAAAAAAATACTTAACATTTTGCCTTCAAATCGTTTCTAGCCTCCAACATGAACAGGGTGTAATAGTTAGAGGATTATATTTTCAGGTATATTTAATTGAAGAGTAAAAATGTGTATGCATTTTTTATTATTGAGTTTCATGTATAATTTTACACATAGGACACCATCATAAAAAATTTGCCATCATTTTCACTCTCAAGACCAATTGTAGCCTTAATGAGAGGAACATAATTTAAATCCAAAAAAAATAATTATTAGAAAGACTTGTTAGTTGCGATAACATTCGAAAATTAAACTTTAACAGCAAAGAAAAATCCTTTCTAGGCCACCCTCTCCCTTGTCCCTCTCTTAATTAAATGAGGCATGTAGTGTATAACAAACCAAGAATATCCATGATAGTATATCCACTATAAAGTTAGTTTGTATATGTAGGATGTGTATATATATATATATATATATATATATATATATATATATATATATATATATATATATATATATATATATAGACTATCTATAACAGACACAGCAAAACTAAAACAACAGAGCCTTCTAAAGGAAAGTTAAATCTAAGATTATAATCCATAAACTCTGTACAACTCTTAACAACACAATAAGACATAAATGATCATATTATATTACACTTCAGATAAGCGGGAGAGCGAAACTATTACTCAATGCCAGTTGCATAGAAAGGGAACAATGAGCTTGATCAATGTAGCTATATATTCTATGGAATCAAAGCACCAAACATTGCAGCCACACATACTCTATGGAATCAAAGCACCAAACACAATGCCATGCCTAGTCTGTTGTATATATCAACACATCAATAATTGTATGAAACGAAAGTCACTTTCGACAAATTTGAGGAGATCTCCTTCATTTTAGTGCCTATGAAGATTCAAAGGACCACACTGATGACAACCATTCGGTGCTAATTTATTATCAGTTTTTATTAATGCCATGGGAAAATTTTTTGAACTTATTATTATTACATGCAAGACAAAGTAGCGAAGTATGAACTATTTAATTGCACAATAACACCATAAAAGAAAAATACTGGGTTTTATATCAGTGTGGAATTAAAAATATTTAAAATTAACAAAAAAAATCAATATTTTCAACAATAAATTAAATTATATATACTATATAAATACCCTTTGAAATTATCACGTCAATAATTGAAATAGATTTTGAAAAGAATATGATAATGGAATTGCAATGGGAACGCTGCAATAATGGAAAAACAGATAAGGGGTTTGCCAACTTGAAATAAAGGACTATTAACCATTCCTGATCGAAACTTCACATGAGCGCTTGAGATATAGGAAGTGCATTTAATTGCGTATAGACTATATGCGTATAATCAACATATTGAAAGTGGATGATTCCAAGAAAGTCAATGTTACGCTCGTGCATATTTTCCTACATAAGATCTTTTCTACTATGTACAACTAGCCGTTATTATTTGATTTTTATACCGGGTCCAAAGTTTTAAAGCAATGGGGTCCATGATAGCTATAAGTCCATCGCATACAATGACCTGAAAACTGAAAATGCCACGAGATGATAAGGTTCGGTAACACTATTTTTGTTTTCAATTATCCTAAGATACAAATAATTCAAAAAACTCAACCGTGTATCTTGCTTTATGATAGTTACATTGGAAGGTAGTGATTCTGAGTATGAATTGTCCATTTCATCGAATTCGCATGACTAAATCCTCAAGCAAAAGATTACAAGTGGGACAAGGAACGCATAGATCAGCTAGGAAGGGATTCTTCTTGTTTAATTAGAGGTGTCGGATTTGAGTTCTGGAAATGTAATTGGGTTAAAATTCTAGTGAAGGAGTTTCTTAGTCTTGATGGTCCTACCAAACTAAAGCAAAATTATTTTTGATCGAAAGATACATGTAGTTGAAAAAGAAAAAAGAAAAATTACAAGTGGGTTGATGAGAAATTACAGGCCCTGCAATGATGTTTCCCATCACGGACTGGGCAATCCCTTTTCTGCAATCGATTTTGCTTAGGCATGAGCATGATGATAAAAAAAACACCATAGCAAAAATGATACGTCGCCACTTGCTTGTAGCACATGCACATGACCTTATTAGCCTAATTAATGCACACAATTGTGCCACTGAATTATCACGCCTCATACAAATATAGCTTCTGATACGTCACTTAGCTCGTGGGTCACCCCACCAATGGGGTCACAATTTGTATGGACCCCGAGTCCAATGTACGGTTACATCCACTAGATCACCTTTTATGTTGGGCTTTGTTTTTATTTTTAATTTTAATCTTTTATATTACTCATATGAATTGATTCATGCAAAGAGTCACTTTAGCAAAATGTAAAAACAATGATTTTAAGCAATGCATGCTTGATGAGCAAAAAGGGGGTGAATTGTGGAGAAAGAAGTAAAAGATATCCACACAATCATAGTTTGCTTAGGGACAGTGGTGGCTCGTGCACCGAACACTCAGACGGATTCGTAAGTTCAGAGGCAGAAGTAACAAAATCAGCATCCCTTTAAGCCTTACGTAAGGCCAGTAGTAGGTAAAAAGGACTGACTTCTCTCTCGGTTTGGTAATGGACGCCAATTTCTTCTGTCATCAATTTGATGCCTATCAGCTTAGTGGCTGCTGTTACCTGAAAATGCGGTATTGGCGCAGACACCTCTAATTGTTCATGTAAATAGGGATGAGGTACTTTGCACCATATAGTGGTAAAAGAATACTATATATATTAAGATTATGACATTCAATGGTGTTGAGTTTATTATACGGGGAGAGATGATCTCGCAATAAGTTATAAGATAATTTTTCTTTAATAGAGGAGATATTTCTAAGATTTAATAAAGATTAGATATATTTCTTATTTGTAAGAGACATGATAGGATAATAGAAGATTTCATGAATTAATAGGAGAATTCGTATAATTTAGTAGTTAATCTAGGAGATATCCTAGGATAAATTAGTGGAGGATCTATGAGAGGATTATGTGGCATATGGTCGACCTATGGAGCTCTCTATCTGAGCTCCCTAAGTATTGGCCAAGGTTTCTGGCCTATATTTCTAGTCTACTACAATACTTATGAACTTGAATGAAAGCAACGAAGTCTATTATTATAATTATTATTAATGATTTTGATTGTAATATAAAAAGAATACATAAAATAAACAAATAAAATAGATAATGTGACGTTTATTAGAGTCTCATATTATTTAGTGATTGGTTTAATTAGTCTTTAAAAGAGTGTGATAACTCTACTCCCATGAGCTGATTTTTAGGATGGAGTTAAAGCTCATTTAATTTTAAGAGGGTACTAGAATCTATCATGTGGTTGTTATTAGACTACCCACAAATGTCCATTTATCTGGACTTCAAGCTCCAGTTATCCAATTGTCATCACAAGGGGGTGTGTGAGAGTCCGACGTCCACATCTGAATATGTCCTCAGATTGAGAATTCATATGTTCCCCAAAATTGTAATATGTCCTCCTCAGTATATCAAATGTACATGGTGCTAAATCTAACGTCTGTGCATCCCTTTCTTTGTTTGCATCGGCCATCTATGGTAATGCTTTTTATGATTCCATGTCAAATATTAGAATATTGCAGAGCAAGTCTTATTTTGATTTTTTTTTTCTTTTATAAAAAAATGTTAGGTGGGAAAATCTAAACCCCATGACTTGGAGAAGTTCTTCCTAAAAGAGCTACTCGTGATTCAAATCCCCAACCTTTATGGGTAAAACTCATCCAAACTCAACCCATTTCGTTGAACTCACCTTATTGGGTCAAGTCTTATTTTGATGAGTATTAGAATATTTACCTAGAGCAACTAGAACAATAAAACTAATTAAAGCCTTGTCCGATCACATATTATTTGCTAAAATTCCACGAGTGAAACTATTTTTTTTTTTTACTTTTTGTCCTTTAAACACTTTCACATAATTAAGCTAATGACTGATCAAAATTTGGAATTGTTTAGATGTACTTCTCATAAAAAAATCTTTCTTAATCG
Source organism: Dalbergia cultrata (assembly GCA_031216105.1). NCBI lineage: Eukaryota > Viridiplantae > Streptophyta > Magnoliopsida > Fabales > Fabaceae > Dalbergia > Dalbergia cultrata. The sequence continues at coordinate 46,951,285 of CM062352.1, forward strand.
ATATTTTTAATTAAGATTTTTTTAATAAATAAAAGTTAATTTATGTTTGGGCGTAACATTAATTTATATTTTGATATAATATTACAATATCTTTATTTATTGTCAAACATCTTTTATTTTATAAAAAATATATTTTTCAGAAAATAAAAATTCGAACTTCCCAAAAAGGGTTTGGTTTTGTCTCTTTTAGTGATTCTGTTTTTACTTTAAAAAAATGACTCAAACATACTAAAAAATATAAAAAATATCTTTTTTAATTTAAAAAATCTATATATATATATATAAAATGCACATCCATACAAGTTCGTTGAGCATTAACTTTGAAAAGATTAGTCTTTTAGGTTGATTAAGGGATGTGCTTTTTTCATATGGGTGGTTGCTTAATTTCCGGTAAATGGATTTGAAGAATAGTATTAGCGAGATTCTGACAGAGATAGATGGGAGCAAAGGGAAAAAAAAAGAAAAGAAAAAAATGAGAGAGACGGAGCAGAGAGAAGAGTTGTTGGCATCCAATTTTGTACATGCTGAGTGTCAGTGTTATATTTAACACCGAATTGTACCCTGAGATGCAATTTGACCCAACAGGACAAATTAAGGATTCAATTTGTTGCAATTGATAGGTTAGTGGGTTCATTACATTCTGTTCTCCTCTCTTTGCATACTCCATTTTTTTTTTTCCTCTTCCCCTTAATATGGCACGCCTCCTTTTGTCATAAGAGTTGGTTTAGATGGGATTGTAAGAGATGATGGTAGTATAATTGGTATGCAAGTTTTTCTGATTTTATGGATGATTAGGTAAATGTTCTTTTCCTAACTTCAGTGTTTGGCTAACATCAAGTAATATGCGAATAAAGATTATTTTGTTGCGTCCAACATGATAAAATGTGCTGATTAAAACTGACACCATTAAGGGGTGATTTTTCTGTGTGTAGATGATATTTTGAGTAAGTAAAGATTGATATGTGTCATGAATGATATCTCTCCAAAACTTAAATTGATTGTAGAGGTAAATAAATTATTTTAGGGGCATTTATTTCGATGTTTGAATTTAAGTTATCAGGAATCATATTTTTAGATCTTTAAAAAATTATCTGTTTAGTATTAAATATTCTTGGGATTATTTGTTAAGATTTCTGGGAATAAATTTAAAACTTATTTGTTTTATAATCTATATTAATAAGAATATATGCCATAATTTTCAAAATACCCTTAACAAAATCATAATAGGAGAAAAAGTTAAATAATTGAGAGATAATTTAGTAATTGTGCTTAATAATTTTATTCCCAAGTTATGGGAATTTTTTGTCCACCCTTCAACTTCGAAATGATATTTCACTATATTATAAAAAATCTTTTTTCATGAAATAATTAATACTCGTAAAAAATTTCGTAAAACTTGCAATAAACGTAGGAACACATAATTTCCAACTATTTATTTTTTGGAATAATTAAATATACCCCAAAACAAATGCCCGATTATAGTTAACATGTTTGTCACGTAAATGTCTCTCATCAAAAGTGAAGTGTGAACCATTTATCACAATAAAAAAATAATAAGAATTGATCCCCTTATTATTTGGTTATGGAGACTCTTATATCATGTCATGTATTATTTCTCCCAAAATTTTAAATTGATGAGTAAAGATACATGAATAATTTTATATTTAACTACATGATTTCTTTTGCCAAAAAATAAAAGAAGATTGAGATGCTTTTGCTAATTTTATTTTAAAAGAAGGAAATCACTGTTTCAGTAACAATATGCTTTTGCTAATTTTGTTTTGAAAAATTGACCCACAAATAGAATATAGCATGGCCTAATTTTTCAGCAAGAATATCCTTGTCATCATCTTTAGGGATGTCTTGCTTTAGTGTTGAGCTATGAAGCAGAGACAGTGACACAGACATAGGACAGGATATGGACATGGATATGAAGATACACAAAAGTCACAAAATTATAGGACACAGATACGGGATATATATATATATAATTTTTTTGTCTTTTTTTTAATATGAATTCCTTTTTATTGTGCTTATATATTTGTTTGTCTAATTAATTCTTCTTCTTTTTGTGATCAACTGAAGAATTTTCAAAATAAATTGACCCAACAGTATAAGCCCAACCAGATAACTAGCTTGGGCTCATATTGATATTAAAAATTTAACAAAAAAATAAAGAAACTAACTCAGATGTGTCCAAGTCACGTCCACAGTGAATTAGAGCAGTGTCCAGCCATATTCGATACGTGTCCAAACTCAAAAAAATTATTTTTTTAATTAGACACACATGGACACGTGCATGTGGGTACGTGTTCAACACATGGACACATCACCAAGTTAGTGTGTCCGTGCTTCTTAGGTGTTGAGTGACTCCAAAGCATAGGTGAGGGATGCAAATTTCAACTCATCTTGACATTAAAAAAAAAAAAACTAGAGAGCCAAAAAAGTTTTCTAGAATTGAGTTATCATCTGCATGTTATTGATCTTAAACGGAAATGAGTTATAATAATTATTTTACTTAACAATTCCATACTTTCTATTCAAAATTCTAACAAAAATTCTCTAACTGTGTAGCATTTCTTTTAACAAAGTTACATTGACTTATATTTAAGCATAATAATATCTAGCCTCAAATTATGATCTGAATACAACTGAAAAAAAAAAAGTTTAAATTTCTGCTACACCCAACTACGATTTGCCCACTAGAAATCAAACAGGCCTTAATGCATCTTTAGATGATGTTCTTTCTTATAGAGTAACTTAATTTTCTAATTATTCTATTTAACAAAATCAAATTTTATTATGTAACAGTAGCAGTAGCACTAATATTTCTTTCCCAAAAGCAGCCAGAAGACACAAATGAGCATACAATCTTTTTTGAAGGAGGCGATATTGTTAAATTCCACTGAGAAGGTGACAATCCTTTTTGTTAAAAAAAAAAAACAGAGAAGCTTGGTAACAGTGTAACAGATAAGAGAGCTTTATCTGTCCACAATAGAAGTAAAAGTGACTTTCCCATCATACAAGTAAACAGTAACAGAGACACTCTTGGTCCCCTTGGAATCTCCTCTGCATTGGGTATTTCTAGCCTACGAAGGAAAAATAATTGAAATGATCTTTTTCACCACCAAGGTTTTTCCCTATTACCCCAACAGAAAACTATGTTTTCATTTTCATAAACGCTGTATCACCCCCATTTGATCCTCCATAAAAGCTGAATCCCCTGAGAGTACTGATTTAGAAATTTAGAAAAGAAATTTTTATAGAAGAAATAAAATTCTTCTGTTCTCAAAATATAGAATCCACTGTAAAATATTAAAACTTACTTTTTTTTAAGTATACTTAATCAAGATTAGGAAACTGTCCAAGAAAAAAAAGAAAAAAACTTTCCAGAAATGCAGACAAAGTTTCCTCTCTATCTGAGACACACACACAAAATTTTACTGTTACTTTCCCACCGTCCCCGCACTTAAGTAACTCACCCTTTCCCTATGCATCCCTGGTTTCCCTTGATTTCTTTCTCACCCTTTTTTATCTCCCCAAAAATAAACAAGGTATCAGTGTTTAAGATTTGAGTTTTGCTTACTAGTGTTATGAGAACACTTATTAAGGATATATCAAAAAAATAGGTTTTAAGATTTTAAAGTGGATTTATAGTTTTATACTTTTAAAAATATAAAAAAAAATTTCTAAGATGAATTTTTTTTAAAATTTTTTTAAAGCACTGGTTAGATAATTGTTTAAAAGGACATTAATTACATAGACTCTTGAGATTTTTCATTCAATTTTCTAGTCTCTCCCTTTCACCAGTGACGTGTGCTTTGGGAACAACAGTTTAGCTAGCTAATATTTTGATTTAACATGTTATAATAGTATAATAACATAATATTATAATAGTACTATGGTTTTTCTCAATAAGTATCACTATTTTTTAAATAAAAAAATGAAGGTGGGGCTCTCAGGGCAGAGGAACCAGGTGATACCCACTGCCACACACATGACACAGCCATATCTGCTGTCCCTTTTTTCCAATCTAACCCCTTATAAATACTGACCCCTCTCATGCCTTATTCAGTGATTCAGTCATCTCAGTAAATTCACTGCCACAGTTTTTTTCTTCCCCTTTTCCCCCTCTCTAGTGCTGTTTTTCTCTTTGCATCATCACATTCAACAACATCCATACCACACACACACACACCGCCAAAAGGCCTAAAAGCCCCAAAAACCAAAAGAGAAAACATAAGCAATTTTTTTTAGCTATTCTTTTTCTTATCAATGGCATCTGCTATGTCAAGATGTGGTAGTAGCTGCAGGATGGAGGGCGCACCAGCACCTCTGTACTTTGATGAGAAGTGGAAACTGTCAAAGAAGCTGGAAGGTTCATCTTCAACAAGGACAAGTTTCATGATGAAGAGCAGCTCCACTACAACACATAGGAGGTGTGCATTTGCTAGCAAGTGTGCTAGGCTTGTTAAGGAACAAAGGGCTCGTTTCTACATCATGAGGCGATGTGTTACAATGCTCATATGCTGGCATGACTACAGTGATTCCTAAACAACAACAACAACAACAAAAAAGGGTTGATGATAGATGGGAGCGACAGAAAAAGGGATCTTGAAGAGAGACATAAAAAGTTCTCTCTTTTTTTATGTTGGTTTAAGTCACCCCCTCTTCTTGATCTTATTCTTCTTCCCTTTGGATGAGGGCCTTTTTTTGGTGGTTTTCCTTTGGAGATGGAGGCCAGTTTGAGATTTTTCCTTGGAATCAGTAAAAAAGAGGAAGAGATATAGTACCTGTACATAAAAAATCTTCTTTTTTTTGTTTTTCTTTTTTAGATAGAATTTTTCAATTTTGGGTTTTTATTTTTTGATGTTAGGGGGGCTTTGAAGTTCGCAACTTCATCAATGAAGGGTCTTGTTTATGGTTTTTCACTTGTGTGGCAATAGAAGAGATAGCAAACTGAAGGAATTGATTGAAACATAGCTTTGGGATGCACATCTATTTGCTTCTTGCATTTTTCTCTTTGGTTATTATTTCCTTTCTTTTTAATTTTTTTTTCCTCCAATTACTTCGTGAAATTTCTCAACTCTTTTTGAGTTAAGAGTTCAATTTGTGTTGCTCTTTGGGATTGAAGAAGTGATGGCGTGTTTGAGATCTCAAATCTCAGAGATTCCATTCAAACTATTGCAGCTGAGGTGAGGTAAGCTAGGCTCTGTATAGAGATCTAATAGTACTTAGGCTGACGCAACGATTGTAGTTTATTTACTATTTTTTTTCTGCAATTATTTTAATGGGAATTGGATGGTGGAAGTTAATAACTTATTTAATTTCTGTTTTCATAATAGGACAGAGGAAAGGGGTAGTGTGATGATAAGACATGCTAAAGAGCCAAGCAATAAACTTTGCACTAAAATTTCGATGGCAAATAATATTGTGGCATAGTAATGAAAGAGCTGAAGTCATGGTGTTTGTTTGTTAAAAGCTTTTTTTCTCATGTCACCCAAAATAAAAACCTTCTTAATTGCGGTTGGAGGGTATTTTGACTTTGAATAGAAATATCCATTTGATTAATAGTAATCTTTTTCGTCAAATTATTTTAGCTTAATTTTTTTTAATCCCAATGATTAATTATTCAAATTTCATTGAGCATTTTAGTTTCTTTTAATTTTGAGCATTGTAAATTGACAGAAATTTAATTTTCATCAAAAGTATTGAGTCATACATTAACCTGTTAGTAATTTTTAATAAGTGTTCATTTTTATTTAGACATACGGATTAAGGAAATGTGAATAAGCTTAGATATTTTTTTTATAAATTTATTCTGACTGTTTGGTCTTTTTTTTTTTTAGTCCCTCCACATATTTTGTCGCATGTGAGGATATAAGTGATAAAAATATAATTAATATTTTTTTTATAAAAAATATAATTAATATTATCTATAACATATAATGATAGGAAAAAAAAACAAATTTTAAAAGAGAATATCGAGTAGAGAAAATATATGAATTTATTTATATAAAATTTGTATGAAATCAATAAAGCTAGCGTTGTTCTAGAAGGAGTGAGGGTGCGGTGGCATCGCTACGACGCCGGTGGCTGATAGTTGCACGACTCTTTATGCAATTTATTTAGTTGTAAATCGAATGGCATCCTGCAACTGAAAGCTTGAGTTGAGTTCTTTGACCACTGCGTGGACCGCTTTGACCCTCCTCATTACTATCTTCTACAGGGGGGCTCTCTCCTTTTTTTTTTTTCATGAGATTTGGGTGGTGTTCACATCAATAAGGAATTGTTTGGAGAAAAAATCACGTAACATAATACTTTTTTCAACATAGAAACTATCAAAAGTCGGTTCAAAGATAATTGGTCAAAGACAAATTAAGCGTAAAATAAATTAACATAGAATTCATTAAAGATGAACTCAAAGTAAAATAAAAATAACACAGAATCTTCATATACATATTCTATAAACATAATATATAAATAAATTTATTTATTATCTCATATTAATATAAATCACTTATCAAAATATTATATATAAATTATTTTTCTAAAAAAGGCTTCCTTTTTCACCATCTTCACCCTCAAATTGCTGATCCCTTTTTTTAACCTTTTGATTGTGAGTGGTTAGTGACTTTGAGTGAATGAACTTACTTCATTAGCTTAATTAGGTAATCTTCTAGGGGGAAATAATGCCCCATCTGCTTGATCTCTAGCTGTAAAGAAAAATAAATCATTTATGGTAAAAACTTTGGGAAGTAAATAAATAAATAGCTTCTTTTAGTGAAAATGAAAAACTAAAAACAAAAAAATTAATAATACAGTATCAGTTTATAGCTTTGGGAATGGCAGGCTGGCAAGGGGCATGGACGCTGAGTTGGACAATGGCATCACAAGAGAGCCAAACACGGACTCTCAGACACACAACACAACAGCCATTATTGTATTGTGCACGCATTAAAAAAACTTATATTGATAATTACTGTCAAAGTCATTTTATATGAAATTTAAATTTTATTAATTAAAAAGTTGTAAGTGGTATAAAAACAGAAGTAATTATTCTAACTTTTTGAAATAAAAGTTCATAATATAATTTATTAATAAAAATCTTGTTTTGAGTTTTTAACAAAACCCATCCCCCACAGTAATATTTGAAACGTGGTGATTTTTATCATTAATAATAGAGGAAAATTTGGCTAAATTATTTTATAATTATTTAAGTAGGTCATAATTTTTTATCTTTGAAAAAAATTTTACACCAAGACTCATAAATATTGATAAAATGGGAAACTGATATCTATTTAACAACCGAGGTTTGAGGGTCTGAAAAAGGAGCATTCTCAGAGTAACATGTCTAAGTAATAATGTTACTTGTGGACTCATCCTAGAGTTGTATGGAGAGATAGCCACTTGAAAATGATGGATTTACTTCTTTTTAATATACATCACTTTGTGTTTTTTTCTCTCTTTAAGTGAGTCTAAAATGAATCCATAAATGAATGTCATTTTTTTTTCCTATGTACTATAATGTAGGGTGCAAGAAAATGAAATATATATAACGAATTGAATATTGTATTTGTAAAATAAGTATAAGTTTTAAAATAAAAAAGTGAAAAAAATCAATGGATAAATGACCTATCCCGAATGGCTAAGTCGATTGGTTCATTTAACTTGTGGGTTAAATGGACTAGGTTGAAAACAAGTTTAATTTGTTTAAACGAGTGAAGAGTTTTAAACCCAACCAACCAGATTTTGGTGGGTAAACAAGCTATTTCAATAGATTTGGTATGTTTTTAAACATCTTTGTATCTATGTAAGACCATCAAAAGAGAAATATCATGAAGGAAAATCAAATACTCATAATGGGGACCAGACACCCATAAAGGGGACGAAAAACTCTCATAAATCGAAAAAAGAACACCCACAAGGACAACAAGAGTAAAAAGAAAGATAAGAATTTAAGGAATGAAAAGAAAAAAAAAATACTTGTAGAGCTGTCACCACAAATGAGAAATGGTAGCCCCTCTCAACAACACCCACACATGAGAAGACTAGAAGGGAAAAAAAAAGAAGAAGAAGTTAAGTGCAAGGTCTCTGAATTTATCTCAGATCAAAATTAAATTCTATTTTTAATTTATAGGTCTTTGAATTTAATTAAATGGAGGGCTGAATTTATTTCAAAAGCCCTACACCTTTGTTACATTGTTCTATTTTATGTAGGTGGTACAAGGGTTAATCATTTGATGATATAACATTATATAATTAGATAACAATATGAAGTTTTTTTATATTGTAGTCTATTAAATTAAATTATAATAAATATTAAAATATACAATCACATCCAAAATGAATGACTTGGTCCTATATAAACGTAATTCCAAATTTTAGTTAAGCACATATTATTCTCTCTAATTTAGTTTATCTGTACAAAAATTAAAAATATATATATTAAGAAAAATTAATAAATTAATCTTAATAGTAGTATAAAACTGTATAAGTAGATAAAATTATCCCTATACACTTCCACTAATACAATTAATATACTACTCTATTAATATTATTTTTGTTAATATAATTAATTAAATTAAGGGCATTATTAAAGAAAAGAATTAATGGTATTTTGATGTTAAAAAGGAACAAAAACTCTGAAGAAAATGTTAAAAACTGAGATATACATTGAAACCGAAATGGAGAGAATATGTTCTTAATTATTAATCAATGGTACTTTACATGCATACTTAACACTTTCCAAGTCAATTTTTCTTTGTCTTTTAGCATTTTATGAATCACGAGGAATTCTATTTGTAATTGCCTTAACAGTTTTTTATTTTTTGGGATATAAGACAATTGACCTATACATGGATTTTGGAAACCAAAACTATTTGCAACGGCCACCACAAGTCCTGAATATTGGGTCTTTTAATACATATAATTTATTCATGTAAATTCTATCCTATTTTTATCTATAAATCAAACACAAGGGAGGGGGAAAAAAATCTGATAGAAGTGTTACGGACATGTCACAAGCAATGAGAAATTTATACGCTGCAGATGCTGACAAAATGAACTGAACACTGTTTTGTTTCTTTTGTTATCTAGAGCTAAACATAGTTAGATGAACAAACCCAAAATGGGAGCGTGCTTCACAGTTTTACCATTTGCATTTACTGCAAATGCAAAATACCTAAAGTTTTTCAACCAAGCATTTCCTTTTTAGAAACAAAAAAAGAAAAAAGAAAACAGAGAAATCAAATGAGACATTTCGAGTGTTGAGTCATGTGTGACTGAACATTTTTCCTCGATACGATGTTACAAGTCGGAACGTATTGCTAATCAAACAAAATGTCCTATGAATTATTTTCAGTAGAAATTAACTTTAATGTGATGGGACTAACTTTCTTCTCGGGGTTGTTGAATAGACTGAAGCTTCTTTTGGTGGATTGTCTTGTTGTCCAATTAAATATAAAAGGATAAAAAAGCAACTTGAATTAGTGCCAACTTTATAGGTTCATATTTCGTTGTGGTGCTATGTTATAAACTTAATTAGTCCAATATATAGGTGTTTTCTTCTCTTTGCCTTGTTGATACTTTCCTTCCTAATCTCCTTTCGCTGTGTGTCTTTTGGGTTTTCGGCTTTCTCTATAGACACACTGTAGGCTGCTGTTTTTCTTTTTCTGGTCAAAAGGAAGATTTTGCTTTTCCTTAAAAACCTTCGTTTTGATACACTTTGTTAGCAATCAAAGAAGCATCATTCTCATAATTTTAGATTAAGTTGCAGTTTTAATTTTTGGGATTTGGTTTGGCGTGCCAAAAGGACATCCAATACACAATAAAAAATGAAACAGGAAAAAGAAAAATGGTTCAATGTGGTTGAAGCCTAAAGGGACCCAAAAAGCAATTAATAGGTTTATCAAGAGAGGGGGAAGAAGAAAAGTGAAAACATAATCATCCCACATCCAAATCCACTTCTAGCTGGATGATTTATGAAATCTCCACCGATATTTGAATCTGATTTGGAACATTAAATATCATTTGACCTCTAATTGCTATAAGTAAGTGAAATCACACATGATGAAAATAACGTGACCTTTGAATCTGTTATCTCCCATTCCCCACATTTTTGACTCTGCTTGAAGCTAATTATGGCCTTTGAATAAACGTGCTAGGGAATAGATAACACTCTTGCGTCTACTCTAAATGCTTGATCACCCATCTAAATTATGGTCAAAAAGCAATCCACTTCTATCATTAACCATTGCCCCCACTTCCATCCATCTTTGTCAAATTTGTTGACGGATCTCCAACAACATACGCATTATTATGGGATTTCAGCACTCCTAATAATTTGTTGATAGCTCCAATTCCTTAATTATTGAAGGGTCCTACTACCACATCTTTCTCAGTCTTCCTCTTTTTATTAAAATTTTGCCATAATAATTAATTTGACAACTTTACTTTTTATGGATTTTATTTAATGAGTGTATAAGGAATAGAAAAATGAGATATGTGGAACATCAAAGTTTTCCTTTTGCTTTTGCATCCTTCTCTAAATTCCTCTACTCCCTCCAAAAGATCAGGTCTTTTTTTTTCTCACTTCTTAGTCAACATTCATCATATGTTCAATTCACTTTACTTTGTTGCATTGAAAATCGAAATAATAATTACACATATGATATAAATACTGAAAGAATTTCGTAAATACTTCTAGGATCTAGTCGTCTTTTGCTCCCCCAGCACCAAAAAGGAAAAATAATTTGAAAGTTACATTATTTTAATTTAATCTAAAATTGATGGGTGGAACTTCTTAAAGAAAGTTAATTAAAGAGGCCGAAAGATAAATAGATGCCGTTAGTAGCAAATAGGCCGTAGGCAGGGAGGGTAACGTACCCGTTGTTTTTTTCTTTTTGAAAAAAATTTAATATAAATTCGAGTATATGATAATCTTACACAAAGCACTATCTCTATGAGTATTTTTGTAATATTATTATATTTTTTACTTTAAGTTATACTTTAAATAATTGATACGTTGTCACGTATAGAATTCATCATAAATTCAAGATTATACCATTATTATTTTTCTTTTTTTCCTCAAAACTTATCCCTTTTAGTTGCTAGCTATGAAGCACAAATATTGACCAAACAAGCTAAAAAATTATAGAACGTATACATTGTGTGTGTGTGTGTGTATATATATATATATATATATATATATATACTATTATAATATTTGAGAGTCATTTCATATCAATTTTTACGCTCGTCTTTCATACAGAGATTTAGGATATACGTGTCATTCATATAGCGATTTAGGGCCCACTTTTCACAACATTAATGTCTAAAGATTTTTTAACTTAATTTATAATTTAATTATTAATTATTAATAAAATCAAATATTACAATCATTAAATATTACATGAATCAATAAAATTAGAATCGTTAAGATATATTCATGAGATTAAGAATCATTAAAACTACTATCTGCAATTAAAATTAAAAATCATTCAGAATGGAAAAAAATATAGAATATATAATATATGTATATAATACTAATATTCTAGACTCCTACGAGGGAAAGTTTTCTGAGCATCGCAACTAGAATGATTTAGGACTCACATTTTTTTAAAAATTAATCATTAATTATTTTTTTTGAAAAATTAAAACTATAATTATTACATATTATTAGAATATTATTAACAATCATTAGTATTTAATAATAAGATTTCTTTTTATTCACGTTTCAAAAATCATTTTTAAAGCCGTTTCAAGTATTTTAACATAATATATATGCAATATCTCTCATGAGAGGTTTTTGACATATCTATTTGCTGTATTGATATGTTCCATTTTGCTGAATTCTTTCTTCTTGCTTCTTCTCTTTATTTGCAACCTCGGTAATTGTTTGAGTATTTTTTTATGTTTGTATTGTTTATGTCCTATTGTATTTTTATTTCCTTTGTTATTTATCTTGTGTTCTCCACTTTTTCTATGATACTAATATATTGATATACAAATATGTAAATTCTAATGATAAAATGTGAAATTTTTTACGTGTGGTAAATTTATATTATTCACTGATTTTTAGTTTTTTGAGTTTTTAACTTGTTCTTAATTTTACTATGTTCTTTTTTAGTGTTTTCATTCTATTTTTCTTGGTCTTTTTTTTTTATGTTAAGTTCTGATTGTTTTCATTTTAATTTCTTCCTGATTGCTTCAATTTTATTTTTTCTTTGTCATCAATTTTTCCTTTATTATGCATTTTTTTATTTTTTATATAAAGCCTTTTTATCATTGATTTTTTGTTTTTCCAAATTGCCATATAGGTTTGAAGTAGATTATAGCATTATTTGCTCAAAGGTTTTATGTTGTTGATTTATCATTCTTACTTATCTCTTTTGGTTTTCAAATTTTATTTATTTAATTAATCTTTTCATTTGCTCTCTATATTTATTTTGTTTAGGACTTTTCACCGTGGTAGCTCATCAATTGTTCCTATTTATATGGTCTTTTAATTGAAAGTTTGATACTTTGTTGTACTTTTTATTCTGTCTATAATTTATTTATATACATAAATGATTTATTTTATATATTGAGTCATTATTATTAGTTTTTAAGCTTAAGAAAGCATAGGTGAATTAAAGTATTTTTTAACTCATCTTGGTATTATTTTTATGCAATGCAACTTTCAATCACTACAAGAGCCTAAAATTTCCTGAGTGTGCATTTGGATGGAATAATTATAGGGGAATGTAATTTTTTTGAAGGATTTAAAATTTACCATGATAAAATATCCTGTTAGAATATTCACTTAGAAGAAATTGTAAAATTTAAGATATTTTCAAAAAGGATTTTATCTACCTAGAATATAGAATTTTAATTTTCACCTATAGAAAGGGAATTTTGAAAATCCCTACATGTACAAGATTTTCTTATTTTGGTAAGTTTCACTTTTATTATATTCTATTACAATTTCTTTATATTTATGATATTTTTGTTTAATGTTATTTTTAATTCATTTTGTTTTATTTTAAATTTATCAAATATTTGGTTTATATTATATAATGTTATATTTATGTATCATTCCATATTATTTATATAACAATTAAATTTTATAGTTCAAATTTAAAATATTTTGTGAATGAAATTTAAAATAATTTATGAAATATGAACTCATTATAATTGATTTTAGATCTATTTAATTTTGATTATTAATTAAAAAAACTTATTTTTTAAAAAAATATTTTACATTTTTCAAATAAAATATGTTAAAATCAAGGTAATGTAATTACCTTACCTAAATAAAGCATTTTACAAATAAAGTAATTTTCTTATTTATCATAAAATTAAGCCTTAAGTATCAAGTTAATGCGATTTTAAATATTTTCAAATTATCCTAAAAAAATTATAAATCTATGTATTAAGGTATACTTTAAATTATAATTTAAATTTTTTATCAATGATTTTATTATTATATTTCTAATTTTAAAGACAAATATTGTATTTTTTAGAATAGGTTAAGAGTTTCATATTGTCATAAAAAAATATTATTTTTTTTGCATATCTTGCTATCGTAGGTCCATATCCAAAGAATTTATCTTTAATTGAAATTAAAAAATTACTTAATTCAAATGTAATATATTTGAAAGAGTTTAAGTCCATATCATACCGAAATGAGTCTCCACTCAATTAATTTCAAAATCATCTCTTTGTTGAAGAGTGAGAATATGATAGAGAGCAACAATCTAATTATATTAAATGGTACTTATCTTCAATGAGTAAGCTTAGAGGATAATTTATGATAACATAATGGACTCAACGTAACAACTACTGAGAAATGAGATTTTTTATTTTGTATATGGTTATGGAGGAATAAAAAAAAATTCATTTAGAGAATATTTATTAAAATCATGTAAAAGGAAATAATGTGTAATTAAAATAATGTAAATTAAATATTTCAATTTACTATAAATATGTAAATGACTACGAATAATTAAAAATGTCAAGTGGTACCCAGTGGGATTACCTTAAAAAAAAGGACGAGAATGGAAACTTATTTAATCTTCATCAGGATAGGGTGGAGTTATCATTTTCTAAGCGAGGTAGGGACAAGGAATGATGTTCCTGTCCCATAGAAACTTGCAATTCTCTATTTATATAAATTATTTAAATATTCATTTTTATATATACACACACAAAAGAGAATCTTAGGACATTCATTTTTTTAATTATCTTTATTGAATTTGTATTATTATGTATTTTCATTTTTAATTTGGATTATGTTGTATTAGTAGTATTATGTTTATTTATGTTTTGAATATTGTAATACTTTTCAAGTTTTTCTCTTTTTGAAATTTATTTTAATAAACTCGTGAATACCCCATAGGGATTGAAATCCCTGAAATAGGCAATATGGACCCACAATGGAATTGAGGATAGGGATATGAAGTAAAATTCTAAACAGGAACAAGATATGGGAGGCATGTCTATTCTCTTATGGATACTCATTGTCATCCCTAATAATAATATATGATATTGTAAATATATCTACTAATTCTATTTCGTTATTCATCAATTTCAATTATCAAAGCATGCAAAATTTAAAATAAGCTTTGTATTGTTAGTTAAAAGTTGTCTACTGAGATTTTCTCAATTTTATAAATATCATATTTAAAAAAGATGTAAAATCAAATGACTTATTTCAGATCCATAATCACTTATATTCTGTTCATGTGTTTAATTATTTAACTGTTAACTTATTTTCAAAATAAGTTTATAAACTCAATTTTCTATAAGATATATTGAAATAAATTATTATTTATTTTTTATAATGATCAATAAATTATTTTTTATTATCATCCTGTGCATTGCACGGGTCAAACCACTAGTATATATAAATTTTAAAAGAATGATATATTATTGAAAATATTATTTATATAATTTTTATTTATATTTTATTTTCTTATAAACTTAAAAAATTATGCATTATTTTTTTAAAATCTTGTTTACATTATGTTTTCTGCATTAGATTAAGAAAAAAAATAAATCTTAAATTAAATATATGTAAATATATGTCATTGACATGTTATATCCATTATCCAACATATACATATATATGACCAGCCAAACATATGCTGCCGGGCCCTTTTTTAGCGGAGCTTTCAATAAAACCCAAGATAAGGTGGGCCCTTCAATACCAACAAATACCTATGAAGGATACTAGGGGTCTTAGACCAAAAACAAAAAAACGGACACCACGATGCATTTGATTTCGATTTTCATTTCTAATTTCTTAATTTTTAGAATTTTATAAAATAAAAATTAAAAAATTTTAAAAAATAAAAAATAAAATTTTAAATTTTTATAATTTTTAATATTTTATTCATAAAATCTTAAAATCTGAAAACCTGCAACTAAATATGTTCGACAAAAATAGTTTTTGTTTTCATTTTATGTTTTCTAAATTTTGTAAAGAAAATACTAAAAATCGACCTAAAATCTTGAAAATAGAAAAAATTAAATATTAATTTTTGAAACCAAATACACTCGAGAATTTTTGGAAGTCTCCTTAAACTTATCTTAGAATTTTAAACATGACAGAAAAAATAATTTATAATTAACTTTAAAAATATATTAAATAAAATTAAATAAATCACGACATTTTCTTATAAAATTGTTTAATATGTTCTATGCCAGTGGAGAAGCATATATTCTTCTTGTAATCTCTAATTTAGAGAAACAAGAACTAATTTTAAATAACTTTTCATTGTCGTCTACTTTATTTTTTTTAGATTTATTCTTAAATATTTTTCAAACAAATTTGTTCATTGTATTGCTTAGCATTTATAATTATCAAATATTTTTTCGAGGATTCTCTGTATTGGCCAAAAAATATTGCAAGGAAGAAAAGCTCGTGGGTAAAGAGGTGGGTGAACCCTGCAGGAGAGCAGAAGGAAAAAGCGTTAGAAAGCAAGAAGTTGTTGTGTTGGGCCTTACCTACCCTAACGTACATAGGTCCACGTATGGTCAATTGTCACATCACCGCTCGCCTGCATTTAAATCATAATAATAATAATAATAACAATCATAATGTAGTATTTTCCATCTGATAAACGCATGCGTCTCAACAATAATAGTACTTTTTTTTTCGGATGAACAATAATTGTACTTTCCTTACATGGCATTTTCTAACTGACTATATCAAAATTTGTTATATCTTTCATTTTTTATTAAACAGATTAAAGACAATAACTAGAAGCTTTCATTTGAATTATATTTTTTAGTTTTTATTTTTACTATAATAACGATAATTAAACAAAATTATATCCTTCATTTCAATACCCTTTTATTTTGAATAATGTTTCTTGCACACCTTCACAGTTCCGACACCATACACCACGAGGAAAAAGACAAAAACAGTATTTTCTCTCTCTTTCACTTTCCTGCTCAGCTTTTAATTTTTTTTCTCATCTGTTTTGTTTGCAAGTTTTCGTGAATGATTTGCAAGTTTTCGTGAATGGGTTTGCAAGTTTTTTATACTATGTTTTCAAGTTTTAAGAACAGGTTTGCAAGTTTTTTGCATTATATTTACAAGTTTTTAAGGCGGTTTACAAGTTTTAAGAGTAGGTTTACAAGTTTTTTGCGCTATGTTTAGTGCAAAAAACTTGTAAATATAGTGCAAAAAACTTGCAAACCATTCACGAAAACTTGCAAACCCATTCATGAAAACTTGCAAACCATTCACGAAAACTTAGAAACCAAAACAAATAAGAAAAAAAAAATTAAAAGTTGAGCGAAAAAATGAAAGAAAAAAATACTATTTTATCCTATTATAATCTCTGAGATATACAATGTAAATATAGTATAACACTTACTGGTATGTAAATAACAACACTCTTAATTTTTTATTGTCAAAATGAACTTGAGTTTTTGAAAGATTGTCTGATGCAAAGTCAGCGACACGCACACACGAGCTGGCACTGATGGCGGAGTGTGAATAACGACAGGGTAGGGTAATGGTGATGATCTTTCTATGCACAGCACACGCACACGCACGCGCACGCGCACGCGCTTCTCTGTTCTCTTTTTTTTTGAAGTTATCCTACTTATAAATTTATTGGTTATAACCACTAATGAATATAATTATTTTCTTGATTAGAGAATATTGGTGGGCGACTATTCTTTGCAGTTTTTTTTTTTTATTGTTTTGATCATATATAATTATTGTTATGACATGGAAAAGAAAATTCGTCCCTGTCAGAAATAAATTTGATCCTATTATTGCAAAACTAATAAAAAGTATATATCAAATTATCATTCACACATAACAATAATGCATCACTTCCTTTACCCAGAAAAAGGAAAAATATACTATGTGACTTCAAACAATTCCTTTTGATAAGAGTTCACGTAGGTTAAGTGTCTAACCATATATGCAAACCAGTCAAGTTCCTCAACATTATATTTGCTTCGAAGTCTTAACGTCAGCATATCCTTTCATGTGCATGTTTGGGAAACTCGATCTATATCAAGTTAAAGAATGAAGTGTATTAGAGTTTTGTTTTTTTCAGGGTGTATTTGGTTGTGGGATACGAATGGAATGAAAATTTTTATAAATGAATTTTATGTGTAATTATATACTCGAAACTTATTCATGAAAATTTTTATCATAATCTTACCCCCCTAACCAAACATAGCCTTGCTGGAAAAGGCAATATTTGCAACTCATTTTTTTTTTTCTTAAGTTGGATGATTCATGGCTGTTTGAATATGCTTCTCATATAAGATCTTTTTTTAATTAAGTTTTTTTAAAAAAGCAAAAGTTAATTTATGTTTAGATGTAATATTAAAAGATTTTTATTTATTATCAAACATATTTTTTATGTTATAAAAAAGATATTTTTTCAGAAGATGAAAATTCTAGCTTATCAAGAAATATCTTTTTTTTTTTTTCGTTTTTCCTAGTAATTATGATTTTACTTAAAAAAAAATTACCCAAGCATACTAAAAAATACAAAAAGATTTTTTTTTTGTTAAAAAAACTTTTCTTTATCTGAAAAAGTATATCCAAACAAGCTCAAAAAGAATATTTTCTAGTTTTTTTTTGGCCTTTTTAGATGGAAAATGTTAATATAGATAAGAGTTTATGGTAAATCCTATACGTGTCACGAACTGAATCAATATATATATATATATATATATATATATATAAAACTTAAATTATATTTTAAATTATTGATATGTTGTTATGTATATGATTCACTATTAACCCTAGAAGCTCAGACTATTTATCATTACTTTTTGTATTTTTTAAGTAGGTACTAATAGCTGTAATTTCCTATAATACAATTTTTGTTTTTCCCAACCTCTGATGCTGCATACCGCTGTCCATATTGTCCATTTCTCTGACCTTGGCCCATATTGTGCACTTAAGCCCAAACAATGATGTTGCCTAGATAGAATAGCCCAAATATACTGTTTGACCCGTTCCTTCTGAACAAAAACAAAAGTAGTGCAAGCTCCACCGTTTTTGCTCAATGAAATAAAACTAGCTTTTTTGGTTTTCTAAATAGACTTATTTTATTTTATTTTGATGTGTTTTTTTATATAAGTTTAATTTTTATGCACAAATAATTTAAAAAAAAGCTTTGCATTATCATCTAATCATGCTTTACCATATCAGTAAAAGTAGTTAAGTCTTACACTTACTACTTGAAAAGTCATTAAAAAAATAATGTAATTAGATAATAGTATAAAAAATATTATACTATTAATGCATCAAAATTAAGTTTTTTATATTATCATATAATCATATATTATCACATTAAAATGACTAATGAGCATTAAAATTAAACCTTTTTTTTTTCTAAATTCAATCATTTACATTGAAAAAAATTTGCAATGAATTTAAAAAATTGATATTTTAAAAATATAAAATAAATTAGGAACTCAACTAGCAAAAACAGGATTTTGATTTTCAAAGAATATTTGGGTGATTTTTTTCCCCTCAAATATACATGAATAGTATTATTTATACTCACATATTATCAGACACTATGCCCACACTTTCATTTATCAATGTGAGCTCCAAATAAAATGAAATTCACATATCATCTAATAATAAATAGGAGTGAATACGAACAACATTTCTCAATATACATTGGTGCTCCATGGTACTCGGGGTGTTTTTATTTTTGCAGTGTACACTGCACAGTACACTGTGCGGTATATCCTCGGCGATGCATGCTATATTTCGACACAAGTACTAGGACCCCCAAATGTTTTTCTCGCGTACGAGTAGACCGTATTCCACACGGTTGTGGCAATTCCGCTTAAAAAGCAAACACGCGCTAGTGATGCGCGTGGACTTGGTGCAGTCGTATAGATTCCTTTGGGGCATTTATTCCCAAAGTTGGTCCATCTGCGTAAGAGCTTCATCCGTACGCATATGGCCACGCAAACTTCTCCGAAACTCCTCGCTTTCCTTCATCGACCTGGTAACCGGATTCGTTCCAGAAGCTTCTTCATCTTCTTCACCCTTCAGGGTTTCATTCTCGGTATGGTTCAGTTCACTCTGTTACTCTATGCTATTCGTTCTTTTTGGCCTGATGCATCAAAAAATTCCTGTTGTTTCGTCGTTTCATGACTGGTTTGCTTTTACCCTTTTGTGAGAACAGTTGTGATATGCTGCTAGTGTTTGAAAAATTGAATCTTTTTTAGGGTATGAGTGATGGGTCTGATGGGAATTGAAAAACAATGTGGAGATTGTGAGGTTATGGGAAAGTTGGGAACTGAAAGTTAAGAGTTAGTTTGGTTGTTTTCAGGTTAGTATCAATGGTTCTTCGGGATTTTGTGGAGGGATTTGTGAAAACTATAAATTTCATATTCCTGTTTTCATTTCCAGTTTTCACTATTTCCTGCCCAAAATCACAAAAACGAGAAACTGATTGGAGTGAAAAAGATTAAAAGCTACATACTTTTTGGTTGAGAATGGAAATTGGACTGAAGCCAACTGAGCTCGACTCACTCGGTTTTTGCTCATATATCGTCATAAATTTGGTTTGATTTGGTTCTTGTTATTAATATATACATCTGAAAACACTTGATAAGCCCAGAGCTGCCTTGATTTTGGACTGGGACGAGCCTCGACCTTGAATAGAATAGGACTACTGGTTTAGGGAACATCTAATAAGTAGGATTCAATCCCTGCACATGTTCTCTATCCCAATTTCAGAATTTCTTATACCTTATCACCTGTTTCTCTCCCATGCCTCACCAAGGATTTCATACCGGGCCCACGAGATGCATTCTGGGCCTTAACCAAAAAGAAAATGCACAGGGCTAGTGGTTTTAATTTGTGTTGCTTTGAGAATTGGAATTCCATGATCTAGCATGGTTTTATGAATGTAGTAGATTGGGATCGGGATAGGGATACATTCAGAGTTAGTTTAAGCCGTTATGAGTTGTTATGCTACTAATGAGTTGGTTACCATTTCTGTTGTTATGCAGTTAGTGTATCGATGTAAATCAATTCAGTATATATTGGTGTGCTCAGTGAATCGGCCATCCATCAAATCATAATCGCACAAAATCAGTTTCACTCACTTCTTCTTCCTCCTCTCTCAGACTCTCCGTTTTCTTCCTTATTGATCTCTAGCCTGATACTTAATCTTCCAGCTTTCCCCAAAACGCACCTAATGATTTATACAAAATGGGGCTCGGGTAACTTCTCGTTGATTGTAATCTATTTGTGACTTATTCGTCTGTTGATTTTAGTTTCTGCATGTTCCCTTTTATGTTATTGTTGTTTGGCATGTACTTTCTGTAATAGCGAATGCCCCTTTTTTGATGTAATGCAACTCTAGTGAGGACCAAGGCAATACTCATCCATATGTTTGTTTGTTATTTTTGTCTGTCTTGTTAACAGTGTGCAAAACATGGGTGATTTAGTTGATTTGACTGGTGATGGAGGAGTCATTAAGACCATTCTGAGACACAGCAAGCCAGATGCTTTGGCTCCAACAGAAGATTTTCCTCTTGTTGATGGTAATGCTTGTGCCAGTAATGCTAATACTTCATTCATAGACTAAGCACAGTGATCAAGTGATGTACTGTGTTTCTTTTGTATTATTTAATTAAGATGTATTATGTTCTGGACCTCTAGATACCTCTACTTTTGGACCATATTTCGATACTGTTTTTCTTTTCACTTCACTCTTCATGCATATGTTTTCTAATCCATCCCGGATCCTGTGTCAACTGGAGTCCTGGATGATTTCACACTATGTTCTCACATTGTAAAAGAGAACTAATGTTTGTAAGTTTTCATATTGGCCTCATTATGACTCTAATTTTTCACTCTAGATAATGATTTTTCATATGTCACATGCTGCATGCCCTTATCTGGTGTCCAAGAACCTATTCTACTCCTAGAGATAATTATGTTTTGCATTGCTGATGAACTTGTTTATACTCCCCCCCCCCCCCTTCTCAGATATCTTAAGAAGCAGTTTCTTGCTATGGTTGGCAATATGCTTTACTACTCATTCTATTCTATCTGGTTGATGAGGATAAAAATTTGGAGCACCTTTGTAATATTGTTTTTCCATACCAGTACATTATGAAGGCACACTGGCTGATACTGGCGAAGTATTTGACACTACACATGAAGATAACACTATCTTCTCTTTTGAGCTCGGAAAGGGCAGTGTTATCAAGGCGTGGGACATTGCAGTGAAAACCATGAAGGTTAAACAAAGCATGCTTATTATGAGCTGTAACTTTCAAATAAAAGGTTTTTCATCTCATGGTCTTTTGGTGGTTTCACCAGGTCGGAGAAATTGCAAAAATAACATGCAAGCCTGAATATGCATATGGCAGTGCAGGATCTCCACCAGATATTCCCCCTGAGTATTGATCTCATTTATGCTCAAAATATTTGGTTCTGGAAACACACTTACTACTAAATGAAAAATTCCAAATTTCAACTTTTAACTAATAAAAACGAAGTAGCAAAGAGGCCATTGATTAAGATACTTTTACTTTAAAGGACTTAATTATGAACAAACATCAACCTGGGATTGACATCCTAGCAATGTTCTAATTGTACTAGTTTCACGTGAAATCAGACAGTAATTTCTTAAACTTTGGTTTGTCACCTAATCTGTTTGTTATCATGAGAAGTTACATCTACCTGTGAATGCATTCATCATTTTTCTTATTCCATCACAGCGCAATACTTGTTTTTGAAGTCGAGCTAGTTGCCTGTAGGCTGCGGAAGGGCTCCAGCCTTGGAAGTGTTTCAGAGGAGAGGGCTAGGCTAGAGTAAGTGGCACATGCTACCATTTTATTTTATTCTGAACTTCTCCAAAAGTTGGGGAAAATTGTTCTTTTTCTCATGATGGGTTTTCTATGATATGAAAAAATAAATAAATAGAGAGCTGAAGAAGCAGAGAGAGATGGCTGCTGCGGCTAAAGAAGAGGAAAAGAAGAAAAGAGAAGAAGCAAAAGCAGCAGCTGCTGCACGTGTGCAAGCCAAGTTAGAGGCCAAGAAAGGAAAGGGTAAAGGTAAAGCAAAGTAGGGACTCATCAAATAGCTGCTTGACCTTGTATCTCTTCCCCCATGTGTCCATCCTAAATGTAGAAAACTAGCAATCAAATTGCAGACTGACTTCATCCAGATACAAAATATTATTATTCGATGTTTGGTACTGTAGAATGAGCAGGCAGTTACAATAATCAAGTAACATGGTTTCTAATTTATTAGTTTGGTTTTGATGTATTGACACACTATCATCTAATTAAAATCTTTCATTTGCATGGTTTTTTAAGTGGTGAATGGAAAAGTTAACTATTATGATTGATATATCAATACATAATTAGACATATCATGTTTGATGCTGATACCGATACTTGATACTTTAAAATGTGTTAAAATTAATTTTTTGAGTGGTTTTTCAAATTGATTTGTTCACAAAATGTCACTGACATGGATTTTTTTATGTTTTCTTAAAATAGTTATGATATAGTCAAATAAATTCAATTGCATGTTGGTAATACCACCTTAAATTTAATATATAATTATTGTGCATGTATATATCCTTGCATTTGAATTTTAGAATTTCTCTGTATCGTTATATCGGTGTCAGATTGTATCATTATTGTATTTTATCTGTGCTTCATTGGTTTAACCCCCACCACTAAGCTGTGTCCCACTCAATGATGTTGATTACATAGATCAAGTGATGCTATAGAGTTTTGTTATTTACACTATTAGTATATAGAAATTAAATATTTACATTATTAATTATTATAAAAATGCTACACATTTTTTTTATTATTATTTGGGAGGATCTATTGGCTAGAATAATATAGGGAGCACGAGAATTCTTAGATGGGCCAGTGGATTATAATTTTGCTTAATGATCACTCTTGCTTTCTAGTAACAATTCAATCGATTTTTTTTTTCCTGTCCATATAGCATTGCTTAAATTTTTTCCGTGGGGAATCTTTGTGCCTAAAGGGATTTGCATCAATTGAGAGTATACACTCTCAATTATTAAGGCAAGGTTGAATGCTGATAAATTATTTTTAGAGCAGTGCTGTTTGAGCAAGTTTTGACTTCACTCGGTTGTATTACCGGCTATATCGGCTACCATCCGTGACATGATGCTGGGTTGCAGGGTTGATTATTGGTCATTTTCGTAAATTTAGATGTCAGACGTATGAAATTAGATTCACCCAAAACATCAAAAAGCAAAACAGCGACAGAAATCCATTAGAGAAAGGAAGTTGTACTTTGTTCCAAAACAACAAATACATTGTCGTCCTGTTTCGATTATCCTAATCCTTATCTCTACCCTCGGGATCCATAAGCTGATTCATTTTGTTTCTTCTTTTCATGAAGGATTAACTAATAAAGTTTTCTTCCTTATTCATCCACGAGCTAGCCATCATTTCAATTCACTAGTAGTTAAGTATTATAAGCAAGTATAATAATGTGGCAAATGCTCTTTGAAAAACTACCCTCTCCGATTAATAATAACTATCAATTTTTAAACTTTTTTGTTTTAGAACATATATATTCATTTATAATATCTAGTTAACATTTTTTTTTCCATTTATACCCTAAATATAAATATTAGTTAAATAACCAATACATTTATCAAAATATATTTTCTTTTTCTTGATATATGTATTATCTAATTTTTTACAGTTATTCAGAAATGAAAAAATAAAAAAAATACTAGCGCGGTCTATGTTTTCACGGTACAAGTGAATTAGTTTAATTCTTCCGTGTGTCAGGCACATTCTCAGATATTCATTGCCAAAGTCCAAGCATCGAAAAGTTTTGTCATGCATAAACAGACATAAGCCGTCTTTAATGTCATTTATATTCATTAATTATTACTATGGCCAATGTCTAACCATCCAACCTGGATAAGAAAATATTTCACTGCAATTTTTCATATCCATTTACTTGAAGTTCAAGATTACCAAATATATGTAAAAAAGAGGACACCAGAAAAGTACAGAAACATAATTGTGTCCTATCAAACTGTACACAATTGGCCAAGAAACTCGGTAGTTTCAATGGCAAGCAAAAGTTTCATATTTCGTATCGGTTACATGGCATTCTGCTATACCTCAAATCCTTGTCATGTAGTTACACAAGTGCTAGTCATGAGCCACTTGTTGTGATGCATTATCGGGAGTTACACCCGATCATAATCACAAAACCATTCAACACAATTAGAGTAGCTGTTCAAACCATGTCCGCTATATCATTATGATGTCCACTTTCATTCCACCCAGATCCTGCTCTGAATTTACAGACAGGGCATGTTCCTTGTTGCCGCAGCCAGGGATCGATGCAATTAGCATGAAACTTCAAAAAACACAGAAAGCATCAGTGTCATAGAAATAATAGAATAATATTAACATCCAGATTTTACAATGGAAAAAAAAAATATAGGATTGTTCTCAGCTGTAAAATAACATCTAATACCAAATCAGTCATCAAATCTTAGACAAGCCGCATACACATGGACCTTAGTAGTCCCCAACCCAACAGCCCTAGAGTGCATGCCTAAATTCATTCATGACGCAATCTAAACTGCTCGGCTTGAAATGGTGCATCCAGAAGAAAATAGAGCATTTAAAGAAAAATAAAGGTAATGGCAGCAATAAAATTCATTGAATCAAGTTTCGACTGTAGCTAAGATTTGACCAAGTTTGAATCTCGTTTATAAACATTGGCCAATAAAGATGATCAAAGACTAGCTACTAAAAATAGCAAGCTTTTGTTCTTTTGTCTTTTAAGGTTAAAAAAGTGACTTGGCATTATTTTAGCGCACACAGTGATTCAGATGATAGCCTAGGGCTGTGTACAAAACCATTTGGACTGAGCCAAACTGCAAACCATACCGGATTACTCATAAACCAGTTTTATTTCAAACAGTTTAAAATGCTAAACTGATTTTCTAAAACAAATTAATAACCAGAACAAATAATACAACCTAGTTCAGTTCACTGATTATAATCATATCCAAAGCTGCAGCTCTCAAGTTTGGTCACCTTTGAGTTTCCAAGGTTTTGTTATTATTCCATTTGAAAGTTAAATTGAAGATTGTGTAACATTGGATAGTGGAAACGTAAGTCTTCACTTGTAATTTTCAGTAAAATAATGAAAGTAATAAGAGTAATAGTATCAGGGAAATTCATTAAAACAAATGTTTCAATTATAACAACTGTTAAAAACACTCTTTTTGTGGCTTAATTGAATTAGGTTTGACAGTAAAAAGAAGGGAAGGTGAAGTGACCATTAACCCATCTCATTTACTGCTAGTTTTATCTTGACATGGAGAAAAGAAGTGGGCAACAATGTTGGTGAACATGAGGACAATGTGGTGCAGGTAGCAACAACCACATATTTCATCATTCTACTTTCTCTTTGCTGTTATATGAAAAGCAAAAATATAGGAGATTTCGAAAACTGGTTCAATCTGCTCAGAACCAGTTTGTAACCATTCAAAACTGGTTTGGACCCGATTTGGAGTTTGCTCACCAATTGGGTTCAGTTTTGCCATCCATATTTCAGGTTCAATGTGGTTCAATTTGGTTCTTCACATTGAACTGAAGCCAATGTTGTTAAATGGCGGCAATGGCGGGATTCCATGGCGGAAGTTTGGCGAACCACCATGAGCCGCCATCTACTATAGGAAACGAACAATTTGCTAAAACAAATACAAATTAAAGCTAACAAGCTATGAGATGATTGGATGAACCTGATGCAAGCAGGGCAAGCTACGGAGTATATCTCCAACATTAACTTGTTCCAAACATACACTGCAAGTCAGCTCATCATCTGAAGATTTCATGCTCCCAGCTGCATTTGAATTATCTTGCTTCTTCTGCCACAAACAAAATGAAGCAACAAACTATTTCAACATGTACATATGTGATAAAAGAACCTTAGTCATCAACCCATGGAAAATTAATATACACATGGAACATAAACTCTGCTTCAGAGAACAGATCACATCACATAGGTGAATACAAAGTATGCAGTGGATGTCAACGATAACATTATATTCAAGAAATACTGCCTATTTAATGGCATTGACAATTCCCAAAGTACTCAATCATGACAAAGGCAGTTTGAGCATATAAACACCTTGGAAAGGCAAGCAAGAATATAACACACTCTTGGAAAAAGTGAAATTGTCATGAGATGCAATGTAAGTCAATTGCTTAGGCCAAATATAAAATAAAAAATAAAAAATTAAGAAGCAGTTGATACCTCAGCAGGAGTGGAAGAAGAAGCCTGTTGCATTGAGGAACCATTGCTGCAAGCAAGTGCAGCTTCTTGTTAAAAAATCAGAATTATATTTCTGAAAGTGTATATAGAATATAGCAAATTTTATGTCATAGGGGTATATTCTACTTTAAGTTGGCCAAAACTACATAAAAAGTTCAATCCAGTCTGAGAATCGTTTAAGGTATGACAACCATCTGTGTTTAAAATCAAAAGATGAATGCAAACTGACTTTAAATTGCAATATATAAAAATAATACATTAATAAGGAATGTTCTTTCCAAGCAACGGGTGAGCTTAACTTGTAAATAATAAGACAATAGTAAGGTGGATTGGCACATAATTTTGGACAAGGGGTTCTCTTATAATTTTTTATTGCATCTAGCTATACTCTTAGAGATAGAATTATTTGCTTAAAATATCAATTCAAAACGATATAAAAATCAATCTGAAAGTTACTTACTTTTGTGGACCAGAAACCTTGTATTTGTGGACAGGAAGAGCATTTATCTCTTCCTCGGTCATAGAAGGTGCGGTAGGAACATTATCTGAATCAAGAGCTCTTAATGTTTCATAATCTGAAAGAAGGGGGAAAAATCTCTACGTGAATATATTAGATAGCACATCTAAAATGAACGTGAAATAAAGTTCCATAAGAATTGCATTTTGAAAAGCTCTAATTCTAAACAGTAATGTGGCAAACATGAATGCAAGACCTAGATCGTCAAACTCCCGATCAAGGAGTGCAAGTTGAAGTCTGAGGCCTTGCAGACGGCCTCGGCTTGCAAGAGCTATTGATGGTGGCATATGCAGCCGTAGTTCAGTGTGGCCAAGAAGCCCACTAGCTGCTGCTGCATGAGCTTGGGCCTGAGCTTGAAGCTGCTGGCATGTTGCATACATCCTCAACATTGTGGCCATTAAGAAAACACCAAGCACCAGCCAGAGCTACAGACAAGAATCAACTAAAGACTGCATAAATCTCCTTAATAATTTAAAATGTCATTTGTATATGAAAATCCTTGCATCTATCTATTGTTTAAATTCTAGAAGACCTTACCAGAAAATTTGGTGACATCTGGTGGGAGTTCAGTATCATGAATAATAGGAGAACTGAACCATGTAGGCATTAAGATCAGAATGAGAAATTGAAGATATACAAAAAATTATCAGCCTAAAATATTCTATAACAAAAATAATATGACAGAATTTGTATACCTGTAACAAGGAAAGTGAGTGAATTGGAATTACTAGGACGTGCTGCATGAACACGCTGAAGAAAAAATGGAATAATATGAAGTTTTGGTTAATGTTGTTAAACAAAGTTGTAAACCACAATTATGAATATGGCAATCCTTTAATTCAACAAAAAACCAAACACAAGAGATAAATTATCATAGGTCTTAGCCTCACTAAAATACTTATGGAGATGATCCATATGAAAAAAGGCACATACCAATGCACGCCTCTCTGGCATAAATCCTGGAAATCCATTTTCTATATCTGCTCGGGTTCCTCGAAAAACAAAACTCATGGCTCTATAAGCTTGGAAGCTTGATTTAAAACTTCACCAGTTAACTAAAACAAAAACTACAACTAAAACCTGCCAACATTTGGAAAAGTCAACCAATATCATAGTCAGCAAACAAGAAATCAAATTGTAAATACATGTGTGAGTATGAGGTTCAACAGGATTGACACATAAGACCAAAACAATAAAGAAAAAAAAAATCTAAAATATTCGATATTTATATCAAAATACACTGTATCCAACATCTCTAAGATTTCTCGCAAATCCAAAATATGATAACTTGTCAGAAACCTTCACAATTAAATTCTCTAACTTAAAAAATCACCAGCTATTAATTCTATAATCACGGATTACGTAAACTGGCATAATTAAGCTCATGCTCTCAAATTACTATATGATCTTCGCAGAATCCCAGCCAGAACTGATCATTAACAAACTCTGCTTAAGAATAAATCAAACATCAGAATCATGATAATAACGAATCACTTCAAAATCCCACCTGATCGATTATTATACTTGCAATATTTCAATTGTAATGCTACATGGAAAATTATAAGAGAGAGAGAGAGAGAATCAAAGAACATTTCTTTTCATCGATGCATTGGAACTCGGAAATGAATACATTGAAGGATGTAAATCTCCAATGCCCATAACAAAAAATAAGATTTTTAACATAAAAATTAGTCAAAAAGAACAAAACCCCAAAAAAAAAAAATTAAAACCCTAGATCGCGATCAATTAAACTACCCATTTCTAAAAGCTTGTCAGCAAAAACATTTGATTCAATGATGCCTATGAAAGAAAATCTGAGCGTGAGAGCAAAGAGGGGACTCACGAATTTTGGGTTTGAGGCAGTGATCGGAAACAGCGTTTGGAATAAAACGGAACGTTCGATTGGGATTATCTCGATTCTATTCTACGACGCCACCACCAAGAAGATGATGACGTTGCGCGTTTCTTTATTTTATATTTCTTGGCTACTTTTCTTGGATTGGGTTCTTATTGGGCTTGGCCGAAAGTGTGAGTTTATCGTCCATCCTAGATTCAAGCGATGGCCCAAATAAATTATTCAATTTGTGAGAACCCATTGCCTAATGACAAAACATTAGGGCTATTTGGTTACTTCTATTTCCATATTTTTAACCATTTCTTACTATGAAGATAGAAAATACAGAAAACAAAAATAAAACCAAATATATCTTTACTTTTCTTTTGGATTTCGAGAAAAGAACTATTTTGAGTCTAATATTTTCAATTTAATATCAATTTAATCCCAATTAAACTTTTACATCAATTTGATTTTAATAAATTTTTTTACATGAATTTACTCCTTTTTTTTTGTTTCGACGTTAATTTAGTCATAGCATTTATTATTTTGACATCAATTTAATTATTTTAATCAAGTAAAAATTTAATAAAATGACTGAATTAATATCAAAATTAAAAATATTGAGATTAAATTAATGTCAAAATTTTTGTTAAAATTAAATTGATATCAATTTAAAAATGTTAGGACCAAAATGATTTTTTCCTCTTTGAATTTCCCACAGGTATCCTCATGGTAGAGGACAATACGTTGGTTAGCACATGTATGAGGGGCTTGGACCGAAAATGCCTATGATACCATCCTAATTGCACCAAAGAAAAATGTGGTAGTTGATTAAATCAAAGACTGAATGAATTTCCTAATCAATCACTTACATAATAATAAAGTCTGACAATCATAAAGGAAAAATCTTATATTGTGCCATTGTGTGGCAGAGTATCTTGGATTGAATCAGTTTTTACTTGGTTGAAACTTTTGCTAATCTAGTAGATTAAGCTAAATTGTACATGATGAGGGCCGAACCAACCTGATGATCCAGTTTATCTGATCACATAATGCTCTTTGGCCCCATTGCACACATTTTATCAGGAGCAGTGTTATTTATACTCATGAGGTGTGGGACACTATGTCAAGTCACACCTCATCTATTATTGAAATGGATCTATATTCAATAGTAGATGATGTGTGAGTTGACACAGTATCCTACATTTCATGAGGATAATTATCATTTCTCTTTTACCAACTTAAACGGATTCACCAACCTTCTGAACCTCTCAAATTAACGCCACAACACCGAGTAAGAAATCTGAAAATTGTTGGTGGCGCAAACTGCTGATCATTTAAGAACAAAATTAGTACAGCTGATATGCCAAAAACATGTCCACCACCACAGACAGACTGATCAAATGACCCACCCAAAGTAACCAGTCTGCAAAACGGGTGGACCATGGATTGAACTACGTAGGGCCTTTCACCAAAATCCAAAACCAAAAAGAAAAATAATTCTTTATATTCTACCCCATCAGACGTACATTGGAAGCAGCAATAAACAATCAATCTACTTTTAAGGGTTTAAACAAGACACTGCTTCTTAATAAAGGTCACCAACCATGATTATTTGGGTTCCAATAGATTAGTTAATTTTACAATTAATAAAAATAAAGAATGAATTTCACTCGTCTAAAATATGAAATGCATTTTAAAAGAGACAGTGCAAAACCATAATCTTTTTAAATTTATTGTTATATTTTTAAAGTTTTACACTTAAACTTCAATAATTAACTTTTTGTCTTATTTTTTATGATTCTTCAAGATATTTACAGACTCAAATAAATTATTGTTAAGCATCTCACAAGTCACAACCTAACTTTATATTATAATCCGTTGTTATAAAAGATACAAAAATTGATAAATATAAGTTTTATTTTATTATTTTTATTTTAACTCTATGATTTAAATCAAACCAACCAAAATTTAATGTAATTGAGGTGGTTTCAGTTTTACTAAAAAAGAGTTATAAAAATTGAACCAAACTAACTCTACTAAATTAAATTTGACAAATTAAATTATTTTTGCAAACTCAAAACAAACTAGCTAGCGAACACTAAAGCTCAAGACAAGTCCTGAATTGTGGCAGAACTTCTCTTCAATCTAATTCATTCTCCAAACATTCAAAAAAAGGTTCTACTCGTTAGGATTGTACACACACAAGATAAACAAATTGTGTTTCAATTATTTTTACTAATGTAGTAACACATAGTTAAATGAGAGTGTAAACAAGTTTTTACACTATTAATCCATTAAAATTAAACACATATTTAAATCTCATGACTCAAAAGAAAAAAAAAATTTAAACCTAGATCCGCGGCTCATATAAAAGCTCTAACCATGCTATTTTATGTTCTACTAAATTAGTTTTACAGCTAAGGAAAATATATATATATATATAAAGTAAAGGATATAGTAAGATCCTAATGAGACGGTTAGAAAAAGGTGTTGTAATCCAAACACTCCAAAATCCTAGGGACCAAGACCGACCCGTTGACCAGCAAGCTCACACTTGGTGTCAGCAAACCCAACCCTAGAGTTGACCAAATCAAACTCCATCCACACGTTCTGTTGATGATGGTGCCCAATCACGTAAGCCTCAATCCCCAACAAATCAGAGTTCCCAAAAGTGAAACAATACACCGAAGAAGAAGAACCATTCCCTCCTTTCTCCTCCGCCACCTTGTACAGTAACCTCTCCCCGGACACCCTCATCTCCGCCCCAGAAAAAACCAGCGTCACCGCCGGCACCGCAGCCGCAAAATCACCACCACCCGCGGTAACCCTGTAACACAAATCCATTGCCCCTTGGAACACGAAATTCGGGTCCTCAATAACACTCAATGCACCCTTATCCTTTGTCTGAGCCAAAAACTCGTTCCTCAAAGCGGAATAAACCGACCCGAGCAAGAAAGTGAACTGTGTACCCGAGTCCACCATAGTCTGACCCGCCCCGGTGTGGTCGGGCACGAAAACCGACTTCGGCAACTGCAACATCTTCTCCGAAACCTTCGTCAAGATTCATGCCACGGCAGAAAAATAATCAGCTACAGCAGAGATAAAATAATAAGGCGTATACTTACAAACGATTTACCCCACTAACCCAATATTTGGTTACACCCACTAACCCAATTGAATCGTGTAGTTATTTATGATTAAAATGTATTTTACTAATCTAATTTATTAAAATAAATAAAATAAGATTGAAAATAAGATCATCATTTCAAAGTTCAAAACCATATTTTATTTTAAATATGTTTTGAAAGATAAAATGTGTTTGATTTCTATGTATGGATATCGTATCATCACATACTTTCATATTTATTATTTGAAAAATTATATAAATAAAATAATTTAATCAAATAAAAGTGTAAAAATATTTATGAAAAGCTTATTAAAATTAAACTCAAAGGAATTTCAATATATAAATTATCAAAAGAAAATTAATTAATATTAATAAACAAAGGAAAAATTAATCTAATGTAAACATGAATAGATGAAAGATGTAATAAGATGTTATTTTTTATTAACAACCTTAATCCCCTCGAGCTGGACGGTGTATGCGACGCGGTCGAAATACGGCAAGGAGGTTGTCGTTTGCACGAGAGGGGTGTATTGGAGTGGGCCAAGCCAGGGGAAGGTGGTGGCGCCGCCGAAGAGAAGAACGCCGGAGGAGTCAACGCCGCCGGAGATGCAGTAGGAGAATTTTGGGATTCGTAATTGGGTCACGAAAGAGAGGGACCCGCGGTTCAGGCCCATTAACCCCGTTGTCTTTGAGTCTTCGTTCGGGTTGGAGCTGTAACCGGAATCCATGCACCCGAATAGCGTTCCGGGTTGCGGTGAGCCTCCGATTGAGAAGGTCTCGGAGGAGAGGGTTCCTTCTGTGGAGGTTGAGTCCGCGTAGGAGACGATTACGTGGCAGAGGGTGTTGTTCTTCGGGTCGCATGAAACTGGTATGGGTAGGTCTCGGGTTCGGGTCGCGCAGGTGGGTGAGTTGCATGTGGTTGGGGTGTACGAGGAAGAGATGAGTGGGTTGAAGAAGTTGAAGTTGTTGTTGTTGTTGTTGGGGTTTGGTTTGCAGTGGAGCCATGAGAGTTCGCTGCCTGTGTCGAGGACCATGGTGACGTTCTGTGGGGGTGTGCCGACGGTTAGGGAGACGGTTAAGGTGACGTTGTGGTGGAATGAGAGCTTTCGAGGATTTTGAGGTTGTGGGTTTGGGAGTGATTGTTGTTTTAGGGGCAGTACGAGGAGTGGTTGTTGTTGTTGTTGTTGTTGCTGTGGTGAGGGGACAGGGTGAGAACTCGTTTGGGTTTGGATTTGAAGTTGGAGGAGAATGAAGGAAATTAGGGAGATTGTGAGAGTGGTAGTAGTAGGAAGGAGGTGCGGTATAGAGGAGGGAGAAGAAGAGTACTCATCACAAGAGGCCATGAATTGAGAATATTGATTGTGAGTGTGTGTGTTGGTTGGTGGTTTGGTTTGGTCCTCAAATTGTTTTTGAGATGGAAGTTGGAAGAAATTAAAAAGGGGGTCAGAGAGACCGAAATGGTTGTGGGGTGGGGAGAGGGGACTGGGGGGGTCTCTGTTGGATTGTCACTGTATGGTGGTGCAGTTGTGCCCTGTAAAGATTCTCGTATATAGCTGGATTGATTGAATGAGAATCCATTTGCCATGACATAACATTCAGTGGAAAGAGGATATTATTTTGTTTGCTAGCTCCTCTGAACTGTAATGCAACCTTTACCGTGTTCATTTGTTCTTTCTCATGTAGTATTTGACTGCATGAGCCAGATTTATGAGAGTGATTTGCCCCAAATCTTATTTGATCACACTCATTATAATTTTCCATATAAGAATATTAAATGTATATATGTAGAGTGCACATGCATTGCATTCTAGTGCATGCTGGTTTCACAAATCAATGAATACATGGTCAATGTGAAGCTCATTTAGTTGATTTCTCTTTCAAGTAAAACGTCGGCAAGGATGTAACATTTCATCTGGCCATGAACAGCACATGGCCAATATTTGCAATTGTTGGAATATATTTCGATGTTACTATTTGATGGTTACATATCGTTAAACGTGAACTGTAAGCATCAATTTTTTTTTTTTTCACGAGATTCTTCTTTTTTTCTCCTTTTTTCACACATCAAACATATACTACCAGAGCATCATATATAAGATTTTATGTGCCTAGTTTTCTAGGCATCTTATCTTAATTATTCCAATTCATTTTCATACTGATAGACACTACACAATTCTAATATGCTTGAAGACATGATTAATTTGAAAAGCGAGCTAATTTAAAAAGGGGAGGGAGAGTTATAATGCCACCGACACCCCTTTGGGAAAAGGCCACATCTGTGGAAGGTAAAAGCATAGACAAAAAGTGCATAGAAAGGGGAAAACCGGGAAGAGCTCAGAAACCACCAAAAATTACAGCTAGATCATAAGAAACTGGTTTATCATCGTTGACCACTAATTAAACTATTGCTATTTGTTTAATAAGAGGATTTGCATAAAGATTGAAGAACCTACTGAGCTACGTGCTAAAATTAAATAATGGTTTGAAATTTCGGCATCACGCTTATCTTGTCTGGTGTGAATTGTGATTAGTAAGAGCAGCCATGTTGACTACTAGTACACAATAATACTACTAGAGTAAGCCAGTTAATTAAACACAACAGGAAACTTTCCAACTTGATTAAGACCTCTCTGCTTTTGATTGGCAAAGGATACAGTGTCTAGCTTAAATTAGTAGTTGGTGATTACTGGTGATAATTAATGTTAACAATTATACACTTTAGGCAATGATTTAGTCCAATCCTCTTTGTCTAAAATCTTGCTTAAAATAGTAACCTGAATTTTTGCATACTAGTCATAGAGGCCAGGCTTGTATGAGGAGAAGAAAGTTCATTCTTAATTTCCTCCTAAATAAATTAAGAACTGCTTCACAAGATGGCGATGTAGGTTGCAGGGTTTGTATTTCGATTGTATTTACTATAATTTACCTGGGAAAATCCACAAAGTCATAAGAGCGGGCCTGAGGTTTTGGGTAGTTTGTAATTCTTCTGTCTCATCTCTGTTTTAAACTTTATTTCTAATAAAATATTGACAATTAATAAATGCCCCACTTTGATAAGTCTGTTTTTGGGTTTACGATGATTTTATAGTTTTTTATTATGATATTTTAATTGGTCATTTTCACAATTTTTTTTTCAGGAGAATACATTTTAATTTGTTTACGAGAAGTTATACGCCTAAATTATATGTTTCACAAGTAAAAGAAAATATATTTTTCACAAGTTATTTCCTTAGCCATTTGCCCAACTCTCCTATTCGAGAAATTTTCTAGAAGATAAATATTTAGTATACAATATTTCTTTATAATAATTTTATTCCTCTAACGAATAGAGACACAATTTTACTTGTTAGTGTACAGAGACATATGAACTCATATGCCTAACTCATATGTCTCTATAGATCAGAGGAGCAAAATTATTGTAAAGAACAACTGCACACTAAAATTTACTTTTGTAGACATGTGAATGCCTCTATCCTCTGGTGAATCCACGAGAGGAATGCATGTGAGCTTGAATCATGGGCTAAGCTATGCACTATTTACATACCCGAGAAAAAACAGAGAGAGTGAGAGAGAGAGAAGAAAAAGACCTTGGGGACTCCGGATAGATTTCAACTAGCTATGTTAGTTGGTGAAGTCAATTTTACATCTACACAACTACTACATTTTATAAGAGAGAGTAAAGTGATACTAGTATACAGAGTAGAACTGCACTCAGATCGATGGAAGTCTTTAATCACTGGGACCTCAGTTTTATTTTGTGGGGCGTACGAGAGGAGAATCATTCATGAACACTCTCCATACTGATGTCTGCTTCACCCCTCTTGAAAGTAATTTAGGATAAAAAACTTGTAGACATCTACTTGAATAAGCTAGTGTAACTGAAACCCGAATGGGGCGCAAAGGCATGAGCAACCACAAGAGGAATTAAATCAGTCATCAGAGATTCAGAGGTCGTTAGAGACCATTATGTTGAAATAAAGTGAAGATCATAAGCGAGAAAACTTGTACACTTGTAAGGGCTGTGTTTGGATATTGAGTCATAAAACAAATATATAGATGGAATGTGTTGAATGAAATAAAATAACTGTCCTTTTACAAAATAAATAAATAAATGTTCTGTCCTGTTATTTGAATATTAAAGGATGAAATAGAAAAAATTTCACTCAATTATTTAAAAATACAATGGAAGGAGATGAAATGATATAATTTAAAGTT
Source organism: Dalbergia cultrata (assembly GCA_031216105.1). Classification (NCBI taxonomy): domain Eukaryota; kingdom Viridiplantae; phylum Streptophyta; class Magnoliopsida; order Fabales; family Fabaceae; genus Dalbergia; species Dalbergia cultrata. The sequence goes on from CM062352.1 coordinate 46,987,796, forward strand.
ATTTTTCTCATTTCCTTCTGTATTATATCTCAATCCACAGAAATTCAAAAGGAATGTAATGGATTTTTTTTTTTTTGGTATGTTCCATCCTATTTTAAAATATCCAAGTAGTAAAACAACATAACATCATAACATCACTCTGATACATTTCATTCAATTTCATTACTTTCCATCCATTCAAACATAAATTGAAGTTTTGGATCAACGTACAGGGTTAGACAACTTACTGTGGTTTCTCGCTGAGCTCATTATTGGAGACCTTTCTGAATCTTATGTTCCCCTAAGTGAAACAAATTATATTAGAGTTCATGGTTCACTTAGTGCCCCAAATTTGGAGCCAGTGGGTGGTTCATGCTTGGATTTGATTTTAAATACTTTTGCTAAGAAGGATCATATTAATGTTGAAACTCACATTAGAGGGAGAAAATAATGTTAGAATTTTAAGTTTTAATAATGAAATTCTACACTAATAAGTTAGAAATGGCTAATTGAAGACCACAAATAATAATAATACTCTTATGAACTAATTGCTGCAAGATTTTAGTCAAGACATAGTATCAAAGTTGATAATTATTGTGATTCTCCATTTATCTCAAGTATGTTTGGATATTAGAATTTAAATTGTAATGCATGATTAATTTCAATTATAATTCAAAAAGAACTAGATTGATTTAGAAAATTAATTGCTCCCAAAAGGGAGTAACACTAGCAAAAGATCATCAAGTAATAGAGTAAAAGAGAAAGTTGTCCTGCCCTCAGGGATAATTCAAGTATCGATTCTAGTTAATTAGATGACAAGTTGAACAATTGAAAATAGATGACATCAAAGGAGTTTAAAAGTTAAAGTGCTAAAACAATGTAAAAGCTATGTTAAAATTGATAGAGTTATTAAATGCTAGGATGATTTATTTCAACTATATGTGAATAATATGCAACATGAACATCAGTATGCCTAATCCAAATTCAATTGAATGATGGTAGGGTTATCATGTTATTGAAAGTCTTTCTTAAGATCATCTAATGTCACTCAAGTAGAGTTAAGCAACTAGTCTCTTAGAATACTTAAGTCTACAAGTATTTCTCAAACCCTTAAATACCACATGAATCATGTTTGCCTATCTCTAGGTGTCATTTAACTCATAGCACTGCATTGGTGTGGCACTTACTGTTTTTCTCAAATTTGTAAAAACCATATGATTCTAAATTGCTGATCAAACAATTCAAGATAAATAAACTCAAATATAATGCTCACTATCAAATGAGAACAAGATATAAATTTATTCACATTAGCATAATATTAAACACATAAGCTCCATAAATCACCCTTGGCAAAACAGTTTAGTTACAAGTCATAGAAAATGAAATAAAAACAACATAAATGAAAGAGAGATGAGAAGAAACTATGGACAAAGAAAAATACACCAAGTTGAAGAACATTCCCAAGAGAGATCTCTCTCAAGCTATTGAAGCTTAAATCTTCTTTTACTCTCCAAGCTCTAGCCTCCTCTTTTCCAATTTGGTATTCTGATGTCAATCCTTTTTCCAACACATTTTCTTATATTTTTCTGTCAATCATGGGCTATTAGGGTCAATACAGAGGTCTAGTCCACATGTTAGGTTTGTGTACCATACTGTAGCATGGCTATGGCTACACTGGAGCATAGCTAGAGTGAAAAGATCACAACTCTGACCGCAACCCATGCTATAGTGTGACTTTAGTTTCCGGGTCCATGCTCCAACCTGAATTTCTAACATTCATTTAGCTTCAATTCTTGCTTCTTTGCGCTCCTAGCTCAAATGCTTCCTTAATTCTTCCTCCTAAAAGCTACAAAACTAATGGAAAACATAACTAGATACAAGTTTAAATGTAAGTGTAATTATACAAGAATTTGAACTGAATGATGTAAAAAGGGCAACTATAAAAACTAAAACTAACTATCACCAAACTAAAAGTTTTAAGAAAATTAAAGAAAAATATAACTTCTAAGGGAGCTATCAAATTATTTTTTAGGGATAAATGCATTTTACCCCCTTGAACTTTAGGTCATGTGTAATTTACCCCCTGACTTTTCAAAATGTGCATCGCGATCCCCTGAACTTTCGAAACTGTGCAAAACACTCCTTAGTATAATTTTGTCAACTATAAAGACAAGATTATGCGCACTTAACCCCCCTGAAATTTCTAATTTGTGCAACCCGACCCCTTGTTCGTAAATAATATGTGCAATTAACCCCCTGACTTTTTTAGTATGTGCAACCCGATACAATGGTTTTTTGCACAATTTGAAAAGTTTAGGGGGGTTTTTTGCACATTTTGAACAATAGGGGATTTTTTGCACAATTTGAAAAGTTCAAGGGGTCGCGTTGCACATTTTGAAAAGTCAAGGGGTAAATTACACATAACCTAAAGTTCAGGGGGGTAAAATGTATTTAACCTTATTTTTTATGATTATAAAATTCTCAAAACTCCAAGAAGGGGTAGCATATAAGTACAGACCCAAAAGGAAGCAGCAATAGAATATGGGCATCCCCAATTATGCCCAGCAAAGAAAAACAAAACACCCCCATGCAACTGAAAAAGACGTGAATAATTATATTCCCAATGTCTTAACATGACAACAGCAAAAGCAAAAATAAAGAACATTATTGTGGATAGCACAACACAGCCCTAGTTGTGACAGAAACATAAACTTAAATTTTATATTTGAATTTCTTAAAGAATTGTAATATGATTACTAAAATATAAATGATAAAAGTAAAGAATTATATGAACTTTAATCAATGAGATATTTGATAAATTTTGAAATTAACAATATATATTCATAGGATATAGATTAGAAATTAAGAGGAGTTTTTTTTTTAGTTTTTTTTTAATGCTATAGAATTAAATTGTGGACTTATAATTTTAATTATATATGTTACCAAAAATATGAAAATTGGAATTAAGGCATCAAATTAATTCAAAACTCCAATTTCATGCCTAATTTTCGACACCAAATGAGAATATAAATCTTTCTAGAATTTTGGCTTTCTAACCCCTCCAACATCAAAGTCATAAAAATTGATGATTTACTTATGTCATTGTTTTTTTAAATACCTTGCATAGTCTAGTTTTGAATATTTTGGTCATAAAATTTGGATATATGATAAATTGTCCTTTAACTTGCTAAATATAACACTCTCATCTTCATGAAGTTTTCAAAAAACTAAACTTCAAAGAGGCGGCATAATTTTTCAAAAAGGTAAGAGATAAGCTGAGAATGTTACAATTTGAAGAGGAGGTTTATCCTTCAAAGTTTGTGTTTAAGTTATAATTTTTTGAAGAAAAGTGTTCAGATTATTTTCACAAGTAAATCGGTGTGATGACTAAAGCGTATTCATTAATTAGACATTACATAGTATATAAGTATGACACCTTGTGTAATATACGATATAGTTTATTTATCTCACATGGATGCGCGAATGTCTCTATTCATTCACGTCCACAATATATCATGCCTCCTATTAATGCTTAGCTTATTCAAATATTTAAACATATTCTTTTAAAAAATAAAGTCTTGTGCACACAGAAAAAAGAAAATAGGCTTAGGAGAACTTTACATATATATAATAAATTCAGTATAACTCGAGTTAAATTAGTTAAAGTCTAATAAATTTCAAATATTATATTGATAGTTTAAACTAAAAAAAAAGTTAAAATATCTAGTACAATATCTATACATCTGGAATTCAAAGAATATATCAATGTAGCATTTATTTTTTTGTGAATCTAGGGTATCTACAATCGAAAGTAGTGACTAATTTTTTCTAGGTATAGAGCTCATAGATATGGGTTCTACCTCTATATATCTATGAGACTTCTCTATAGAGAATCAAATTCCTGACTAAATGATTAAATAGTCCAACTAACTATCAACTATATTAGATCTTGTGATTATTTTAGTATAGTCTATTGGTTGCTTCTTGGGTCAATATAATAATAATAATAATGAACACTTGTTTATAAAAATATTATTTGAACATATAAAAATATACATTTTATAGACGTAATTAAAGGAGAACAAAATTTATTTATAGGTTCAATTCCTAATGGTATGTATGGAAATGATCTTATAACCAGAGTTAAAATCCATATTTGTGATCAGCTTTATGCCTTAAGAGAATCAATCACTGCTTCTTATGAAGACTGTCTTGATTTCACCTAAAATTAAAGGAGAAAAATACGGTCTTAACTTTTATCTTCTAATACTAACTATTATTAGAACTTTGTATTTTTCTTTGAGTTCAATTTTTATGCACTAATAGTGTAAAAGAGTTTTACATTATTAACTAGTTGTGTGCTTCTGTTAACAAATCATATAATTCGATCTATTTATAAGACTTTCTAATTAGTGGGTAGTTGAGAGTCAAACAATTTTACTAATGTGATAACATATAATTCGAAATATGTGTAAAATTATTCTACAATTATAGCATGTTCAAATTAAACTCTCTTTCTTTTTCTATTATTTTATAGAATTTTTTTTTAATTATATACTCAAATGAAACCATCTTTCTTTCTTAATCACTACAAAAGTCCGAGTGGGGGGTGTATGCCATTCTCAATTAGGTGTGTTTCTTTCACATTTTTAGAAGCGTTCTCCACGACATTGGCACCGTCTCTCACCTTCGTCCTGGATCTCACATCTAATTTTTATGACGATTTTGACCTTCCCTTCATTTTTTGTTTTTTTTCTCTCTTTAATGGAACATGCATATATGCACAATTTTGGAAGGGAAACCCAAAAATCAAACCAAGCGATATTGATATCTTGCTCATAATCAGGGCGATTTCTTATCATTTGTTCAAATCTAGCTGTCATCATAACTAAACTACGAGCCGCTGAGTGCTCATTCTTCTTCTCAGTTTTTGGTATTCAAGTCCCTTATATCCACGGCATCCAACTTAACACTAAGGATGCCTTTGGATGAACTTTTTTTTGGTTTATAATCATTTTTTTAAAAAAATACTTTTTATATATTTAAATAATTTTAAAAAAATAATTCAGATTAAAAGAAATTAGTTTTCAATTTTGTTATAGGAGCTAAACAAAAAGTACTTTCTAAAAAAATCAATTTTCAACATTTTATTTAACTTTTATAATAACTTTTTTTAAAATCTAAAGCAAACGAATCCTAAATGTGTGTTTGATTATATGTTTGTGTTTGAATTGACGTAGTTAGAATTGATTTTAAAGTAAAATGATTTTTATTTGATAATTTAAAAGTGATTCTAATATAAAACAATGAATTTTCACTTCTCCTAAATCAATTTTCTAAGTAAGAATTGATTTTCATTTTTAGCAACCAAACAAGAAAAAAAATTACTAGAATCAATTTTAGACGGCAAAATCAATTCAAACGCACCCCAAACCTAAATCTAAACACACTATAAGCTGGGGACCATCCAAGCAATCAAACTTCAAATAGAACTGCCCCTATTCTGGTCTTTTGGTTTGAAAATTGCACATAATGACACAGGCAATATAGGTGTGTTGCAAATGATCAATCAAGTTATAGATGCTCAAAAGCTACATATTTTGGAATTTTGGCAGCGTAATATGGGCCAAGGATTTGGTACTATCACTACTCTTTCCTTTCTACCCTCAATTGAAAACGAAAGAACAAGTCTTTCTTTTCAATTAATGATGGAAGAAATTCGTTGATATGTTTTGTTTTTATATGTGTTGTGCCTTCATAGGTATAGAAAGGGTTCCACTCTTGGCTTAAATGTGATATTGAGTAAACAAATGGAAAACCAATGTTGCTTCCGAAGAAGAAGAAACTGAATGCATGGTTGGTTGCAATTTCTCAATCAGAGCATGAAGAGAGAGTGACACAAGTTTGAGACAGCTAATTGATGTTGCTATCTCTCTAACCATGTAAGTCCAAAGTGTAGCATGCTTATACTTCAAAACTGACTACCTACTAGAAGAATAGTACCCTATCTTCTGCTTTTATTTCTTTTTCTTTCCCTTTCGTCCATAACTGATCATCTGCCTCTAATTTTGCTAAGAGTGAGAGGGAACCAAATTGGTTAAGTAATATCTTTATGCTACCCTTTAACAAATTATTGACCATATGATCCATTTTCTATATCCACTAGAAACTTTCATAAAACTTAATTAAATTTGACTAGCACGTTTAATAATAAAGTTAATGGGTAGACCCTTGCTTCAATTCTGTTTTTTTTAAAAAAAAATTAACCTTTACAAAAAAATTCCTAGATTGAGTATGATCACTGATTTGTTTGCGCTTTGTCAATCATTCACACAAAAAGGCAAACAAATTAAAAGGTTGCCCAAAGTCCACAAACACATTCATCACCACTAAACAAAATTACAAATGGAGTCTCGCAAATGTTGAAAGCAACACTCCTTCCATTTCAAAATATTCGAAGATACGTTAACTTTTTAATATACTATTTTATCCAAAATGACTGTTGTTTTCAAATGGAGAGCTAGTACACAATTACCGGTCCAACATGTAAAAAATCCAAAATGAAGGATGAACATTTGATCCCTATTAACTGCAACGACATGTAGCCAGGCTAGATATTTTTGTTTCATGCTCCTATTCAACTTGAACTACACACTCGCAAATCAGAAAATTCGTTTACTAAATAATGTGGTACACAAGATATTTGAAGCGTGATAAGGGAGTAATATAATTATATGTAATCGCAAACCCTGGTCCAAATGCATGGTAGAGCCGTGCTGCTGAAACTAAAACCTAAGTGCAGTTGGCCGAAACAAAAAAGTCACACAGTCTAACGTTATTGCATTATTTTTTTTTTGGGTGTGAACGTTATTACATATTTATCAGATATCACGCACTCAATGATATGGGCCACTCGTTTTTTATGGGCTTGATGTAGTCCAGCTGTTTTGATACAAAAAATTTGGTGGGCTTGGAGCTTGCTGTCTTCCCGGGCCAGTTTTCAATCATAAGGGAATTTTGAAGTAAAAGTATATTCTCACTCCTTTTCTTTTCTTTTCTTCTTTAATTTCTATTTTCTCTCTTATTTTGTCTCATATATTCACTATATTAGATTTGTTTGGATTTTCCTTCCGATGACTTTCTCTTGAGAGCATTAGTGTTTGAACCATGGGTAATAAAATAAAGTTTATCTTGATTTTCTTGTAGTTGCTCACACTCTTAGCGACTTCAGAGTACTGCTTCATGACATGTAATTGATCATAAGTCTATGATGGTGGTTTTGTGATACTCTTATTTCTTGTTTTTCTTCTTCATGATTAGAATGCTTATAGTTGTTTATAGACCGCGTGGTAGCACAAGCTTGGGCCAATCAATGTGTTAATTTGAGAGGAAAAGTTAAAGTAGAGAACTCAGAGAGTTTCTGTAGAGCAGCTTATGTGCATACATTTTCTTTCTAAATTGGGTTAATGATATAAAGAAAGCTTGTACTAGGGGAAAAAAGGCTTCCATAATTATACGAAATTATCGTATTAGGAAGTTTAATTGTTTGTTTAGGCTTTGTTTTTCATGGAAAAGAAAATCGGACCGGACCAGTTGGTCCAACCAAGAACCGATCACTTGGCCGGTCCGGTTAAACTTCAAAAACTAGGTAAGTCAAAACTGGTCAAGAATAGTCATAATCGGGAAAACTAGCGAACCGGAACAGTTTGATTGGTTTTGAACTTTTGATTTTTTTTTTCCAAAACTTAAATACTGATGTATTGTGACAGTCATAAAGCAAAAATATAACAATAATAGAACTAAAGAAGGCACTAACAAAGATTATTAGGTTGTTATTCTTCTTTTTCCATCATTTGTAAGTTGTTCACCATAAACTTCGCTAGTCACCAATAAATTTTATTTTCAAATGCTTTGTGACTGTATTGTGAGGCTAAGACTAAAGAAATTCTATATAGATTATGTTTATTTTTATAGACCTATGAATATATATATATATATTTGTGCTGATTATGTTAATATTAATGATTTAATATATTTTATTATATTTCGACTGAACCTATTGGACCTCTAAACTTTTAAACTAGTATCTTAACTTGTTTGATACCCGGTCTGATTTTTTCTTCCTTGTTGTTTTCCCTGGCCATCTTGTTAATGGTATGTCCAACTAGGAGACTTTGTGTTTTAGAATTTTGTTACCTCTATTTTGTAGTTGGTTATGGGCTTTTACCCTTTTCAAATAAACATCTATTTTGACCCCAAAAAACAAAGAAGTAAAAGTATACTCTGACCAAAAACAATAAATTTATATTATAAAAAGCAATATAACTTTTTGACTTTTAGCTTAAAACAAGCATACCCGAATGAATGAAATGGAAATAAATATATTTAAATTCGTCTGGACTAATATTTTTTTAACCTACCCAAACATATGGCACTTTCTTTTTTGAAAATACAGGAAATGACCCTGAGTTAGGCATTGAATGTGATGGCGTTGAGAATGTGTTGAATCTCTTATTGTGTTCTAATGGGCTGAGTTGATGAGTGTTAGATTGTCATAATGAGTAAGCAGTGAAATGGAATATGATAAAAATATTCGAAATGAAAGCACCAAACTATTAAAAAAATTAAAGAAAGCTAAGGGAAAAAAAACTAGGCTAAGAAACTGTAAGGTAACATATTTCTTTCTTATTTTTATTCATCCTAAAATATTACAATTATAATTATATAAAAGATTTTAGATCCTTCCATCCATGTAACAAACTATTATCACCTCACTTCTCCCCCTACACATGCCATCATCACATACTCATTCTAGAATATATATCATATTCTTCCCTGTCATAGTAACCATTTGGCTATGTTCTCTCCCATAAACTACAACTTGCAATTAGGGGTGGCAAAAACGGATTGAGCCCATCAAATTGGCCTACCAACCCGTCACTTTTTGATGGAGTGGGTTGATTTTTTTAACCCGTCAAAATTTTTCAAACCGCCTCGCCCTGTTTTATAGCCAACCTGTAGCGGGTCAGAGAGCACATTGGTAAAAATAGCTAAAATCTAATTAAAATTGGGTTGGCCCACCAGATTGGCCCTTCAATCTACTATTTTTTTATGGGATAAATTGTTATTCCAATTTAAGTAACTAAAATGTCTCAACCCACCTTATCCCACTTTATGGTCAACCTATGACGTTCGTCCCCTTTGCCACCCCTTACTTGCAATAAAAAATTATCAATAAAACAAAAACTTCTTGTGGAAATATTCGGTACTTGACTGATGAGATGTGCTAGGCAAAATATACAATAAAGATATTTGAACTTTATTCTTTGGGGACACTCAATAGAGAAAATAAGAAAATTGAGAAGAGAATTGTTGGAAGGAAACAAAAAAAAATTGAAGTGACGAGGCACATGTGTTTTGAATATATATTGGGTGTCTTAGAGACGGTTTGTTTTCAATTTTCAGTTTTCAGTTTTCATTTTCGGTTTTTCAGTTTTTAGAAAATTGTAAAAGAAAAATCGAAAACTGGAATTTGTAGAGACTGTTTGCTTTTATTTTTCAGTTTTCATTTTTAGTTTTTCAATTTTCCAGAATTTGTAAACGAAAAACTGAAAAAATTAAAAACTGGAATTTGTAGTTTTCAGAATTTTCAGTTTTTCCTTCACAAATTCTTGAAAATTGGAAACTGAAAATGAAAATTGAAAACTGGAAACTGAAAGCAAATGGCCCCTAGAGGCTATTTGTTTTCAGTTTTCATTTTTCAATTTTCATTTTTAGTTTTCCAGAATTTGTGAAGAAAAAGTAAAAAAATTGAAAACTGAAATTTATAATTTTCAGAATTTTCAATTTTTCCTTCACAAATTATGAAAAATTTGAAAACTGAAAATTAGAAATTGAAAGCAAACAATTGCAAAATATACATGCATCCAGCAATGTACTTCCGATTTTCTAGTTGAACTCAATTATTCAACCTGCATTAAAATTCGTGAACCCTAATTAGCCACATTCTTTGAATCTTTATCCTTGAATTTTTATAAATTTGAGAGTAACTTTGATAAATAATTATTGACTATGTAGAACGTTAAATGAAAAATATGAGTGCATTATATCGATTCACTGCCTACTTTCACTCTCGTTTTCTTCCTAGTTCTGTAGACCTGCCAATTAGGTAAACAAAAGAAGTTAAGAAACTAAAGATAACACAATGGATAAAAAATAAATAAAATTGGAGTTAACAATTTTTTTCTTATTTCATCATTCGTATGAAAGGAATGCATATATAGTAGTAATAAATTAAATATTCTAGAACATCCCCCTACTCTTGGGCAAAGCCCCTTTTACCCTTCCCAGTAATATTACACACACACACATACATAAAATACTATAATCTACAAAAATTTTATATAATGGTTATAAGGATTTTAAAATTTTCTTTTTTTCTTTTCAAAATTATGTTCAGGAAATGAGTTAAGTTAACTAATGAAAAGTATATATTTGAAATATTTACAAATAATTATCAATTATTAATAAATTATATATTTAATTGAAATTTTTTATTTCATTATTACTTATTTTGGCCTCTGCATCATATATATATTTCCTGGATTCGTTCCTGCCCTTACTCACTTATTCTAACTTAAGAACATTCCTTATCAATGACTATTTTTTATTATAATTCTAGAATATTTCTATTAAATATTCTTTTCTAGGATTACTATGGAATATCAATTTTGAAGGTTGTATAACATTTATGATTAAATTACTTATTTATAAATTTCTTTAATTTGATTTCTTTCCACTTAATCCTTAAATCATCTACAACAATTATTATTGCTTCAAGGGTGTGTTTGACTGGTGGCAAAAATGTGATAAAAAATCATAGATAAATTTTATATATAAAATTATACGTAAAATTCATGAATTTGACTCCTCTAAAATGAGGAGATTAATAAAACAAGAAGATGATTGATTAATTATTCTTAAATCATTTAGTGGAACCTGCATACAAAGGAAATTTTCTTTCTACGAGTGGTTATTCATTCACTTTTTCACTTTAACAACATTGTCATTTTAGATGAGTCAAATCTAAAATTCATGTATAACATTACATGTCAAACTTATCCATTAATGATTTTTTCTTTTTTGCTCCCAAACCATACACACCCCCCAACTATTTCCTCAATTATACAACTCAGCTAGGCCGTTTTCCTTTATGCCAAACAAACCATGCCACCGAGCATATTAGCATCTGCTAAGATATGATGGAAACCGTAGCCCAGCTGACAACCTTTCCAATTTTCATGGGTTCTGTTTATTTATTTTTTAAAGTATTAGTTAGTGGAACACTAATAATCAGAGGGGAGGGAAGGGGTCGAGTGGCTTCCTTAATCATGATAATGAGTAAATGCTCAAGCTCAAATCAAAATATATAGAGGCCCCTCCCTCCTTGTCATTACAAAATACACACCAGGGTTGCTTAGGAATGTTTCATAAGAATGTGAATTGAGACCAAAAAATAAATCTCATCTGCCGTGTTCACTCCTGTATTTTATCCCACTTTTGTTTCATCCAAATTACATATTTACATTGTAACGAGACTCTACTGCAGAGCGGTCATTTTATTCTCCTAGAACGTAACCAGCAACATTATATATGGTATAGTACTAGCCTATCATTTTGAGTGATTTAAGTCAAAACAAACAAATAAAACAATTTCTCGGTGACTGGGTGTAAGAATTTTGTTGATTCATAAACGGGAGAAATATTCTCAGGTCACTATTACAACATATCATATACAACATCAGTCTCTCTAAAGTATACACGTCTATCCATATACAAATGCACTATACATCTGCCAGATGTGCATGTGTGTCTCAATAGTACTCTCACATGAATTTGTGATGAGAAGTGATATTTGAACAACTAAACGTGTCTATTTTTAATCGTTGGATGTGATGGATGTTAAGAGTAAGTGGGGACATCCATCATATCCAATGGTTATAAAGTGGGTGTCTGTTTCAGACACCCACTTTTGGGTGTTCAAATAGTTTTTCTCTTTGTGATATATCCAATATAGAATGTTATGTTTAAATTTCATTTGTTTAAAAACCATCCCCCGTATAATGGAACCAATGCAGAGAAATACAATACCTACAAATTAAAAGGCAGTGAAATAACAGTAGACAAACACAATTTTCAGACGCCTCTGCTAGCTGTTTTAATCTTAACTATTCATTTTTGTTTCATATGCAACTACCACTACCGGCCACAAAAACCACACAAATTGTGGTAAAGGTGGTCTCGAATCTTGATCACGGTAAAATAACTGAATAAGTCGTGAACAATCAATTTAAGGCACTATATATGGTAACCATGATACCGAGTTGATGGTTTGAACTAAGGGATTTCCTTGAGAAAAACAATGACAATGACACTAATTATTAACTTGAAAGACAAACTGAAGCTAATTAAACTTTACAAACGAAGAAAAAGGATGAAACATAAAAAGAACAAGATGAAGCTGCTTCAGTCCATCGCTAAACCAGCAGAGTTACAAAGCTTTTGTACTCTATTCCCCCCACCCCACACACACACAACAAAACAAAATCATCCCAACCCATAAAAGATAGGCATGTATATACCTCTCCATTGTCCACAGCCATTTTTGCTGTTGATTTCTTGTTGTATAGCCGCAATTCCCCATTCAAGACTACAGCATGGGCTCTCAAAGATCACAAAAGCATCAGTGATCTGTCATTGCATTGCATCATCCATTCAATCAATCCCATTCAACACACTGAACAATATCTTCCTCACCACCAGCTGGCCCCATATATGAGAACCAGGGAACTAAAAGCTCACACACATTTTTTCAACTTGTACAACAACAATTACAATATTGTTTTGTGAGAGTGGATATCATGCATGACAAGACGAAACAATATTGTTAGTGTTGCTGTAACATTGCTGTGCAATTTTTTTGCATGCCAAATATTATTCTTTTTCCAGCCTTCCCAATAATTGAGGAAAATGGCCATTCATCAAATCACCACGGCCTCGTCCCATTTTGTACATCCATAGACCAGGTCCTGCGGGAACGTGCAGAGGAAGGATCCGAAACAAAACTACCACCCCTCAAGGGTGTAGTAAACTCCCTACTAGTAGAAGAACCACTAGATCCACGATTCCGAAAAACCCCACCACCATCACCACCACCAACGCCTCTAAAGCAACCAAAAAGATTATTAACCAATCTCCTCAACCCACCACCAACACTTTCCCTCTCTCTAGAAGATTCCACCATCCAAGAAATCCTCCTTGTCTCACCACCACCACCACTACCAAAGCCACCACCATCCATTTCAGTGTACACAGCAGGAAGCTCCCTCTCAGACCCTCTTCTCCCACCAGAGAATCTCCCAACCGCAAAACCGCCACCGGGTAACCGCCATATCGTCAACCCAACATTCTCCTCCCTCGAGGCATGTGCGTTCTGCACGTGATCCTCATCGGGTGGCAACTCGTGGCGACAAACGGGGCAAGAGTTTCGAAGTGCAAGCCAAGGTAATATGCATTCAGAATGGTATATGTGTTTGCATGGCATTTCTCTTGCTGCTGTTCCGAGCTCAAACGGTTCCTTGCAAACTGCACAGTGTGGCTCCGTGGCCAAGTGATTCTCCTCGATCTCCACCGTCGGCAATGAGTCCACGGTGGATTTTGATGCCGGAGGAGGGTGGTGCTGATGATGATGGTTATTATGATTGTCTTGTCTTTCGATTTGCGAAAGCTGTTCCAACACCCTGTCAAAGCCTGTCCCGAGAAGAAACTCCGACATGCTCGGAGGTAAGGGGCGGAGTCCGGCGCCGGCTCCGTCGTCGTAGAAGAGGTCAAATCCGCTGCGGCGGCTGGTTCCATCCGATGACCCTTCTCCACCGCCGCGGAGCATGATTACCGGATTGAACGGTGACCGGTCAGCGCCGTTGCCGAAGGAGGTGCTGTTTGCCGCCGGGCAATGTTGTTGTTGCTGCCGCCGGTTACCCTGGTGCGTTGAGTTGTAGCTGTTGTTGTCGCCGTCGTCATTGAGGTTGGGATGGTGGTTGTGGTGGTAATGGTGGTGATGGTGGTTGCCGATCATGTACATGGCCGCCGCGGGGAACCGTCGGTGACGGTTGTCGACGTAGACGTTGCGTGAATGAGGGTCGATTTCTTCGACGAATCCGCTGTCGCATTCGGGACAAATCGTTATGTCCTGCCTCCATACCCTCACGGATCGATTGCACCTGTAACACCAATATTGTGAAGACATCTACGTATAAATATACGTATATGATATGATAAAATACGTAGAAGTTGGAATGGAAAATGGAAACTCCCAAAGACTGGATACAAATGAAAGAAAGGGAGAGAAAAATAAATCTTTGTAGCAGTTTTTATTTTTTTATTCCTACAATAAGGCTATAGAGTTTGAAAGGTTAATTTGAGAGGAAAAAATAAAATAAAATCGAATGTTGTTGCCATGAGGATTCAGAGAGTCATTGATTGATGATGAACGTGTTTGTTTGTTTGTTAATGGTTACTACTACATTGTTACGATGAGAGAGAGAAAAGGGGGAGTTTGTTTTGGACATCCTAGCAAAGAGAGAATTCAATGGGGATGACAGGTTTGGGAAGGGAAAGTGGGAACAGCAAAAAACAACATCGTACAAACAACGTTGTTCGTTACGAGACGCGTGGCGCGGTCCCGTTGGAGGGGAAGCGAAACGACAAGAGGTTGAGGGTGAAACGGCGTGGTTGTGGATGAGGGTGCTCTGTAATGTTAAGTTGTGAGGGTGAAGCCAGCGCGTGGTTGTAGGGGTGGTGCTGGCACTGGCTGTTTCTATTTTTGGGTTTTCTTTTATTTTTTTGGTCTGAAAATAGGAAAAAGGTCGCAACTAAGCGACAATGGAATTACCGGAAATAGTGACACGCGGCCACATAACAATGTGTCGTTAGTCATCATTATATTGTTTGAGGTGGGTGACAATGTTGTCCGATTCAAGCTTAACAGCAACAAAACAAAATCAACAACAACAATACTAATATGAATAATAAGAAATGGTAAATCTTTTGAATTGGTGTACCTAAAACTATTTCTATTCCAAAATACAATCATATGCCATATGTGTTGAATAGTTTTTATATATACATGTATTCATTACGCAAAGTCATATGAATGGAATTTTGAATTACAAAGATTTTTAGGTTGTTTGTTGGAAAGATATATGAGTTTAATTTTAATCTACTAACGATGTAAAATATTTTTGTGCTGTCATCTAATCAAAATATTATATTTCATAACTTTTCAAGTAGTGGAGTATATAATCATTTATCATAGCTGATGTATTATGACATGTAGATTGACAATCAACCCTTGGCAAGTCCAAGTCTTCGTGTCCTCAATGATGTTGAGAAACCTCTCAGGTGGGGGATCGGTGAGAGATTCCACTGAATTCAGCTAGAGAGTGTTCTACATCTTGTATGTCTTAGGAAGAGGTCTCCCTTTATTGTTGCAACACGTTTTTTGCTCCTAGAATTAAGGTTATTATTAGATAACTTTTATCTTTCTTAGGCCGGGCTATGGGGCCTATCGAATCAGTGGGATTTCTATGGGCCGAGTTCCAAATAAAAACGTATCAGGGCATTTGGATTGGAGCCCCGAAGCAGCATTTGCTCTTACCTATACGTCGGTGTGGAATATGCTCGGTCCAACATGCATATATACATATGGAATCAACCCATAGTCTAATAATCTATCAGAACCACCAACAAAGACCAAGTCTGAGTTGGTAAGGTGGTGATCGCTTAAGCGTGTGTTAGGGTTCATTTCACTATCATGTGTATAAAAAGAGATTTGGTTGGGAGAGTCAAAACCCACTTCGGTGATCTTCACGCCTCGGAGGGATTCATGCCTCAAAGAGATTAGTCTTCGGCTGCCGACTGGGAGATACTCTTGAGCAATAAAATAAAAAATAAAAAAAATAATCTATCATAAACTAAAAAATGAAAAATAAAAATAGTCTAATAATCTCTATCGAGTAAACATAAAGATTTAAGTTTAGCTCATCTAATAAAGGAGTCTATATTCTTAGTTCAAGGTTAGTTATATGAACTCATGAGTTTATTAACTTATTTAACTATTTCTGAATGCATATAGTTATAGAAACAACTCAAAATTTGGTTGACTGACTTCTATTCCAAGGAGGGTACTCATGTTTGCCTAGTATACCCATCTTCAACTCTTGGTGAAGCTGCTGGTATACATTAATTGCAGTTTAATTATAATAGGCTTCCAGTCTAGTCGAACAAAATGACAGGTTAGGCAAGCAACAATAACAGGTAGGCATTGCACAAAATATCCTTGACCACGTTAACCTTAATTGTTACCTCTTAATTAACTTGTTTAGCTTAATACGAAATGATAATATGTGTTATTCAACTAATAAGAAAAATAAAATGAACATATGCCATACGAAAGATGGGAAACAACTGAACCCACTTTCGAATTGAAGAGGCAAACTTTTATTCTCCTGATATGTACTACTCCACGCGTCTCCATCCATTGATTGCTTAGTTCTCAGGTTATAGTACAATTTCTTCGTGTGGGTTAATTTAATTTATTGCCTATATATTTTCTTTATTTTCATTGCTGAAATCCCCAAATGTTTCGTACTGTTATATGAAAAATGTCACAACTTTCTCAGGTCTAAGATGTTGGCCATTTTAATAAGAGAAAGTTCGTTTGTACACCATCACCAAGTTTTCCTGGGAATTAAATGGCCAGAGGCAATAAGTAGTAAATTGACCCACGACCTTCTTTGATCAAATCACCTCTCAGATATATTTAATAATCAGTTACTATGTATTTATGTATTAATTAGACATTGATTCATCTTAAATATAGACTTCACGGCTCAACACATACTTATTATTATTAAGTTCCTCTATTAACTAGTACCTAACCAATAATTAGTTTAAAAAAATAAAAAAAAGATCGCAACTGCGCCGAATGAAGAAATAGAAAATTTAAGGTAACATTGAGTCAGGGTGCAAACAGGTTGGTTCATATTAGATTGAGAGAAAAAATGAATCTAAATCATTTTTAAATTAGTTTAAATTCATGATTTTTTTTCTTTTCAAAATCCAAACCAAATCAAAATGATCCCATCAACTTTGGATTGGTTCAGATTGGGTTATTAGATTTACCCTTTTTTTTCAATTTTTGCCTAAAAGAATAATAAAAACATTGTAAATTATAAAGTATCAAAATTTTATATAAATAAATTTTTCATATGTTAATATGTTATTCTAATTTTAAAAGGCTATAATATAACTTTTTAATATATATATATATATGCAATGGCTAAAACATTGACACATAAGTTTGCAATAATAATAACGTGATGTTTCTTTGGGTCTCAAATTGCATATGAATGATATGTTGAGATAATAACTACACGTATTGATAAAAAATGATAAATGAGTACAAATGATTTTATAAAAAAAAAATAAGTGTAAATGGTATAGTTAGTAATCCGTGTTAGGAATGACAGTTAAAAACAAAAATTGGTTTAGGTCAAATTTTGAGTTAGGGGATAGATATAAATCCAATGATTGAACCAATATGATTAGATTGATTTAGATTCATCGGGTTCATTGAGTTAATCCAATCTGCTTACATTCCCTATTGGTTGCAAATATTGGAATAAAGTTTTTTGTGTGAAAATTTTATATAACTTAGTTATTTTGTTTAATTTACATTTGTAGAATTACTTAAATCTTTAGTTATCTTGTTTACATTTATAGAATTATTAAAATCACTTATGAAATTTAGGTTAGGACTTATTTTTTAAAGAATTTAATTTGTATGCATTGACTTTTACAAAGTTAGCTAGTAAAATTTCATAAAAAAATGATAAATTATAGTGGGTGATTGCGATAGGGAGTAATTAATTTTTTATAATTTGTAACTTTGGTGAAATTTTATTGATTGGCAGAATAAAATTGTTTTAAATTGTTAGTATATAAGAATTAAATTCTTTTTAATTAGTAAATTTTATTTAATTTATACATGATTAATTTATATGAAATTTTGATATAAGAGCATACTTTTCCCCCAAACAAATTTATACATACATAATGTCCCATATATACACAACAAATTTTGAAATAGGAGACAAATTTCATCGATTTAATTAGCTAGGTGGCTTTGCATAAAAAAAAAAGAGTGATCAAGGAAAAAATTATTTTAGAGTGCATGCTCACCTGAAGCAAACTGCGGGCTTGAGGGTTCTCTTCTTTGATAACAACCCTTTTTGCACATTACTGTTAGTAGGGTGAAAATAAGCTATGTTATACTAGACTTTGATTTAAATAGGCTTATATATATATATATATATATTAGATAAGTATAATTGCACACAAAAATCCCAAGAAGTGTAGTGTGGATGATCAACAACAAAGTTTACATAATCCCAGAACATACAAAGCAACTACATAATAGGATACTCATAACACCTTGAGTGACATAGCACCTAACCCCAAATAAGACACCATCTATGCCTCACCAATCACACAATAAATTGATTACCACTTAGGCTTGAGTTGTATTCCCAATAGGTACCTTGAGTGTGGACCTATCACCTGATATAGGTTTTTTTTTTTTTATAATGTCCGTAGCTTCTCTTTTTGGAAAGCTTGGTCTGGTCTAAGATTATATTTAAAAAAAAACTAAAATGCTTATTTTTAAATAAGTCAAAGGACTTATAAATATATAAAAAAAAATTAAGTTTTTATATTGGTTAAAAGGCCTCTTAAATAAGTTAACAGGTATATTTTTAGATAAATTAAAATATTTCTATTATTATTAAATTTTTTAAATAATAAGATTAATAATGATAATCATAATAATAATAATATAAGTAGATCAGTCAATTAAGTTTAATATGATATTTTTATTGTTTGAAGCATAACCTATTTAGTTAATAGAGTTTTTTGAAAAATTTAAGTCTAACTTATTTACTAAATATGTTAGGCCAAATGTAGGTTGGTCCGAAGGTTTCAATAAACCATCTAATTTACTTCCATCCCTGGCTATTAGAAACCTAAAAGAATATCAAACCATATATATATATATATATGAGAAAAAGAAAAGGGAAAATTAATCACACAAACGTAACCGGGTGCTAAGCGGCTAATTAAAATAAGAGATTTGGGGGCACATACTTCTACTAAAATTTGAGAACACTGTACATATATTTAATTTTTTTTATCCCATTAAAATAAATTGACACGAAGCGTATAATAAGAATATTATTTTATTATTATTTTTTACTCTACATTACTTGCTTAGGAATGTAATTCTCCGCTGCTTTATAAATATTAAATAAAGAGTTTGGATTTGGACTCAAGGCATACGTGAAAGAATACAAATTTACAATATGTAGTTATATCATGCGGGCCCTTATTTAGTTAAAATTTACGTTGCATAAAAAATTAAGTAAAACTTCTTATCATACTTATTATTATCTTGATCACACTATCTAAACTTTTTGTAACAAGTACCAAATCAGGGATGTCACATTCAAAGGAAACCTTATAGAGACTTTGGCTCTCCAAGACTCTCAGATGTGATTCTCCTAAAAATTTATTGTCACACTTTTTAAATCCGTCCACATTCGTGGCCATTGAGTCAAAAGAGCCCAACTTTCTTTCTAACTTCGAATTCCTTTTTCATTTTGCCATTCAGTTGATATTTTGATACTACACATGTGGCACTCATTAATGTTTAATTGATACTACCAAAAGAAAAGAAAAAACATATACTACTAACAACCAGGGGAGAAAATGTCTTGCATCACTTATTTTGGTAATCAACCTTATCATAGAGGTTGCGGATTTCAAAAAATGGACATAACATAAGACTTAGCGTGATACCTACATATCAGCGACTAATATTAAAGGTATCATGAATGCTATAGCTACTATATAAATCGAATGCTGGCTACACAAATTCACCAATTAGTTATTTCTCAATTAAGACTACATGCATGCAACTCTTAGGCCTTAGCTACCATGTAATGAATAAATTTATATTTGGGGAAATTGTGCTGACAAAATGTGTTGGTAAAATTTGATTTATTCTTCTTTATATGTTAAATTTGTTTATGAGATCCTGAGTTTATAAAATCTTTATATCAATCTCGTTATAAAATTATTACATGGTCCTCCTTTTACGTATTGCACATAGCACATCTAAAGGAGATTAGTGTCACATGAATAAAAAGAGAGAAATCAAGATGAATTTTGGATTTCACCGAATCTCATAAGAAGACATTATAATTTACCTTTTATAATTTTTAAAATTTCTCATTAATAGTTAATCTATGCTTCATCACTGTTAGAAATTTGACTACACATAAAAATGTTAGAAAGTAAAAATTTTTACCCAAATTTAGTTACCATAATGATGTGACATGCATATTGATTCTTAAATTTCTGCACTACTCTTCTAATTAAGTGTGTAATATGAGTCAAATATTAATAAAAGACCAGACCGGATGAAATACATTAGAGAAACATATCCTCGTCGAATTTGCTGTATTATCAAAAGCAAAAGAATAGTACAAAACAATCAATATACAGGGAAAGCCCCAAAAAATCAATAACACAAAATCATGGTCTTCAATACACACACGGGCACACACCTTAGCTTATACAGTACGTACATAATATAAAACTATTGATTAATTAATCTCATTCACTATTCTCTCTTGTAATTAGAACCTTCAATAATTTTAACAGTGAAAAATGGCTTGAACGCGCTCACCACCTTCATTACCCGATCTACCAAGGAAGTGCAAGAAACAGTACCATCATTCCCAGCCAAGACCCTATACTTGTCTTTCCTTGTAAAGTTAGTACACTCAAACCCTAACGTTGCAGCCAACATCCTCTGCACATAGTTGGCCACATCGTACGGACTCTTACCCGAGGTGCACGTGGCCTCAACCGGCAATTGGTTCAAGAATGTGACCTCATAAACTGGCCTAGGGTTCATGAAGAAAAAAATTGGGTCCAAGCCCTTCCAACCCCTAGCTGTGGTTGCATGGAAGAACCCTACCTTATAGTTCATGGCCACAGGGACTATCCTATCTGTTAACTCGGCAAATAGGGCACTGAACCTTAAAAGGAAGGGCTCACGACATGTTGTCCCTTCGGGGCACACTACTAAATCGCCCTTTGATAATGCACGCTTGATTTTCTCGGAATCGATGTGTCTTGTTCTTGTTAACCTAACAGTAGGGATTGGAGAGAGTATCTCAGATAACCTAGAGATGGAGTAAGTAACCGCTGAGACTTTGCGGTGGAGGACGGCAGAGATGACGATGGGGTCCATGAGGGTCCGGTGAGTGCAAACAAATAGGACGCCGGAATTGGCACTAGAGGCCGGTGGTTCTCCCTTCACAATGACCTTGCCCCCAAAGAGCCTTGCGATGTAGGTGCAGGCCCAAAAGGGTAAAATGCAGCCCACTGTGATGCGGATAGCGGCAAGTAGGATGCCTAAGGGCATCCATAGGAGGATTAGTAGGGACGTTGATGGCGTTGGCCGCTTCACCAGGCGGCCGTCGTGGAAGATCACTGGTAGTGGGCGGAGCACTTGATGGTGGACATGAGCTGTCGCAAATGGTGGGTGCATTTGTTCCTGCATGTAATAAAATACTCAAAATATTGAGAAGAAGGCAATTTCACCCAAAAAGTTTATAGAATTATGATTATGAAATTTAATTTTGATATATTGAGAGTATAATATTTTTTTAAACATGAACTTGTATATTTAAATTAAATCTTTTTTTATTTTTGTATATTTCCATATAAAGATTTGATTTAAAAAAATTTATGAATTGGTTGTGTAAAATAATTTTACATGGTAAGTCAATAGAATTTTGGTAAAATGGTGAATAAATTGTGAGTTAACACGGTATCCCATACCTTATGAATATAAATAACATAACTCATAATGAAAATAGAATAAATTAGTAATTAAAAATCTTGTTTTTATAACATCTTTCCAAATAGTAGTTTCAAAATCTCAACAAAAAAAAAAAATCAAACACACACATACATTTTTACCAATTCGATCTTGAAAGTTTTAATACAGAGAAAAATGGACTAGAATTAATTATAGCATGCCTTAATTCAGTAAATAGTTCCGCCCCTAAAAAAAAAAGAGTCATCGAAAAGTTGGTTCATATAACAAATCAAAAGAAGCTAAGGGGCTGTTTGCTTTCAGTTTTCCAGTTTTTCAAATTTTATGAAGAAAATATTAAAAATTTTGAAAATTATAAATTTCAATTTTCAATTTTTCCTTTACAATTTCTTGAAAATTGGAAAATTAAAAATTGAAACCAAACAATCATTAAATCATTTAGCTTGCCATTTTATGAAAAGAACTTTTCAACAATCAGCAATTTACGTTTCACTTGCACTTCTTTATTTATACGAGCTAAATCATCGTAAAAAATCCAATAAATATACATTTTACTATCACTATTATTAGTCATCATCTATGATCTTCTGAATAGTTGTGCTACAATCTTCAGTATTTTAACTCATTTAATCATCCTATTTAAATTTTAACAATTCTTTTAAAAAAAAATTGACAACTCTTATCATAACTTGATTGATGAATTTACCTTACAAAGCTGCAAGAACGAAGAATCATGGCTAGAATCAGGCCTTCCCATACCCAAAGTGGGTTTATCCTCTTGATCAAAAAGCTTAGCAACTCTCTCCAAAATGTTATGAATGGAGTCACCTTGGACCAACCCCGTGGCCAACCCAAACCTATTGAAGGAGAGCTCACTCCCAATTACCTCATCCACACGCAAATGCTCCTTCACGAACATCTCCACCATTACCCTTGGCATCTTTGTGACCACAACCCTCTTATCATAGGTGCTAAACACATTCCACGCATCCATGTCAAGGTCATCCATGTAGAATTTTGGTAGCACTGCCCTTGCCACGGACTCTATCTCGGACTTGGGTACCCCAGCTACGGCCACAAAGATCATCACCTTGAGGCCTTTGTCCCTCATGCCAACCATGCATAGTAAACGAATCAAAGGCCATAGGAGTAACAACAAGGCGAATCGAATCAAACCCGATGCTTCAAATGCTACTAACATGAAGGAGGAGAATGGATCAGGGTCCTTTAGAAGCGTGCCTTCTAGTTCGGATACCACTGATGATGATGATTCCATTAGGATTGTTCGTGAATTTTTTTTTTTTTGTTTTTTGAGTTTGATATGATGAAGGTTTATTTCACTCTTGCTATGCTTATAGGATGAAACCAAAAAAACAAAAAAGATTGGCTATGTGGTTACGAGATTAAGGAATCTTAGGGGGTCGTCTAACATCTATTGAAAAATTGGGTTTTGCGGTTATGAGATTAAGGACTATTGATGAGGGTCTAATATTTATTTGATTGGTCTCTAATTCTTAGGAGTACGGAGCAGTTTATCAGTTTTACAACCACCCTCTTGCCCCCACATGTTATATATACACGCAACGTGTCGTTTTTCCCTTTCTTACATGTGAAATGTTTATGGGTCGATATATCCGCTAAGAAGATCATAGAGAATTATTATAAGTCACGTTTTATTGGCAAAGATTGATTACTTAACCCCAACAATAAAATGTAATATTGGTAGACGGCTTTCTTTTTTGGGACACCTAAATTGGCGCGTCCAATTTGGATATTTTGGTTACTTACCATTACTTAGAAGTGAAGTCTACGTATCTTGTGCACGTACGTACTTGCTAGTTTTCTTATAATATAATTAAGAAACAACATTTGTCAACGTCCAGATGCATGCCAGATCTAGGGAGCATGCGACAATACATAATATAATATTAATTAATAGTCCAAATTAAACTCTTGGTTAGATGCCACAGTTAGAGACATATAGCCATATATATTTTCGACGTATTGAAAACTTAAAATGTACCTGATGTAATATTTGAGTGAATTATATGCACGGATACGATTAAGGTTATCAAACTCATAAGTTTATCTAAATTTATGCAGTAGAGATAAATTTGAATCATAAATTTGTAATAGTTTAATTATTTAAAAATATTTATAACATCTAATTATGATGAAGAATTTATGATAAAATAAAAATAAAAAGTTCAGTTACAACATAATAATAAAGCAAATATGATTACAAATATAAATACAAATTAAAATCTTAAGAATAGTAATTGTTAAAGGGTCATATTTTAAATCTAAAGTTTAGTAAAGTTTATTCGAAGGAATAATCATTGTTGAAGAGACGTATTTTAAAAATTATTATAAGACTTTTTATCAAAAACGAATTATATTGTGTTTCGATGAGTATTTTACGCGCATATTGATCGGGACAATTTGTTTCGTGCGGAAATCATAAAAATAAGAATAATGTTATCCTTATATTTAAAAATTGGTATCTAATTAGGACACTCACTCTATTACCATTCAGGTATATCAATTTTTTCTACTAATCCATCACATTTAAATATAATAAAGTGGTTGTTTCAATTGGACATCCACTTTTAAATGTTAGAATAGCAACGCAAAAAATAAAATACAGAAAGGTCGATATATTGTAAGAAGAGTATTAATTGAATGAGGTCCAATATCTCATCTAATAATAGATGAAATATAAGTCGACATAATATCCCATATAAACTTGTTGAAAAATGATGTCTTAGTCGTACGTGATTTCCATGTAAACAATGAAGCATTGCCCATCATTCTCTTTTTGTCCCGCTGCTAGAACTAACTAACCAATAACTTAGCGATGAATATTTGATTCAACTTGTTTCTTTCTGCGATTTCCCCAAATTGATCTTAAAAATTACATCAATTGCCTGCCTCTGTCAGCGTAGTGCCCATGATTTGATATTTTTCGTCGCACGTTTGAAGCTGGCCATGCGTTGTCACTTAACGTAATGAATATTAAATTTTTTTTAACTTATATCAATAATTTAAATTTTGATGTACTTATTAACATTTAATCAAAATTTTTATTTATTTGATTTTTTTTTTTGCTGCTTATTTATATGATCTTTGAAATTGTGAAAGTGAAAATTAATTATATTTATTGACTAAAATAGTAATATATAGTTAAGTAGTGGGACAAATATTTTACATTATTTATACATTAGAATTAAATCTTTTATTAATTGCTCAATAATTTTAGGTTAGGGGATGTCGTTAAGTTCCTATGTGAAGTATTTTATTTTCATACAAAGTAGTGTTAATGTTTTGTTTGGATGTAGGAAAAAAAAGCTGAAATAAAATAATTCTTTTTCTGATTTCATTTTCCAAAACAATTAACTGAAAATAAAAGTGAAAAAAATTATAAGTATACTGCAATAATTTGTTCTTCTTTTATCTCATTTGAAACTAAGATCATTTTATTAAAGACTGATCCTTCTCTTGAATTTGATCTTTCCATAGAAACTTTTTGGGATCTTATGGGTATTTTTATTTTCTTTCAATTTTCTGACTTCTTTAATCAAACGAGGGAAAAACATAAGAAATTATCTTATTTTCTCTTTTTTTTCTTTTTTCTTTTTTGCACTCCAAATTTTTTTATACATAATTAAAATTAATAACTACTTGCTAAATTAAATATTGTTGTTGATTACTCGATTATTGAGTGAGTACACCCGAAAACATTATTATGTTCAGAGTAATTATTTATTCAAATTCGGCAATCCCTTGAATATATAAACGCAATGTTGACAGAAACTATAAATATACTAGCCCCTCGATTGAAAATTCAATACTACTCCACGACTTTTAATTATTTGAGGATAAAAACAAATTTAAAAGGTTATTCTCCCCGGTAACGTACTTGACATGGCATTTGATCTGTGAAGTGTCATCGTCACACATCGTTTTATCAACTGTTATTTTCTAGGTGAAATGCAGCCATCCAATGAAGAACATTGTCTAGATAATAAATGTTCATTATATCCTCTGTGGACAGGAGAGCTGAATTCATTCATTTCTTGATCATTCGCAGCAACTATTTGTTTAACTTTTCCTCATGCAAGGCCTGTCAAATTTATGATATATGATAACAAAAATTAGCAGGTAGCTAGCAGTACTGTTGACAACATCTAGATTGTATTTTGAGACTCAACAAAAGTTGAGTTTGGAGTTTGGATGGAATATTTTGATGCATACACGATTCTAGTGACTATACACGGTGGATGTTTCAACCTACTTCAAATTAATTCATTCAATTTTCATAAGATAAACTATAAAAATCCCCCCAAGACATTTACGACTTTGGATTTTGGAGGATACAAAAAAAAGGCTAAAAGTAAAATTACGTTTGAAGAGTTAATGATGGAGCCTTGTGGCCCAATTCCCTTTCAAGTGGTCTGTGTGTCTATTCTAGTATTTGATATTTCAGTACAAAGAAAAACTTCAAATGTAACAATACGCAACTGGTTAACCAAAGTCAAAGTGGGTAGGAAATATGTACGTTAAGAGTGGCCTAAGCAAATTAAAGCTACGTGTTTGGTGTGATCAGCTTAAGGTAAAAGATATACTTACGTAGATATAAATTAATCATTTTATGTTTATATACCTTGACAATAAAGATAGGTTTTACAAACTTTATTTATAATATACTTATTTGATTGTGGAACCTATCAATTTTATTACGAACTTGTGTAAGAATGAAGTGTTATATTTGTGGTTACCTAAAAAATTTTCCAAGACAAAAGCTTGCTAGAGTAATTGAATTGAAAGTAGGTCAAAAAAGGAATCCCAATACCTCCAAGTTTGTTAGTAATTAGTATTGCTACTTGTTAACAATTACGGTTGCTCAACGTCCTCTCGATCGGTGACCCTGAACTATAATTTGTTTGTAGTCAATATATCAACATTCCGAAATGTGGAAATTGTATGTTAATTCACATTCCTTTTGCCTGATTGTTGTGGCGCCGTGGAAACAAACCTCTTGACCTCTCAATTAGGTGAGGTTGGTTGGAAATTGAAGTTAACGGCCCTTGAGTTTTGTAATGTTTTTCTCATTTGTAGAATAGCAGTAAGACTAAACTTAAAACAATTTTAATTTAATTTCATATGCTCTCTCTAAGCCGCAATCCGTTACCCTCGTTTTTTAGTGGCTAGCTTGTGTATGTTTTTTGAGGGGATATAATTGTAATTAGAAATTATTTAGAGTTGATTTAGTTTGTTAGATAATAGCTAGTAGTTTATTATACATCTTAATCTATATAAAGATGCATTCCATTGTGTTACCTTACATTTTCTATCATTAATCAAATTTTAATTTTAATTTTTTTCTTAATTATTGCTCTCTCTTTTCTAATCTCAATGAACTTGTTCAACCGATAACAAAATTTTCGTTGACAAATTGTGCAAGAATCGTGCATATAGTTAACCCACAGAGTAGGTCAAAATCCCTGAGAACTAGCTACCATGCATGTCCACAATTTTGAAAAACGAAAGCTATAACAAGGGCTTCTATGGTTGACTGGCCAACACTAATCTCTTATCTCTTATATAAACATGATATTCTTGGCAAAAGTGTCCTATATCTTGATGGACAATCTCTTTATGTGAATTTGAAATTTTATAATTTGCTTCAATATCAAAATCTAACGCAGCAAGTAGCAGGACCCTACCCTCGACATGGTCTAATACGCACAAAATAAAAATAAAAAAGAAATCTCTAATATAAGTGTTTGTTTCTTCCATATATGCTTGAGTATAATCCGAAGTCCTTTATTTATGTATATAGGAGTTATGTTCCTTACCTTCATTAAACAAGCAATGGGGGATTGATTTACTCACATAAAAACAAAGTATGTACGACTAATAATGAAAAAATAAATAAATTAAATAATTAGTTTTTCTTCTTACGATTTACAAGCTCCATATAATCTACAGTCAATACGCTCCGTGTCAAAAACTTCTTACATATACCTAAGAATATGTATTATCTTTGGAAAAGTTTAATTTCTCGCTTTTGGCCTGATTCAGGTTTGAACCTGAGTAATTAGCTAAAATTGAAGTAGTAAGTACTAGTAATCATCCAGGCCGACTTGACCTTGTGTTGTGATACCTTGAACTTATTATTGGCTCGGAAACAATAGACATATTTTGTTGGGTCATCACCTGTCAGGTTTCTAATAGAAATGATTAATCAATAAAACAACTTGAAACAATAAGTCCCATTTTGAATTTGTAAGTTCCAGTAATTGTTGTTTGGTTGAATTTTTGTTGACGACAGAGTAAGGACGTGATTGATCTAAAATTATTGCCTTATAAAAGCACATATATCATTCATGATTGTCTTAGCTTTTTACAAAATACTTTGCCAGTTAATTAAAGCAGCTTATATTTTTATTAATCGTATATAGCATTACCAGTTTTTTTCTCAAACTGAGTTGAAGGATCATCAATTCCAATGGACCAGTAGAGGCGCAGTTTAAAGCCCCATATATTCTCTCAATTGAAGGAAGGATCGTTATTCATAATAAAACTTAGGATATGTACACATGCTACATCAGGGGGAAAAAATAAACGCTTTTTTTTGTTTTTTGGTCAGAAAAAATCCATTTTTCAACGAGACCAAGAGAGAGAAAACCATGATAAAAACAAAATGGGCCAACACTTCAACTGCAAAGGTGTGCTCTTTTTTTTATGTTGGGATGAATAAGGATGAGGTATGGTCTAACGGATCCTTGACGCAACTATTGATGCTGGATATGGTTGCATGGTTAAAAACAAGGATCAGCCCAGGTCCAAATTAAACGCATGACCCCTCTCTCAATCTAAAATTTCGTTATTTTTCTGTTAAAAAAAATAGTTATTTTGTTCAAATGGATACAACTATTTCAGACTAAAAAAAATGGATAACAAAATTTGGTAAACACTAATGTAGCATTTAGTTTGTGAGACAGGACATAAAATACAGGGACAGTGAAGACAGAAACGTGTTTGGAATGGGAGACAGGAATAGAAAACAAAAAAAATTTCTGTTCCCGATATAGAAAAATACAAAATTTCTATACCTACAGAAAGTGGGGATAGTGGTAATAGAATATAAAGATAAAAATCTAATATTTTTTTCTTCTAATAATGTCTATATACATATTTATTATTTATGTCTTCATCTCTATTGTCTCCATTGTCCCTATATTTTTGTCTCTGTCCCCCTAACAAATACTACCTAAACAGATCTATTTGCCAACTTTTATATAGCGATTTTAGAAGGAAAAAAGGAAAATTTATACAATGATGTAAACAAACAACTGCTATACCATGATGACTAGTTCCTCTAACGCATAATATATATTACCTCCAGTTGAAAATAATTGTTCAATTTTAATTTTCTTTTTTTTTTTTATAGATAACTCTTGATTTAGAAATTTTAGACAATATTTATAATTTTTTCCAATTATATCCTTTATTAAATGAGGGAAAGCATAATATTAATACTAATGAATAGTTACTATTAAGGACAATATTGTAAGATCTATTTAGAGAAAGTTAACATTGAAATATTTTCAATCATTTCTTTAAATTTTATATTCATTTAAAACTTAACAGTTATTTTCGAAACAGATGAAGTAGTTCTTAAGTAGTTAAATTTGATGCTTGTGAACCTCATTTATATCTCGAACTAGCTGAATACTTTTTTGATATTGGGAGAAAGAAAAGACAAAACAAACAGGAGAGCACTTAGCTGTTCAGAGCATCAGCCATGAGGAATGTAATACCCCAAATTTTAAATAAAAGAGTTAGACAAATTTTTTCTAACGAAAAGAGCGCCAGTCATCCTTATATGTCACTTCGAATCCTACCTGTCAGTTCGAGTCCTGAATTTTTGCTAAGTCTGGGCCCTACACCTCCTTGGAGGGCCATATAATAGAGTCATATTCTTGGGACCAAAAGTCCCGGTAACTGTTCCCTAGAGAAAACTGAGTTAAAGAGTGATTTTTAAGGAATTTTTCGAAACCTTTAAACGTTTCGATTTTAGCCGATAAGTTTATAAAACCGTGAAAATTTCTAGATTTGAACTAAAACCCAAAATTTAGATTTTGATTGGTTTGGATTTTGATTTTTCTAATATTTTATTTGAATCCAAATAGGGGGTATTCCCTTATTTACATTTATGTTTAAAAGTTAATAGGAAATTTAACTTTAGTTAAGAAATGTAATAAGTGAGTTTTAGAGAGGAGGAAACTATAGAGACTATTGTGAGGAGTGAGAAACTATCCTGGAGGGTGAGCGCATGAGCGCTGCAGCGGTCAGCAGAACAATGGAAGTGAATTTCTATGCTCTCTGGTGAGCGCTGCAGCACTCTTAGCGCTGCAACGGTCAACAGAACAGTAAGACGGTGTGAGAGATGCTCTCTGATGAGCGCTACAGCGATCGACAGATGACTTAAAAACCCCTGTTCGAGGTCCAGAACCTTCATTTCATCAAAAACACCATTTTCAACCCCTAACCCCGAGCTCTCTCTCTCTCCCAAAACGTGATTCTCACCCCAAAAACTCCATTTCCTCCTACTTCTCTCATTTCTAACTCTAATCTTTTGTTCCTAAGGCTTTAAGGTGTGTTGTTCTCTTGGTTTTGCTCTCCTTTCTCCATTTCCCTCTTGTTATTAGGGTGATTTTCCGTACTTCTCAAAGAAGAGAAGTCTTCTAGTATCTTAGAGATGGATTCTTAGATATTTAGAGGATTTAGAGGTTAATTTAGAGTTCTGTTGCCTCTATGTCAGATATCACTGTCAGTTCTACTTCTAAGAGTCCTGTTGGTGCTATTAGTGTTGGTTGTTCACTGTTCACCCCTCCAAGTGAGTGGGTTTTCATCTGTGACTTCTATGCTCTGCATTAAAGTTATTTTCACAAAGATATCATGTATTATTTGATTTTAGAGATTTTATGCAAAAAGGATTGAGATTGCTGTTGAATATATGTTTTGGAATTGTTGATTTGAAGGCATGAAACCTGTATTTTGATAAAACTCATGGGACCATTATTGATGAAATGATTTTGTTTAGAATTGGTTTTAATTGTGATTGTTAAAGATTTATGATTGTTGAAATGCTTATTTTATGTTAAATATGGATTATGCAAATGATTGTTAGAGAATCTTGAGCTTTTGAGAAATGTTATGATGATTTGAGGATTTTAAGCTTATGAAAGAATATTATTGAGAATTGAATTAGAAACTCAGACATAAAAAGGATTTTAGAGCTTGAATCTTTATGAGATTTAGAACAGTTGACGGCTACATATTCTATGAGCTGTTGAAATCACGAATGTCTACAAAGGGTGATCCCTTGGACATGATTCATAGCCACAGTTATGCTAACGTCAAATTGTTAGAATCAGACAGATTCAAAGCTCTTAGAAAATTAAAAGGATTTAAGGGTTTTGGTTTTAATGAATTTCTTTGATTAGTTTAAAGGGCAGCTATAGAGAAATAGGCTGTGTGTTAACGGCAGTAAATCTGTTAACCTTAGTACCAAGTAGCCCAGGCTAGAGATATTCGGAGCAATTATATTCAAAGATTGATTGTCACACTGGGGACGGCGATACGTAACGCCCAGATATGACCAAAGATTTATATTCAGAGTTTGTTACGCCAGATACTGCGTAAGGAACTGCAGCAGGTAGACATCGTTTCTCTAGGAGCTACTATATTGTATTGCTTGTATGATTTCAGGTGTGAGGATAAATTCAGAGAAATTGTTTTAAGTTATAACACAATGATTATAAAGGACTTTTAGAAATATATGTATATTTGGTTATATGAGATCTTTTCTTATATTATTAATGTTATTATGATTTTTGTGCATTATTTCTTAGATGTCCCATGAAAGGAGGTTTCAGGTGAGGATTCACTCACTGAGTTTGTACAAAACTCACCCCTCTCCTTTCTCCTTCTTCACAGATAACACAATTGCGACAGAGTGTTCTCAATCATCATCCCCACCAGCATTAGAGTTTATATGGTGAGCTTCACTTGAGTGAAGTGCTTATAGTTCTATCTAGAGTGCTCCAGTATAAATGCAGACAGGGTCCCAGACAATAGAACATGTTTATATTTTTGCATATTATAATATTATTTGAGGTTGTATCGAATAGTTCAGCATTTATGAATATTTCAAATCAGAGTAGCTTTACACATATATGTTTTGTATTATGATTCACGATGTGACCAAGAAAGTTTGAGTTATGAAATTTCAATATAGACTAGTATGATTCGATAAACAGGTGTTTTGTATGTAGAAAATGAAAATGTATTTTGAATAATTTCATGATTAACTATGCATATAGAGCAATTCAGGTCACGAGGCTTACGTGGGGAATAGGATTTCTCACTTGCCGGTCACGTGCCTAAATTGGGTCTTGACAAGGAAGCTATCAACATCCCTTGGAAGTTGAGCCCATGCAACCAAAGAGTGACAATCCATCGCTCCTACCCTTGCCAATGTGACGATGCATAAGTTCTCTAATATGATGTAGAAGACTCTGCAAAGCAGAAGCCTGAAAGCTTTGGGGGTAGAAATTAAACCAACAGCCTCCAGAGAATCTGACTCGCAAAACACCCTCCTCCACCCATGACTCAAAGCAAAAAGCAGACATTCCTTGATGGCTAACAACTCCACCCATGTAATATCGAATTACCCTGCCATGCACAAGAACCCCACGAGCCAAGTCCCATTTAAGTCTCTAATTACACCCCCAAACCCATTATGCCCTTCCACGAGACGCACACTTGCATCCATATTCAGTTTAACATTGCCAACTGGGAGGCGAGTCCACTTGTTCAACTGCCCCAATTGAGCAGGAGCAACCAGAGGAGCTGACGTGGCTTTCATGACATCCACCATGGAACCCCTAATTTGACGAGTAACCTGCATGTCAAACTTCATTGTTGAACACTGCTAGATTCTGTGCCTGCCAAATTCACCAAAGTGCTAGGATATGAAGAATGGAATTATGGCTTCGTACCAATGAAGTCAGCTACTCATCAACTTGGAAATTTGCCCACACTCATGGGTCAAAAAACCAAACAACGCCACACTGCATTAGCCACCACACAATCACAAAGGTAATGAACAACATCTTCGACACAGCAGGAACTAGCCTAATAATAATAGCTAAAGAATAATCAATTCATGTAGAGATAACTAATTACATTTCCCTATTTAGTGTTAATTGAAATTTTGAATGCAATGGCTAGAGAGTTAGACAAACACGAATAAGATTGGCAAGGCAAGAGCAATATCAATATAGATGTTTCATGTAAATAGATTCTAAGTAAATATATGGTGTGTAAAAATTGCTAGAATATGCAATAGAAAACAAAGGTAGTTGTTGTAAGTTCATAGAAGCCAAAAAAGGTAGTTGTTGAAAGTTGAGTCATGCATGATGTAGGCTCATATAGTCAAATTAAGAGAGTTACACTCACACTATGTTTGGTTAGAAGGAAATAGGAGGGGAGGGAGAGGAAGGAAATTGGAAAGGAGGGGATGATTTTCCCTTATTTGATTGGAAGGAAAATAAGGAAGGAACAAGTGATAAGCGAAAGAAGTATGTGGGACCCATCAAAAATTTGTTCCTCCCAACACTGGATGGAAATTCTAAGTAGAAGCTACACTTTTTCAACATTCTCCACCATATCCCTCTATCATTTCAGCACCCTTGTATGTAAATCAATGCATAACAAAATCATTCTAGCATACGTAAGCACAAATCAACATAAAACCAAACCATTTGCATTTTACATTTCAAAACCAAGCCCTCGTTCATTGTTTTTTTCCCCTTAAAAAACACAATATCCTCTTTTTGGTTAGAAACCAAAAATTCACTTCAATTGTCATTTACTTTGACGGAAAAAATATATTGTTCTTTAGCTTTTTGTTTCTCTATTAGTAAAGGCTAAAGTTGAGTTGGACCTAGCTTTTGTTTTTCAATTTTTTTGCTCTTTAATTTTTTAATCTTTTTAATTTAGTTTTATTTTTTTGATTTTCAAATTTGACAAAATAATAATAATTAAAAATAAAAATAAACAAAATATTAAATGAATATAATATAATTAATAATGATATTTTAGTAAATTAATATGATATTTGCATTAATCAATATAATTATTTTAGTATTGGTCTAATTTAATAGATTAAAATAATCTCTTAAAATGAAATAAAGGTAAAATTGTCATTAACTATTATTGTCTTTGTTTTTCCCCCACTTTTCCATTCAAACAAACAAGAAAAATTATTTTTCCTCTATTTTCTTTCCTCTCATTTTTCTTTCATTCAAACATATCTATGTAAAATAAAAATTCACTCAACTTCTTTCCTTTCATTTTCTTTCCTTTGCCAAACAGACCCTCAGCCTCTTTCCCATTTTCAAAATTTTATCTCATTCTCCTTCTAATTTGATCATATCTTTAGTTCCCATCTCATTATAGTTTTTAAAGGAATAAATTGATATGACTTATTTATTTGGCGATTTACAAATATGTTCATTTAATGAACAAACATATTATTTTAATGAATAAATCCGAGTGAAAATTCAAGTTTTCTAGAATATTTTTATATATGACTTTGTTGAAAATGCTACCTGACTAGAAATTGTTTCAATCAAAACCCACAATGTACTACTCAATCACGGAACAATTTAGAGTTGGTTGGTTTTAGTTTTCAACTTTTAAATTTTTAATATTTTCTTAATAAAATATAAAAAAATTAAAAATGAAAACTGAGACGTTGAGTGCTGTATAAAGTAGAAGAATAAAGTTGAAAGTAGATTTGCAGTACACAGAATTACTGTATTTTTTGGGAAGTAATTATCGCCCTTGCCCTTCCCACATGCTGATATATCGGCGCCTGTAAAACCATGTTCTCTTGTCCTTGCACCTGCAAACAGACAAGAATCGTCATAGATATATTTCCTTCCCAAAAAACACGATAGACAGACAAAAATGTTGTTAAAATTTTAGTTATTATGTGCCGTAATTTTTTTGGGCGATATTATTTTACTTAATCAAATAATCACCATAATCTTGGGCAAAAGCACCTGTGGTTTATATATTTTTTTATTGTATTAATATTGCTGTTTCCATCCCATACAATACTCGATCAAACTTTAACTTAGCTTCTATTCCTACATTCTATATTTCTATGGGAATGTTCCTTAGTAAAGACATATGATACAATTGTTGGAAATATCTTAAAACCCAATTTTTTAACTAAAAAAAATCTTTCGAATTTTAGACAAAAAATTTAGAGAAAAAATATGCTTGAGAAAAAGAAATATTTTTTCAAAAGAATTTCTAAAAATAAATGACAAATTTATTTAGTAAATAAGATGATTTATTATTAAATTACTACAATTGAGTGTAATAATTAAAGTATTAAATAAATTTTTGGTCCCTAAAAAAAAAGCAAATTTTGGTTTTGGTTCTTGAAAAAAATTGGTTTTAGTCCAAATATTTCCAAAAGTTCCAATAATTAGACTATCTATGTTTAATGTTGAATTGACTAACAAAAATCACGTTATTCAACCTTATATGATAGCCAATAATATATGACATATCATGATTATATGTGTCAAAATATTCATCCAGTAACCCATTAGACGGCCCAACCATAATCCATTACCAAGTTTAATAACATTATTTTATAATAAGGTTTTAATGAGTATGGCTGTGATATGCCTAAGTATGACTAGTGGCTACTAAGCATAGGTACACTGGATACATGGACTAAAACCGACTTAACAAGTAATAAAGGCAGAGAAAAAATTGCTTATTTAATAATGTTTGTACAAAAAAAAAACGGGCAAAAAGAATTTGGTTATTTTTCAAGAATAAAAAGTAAATTTGAATCATACTTAAATTTAATTTGAAAATTAAAGAAACACAGGAACAATGTTTAATCTTAACAAATCAATGGTCTTCTAATCTCATAAAATGTCTACCCTAAATACAAAAGAAAAGCACCGTACGTTCCGGAGGCTTAGTATTAAATTAACACTGAAAAGCTTCAATGTGCTTGCAAGCAATTAAATTAGAATTTTAATTTTATATTATCAACTAATAAAATTTGAGGAAAGTATCAAATCATTCTAGCCCACTATGATAACTTTCTATTATATTTATTATTTTATTAAATTTATATGGATTGATAATGTAAAATAATTTTATATTATTGGTATATGAAAATTAATTAAACTCTTAAATTAACCTTCCATTTACCATTGATTCAAAAGAGACGAGGCATTGATCTTCCGTAATTTAGTGGTCCAAATTTATTTAATGATTAATATTTCTATCCTTTCTTTTTACGGCCAAATGTATCAACCGTCGATCATTGTGACTAATTGTCATTATAACTTGTATAGGTATCTTGAAGGATAGGATAACTGACTCAGAGATTTAAAATTTTTTCATACCCAAAACCAGAAATCAAACCCCTAATATTTGATTAAGGGTGAATGAGTTCCTTTCACTAACCATACCAAGGTTAATATTTCTGTCCTCTGATCACATGCAGCCTAGCAAGAAAATGAGAAAGATGTAGCGGGATAGAATCAAATTGACATAGAAATCTGTTCTTTTTTTCAAAAAAAGGAAAATTATGTGAAAGTGCAAGCTCTTTTCCTATATATTCTTCGTTTATATATATATATATATATATATATATAAGTATTTGCAGTTGGTACAGAGGAGAGTTTTTCAAAAAATAAAAAAAAAAGCTTATACCTGCACCGGCCGGGTGGAGAAAATGTGGTTTCAGAGTTCAGATCCATGATGGAATTAATCTAGCTAATGCTAAATCTTGTAAGGGTTGAAGCAAGAAAAAGATAATTAAGCTGTCACGTGAGTACGCGACCGTATGCATTTAATGGATATGTATATATTTAAACTAAAGGAACTTTCAGAATCTGATACTCCATGCCTCTATGGTTTTATTTATACTTTATCTTAATACTATTGTAGCTTTAAACATTAAACAATGTTATCCACAGCGTGCATCTAATGAGGACATGAAAGAGAGACCGACACGACACACGATTGCACAAGTACCATTATGGAGATTGGAGATATACAAAAGGATGGGGATCAGGCTGCAACCCCATAAAAAATCACTTTTATTTGTTCACATACACCTTAGCTTGTGCTGATGCTGCTGACATAGTTTTTCTTAAGAGGGAAGCATGTCAATTTTTAAGTTTTCTGTCCATTACTTAGTATCCAAAAATGTCCAAATTATTTTTGGGGTCAGAATTCAGAAATTCAGAATGGCGATCAGGACATAAACAGCCATACAACAAAACTTAAGAAGTTTTATCTGTTAGAATTTAAGAAGTTTTATCTGTTAGAATTTGAAATCATTATATTTGTTGTGTGTAAACGAAGGGAATGAACAAGTTTATACTGATATAAGTTAAATAAATTTTTTATAAAATAAATGGCATTATTTTAAATTTAATATTAATTTAATTCTGAAAAAATTTTGACATCAATTTTAATTTATCTTTTTCAAAAGTATTAATAATTTCCATTATAATTCACCCCGGCATGGCCTTTCTACGCAGACGCCTGCACCTGGAATATTACACATTTGACTGAATGGATACTAAAAGTGAAAAAAAACTAGTAAGATCTACAATTAAAGTTCGCAAGATCTTGCAAAATATCAATTTGGTTCCTCCTTCTCAGTAAATGATAGAAAAGT
Source organism: Dalbergia cultrata (assembly GCA_031216105.1). Taxonomy (NCBI): domain Eukaryota; kingdom Viridiplantae; phylum Streptophyta; class Magnoliopsida; order Fabales; family Fabaceae; genus Dalbergia; species Dalbergia cultrata. Next base: position 47,025,604 of record CM062352.1, read on the forward strand.
GCAATAGATAGGGATGTGAGAGGCTATTAGAAATTGTTGTGTGTTCTTGTAGTGTTATGTTGATATGCTCCACATCCATTAATTGCATGATATTATATTATCAATGCATTAAAATTAAACTCTATTTTGCTTGCTTATACACACAAATAATGACATTATACTATTAGGAAGCTATACAATTTGATTATCCAACCTTGGTAATTTAATTAAGGTAAATTTAATACATGCCAGAAAAAATTTACAGTAAAACTACATTCCTCCCCTTAAAAGATTTGTGTTTTAATACTTTAGTTATTGAAAGATTAATTGCATGTATTTGAGTCCCCAAAGTTTTGTATCATAACAATTTAGTTCTCAAAAATTCAATTGCATATAGTTTAGTCCTTCAAAGATTTGACATTATAATACTTCAGTCCAAAAGTAAGATCAATTATATACACTTGAGTTCCTAAAAGATTTGCATTACAATACTTTGGTGGTCCCATGTTACCTTTTTCCTTTAGTCTCATAAAATGTTATAATGCCGAATATTTGGAGGATTAAAGTGTATGTAATAAACTTTTAAGAATTGAAGTGTTATAATTTCAAATCTATTGGATTCAAGTATATGAAATTGATCTTTTGAGGATTAAAATATTAAAACATAAATCCTTATGGTAGTGTTTAGAATAATTAAAATTATAAAATGAATTAATTTGATTTGAAATTATATGAATTGATTTGATTTTTAAGTTAGATCTTATATTTGAAATAAATAAATAAAATAGAAAATGACTTGATTTAAAAATCAATTTTCGTGCCTAAAATATAATATATTGTGTTTGGAATAATTAAAATAGGAAATGAATTAATTTTATTTATGTATAAATCTTAAAATCAATTCATTTCCATCTAAATCCTAACAAAAATCAAAGGATTTAAAAGACCAAAAGAATGTAATTTGATAGAATTACAAATCAATTTATTTATTATTTTTTTAAGGGTAAAAAGAATTTGATCCCCTCAACCTTAGGTTATATGTAATTTATACCTCAACTTTTTAAACTTTTAAAATGTGCATTACAATACGTTAAACTTTTCAAATAGTACAAAATACCCCTTAGCATAATTTTGATCACTGGTGAAGGTATGAATGTGCACTTAACCCCATAATATTTATAATTTATGTAATCTGACACCTTAATTGTGACTTGTCATGTGCACTTAAACATGATTATTTTATTATGTGCAACTCAACACTCTGTTATGACATAAAATTTTGCATTATTTTGAAGGTTGGGGATGTTTTGTATTGTTTGGGTAGTTTGGGGTGTCATGATACATATTTTGAAAAGCCAGGGATAAACTGCACATTACTTAAAGTTTAAGATGTAAATTCATTTAACCATCATTTTAATTCCAAATAAATCAAATCATTTACAATTTTTTTTCATTTTAAACACACCCTTAGGAACCAAAGTGTGGATTTGCTCGAACTTGATTAAGGTCAATGGTTAAGAACTGAATTTTGTATACAATATAATAACAAATATTTATTCTTTTACCAAATAGATGTAGAGTCAAAATTATGTGAGTTAAAATCTCCTTATTATTGTAAAATAGGGTTAATTGTAGCTTTCTCTTTGCAAAACTTGGCAACAAAATTTTTCTGCTTAAACAATTTCACCATGTTTCATGATAGCATTCATCTACCTTGACCATTTGTTCAGTTAATGGTCTTTCCAGCTTCCTTCTTTTCTCATTTAATAATAAATAGAAATTAATATATTAATATATAAAAGTAATGAAGTAAAGTGTTGAGATCAAGTCACTTGGCATTATTTAGGAAAAAATTTTCCCCCAAAATTGAGTTGTGCAATTAGTGAATGAGTATTTAATGAGTTAAGAGTATGAATTAATAAATGCATTCTAGTTGTGTATAATTGTATAGGTGAAATTTAATTAGATGTAAAATCTATCATATAGAAATTTATAGCTTTATTTTTCATTTTAATATATACAATCATAAATTTTAATTAAAGATATTTACTGAAGATATATATTAGAATAATAATGCATTATTAAAATATTTAAAATAATAATATAATAAAATAATATTTAAACAGGGATAATTATATATATATATATATATATATATATATATATATATATATATATATATATATATATATATATAATATTACATAAGAAAATATATATTACATTAATTTATAATTATTTGTTTTATGTAAATAATTAACATTTATTTGTTACATCATAGCAATAGAGAATATTGGTAGAATAAAATATATATTAGAGAGATTAATTTCTATGCATTGATAATCTAAAACTTTTTTATGTAATCATTCAATCATGTATTATCACATAAGTATTTGTGATTAAGTTCCATACATACAACTTGAAAAGTCATGCAAATGAAATAATTTAATTGGATGATAGCATAAAAAATCTTATACTGTCAATGCATCAAAATTAAACTCATATTATAATATAAAAGTTTTAAAATTATAAATAAATAATAAGTCTAACTTCTATGCACTAACATGTAAAACTTTTTTATACGGTTATCCAATTATATATTTTCACATTAATAAAAGTAGTTAAGTCTAACACCCACCACTCAAAAAATTATACAAATGAGATGATTTAATTGGTTGACAATATAAAACACACTATCATAGAAATTAAACTCATAAATAATATGTTTAATTAATATGATGAATATATATTTAAGGGCTTTAGCAAAAAGAAAATAATATTAATATGTGTCATCCGTCATTTTTAAAGAGAAAATCAACTAAAAATTGAATCATTAAAAATATTATATTCTAATTTAATAAATAAAAATATGTTAATAATTTATTTTGAGAAAACACTGTATTTAAGCAACTCATTTAATACTCTTAGACAATTATGTGTTTGACTTTATGTTTTTCAAATAAATTTTATTTAGCATATGATATTTTTTTATTATCTCTTATTTAATTTTAAAAATATTAGTTAAAAATTACACATTGATTTTTAAGATAACCTATGGTTTTGCATGCGCGGGCTCTTTAGTTTCTAAATAAAAATGAGACAAACATGCATGAATGAACGAACGAAGCTTGTATGATAATACTAATAAGAATAAGAATTAATTAATAATTAATTCTGTACAAATTTTAACAATAAATACTCATGATTCGAATTGATAAAAATATATAATCTGAGGTGCACGAGTAAAATATCAAGCACATGTGTGAAGCTAAACTTATATGTAACGATTTCTAATTAAAAATAAGGTATACACGACACGCGTGAAGTACAACTCATATTAAGAGCCATGAGAACCAAAACAAATCTTACTAATATATTTATCCATCATATTTCTATGTATATTCGAAATCTCGTAAGATCTCCCAAGATAGAGGAAGTCCTCCATGATCCGACTAAATTCAAATCTATGCATGTACATGCTGCAAGTAAATTATTCCAAATTAGGCAAGACCATGCAATTTTAAACCTTATTTATCAAAAATTAAAAAAAAAAAACCCTCCATCTCTCTCACACGCAACCCCCAAAAAAACCCTTTGGGCCTTTTCAGCATTCATGTCAAAACGCCAGAAAGCTGTGCGTTCAATTTTAACTTTCGAAACTTTTTTAATGCCGAATATTAGTTGGATATGAATATATATGGTTTAATCCTTTTTGTTATTTAGTAATATCTCAATTGATATTTGACGAGAATATTAAATTAAAAAAATAGGTAAAATTAATTCCTTTTGAGAACAAATTATTCCTTGACTAATATATTTTTTTATTAGAGACACTTATCTCAATTGGATTATATTTTATAATTTCAAATATTATGTTAGTTGTTTGTATATCTCAAAAGATTAATTTGTTCCATAATATATATTTCAGTTAACTCAATCAATTTTATATTTTTTCAATGATTTCTTTTTCTTCCAAACACAAAAAAAATTCTTATTTCAAAGACTCATTAAACATCTAGTTAAATATTCAACTTTTGGTGATGTATATAGAAATGATCTTATAGTTGGAGTTTTATTTGGACTCTACACCTCAAAAGAATTAGACTATCATAATAAATATTTTGGAAAATAAAAAAAATATATGATCGACATATTCATACCAAATATGAGTCATGTTTAATATATTACCAATATATTAGACAACCAAAAAATAGACAATTAATGTATTATTACTGCCGTACTTAATACATATCATATTTAATATATTACTTGTGATTGTAGATACTTGCAAAGTTATAATTATATTTTATATAATTTTTAATTTAATTTCTATCGTATATTCATATGGCAACAACACTCGCATGAGAGTCCCAACAAAGTGATCAAGACACCACAGTAAAGCTACTCAATACGACATAACAAAAACCCTAAAGAGTTGAAATGCAAGAAAGAAAGAACAAATCTTGACATCAACCCCTCTGTGATCTCCCACCGTCACTCACTCCAAACCAACGGTCCAGATCACTAGTGCGCTCGTACTTATCACACACGCACACACAACACCAGCACACTCCTCTCCCTTCCTCGCCCATAACCTTCTCCATCTTTACTCTCACTCGCAGTCTCTCACACCCTGTTCCGTTCTTTTTCTGTTCTGTTCTGTTCTGTTCTGTTTCACTCCTAACATGGACCAACACAAAACCTTCCCATGATTCTCACCATCACCCTTACCCGTCTCCTCTCTGAACCCCTTTCCGATCCTCATTCCAATCCCCACAAATTCCATACTCGCCGCTTTCTCCAGTCAATAACTGAATCACTGTATAAACAATAAAAAAAATGAATTTTTTTTGTTAGCACCGTTTTATTAAAAACTGTTCATACCCCAGAAGTTTTAAGCTAATTGGGTGCTCAAAAGTATCATCTTTTCTGTGTAGAATTTTCAAAGACTTTTTTTTTTTTTTCCTTGTGTGTGGTGTTTTTTATCCTAATGGTGAGTGACGGTTACTCGAAGATGATGCCTGACGTGGCGATTCGATCGATGTTGAAGAGCCCTGAGGATTTGGGGGTTCTGATTCGGCGGCAGCAAGAGGAGGCGGTTGAGAGAGAGAGAGAGCTTGCGAGGTTGAGGAGCGGTTCTGCGCCGCCCACCGTTGAGGGCTCCCTTACGGCGGCGGTGGCGGCGGCGGGATTCGGAGGGAGGGGTTTCGGGGGGAGCGAGGAGGTGGAGGAGGAGCTGCTGAGGGCTGATCCGGCTTACGCGAATTATTACTACTCGAGTGCGAATCTGAACCCTCGGTTGCCGCCGCCGCTCGTATCGAAGGAGGACTGGCGGTTTGCGCAACGGTTGAAGGGTGGTGATAGGAGGAAAAGTGGTGGTGGTGGAGAGGGTGATAGGTCTTTGTTCTCTGTGCAGCCTGCTGGGTTTGAAGGGAAGGAGGAGGGTGTAATGATGAAGCAGAGGAAGGGTGGTGCGGCGGAGTGGGACGGCGGTGGCGACGGGTTGATAGGGTTGCCGCCGTTGGGACTTGGGAGTAGGCAGAGGAGCATTGCTGAGCTCCTTCAGGTGAGGAGTTAAAGTTAATTCTTTAGCTTTTTGTTTTAAATAAACTAATCTGATTCGAGTTGGGTCGTCTTGTTATGTGGTAAATTGAGTTCTTTGTGTGTTTGTTCTTTTTTGTTTATGTTCTTTGAATTTCCTTTTGTTGTGATAATTGATACTAATTTAAGTGTCTGCTATAAGCTATGGGAGTTTGTATGTTAATGTGAATGTGACTTTGTCCTTTATGAGATGGGAAGCAATGCAATACACATTCATGTTGTGCTCCTTGTTTTTAGTGACATGATGGTAGTGTTCCTGGATTAAGTTGAGGCATAGTTTGGCAGCAATGTCATTTGTGGATTATAATAGATTGGTTAATATGGAGAGAGGTGCTCCTGTTTTGTTTGCTTTATGGGTTTTTGATTAGTTGACATGTATTATAAGTGTGTGTAATGTGTATATGATACCAATCCTGTACTGGGTACTTCAATAAATATAAATGTTGGTTTGTATTGTCTTTGCATGACAAGCTGAAAATGATACCTTTTTCTACACGTTTCCCCTCAATCATGGATTGGCCCAACTATTTTGTTTTATTAATGAGGTCTTATGAGGCTTATAAGCTTTTTGTTTTTTATGTGTATGTGTATATATTATGTCATCTCCTACTTAACATACCTGTAGGTTATACTTGAATTTATCGACAAAAGCCATATCTTTGTCTAGTATTGGTGATGGATCTAATACCAGTACCTGTATTCGTGTTGAATCTGTACCCTAACTTTTGATATATGTGTGCGTACACACGAGTTATGTCATTTCTAGTACCACTGTCGTATCCATTTCCTGTAGCTTTGTCCGTGCATCATAGCTGTCTCTCTATCCATGATGGTGCTGTTGAGTCGTCTACACGGGTTTCTTTGTGGGTTTTGGAGTTCCTCTACCTTGATGGCTATTTTGTGTGTAGTTTTAACTATTCAAATTCAAATTTCTTTTTGGCGATCCAGTTTTCATTTTAATTGGATCTCAATGCTAAGGATCACATTTATCTTATATTAAATTGAAATTTTGTCCTAACTAGTTATTTTGGTATAAAATGTTGTTATTATTTTATTGGTGATTGTGAGCTGAAATTTGTGGGTTTTAGTAAATTATGTGCTAAACACTGCTTCTCATATTATCTTTCACGTTGTTTCTAATTTTTTGTTGAAGAAGGATGAGATAAATAATGCTACATCTGCCGCTAAGCACCCTCAGCGTCTTCCTAGCCGCAATGCATATGATGACATTGCTGAGAAATCAGAAACCCATTCTTCTTATCTGCATCAAGAATTGGATGCCTTGCAGTCTAGTGGAAATAAGCAGGGCATATCTGTTGGTTCAGCATCGCAAACTTATGCTGCTGCTTTAGGAGCCTCCTTGTCAAGGAGCACCACCCCCGATGCTCAACTTCTACCTAGAGCTGCTAGTCCTTGCCTTCCACCCATTGGTGATGGGAGGTCCAGCTCCTCAGATAAAAGAAATTTGAATGGTCAGAAGTCATTTAATTTTGTCTCCTCAAGTCCAAATGAGCATGTGGATCTGGTATCTGCTTTGGCTAGCATGAATATGTCCACAAATGATACAATAGATGATGAAAAACATCCCGAGTCACCAAGGCACAATGAATCAGATTATACTCATAATGTTAAAAGGCACTCTTTCCTAAACAACACTGATTCTTTACCTTTTCAGAACCATTCTGCTGCTCAAACTTTAAAAATGAGTAAAAGTAGCAGTTTTGGATTGGATTTGAGTAACTCTTCAGTATATGCAAATGAATATTTGGAACCTCGTAAGGCTGGTGGAATATCTGTTAACTCACACTTAAAAGCACCTTCAACACCTACTCTTACTAGCAGAGGTAGTTCACCTGCTCACTATCAGAATTTTGATGATATGAATATCTCATACCCTCATTATGGTATGACTGGATATTCTGTTAATCCTTCATCACCATCCATGATGGTGAGCCAGCTTGGGGGTGGCAATTTGCCTCATTTCTTTGAAAATGCTGCTGCAGCATCTGTGCTAGGAGTGAATGCCATGGACTCTAGAGCCTTGGGAAGAGGTGCAGCTTTAGAACCTTTGTTGGCTGCGTCTGAGTTACAGAATGCAAGCCGGCTGGGAAGTCACGCTCCAGGTAGCAATCATCAGCTGCCTTTGATGGACCCTTTATATCTTCAATATCTGAGATCAGGTGAAGTTGCTGCTGCACAGATTGCGGCCCTTAATGAATCAACGATAAATAGGGAATGCAATTTACTTGGCCTCCAAAAGGCTTATCTAGAGTCATTAATTGCCTCTCAAAAATCACACTTTGCTGCTCCCTACCTTGGTAAATCAGCTAGCTTGAACCCTAACTCTTATGGAAGTCCATCATATGGTCTGGGCATGTCATATCCAGGAAGCCCAGTGGCTGGTTCCCTTTTCCCCAACTCCCTCTATGGATCAGGTAGTCCTATGAGCCAAGGTGAACGGAATATGCGATTATCTGGGATGAGGAATGTAGCTGGAGTTTACTTGGGAGCCTGGCATTCAGACGCTGTTGGTAGCTTGGATGAGAAATTTGCGTCCACCTTGCTGGATGAATTCAAAAGCAATAAAACCAAATGTTTTGAACTTTCAGAAATTGCTGGCCATGTTGTTGAGTTCAGGTGGTTATTGCTGGTCATATGATGTTTTATTTCTAGATGACTTTCGATATTCAGCTAACTCATGTATAATATTCTTTGACAGTGCTGACCAATATGGAAGCCGTTTTATTCAGCAGAAACTTGAGACAGCCTCGATGGATGAGAAACACATGGTATTCCATGAAATCATGCCACAGGCCCTTTCACTGATGACTGATGTCTTCGGTAATTATGTTATTCAGAAGGTAACTGTTCTTTTGTATATATTTTCATAGAATTTCCTTTTGATTTGGTCTTTGTACTTCTATATTTTTATAACCAGTTACGTTCAAATGGGTAGCAAATCTTTTATATCAAGCAAAAAAACTTTGAAATTTGTTATATACGTGTCTAACTTATTCTGATTCATGTTTAGTTTTTTGAGCATGGAACAGCAGCACAAATAAGAGAATTGGCTGACCAACTCACTGGTCATGTGCTAACCTTAAGTCTTCAAATGTATGGCTGCCGAGTTATCCAAAAGGTCTGCTTATCAATTTGTCCCCCTTATGATTTTTTGCCTTAATTATATGCTCTGCTTGTTTTCATGTTTTACAATCTCCTAATGTTCTATGTATGGGTTGTAGTGTTTTAAGTGATATTTTGACTTACTATTTTTTTAATCAATATATATATATATGTATATATACACACCATTTTTTTTATCAACTTACTATTTGTGCTTTGAATGATAAGTGCTTCTGTGAGTTTTCTGGGTCATGGCCAAGTTAACAGTTCTCATCTTGTTTTTCCCTTCTAAACTGTGTAGGCCATAGAAGTTGTTAATGTAGATCAGCAGACTAAAATGGTTACGGAGCTGGATGGTCATATTATGCGTTGTGTACGTGATCAAAATGGGAACCATGTCATCCAGAAGTGTATTGAATGTGTACCAGAAGATGCAATCCAATTTATTGTTTCGACATTTTATGACCAAGTTGTGACATTGTCCACTCATCCATATGGTTGCCGTGTAATTCAGGTCGAATATGCATCTTTTGCTTTGCTTTGTTTGAAAATTATAGATTTGCTGCATCAATAGCTTCAAAGATGGACAATTTAATTCTAAACTAGTTCAGTTTCTATGTGCAGAGAGTCTTGGAATACTGCCATGATCTCAAAACACAGCAGATTATGATGGATGAGATTTTGCAGTCTGTTTGCATGTTAGCACAAGACCAGTACGGGAACTACGTTGTACAGGTTTGTTGCACTTCACCTTGGTTATTTGCTTGTTATCCCATTGGTTACAACTTTGATTCTATTTTCTACAATGGGCTCGCTTGGATGAACTTCTGAAAAATGATCTTTTTTAAGATATCTTCTCAAAATCTAAAAGTTATTTTATGTTTGGAGGTCAAGTTAGTTTATGTTTGGATGTAATATTAACATCTTTTATCCTTAAATGTTTTTCATGTTATAGAAATGATCCCTGTCAGTGAGATAAAAGTTAATAATTTCCCGAAAAAAGATCTTTTGTACTCCTTCTAACAAATTTAACCCAAACCAAAAACATAAAAGGTACTTTTTTAAAGGACAAAGATTTTTTTGTTTTAATAAAAATAATGGCACCTAAACAAGCTCAATATTTGCTAGTCTCATGTTCTTGTGCCTAAGTTTTATCCTGAACAATTTTTGGTCATTTAGTATCATAAATCAATTATGTGTATTCTCAAATCATTTAATCAATTACTAAATTATTTAAGGCAAAAACTGTGATAGTAGTAACACTACATCCGTAATGTGGATAGGAATGGATCATCTCATGTGAAAATTTCACATGACTTGGTCATGTACAAGTTTTCACCACTGATCAAGAAAATGAGGCCCTGGAAAGGAGTAATTGAGTGATCTAATCAACAGTAAATATTTATACGTAACCAGGTCATGTGAAATTTTCACATGAGAGAATCGGAGAATCCATTTCCACTGTATGGAAGGCTGATAATGAAATAGTGGAGATCTGGTGGCTCTAATGAAATTTTTTGTGATTTTTGCTGGCTTGGTATTATATAAAATGGATGGAATGCACATGTTGAATTCAGCCACTGCACTTCCTATGTTCTTATGCATCTTTGGCCTAAGTTTTGGCCATCAGAAAATTTGTATGGTTCTCTCGAATTGGTTCATAATTTTGTTTTCTGATATGAATTTTTGTTGGATTTTTTAATTGCCTTCTAGCATTAGCTCATTTTCCTTGGATTCTTTTTATTGTTGTTTAAAAATTTCAGCATGTTTTGGAGCATGGCAAGCCAGATGAACGTTCCTCTATAATCACCAAATTAACCGGGCAAATAGTGCAGATGAGCCAGCAAAAGTTTGCCTCTAATGTTATTGAAAAGTGTCTTACTTTTGGAACACCTACAGAGCGTCAAGCCCTTGTGAATGAGATGCTTGGTTCCACTGATGAAAATGAGCCCCTACAGGTTTGTGCATGATAAGTGATCCCCAGCTTCATCTTTTGTTTTGTTGCTTTATGCTCCTGTTAGTCGTGATTACTTATCTCCAGCCAAAAGTAGAGCTTGGAAAGGTATTATGAACACTTTATTCTTCTTTTCTATTATTTGTCTATTTGATCATTTTCTTAAGTATAAAGTTCCTTTTACTCTAGCTGAAGGTTGGGATGTAATTATACAAGATATGTGCAACATTACTTTGATTTGCTAAAGGCAATATGTCTGATAAGTTTTGGTTTTCACTGGCTCTTGTCTTGTTCTTGTCCAAGTATATGCTATGCTAATTTTTCCTAATGGGGCGGGATCCATATATAAGTCAAGAAGGAAGCCTTCTTTCAGTGCTACTACAGTTACAAATGCCTTTCTCCCTTTAAGTCTGAGTTGCTTCAAAGGCTCTATGCGTCTATCCCTTGGTATCCCCAAATGAAAATTTCTTGCCATTTGAGGGGTCACTAGTACTTTTTAATTGGTCGTACTGCCTATGTGTGCTAAGAGGGGTATATGCCCCCTTCCTCCCCTTTAGTGTTACTTATCTATTTATTTATTTATTTTACCTTGTTTGCAATATATATTTTTTCCTTAATTTGTTACTTCACCTTTTATCATGTAAAAACTATTCCTGTTTTCTTTTTTTTTTTTGTTTTTAGGTTATGATGAAGGATCAATTTGCAAATTACGTTGTACAAAAAGTGCTAGAAACCTGTGATGACCAGCAACTTGAGCTAATCCTTAATCGCATAAAGGTACACCTGAATGCGTTGAAGAAGTATACCTATGGGAAGCACATTGTTGCTCGTGTGGAGAAATTGGTTGCTGCTGGAGGTACTTTCAATCTCATAAAATTTACTTCTCACTTTTTGTCATAGATTTGTTTTTCTGTCTTTACATTTGTCTCGAAATAGGTTTATCTTGTAGTCACAAAATTCAAGTGTACTTATTATCGTTCTCTAGAAATTCGTGTCTGGGATCACTTGAAATTCTTTACATGCATGTGTATATATAGCGATTTAGTCAATCAATTAGCACTGTGAATATGGATGATTAATTAGGGTGCACTTGTTTTTAGATTTTGAAAACAGTTATTATGAAGTTTAAATTTTATACATAAATAAAAAACTAAAGACTGATTTTTTTCAAAAGCTACTCTTTTTAGCTTCTTGGAAAAAAAAATTGAAAACATTTTTCTGAGATTCTGATTATTTTTTAAAAACAATCTATATATACAAAAAGTGATTTTCATCCAAAATATCTCTTCCAAACACCCTCCTAGTCTCATTATGTTGTGAAATGAATGATCTTACATGTGGAAAGTAGATTCTCATGTGTACTTCCATGAATTGAGTTACTATAGTTTGATGACATGAAGTGGAACAAGCTATTGACATTTTGTTCATTGTTTAATACACGTGAATGTTCGGTGACGCCCCTGTTAGGTTGTTTTTTGTTGTTGTTGTTTCGATATTATTATTATGTGCAATGAGCTTACAAATTTTGTATTTAATTGTGTGCAGAGAGGAGGATTAGCATTCTGACTCTAAATCCTGCACAGATGGTATAGGAAAATGAAGTTATGTACAGCTAACTGAGGATAATACAGAGCCTACTCTTTCTTTTTTCTTTTACTGCTAGTGGCCCTGTCTGCATTCAAATATACAGCAGATGATTTGAAGCCAAAATAAATAGTTAGTTGTACTTGAAAGTGTACATTTGTTAGTGTGAGGGATATAATTAGAATCAATCAGGTTTAGCTTGAGGCACAGGCTCAGGCTTCAGGTGTTAAATGATGCCTGATGTCCATGCGGCAGAGATATATATAAAATATATTTATGAGCCTAGTTTCTAAAGTTGTAAAGGCTAGTGTTCTGACTGTACAAATTTTGCTAGGCTTATGACAGTCCTTGTATTCGGGATCCTCTCGTATGTTTTTGGTGCATGAGGTCTTACTCTTTTAACCTTTGTTGATCTGTTTTTTTTTTTTCATCCTCCTTCCCTTTTTCCCTCTTGTCATTTTCTAAGCTGTTCTTGATGTTATCATTTGTTAATGGTACTTGTTAAATTGGAACAAAAGAGTTAAGAAAATTTTCTAGTTTATTGATGCCCCTGGATATGTTACATCAACCTGTGGTATGCAAACTTAAGTCGAGAGTTTAGAGGTTTTGAAAATAAACGATGCTGTTATTTCTATTGATTTACAGTATCTTTTTAAGGTACAAAGGTATAATCAAAATATGGATGTAGTTTTTCTTATTTTGGGATGAAAAATGTCAGCCTAAAGCTTTTTATTAAGTGTTTTAGTTATAGGGTTTTTATTTTTATTTTTTTCAAAATGAGTGCCAAAGGGCATTTGTGAAAGAAACACAAATATTATTTTTTGAAATTAATGCATCAGGTGTTTTGGAAATTTATTTATTTGTTTTGTCATTTATTTTTTCAATGTTAAGCTTGCCATTTTTATGTTTTAAAGAGTGTTCTTAAGATACTTCTTAAAAAAAAATCTTATTTGTTAATCACTCGGGAATTGGAATTAATCAAAACATGTAATTTGAAAGAGAACTGAGTATGGAAACTAATGCCATTAAAAAGGAAGTGGTGTAAGGCACAAGGCTGGTGAAAGCTAGTGAAACTATTTATCTACTACTTGTGGAGGCTAATGAAAGCTGCTTATGAAAAAAAATTTGCTTTAGCCTTTCTGGCTAGAACCAAGAGAAGGAAAATTATGCACAAAACAAGAACTTCTCTATTATGTGGGAAACTTTGTTACAGAAAATTTTTAAAATAGCTACGGCTAAAGAAACTAAACTAAAAACTATGGTCAAAGTCTAAAAATTAGAGCTAATGATTTTCTTTCTTACTTCGTTCATCATAAAAGATTACATTTATAATAGTGTAAAGAATTCTAGATCCTTTCCAAATACATCTTATATCTCTTTTTACACACGTCACTGTCCTACGTTCACTAGAGTATTCCTAAATATTATGTTAGGAAATATCCCACGGGGATATTCTAGAATTAGGATGAAAGTTAGAATAGGAAAGAATATTTAGTAGAAATATTTTGTAGTTTAGGGTGAGATGTTATAATTTGGAAATGTTCCAGAATAACTTTTAGCATTATAAATATAGTCATTTTTTTATCAATGAAGGGAAGAAAGAAAATTGTTAGCATTAGTTTTTTAGTCCTAGTTTTTAGAGTAGCTAGTTTTTTTAATTTTGTAAAACAAACTTCTATTGAAGTCTCAAAAAGTGGAGTAGCACACAGCAGAATGTGATTTGAACAAGAAATCCAACACAACATGGACTAGTAAAAGGAGTTATTCCATCACCATCTCACGGCTTCAAAATGCTTCCGCAGCACAATATTGTGTTGATGTCTTTCGAGGCTGAGTATGCGGTGTAACGGTTAACGTATGGTGCACCACACCAGAAAAAAGGAACCAGAAAATCATGTCGGAGAGGCCAAGTTTGTTGAGGTTAATGACAGTGTGGTTGAGTCGTTGAATGGGAGGGGAAGAGAGACATAAATAGGTTTTACTTGTATTATATACAATTGGAATAGAAAATGTTATTTGTAATCATTATGTGTGGGATACCGTGTCGACTCATATTTCTTCTACTATTGGATGAGATATGAACCCTACTTGAATGGGGTCCATATCCTATCCAATGGTGGATGAGATATGAGTCAGTATAGTGTCCCACACATAATGAATATCAATAACACAACTCATTGGAATATGGACACACGCTCAAATATGGTACTACCCCATTCGCTCTTTGTTGGAAGGAGACCTGTCACGCTACTAGTACTCATCAAAATTGTTATCGCCAACTATCCAATTGGTCCAAAAAGTGTTCTTAGGCTGCTTGTTAGTAAAACTCAATAATTGCAAAACTTTTAAAATCAAATAGTAATTTCTTTTTTCACTTATTGTACTTTTGTGCTAATTGATAGAGCTTAAATATGATTTTAGTCCTCATAAATATGCATCACTTTGGTATAGGTCTCTCTAAAATTTATCTTTATTTTGGTCCCTTCTTTTTCTATTATTATGTTTTTAGTCCATTGTGCGTAAATTCAATGTTAAATGGTGATAATTATAAGGACAAAAAAAAACTTAAAGGAAAAAATAAAATTTTCAATATTTGTAATGACTAAATATATATTTAAAAATATTTATTGGAATCAAAATTTAGAATGAAAGGGACCAAAAGTAAAGAAAAGAAGGAAAAAAAAAGAGGGATCGAAATAAAAATGAAAATTCTATAGTGACTAAAATAAAAAAAAACCTATATTTACATGAAGTAAAAATATATTTAAACCATTTTATAATAACTGTAATTAATCCTTTTTCGGTTTCAATTATTGTGCGGCAATCTTACTTGGATGCAAGATAGTATGCAGGATATATAGAGTGCAGCCAAACAAATTTTGCATCCTATAAGGTTTGGCATTGGAACCTTATATATATACTATTAAATCCGCCAGTGCCAATGCCACTGCCACTGCCACCGTTACCTTCTTTCTTTAATTAGATTTTATCGGTGGTGACGACTCAGAAAAATGCTTTCCCTCACCTCAAACTTCTTCGTTTGTCATTTTGTCTGATATATGCGTTTATATGCATGTACCCCAAACTTCTTCATTTGTCTGACATATGATGCTGATGTAAAAATACGAGCATGACTCAGGACATCATATCTTCCCGTTGGTTATTAGATATCAGATAAAATAACAAGTCTATTTTATCGACTTTAATTTTTACCAACCATTATTTCATGTTGATGATTTAACATAACAGTTTATACAAGAAATGTAAATTTTGTGAGGTATTATGGTGTGTGTATGTACGTGCGTATATGATATGCCATCACTTTAGGAATGTAAGATTTTAAAATTGCAAAATCTTCAATTTATACAATAATCTTTAATCGGTATATTAGCCATATGTAAGAACTTTTATCTATACGTTTGAGATAATTAAAGCTTTTCATATACTACTTCCAATTTTTATAATGGTACATTTTTAAAAAATCATTTTTCTATAATTATCCTTCTTTAAGAAATTTAGAAAATATATTGATTATGTTTTATACCCCTATTATTAAATAAGATGTGTAAGAGAGAGTAGGACTTGAAGTGAGTTGATTTGAGCAAAGTTTAGGCTTACTTATTAGTATTGAGCTTGACCCATTTAACAACATAAGATAAAATTTAAGTTCAAACTCGACTCGCTAATAGCTCATCAAATTAAAAAAAACTTTTGAGCTGACTCATTTAAATATAAATTGAGTCTTCTTGCTTAATAGGTTAGAATTTTTACAATAAAAACAATTTATTTTAACACATGATACAAAAACATTCATTGTTCATAACCAATACATTATAAAACATATAATAATAAATGCGCACACACACACACACACATATCGATTCAGCCCATGAGCTAGCTAGTGAGTCAAATATAGTATTAATAAATGAGTTCAAATCATTAACTCAAAAACTCTAGAACTGGCTCGACTCATTTCCTCTAGGAGAGAAAGTGGAATCATATGAGAGAAAAAGTGCTAAAGAAGAAAAATGGATTAAGTGAAAAACATAATTTTGTAAAATACACTTAATTTTATTAGATTATTTTTTTAATTTATATGGACAAGTAAAAATAGACATCTATTGAAAAAATGGAGAGAGCATATTCCTGTATTAAAGGTATGCAAATGCCTTATTATAACTTCCACACATATTAAGGAGTAACAACTATCTAGACAATAAAATATGTACTTCTGAAGCACCAACAAGTTGTTAGGCAAGTGCTAAGGAGCTTTACTCTCCACGAGGAAGAAAACACAATGTCTCTCACAATTTTATATACCAAAATAAAACATGTACCTCTAACAAATTTTACCAGCACCTGCAGCTTTGTCCATTAATCTCTCTAACCTGTTGAACAACCACAATAGCCTTCCATATATAGCAACAAAATTCCCGCAGTTGTGAAATCCAAATTTACACGTGAATAACAGAAGGGATCGGTTACAAGGATCCATGAGCACGGTGAAAATTTCTAACTTAGCTTCTAATATGATGCTCTTTAAAAAAGAAAGAAGTACTACCTTGTTCTACTTACAATTTAATACTTCAGCTATTATATTAAAACTATGGTAAAATAGAAAATACTACTCACATAGATGAATGTTCAACAAAACACGACAATATAATCTTTCTTGTCCAGATAGAACATAAAAAAATTTCTCTAGCATTGCATGCATGAGAGGGAGAATATAAATACCAACAGAAAAGGTAGGCATAAGTCATCAAACCCAAATTTAATTTGTGTTTTGATCAACTGAAAGCATTACCTCTATTCTTAATCTATGTTACTCCTAACTGCTTGTTGTGGACTTGTAGTTTGGAACAGGAACTCGTCCAGACTCTATATGCCTAAGGTCCTCCAAAAGGATTTCATAGTGTCTCTTCACTTCTTCAGCTGATTTATCACCAACTACTTTGGCGATATTTTGCCACCGATCTGGGGTGTCTTTGTCATACAAAGCAAGTGCCCTTTCGAATTGTTTGTTCTGCAATGGTGTCCAAGATGAAGAAGAATTTTCCTTGTTATTGCTGATGGAGCTTGATGAAGCCATAATAAGTTACCTCAAATGAAGGTGCTTAACTACTCAAGGACTGTTTATTTAGCTAGTGGGAATAAAAGGTTCTGTTTCCACGCAATTTGGAGAGGACAATTAGAAGAGAAGACCTCAGAAGAAAAAAAAAAAACAAAGGAAAAAGGAAAGATAAGGTTCTTTTTTTCTTGAATATATGGAGGTAGGTTTAATTTCGCTCCAGGGAATAGTATATGCAAAAGAATATGATGAGGATGTTCTGTATATAAAAAAGGTGAAAGGAACAGGGATGGTCATGGTGGATCATAGCTAGATATGACCCGTCCCTTTTGGAAATATAGAGTGGGACAAGGTAGAGCGAGAGTCTTGGTGATAAACTTGGATTCGTTTTTGGAGTGTTATAGAATAACCTCAGAAGCAGATAATAATGTCTAAACTAAGAAAATAACTTCGAGAAGAAAATGAATCAAAAGCATAAATTACAAGTATGCAATGGAAAGAATTAGTTTTATAATCTTAATTAAGGGGATTAACCAGTTATCCTAATGGTAGAAACAAAAATACAACCTGTGTGGCACCTTGCAAAGTTATAAATTTGCATCCTACTATATTTAGTGCCTATTTGGTCTGCACTTTTAGAGCTCCAGAAATACTTTTAAAAAAATGGGAATGGGGCTCTATAATAATTAATGTATTTAGTAATTTTTTCATTCAACTAAAAGTATTTTTCAAACAATTGAAAGTATTTTTAAGAGAAGTATTGTTAAAGATACTTTTCATTATAAAAAAAGTACTTTTGAAATAAAATAATACTGTTATACTCTCATATTAATAACTAAAAGTAATTTTAATTTATTTTATCCACACAAAAATAATTTTCTTAAATCTACCTTGATATACTCAAACCAAATATAAATAATTTTTTAGAAGTAATTTATTTAAAAGTAATTTTTTCAAGTTAATTTCTTTCAAAAATAATTCTACTATAAGATAAATCAAATGGACCCTCAATCTTTTGATGAGAACTACTAGCATTAAATTTTTCTATTGACTCATATTAATTCCTTGCTTGGATGGAGAAGGAAGACAAAAACAAAGAATGTGAGAAGAAAAAAAAATGGAGAGAGAGAGAGAATGTATAGAGAAAAGTTTATCAGTGCTGTAGATCATATATTAAAGTATACATTAAATATGGACATTATAAAGGAAAAAAAAACATAAAATATTTGACAATAATAAGTGAGGTTAAGATTTTATGTCTTTCTCTTTTTACAATATCACTTTTGATGTCCATTTTTAAATATACAAATAAGGTTATTTCTAGATATCTTAAGGTAGATAACATGATTTTGGCTATATATATCGGAAAAATATTGATTGCCTAAGGATCATATCTTTGTACAAATACCATTCATGTCTATATCACAAAGAAGTTTGATGTTCCAATATGCTAAGATTTATTTCTGGATGTACATTGAGTTCCCAATTTGCTTTTTTTCCCTGTCCTGATGATAATAACTCAATTCCCTTTGAGAAACAAAGAGTTTGTACAGCTAAGAACTGATATATGTGTATAAAGTAAATGCACACAAAATCAATAATATACACTTGTGAAGATCTCCATAGTACACAGTGCTAAAAACGTGGTGGCCCAAGTTAGGCGCATGTTAACGTGGATAATATAAATTTAGCTGGAAAGAATTAAGGTGAGGGACCAACATGAACTGCAGAAAGGGAGACGAAAAAAGGGGCTGGGAATTGAAGGAAAAGAGCAGAAAGGAACCTAAAAAGGACGTCATATCTGATAATATATATCTATGACTTTGAAAGGGGCAAAAAGACAATCATACAAAAACAAGGGAAACCATAGTTTAATCTATTTATGGGTCAATTGATCAATTGGTAGGAGATGCATAAAAACTTTCACTCTTCGATTTATTTATTGACAATACGCACCTTCGTCCAAACACGTGTGTTGAAGTGCCAAAACATTTCAATTCATTGACGCGAACTTTAGATTTAACAATATCTTACTGAAGGAATATATTGATGTTGAAGATTATTTTATTCATCATAGTTTGAGTTTCTAATTAAGGGTCATGTTGTCTGGAGTTTACTACATATAAATAAACCGTGAGAATGGGCATGCTCTCTTTTGACCACACACAATAACAGAATTTCCTAACTTGACTATAAATTATATACTAATGGAGGAGCCTCTCCCAAAATAAAGTTGATGATGCTCTTTTCTAAATCAAACTCAAATTAAATGCTAGCTAGGCCACAATCTCAAAATATACATGTTTTCTATTTTAGATATCACATTATCTTGTATATGCAGAATGTGGTAGTGATCACTGAAGTACTTCGTTTGGCGAAGAAGCTGCCAATTGAGGAGAAACGGATCTGGTCAACTGGGGTTTTGCAGGTTAATTGCCTTATGCAGTATCCATATCTTTAATTTGGATCTGGGTTTTCTATTTTATAGCAAGTTGGAAGCTATTTTTCTTTTCTCTATAACAAACTTGAAGGTTTATTCTTATTTATTTTCCTTTAGCCATTGCATATCTTCACTTATAAAACGAAGGGAATGCCTTTTTAATCTTGTTACTTTTCAAGGAATAAATACAGCATTTGCTATCTTATTCTGTCACCCTATGACAAGAAAGCTACCAAACAGATAAGAATATGGATACGATACGGACAGAAGGAGGCAACGTGACCAAGACCAGACTGCCGTATTTAATTGTCTTGTGGAAGAATAACTTTCATATTAACTCATATATATTAATGTTTTGTTGGCTAACTGTACAAAATTCTGTCACACACTTCGTGTCTAATGGAGATTTTGTACAAATAAGAAGGCAGCCATATTTTGTTGGCTGCTGTGGTCCCGAATAGCTCCTTATGATAGATTGGGAACTTGCAAAATAAACAAAAATACTATTTTAACATTCTAAAGTGGAATGTCTAATTAGGACACCTACTTCATCATGTTAGATGTGATGGTAACCCAACTTTCTGCACTTATCCATTATATCTAATGATAATTGAGTGGGTGTCCCAATTGGACACTCACTTTTAAATATTAAAATAACAATACTCCAAAACAAACCTTCTAGAAATTCTAACATTGTGTGTACCTATAGACCAAGTACTGCAATTTGGTTTATATCTCCATCATGAATAATGGCACTTATAAATAACATTCTTTTTAAGAAAACTGAAAAATTGAAATTATGTTCATCATGATATCCTGCAATGTAATTTTCCCATTTCATTATCTTTTTCTCATAAATTATCAGTATTTAGAGTTCGTAATATTCCAACTAATATGAATCCAGCCTTTACCATAAGATAAGCAAAAAAAAAAAAAAACTTGAACTCGGGATATTGTACAAGAAAAACAAGTATGAATAGCTTGAATCAACAAAAACAGATGCGGAGGGAGGGGACCATTGTTGCCACGCTTCCTCTAAAATTCTTCACATATATTATATAATTATATGTATATTTTATATTACGGTCCTCTTAAAAAAGTTACTCATCTCTATATATAGTATATATAATAAATAATAAAAGTCTTTTGATATAGTAGCTCATATAATATAAAAGTACGAAACATATAAATATTTTTAGAATATATTTTTTAAGATTTTGCTCTTATTATTTCATTTTATCCACTTAGTGAAATTTCTCATTACTAGTGTGTTATTTATGATACTCTATTTTGATATTAAATAATACATTGATACAC
Organism: Dalbergia cultrata; assembly: GCA_031216105.1. NCBI lineage: Eukaryota > Viridiplantae > Streptophyta > Magnoliopsida > Fabales > Fabaceae > Dalbergia > Dalbergia cultrata. The sequence continues at coordinate 47,046,673 of CM062352.1, forward strand.
ATATTTTTTTATATTGAGAGTAAGAGAGGTTAAGAAGAAAATTATTGACTCTTTATAAAGAGAAAAGAGAGAATAAATGATGAAATAAATTCTAATTTATCAATAATTTGTATGAAAAATACTATATAGTGACTCATTTTATACTTTCTATATAATAATTTATTTTATATTATTTATATTACTTATCTTAACTAATTAATTTAACCTCTCTCTTCTAAAATTTCTGGTTTCACCACCGAATAAAAAGGTAGTTCTAATTGACCATTAAAATTTGATGATTTCCCAAGTTTACATTAGTTGCGTAACAAGAGGATACTAATTTTGAAACGTGGATACAGTAGATTGATCAAGATTCAATTTCTGCATACGTTGGTATTGTTAATGGCGCTTCTTATGAGAGATAATCAGTGAAGAGCAACCATAGATGACAGAATGCTTAATGAGGTGCTCAATGAATGCTTAATGAGTTGCTGGCCCAACAATGTTGGTTATTTGAAATACTAGTCAATTGCATGGTTTGCATCATAAGCAGGAAACTTTGGTCCTCCTAAAATGCATTTACTAAATACAATTTTGGGTAGGGCCAACTGTGAGTTGTAGATTAATATCAGTGTTAAAAGAAAAAGAGATTGTCCAAAACCAGTGTCAGCATGATGGTGGTTACAAAACCATACAAGTGTTCTTCTTGATAAGACAAGCAAGTTAGTGGTTATGAAAATATGAAAATGTGATAATTCCTATGGGAAAAGTTATATACAAGGACTTGTGTCATATTTATTTCCCTGTTCACTGCACTTTTCTCCTTTCGGCCAGTGGTCCTTCCCAAATCCTAGCATGTTGGAGGGTCATCATCTTAAAAGTTGGATAAAAATTGTTGTCACGCAAGTTCTTCCTATACAATTTGTGAACACAGGACCTGGTCCATGTTGCCTTTGGTTTTCAAAAGCCCCATAAGTCGAGCCACGCATTGAAGTTATAATATTAAAGAAATATTTTGTGTACGACACAAACCTATAACATTCTTACACGATGTACAAGAAGATAAATAATATTATAGTGTAATCATTTCCCTTTTTTTTTTGTTTAATTATGCCTAGGTCCCTAAGTTTCTCTCAATTTTCAATTAGGTCCCTGTAATTTAAAAGTGTTTAAGTAGGTCCCTATAATATATGAGATTATTTAATTGGGTCCCTATCGTTATAAAAGAATAGAGTATTCTTTGAAATATGAAATATTCCATTAGAATATAAAATATTCAATTTCCATCTCTCTCTTCACATAACAGCATGGACTTAATTGAAAATTGATTGAAACTATAAGAATCCGACGAATAATTAAACTTTTTAAAACCTATAAAGTTCCAAATCATTATTCTACCATTCTCTAAGTTTATAAAAAATAAATAAATAAAAGGAAATTTCATCACTGCCAGTATTCAATATTTCAAGATAAATTGTATATACTAAATCAAAATCAATATCTTATATACAATTAAAGAAATCAACTAGCCAGAATTGGTATAATTTGTCATTATTTTTTCACTTTAAGATAGATTAGTAGTCTCTATTATGATGATTTATCTGATCATAACTATTATACTTGGTGGTGTTTAACATTTAAATTAATTATTTCCAAAGGTTTATTCATATATTTATTCAATTTTTCTATATTTACTCTCTAAAAGTTTTATTTGGTTTGATCTTGATTAAAAACCTTTAAGTGTTAATCTAATTATTACAACTTTGAAACAAAATGATGTCATTAAATAAAATTGATACTATTTGATTAAATATCATTGTTATTACCAAAATCACGTTTTGATATATTTCTCTCTCATAAATCATGCTTTGATTTCTCATTGATTTCCTTTTAAATTGAATACGTGTTAATTGCATACATTAAAAAGATATATGGACGTTGAAGTATAGTATCCCATCGTTACAGTGTGTGGACTTTGATGCGCATAAAAGTCTTTCTTTTACATATATAAATAGCTTGCCTTATATGATAACAATATACATAAACAAAAAGTCTTAAGTTATTTCTAGATAGTTATGCACACTATCATTCTATTACTTGGGTTATACATCAAAATATATTTTTCTTTGTGGTTCTTGTGTTCCTGGTTAATATTAGAAGAGCTTGTTGTATCACGGGGAATTTCTGTACAATGATAGAATAATCCTTAAAGACATTGCATAACACGTCCAGGCTTAACAAACTCCTTTTCTATTTTTTTGTTTTCTTATTTTGCAGGAGCATAGATCAGATATTTTAACAATACTTTGATAAATTTTGGAAAACCAATATATCTTGGACGAATATTTTATAGAGCAATGTTAGTATTTGATGTGAAAAGATTGCACCCAATTTCACAGTGCCAAATATAGTGTTATACCAATGAAACTACTTGCAGGAAGAAGAAATACTTAGGTGCATTGAGAATAAGTGAAAATATTTGTTCCAATTCATTCATTAATTGATGCATAAGTTTATAGATTATTATTATCTCATATTTTTTCTATATTTTTAATGCAAATTTGATATGTCAATTAATAAATAGAGTAGAGCAAATATTTTATCTTGTTCTAAGAGTACATAAGAATTTTTTTGTAAGAAGATATTTTTTGTATGATTAGATTCACACAAGAATTATTAATTAATTATTTTGCTCCCTTGATATCCTTATGAGAGAGAGTGTTAGTGAATAAATTAATTATGAGAGACAGTGTTGGGGTAGATGAGAATGATAATATTGTAAAATATATTTAAATTTGCTCTAATTTTAAGTTTATTCAATCATTTCCTCAATTTTGGTGTAAAATATATTTAATTATTCTTTATGTCCCTATAGTTTTACTCAATTTTAAATTAAGTCCATATAGTGTATGAGAATTTTCAATCAGGTTCTTGCAATTATGTGAAGAGAGAGATTCCAATAGAATATTCCATATTTCATAGAATATTTCTTTTTTTTTGTAACGGCATGGACTTGATTGAAAATTTTCATACACCATAGGAACCTACTTAGAAACTTCTAAACTAATAGGACCTAATTGAAAATTGAGTGGAATTATAGGGAACCTGCAGTATAATTAAACTTTTTTTTTTAGCTCCATAATTTTATTTCTCTTCGTATGTATAATGTAAATATGTTGTAGGTTTATATTGTATAAAAAAATATTTCTCATAATGTTATTGGTCTCGAGACGACCCTCCAGTGTTTTGCAAACGCTTCAATAATATTTTTAGACTTCAATAAAAATTCGTCATGTATATGGAAAAGGTGTCTTTAGTTTTAGTTTCAGAAAATGGATTTTAATTTTCATATGTTTTAGCTAGTTCCCTATTTTTTAAGAACTTAATTTAGGAAACAGTAAAAATTATAAAATTTAATTGTTCAGTTTTTATTTTTAATTTTCAATATTTGCTTAATAAAATCTTGAAAAAAAAAACTGAAAATGAATTATGTCTTTTAAAACTAAACGCAACGTAAGATCCCAAGTGGAAACAAAGTCAGGTTTTGGATATAATGAGTTTGTGGATAAGCAGAAAAAGGAATAGGCCAAGCTAGAGTACCAAGTACCAACCAATTGAAGTGACTCAGCTCGTTTTAGAATTCATAGTAGTATGTAGTATATACCTGTCCATATGCAAGTTGGACATCGATGATTCAATGAAAGAGAGAGAACGAGACAAGTAGCAGGCTTGAAACAATGCACTAAAATTTTATCTTTTGGGGTTTGATAATGCATCTATCTATGGCTTGAATGTAGCCTCGAAATAAATCCACAGATGTATGAGATAATGCAACGTCCTACTTAGATAACTTCAGGCACTTAAACAGCTCCTTTCCTTATAAGTCTACTTTATAAACTAAAATTATCATTGATGAATCATTAAAAGTACAAATAAGTATCAGATAAGAAAGTGTATACTGTACTGGGTACATGAGTCTTATATTCCTCTAGTTATACAGTTTGCCGCTTGAAGTTCAGATTCTAAATTTAGCTTCAAGTGTTCAAGTTCTTTCATTTACGGGGCCCTAACAGTGCATAAAACCAATTAAGCTATTATTGAGAAATGTTACATTTACAATAAAATCCTAAAACTACTTTACACCTTACTGTGAAATGGCAAAGGATAAGAGTTGTCCATTCATTGCGTTCCACCCTTATTTTGTCTCCGTGGATCTCTATACACTGCTAGTAGTGTAAAGTTGTTATAAGATTTTATTGTACATGAAACATTTCTCATTCTTCAACGACCAATTCTACAGTGCTGCAGTGCACTTACACATCAGTGCACATGGTGAAGAAAAGAAAAGTGTTTGGTTCACAACAAAAAAAAATAATAATGAAACACTTCACAACTAAACATTTTTCTCTAATGAAATAGACACGTAAAGATGTTATAAACTTTGAGTTTAATTTTGATGTCCAGATAGAATAAATTTTTTTTATGCAATCATTTAATCACATTTTGTCATATAAGCAAAATTTAGTTGACTTTCACCCATCTACTTCAAAAGCTATATTCATTGATTATACCGAGTGCAAAAGCTATAGATATATTTAAATTAAATTTAAATCCATACTTTTTTCTTTTTCTAAAGTAATACAAAAGATTGTTCAGCTATACTTTAAGAAACTACTGCCCCAAATGCACCGGTATGTAACTGCATGAAAGGATTTACTTCCTTCATCAATGGGCTTGGGTGTGTGCAAGGCAAATAAGATTGATTGAATGAAAAGCACACACAACCAGCAAGCAGAGTAAGACCCCCCCCCCCCCCCAAAAAAAAAAAAAAAACCCATGTGTTCTATGGTTTGCTCTAATTTGAGTGACACATGACGTCAGAAACAAAAATGGCCGAGGATGGCAAAAGAACTACGGAGTTGAACTGCTTTAAATAATGGTATCATAGTCATACTAACATGAGTGACACATCTTTGCAAGTTTTTGTCTTCTTTTCTGTTTCAAAAAACAATAAAGTCAAAATACGACTAAGGATTTAACTGGGTAAAGCAATGTGGCTCCTTGTGATTGGTTTCACTGTTTCCTTTTATTTAGTGATTGGTACTATCCCACCATAGTTAACAAATTAACAAATAATATTGTGAAGAAAATTAACGACGAACTAATCATAATTTCGAAATTAAAGTCTACACATCAATTTTATTGTACATCCTTCGCTTCCTGCAAAATGGTCCCAGACATGGATTTCCCTGGATCGCATGCGTGAATGTTATGGGCCTAGTACAACACTTGTCTACCTAGATATGCCAAAACAGGCTAAAGCTAGTTTCAGACCAAAAACCAAATAGATGTGACAATGAATCAAGACCCCCAAAAAAAGGACAAGAAAAGTATATTTAAAAATATTCGAAAAATAATAAACTGAAAAAGAGAAGTAAGAGCGTTGAATCAATCAGAAAAATCATACAAATAAGACCAAGTTAATCATAGCTATATAAAAACTGCACATATATAGTTGGTTGAAATTTAGGTATTCATCACTAGTAACAATGATTAATCTCTTTGCAGTAAGAGTTCTTTCGAAGAAGAAAATAATTGGCCACTAAATATTTTCTATTTTATGAGTGGGGATTGAACTCTCTACCATGTGATTAAGAAATGTTACCACATTACACCTTGCAATTACAAAAACTGCATATAATTACATTTGGCTTAGGTCCTGTACTGTTTTTGCTAGCTACTAGTTCAGTCATTTGTAACTATTTATTTCTCTTCTATCTTTTATCCTTTATCCTTTATCGTTTTTTGGGGAATGTAGTGGGGTCGCATATCAATTACTTTTGCTTTTAACACTGGGAAACCACATGTGGTGAAAAGCCTTTTCTTTTTGGTACACATATATTGTGAAATTACAACCGGGTTATTTTGTACCCAAGATAACATATATGTGGTGAAAACTTAATTAGTGGGCCAATGGTCCCCTAGGCCCCAGCTCTCCACAATAAATCAAATTCAGACCGAATAAATCATTTAAACAAACATTATTCTCCTAAAAGTAAGTATATAACTTGAATATTCATTCTGACAGATGGATAAAAATAGTAGAAATGATCATCACATTTAATAAAAATAGAATGAGTGTTCCACTAATATATTCATTTTTTAATGTTAAAATAATATTTTTAAATCATCTAACAAGCAATACAATTGGAGAACAAAGGCAACCACAATTGCAAATGATACATTACTTTGGATTTCCAATCTTGCAAATTGGCAGAACTACAAGAAAACGGGAATCACAACAATCAGATTGAAGTAACAACAAAATCACTAAAATTACATCTCTTCAACACTCCCCACTAGTGCCTATTTTACCAGCCAACTGCCAACAGGGCCAAATACCATGCATGCCCATCATTTTGAGGGGCAAAAAGTAATGACATACCTAGGTGCTTTGCAAGTCTTAAGCCCTGCTGAATCATCGTAAGCGTAACTATAAGCCTGAGGGCAAACAGTCTTAAAAAGGCGAGCAAAAGCACTAGGCTTACAACTCTTTGGGCTAGAAAACTCCCCAGTACAGCAATATCTATCAGATTTTGCAGCCAAACAAGCACTCTTGCACCCAACAACCTTCCCTTGCCTTTGCACAACCAAAGCAGAAGGGCAACAAACATTCAAGTCAGCCTCACATGCTGCAACACCACAACCAACACCACCCCCAACAGGCTTCATTGACACTGGGAGATTGAACCCATCAACCAAACTAACATCATAAAAGTGCAACCCTGATTTTGAGGTCCCAAGTGTCATTTCCACAAGGGTAGCTGGAGGGACACCACCAATGCCCTTGCACTTCAAGAGGCCTGCACAGTCACCTGTTTCACAAGAGCCTATTCCTGTCTGTGGGTCAAAACAACAACCTTTTCTACCCCATATTCTCCCTGACCACCCTTCAGGGACTTCTAGAACCTCCTCTTCCCCACTGCAAATGTGAAAGCCACCATCTCTTGGAGTTGGGTGCCCTGCACTGCCAAGGATCCCTGGCCACACACTTTCCTTGCAGTTGTTCACCAATATGAGTTGTGTCCCATCTGCAAAAAAAAAAACGACAATGCAATTAGTGGAAAAATTTAAGGAGAGGATCCTCTCTCATGTGAAAATTGGACATATGCATCCCCGACATTCATAACAACACATTAAGGATGAGGTTTAATTTCTAGGTATTGGCCATGTAAAATAATTTTATACCATAAAAAAAATTACCCATTGTGGCCTAATAATTTCCATTATTTCTATTGGATGACAATGTAAATTTATTTTATATCACAGTATGAAAATTAGTTAATCTCTAGTGAGAATGTGCACATGCAATCTTCACATGGGGGGAAGCTTCTCGTGAGTTCAAGTGTTATAGTGAAGAAACTTTGATGAGAGAGTGAATTGGAAAGAGTACCTGTGAGGGTGATGGAGAGGAGCATGCAGAGGAAAATGTAGAGGTGCAAGGAAGAAGTAGGCATCGTAGTTTGGAACGCTGAACCGCTTTGTTTGTGGGAAGAGGGGGGGTCTTTGCCCTTTGAGGAGAGGTTAATTCCACTACTTCAAAGCCATTTTTAACTTTGCAGAATTTTAAAAACGGTTTGCTAAAGAGTGACTAATAGCTCTTTGAACGGTTATCTCGTACATATACTACCTCTTTTCCTTTTATGCTTCTTTCATTCATTCCTTTATTCTGAGTTTCTAACTTTACTTCAGTTCCACATAAAAAAAAAAAAAAGTTTCTGACTCTAATTTAACTTCATCCTCACCCTCTTAATTCTTCTTACATTTATGTATCTAGCTAGTAATGTCTGGATTGATGCTCACTCTCTTCGTAAAAAAAATTCTTTGCTACTGGTTAAAGTTGTGTATTTAGTATTACCCCGTTTGTTTCACTCAATCTCTCCAAAAGCAAAAATTAACAAGATACATATATTAAAAAAATAATAAATAAATCTTGATAGTAGTTAAAAATTATGTAAGTGGACAACATTACCCTATCAATAATTAATTCAATTAATGATGTTAAGGATAGTATTGGTTAAAAAAAAAATTAATGATTTACTGGTATTGCAAATGGATAGATGTTTTTGTATACTAGGTGTGGCTTGCTTTCTCAAAAGCTTAGTTTGAAAATTTATAAAAGGTTGCGTGCTGGTGCGGGAACATTTATTGCAATGCAAGATTAGTCAACAAAAGTTTAAAAGCATTAAATGCATGTGGAAGAATGAAAGCAACAAAATTGACTGTAGTTGTAATACGATCATTAGATGCTGAAAGAAAAGTATTAAATGCATTCACATAAAAGCTGCGCAGTGGGATTATATATAAGGAGCGCATTTAGTTCATTTAGAACAATGGAGAAAAACACAGAAACCAAAAATCATCTCTTCAATTTTTGTGTGATAGAGTATAATTATTTGTTTTATATAAATTCTTCTCTTTTATAAGTTGAGAGTATATACTAGTAAGAAAAATACTGTCAGGTATTTTGGGCGTATTTAGGTTTTCGGTTGAGTGGAGTGTATCCACCTTTTGTGTCTTCATTATATTTCTATAGTAAAATATTTGATTGTCGCTTTTATCCGTGGATGTAGATTTTAAGCCGAACCATGTAAATTCCCGGTGTCATTTAGTTTTACATTTTCACATATTTAATAGAAGAAACAGACTTTTATGTGTTTGGACTTAAAAAATTAGAATTGAGATATACACGAGCTACATTTAACTATTATTTTTTTTTTGTGTTGACTAGACAACATAGAGGAAGAAAAATTGTTTGATTGAGAATGCTTTCCACATTTGTCATTGGTATAGAAAATACGGCAAGCAGAAAAACCAATTTTCATTAGGCAATGAGATTGGCAAGAAGCTAAGGGTATTTTGGTTTTCAGTTTTTAGTTTCCATTTTTAATTTTTTCAGATTTTATAAAGGAAATATTAAAAATTATAAATAAAATTCAGTTTTCAAATTTCATTTTTTATTCTAAGTATCTCTTTCACAAAATTTTGAAAACTAGAAAACTAAAAACAAAAAACCATGTTTTTAACTCATGTTTTATGAAAAGTGCAGCAATAACTCTCACCACATCTCATGTTTCACTAGAAAAAATGCTTAACTCTCAAAAAGAGTAGTTTGCTAAAGAGAACATAAAGTGTTCATTAATACAATGAATGAGATTTGGTTTTTTCTTTTTTTTCCTATCCACATCTCACCTAGTTAATAATGTATTTAATCTTCATGTTTAGTGAGTTATCTTAATAGCAAGATGTCTAGATCGAAGACTTTGTTTTTGAGTTTTATGGTTGCAGTTACCTATTGGATCAGATAGTTTTGGTATGACAATGATAGATCGACAACCTTTACTAGTGGATATTGGTTGGGCTTTTTTGAGATAATAGGCTTCTTTCTACAACTTTGGAAGCTCTATTGATTTGATGTGTTAGACAGAGTGGCCGGTTACTAGAATATGGACTTGGCAACCACCATATCTGATAATCTTAGATGCCACTGTGTTAAGCTACTTAGCTTTGAAAATCACTACTATATATATGTTTGTTTCTACACAGCCGAGAGCATGATGTTTGATGTTGCTTCAGATAGATCAAACGTGTTCACCTTTGCATTTATGAGATTATGTAGTGGGAAGCGGTAGTGTCCATGTTTCTGAGCATCTTATAAGAGTTGTGTAGTCGTCATTGGTTAATTTTCTAGGTTTAAGCTTTTGGTGTTAATAGAATTTGATTTATTGTATCCATATTTCTATCTAATATTTTGTACCTAAACTTAAGTCTTTTCTTACTAATCAATTAAACTTTTCTAATAAAAAAAAACAATGGATGAACAAAACGAGACTCGTCAAAAGGGTCTTAAACTAACATCTAAACACAACAACAATCAAAACCATCCACAAAAACAGTCCAAAGCACAAATTCAAAACTAACTGTTGTAGATATGAAATTTGGGAATTAAGAACATTAAAAAAATGGAAAGCTCAATCCTTGTTGGAGAAATATACCGAATTTGACAGTGATAAACTCAAGTCTGAACAAAGAGGAAATCAAGGAACTCAAAACCAATGTGGAGCATAAAACCATATTCACTTCTCCTTGGGTTGCATGCTGTCTATAAAACATTCCTAGAAAGTTCTGGTAGCTTACACCTTCAAGATGCTACAATGTCTTTTTCCCTATGTTGTTTTGTTCCATAGGGTTTGTCCCTTTTAATTTATTTAATACAAAATAATTCCTGAAAAAAACTGATAGGATAAACAACTTTTGCTCAAGGTACAATGTATACTTTAAAGCAAACCATGAGGTCTAGCACAGTTGGTAGCTAGCTAGGCTTTTTAAGTACTTAGTTAGGGGTTCGATTTCTAGTGGTGTGTATGAAGAAGGTTTCATGGCCAGAGGCAAGGCCCACATATGTGAGCTCTACGCCTCAAAGGGATTAGTCATTGCTTCGGGCGGTGGATACCCTTGGCTCATCCAAAAAAAATATGTACACTTTAAAGTCATGTTTTGTGGATCATATAGGATAAGACGTGATAGTATTAAACATGATAGTATAAGGATTGATAGTATAATATGAGGAATACATTCTATAAATTTTTTTATACTATTCATTATTTGCTACGCCACATAACTGATGGTCGATGAGTGAGCGAGCGACGAATTTGGGGGGGGGGAGCAAGGGCAACTGGCAAATGGTAGACGGCGATCAGGGGATGAGGTGCAACAAATCAAGGGGTGACGAGCGGTGATCGGCAGTGACCAACGAGTGGAGGATGGCAGGTGGGGGGCGGCCAGGGTGGGCGGGCAATGACCGGTAATGGGTAGATGGCAATCGACAGTGGCTGAGCAGTGAGCTGGTGACGGGTGGGTAGCAGGCTACAATACACAATGGGGGTGGGACATTGACGTAAAAGAATAAGTTAATATTAATTTGAAATTGACTAGTAAAAATAACATTATCAAGCGTTATCAAAGCTCTTGGGACCTAATAACTTAATCCTATAGTCATAGGACAAAAATAGTTTGATAATATAACATTGTACTATTATATATGATACCAAACACATGATAAAAATTGACTTAATACTATTATAGTATGTATCAAACAAGGCCAAATTTATATACAAAACCTTCAAATTTACATATCTGTTTTAAAATGATTAGATAAATTTTAAAGCAAATGATCAATTCTCAAAATTTCCAAAATTTATTAAAAAAATTTATGCAATGTCAATATAAATGAGTATTTTTTTTATATTAATTTTATATAATCACACATTGGAATTTATGCGTTTTCTCACATATATAGCTAATTAGTCCTCCCGTGTCAACGTAAGACTACTTTATTATTCACATTTGTGAGTTTCTAACATGTCTAACACTGGTGATCCAGTTTTTCTCATTGGCCATAAAACATAGGTAGAGTCAATTGCTATCATGTGTGAAGGTGAAACATTTGATATTTTGAATACTTGTTAGGGTTTATTTTACTATTGCCTTAAATACACAGATTAAGAAAATTAAAATTGAAAGTTTTGATTCAATCAGTATATTAAATGCATTAAAATCACCACAAGTTTATCTTTTCTACTCTATCCATCCTTTAATAATTGTCTAATTATAAATGTTCACTGGAATTAAGGAAATGATTAGTAAATCATCAATATTCGTAAAAATTAAGAACAATTTACTAAATTGCTCTTGTTTCTTTTCAATACTCCAACTTTCTCTCTACTTCTTCATTAGTGAGTTAATAGTATTTAATATGGGTATTATTGGTAAAAAAAATTAATACTACCTAAACTTTTGAAATGAACAATTATTTCTAGACAAAATAAATTTTTAAAATAGATAATTATTTAAGGACAGAGGGAGTATAAAATATCAAGGTTCGTTAACAAATACCCTTAGAACACTGGTTAGGGAAACCGTATTTGTTATATATAGAATTTGGCTAATGATTGCCTTAAGGCCGCTTTTTAAGAACTCCAAAATGGAAGAAATAAAATTACTTCAAAATCTTTCCACTTTTAACTGCTTAAAAAGTGCCCTTAGAATTGTCATTAGCAAAACCTTTTGTTATATTTGTAAAGATTTTGAAGAATTTCACTATTTGTTCCCTCGTCTTCAAACTTTATCCGAGATGCCTGCAAAAATTCTTTGGCGGTCAGTGGATATGGTTAACTAGGAAATTGAGAAATAAGAATGTTACATTTATGGTCAATATTTTTATTTTTATCATACTTCTATTTTCCATGTAACACATAATAATAGAATATAAATTTATTCATGTGCATTTACTAATCAGTATAAGTTTTTGGAAAAGATGTTAGTTATTTTTTTAGAGAGGTGATTTTATGATACGATACCAGAGCTTTAATGACCAAGTGATTTAGGGATTCGAATCCACATTATGATAAACTATTCATGCTTCAAGCTTAAAAAAAGACATTCATGGGAGAGAGTGTATTAGAGCATAAAATTATTTATGTACCTCTACTCATAATTAGTTTAAGCTTTTGGAGAGATGATTTGATGAAAGATAATATGTATTAGGTAAGGAAATCTTAGGTTATGCTAACCTATTGGCTTTTATTTCTCTTTCTCAGCTTTTTTTTTTTCTTTATGAGTCTTGTAAGTTTACTTTAGAGTGCATTTGGTTTATGAAAATACTTTCTATTTTTATTTTCTAAAAATAAAAATCATTTTTAGATTTTTAAATTTTAGGAAATATGTTTGGTTTGTAAAAGAGAGAAAACAAGAGAACATGCTTGGTTTTATCGTTTTCAAAATGAAACTTTTGAAATTAAAAACTTTTTAAATTTCTTTTCTTTTTTTTTTTGGTTGGTTTAAGTTAAAGTAAGTTAATTCAATCAATCTACTCACTAAAAAAGCTATTAGGACAATAACTCGGACCAAAAATGTCACAACCCGATCTGGGCACGTGACCGGTACGTGGGGAGTTCCATCCCCACGTAAGCCTCGAGACCTGTGTAATGCTCTATATGCATATTTAATCAGGAAAATTCATGTAAAACAAGATTACATTCAACATATAAATTCTCTATTTTCTAAAATCAAGATCTTGATAACTAAAATATCATCATCCACATCAAAAGTCTGAAATCGTACTTTATCTATACACAAAATACAAATATACATATCAAACTACTTTTGTTCAGTTTGTCCAGAAACAACCAGTTTCATTAAATACAAACCATAATATGATCAAATATGCAAAATGCAAAATGAGCTCTATATGAATCAGGGCTCCTACCTACAATAACACTGGAACACTCTATAGAATCACAAATGCTTCACTCAAGTGAAGCTCACCAACTGATCCTCCATTGCTGCTGGGAAGTAAAAGGTTGGGAAGAATCCACAACAGCTGCTGTATCTGTAAATAGGAGGAAATGAGAGGGGTGAGTTTTTATACAAAAACTCAGTGAGTGAACCCCCACCTGAAACCCTCTTTCATGGGACACCAACGAAACAATGCACAAAATCATAATAACCATAATATCATTCAAAGATTTATATAATCAAATGTACATATATACTTATATATAGATGATAATCATCAGTTTCATCTCAAAATGATTCCTCTCCATTCACATTCATATCTAAAACCATATTAACTTATCATGTAATAACTACTAAAGTAACAATAATCTCTAATTCCATTATGTTTTGTGAATGCTCAATTTCTCGTGAATGATGTCCCTCGTGGACTAAGTTTCATTGTTTCTCGTGAGTTCCTAAGTTTCATGGTTTCTCGTGAGTTGTGTCCCTCGTGGACTAAGTTTCATGGTTTCGCGTAGTTTCGTGGTTTCACGTAGTTTCATAGTTTCTCTGAATAAATTGAAAAGTCTCTAAACCTTCTAAGAGCCTTGAATCTCTCTAACTCTGATAGGTTGACCTTAACATAGTTGTGGTAATGAAATCCTGTCTAAGCCATCATTAGCAATGGACATTATGGTTTCAATCCACAGGATATGTAGCTGCCAACTATCCTGAGTCAAGTGAGGATTCGTGCTCTAGAATGTTTAGGTTCAAAACATGTCTTGCAGGGTGGGATAGCTTCCAAGCACCTCTGCAGATTATTATTCTTTATGGGCCTTGAGCCCTCAAGGTTTTGCTTTTCCCCTGAACCAACTCTGACGCGGGAAATGCATCTCTATGCTTTATGAGCTATGGATCTATCTGATTCTAACAGTTTGACCTTAGCGTAACTGTGGTCTTGGAATCATGTCCAAGAGATCACCCTTTGTAGACATTTATAGTTCCAACAGCTCACAGAATATGTAGCTATCAATTGTTTCGAATCTCATGAAGATTCAAGCTCTAAAATCGTATTTGTTTAATTCTCTAAAACATTTCTCAAATTACTAAGCTTTTCCTAGTCTAGGAAGCTCAACATCATACTTTGAAATCACAACCATAATACTAATCTCTCTTCTAAACTTTGTATCTAGTTGTAAAACTATTTCATATACATAAACCAGTTTCAAAATCAATTGAAAACTATGATAAAAGTATCTAGCAACTACATATATCATCAAATCAACATATAATCAATTCAACAAATATGGTCCCATAAGTTTTATCAAAAACATGTTTCATGCTCTAAAATCAAGAGTTCTAAAACACATAATCCAACAGTAACTTTAAACTTATTTGTAGAAATCTTTAAAGTCAAACAATACGTGATATCTTTATGAAAATAACTCTAATGCAGAACATAGAGATTACAAGTGCAAACCCATTCACCTGGAGGGGTAAGATGCACAAACACAACACCAACAGGACTCTTGGAAGCAGAAATGATAGCAGTATCTGACATCGAGGCAATAGAACTCTAAACCAACCTCTAAAACCTCTAGTCACCCAATAATCCATCTCTAATAAGATAGAAAGCTCTTTTCCTCTGAGAATCATAGAAAACCCCCTCTAAACAAGGAAAACTTAAAGGAAATGAAGCAAAACTAGTAAGATAAGATACCTTATATCCCTAGAAGGAAGAAAAATAGAGTTTAGATGATGAAAAGGTGAAAAAATGAGGTGTAGAGGGGAATGATCGCGTTTTTCTACAGAGGAAGAGGGTGGAGAAGAGTGTTTTGGCTGTGGGAAGATTCTGGACCCGAAACAGGGTTTTTATAACTCAGTTGACCATTGCAACACTCACTAGAGAGTGTCTCTCACACCGACTTACTTTTCTGTTGACCGTTGCGATGCTAAGAGCGCTGCAGTGCTCACCAAAAGGCCTATAAATCCACTTCTTACAACGACTTATTACTCTGCTGACCGCTGCAGTGCTAAGAGCGCTGCAATGCTAAGAGCGCTGCAGTGCTCACCAGAATGGTTTCTCCCTCTACAGGATGGTCTCTCTCACTCTCCAAGATAGTCTCTCACTCTCTAGAACTCACTTATTACATTTCTTCATTAAAGTTAATAGGAAATAAATTTAACTTTTAAACATAAATGTAAATAAAGGAATACCCCTTATTTGGATTCAAATAAAATGTCTAAAAAATCAAAATCCAAACCAATCAAAATCTAAATTTTGGGTTTTAGGTTAAATCCGAAAATTTTCACGGTTTTATAAACGTGTGGATAAAAAATGGAGTATTTAAAGGTTCCATAAAATTCATTAAAAATCACTCTTTGACTTATTATTCTCTAAGGAACAATTACCGGGATTTTTGGTTCCAAGAATATTGCTTTATTATATGGCTCTCCAATTAGGAGTAAGGTCCAGACTTGGCTAAATTCAGGACTCTAACTGACAGATAAGGGTGATTGATACCCTTCCTGATTTGAAAATTTTTTCCTAACTTTTCTATTTAAAATTTGGGGTATTACAAAAAAGGCCCAAAAAACCAAAACAACCTGGGAAGAAAAGAGAGACAATAACATCAAACAGGTTCAAGCACAAATGAAAAAGAGATAGGGGAATGGCTGGGCGGTGCAAATGACATAGCACAGGAGCAACCATGGTTGAGTGACGAAAAGGTGTGCTAGCGGTGTTGCGAGGTGCGCGCAACAATGCAATAGCGGTGAAGAGTTTGATGCCTTGATGGCACAACTGGTCGAGATTTATGCTAGACGGGAGTGGTTGTATCACGGCAAGTTATGGGCTGGTGGTGGTGGCTTGGACCTGAATGGAGCGGTGTTTGTGAAAGGACAGTAAGGTTGGGAAAAGTTGCAGTTTGGTTAGCGGTCAGAGTGGAGGTGGTCTCTAGCTGATGTGGCTCAACTTGAGTGCAATGCTTTTTAGGTTGTTATTATGTTGGTGATGGTGTCAAAACGTCCCCGGAGGGCGCTATAACAAAATGACAACTGAAAATTCATTCATGAAACAAATAAATTTGAAAATGGAGTTCTCACAAATTTTAATTATGGAAAAATTGGAAAATCTTTTGATTTAGCAAAAACTAGTCCTTTGAAAAATATTTAAGTCCGGGAGCCTAATTATAATTTAAGAATGGTGGAAACTTAATCTTATTACACCCTATATATTCGTATAAATATTGTTACCATACATTTCATTATTTAAATTAATTTATAACTTGATAATATTTATTTATTTTCTTTAAAAGTCACAAGTATATACAAAAATAAAACAAAATTAAAGAAAAGAAAATTAAATTAAAAAGAGAACAAAATTCAAAGAAAATTTAATTTTAACATTATGGTTGTTGGTTACACCGACGTATTCGTGTAATGAGAAGTTCAAAGCATGTCGTTCTTCTAGAAATGAGTGTGTGTTAGATTAATTTTAATTAAAAAAAATCAAATACATTGTCTAGCGCTTCAATTCACAAATCAAACAAATAAAAATCAAAATCAAAAAAAAAAAAAAAGAAACTAACTTACGAACTTCGTAGCGAACCAAAACGTTCAAAATCTAAAGTTAATAGAAAGTTATTTAAAACTCTAAAAAACAACACTACATTGACACATAGACCATAAAACGAGTTTGACCAACAAATTAAAATAGAACCTAATTATAACACAAATTAAAGGACATCAGACAAGAAAACACTAAAGGACATGGAGGGGTTTGGAAGAGTGGTCGGTGTTTGGTGACGTGAACTAAAGTGATTGGTGTGAATGATGGCGATTGTGAGCTGTTGTGATGAGAATATGATAATGATACGTTCATGGGGGTGGTATGAATAATGATAATCGTGAATTGGTTATGAGAGTGAGGTAGAGGTGGTGCGATTTGTGGTGGTTAATGGTTGAGGATAGTGGTGCTAATGGTGATGAGGTGGTGATGGTGATGGTAACTCAGATGAAGATCCGTTGCAATGAGGTTGTCTATCCCCTTGTGATTGTAATTGTCTGCCTATTCATAAATTTTTATGCAACTGATTGAAGAAACAATGTGATTGAGATTTGACAATTGAAATTTAAAAAATATTCGGTAGAGATTTGGCAAAAATTTTGATTACAAAAATTTATTGAGATTCTGATTGATATTGATAAAAAAAAAAAAAGCTACTTAAACTCTTTTTTTTAAAAGAAGATTTTATGCTAATTGAAAAACAAAATCAAATTTTAGAAAGAAATTTTTTTTTGATTATTTTTTTAACTTTTCAATTTTTTTTTATTTTTCTTATGTATGAAAAAATACCCCGATAAAATATGGTATTTATAATGGGTAAAAAAGATAGATTGAAAGGAAAAAGCATATTTCATTAATATTATAAGAGAGCACCACTGCATTTCACTATTTTCATATTTTCAATAGCTCACGTTGAAAATGGAGAAAACTAGAAAATGATATTTTCAGTTTTGTGAATGTTTTTTGGAAGTATTTTCAGAAAATGTTTTCACTAAAATTACACCAAACATATTTTTGTGTTCATTTTCTGTTTTCATTTGAAAATGAAAATTGTGTAAACCAAACACCATGGTAGCTTTTCCTTGTAGTAAACATAGCAGTGAGACCAAGAAGGCAACTTCCGGACAATGAGGCCTATTTTTCATGTGTTAGAATTATGTTTTTCATTTAAAAAAAAATCTATTTTTCTCCAAGTATCTGCTTGAGTCTATTCCACACTGCATTGGTGCGAGACAATCTAATTATTTTGAAGAACACTTACGTTTGTGGCCCCAAATTCCATGACCCAAAACCTGAGTAGAAGGGGAAGAACCTCTAGCATGATCAGTGATGGTTTGCATTGAATTGAACTCAGACAAAAAGACAAGTAATTAATTTACAAAAGACAGTAGAATATTATAACATTTGACTCGAGAAACCGAGTGGGTCGAAAAACACTATAATCAATACCACATAATAAGGACCAAGAAAATGGCGTGACGTCCACTCGGAAAAAAACATTATATCAATGTAGTGTAGGACACGGGTGTTCGTTGCCAACCCCGACTTACCAAGCCAGCTGGATTTAAAAGTTATTGGGGTGTATTCACTCCCTGATGATCCGATATATTTTTTTGAGTTGAGATTGAGTTCTAGGTCTATTGGCCCGAACTAGCTTAAACTCAAATAATTCTTATAAAAATTATTTTTTAATAATATTTTATAAAAAATTATAAGATAATTCAATTAATATATTTTATATAAATTAAAATTATTTTTTATTTATATGGTTTGTTTTGAGATATATATTGTGAAATATCTATTAAATTTTTTTCTAATTTGTAAAACTCTATGGCTTTACTACGAATAATGTGCAAATCCTTATGTATTATTTGAATATCAAATTGATCTGATTCGATTCGATCCATGATCAAATTATTATTAAATTGAATTTGATTCTACTTGACTCAATTCATCCCTTTTACACCATTATTGCGTGATACCATTTTAGGAGCTAAATCAACATTTGCACGTGTTTTCGATGCATCTAGTCATGTCCTATGAAATATAGACACAGATACACACCAAATTAAAAAAATTATGACACGGACACAACACAAACACACACACATATATATATAATTTTTTTTTGTTTTGTTGTATGATTTTTTCTTGTCTTTTTTGGTCTAAATTTCTTTTTGTCTTATTTGTATGATTTTTTTTATCTAATTCATTATTCTTCTTTTTTAATGATCAACTGAAAAAAATTCAAAATAAAATTACCCAACAGCACAAGTCCAATTAAATAGCTAGCGTTGATTTTAAGGTCATGTTGACATTAAAAATTTGGAAAAAAAATAAAGAAACTAACTCAAGCGTGTCTGTAGAGTGTCCAACCCATATCCACGTTGAAATAGAGTAGTGTCCAATCGTATTCAATGCATATCCAAACTCAAAAAAATTATTCTTTTAATTAGATGCGTGTCCAACAACTACATACCATCAAATCGATATGCCTGTGCTTCTTAGTTCATGTCATAATTCCTACTTTTCATGCACGCTTCATTTCTTCTGCCTCAAGTTACTAGCAGTAGATGGAAATTGCTCGCGTTTAGTCTTCAAATGCAATTTTTATTGCATCGCACTACCCACCTTAGACTACTTTAGTGTTTGACTCAAATTTCTCATATTTGCTGAAATATTAGAAGAAATTGTTTTCTACTTGCCCTTTTTCACAAGCAACTTAGAAGTTTATAGCGAAATTTCTTCTTAAATTGCCGGCTTGATATTGCATGTTTGCAAAATGGAGATTTTTGAGTTTTTAAAAACTAATTTGTTGCTCGTAATATTAATTATGGATGAATTTCAGATCTTTAGTTTTATTTTTTCATTTAAATGTAATCTAATTTGACGTTAAAGATACTCTATCAACCGCTTACTAGCCGCATTAGAAAAGTAATATTCAACCAGAAAAGTTATCCGATTTTATCTTCCCGAAATACTTGGCATATTATCCATCACTTAAGAGTGTCTTTTGTTGAGATGCAATTAGAAGTAAGGAGAGAAGAGGGAAGAAAATTGGAAAGAGGGAACTCATTTTCCGTTGATTGGTTGGAATAAGAATTGGGAAAGGAATAATGAAACAATAAAAAAAATGTGGGATCCACCCATAATTTTTTCTTTCCAACCATGGACGCAAAATCAAAGGAGAGGTTGCAATTTACTTGCACTTCCAATTGTATCCTTTTCCCACTGCAACATTCTCGTATCGTCATCATGTTGACCAAATAACACACCCAGCACCATAAAAACACATATTAAAGTTAGACGCAACGCATGGTGATCAAGAAATTGTAAGCTCAAAATAACTTATAAATTAGTCAAGGCAATATGAATAATGCTCAAAGTCAACCATTAGAAATTAGATGACGCGTAATTTCATTTTTGGTAATATAGATGATGCATTCATTAAATAACGCTGATATCACACGGCATAAAATTAAGATCTAAAGGAGACGATGCCACTCTCTTTTGCATATCTCCACTTCTATTAACATTCAGTTTTTAAAAAATTTTAGTAAAATTCATTCTTCTATTTTAACTAAAAGAATGACTAATTGACATTAATTATGCATAATAATATTAAAAGTTATTATTATTAATTTATAAATTAAAATATTTAATATTGATCTAAGCACTAAATATTACAAGTGCTTACAATTAATGTAATTAATATAATAATTTACATTTATATATTAAATTATTTTTTTTAAAGCTTTCTTAAGACATTAGTGAATATATTTGAAAAGAGAAAATAAGTTATTGTTCCAATCTCTAAGTTATGCCAGGGATGGGCAGCAATAGTTTTCCATGACAGTGAAGAAACTATTCTTTTATTGAGCTCAGTATCAGTGAAGCCCGAATATCTTGAACCTAATTCTTTGTGGTTGGTCACAGAGTTTTTCTTTTTTAAGAAAATAACTACATAAGCATACAAATCACACACACAAGGAAAAATAAAATAAACAGAGGTGAGAGGCAATCAATATTAACAATCATGATTGATTGCAACAAAAACAATAGTTACAAAATTTTATTTGAGCTTTAAAGATCAATGTGAACAACTATAAGATTCTATATGCATACGGAGGCATACCATCACATAAAAGATGCAATTTTATTGAACATAGTTGTTGAAGAACTAAGAACAAATATAACAAAAGTTTAAACGATAGCATATTTGATAAATGACGAAGAAGTATGCAAATGAACAAGTGAACAACTAAGTACAGAAAAATAAGTTACTGTACCAATATAAAAAAAATAGTTCACTTATTTTTATTTTTCTAAAGTATTTGCTATTAAATTTGTTAATATTAAATACTTTTGATATTTAGTGCCTAGACCAATATTAAATATTTTTAATTAATTGAATTATTTTAAGTTTGTAAATCAATACTAATAAATTTTAATATTATTATGATCATTGTATATAATTAATGTCAATTAATCATTCTTTTAGTTAAAATAGAATAAGGACATTTTAGTAAAGTTCAAAAAAGATGCGTATTAGTAGGAGTGGAGATAGACAAAAGGGAGTGACAATAGCCACTCTCAAAAGAAATTAGCACTAAAAACATTATTAACTTTAATTTGATATAAATATCATAGTTTTAAAATAATTTGTTTTTGTTTATAATTAAAAACTTCAAAGAGTTACTTATAATTGAGCTTATTTTTTCATACTAGACCAATCCTAATCACTTCAAAAGTCATATATATGAAGGAATTTAATTAAATAACAGTATAAAAAAGTTTTATACTGTTAATATATTTAAATTAAATCCTTTATAATTATCAGTTAATTCAATTTTTATTTATAATTTATATTTAAGTTTAATTACTATGCAGCGGTAATTATCTTTATATATACTATCATGCTATAAAAATTTGATGTGATCCATTATTATAAGAACAAGTTTGATTCAAAATTTGAAAAACTACATAAAGTGAATGAGATGTCAACGTTTTACTATATTTGTTAATTGTGTAACAACACTTTACCGTCAATGTATAACAGTTAATTCCTTCATATGTATCCAAATATCATCAATCGTTTCAAAATAATTTTTTGACCATAAATATGTTTAACAAAAAACACTGGCTTTCCCGATGTGGGGTACTATGAAATTTGAATTTTATACTTACAAAAACATTTTCCACCAATCAAACTAATGGGGGTACAAAATTTATTTTACAGGTCACAACTGCAATTCTAGTTCCTGGATTTTGGGAACAGGGTAACACTATTCCTTCATGAAAGTGGACATATATTTTTATAGTGGCAATCCTATTTAAACCATTGAACCACTAAAGAGACGTATCTCTTCTCATATTTTAATACAATTACATTCTCATACTTAGAACTTCAACCAAAACTAACTCCCCTCCTCCTCTAGCCCACTCGACAAGGAAAGTGGCGTTGGAGCATCACCATCACATTCAACTGAACATGATTGGCTCCCCTTTTCCTGATACGATGTCGTTGAATCCCAACGCCCAATAAACCCCGCACCTCCACCACCACTAATTGGTGCTGCCGCCGCCTCCACCACCTCCGGCAGCGCCACCTCCCCCTCCAAGTACATCACCACCTGCCTCATATTGGGCCGGGCCCTGGGCTCATCGCTCAAACATATCAAGCCCAACTTCAGCACTACCAAAGCCTCCCCCATATCAAACTTCCCACCCAACTTCGGGTCCACCACATCCAAACCCGACCCGACCCGCCACCTGTCCCTGACCCAATCCACCAGTATAAGCTCCTCGGGCATAGCCTGTGCCTCAAAGGGTCTTCTACCACACGCGACTTCGAGCAACGCGGCACCAAACGCGTACACGTCGGAACTCGTGGTTGGCTTCCCTGTGCGTGTTAACTCTGGTGCCAAGTAACCAAGTGTTCCAACCACCCTTGTTGTGCTTGGGTTTGAACCATGGTCGTATAGCTTTGCCAAACCGAAGTCGCCGAGCCTACCCTTCATTTCTGAGTCCAACAAAATGTTACCTGTATGAAAAATGTTTCAATTAGAGAATGAGAATATCAAGATATAATTGTATTGAGATACAATGAATTATTTTGAGCACTCACAGTATGTAAAAGAATTTTGTATTTTCATCCTATGGAATCCCTCTATTTGATGACCCTTCTCAGGCTGTGGATAGAAATTAATTGTATTAACTATTACGATATTATATGATTAGATAATTTTTTATATTATCAATGTATTATAAGTAAATCCTTCTTCTAATACAAAATAATTAAGAGAAAATACTTTTGTATCATTATGTATAGGATATCATGTCCACACCCATGATAACACCCATAAATTTAGTACAAATATTGGGATGGAAATCTCTGTCAATTTTTTTTTCTCTCCTTAATTATTTATTACCACAAGAAAATATACAAATTAAAATAAATTTATAAATGATCAAATATATACTACATATTTTTTATATGTAAATAAATAATTGAGGAGAAAAAAAATACCATTTGAAACAAAAGATTTCCATTCCTAATATGGGCACTCTAAAAATGGTGTCTATAAGCTTGTTGGAGAGTGTTCATAAAGATGACTACGAATGTAGAAAAACTGTCGGCAACACTTCAATAATGTGGTCACGTGAATGAATCTTTCCACAGCTTTTTCTCGATTTAGTAAAACTTAGAAATTTTCTCCACATATCTTAAACGTTTATATACCAAGAGATCGTGTTGAGCCTAAATTGTTGATGCACAAATATAATATAAGAAATAAGAACTCTACCTGCTTTTATGTCTCTGTGGATAACTGCTTGTTCCCATTCCTCGTGCAAGTACAAGAGACCCGAGGCCACACCCTTTATGATG
This sequence comes from Dalbergia cultrata, assembly GCA_031216105.1. Lineage (NCBI taxonomy): Eukaryota > Viridiplantae > Streptophyta > Magnoliopsida > Fabales > Fabaceae > Dalbergia > Dalbergia cultrata. Next base: position 47,070,444 of record CM062352.1, read on the forward strand.
CTGAACCTTTGTTCCCAAGACAAGGTTGTTTTCGGGTTACCGAACAGGTACTTGTCCAAGCTTCCATTGGGCATGAAATCGTACACGAGGAGAAGCTCACTCTTGTTCCGACACCAACCGAGTAACTGGACTAGGTTCCTATGACGAAGCCTTCCAATGGTTGCAATCTCCGATATGAACTCTGGCCACCCTTGCTTCGAGTCCTTTGAGATTCTCTTCACCGCTATTTGGGTTTCGGTGTTTTGGAGCAACCCTTTGTAGACCCTACCAAACCCTCCAAACCCAATGAGGTTTTTGTCCTTGAACCCACACGTGGCCCGTTTCAACTCCTTGTATGAGAATCTATGGGGTCCAACCTCAAGCTCCCAAGGTTCTATAACTTCACCTAATTTCTTCATCTTTCTAAGATAAAATAATGCCAATAATAACCCAATTGCCACAATCGTGACCATAGAAGAAATAGCAACTCCGAATATCGCTGTACTTTTTTTGCTTTTCTTGTTAGGCTTGTTTGGGAGTGATGGTAACTTTTCCAAATTAAGTGATTTGGCTTCTCCGTTCATCTTGAAGCTCCAACCAAGGATGTAGTGGGAGCTAACCTGGTTGGTCCCCGTTGAAGAGGAAAACCCAACATACATGCTATCTTGAAGAATTGATGAGAGATCAACCTCGTAGGACAAGATTGGGGAAACGGGTTTCGAAGAGTTTGTGGAGAGCCTCACATCTAATTGGTTGCTAGAGGAAGTATAGTCCACCCATGCTTGAATCACCGTGCCACTCTTCAAATCGAGCTCTTGCTTACCATTCATTATTGATGCGGGAACAGATTTATTGGATCTCATGCTGTTCAAGTTGATTCCAACGTGGTTGTCATTGATGTCACCGAAACGTTGGTCCTTGAAGGTGTCGAACTCCACAGCAAACAAGTGGTTTGATGGTTTGCCATCATCTTTTCGGTTGAGGAGGCCAAGGTAGTAGGATGGAGAGCCAGCATAGAGCACATCAAAGGGAAAAACGATGAAGGCAAAGCCATGGCCACCGTGTTTTGGGTCTCCCGGGTTTGTTATTGCAAATGCAAAAGCGGTGGAAAAGGAAGAGACCTTTGTGGGGTTGGTGGTGTTTGGGTTCTTGAACTGGATTGGTTTTGAGTGATACGCGTGGCCGACAACTCTAGGGGTGTCGTTTGTTAGGCGAAGGATGCCGTCTTGCTGAATCTGTGTCCACCGGCCTCTGGTGGTTATGTTGTTGGTGGTGGTGGTGGCACCTCGGAATCCTTCAAAGAAGAGCTCTTCTTGTTGCTGCGAGTTTAGAGTGGTGGTTGTGGCAACAAGGAAAACGTAGAGAAGCATGAGTGATTTTGGCATGACAGAGTTGAGTTGAAGTTGGGGCAGAGAGGAATGTGCGGCAAAGTCGGAGATAGGGTCTACCTACCCTCTTAATTATTTGACATGAGTTTTATGGTGTGTTTGCCTTGGGTGAAAAAGTGGGTAGAACTTTACAGCAAAATTTAACCTCATTTTTCATTAAAGAAAATATTACTTACACATAATATTTTTTATTATTGGATGGAGTGGGGTTCAAATAAGATGTATATAAATGGTAATTAGAGTGTAGGTCAATTCAGTGTCCATCCAGATAGTGTGCAATTAACGTTACAATTGCTATTAGGGGTGTTCAAAAAACAGATTGGATTAAACTCAAATTCGATCCATTTTTTAAATTTGATCAATTTTGGGAATCCAAATTTAATATAATAATGATCTGATTAATGATTAAGTCATATCGAATCAATTTGACCTTCACATACCATATGAGGATTTTGACATTATATATGATAAAGTAATGAAAAATAAGAAATAAAATTTAAAAATATTTTATAATATATATTTCAACTATATCAATAAAAAATAATATTAAATTATATAAAATATATTAATTAAATTATAAAATTTTATAATAATTATTATAAAAAATTTATTTGACTTCAAGCCAGATTAACTAACCAGAAATTTTAGGGTCTTTTTTTTTCATGTTGGTTTTGATATTAAAATATACATTGATATGGATTTAAGAATGAATTTACTAGGGTGTGGTGTTGGTAAATCTCGCCACAAACTAGTTTTCATAAAAAGCAAAAATAAATATTTTTTAATCAAAATCTCACCACGCCCACTATATCATATTGCCAATGACGAGATTTCATAGGAATTTTTGTGAGTGGCGAGATTTCAGTGGGAATCTTGACAGTGACAAGATTTCAGTGGAAATTTTGTTAGTGGCAAGATTTTGAAACAAATTAAAATATTATATTCTTTCTATATAAACCCGCTTCCCTCTTTTCTCATCATCCCATTCGTTACATCTGATACATGTTTATTAATATATTACTATTACATTATTTTCACTTTTAATAATCCAATTTACTATATTATTATTTTTTGTGTTTAATTTTAATGCACTGACAGTGTAAAAGAGCTTTATACTATCATCAAATCTCATCTCTTCTTTTGTTTGACTTTTCAAGTGGTGGGGAATCTTATTTGCTGATATATCATTACATGATTAGATGAATGTATAAAACTTTCTTACACTGTCAATATATTCCAATTAAATCCTTATTTTTTAAAATTTATTTCATGTTTGCTTAATTTAATTTTTATTATTTTTTCATAAGGCTTGTATATTTTTTATTTTGTCCTATGTTATATATATATATATATAAACATATTGTTAATTGCTTTGCTATTATTATTATTTTTACTTAATTTTTATTTATTTTCTTTTAGTTTATTACTTTTTCTATTTCATGTTATGTTTTGTAGATGCCACTCCTATTAGTAGTGATGAATTTTATATTGGAATACAATTTAGCAATAGAGATGATACGAGCAACTAAAAAGTAAAGTATATTTGAAGGAGTGAATTATAAATTGTATGAGTATGCAATAACTTTCTTTCCTATTATAAATAATAAATTCTGTAATAATTAATAATAAAACAGTATTTATGTTTTTTTTTTGTAGGCATGTTGTTCATTAAATGAAAACTAAAATATGAATAATAATTAATTAATCTAAATCTTTTAATTAAAAAAAAAGGATATGCTGTAACAAAAATTGCAAATTGAAAAAATAAAATTAAATAATGTATTGTAATTTCAATAAAACTTAAATATAAAATACTTACAATATTTTAATGAATTTACTCAAACACATGCTGATTCAAAATTACTATTCTATCAGGTGTTATTTTCTAGTATTGGAAATAAATAAAACTCTTGGCTTCCCGACTTGAGGTGACGCAGGTATAGATAACTAAAATCTCATCACTTACAAAATTTTATATGAAATCTTAGCTTTAACAAGATTCTTGACATGGCGCAATGCGATGTCTTAGCTTTTCACATATATTTTGATAAGTAAATCACATCTCAAGCATAATTTATAAGTCCACATATTTATAATATTTATCCCAAACTCATATTAATGATAATGATTCATTAACTATCCATATCAAAAATAATTTCCTGAAATTTGATCCGAACATGTCCCAAAATTATGTTTTTCGTGTCAAATTTCAAGATTTAACCCTGACTTAATAAGTTTCGGTTCACGGCAGGTTGGCAGTCAATTCGGAAATGACACCACTAGCTGGTGCTCCGTGCCACAACAGTGCCCTATAGCTTACTTCTACAAACAGTCATGTATACGGACATAGGAAAAATAATTAAAAACAATTTAAATACATAAATAATTAAAATAAATTAAAATATATTTTATATTATTATTCTTATCATAACCTACTTCAATATTCTCTCTCAGTTAATCTTATCCACTAACTCTCTCTCATAAAGATATCATAGAAAAAGAAAATTAATATTATTTAGAGCTTTTAAAAGCATAAATAATAATAGAAAAATAAAATTTTATATGTGAACACTTATTAGAGAATGAAATGAGTATATCATATGTTTGTACCTAAAATTTACTTTTTTTAATATTACTTTTTACTATAAAATTATGTTTATGAAAGATGGGTTAATTGTGTACATTAAATTTCTCTTTCTAAAATTGCCTGGCTTCTTGTGGCTTTTGTGTAAACGTGAGAGAGAATGGAGACTGAAGAATATTTTGGTAAATGCGCTTTCAAGTTTCGACACCATATTGTCTACAAAAGGATGTAAAAACTATAAAATTTTAGCAGTCATAAAAAGATAAATTCCGTCTTAAAATGACCCACGAACTCCCAATTTTAAAATATTTGACCAAGTTATTTTCAAAAATGCTAACGAGGAAGATTTTTTTTCTTCTTCTTTTTTTAAGTACGAATTCGTTTACTAATGATGACCACCGCTGCTTATTCTTCTGTTCTCAATATTTTACCCAGTACAAAATGAAAAGTAACCATCCGTGATTGGCTGTGCCTGTAATTTATTCATAGCCGCATTTACGCATGAATATTAATTGAGTGCTTACCAATCACTTTGATTGGAACATTTGCAATAATTTCATGACGACCTCTCACACCTTCTATTCTCACTTAATTTTTTCACTTTTCTCTCCTTATTTTACTTCCATTTGTATTTGACTATTTGGACCTCTTGATTTCTGAATTGGAGGATTCTTAGCATAACTCAATAGGCATCCAATAGATAGTACAGGGTGTTGAAAAGGATGTCCTTGGTGACTCTCTTAACCATTGTTTCTCATGTTTTGTGTATGACATTGTGGTAGTGATGTTACTGCATCAAAAGTTATCGTAACTTTATTTTTTTCTCTTAGTCCATCTGATCACTGCCTCTAACATTGGCTGCTGAGTTCAATGCAAGACCTGTAGTTGTTGCATTGAACTCCAGTTTGTAGTTATTGTTCTCTTTTTGAGCAAAAAGCCCTGTTATTGGGAGACAAGGAACGATTTGGGAACAAAATATTTTCATCCCTACTGTTACACCAAATACAAGGAGAAATTAAAAAGTATGGCATATATCAATATTTCAGATTAAAAGTAACCACAGTAAAGAAAAGCAAAAAGGGTATAATCTCTTTTTGGGTTTGAGTGGTTTGACACACTTACTCTTTTTAAACAAAGTCTTAAAGGAAATTTTATCTCCCATAGTGTGTCGACTCTACACAAGTTAAATTAGTTGAAGCCTAATAAATTTTAAATGAGAATGGTTTAGACCGAAAATAGTAGGAGTGAAGATTAAATTGGGGATATAACGAGAAAAACATCACACAAAACACAACAATCGTTGATGTTATATTTTTCATATTGTTCTCATGCATGAAAGTGCTTACCATTCAGCATCTTTCCTTTCGAATAAATTCAAATACCGCGGCTAAAATAGGACTGTAATTCTCGTTCGTTTCAGACGTACCAAGAAGAAGAAAAAACAAAGCAATAATCATAGCATAGGCTAAAAGAGAAAGGTAACAATCCGATTTCAAAACTATAGAGGATACCGATCCAGTATGAACAAGATAGCAAAGTTATTCGATTGTTCAAATCTTTGCATTTCAACTAAGATGCTGAGAAATGCTTAGAGTGTGTACAGGCAGGTTCCATCATCACTTCTAGCAGTTGGGTCGAAGTTTGAGGCAGTTGGGTCAGTGCAACCTTCGGGAACGGGAACACTTATTTGCTGGGCTGCTTTGCCTGCACAGAAGGTGAAAACAACAAAATATTTAATTTAGACCAATTTTTTCTTTAGCGTCAACATTCAATTTAATTAAGAGATCGATTTTCATACGTTGCTACCATTAGTGTATATGATTTATATTTTTAATTAATCATACACCATTATATGTATAAGTCTTAATATAATTAAATATTATAAAATCAAATATGTTGAATAATAAATGATTAGACAAATATATTAAAAATGTATACACTCTGTAATAAATTAAATTTTATTATTAAATAAGATCGGTATTGTATTAAAATCAAAAATTAATTTTATATATTATCTGTATAAAGTGTGGTACATTGTTAATTATTCACATGCTATCGTTGATATGACTTTTGAAATAATTATAACAAGAGTCTTTTTTTTTTCTTCTTCTTCCGGTGACTAATTCCTTTTCATAATGTAAACTTATTATAAGGATAGACGTTAATCACGATTTTTAAACTTGTTTCATTCTTAATGTGAAAATCAAACCACTTAGAAGAAAGGAGAGGCTCTTATCGCAGCACTTTGGTTCCGTGGTCAGAGATTAAATATATATTTTTGTAATTATACGACTATCATTAATGAAGATAAAGGATCTAACCGTAGTAAGTGCCTCTGTTGATAGAATCTTCGTTGGCATCACCAAGAGCAGCCTCGTTCAAGTACTTGTCCGCAAGTTGGACTCTCTTGACATTTTCTTGCTCTTGGACAAGCATGTTGCCATACTCCAACAGCTTGGCCAGAGTCATCTTGGGCTGCTCAAACGTTGGTGGGCCTTCTTTTGAGTTCACAAGCTTCTTCCCAACAGTGTCAACACCAACACCAGACACCCACTTCCTCACTTCATCATCATATACTCTGGCCCTTACTGCACCAAAGAAATCTGCAACGAAACACGGCATAACATCAGTCCAATTGTCCTATTTCTACTAGCTCTTCTCTCAAACAATCAAATCCTATTCTGACCACACCAAAAAAAAAAAAAAAAATTTCAAATCCCAAAAATTCTTAAGTGCTCTCATATAAAGAAAAATGTAGTGCAATGTTACATTCATAAGTCATAATCAACACTTCAAATTTGTGAGTTATTGTTATTTGAAAAAACATTGAAGAATTGAAAGCATGTTTATTAATCAATAAATAAGTTATTCATATCACTTTATATTATCTAATAATTACCATAATTTTTTGCTAAAGATTCTATCAATCAATATTTTTCTAACTATATAACATTGCTCTTGTTATTTCCTATTTTCACTACATTTAAATTGTAATAACTGAGGTGTCATCAAAGTGTAACTTGAACATATCACCACTTTTTTAAGTGTACTAGAAGGGCTGGAATAAAAATCGAAAGTTAAAAATTTAAAATAGCCATCAACTATATAATATTATCTTTCACGCCACAAATACAAGATTGGAGGAATAGGAAAAAAGATATGGTTTGGGGACTGGAGATTTCCTTCCTACTACAAGCAACAAAAGAATTGCCAATGGACAGGCAAAGTTTTGAAAAAAAATATAAAGACCAGTAGCAAAGTTTTTGCATACAGTCATATAAATCTTTTTTGGGAAGAGAGAACTTACCAATGGATTGGCCAGGGAAGGTGTCAACAAGCTTGACAATGTCCTCATCAGGAACATTATCACTGCGGAAGATCCCTTTGCAGACGCCAATCCTATCCTCCCTCGTGGGTGCCCAGTAGAACTTCTCCATACGCCCATCACGGATGAGAGGAGCATACAGAGTTGAGAAATCGTTACCAGTGACAATGATGGGGACGCGCGGGTTGTCTTCCTTGTTGTACATGCCAGGTAGCTGCACGTTTGTTGGGCTATCAGCAATGTTCATGAGGGTGGCGTTGACCATCTGGTTGTTGACTGTGTATTGTGTGGTCCCACCAAGACGACCTGCTCCTGCATCAAGATCGTTGATGAAGAGGCAGCACATCTTTCCCTTCTTGATTATGTCTGCAGCTTCACGGTACCTTTGCCTGATCAACTTTGCTGGCTCTCCTGCGTTTCCACTCTCCAGCTCTCCAGCGCTCATCATGATAGGGCTGTGATTACAACATCATATATAGGGGCTACAAGTTATTACTCATTAGTAGCAAAGCATATGATAATTAAGGGAAGAGCCATAGGTACTCAATCCTAATGCACAAAAAAAGAGATTATTAATTTAGAATTTGTTCCTGATATATAAGTTACCGTGATCTGAGTCTATTTAAATAATATTACTTATAACTATTTTCCCGACCTTTTTGAAGTAAAAAGTCACAGTTTTAACTTTTTGTCTTGATTATTTGAATAGTATATTACTTCTCAAAAAGTTAATTTCAGTATCTTTTGATAAGGTAAAATATCTAACTTCCTATAACATATTTTTAAAAACATTCCAAACAAATACTATTGTTGCTACATATCTATATAAAGAATAATTTATTTATAAATTATTTTTCAAAAGATTTTTTTTTTCACGTAAAGACTTAAATAAGTTATTTAGCCACATGATTCCTTAATCACATAGGATGGAGTAGTAAAAATGCATGCTGGAATTTAGTTTATTTTAATTTCAGAAAAGCTTACAATCAAAAGTTTCTCAAGATAACTTCCGAGAAGAAAAGAATAATAATCGTTTTATTTTAGATAATATGTTGTCAAACATGCTCTAAGTATAGCAAGAACTCACTTGATTCCCATCTTGGCAAAGACAAGCTCACATTGGAAAGATTTTCCTTGACCTTTGCCTCCCCAGATACCAAGAATGAGAGGAACCTATTCAAACAATGAGAAATATCAAACATGTGTCTCCCTACTTCATCAAAGACTGGGGGCAGTTTCTGCAGGAATTAATCATATATCTAAGTCACATGCCTTGATGTTGGGCAGAGACATAAAGTTCTTGGTGATGTGAACAACAAGCTTGTCCATGAAAGCAGGAGCAATGTAAAAACCGTCCATGTTGTTGTCCAAGTTATACCTGAAATACCATCACCAAATTATGATGACCAGCTTTAAATCAAAAGAAACTTCACTTTTTTCCAAATCATTGATAATAATAAAAAAAATTATCTTGACAAGCAAAAGACTATATTTGCTGCAGGAAAAATATAATGGTATTTGTACAAAAGTTGTGTGAGATATCATGGTAACTCACGCTCCATCTATCACAGGATGGGGTGTGAAACCCATAAATCGGCACGGTATCCCACAAAAGTTATGTGCAATTATCATCACTCATATTGCATATATAATCTCTTAGCATCATCTCCCACTCACGTTTTAAGTCCAGCACTGAGGTATTCATAAGAGCTCATGACTGCATAGTGAGTCCCAGTATCCACTGGGGCTTGGAAAAGGGAATCAACCATACCCTTTCCTCTTGTGATGTCTTGCTGGTCATCCGAAACGTCATAAGCCAAACCCTTCCACCTGTCCTTGTCAGTCTGCGAATCCTCATCAATCTCTGCAGCAACAATCTTGAAACTTCCAAAGGAAACCTTGCTGCTGGGGACCCTTGAGATAACCTTCTTCAAGCTGCTCCCAAAGAAGGCTGAAGTGGGAACTGAAGGTCCAGCTCCTGAGCCATTCAAACTTAGCTGCAATATAAAACAGTAGCTACTCTTATCACACTATTCAAACTCTTATCATCACTGTCACTCCTTAGATTATCATACATGAGTACTCCTTTCGTCCAGTTATAGATGTCATTTAGAAAAAATAAATTGTTCAATATTATATGTCATTTGAGAGTTGTAAAGAAGTATTAATTATTTTTTTCACGTTTACCCTTCCACATATCTTCCTCACACATATTCTCTCCCCTCTGGATAGAGGGAGTAGTACCACCAGTATTCGAAGTCTGCTAGACCCAAAAAGAAAAAGCACAATTGGTATCTATATTGATTACTAAATTAAATCCAGCTAAGCTTAAGACCAGAAGTTCAAAAATTGAGCATAGGTTATGTATATGCATATTGCACAAAGAAGGAAATTAGTTGCTATATAAACATGCAGGACTAATGATAATTAAGGGTTAGGATAATCAATTGAATGTAACAAAGTCGAGAATTAACATCGTACTGGAGTTCCTTTGACAGCTCCAAGAGTGGAGACTGAAGCAGCCATGGCAGTGATGTTGTACTTAGGCGCTGCAGAGAGAGGAAAGGTGCTGCAACCAACTTCGGAGGGGAGGTCCCTGTTGAGGCAAGCAGAAACGACCACAGGGCAGGACTTATAGCAGTGGCTCAGTTGAGTGTACATAAAGTAATATCTTCAAGATTGGTTTCAGCATCCTTACCATCCACACAATGAAGATTGGTTTGCAGCCACGTGGCAGAAGTACGGTGCCTCCAAGACACCCTTAAGAGATATAAGATATTCTTGACGTTGGTATTGAAGCCTTTTCCTGATCCACCAATAATAAGGAGAGTTTATTACCACACAAACATAGGAGCACTCATCATCATCATCTCTTCAGGTTCAAGCATTGGTTAATAGTGCTTATTTAATTTCCATAAGAAGATAAAAAGTGCTTACCCGATAATATCACTAGCGTTTTCGTATTGGTCAACTTCACACGAATTTGGGGTGCCAAATTTAATTTGAGATATTTTTACTAGGGACTCAAAAAAGCCAAAAGATATTCAATTTCAAGTTTCATTAAGCTAAGTTGCAGAAAAACGAGGATGTGAATAATTGAATAGCAGCCAGAAGTTTCCTAATTGAGATGATTTAAAAAGAGGGACTGATCCCCGCCTCTCATGGGAGCAATGACCCCAGTGGTGCACAACACACACAAGCTGTTTTCTCTGCCTCACCCTTTGTCCCTCTCCTTGTCTTGTTACTGGCAGCATGGCTTAATGAGCACCAGGTATTAATTCCTCATACAAAAATTGAAAGACACCCGAAACTTTTTTTGTTTCTTCACTCTTATTCTTCTGAATAAATGAAAAAGGAAATTAAATAAAATTTTAAAAATCTAATCACGTTTTTTTTTTTTATTTGCTGAAATGACCGGGTATTCAATGTATTGACTGACTAATATGAATTTAGGTATAGCAGTGACCCATTATGGATATATAACAGGTGAATTCAAAAGAAATTATCGTAAATTTTCTCTTTAAAGTTAGAGTTAATTAATTATAATTAAGTGATTAAAACACCTTAATAATTGATTAATCCACCATCTACGGAAGAGTTTATGTTTTTTGTTTGTGCGTCAACCATTTTTGTTTATATATAAACTTGACACTGTGTATACCTTAGCGCAAACACTATATGATCAATATCATATCCTGTAGTATCACTTATCGACACGAGAGAAATTTACTTTATATTACTAAATACACTGCCTCTAATTACCACATGGCAAATTATCATTTCAATTAAAGAAAAAATATTCCCTCCAAAATTAATGCACTCAATTATATCTCTCTAAGTTACACATCACTTCGAATTTGTTATACGTTTCGCTAGCTAAACTACCTCCGATTTTCACATAGCAACTAATTAATTTTCATTACAATCAAAATAAAATCGTTCACATCAAAATTGATACACTCAATTATATTTCTCTTTCTTAAATAACGCACATATATTATAATTTCTAATTACAATTAAAAAAATGATTCTCTAAATTTGGTTATTTGTTATCTCTTTCTTAATTTCCCTCCCTTTCCATCAAATACCAGAGAGAGTTTTTAAGATAGAGAGAGTAAAAGTTGTTCATTGTTAATTCTAAAGTTAAATTTATTCTTGCTTATATAAGTTTTATTCAGTTTACTATTACATCTCTTTATAAGTTTATAACTCTTTATATCTCGATCTATTTAAATTATTTTAAAGACTTATTTTTTGTTAGCATAACTATAATGTTGATTTATATGTCGGTTTAACTCAAGTCTTACATAGAGTTATTAGATGATATTGAATTTTTTTAGTTGTCATGAAACGTATTTTATTTTCAGAATAAACGAAATAAAATGCTTTATTTACAAAATAAAAAATCATAATAAAAATATTAAATAAATAATTCAAAACAAACCGTTGAAATCATAGGCATAAATAAATCAAAATAAACCAGTGAAATTTAAGGCAGAAATTAAATTAGTCTATAATAAAAGAAAAACCAAAAATGCATTAATAGAAAGACTCATATATATATATATATACATGGATGAAATAAACTCATAATACTTTGAAGGTTTAATTAATCTATCAGTCCCTATAATTTAACTGAATTTTCAATTAGTTCCCTATATTTTAAAAACTTTTAATTGGATCTCTATACTAAAAATAAATATTTCATTGGATCCTTGACCCATCATCCGTTATAAAAACATTAAAGTTGACAGAATATTTTCATAATATTCTTTAATTATAATTTTAAATTAAAAAAAATGAAAAACCCACTTCCCTTCCCGTTTCCCTCCCCTTCCCCTTTCCCACCACCACTATCAACTCCAAACCAAAGCCACAAGCTAAAAATCATCCTCCACCATTATCCTCCAACAATATTACCACTCAACATCACAACCCCATCAACTAAAAACTAAAGTCACAAGCCAAAAATCATCAAAAACCAAAGAAGAAAAAATCAAAATTAAACCACCATCACTATCAAGCTTAGGCGTCCTCTATTGCACAATTCAGTTGTTGTGAAGCCCACCTCCATGAAGCCAGCCTCAAAATCCACCTCACCCTTCCCCATCCCCACCACCACCATGACACACAAAAAAGGAGGCAGAAAACCAATATCCACCATTAGTTGCAATAGTTCACGATTGCCACTGTGCTTTGCGGAGGTTGGTGTGCGAACGGCAAAGTCTACAAAGAAGCAGCTGATCCGATCTTGGTGGAGTGGGTTGTGTGTTAGGAACTAAACACACAATTCCCTACTTGCAAGAACAAGAGGAGCAACAATTCTAGCAGCGAAATATTGGCAGCAATCAACACAAATTAACCAGAACAATAATCGGAACAATGCACAAAGATTTTTAACGTGGAAAATTCCCTCAATGTGAGAGACAAAAACCACGGGTCATCCAGACTAATGAAATAGCTCCACTATGATCAAAACAGGTACAAGAGAGTCTCAAATACATGCACAAATCGTGCTAACAACAATCTAAACCAACCAATCACCAATTCATAAAATTGAGAACAAGGAAATGTGAAATACCCCAAAATGGGAGCTTCTGTCCGAGACCAGTTTATCACTCTCCAGACCTTATTTCAACAATCCAACCGTTCAGAATGAAGAACCACCTGTCTGGAAGCTGCTGTCCAAATTTCAGCCCGATCCAACAGTGAACAACTTCCGAAACGGCGATTTACGGTGACAGCTTAAACCAGAAAAGCTGATTCTGCAAACCGGAACAGAACCTCAGTTCGAGCTCAATATCTCAAACTCCAGACCTTTGTTCAATAATCTGACCATTCAGAATGAAGAACCAGCTGTTATGAACCTCCTGTCCAAATTTCAGCCCAATCCAACGGTGAACGAATTCGTAACGACCGATTTACGGTGACTGCTCTTGACAGAAAATGAGGAGGAGTGGAGGCCGAGTTCTCTCTTCTCTCTCTATGTGTGGCTGCGGGATTTTTTGCAAAATGAGCACCCACTTCTTACCCTAGCTGACTACTCTCATAAGGTAAGTGGGCTAGCTTAGTTTTGGGCTTTTCTCCACATAGGAGTGAGCCCAAACCCAACAAATCTCCCCCTCACGACTATGTGGAGGTAACCGCCAAACTGACGATCAAACAACAAACTTCAAACTTCCATCTTGGCAAAGATTTAGTCATCATATCTGAACCATTCTCATCAGTGTGAACCTTTTCAAGTTCCAACAACTTAGCATTCAAAGTATCACGTATCCAATGATACCTCACATCAATACGTTTAGACCTTGAATGAAAAGTTGAGTTCTTACCAAGATGTATAGCACTTTGACTATCACAAAATAGCACATATTTCTCTTGAGTAAAACTAAGCTCTTGTAAGAACTTCTTCATCCAAAGCATCTCCTTGCATGCTTCGGTGATGGCAATGAACTCAGCTTCTATAGTGGATAAAGCAACACACTTTTGCAACTTAGATTGCCAAGCTACGGCTCCACCTCCAAATTTAATCAAGTACCCTGAAGTAGACCTTCTAGAGTCAATATCTCCTGCCATGTCTGAGTCAGTGTAACCAACTAGAAAAGGCTTCTCATTTCCAAAACATAACTTCAAGCCAGAAGTACCACGGATATATCTCATAATTGACTTCACTGCATTCCAATGCTCTCTTCTTGGATTTGAAAGAAAACGACTAACACTACCAATAGCATGAGCTAAATCTGGTCTAGTGCATACCATAGCATACATCAAACTACCCACGGCTGAAGCATATGGCACTCTCTCCATGTCTTTCTTCTCTTCTTCATTTGATGGACTTTGCTTGCAACTCAATTTAAAGTGTGTAGCAAGAGGAGTACTAACAGCTTTAGCACTCTCCATTTGAAACCTTTGCAGCACGGCTTCAATGTATTTCTCTTCTGACAACCAAAGTTTCTTCTCCTTTCTATCCCGGATGATTCTTATGCCAAGAATCTGCTTTGCTGGTCCGAGATTCTTCATTGCAAATGACATCCCAAGTTGCTTCTTCAACCTATCAATTCTAGAAGCATTTTGACCAATAATAAGCATGTCATCAACATATAACAAAAGGATAATAAAATCATTACTAGCAAACTGTTTAATGAAAACGCAATGATCTGAAGTAGTCTTCTTATAGCCTTGCTCTCCTATTATAGACTCAAACTTCTTATACCATTGCCTCGGAGCTTGCTTCAAGCCATATAAGCTCTTCTTGAGTTTGCACACATAATCTTCTTTTCCTTTTGCTTTAAAACCTTCAGGTTGCTCCATGTAGATTTCTTCCTCAAGATCACCATGGAGGAAAGCGGTTTTTACATCCATCTGCTCTATCTCTAAATCAAGACCTGCAGCCAAACTCAAAACGGTCCTAATAGAGGACATCTTGACAACAGGAGAAAAAATCTCATCATAATCAATGCCATTTTTCTGTCTAAAGCCTTTAACCACCAATCTAGCTTTATACCTTAGGGAAGAAGAATTCCCTTCATGTTTCAACTTGTATATCCACCTGTTTTGCAAAGCTTTCTTACCATTAGGTAATTTCACGAGCTCAAATGTCTGATTATCATACAAGGACTGCATTTCATCTTGCATAGCATCAACCCATTTTTGCTTCTGGTCACTATCCATAGCCTCCTCATAACATTCAGGTTCTCCCCCATCAGTCAAGGTCACATACTCATCAGAAGGATACCTTGTTGAAGGTTGTATCTTTCTAGTAGACCTCCTAAGTGCAACAGGCTGATTTGTAGGTATTTCATGCTGATCATCAACAACATCATCAGTTGGAGCATCTAAATGATCTCCTACCTGCTGGTCATCACGAACCCTATGGTCATCTTCTTGCATATGATCCTGGGCCTGATTCTCTGCTAGTTCTTGTGCATGTGGTGGCTGGACTGGATCTACATCGATCAAGTCACTACTATGCTGGGATTCAGTCTTCTCCACTTTCTCAATATCTTCAAAGTTTTGGTCTTCAACAAACACCACATCACGGCTTCTCACAAGCTTTTTATCAATTGGGTCATAGAGCCTATAGCCAAGCTCATCATGACCATACCCAATAAAGATGCATTGCTTTGTCTTCACATCCAACTTAGATCTTTCATCCTTTGGAACATGAACAAATGCCTTGCACCCAAACACTCTCAAGTGATTATAAGAGACATTCTTGCCAAACCACACATTATCTGGAACATTATTATCCAAAGCAATAGCAGGACTCAAATTAATCACATGTACAGCTGTAAGCAATGCTTCTCCCCAGAAATGCTTAGGCAGTTTTGCTTCAGTAAGCATACATCTAACTCTTTCAATTAAAGTCCTATTCATCCTCTCCGCTAAACCATTTAGCTGAGGTGTTTTAGGAGGTGTCTTTTCATGCCTAATACCTTGCTGTTTACAATACTCATCAAATGGCCCACAATATTCACCACCATTATCGCATTTAATGCATTTAAGCTTCTTACCGCTTGCCGCCGACCAAAACTTGGAATTCTTTGAACTTCTCCAAGACTTGATTCTTGGTCTTCAAAGCATAAGCCCAAACCTTCCTTGAGTGATCATCAATGAAAGTTACAAAATAAAGAGCACCACTAAAAGACTTTGCCTTCAATGGACCACAAACATCAGAGTGCACCAACTCCAAGAAATCTGATTTCCTTGAAGGAGGATGCTTCTTGAAGGATAATCTTCTCTGTTTTCCAGCCATGCAATGAGAACATTTCTCCAACTCTGCATTCTTCAAACCAGAAAGTACATCCTTTTTAGCTAAACAATTGAGACCCTTTTCACTTATATGACCAAGCCTTCTATGCCATAACTCTGAAGCTTCTTTGCTTTCAACTGCATTAACATTGCCTTTTGCAATTGTGGATTTCATCACATACAAACTTGAGGTCTTCTTTCCTCGAGCCACTACCAAGTTGCCATTAGTAAGTTTCCACTGACTATTACGAAAGGTGCTAACATAACCTTCATCATCAAGCTTTCTGAATGAAATCAAGTTCAAGCGGAGATCTGGAGCATGCTTAACATCCTTCAACAGAAACTTCATTCCAACATTAGTTTCTAAACAAATATCTCCCATACCAATCACCTTGGCCAATCCATCATTGCCCATCTTTAGCACTCCATAGTCACCTGAAGTGTAAGATGTGAAGAACTCCTTCCTTGGCGTGACATGTATTGAGGCACCACTATCAATTACCCAAATGACTCATCAGATACTACATTAATCATGTTCTCATAACCTACAATGAGAAGATCATCTGACGTAGCAGTAGAGACACGATCATTATTGTGTTCTTTATTTTCTTGCTTACCTTTGTTCTCCCTTTTCCAAAGAAAGCAATGCTTTTGGATGTGCCCTGTTTTATGACAGTAATGACATTCAATATTTTTGTACCTTGATCTGGACTTGCTTACGCTTACCTCTACCCTTTGTGCCTTTGTTCGACTTCTCCCCTATTTTCAGCAACCAACATCTCTGAGTGAGATGAAGAACCTTGAGTCTTCCTTCTCACTTCTTCATTCAAAACACCACCTTTGACAAGTTGCATGGTTACCACACCATTACGAGCAGAATTAGTAAGAGAAATACGAAATGTCTCCCAAGAGTCTGGTAGAGTATTTAGCAACCAAAGCCCTTGAACCTCATCTTCAAACTGGATTCCCATGCCTGACAACTGATCTAAAACTCCTTGAAACTCATTCAAATGATCAGATATGGAAGACCCTTCCTTGTATCTCAGATTCATCAACATATTCAACAAATACAACTTGTTGTTCCCAGACTTGGAAGCATACAAGTATTCAATCTTTTCCCACATAGTTCTAGCATGAGTCTCATTAGCAATGTGATTATAAACATTATCTTCTACCCATTGCCGAATAAAACCACAAACTTGTTGATGCTCAAATTCCCATTCTTCTTCAGTTTTTGACTCTGGTTTTTGTGTAGCAAACACAGGCATATGCAGATTTTTAACAAACAACAAATCTTTCATCTTGCCTTTCCATATATGATAGTTACTACCATTCAATGATACCATTCTATTTGTATTTGCCTCCATCATTCAAGCAAGCTATAATCAATAATGCCCAAGATAGAGCTCTGATGCCAAATGTTAGGAACTAAACACACAATTCCCTACTTGCAAGAACAAGAGGAGCAACAATTCTAGCAGCGAAATATTGGCAGCAATCAACACACAAATTAACCAGAACAATAATCGGAACAATGCACAAAGATTTTTAACGTGGAAAATTCCCTCAATGTGAGAGACAAAAACCACGGGTCGTCCAGACCAATGAAATAGCTCCACTATGATCAAAACAGGTACAAGAGAGTCTCAAATACATGCACAAATCGTGCTAATAACAATCTAAACCAACCAATCACCAATTCACAAAATTGAGAACAAGGAAATGTGAAATACCCCAAAATTGGATCTTCTGTCCGAGACCAGTTTATCACTCTCCGGACCTTATTTCCACAATCCAACCGTTCAGAATGAAGAACCACCTGTCTGGAAGCTGCTGTCCAAATTTCAGCCCGATCCAACGGTGAACAACTTCTGAAACGGCGATTTACGGTGACAGCTTAAACCGTAAAAGTCGATTTCTCGCAACTGAATGTAACCTCAGTTCGAGCTCAATATCTCAAACTCCAGACCTTTGTTCAATAATCTGACCGTTCAGAATGAAGAACACGAACCTGCTGTCCAAATTTCAGCCCGATCCAACGGTGAACGACTTCGCAACGGTTGATTTACGGTGACTGCTCTTGACAGAAAATGAGGAGGAGTGGAGGCCGAGTTCTCTTTTCTCTCTCTATGTGTGGCTGCGGGATTTTTTGCAAAATGAGCACCCACTTCTTACCCTAGCTGACTACTCTCATAAGGTAAGTGGGCTAGCTTGGTTTTGGGCTTTTCTCCACATAGGAGTGAGCCCAAACCCAACATTGTGGAGCCACTAATCTTGGTTCCCTTAGTGCAGTTGGTTTGGCACGTGGGCGAAAAACGGGGGTGGCGAGAGGTCCCATCCTTACAAAGTTGTCCTGTAGCGGGAAGGGTGGATCCAACACTCAAAGACACCGTGAGCGAACTCGCAGGAGTCGCCTTTGCGACAATGGCCTTTGCTAAAATGGGGCATGAGGTGCCGGAGTAGTGGTACTTGCGGGGGTCTTTGTGGGGGTGGGGGGGGCGTAGGCGAACTCCATGGTCTGTGCCGAACACATGGAGGTTGGTGAGGGAGAAGTGAGGGAGTGGGGGAGGAGTGTCAATGGTGTTGATGGAGGATAGGGAGGGTGCTCCTCTTCTTACCTGTCAATGGCGTTGATGAGCACATTTCTTTTTTTTTTTTGTAACATAAAATTATAATAAAAGAATATTCTAGAGATATTTTTTTAATTATCACGTTTTTGTAACAGATGATGGGTCATGAACCCAATTAAATATTTATTTTTAGTATGGAGATCCAATTGAAAACTTTTAAAATGTAGGGATTCAATTGAAAATTTAATAAAACTATAGGGACTGACAGATTAATTAAACCTACTTTGAACTATCATATTAGTAAATTATAAATAAGAAAATACCATTAACAGTATTACAGAGATGATAGCAAAATAAAAAGAAAAAGTCAAAAACAAAGAAAGCAAAACAAAAGAAGTTAATGAGAAGAGTTAAACTTTTTTTTCTTGGACTGGTAGAGAAGAATTAAACTGCTTTTAAAAAATGCGGAGATAAACCTGAAGAATATCCATTATTGAACTGCAGGCTCATGGAAACAGGAGATATCAGGAATAGCCAGGTTCCAAGTTAAAGTTTAATTCCAAAGAACATAAAGGTTAATATGTTGTAATCTCAAACTCTAATGATTACCATTTCTCTTTACTTCTGAATTCTTTATTGTACACATCATTAGCGGCCTTCTTTTTAATTCATGTGAAGTCTGTATTATTTGTTCTTCTGCGCAAACATTTTTTCCTATTTCAGATTATTTTCCATAGAATATATATATATATATATATATATATATATATATATATATATATATATATATATGATTGATATATAGCTGGATTTTTTCATCCAAGAATACCCAAAAGTAGATATCTAAGTGAAATACCCATTCCATTACCATTGGATGTGATTGATGGATGGAGATTATGGAGATCACCTCCTACTAAAGCACCCATTCTTAGGTGTTGGAATAATATTTTTGTTCTCATCCACCTAATAATGATGCTCATCACTTTTCCTTTGTCTTAGATAGCTGAGGTTGATTGAATTTGTATCAGAAGTATTTTCATTCTTTGGAGTTTAGGACTAGAAGATTTTGATTTGTTCGTGTTTTCTATCAATTGACCTAGATCCATCTCACCATACATGAGGGAAAAAAAATCCCTTATACTCCCTCCTTTCCTTATTATCAGTCAAGGGGAATATCAATTTGGCCTAGAATTTGTTGCCCATATAGCCATATCCATGTCTTGATGTGTGTTTCACATTTATGACAGATTCCTCCCACGCTCCCTATAAATACCGTAGCATAGACAATGGTGAAAGGGGTTCATCCAAAGCCAAATACTAGAATTCCCTCTCTATCTTTGACTGGATGGCAATAATAGTAATATCCTTTTAGGAAAATTTCATTTGTGTCCTTCATGTTCTATGATAGTATCAATTTAGTTCCAATATTTTTTTTTTAGGTATACATCACTAACATTTTCAAAATGTTTCAATTTTACCTTTTGATAGATATAATGTCTAGAATGTAAATGAAGTTGATATAGAGGTCAAATTATTTACAACATTAGTAAATCACAATGAAATCACTACAAGAAATTTGGTTTAAAATAACACTTATTTTTTGAAACATTTGAAAAGTGTTACTTTTTATACACATAGGCAACACTTTATTTAAATATGTTGCCTTTGATATCTAAAAAACATTGTCTTATCTACTTAAAAGTATTGCCTTAAATAATTGACCAAACTTGATATAACAACACTATAAAAAATGATACATTAGGTTAAAAATGTAGCCTTTTGTTAAAAAATATTATTTTTGACAATTTGTCACATGTGATATAGCAACTCTTCAAAAAGTGATGCCTTAACTTAAAAAAGTGTAGCCTTTGCTATATCAAAAACAACATATTTAAAAAAAGTGTCGCCTATGTGTGCATAAGTAATATTTTTTAAGTGTACCTAAAACTAAGTGTTTTTTTAAGTATAAATTTCTTGTAGTGAATATATAAAATGTCAAAAACTACAATATGATAGGAGATTACAGCAAAACACAAAATGTCAAATTTTTGTTGATAATTTGATTTTCATTCTCATTTTGAAAATGCTAGAGATGTAAATAGAAAAAAAGTTTAAAACTAAATCGAAATTTTACTAAAATATGAGGAGGTGTAAATAGAGCTTTATTCATCATAGAAAATGGAAAAAATTATATTCGTACCTACGATTTTTGAATTAGCTAGACCACCAATGTTACTGGATTAATTTGACTGAAAGCGCAACTCCAAGAACATGTGTAAGGAAAACAAATGTTATTCTACTTGAATAAAAAAATTGTGTATAATTGAAATCTTCAGTTATTAACACATACTTTCTCATATTTTTGCATAAATAAATTCACTTTATATGATACTACTAAAATCATTAATTATTTTTCTCATAATTTACCAAATATCCCCGTATAATATTCATAAAAACGTTTAAATAATATTACTTTTCAAATAAACAAACCCTTGGATTCGTCGTCTTTGAGCGGTGTTGAGCACGTCATACAATATTGCAAACAGTGAACTTTACATTAAAAGAATCAACCTAAGCATTTGAACTTAAAATAATATAAAATTTTGCATGCATTACAAAAGCATTTTTTTAAATTTCTTTCTTTTAGGGCATTTTTAACACTCATTTTATTGCCTTACCTATAAAGCTATGTTTACCTGTATTATTCAGTAGGATGGACATGGTCTCTCTCACAACACCACACTAAAAAGATGAGAATCATGGAATGGAATTTGATATAAAAGTTGGCATGCTAGCTAAGAGAGCACTGCTTCAAGAGATAACAATGATGATTAATACATGATAGAGAAAGACACTTACATCGTTAATCTCGAAAGCCCAAAGTTCTTCATCCACCAACTCATTTATCTCCCTTCTCATGCAAAATCCATCAATCAAAGACAAAAAAACTTTGGAGTTTTGAAGTGACAGAAACCAGAAAGTCA
Source organism: Dalbergia cultrata (assembly GCA_031216105.1). Classification (NCBI taxonomy): domain Eukaryota; kingdom Viridiplantae; phylum Streptophyta; class Magnoliopsida; order Fabales; family Fabaceae; genus Dalbergia; species Dalbergia cultrata. Next base: position 47,092,025 of record CM062352.1, read on the forward strand.
CCTAAATGTGAATGTCATTGTCTCCTAACTCCTTCAGTCACTTTTGGATTGGATTTCAAATGTTAAAAGCTAAAGTCTCATATTGATTAAAAATAAATTGAGTATAGAGTATATAATATCAAAGAATTTATATAATTTCAAATGTTAGAGCTAAAGTCCCACATTGGATCAAAATGTGGCATCTAATCTACTTGTGTAGTTTTTTTCACTTAATCAATTATGTGAATCTTCTTATTTTGGGCTTCCCTCCCAACACTTTCTTGATTTCTTCCTACTTATCGATACCACCATCACAACCTTCATTTTCTTATAAGCATTGAAATTGAGTTCAACCGTGCAGCAAAAAAGGGAAGACAAAACAAGGAAAGAATAAGGACATGTTTGATTTAAGTTTTTTAGTTTTTATTTTTAATTTTTAAGATTTTATAAAAGAAATATTGAAAATAAAAATTAAAAATTAGATTTTGTAATTTTCTTAATTTTCAGTATTTTCTTTAAAAAATCTGAAAAATTAAAAAACTCAAAATGAAAATTGAAATCTGAAACCAAGCAAGCCTAAATTCAACACACTTGTGAATTATTGTGATGTGTGTTAACTTTGTTTGTGTATGTACACATATGATATTGTTTGAAAAATGTACCGGGGAAATATAGAGATATTAAGGATAAAAATATGTTTGGAAAAGGAAATAGGGACAAAAATTTCAAAATTGTCTGTCCTAGGATAATTTTTTAGTCAATTTCCAGCCCTAAAAAAAAGAAGAACATTGAAAACATGTCTTTGGAACACAAATTCAAAATATTTTTTTTCTCAACAATATCTCTTTAAATATTTTATATTTCATCTTTATCCTTTTTCACTTTTCAATTTTTCATCAAAATATTACTCAATCTTCTTCATATTTTCATTCATCAATATATGGTATGTATTATCTCCATCTTTGTATTCGTATTAAACACATTTTCATCTCCATCTCCAATAAGAGCTTGTATTATTAGTCTCTTTGCTATAAAAGGGATAGAAACGAAAACCAAAGGAGCTACATGGTGAGTTGCTCTAAGTGTCTAACACACCTCATACCATACCATAGTTTAAGTGGCCAACAGCTGAACTTGAATTATGGTGAGAATAAAATATGCACAAATAGAACAAGTGGCAGATAAATGAGGCATTAAATTAAGCTAATTCAAGGACCATTACCGATATGCAGACAAAAAAGCCGTCATGAGTCATGAACTCTAAGCCAAGAAACTAGCTAGATTAGCTAAAGCATGCATTATAACTCCAAACTCCAAAATCCATTATAGTAATTACATTTTCCCAAAGCCCAACAAATAATGATGATTGGGTATTCATTCAATAACAGTGGCATCAGGGGAAGGGAATGAATCTTTATGAACCAAAGCCCTTTTGAGGCACAAAAGAGGAAAAAATTTCCTGAATTGATAGTAACAATGTAGGCCACAAAAGAGACCCAAAGGAAACATACTTTAGAGTGATTAACTGAAGTGAGAATGTCCTTTGGACACAACAAAAAGAAACGACACTCCCAACTCCCAAGTGATTGCTATAAAGTGTTGGAATCTCAAGCCCCCCTGGACAACACTTGTCGCAATTAAGTCTTAGTAGTGAAATCATTGACACAAGCAAAAAACTTTGGACAATGACAGGGCTTGGCTCTTCTTGTGGAGCATGTAAGTTCCTAAGGAGAAAGTGCACGAGTGGTTGTGTATTTGCTCCTTACTTCTCCTATGACCAGGCTGCAACACATTTTTCTGCAGTGCATAAGGTTTATGGTGCTAGTAATGTCTCAAGGCTATTGTCACATCTTCCAGTCCAGAATAGGAGTGATGCAGCTATCACCATAACTTATGAAGCGCTGGCTCGGATGCAGGATCCTATATATGGTTGTGTTGCTCATATTTATGCATTGCAGCAACAGGTTTCCATTCTCTAGCCCTAGACTATGGATATATTTGTGAGTTTAGATTTTAATGGGGAAAGAAAGACTTATAATGTAAAATTTTAAAATCTTACACTTAAATCCCTTCTTTCTCTTTTCCTCCATTTCAAAATCTAAACTCATAAACATATCTTATAAGTTTTGATTCTGAGCATGAGATGCTCCCACCTTCTTTTATGTAAACATGGTAAAGGACTTATGAATGTATGTTGTATTTTCATGCACAATTTTTTTAACCTTGCTGTGTGCAGGTTGCTAGCTTGCAAGAGGAGATAGATACTCTTGGAAGTCTAATGTCAAATTCCACCACCACAGCTGGTGCTGTCAATTGTGGCAGTGTCCAAGCACCAATGGACTCAAACAACGGAATACAATACCCTTTGCAGGATGATGCTGTTACTAGGACTCAATATTATGAAAATCAATTGGCTAATCTTCTTTCTCAAGAAGGAAATGCCGTGAACCACCAAAGTTTGGATTCACAGATGGATATAGAGGTTCCTAACGCACTTGGACTTGAAGAGCCTTTATTATTTGATGATTCCAACACCAACCCACTAGACAAGTTCCTATCTGGAATTGACCAAGAGGGCTTCCTGAATCACCCTTGGTTCAAGCATAATGCAGAATAAAGAACTTTGCTTATCACACACCTAATGCAAGACGATTGCATGGAAATGATGAAAAACAACTTTTATGTGTGGCATTTATTTAAAATGTGATAATTATATAGATAAAGGGTGTGACATATAAAATTCTACTCCTGCTGCCATTTCGATTACAAAAAACAAAAAAAAAAAAAACAAGTTTGTGTATCAAATCAAAGACCTCTGCAAGCCAAGTTTTGTGCCTCTAATGATAAGGAGAATCATTAGGCTTATATAATATTTTGGTCCCAAAATAAAAATTCTTAGCTGAAAATCTAACTGCAGGTACGTATCATCAGTTTTAGACTCTGTTGTTGAGTTTCATTTTCATTTTCCGTTATGTTGTTGAACACTTGGCTTGCTAATGCTGCTTGATTATAGATAAATAAATAAATAAATAAAACGTATCATGGCTAAGCAGCCTAACGGATAAACATGAAAAGGTATACAATGATTACATAACTAACAACAGGAGTTCCATACTCCTTGCATAAACAAAACCAATTGGAAGTTAGTTGGCTACTGAATCAGATGATGACATTATTATACTCTATTAAAAAATAATATTTTAATAATCTATTTGAAGGAAGGCCTTTACTAAATTTCTTCTATTTTTTTTTCCTAGATAATTTTCCCTTACCTTAGCTTTCTTAGTGGAATTATCGTTTGATTCGCTTTTCTCATTAGACCGTAGTCTCCTAACATGACGAAGCCACCTTAAGCCAGTTGCTACCGCTTTTCTTCAATAAGTGTTATTCTAAATTTCTCCAAAATACAATTATCTATTGTTTTCTTTTTCAAAATATTATTATTTGAGCACATATAATGTACGTGCATATAGTTGTGAATGTGAGTATGAATGAATATTATTGTATAGGAAAAGTGTTGGATCTGGTGTCCGGTAATTTACAAATAATATCACCCCCTTTTTTTAACTCCTTCTTTGCACCATTCTCACTTCACACATTTTCATTTGAATAATACTATTTGAACATTTAAAAATTAATATAGTGTTGAAATATTTACTTTATTATCCTTATATGTGATAAAAAAGTAGGATGAATAGGGACTTATATCACTATCCAAGAGTGATAAAGTGAAAATTCAAATGAGACATTCACTTTTACATTTACATGTTGAAATAATAATTCCCTTTTCATTTTACACATACCAAACATTAATGTATATCAAGATGTTCGTATATCGTGTAATGTTATTCCGCAGTATAATCAATCAGAGTACAATTTATACACATCAATTATCTCGCTCAACAAAGGGTACTCAACTAATAATGATACCAAAAAATTGCTACTTTACTTTCAAAGACAACGACATGTAATATTTGTGAGTGAAGTGATTTAAGCAATTAAACTACATGCTTGTTTGCTTACTATTTTTTTTTCCACAACAAAATAAGAAAAATCGCTTTCTGAAGCACTTTTCTCCAAAGAAATGAAATTGTTATTTCTCGTAAAAGTACTTTTGATTTTTAAACAAACAGGCAAGCCACTACAGCACTCTAGTTATACGTTGATCGCATATCGTTTAACACAACTCTCCTTTAACTTTTTATTTTAATAAAATCTCCTTTTTCAAATTCAGACTTGAGACCAGCTAGCTATGTAAAGTTTGGGAAGAAGTAAGTCATTAATGTTACACTAGTGGCAAGAGGCTTGGATAATAGCCATGAATTCATCATTAGTTAAAATCTCATCACTTTCAAATTTTGATGTATGCCAAAACGTGACACCACAAATCTCATATGTGCAGAATTTTGGAAATCTTTTTAGTCAAAAAAAAAAGAAGAACTTTTCTACTTAAATTTAGCTGATATCAATTAGCAAAAGTATGGTTATCAAAATCTCAAATTAACTCATTTGAAAACTCGAACCTAAACAAACTCAAATGAACTCATATAAACTCAAACAAACTCAAATGAACTCACATAAACTCGAGCTTACCCGAATTTGATCTCCCAAGTAACCAAACATGAAATTTCCCAATAAACACTTATAATTACACCTTCTGAATTTGAAGTTATGGTGTATTGACATAAGTTATTTTGATTTTTCATATTCTAAAGTCTTGATTTGTTATATTTCTTATGGATTTGTATTTTGTATTTTATAACTTGTCTTTGCTTCACTACAATATTGCAACTGGATTTTTTTTTATATATCTTTGGTTTATCATAAATTTATCTTGTTGTAATTAGATGTTATAAACATTATTTTTAAATATTGTTTTTGGAATAAGTAAGCTCTTATGAGTTTACAGTTAGAGTTTACCTTGACTCTATGAGTTTAGGTAAACTCATGAGTTCAATAACCTTAAGTGGAAGAGTGTTATTATTTGGACCACTCAAAGTGAGTAGTGTATATACTCAAATCCAAGAGTGATAGATTCAAAGTTCAAGAAACATTTAGTTACTTGACCTATTATCTCATCAAACAGGGGCTATAAACTAAACTGGTTTTGGGAGGAGAAATTTTATTTCTCAAAAATGTCTCCCATGGGATTCAAACCCTGGCACCTAAAGGATGAAGACACTCCTCTAGCACCAAGCCATTCATGTTCTTGTGTTACAGTGTATCAATATTAATATATATTAATACTACATACTTATTTGAATTATATTAGTGCACATATTATATTTGCTTATATATTTATTTCATTAATTCTAGATCAAACCAATGATACAACGGTGTCTTGATTGAGTTGTTCATCGATCCGGTTCTAAAAACTTGTTTCAACTGCTAACCAACATTCTTTTGCATAAACTGTTAGGAAAAGGCTCTTCCTATTCAGATCCAAGATGAATCTATTCCCAGCAAATGCCATTTCTAAGGCACAATCTAAAACAATATACAGTAGAGGTACAGAAAAGGATTCCTTTGAATTCACTAAAAGAAGAAATGAAATCATGAATGATTTCAAGTTTTCTCTGTATAGAAGATGTAGAAGACAATAAATGAAATAGTGGATGGTGTTAGTTATTATGTTCTGGGTTTAGTATCCTGTCTTAACAAGTAAGGTCGGAGTCAAATTTGACATTTGATAATAAGATTAAGTAAAAAGAATTATACCTAACTAATATATATAGCTTTTGGCCTAGTAATAAGCATGGGATCCAACAACTGGCATAAGAGCCTAGGTATAATGAAGAAGAGAAGTGATCCAAGAAGAAGAAAGAGTCCCAAGAAGGAGAAGAGAATAGAACAACAAGGCTCCCCCATGTCCCCATTTTCCTCCTTTTAAAATATTTTGCATTTCTAGTTGGCTTGGGCTAAAGTCCGAACTAGCAGCCCACCATCACTTATGTCATGACCAGCATCAATTAGTTCATCCGTAAGCTGAAAGGGAAAAAAAAAAAGAAGAAGAAGAAGAAATGGATTAGTTCATGGGTAAGAAGGTTTCAACACCTTCATAGACCTTTCTAGGGTAAGGAATATCATAAAGATCAGGACATGCTTGGATCGAAATAAAAAGTAATAATAATAATAATAAAATCTAAAAAGATCAAATTCACTTTTTGAGTCTCAAAAATATGTTTGAATCATTATTATAAAATTAAGGTGATTGCTCTGGTACCTATTTGAATTAGAGTATCCACTTAAATTCGAAGGCATTGGTACTTTCCTAGTTGACACCAATAATAAAAAAAAGATGTGTGCTAATTTCAATCCCACATCATTTGTTTCTTTTGTCAAAACTCATTTAAGCCCCGCCACAATTTGTTTTTGGTTACATTTTCACCACTATATTATTTAAATTTATTTTTCTAGCTTTACAATTAAAGTCCTAAATTCATCTTCTTGCCGACTCTGTAATATCTTGAACAGCCTCAATGGCCACCCCCACACCCGCGAAGAAAACAAAAATCAATTAATAAAAGATTGGAAAACCTTCAATTGAATTAAAATAAAAATGAGACTCAAAAAAGAAATAATGAAATTGGGAATGGAAAAAAGACTCCCCCGAGGGGGGGTGTGAGTGGAGCCTATTGGAATCATCAGAGTCGTCGAAGTAATCATAGGCGGCAGCGATGTAGTTGCTGTAGTAATTCATAGGAGCATCCTTTGTCTTGCCGCTTTAGAAATCGTCATAGAACGATTCAACATCATTTGCGTTGTGCATATCATCTTCGGAATCCATGGAATTGGAACAGTGGAACAAAACCCTGAGAAGATGGAGAAAGGGGATTCGGGAATCAAGAATCGGGAGGAAGGAACAAATTGAGAAAGTACGGGCCTATATAGTTTGCTGTTTTCAATTTTAAGTTTCCAATTTTCAATTTTTGTGAAGGAAAAATTGAAAACTGAAAATAGCAAATCAAACAGGCCCTAGGACCAAATGAAACGAATTGGGAATTAGAAGAGAATGTGTGTTGCATCGTTGGGATTCTTGTTTGCTTGCATTTGATTTCGTGGACAATATGCCCTTCATTATTTATTGCATTTGTTAATCTTCCCACCTATCCTTTATGCTAATAGCCCCTTTAAGGTTGTTGTTTCTAGTTGCAGATTGGGAATTCAAATGCATAATTCAGGGCTAACAATTGAACATGTTACGTTCTACTAGCCGAGTTAGATATCGTTCATATGGTCCACTTAATTTCTGTTTATTAATTTGTGTATTCTGATTTTTAATTGAATTACCAGGGTCGTTTATTGATTTATGTCTTCTTCATTGGTGTGGAGGCAGCCATGGAGGTTGTCCAAGATACTGCGAAGTCAGAGAAGAAAATGAATTCAGGGATAAAAGTGTAATAACCAATTGTGCTGGGACCTAAATGAATTTTGCTCAAAAATAGCTGGGATGAGATTGAAATTGGCACATGTCTTATTTTTATTGGTATCAATTGGAAAGGTACGGGTATACTCGAATTTAAGAGGGTATGGGAGCAATCACCAAAATTAAATGTAAAATCACGTCAGCAAATCTTTCGCCACCCTGGTCTTATCCGACAAGATTTTTGCTGAGCCTAATTCGACGCTATCAGAGTTGAATGGGTCAAATCTAATGTGATTATGTAATCCAGAGATTAATATGATGATTAGGAATGCGTGACAACGAAACCAAGCCTTACTTTTCAATCCATGGCACTTCTGACCCATTACAAAAAAAGGGTCATATAAATCTAGGTTGGGCCAAAGCTCATTTAACATCCACAGGTTTGACCTAAAAAAAATTGCAGGCAGCTTTAACACTAACTCTACAAATCAAAAGCAATGTAAACTAGGAAAGAATAATGTTTGGTGTTCCCACTTAAGGACAAAGAATATTTTGAGTATTAATATGATATTGTTGAGGATACACCCAACATTACTCATTTTTGAAACTCAACTCAGAAATTGAGAAGAAGTAAAGCGACAATAATTCATTTAAAATGTTTCATGATCCTCCCTTCATTTTATATCACTGCTGTATCGCTTGTTTATTACCTTAACTTGTGATCAGAAGACAGAGTTTCCACTTCATCAATTTTCACGCAAAAGTTACAACCAAGTCATCCTTACAAGAACTGCATTTATTTGTCTTTTTCCTAAATTATTTTTTGTTTGTATATGACTTGTTTTTGTTTTCACCACACGTATATCCATCATTCTTGCGATTAGCTACAATCTCTAAATGTGTCTTTGGTTTTAGAAAAGATTCTTAGTTTTTATTTCCTTTTTTTTTATTTTTATGGATTTTATAAAAAAATAATACTGAAATTATAACAAGTATAAAATTTAGTTTTTGATTTTGATTTTGATTTTTAATTTTTACTATTTTCTTCATAATATCCTAAAGATAAAAAACTAAAAATAAACATTCAAAATTATTTTTCTAAAAGCAAATGGACAATAGAGTAAGTTGTAAGTCACTATTAAAACATGCGACTTCTACTTAAAATAATGAAAAAGTGAAGTCCTCAATTGAGGAGCAGCTTCTTTTGTTAAAAACTAAAAACAGATTATAAATTATGTGAGTAACGACTTGCGAGGAATTATTTTATACCTGGTATTTTGATTGATTATGTATTAAAATATAGGATTATAAAAAGATTTATGTAAATATGTTTTAATAGAATTGCCATTGGCAATTTTATGTTATATAATTGTTTAATTGAAATTTTTTTTGGAAAATTTATTATTATATTATTAATTTGAAAAAATTCACACTGAAAATATTATTATTATTATTATTATTATTATATTTAAAAAAATTGATTTACTTAAAATTTTTAAATTTTAAGAAATTAATTTATTCTCTAATATACTTTTTAAGAACTAAATTTGATATTTATTCTTTGCTATTATAACCTTACTCCACTTGAAAGTCATTATAATTAATCTAATGATAAGAAATTTAAATAATATATGTGGGATTTAAGATTCAAATCGTCTAATTGTGAGATCTATGCAATTTTCAAGCACCAATAATAACTACTCCATGCCATTCTAACACCCGTACAATTTAATAGCAGCGGACGTAAAAGACATTTAATGTCCCTTGTACGTTCGATGTTTTATCTGGAAAAACTCTCAGTCTCTCAAACTTTTCGTAGTACAAACTGGTCTCTTTAAAAAATATTTTAAAAAACTTCTATCAATTTAAAATGTTAGATAAATTAATTATTTAAAAAATAAATTAATTTTTCAAAAAATCATAGAAAAAGTTAAATTGATTCCTATTCAAAGAGACTAGTTTATTTGATATTTTTAATTATTAGATACTTTTTGTATATCTTTTATGGAGAGATCAATTTATTTATTTTTTTATTTTTCATAGCAACCAATTTAAATATTTTGTGGAGTGACAAATGTATTGTCATCAGTGACAAATCTAAAAAATTTTAACAATAGAGGTAAAAATAATGAATTAATATAAAAATGAATAAATTACATTATATTTTATTATTTTGTCTCATCTAAAATTGATATGTGGTTAAACTCAATAAAATAATAGGAGTAAAAATACAATTATGTATATAATTACTAAAAACAAATTAAAATTTTTGTGGGGGCTTATTAACCCTGCCCACACCAGATTGTCACTCTTACTTCTAGTGATTTTTAATTGATTTATCTAGAATGTCTCTTTTATTGAAAATACTAATAATTAATTTTTTTATAGTGTAAAGTTCCCAATCAAAGTGGAGGGTCAACTCATTACGTGGATTTGAAACAAAATCAATATAATATTGAAAAATAGTGTTAGAAGTTATTGTATTGTCTTATATATAGTGGCAGAGGTTGTTGAGTTTAGAGGATGGTCACAGAAGTTATTATTTGGTAACTTCAATTCATATGTGTGTATGAACTGAAAAAGAAATTCTACATTTTATGAAAAACAAAAAACGATTCGAAAACAAAATCGTTTCTGAATAACAGCGTAGATGTCACAATTACCCCAACAAATAAAACCCAAGGATGATTAGTTCATAGTAATATTATTAATTGTAATTGATGTCAATTAATTTACTTCTTAAAGAAACACAAAATAGAAATATAACGAACATGTTATATACTTCGTAAAAGACTATTGTATGTAACCAACAAAAAATAAAGATTATTATCAATTTTAAAATTTAATTTTAATATATTAATGGTATAAAAAATCTTAAAATTTTAATTTTGATACATTAATATTATTATCTAATTAAAATATTCTATTATATTACTTTTCAAATAGTGAATAACAAGATCAATTATCATGATTAATATAATAATATATAATTAGATGACTATATAGAAAAAGATTTATATTGCAAATGCATAAAATTTAAATTTAAATTTTTATTCGTTCATTTGATATTCATATGAATTTTAAAGTTGTAGATATAAACACCAATTATCTATTTATATATATAATATAACATATAATTAAATTACGATACAATTTTGTTACACCATTAATATGTTGAAATTAAATCATAATTTGAATTTGGACAGAAACAAAATCATAATTTGAATTAGTTAGAACCTATTCTTAATATTTAAATTTAAAGAATACAATACATTGAACAAAATAGTCAAATCTTGTTTTTGTTCCTGACGAGAAGATGATAATATGAGTTTCATATTATTTTACTTAAGAAATTTAGGACAGGACAGAGATATTTCAGTCAATGCTAAAAAATTCTCTAAATTTAAAGATAAAGAACACGTGAACTTCATGTAAAATTTATTATACAACAAACATACATTATTCTAGGTAAATGCGAGAACTACTTTAATTTGTCATGATCCATGTGGCACAGTGTCCTGTTCCCACGAGTCATTCTTGTGTCCTTCGGGAGGAAAAATTGCTTCCTCTATAATCCATTGTAACCACAAAATTCAAATGTATGAGAGAGAGAGCGTACATGGAAATAAAGCAAACTAGTGGTAAATAATGAGTTAATGCTCATTTTAGTCCTTAACATTTTATATGTAAATTATTTTAGTCCCTGATATTTTATGTGTGAGTTATTTTAGTATCTCACTTTTAAAATGAATTAATTTGGTCCCTCACATTTATAATTGTGAGGGACCAAATTGATTCACAATTATAAATATGAAGAACTAAATTGATTCATAGTTATAAATATGAAGGACCACATTGATTTATTTTAAAAATGAGGAATTAAAATGACTCACATATAAAATGTTAGAGACTAAAGTTGAACACTCCATGGAGGAAGAAAAAGGTTTCCTCCGTGGGTAGGTGTGTTTTTCTGTTCCCAATTCAATTTTTGCACCTTACCGAACCGCCCAACCGTGCCAATTGCGACACCCATAACCGAATCGCGCTATCGACCTTTTTCGAGTTAATGCTCATTTTAGTCCTTCACTTTTCACTCATGAGTCATTTTAGTCCCTGACTTTTAAAACGAGTCAAATCCGTCCCTAACATTACAAAATGTGAGTCAAATTAGTCCCTTATTCCACTTCTATTTAACATTTTATCAATTAGATGATGATATGTAGTATTAAGTTATATATTATTATACTATGTGTCATCTAAAGTAGAATGGAGTTTAAAATAATTTATTTTGATATCTAAAATTGTACAAAATGAGTCAATTTAAAATGTATAATGAATATTTAAATGACTTATTTTGGATAATTTTAAACATCAAAATAAGTCATTTTAAAATACATTCTACTTTAGATGACATATGGTATGTCAAGGTATCACTTAATGTTATTAATCATCATTTAATTGATAGAAAATTAACTACAATTGGGTTAAAGGACTAAAATGACTCACATTTTGTAATGTTAGGAACTAATTTGACTCATTTTAAAAGTCAGGGACTAAAATGACTCAATAATAAAAAGTGAGGGACTAAAATGAACACTAACTCACCTTTTTCTCTATCCTTTTTCTTTCCTTTTTAGCTCAATCTTTTAGAAAAATATTATTTGTATGGATCATGTGTGAAATATCATATTGATTCATAATTAACTTATTAGTGAATGAATATGGACTTTATTTAAATAAAGTTCACATCTCATCCAATAAAAAATAAAGTGTGAGTTGATATAATATCTCATATCTCATAAATATAAATAATACAACCCATCCTTTTATGGTTCCCTCTTCCTCTCCTTTTCATTTCCTTATCATGCTTCTACAGGGTTTTTTTTTTCTTTTTGATAGCAGTTAATTTTAGTTTTAATTTTTTTAGATCTTTAGTTTTGATCTGAAATTATTTCATTTGATTTTATCATATTTAATTATTAGTTGTCATATAACATTAAATAATATATTTTCTATTATTTAATTTACTATTGAATATATACAGTTGAAACAACAACAAAACTACGTAATTTTATAAATATTTAGGCAAAAATTAAAGGAATGCAATTTAAACCTTGTAATTAAAATGCACTTAATTTTTTCAAAACATAAAAATATATTCAAAACAAAAAGTTAAAAAAAATATCCCAATTTCACAATTAGGCCCCTCATGGTCGCCAGTTTTGCGGGGCTTTTGTCTCCACTCTGGCAAATTCAACCACACACTGTTGCATGTGCCACGTGGAATATGAATCTTCTATGCTCAAATTCAAATTGTATTTTCTTTTCAATTACATATAAAAAAGATAAGAATTAAAATTAATTTATAATTTATAAATTATTAAATATATATTATATATTTTTTATATGTTAATAAATAATTAAAAAATAGAGAAGGGGCCACAATTTGATGATAGAAGATTTTCGTCCACGCGACCTGTACTTGACTGGTAACAGAAAGGTCATTCTACATAGATATGTTACTTGTTCACTCACTCTAGAAGCATACACAATTTTAATTTGTAAACCTGAAAAAATAGAAAAATGTGATGTGGAAAAAATAAAATTTTAAAGATTTTTTTATACATGAATCTTTATAAATATTTCTAAAATGACATGACAAAAACAATAATATTTTTAAAACAGAGAATACAAATGTCAAATAATATAGCCGTCAAATATTAATCTTACAAGAAGATAATCTATTCATGCGTAAATTATACATATCTTTGGTAAGGGCTAGAGGGGACACCTGCCCCCAAGAAAAACGTAAATCATATATGAGCCAATAACGTTTGAATTACAAATAGATATAATGTTAGTTGTATGTACCAAATTTTAAAATATATGGGCATCTATAAGGATCTAATTAAATGGTTCTTGTATATTTATATATATTTAATTAAAAAATATTTATTACATTGATTTATATTTAAAAAATGTATTACATAATTTTGAATTAATGTAAAATTTTACGTAAATGATCTATAACGTATAAATTTTTAATCCAACATTGAGTTCTTTAAAAAAAAATGTTGATAAAAATTATTGAAAGTATAAAATGTGTTAATTTTATATCAATCTTAATAGATTCTCCTTTTTAAAAAGTTATTTAATTTCAATGTTTTCCTCTAAATTTAAAGTCATCTTCTACCATTATGTATCTTTTTTTCTTTTTTGGTTTCCCACAAATATCTCTTCATTAAAGGTAATCATGTTCGAGCATTTGAGATAATACTAGTTTTTCCAAATCTAAGGCTCAAATCTGAGACCACCGATTAAGAGGAAGGAACATCTAATTATTCTAATCGACCATTTATTATATTGATTACCACTATATATATATATAATTTTACATATTGTAATTTGCTATAATTGATGTAGATCTTAAAGAGAGTATAATCAAAAGAGTAGACTTAAAAGCCCCAAAACTTAAAATCGTACTTACATGGTATAACTCTACAATGTGGTACTCATGGTATTGCCCCAATTGAAGGCCGATGGCCATAGTAGTTCACTTTAAGTTGTTCACACTGTGTATATATCTGAAAATGATTTTCTTTTAGAAGTTATTGCTTTTCATTTGTCAAAAGGTTGGAAATTAATTTTTTTATGTTTTGATTATTTTTAAAAAAATATTCAAATATTTTTTAAAAAAAATTTGTTGAAAAAGGTGATTTTTTTCCCCAAAAAATTACCCAAATGCATCCTTAAATCATTTCAATAATCACTTATTCATCTAATTTTTTTATATAATCAATAATATATATTTCGATATTTTAACTAAAAAATTATTTTTCTATAGTAAGTTATTTAGCCTTATTATTTCATAACTAATTTTTCCGAAAGTTAAAACAAATATACCGTTAGGTGCGAACTTTTGTATAATCAGAGCATTCTTTTTTGATAATTTGAAAAAAAAAAAACAGCATTTTACGCTTAAAATCACAAAATAACCTGAACATCGTTTATTTTACAAATCAAAACGGAAACTCGTTCCCCATGAGGCGCTCGAGGCCTCGCCCTCGATTCATTGTTTTCATATGTGGAAATGTTATTTTGATTCATAATTTACGGGATATTATGCTGACATATTCATATCTATTATTAGATTGGATGTGAGACCTAAATTAGGCAGAGTTCACATCCAATTTAATGATGAATGTGAATGTGTCAGCACGGTGTCTCCCAAAATATGAGTCAAAATAACATTATTCTTTCACATGGCTAACGCATGATCATTACATTCATCCCAATCCTTTTTTTGGCGTAGTATTGATGTGATCTATCGCTGCAAGTTGTGTGGAATGATAATAGATATATAATTACATTATATAATAAATATATATAATATATTTTATTATTATTAAATTTAATAAATGAATAAGATGAGTAAAAATTATACATCATATTTAATTATAATAAAAATATGTGATATGTATTTATTATTCAGTTCAATTATATATTAAATATTATTGATAAGAATATGTGATATGCATTTATTATCCTATTTAATTATACATCAAATATTATTGTTATATATTTAGGCACACACACAACACAGACAGTAGTAATTAAGGCGGTTACACTTTGAGCTCTAGCCAGGCCCCACCCCATAGTCCATGTCCATCACTGCAATGGTAACACATTTCCAATCTGACCCCTAAGTTTAATTAGTACTAGCATGTTCTAGACTTTATAGCGTTGTTAAGAGGTTCCAACTGGATTAACCAGGTCCGATTGATTGGTCAGTTTGATTGAAGGAATTTAAAACCATTCAAAATCAGAAAAAATTAAGAAAAGTAGTAAATCGGACCTGTTGGACCAGTTAGGAGCTTTATTTATTTATTTATTTTTATTTTAAAACTTAAATACTGATATATTGTGATAATTATAAAGTAAAAATGAAAAAAATGGAATCAAAGAAGGATACTAACAAAGATTGTTGGGTTATCCTTATTCTCTGCCGCTCATTCGCAAGGAGCTCACCATAAAGCTCACTAGTCACCGACAAATATTATTTTCCAATATTTTTATGACCGTATTGTAAGGTTGAAATTAGAGAAATTTTATATAGATTATATTTATATATATATATATATATATATTTCAGTTAAATTCTAATTAAATTGATTGGACTTTTAAATCAGTAACTTGATAAATTTAATACTCG
Source organism: Dalbergia cultrata (assembly GCA_031216105.1). Lineage (NCBI taxonomy): Eukaryota > Viridiplantae > Streptophyta > Magnoliopsida > Fabales > Fabaceae > Dalbergia > Dalbergia cultrata. The sequence continues at coordinate 47,107,582 of CM062352.1, forward strand.
GCTCGATTTTCACTTCTTACTCTAGAGTAGTTATGAATTTACAATTTAGTAGGTTACTCAACGTTTTCTCCTCCTGCCCTTTGACCCAACAAAAATATTAAGAAAAGAAGAAGGATAAAAGGGCATTCAATGGTGCTAACTTGTAGATATCCTTACTGAAAGCCCTGTAGCAAAAGAAAACAAGAAGCTGGGTTGTTCTTTCATGTGACTGCTGCAAAACAAGTTTTCTTCGTCCAGTCTTTTATGCTAGCTAGATAGATCCTTGAGCCCTATTGTTGTTCCTTTTTTGTTAGGAGAGTGTGTGTATGAAAGCGGGTTTTCTGTCTCGGTCTCAATCAGTTAGATGGTCACTTCCCCCAGTCCAAAGGGAAACAATATGTGGATAAGGTTTTCATGCAGCAAAAGAATTAATTGGCTGGTAACAAAAATAGTACCTTCCTTGAGTCACATAGTTGGGTAAGGTTTTCTATCTTGTGTTTATCAGTATCGGATCCAAGTATTCAACAGGAGAAACAGGCCTTCAATATATATATATATATGTCCTAGTTGGAAAAATGGCCAATCGTTGGTGGGCTGCGCTGGGAATATAGCTATGAGACTCACAGACCCAAACTCATCTTCTCCATCACTAGAGCTGATGAGGAACAACACAGAAGAACACAACCTCAGCCGACAAGGTCTTAGGAAAGAACAAGAATTCATGGACAACAACAGCACTCCAACAAACAGCAGCAACAGCAACACCAACGCCGAAGACGACGGCGCCGAAGAACACAACAACAACGCGGCGGATCACGGCGGGGGGAGCGGCGGGCGTCGCCCCCGAGGCAGGCCGCCGGGGTCCAAGAACAAGCCGAAACCGCCAGTGGTGATAACAAAGGAGAGCCCAAACGCGCTTCAAAGCCACATCCTTGAGATCAGCGGCGGAAGCGACGTGGCTGAGTGCCTCTCCTCCTTCGCGAGCCGCCGCCGCCGCGGCGTCTCAGTGCTGAGCGGCAGCGGCTCCGTGACCAACGTCACGCTCCGGCAGCCTGCCGCTCCCGGCGGCGTCGTCACTCTCCACGGCAGATTCGAGATCCTGTCGCTCTCTGGAGCCTTCCTTCCGGCGCCGTCGCCGCCGGAGGCCACCCGACTGACTGTGTACCTCGACGGAGGGCAGGGGCAAGTCGTCGGAGGCATCGTGGTGGGATCATTGGTGGCTTCGGGGCCGGTAATCGTGGTTGCTGCGACGTTTGCAAATGCTACGTATGAGAGGTTGCCGTTGGAGGAAGAAGGGCAAGATGAGGAAGAAGATGATGAGATGCAGGTGCAGGAATCTGGTGTGAACGAGGGTTGTGCGGGTCCACCTGTGTCTCAGTCTCAGGGTTCAGGTGAACAACAGCCACCACAAGTTTCGGATCCTGCTGCTGTGTATAATTTGAGTCATGGTTTGAATATGCCGAATGGTCAGAATATGCCACATGATGTGTTTTGGGGTGGTGCTGCTGCTGCTCCACCTCCACCTCCACCTCATCCACCTTCTTATTGAAGGAAGAAAAAAGTGATGAGAGGGTTTGAACTTTGAAGAAACTGGTGTAATAATGGTGTTTGATCTTATTATACTGACTTATTTTATTTTTATTTTTTTTAGCATTTTTGGGACATCCTTTTTTTTTTTTTTGAAGGGACAAACTCAAATTAAATTTCATTTGAATGTGGGCAGAGAGTTACTCTCAATTTTTATCTCGATCAATGTTTTAGAAACAACTCAGTATGTCTCTTGAAAAAATGTCTCGAAGATGTCTGAAAGAGGAGAAAGAAGAAGACAAAGGAGAGAAGAAGAGGGGGGGGGGGGGGGTGCGGGGGTATTGTTTGTATTGCTAAGGAGCCAGGTTAGGATGTTTTGTTTTCTTTTGCTTCTGAAATGCCTCATTGCATGTTTATTGATTATCTATCTTCATAAACTCTGTTGTGCTATCCTGTGCTTGTCTTTGTTCAAATCTAGAATAAAATGTTTATTATGTTTGTGTGATTGTGTGGGCTAGAATGGCATTTTGTGCCACCTTAAATTTAAGAAAAATGTTAAAGAGATTAATAAGCTTATTCAGATATTATATTCAGAATAATGTAACATAATTATTAGGGACCAGTCATTTCATTATACTTTATTCATTAATTATTATAATTTTTATAAAAGATTTTATACAAATTTATCTAGATTTTTTTGAATGTGTAGCATCATTCTTAATTTAATTATTCATCATGTGAAATGGTACTGCATTTTGAAACTTGTGCGCTGTGAGGTTGTTTTACATGGAACACACATTTTCGGCATGGAGATGACTAATATGCCTAATGGTCAATATGAAATGCTCTGTAACTGACATGTACAGTAGAGTACTACAGTTAAATGTGAAAAACACTTGTAGAGGTAGACTAGTCAGTATATGGGGGTAGTAAACAAACCATGAGAGCTGTGGAATGTACATACTACAAATTTTCACCTTATTTTTATTATTAATGGTCTCACCCAGTGTATTCTTAGGTTCATCATTTTGGCCCTTATTTTTTTTCATCTTTATATGGTACAATATTTATACATACACTAATACTGCTATTAGTGACATACACTATAATTTTATAAGATATTTACTAAATATTTTTAATTTAAACATCACTTTGATCCGAACATAATTTTTGACATTAACTTGGTTGTAATATTTTTTTTTATTTCAACACAAATTTTATTTTAATATTTTTTGTCATGATATTAATTTAGTCATCTCATTATAATTGAGATTTAATAGAATGGTTGAATCAATATCAAAATTAAAAATATTAAAAATAAATTGATATAAAAATTTTATTACAATAAAAATGTTAGAAGCAAAAATGCTATTTACTATAGTATAAATGTTTTTTATATAAAATCAAATCATATTTTATATTCCGAGCATGAGATTTAGTTCATAAATCAAATCAATTAAGACCATAATTTTAATTATATCTAATTATTGAATAGGGATATGTTTTTTAATTGACACAAGAAAGTCCTCTTAAATATGTGTTGTTTTAGTTTTGATCCCTCTAGAATGTCTGTTTGGTTTTTTGTTAGGTGGGGGTAGGGGAGCTGAGACTGGATATTTATTACGCACCAATCCTAAGGTGTCGGATCCATATATCCTATCACCAATGTATAGACAACAAAAGGTCAAGAGGAAGGGAAAATTACTTAAAAGGGGGCTAAATATTATGTACTTTTGGATTTTTAATAAAATTAGTAATTTTTTTTATTGGGCCCTTGGTACATCTCATATCTTTCTTATTTTTTCTTGCCCTTGACATATCTAACGGGATCTTTGATTTTACTTAGCACAGGACTACTTAGGACAATTGCTACTTCGACTTGTTTTGATTCTTGACTATGGTGGCTTATTCCACTCCCGGGTAATAAATTGCTTTTCAGGATTGAGTGCATTCCTATAATCATTGGATTTTCTTTCCAATTCACACACCACTCTTCTGAGCTTATTCGAATACATGATCATTCGATTTTCTAACACCATCCAATCACTCCACCAAATCAAACACATTAATATATATGTGTTATTAATCAATCTAACCAAAAATTTCAAGCCAACTCATTCAGAAAATTCAGAGAAAATTTTGAAAGAAAAGAAGACAATTAAAGCCCTACCAGAATTTTCATAGCTCCTGCCTAGCATATTCTTCTACAAGTACTTTTCTTCATTCAAATCCAATCAACCCTTAACCCTCTTTTTAGCATGATGTATGATGGGTCAAAGTGGGAAAAAAGTGATCGATTAAAATTCTAATTAATAAAGTTCAACTAAAAAGTTTGAAATCCATTTCAGGGTGTTATATTTGTCACTAATAATATAACAAATAGTTTCCTTTACTGATTTCCATGCTTAACTCAATAGTTTGTTTTATACCTTCAAGATAATAAAGATAGTAAAAGAGTTATAAGATAAAATTGATAAATACTGATAATGAATACTCTTATTATATAATGAGTCATTTACCTCATTTTAATATATCATGGCTAAATTTCTAGTTTATAACAAATATACCAAATTAATGAATATATAGATTTAAATATAGTGGATCATATTAAGGTGTGTGTGTATATATATTATCATCACTACAAAAAATTATGTTTATTGTGGCAAGTGAATTAGGGCGGTTCTTTAAAACCGCCATAATACACGGTGAATTACGGCGGTTTTTGTGACCGCCACAATTTTATTGGCAAAAAATGGCGGTTGGGAGTGTAATACAGCGGATTGCCGTCTGAGACCCTTAAAAAATTTAATAATTAAAAACAAAAAAGAGGGTTAGGTTATCAATATCTTATCTTCTCTAAACTCAACCTCACTTTCCCTTCACACTCCTCATCTTATATTCTCTCCCTCGCTTTTGGAACCGCTAACTTGTCCTCCTCCGCCGCGTCGATAACCGGAAGATTACTCATCTCCGACGATGCTCTCTGGTTCCAACTCAGCTCCATCGCCCTTGCGCCCTTCGCTGCGGATCGAATGCTCCGTTTCGCTCCTCCGGTACCAATCTCTCTGCTTCTCTCTCTCTTTTTGGCTTTCGATCATTTAATTTTATTGTTTTGGTTTCAATTTGTTCTGAGCATTGGTTAATTTGAGACGCGGCAACTGTAGGCGTGAGTGCGCAGGTTGATACTCTGGAGGAGGCGGGAACTAGAGCAGCTCGGAAAGTGGAAACGCAGGTTGTGGTGGTGGCCGGAGCCTCCAGAGGTATTGGCCGTGCGATTGCGTTGTCCTTGGGGAATGCAAGTTGCAAGGTTAGTCGTTGCAAATTATTTTGTTTGTTTTCGACGTCGCGATTTAAGCTGCATAAACAGAGTGTGCGTTTGGATTTAGCTTATCTACCTATTTTTGCCCTGGCTAAGCACGCATTCAACTTAAAGCTCAGATCTAATAGATATTATTGGATGTACTCATCGACATCAGTTTGCTTTGTTTCTTGTCCTTAATTCAGCTGGGATATATGTTTATTAGCATTCTCTCTGGTTTTATAGGATTTTGAGTTATGACCTTCCTTGTCAACAAATAGAATATTGAATAATGTTGCAACAAGTGACAATTTAATGCATGTATAGCTATGCTTCTTTATGGTTTTATTATATGTTGTTACTTCATTTGATTTCAGGTGGTCCAAATTCTGCTTTTATGGCCAAGTAACGCCACTTGCGTCACAATACAACTGATATTAGCATTGTAAGCTGACATCTTAATGACTAGGTACCTCTAACCTTTGGATGACTTGGGAAATTAATAGCCTACTTACTCTAGTTGCAATGTTCTGTGGATGGGTCCACAATTGTGATCTTATTATAATAATATCATCTGAAATTGAAATGGAAGAACAAAATAAAATGATACCAAACTTGATATCTAGGGAAAATAGCTCAGTTTATTTTAGAAATGGTTGTGTCTTGGTGGTCATCAATGAGCTATGAGAATGGTTCTAGTGGCTTGTTGCCCTTTCATTGTTTTTCCCCCTCTTCCAATGCCATTGCAATAGTAATAGGCTGGAAATGTTTTGAATTCAAGATGTTCTCCCACATATTAATTTCCTATATCAAATTAATTCATATGCTGATTGTGTATTCATCATACAATGTACATAAACTTAACTGTCTTTCTGGGAATTCTTCATCCATGGAAATTAAAGGATAAACGACTCAGAATATGTGTGTGAATAAAAAATTCAGCTTTGAAACTGATCTTGCATTACCATTTTCAATTATGTGTTCTCCGTGTACATTTTTTATTGGCCACATGCCATGCACATTAATATAGAGGCATCACGAATAAGTTGGGAAGCACACTTTCTGATTTTAAAACTTTTAAAAAAATGACATATGCATGAAAAAGTATATTAAAATCTTCCCTTGTGGTTGTGGACCACAAAGATCATACACTTGTTTATGGTTAAAATGATATTACGTATTGTTAGTTCAGTAGATAGTGATTGACGTGTTATATTAATGGATGCTTCCGTGTTCATATTTGGGTAACAACCATCAAGCATATCCACATGTACATGTTCAGCTCCAAGAAGGAAATTTTTACGTCTCATGCTGGATATATATGGATCTAGATCTAGATGGAATGGCGTATAAGATTAAAAATTAATTCTATGTTGGATGTGACATTGAAGGTGAGAAGAGTGTCATTTGTTACTTTCTAGTATTTGTATGCTTGATTATTCCACCAATTGACGCTTCTGATTCTAATATTGCTGTATACTGCAAATGTTCGAACTTAAGCTGCTGAAGAACATATGTCTAAACCAGTTGAATATCTTGTGAGCTCGGTTGACAACAAAACGAAGAAATGTGCAAGTGTCTCAGTTGTCATTTCATATAGTCAGTAAAGTCTCTGGCAACCTCTGTGAGGATTTGGAAACAAATCTGAGAACTGGAACACCGGAAAAGGACAAACTTATGTTAGATCCATGTGTCATAGTTTTGTGTAATAATGGAGTGATTAGGGTTGAATTCTTTTCTGAGATGTAAAATGAGGATGAGTTGGTTTAGTTGATATTGAACAAAGCTACAAATTTCTAATAAGGATTTGCTACTTTTGGTGGTATATTTGCATTTCAAGCATTTTTGGAGCGAGATATATATTACTTTCTAAGAATAAATGACCTTTTCTAATAAGGTTTGAATTTTATTATATATATATATATATATATATATATATATATATATATATTACTTTTTAAGAATAAATGACCTTTTCTAATTTGTGTAATCATAAATTTAGCAATTTATCTTCAAATATGAAGTCAGAGAAGTGGAGAACCATAAATAGAGTACAATATTTTTTTTCTTGTTTTTGGTTTTTTTTTTTTAATTTCGGATATCATGATTCCAGCTACTCAGTTCTTGTCAAGAGGAATTCCATTTATATTCAATACATGGATTGTGAAGCATCTCACAGAAGAGGACTATGCGTGTCGCAACCGGGATCGCGATGGGACAGCGAGAAATAATAGTTTTTTTGAAAATAGAGTCGCCACCAGATTTATTTAAATTGGGAAACCTTGAAAAAACCCATTTTATTTTAGAAAATAATCTTCGTAAACCAGATATGGGTTCGGGAGTCGGTTATGCATAGGGAAGGATAGGAACTTAATCCTACAAAGACCCTAATACAATCTGTATTTAAACTGCAGACTTTAGTGAATTGTGCAAATTAAATAATAACCCTTTAAAAATTTCAAATAAGGAAGATAAAAATTATAATTTAAACACATAAATCAAAGAAAATTAATCTAGCAAAATATTTACAATTTAAACACATTAATTAAGAAAAATTAATTTTGAAAAATATATTTACAATTTTAGCACATAAACTAAAAAAATTAATTTACACAAGATATTTAAAATTTAACAAATAAATTAAGAAAATTAATTTTGACAAGTATATTCAAAATTTTTTTTTTAAAAAAATATTAAGAAAAATTAGTTTTGGAAAATATATTTACAATCTTAACAACTAATAAATAATCTACGCAAAATATTTACAACTTGACGAATAAATTAAGAAAAATTAATTTTGGCTTGACAAGTGTTGCCTGCTCCTACGTATCCTCAGGTGCAATGAGGAACTCAAAGTCACGTAGTTCTGTAGAAAATGATTGTGCATTAACGGGTTTCAGTTAAGAAATAAAATAAAATGTGTTGGCTGATTTTATTTGTGAAAACAAATTTAATTGATAAATTATTTAAAAGGAAAATTCGTTCTTGCATAGGATTCAAGTTGATACTAGACCACTCAATAAATCCTTATGATCCAATAATAGTGAAGATAACACTTGTTACTCAATCACTATTCTTAATCATTGCACGGATAAAAATGTTTTTTTTTTTAATTTTTTTTTTATTTTTTATTTATTTATTTACTAGCTTTTTTTATAAAAAAAAAGAAACAGACCCAAAAATTAAACTGCCCAAGTCTCTTTTTTTTATATATATATAAAATTCTTATTCACAAGAAAGGAATGTATTTATTTTATTTATTTTTAATATTAATTTCAACATGAATTGACAAAAGCAAATTCACAAGCATTCAATTAACTTGAGCAAAACACAAAGACAAGTAAAATAATCAAACTAAAATGCAAGACTCCTAGAAACAAGTTTCTGAAAGAAAACGATAAAACAAACAGCCCAAACTAAACTCAATGTACCCAAAAGGGATGAAATAATACCAAAACATAAAATAAAATAAAATGGTTCTAACCTAACCAGCTAGCTACCTCGAAACAAAACTCAAACAAAAAGACACTAGTTATTATTACTCTCAAAATAACACAGTGGCCTAAGCTTATTTCAATGCATGTACTAGAATTCATATATATAAAAAAAAATGGAAAAAGGACAAAACGAAAATAGAAAGAAGCGTGAGTATGAGTTAGGCTCAATTCAAACACCCAAAATAAAAATAAAATAGAGACCCACCCCACATAAAATAATACATAGGGTCCACATAAACAAAATGAAATCCCACCCGACAAAAACTTAACATGAACCATAAAAAGGCTAAAAGCACAATATAATAAAAAATTATATAAAACTAGCAAGACACATCCTACCTCACAAAAACCAAACGTGACTGCACAGAGACCACAGACGAAATAATGGTTTGGCGATTTGAGTTTCAAAGGATTTGGGGAAGCGGTTTCAAGGTTGGGTTATGTGCTTACAGAATGGAAACAAGCAGAATTGCAAAGGCACTTGATGGAGGGGACAACGCAAGCAAACAATGAAAGGCTAGTCACGCGACTTTTCCAAGCAAAGTTCCGCAGTGGGTGTTGACCTGACTTCTACACCAATGCGGCAACGACGGTGATGGGTGAAGGTGGTGCGGCGGCTGTTGTTGTTCTTTGCGGCATTCTTCTTTGTCTGCGGCTAAAGGCAATCTGCTTCTTTCGCAGATCTACTTCTTGGCTCTTGGAAGAAAAACAAAATGATGGTAAGGGTGCTATGTAGATGGAATTTGGCAGTACCAAAGGAGGAAGTAATGGCAAGGTGATATCTATGGTTCTGATTGGTGTGTTTGTTTGGATGGGTGATGGTTCTTATTGAATTGGAATGGTGAGATAATGGTGGAAGATAATGATGGTGGTTGTGGGGGTGATATTTGTGGCTGATGCAGGAAATGATGATGGTTCCTTCTGTGTCTATCAGAGTCTCTAAAATTAGATCACTTTTGAGATGAAAATAGCAATAGCAAGCAAGTATTGGTGCTACTGATTGATGTCTCTGTCTCTTCTGAAAATTTGCTCGGTCCTCCCCTCTCTCTGTGTTTGCTCCCAATTTGCTCTATCTGTGTGTTCTCCTTGCTCAATTAGCTCTTTTTTTTTCCGTCTCCTCTCTATGTCTCTTCTCTGAAATTAACTCCCTGTTCTTTCTTTCTAAAATTTTTATTCCCCTCTCCCCGTTTTCATTTCCTCTTTTTTTTTTTTATACACACTGCCGCATTAAATACGTTGATGTTGACAGCCAGAAAATTAAATGCATTGATCCCAACAGAGCATTGAATGCAATTCTTTGCACTGCAAATTTTCAACTCTGATCACTGTTAGAAATTAAATGCAGTCCTATGTACCTTTTGACCCTTTTATTTATTTTTATTATTTTTTATTTTATTTTTCTTTAACTTGATCAGGCACGGAGAGGTTGATTTTTTTTTATTTTTTATTTTTTATTTTTTAATTTTTTATTTTTTGGCTAACAATGCAATGGGCTGAAAATAATTTTTTTTTTAAAAAAATAACAATAATGATGATAATGGCCAACAATGACATGGGCTAATAAATTTTTTTTATTAAAAAAAATGGGTTTATTTATTTATTTATTTATTTTTATACAAAATGGGCTTGAAATAAAAATACTATAAAGAAAAGTAAGATCAAATATGTTGGAAATTTTTATTTTGCCCCTCTTTACTTATTTCTTATAAGAGAATATGAAAAACTTGAATTCCTCATATTGTCATTATAAGGAATGAGTAAAGATATGAACATCAATTTTGTACGGTGATGCATGAAATTGAAAATATAAGGAAACTTGAAATTAGAAATAAAAGAAACTAGATGCTCATGAGAGACATATGCTATGCAATAATGCGATTCAGAAACCAAAATGTATGAGTGACAAGAAGTGAAATTTATTTGTACAAGCAAAAAGCTGACAAGAATTGATAGGAATTCAAAAGGCAATTGGGGATGAAAGATTTTTTAGAAAGTCAACAGGGGCTGACAGAAATTTAAAGGCCGACGAGGGCTGACAGAAATTTAAAGGCCGATGGGGGCTGGCAGAAATTTAAAAGCTAATGAGGGCTGACAGAAAATTAAAATGACTGGTCGATGTAAATTTAAAAGTCGATGGGGTTGATGAAATTTAAAATGACGAGGGTCGACAGAATTTAAAGGTCGATGGGGGTCGGGCAGAATTTAAAAGACGGGCCGATAAAAATTAAAAAGCCGATGAGGGTCGACAGAATCAAACCGACTGGGCCGGGCAGAATTTAAAATAATCTGGTCGGCAGAATTTAAAAGTCGACTGGGATGATGAATTAAAAGCCGATGAGGGTCGACAGAATTTAAAATGACTGGGTCAAGTAAATTTAGAAGTCGACGTCAAGAGTTAAACCGACGGTCAAGGTAGTTAAACCGACTTGGTCGACAGAATTTAAAGGTCGATAATGGGCAGAATTTAAAGGCCGACAGGGTCGCAGAATTTAAAGGTCGACAGGTCGACAAAAGTTAAAGGCCAATCTGGCTAGCAGAATTTAAAATCGACGATGGTCGACAGAATTTAAAAGTCGACTGGTCGACAGAAATTAAAAGTCGACTGTGGGTCAGAATTTAAAAGCCGATAATCGACAGAAGTTAAAAGTCGACGTAATGTAAATTTAAAATAACTGGGTCGACAGAAAATTAAAAGCCGACGGGGGCTGACAGAAATTTAAAAGCCGATGAGGGCTGACAGAAATTTAAAAGCCGACGGAGGCTGACAGAAATTTAAAGGCCGACGGGGGCTAACAGAAAAAGTAAATTGGCAATCTAAAACTGACAGAAAAGTAAAGTGGCGATCTGGGGCCAACTGGAAAAGTGAATTGGCACAGAAAATAATAATTTTCACATTTTTTCTTTTTCCCTTTTTTCCTTATTTGCAAAAATCATGAATTCATCACGCATTTTCAATTTATTTCAAACACATTCTTGAGAACTAACCGTAACCAAATCAAATAAGCCTCAAGGAATACTTCAACCGATCAAACTCGTATTTCATGCGTTGGGCCTTCTAGCACATATGAGGTTTTCCTTTTCTTCTGTAGCTTCCTTTGCTTCATTTCTTGTCCATTCTTTTTCTCTCCCTTTTTACGGGATGATGATTACTTTTCCAATAAACTTTGCTGAAACTTCTGAATTCTCTTGTTGTAATGCTAGTTATTGATGTATTGCTGTAAGCATTGTCAAGTTGTATAGCTTTAAACTTAAATTTATGCTTACTCGAGACATCATAAATAAATACACATTTAAAGAGGAAACAAAAGGATTGACTGCATAGATATCTTTATTGCTTGGTGTTTTGAGTGACAAAATGTTTGAGAAAAGGCAAAACACAAAAGTGAAAGATAGAATTGTGAAAGACATGAAATCTTGCCCCAGTTTAGGTTCTTTGTGGCTTGCTCAATCGACTTCTTGAAGCAAGTTGAACACTATAGCCATGATCTTTGATGATATGTCTTCAAACCCTTTCTTTCCAAAAGTTGCCCCAATTTCAGTCTTGGTTTGCTTGATCCGATGGACAAATTCAACACCCAAAAATTGCCCCAGTGTAGGTTGCTTGAGATGATGCTTATCTTTTTGCTCTAACTTTTGCCTAGGTCGTTCTTTCGAGTTTTCAACCTAACAAGCTTTTTTTTTTTGATTTTTTTATTTGACCCTAACTTTTGCTTAGGTCGCTCTTTCGAGTTTTCGACCTAACGGGCCCTTTTTTTTTTTAATCTTTTCAAGCATAAAACTTTTTGACTGCATCAGTATTGATTGGTTTGGGCAATTCTTGTCCGTCCATGTTCTCCAAAATCAACGCTCCACCCGAGAATGCTTGCTTGACAATGAAAGGACCTTCATAGCTTGGAGCCCATTTTCCCCGCGCATCCTCTTGATTAGGGAGAATTTTCTTCAAAACCAAATCCCCTGGATGAAAATCTCTAGGGCGTACTCTCTTGTTAAAAGCCTTAGCCATTCTGCTTTGATACAACTGGCCATGACAAATAGCTGCCAATCTTTTTTCTTCTATCATGTTTAACTGTTCATATCGAGCATTTACCCATTCAAATTATTCTAATTCAACCTCCTTTAAAACCCTTAACGATGGGATTTCCATTTCAATAGGAGATACCGCTTCCATTCCATATACCAACGAGAAGGGAGTTGTTCCTGTGCTTGACCGAATGTTGGTACGATATGCGTGTAAAGCATATGGTAGCAGTTCATGCCAATCTTTATAATTCACCACCATTTTGGTGATGATTTTCTTGATGTTCTTATTTGCATATTCAACCGCACCATTCATTTGAGGCCTATAAGGAGCTGAGTTGTGATGCTTGATTTTGAAAATCTCTAAGAACTTCTGAACTTCTGCACCATTGAGGTTAGGAGCATTATCCGTGATAATTCTTTCTAGAATCCCATACCTACAGATAATGTCTCTCTTGATGAATCTGATGAACACCTTCTGTGTGATGTTGGCATATGAAGCAGCTTCCACCCACTTTGTGAAATAGTCGATTGCAACCAAAATGAAATGATGACCATTGGATGCCTTGGGATTAATTGGGCCAATGACATCCATGCCCCACACTAAGAAAGGCCAAGGAGATACCATGTTGTGCAATGGAATTGGAGGAGCATTAACTCAGTCTGCATAAATTTGACATTTGTGACACCTTCGAACATAACTGGTACAGTCACTCTCCATGGTGGACCAATAATAACCACTCCTTAAAATTTTGCGTGCCATCATATGCCCATTAGCGTGAGTTCCACAAATCCCCTCATGAATTTCTGTCATGATTACACGGGCTTCATGAGCATCTACGCATCTTAGGAGGGTACCATCATAATTCCTTTTGTAGAGGACTTCACCATTCAAGAAAAATGCCATAGCCAGTCGACGAATTGTCTTTTATTCACCTCGTTCGCTCCGTCTGGGTATTCTCCTTTTTGAATATACTGCTTGATATCATGATACCAAGGTTGACCATCTGGCTCAATCTCTACATTGTCACAGTATATCGGTTCATTTTGCACTTCTATATGGATGGGTTGGACATTGGTGTGGACTTCCAACTTGGTCATTGCAGCCAAAGTCGTCAAGGCATCCGCAAATTGGTTATGATCTCGAGTTAAGTGGGAGAACGACACATCGTCAAACCATTCGATTAGTCGAGACAAATACCTCTGATAAGGCACCAATTTTGGATCCTTGGTTCGCCATTGTCCATTGACCTGATAAATGATAAGTGCAGAATCTCCAAAGACTTTCAATTCCTTGATTCCCAAGTTCATTGCAACTTGTAAGCCATTTGCACATGCTTCATATTCTGCAATATTGTTGGTACATTCAAAGTCTAGTTTGATGGAAACTGGGTATTGTTTCCCGGTTGGGGACACCACTACAGCTCCTATTCCAGATCCATTCATATTGACAGCCCCATCAAAGTACATCTTCCACACATTCTCCTTTTCTTCATCTTCTTTTTCTATTGACAACACCTCACTGTCAGGGAATTCAGACGTGGTGGGCTGTCTATCCTCAAGTGGATTTTCGGCTAGATGATCAACAATTGCACTTCCCTTGATGGACTTTTGAGTTACATAGTTGATATCAAATTCGGATAGCATCACTTGCCATTTTGACATTCTTAATGACACGTGAGGACTATCAAATATGTATTTCAATGGATCCATTCGAGATATTAACCAGGTGGTGTAGTATAACATATACTATCTCAATCTCTTGGAAGTCCACACTAACGCACAACAAGTCTTTTCAATTGCCAGATAGCGGGATTCACAGTCATTAAACTTCTTGCTCAGATAATAAATTGCTTGTTCCTTCTTTCCAGACTCATCATATTGTCCCAACATTGCCCTGAGTGAGGTGGGTAACACTGTGAGATACAATATTAAAGGACGACTTGGTACAGGTGGGGTCAGAATTGGAGGCTTCATTAAATAAGCCTTTATTTTGTCAAAGGCTTCTTGGCATTCTTTGTTCCATTCTCCAGGTTCTTTGTTTCAAGCTGCAGCTTGAATATAGGCTCACAAGTACTAGTTAGATTGGCAATAAATCTAGCAATATAGTTGAGTCTTCCCAGAAAACTTCTAACCTCCCGTTCAGTTCGGGGAGCAGACATCTCCTGTATCGCCTTCACCTTATCAGGATCTACCTTTATCCCTTCTCTGCTGATAATGAACCCAAGTAATTTCCCTGTAGAAGCTCCAAAAATGCATTTATTCGGGTTCAATCGGAGTTTATATCTTCTGAGCCTTTCAAACAACATTCGTAAAACTGCCACATGACTTTTTCCTTCCTTGGACTTGGCGACCATATCATCCATGTACACTTCAATCTCCTTATGCATCATGTCATGAAATAATGCGACCATGGCACGTTGGTATGTGGCGCCAGCATTCTTTAATCCGAACGGCAGGACTGTATAGCAAAATGTTCCCCATGGGGTTATGAAAGTAGTTTTTCCTTTGTCATGAATATCCATGGGAATCTGATTATACCCAGAGTATCCATCCATAAAGGAAAATCGATGATTTCCGGCTGTATTATCAACAAGGACATCAATATGGGGTAAAGGAAAATCATCTTTCGGGCTAGCTTTATTTAAGTCCTGATAGTCTACACACATTCTAACCTTCCCATCCTTTTTAGGCACAGGCATAATGTTAGCCACCCAATCAGTGTGTCTTGATACTTCCAAAAACCCAGCCTGCAGCTGTTTAGTCACTTCTTCTTTTATTTTTAATGACATATCTGGTTGCATTCTCCTCAACTTTTGCTTTTTCGGCTCAACTTCTGGATACAAAGGAATCTTGTGTGATGCAATCTCTGGGTCTAATCCTGGCATATCATGATAGGACCATGCAAACACATCAAGGAATTCTTTGAACAATGCAATCATTTCCGAGCGTTTAGGATTTTTCACTATTTTCAGCTCCTTCTTTTCTTCTTCAGTGCCTATGTTAACCACCTCAATCACCTCATTGTCTAGGTCGAATCCTTTTTCTGAGTATTCCAGTAAATTTGAAAACTGCTCAACAAATCTTCTTCATCATCTTCAGACTCATGGTTATCATAGTCAATTGTAGCAAGAGAATCGATTGATAAAACCCCAAATTCCTTTTCATGTGGCAAAATTTCTATGACATTCAAATTCCTGGAAAGCAATTGTGGTGGGTTGGAATGCTTAAAACAAATGGTGGATCATAAAACATAAACAACATGGAACAAACACAAATTAACGAGCGAGAGTGGTAAAGGAAAGAAATAAAAGAAAGGAGAGATTAAAGAACAGAAACAGAAACAAGGCAAAAGGAACATATAAAGAAAGATTATTGAAAAATCATGCAAGTTCATTTAGATGATGTCTCTGAGTAGCATAAACAAAAGCATAAGCAATTCTTGAATAGTACAACCCAAATAATTACTTTTTAGCAATAACATCAAACATTGGTTCCGTTGTCCAGTTCATCAGCATCTCATCATTGCTGGCAGCAAAAAACTTATTGTCTTCTTGAATTGTTTCGACATCCAAGGTATTGATGGCGAGGCGGTAGCAAGGGAATTGAACTTCCTCGGCTATAATTACTTCAGCTGGACTAGGAAATGTCTCCTTCAGGTGAGGGATCTGTTTCATTTGTCCTTTTTGCTTTTTCTGTCCAAACTCAAAGCACTCATCTTTTCGTCCATTGGGATCTCGTACCCTAGACCAAATCGGTTGAACTTCTCTGGGACCAATATAGGTGTTCGGGTGCCTTGCAACCATGGTCTCAATCTTTTACCTTCCAGATACCCACTCTTGGCCATGATATGAGCCACTACTTGATTTTGTATTGGGGTCTTTTCCTGTTCCTGTCTCAACCCTACCACCTCCAGGTTGTGCCATAAACTGCTCTCCACTAGCTCTACATTTTCAACATATGGCAATGCCACTGGTTTGGATACTATGATTTCTTTCTCCCCATGGATTGTAACGACTGAACCATTTTCAATGTACTTAACCTTTTGATGCAAGGTTGAAGGGACAACACCAACGTTGTTTATCCATGGCCTTCCAAGTAGCATATTGTAGTCGGACTCAATCTCCATTACCTGGAATAACACCTCAAATTTACTTGGGCCAATCTCTAGCAACAACACCATCTCCCCAAGGATGCTCTTCTTAGCTCCGTCGAAAGCTTTCACCACCATTATTGGTGGCAGTATATCATCCTTACTCATCGACAAATAGCTTAAGGTCGACACAGGTAAGACATTCAATCCCGACCCTCCATCAATGAGAACTCTGGGTACTATATAACCTTTACATTTGAGGGTTATATACAATGCTTGTGGGTTGGATTGTGACACTATTTCTTTGTCTGAGAATGTGATCATGTTGACATGTTTCACTGGATCCACCATGTTCTGTAATGAAGTATCAGGTTTGACATAAGCCTCTTTCAAGACTTTTAGCACTGCTTTTTGATGAGGTTCAGATCATAAGATTAATGACAAAAGAGATATTCTAGCGGGAGTCTTCTTCAGTTGCTCTAAAATATCATATTCACTTTGCTTCATGATCTTTAGGAATTCTTCATCATCATCTTCTTCTTTTCTTCCTACATCTGAACCTTTTTCAACATTTCTATCGTCAACAAATTTTCCTTTTACCAGCTCTCCAGGCCCATAAATCCTTCTACTTCTTGTGATTCCCTTTATTTCCATGATACCAGCCTCTTCTTTACTTGATTGGGCCTTTGAGGTTTCTCCTATTTCCACCTCAGTCCCATAATTCCAAGGTATAGCATGTGTGTCCTCATAACTAAAAGGTGTTGGTTTCTTCACAGTAATTACCACTTTTTCTGGTTTCGGAGTTGGGTTAAGTGGAGGCACTCGGAGCACAAAGGGTTCGATTACATCCACCTCTTCAATGGAATTCTGCTTCTTTTTTGCTTGTATCACACCTAAAGTGAGTAGTTCTTGTACCACGAACTTTGAAATCCCAACAATTCTCAATATCATGTCCAAGGCTTCCACAATGGTATGCACATCTTGATTCCATATCATATTTCTCCTCTTCTTTCATCATCGAAGCAGGTGCTGTGATGTTATAATTAGTCTCCTTCAAAGCATTAAACACTTTCTCCATCGGTGTACGGAGACTCAAAACCTTCTGGACTAGCGGTTCTTCTTCCTCTAAAGCATTAACCCGACTTCCTCCTTCATGATTTGGCATTGGGTTATGGACAATATCTGGTTTTGACTCTTCTTGAAGGTCCAATCGTCCACAAGCAATTAGTTTCTTTACCGCTGTCTTGAAACTTTCACAATCTTCAATTGAATGCCCTACTATATCCATGTGATATTTACAAGTTAAGTTTGGATTGTACCATGTTGGGAATGGTGGTTCTAATGGGCCTTACGGGACACGGTGAGATCAGGTGAGCCTCAAATAACTTTTGAAAAAGGTCAGCATTTGAAATGGATAACTTTGGGAAAAGTGGAAGGTTTGGGAATCGATTGCGATTTTGGTTTTGGAAATTAGGTCGGGACGTTGAGGTGTTTTGGTAGTTCTGGTGATATGTGGTTAGATATGTAGGACGTCTTTGGTTGCTGTAATTAGTATGTGAATGTTATTAACCCGAGGCGGGGATATGGGATGGCATTTGTGGTTTCGAGGTTTGGTAAATTGGGTAGCGATGGTCGAGGTTTGGTATGGTGGTGTTTGGGGTCTTGGGTGCATTGGTGTGTGTATCTTGGGATAAAGGGTTGTTGACTCTGCACATAATTCACATCAGTCTCCTTTTTCCTGGGCAGAAAACCTTTTCTTGTGTCTTCACTAGTTACTGGAAGCTTGCCAGCTTTAGCAAGATTCTCAATCCTTTCTCCAAAGAATGATCAACTCAGAGAAATCTTTGTACGCCTCCCGCCAGACTCCAATATAAGGCAATCCTAAGGTTCCCAAAAAGTATGAACACATTTCTGTTGGTATGAGAGGTGGTTGGACTTGAGCAACTAATGTTCTCCATCTTTGAGCATACTGTTTAAATGTTTCATCTTTCTTTTTCTGCATTGTGCTTAGTTGCTCTCTTGTCGGTGCCACTTCAAGGTTAAACTTGTATTGGCTCATGAACAGATCAACTAATTCTCTCCAGCTTGTGATCTTCGAATGATCCAGTTGAATGTACCATTCTAAGGCTGGTCCAGTCAAGCTTTCATGGAAAAAGCTAACAAGAAACCTTTCATCTTTGGACCATATTGCCATTTTGGTACAATAACTCTTCAAGTGGAACAAAGGGTTACCGGTCCCATCATATTTTGAGAAATCAGGAACTTTGAAGTCCTTGGGAACTATCAGGTCAACGGGAGGATACACTTGTTCAACCTCCACATAACCATAGGTGGTAGGTCCTTGGATGGCCTTAATTTGATCCTGAATCTTCTTCATCCATTCTTCTTTGAACTTATCCTTTTCCGTCTCCGCGCGATTATTCCCCGAGGAAGATAATTGTCTTTGAACAACAACACGAGGTTGCTCCCAAATGTGGGTAGCATGCCCGTGTCCTTCAGTATGTGTGTTTTCTATGGCATGATAACCTTCTCCAATAGGGAGGGTAATTGGCATTGTCGGTGGTGGTTGTTCATGAGGATTACCTAGTGTCCCTCCCATGTCATTCATCCATTGTGTCACATTTAGAGTTGCATCTGATACCACAGGTATGATTATCATTGCAGCACTGGGTTGCACACTTACTGGCATACTCACTCTATCTCGATTTTGATTAGCTCCCAATAAGTCGAGTGATTCTTTCATGGTTCGCATAATTTCTTCCATCCTGGCCTGAGTATCCGTCATTGCATTCAACTGTCCCCTCATTTCATCAACTTCTATACTCAGATTCCTCCCTGGTTCAGAATTAGCTACAGCTGTGATGATTTTCCCTGAATCACCATTACCTCCTGCCATCTTGATTCGAGCTCTGGTGTTATGAACACGAGTTAGATCGGTATCCTCTTTCCTTGGGAGCCCAATGGTTACGAGTTACACGTGCACACTCACGCACACTCTGTGTATAACAATAACCAGAAGGGTTAAAGATTTTATATTTGTTTTTTATGTAAAACAAAAATCCAACAACAATCATCAAAAGTTCTTTTCAACAGTAAGGATACCCCACACCTATTCTTATGGGTATGTTCCCCTATAAGTCAAGGTGTGGTTGATAACAAATCCACAGGGAGAATCCACTCCTCTGTAGGTGCTATCTAATGAATACTAGCAATGCAATTGTTTTCCTGATGACTAAGCTTCTCACATTTTTGCACGAGGATGAGCCATCTCAAGGTAAAAATGTGATTGATTACTTTCTAAGGGAACATTTATTCCTCTATAAAAAGTATCTAATGAGTTAGAGAAATTCAAAGTAGCACAAACATTGAGAATTTCATTAATTCCCAGGTGAAGTTCCGAGTACAAGCCTTTTCGAAATTGATAACATAGAAAATCAGCAACCCTTTATTCAATACAAATTACTACATCAAAAACTTCATCTTTTTTCTTTTGAGGTCTTTAGTGATGCTTTCACATACGTCCATAAACTCTGTCACTTCTCGAGGTAATCTGAATGGTGGCATCTTGCTAATTTGTTCATTGGCTTGCTCAAATCGGTATATGAAGTTGGGGACATAATGACTCAATTCACTATTGAGTTTTCCATACTTTTCTTCCCACTCCAAAGCCTTTTCTCTCCATGACCTTCCAAATTCCACTGCGTCAACAAACAAATCGTGATAATGATTTGCTGATGCCCACTCTCGAGTGGCATTTTGTTCAGTTTGTGCCAAAACTGTTGACAGATATTCCACTTGTTCTTCCAACTTCTTTCGCACATCTTTCTCTTTATTAATCTCTATTTTTAAGTTGAAAATATTCTTATCCCTACTGTTGATTTCTTGTTCCATTCTTCCCACCATGCGACTCTCCTTATTAATCTCTTGCTCTAACTTGCTCCTTTCTTTCATGGACGTGTGGAGTTTTTCTTTAAGCTCTTTGATCTTGGCCAAATGAGTGGTTGAGATCTTCTCTTTGCCTTTTCAGGACTTTGCAATTTCGCAGCCTTCTACAAGACTCATCTTTCAGGGTCTCAATCTCCTTAGTCATTTTCTCACATTGGTGTTGCAGAATGTTAGCTTTTAGGTCAGCTGTCTCCTTTTCTTCTTCCAAGCATCGCATTTGTGCCTTCATTGATTCTACTTGGGATGTCCATTGAGGTACTTTTAATGTTTGCATAGGAACGGAATTGCTTAGAATATCCTTTGAACAGTTATCTCTGCCAATTCTTGTTTTCCTCCATTCCCTGTATTCTTGAGAAGAGGTTAAACGTTGTTGGCCAAGTTCCCTTTTTCCTAGGATTTTGATATCATTCCATGCCATTTTGATCTTCTTTTCTTGTTCCATGGTGTTTTTATCTTTCTGATACAAGAAGCTGAACCCCTTTAGTTGCTCCTCTTCTGGCTTTGTTTGGGTCCAGTGAAGTTGTCTGAGCACCAATGCGGGTGTATAGGCAATGCATCCCCTCGAACCCATTAAAGGAACGTTGTGAAAATCGCCACAACTGTAGATAACATTTTCTCCATGATACCAAGGACAAACCCATTTGAAAGTACTAGATTGTATCTGTGAGAACTCCTTTTTCCATATTTTTGCCTCTTGATGATTTATCTGTATGCGATAGAAGTCTCCTAATGGATTAGGAAAGAGGCCCATGCGATTATCAGCATATGCATGAGTCATGAACCAGACATACAACATAGGCAAACAACAACGCAATCTTCCTCCATTTTTCTGAATGCAAACTCCCAAGGAAAGAAATGTATTTGCCAGGATAGCTGGGATAGGATTCATGTGACATCTCGAATTTGAAAAACACATCCATAGCAGCCTGGTCAACAACATCTGGTGTGAATGGGAATAAGATCAATCCATAAATTGTCGGGCTAAGTGTACGATTGAAGAAATCCCAACTTCCTTGTTGAGCCAACATCTGCATATGGGTTTCTAAAAAACTCTTTCTGATTCCTTGAGTAGATCCCCTTACTTCCATTCTCATCTGGTTTGGATCAACTCCAATTATTCTGGCAATCTTTTCTTTGCTAACATAATGTCCTTGGTAGTGGTATACACCAGATTCTTCTCGAATTGGTAGCCTTAACATGACTATATACTCTTCTATAGTTGGTGTTTCATCAAGATCAGGCAATTCAAAACAGCAAAGAGAAGGATTCCAAAATTGTGAGAGAGCACTCAATGCTGGAGCTTCTACAGGGATGAGCAACAAATCCAATATGCGCCCATATGTATCCTTGAAAGAGGATAAAACTTCACGCGGCATCAACTGAATTAGTTCTTTCACTTTCTCTAACTCGTTGTTTGTCACTGTAACCTTGATGTTTCTCTTCCAATCATGTGCATTGCTAGTGTTCATCTGTGTTGTTTCCATTTGATCTGAACTAATGATGACTTTGTATTATTATCAATTGAAAACCAATGTGAACAAAAATGAAACAATTGAGTAAAAATGAAAAAAAAAATGCATGCTCTTATTAAAAATATTCTTTTATAAAATGCACAAACCTACATGATCAAATAAACAAGAGAATACATGTGAATGCTAACAGTATGTTGTGTTAAGAAGAACATGAGAAAATAAATTACATGCTGCAATGAACACAATGCTTGTCTATGTTATGAATGATGAGAATGTATAGCATGAGACAACAAGCTAGTTAACTTTGATACAATTTGATAATGTAAAAACAACAAAAAGTAAAATATAAAGGAGTATAATGTAAAGAGATGAAAGAAGCATGCTCCCTCTGTCCTAACAGGGTAAAGCTTAACGGGTGGGAAGTTCTAAGGCCAAAAACCCTATTTGGGAGGCTGCTATATTCAACTATTTGTGCACACATTCATGGTGGGTCTAGACTTCTACTGACCATGGTCCCTAGATTGCCCCTGTCCACAGGACAAGAATCTGACTTTTGAACCAACCACAAGTAGGGATGAACCCTCTCAATATTATTGATCCATAAAGCAGTAACAATCTGAGTGGTGTCCCAACAACTACCAAATGAGCATAAAGCCCCTCATGGCAATGTCAGGAAACCTCCTAATCCTTAGCTCACACTGCTCTGTATAGAGTCCAAAAACACAGTGTGTGAAGTGATTGTGATGTGTGTGCATGGAGCATACAAACCTTTCAATCCTAACGCTATGTACTCCTGCAAAACAAAATTGAGAGAATACATATATACAAAATAACAAGAGTCTTCTAACCTAAGGTTTTAGCAAATAAAGCAAACATTATATTTAAACAGAAAGAATATTTAAATTGTACAAAGAAAAAAAAAAGAAACACTGTACAAAAATAAAATGAGAAAATTACAAACAGAATTCAAATAATAAATATATACAAAATATAATAGTCATCTATCTTAAGGTTTCAACAAATAAAGCAGACACTATAAATAAACGTATGAAATGTTGAATACTGCACAAAAACAATAATAATAATAAAGAAAACACTATACAAAAATAAATAAAAAGAGAAAAGAAAAAAAAATAATTAAAAGGTTATATTTAATTTGCACAACTAACTGTAACAAGCTTGACTCTCTCATAGTCCCCAGTGGAGTCGCCATCTGTCGCAACCGGGATCGCGATGGGACGGCGAGAAATAATAGTTTTTTTGAAAATGGAGTCGCCACCAGATTTATTTAAATTGGGAAACCTTGGAAAAACCCATTTTATTTTAGAAAATAATCTTCGTAAACCAGATATGGGTTCGGGAGTCGGTTATGCATAGGGAAGAATAGGAACTTAATCCTACAGCACCCCTAGTACACCCGTATTTAAACGGTACCTTAGTGAATTGTGCAAATTAAATAATAACCCTTTAAAAATTTCAAATAAGGAAGATAAAAATTATAATTTAAACACATAAATCAAGGAAAATTAATCTAGCAAAATATTTACAATTTAAACACATTACTTAAGAAAAATTAATTTTGACAAATATATTTACAATTTTAACACATAAATTAAAAAATGATTTACACAAAATATTTACAATTTAACAAATAAATTAAGAAAATTAATTTTGACAAGTATATTCAAAATTTTTTTAAAAAAAAATATTAAGAAAAATTAGTTTTGGAAAATATATTTACAATCTTAACAACTAATAAATAATCTATGCAAAATATTTACAATTTGACGAATAAATTAAGAAAAATTAATTTTGGCTTGACAAGTGTTGCCTGCTCCTACGTATCCTCTGGTACAATGAGTAACTCAAAGTCACATAGTTCTGTAAAAAATGATTGTGCATTAACGGGTTTCAGTTAAGAAATAAAATAAAATGTGTTGACTGATTTTATTTGTAAAAACAAATTTCATCGATAAATTATTTAAAAGGAAAATCCGTTCTTGCATAGGATTCAAGTTGATACTAGACCACTCAATAAATCCTTATGATCCAATAATAGTGAAGATAACACTTGTTACTCAATCACTATTCTTAATCATTGCATGGATAAAAATGTTTTTTTATTTTTATTTTATTTTATTTTTTATTTATTTATTTACTAGCTTTTTTTATAAAAAAAAAGAAACAGACCCAAAAATTAAACTGCCCAAGTCTTTTTTTTATATATATATATAAAATTCTTATTCACAAGAAAGGAATGTATTTATTTTATTTATTTTTAATATTAATTTCAACATGAATTGACAAAAGCAAATTCACAAGCATTCAATTAACTTGAGCAAAACACAAAGACAAGTAAAATAATCAAACTAAAATGCAAGACTCCTAGAAACAAGTTTCTGAAAGAAAACGATAAAACAAACAGCCCAAACTAAACTCAATGTACCCAAAAGGGATGAAATAATACCAAAACATAAAATAAAATAAAATGGTTCTAACCTAACCGGCTAGCTACCTCGAAACAAAACTCAAACAAAAAGACACTAGTTATTATTACTCTCAAAATAGTGGCCCAAGCTTATTTCAATGCATGCACTAGAATTCATATATATAAAAAAAATGGAAAAAGGACAAAACGAAAATAGAAAGAAGCGTGAGTATGAGTTAGGCTTCAATTCAAACACCCAAAATAAAAATAAAATAGAGACCCACCCCACATAAAATAATACATAGGGTCCACATAAACAAAATGAAATCCCACCCGACAAAAACTTAACGTGAACCATAAAAAGGCTAAAAGCACAATATAATAAAAAATTATATAAAACTAGCAAGACACATCCTACCTCACAAAAACCAAACGTGACTGCACAGAGACCACAAACGAAATAATGGTTTGACGATTTGAGTTTCAAAGGATTTGGAGAAGGGGTTTCAAGGTTGGGTTATGTGCTTACAGAATGGAAACAAGCAGAATTGCAAAGGCACTTGATGGAGGGGACAACGCAAGCAAACAATGAAAGGCTAGTCACGCGACTTTTCCAAGCAAAGTTCCGCAGTGGGTGTTGACCTGACTTCTACACCAATGCGGCAACGACGGTGATGGGTGAAGGTGGTGCGTGGTAATTATTATTCTTTGCGACATTCTTTCTTGTCTGCTTGACTAAAGGCAATCTGCTTCTTTCGCAGATCTACTTCTTGGCTCTTGGAAGAAAAACAAAATGATGGTAAGGGTGCTATGTAGATGGAATTTGGCGGTACCAAAGGAGGAAGTAATGGCAAGGTGATATCTATGGTTCTGATTGGTGTGTTTGTTTGGATGGGTGATGGTTCTTATTGAATTGGAATGGTGAGATAATGGTTGAAGATAATGATGATGGTTGTGGGGGTGATATTTATGGCTGATGCAGGAAATGATTATGGTTCCTTCTGTGTCTATCAGAGTCTCTAAAATTAGATCACTCTTGAGATGAAAATAGCAATATCAAGCAAGTATTGGTGCTACTGATTGATGTCTCTGTCTCTTCTGAAAATTTGCTCGGTCCTCCCCTCTCTCTGTGTTTGCTCCCAATTTGCTCTATCTGTGTGTTCTCCTTGCTCAATTAGCTCCTTTTTTTTTCCGTCTCCTCTCTGTGTCTCTTCTCTGAAATTAACTCCCCGTTCTTTCTTTCTAAAATTTTTATTCCCCCCGTTTTCATTTCCTCTTTTTTTTTATACACACTGCCGCATTAAATACGTTGATGTTGACAGCCAGAAAATTAAATGCATTGATCCCGACAGAGCATTGAATGCGATTCTTTGCACTGCAAATTTTCAACTTTGATCACTGTTAGAAATTAAATGCAGTCCTGTGTACCTTTTGACCCTTTTATTTATTTTTATTATTTTTTATTTTATTTTTCTTTAACTTGATCAGGCACGGAGAGGTTGATTTTTTTTTATTTTTAATTTTTAATTTTTAATTTTTTTTATTTTTTTGGCTAACAATGCAATGGGCTAAAAATAATTTTTTTTTTTAAAATAACAATAATGATGATAATGGCCAACAATGACATGGGCTAATAAAAAAAAAAATTTTATTCAAAACAAAATGGGTTTATTTATTTATTTATTTATTTTTATACAAAATGGGCTTGAAATAAAAATACTATAAAGAAAAGTAAGATCAAATATGTTGGAAATTTTTATTTTGGACCGAATAAAATTGGGTGTTCACAATGCGGTAAGTTAATTTTTTTCTTATTGCTGTTCCCATCTTATATGTGCAATCGCATTTATGTATGCTGATTTTATGCTTCTTAAATCTTAGAAGCCATTTTTTTTTTTCAGTTCTGTTGTAGTTGATAAATTTGCCATTGAGGTGTTCCCTTTTTCATTCACTTGGCTTAGATAGCTTCAGTAAATGATTTACATTACATCTGCATTGCTTGCACTCAGCCTGATATGTTTCACGAGGTTTAGGATTCGTTTGACAAATTTTATGGATGATCACCTGCTTTGTTTCTATTGTTTCTTTGATGCAGTTCTATGCAGTGCAGTTTCATCTGTTTGTCACTTGTGTTCTGTTCCTTAGTCGGGAGGGCTTCCGGGGAGCATGCATGCGCATGGATGTGAAAAGGTGATCCCTCTTCTGTTATGTAGGAATAACTGTGTTTAGGAAATTATGCTATAAACTTTTTTATGCTTTCAAGTCAGTTTGGTTTCCTTAATTGATTTACTGATTGTGCTCCTTCCGTGCTTGATGATGAGTGACTTGTTAGTTCTTTTTAATTTCCTTTGATTATGTTCATGTGATCTGTTTTTGTGAACTACTTAGTCATAGCATGCTCCAAGAGAAAACAGGTTTTAGTCTGTTTTAATCATGAAATTCTGTTTCACTTTGGCTAAAAGAAGTATGAAAAAATTGAATTGATTCTCAGTCTCTGGTTATATCTATATCTTCAATTGTGTATAACGTAATTTTTTCCAAAAATAGAGTTCAGGGGATGCAAATTAAGGCTATTATTGTTTTCATTAATTTTGATTTTTAATTTAGTTTTTTGACATGATGCATTTACCTTTATGCAAAAAACTTAAAAAGTTATTGTATTTTCTTTTGCTGGTAACTAGTATTTATTGGTTGTCATCAATTCCTTTTGTACTTCATTAACTAGACTTCGTTGTGCAGAAAATGGGATTGCGAGGGGGGACAAAGAAGTTTGACAGAGGAGTGCTGATGACTAGTATCTATTGATTCTGTATGCAAATGGTGTAAGCAAGTTTGTGTTGTTAGGACTTAGGAGCTTTAGAAACTCGATTGGGATTGTAACTGCTTGTGAGTTGTGAGTGGAAGTTATATTTGTGATTGTTGTGTGGGTTTAAAATTGTTGTAATATATAGTTCTTTCAAAATATTTTGTAGCAAATTGCAGTGGTTTAAAACTGCTATAATTATTATTTTTTTAAAAAAATTACCAAAATTGTGGCGATTTGAAATTGCTGCAATATACTTTTTTTAAATATTTCACTGAAAATTGCGGCGGTTTGAAACCGCCCTAATTTGCAATGATTTTGGCGGTCACATAGGGTGATGTGGCGGTTAAATAGGGTAATTGCGGCGGTTTTTTATAACCGCCGCAATTTACTTAATTGTGTTGGTAATTACGGCGGTTCAAGGAACCGCCATTAATGGAAAAAAATGACGGTTTTAACCGCCGCAATATGCAAAAAGAACCGCCTTAATTAACCTTTTTTGTAGTGCATTTTATCAATAGGTACAAAAATTATATAGTAATTGATCAATATAATATATGAATTAGTTGATAATTAGGAGTATATAAGTAAAGTAGCATGACTTATCTTATTTAAACTTTTTTCAAACACTTATATTTTAAAAAACAAACTATATAATTTAAAATTACTTTTGATTATTTATTTATTTTATTTATCACTTTTTCTTTTTTTGGAACTCAAACAGTGTAAGAATTCAGATTGGCTAAATTCAATTTAGTCTACAATGATAGTCCGAATTCAATTCAACCTATGTTCATTTTTTTATTTTTTACTGATTCAAACTTTTTCCCCCTTTTTTTAAGAATTCGAACTATCCAAATATAGTACATTAATAATGAAAATAAGATGAAGGCTTTTAGTACGTGGATTCCACAACTCTCATCACTTTTTTTTCAAGAATTTGGACGGTCCAAATTTAATTCAACCTATAGTGTTCCCTTTTTTTTACTAACTCGGACTTTTTCTTTTTTATTTTTTAAGAATTCGGACCATCTGAATCCAGTTCAGCATACATGTATCTCTATGTATACTTACAGTGAAACATTCTAAAATACCACAAGTCCACAACCTTGTCCCCATGTCATGCTACTATTTATCACTAATTAACAACTATCTGTGCCCAATTAAAATACGTTACACAGGTTTATATTTTTTCTCCATACAAGGAACACATATGCCTATATTAATTTTTGGGCTAGCAATTTTTCATGTTTGATGCAATCGTCCACCTTAATGAGTGCATATCTTGTTTTGGGATATGAAAATTAAAGGAAATAAATTTCTGTTCCTTGCAAGATTGGGCATAGAACCATCATGGGTTCTCATAGTCAAATGTGAAGAATTCGAACTTTCCGAAGTCAGTATATTAATAATCAAAATATAGTGAAGGCTTTTAATACATGGATTCCACAACTATCATCATTTTTCAAGAATTCGGACAGTCCGAATTTAGTTCAGCCTATAGTGTTCCTTTTTTGTAGAATTCGAATTGTCTGAATTCAATGTTCCTTTTTTTCTTCTTTAGAATTCGGACAATCCAAATTGTGTTATAGTGTTCCACCTTTTTTTTCCAACAACACCACTCTTTCATTTCAGTCACCATGTTGAAATGCTTATATATATTGCTCTCAATTTGAAAGAAAGGATGAAGCTTTTTTGGCCATTGTCTACAAGGGCGGCTGTAGTGCACTTTCATCTATTTGAGTACTTTCAAGATGACTTAGTAGCTGTTCTTTGAAATTCAGTAATCACTTGAACCCTTCCTTGTTTCTTTCTTTCTTTTGTTCTAAAAAAATTAATTCTAAAGTATATCCAAGTTTGAAGAAATTTGTGATTCATTTGTTTTCACCTGCCTGAGTCGAGGAGCATTATTGGGACGATTGATGGTTTCAACACCGATGTAATTCCTGAAGCAAAGGATGCTGTGAGAATTGATTTGGTGGGAGGCTTCGTTTTGCAAAAAGTGACATCAGGAAGAAGTTACTTGTGGTGAGTTTTAAATGAGTACTCGGAAATATGAAGTTACTTAACTAGAGTAATGGAATGAAAGGGGATAAAATAACCCATAAACCCCCAAATGTGATCTACTTAATTTTGATGAGGAGGCCAAAAAATTGACAAAGATTTATGCATGTAATTGCAGTCAATATTAACTTTATAAGGCCGGTCTCACCTCCCTTACCCCCACCTAACCAAAAAAAAAAAGAGTCTAAGACAAAACAGACATTTAGAGGGATTAAAACCAAAACAACACATATCTAAGATGACTAAAAATATATCGAAATGTTGTTTTTTCTGTCAATTTGAAAACATATCCCTATTCAATAATTAGGTATAATTAAAATTATGGTCTTAATTTATTTGGTTTATGAACTAAATATCATGCTTGGAAAAACAATTATATAAAATGTGATTTGATTTTATATTTAAAACATTTATTCTAGAGCAAATAACATTTTTGCTCCTAATATTTTTAACTTGACTTCAATTTTATTGCAATAAAATTTTTTATATCAATTTATTTTTAATATTTTTAATTTTGATATTGATTCAACCATTCTATTAAATATCAATTATAATGAGATGACTAAATTAATATCATAATAAAAAATATCAGAACTAAATTTGTGTTGAAATAAAAAAAAATATTACAACTAAATTAATGTTAAAAATTATGTTCAGATCAAACTAATGTTCAAATTAAAAATGTTTAGTAAATACCTTGTAAATTTATAGTGTATGTCATTGATGGTAGTATTAGTGTATGTATGAATATTGAATCATATAAAGATAAAATAAAATATGAGGCAAAAATAATGAGCCTAAGTACGTGTTGGGGTGAGACCATTAATAATGAAAATAAGGTGGAGGCTTTTGATATGTGAGTTCCACAAATCTCATGGTCTGTACACCCCCCTCGGTATGGTACACTACCCCGTCTGCCACTAAAAGTGCATGCCTTTCACATTCAACTGTGGCACTTTGCTACACATGTCAATTACAAAGCACTCCATATTACCATCGACACCTTATTAGGTATTGACCGCATTAGGCATATGAGTAATCACCTTTCAACATTTGAGACATGGTTTGGAAATATGATGGTAGTACCACTGGAATTTGTGTTTGTTGTACTTTAATTTGTTGTGGTCTCATTCCCATCATCGCTTTTGGCTTAGCTGTTGTACTTGCACTTTGCAGTTTGTGGCATGGGGGAAATGCTTGAAAGTTGATAAATTGTAAAAATGTTATTGTAACACTAATATGTTATCACATTCAATAATAATAGAATGAGTATTTCGATTAGATACCTTTATTTCAATGTTTGAATAACTTTGCTCAATTGTTAACTGTTTTCTAGAGGGGATAGGGACGTGGGGTAGGCGGGTTCATCATCATTCCTCCCCTCCATCCTTGAATTGGGCTAGACCAACACCTAGTTGAATTTATATATGTGTTTTTTTATTTATACTCATGATGTATGAGATGTTGTGTCGACTCATATCTCATCTATTATTGGATTAGATGTAGACCTTACTTGAACGGGGTTTACACCATATCTAATGGTGGATGAGATGTGAGTTGGTCCGATGTCTCATATATTATGAGTACAAATAATATTTTTAAGCTTGTAGGAGCAACTCGATGCTTGTTAAATTTACACGCAAATGTATTGGATACTCGCTACGTGCACTTGCATGGTCTTGGCCTATGGTTTTTACCACTAGTGCTTTTAGACGATAGCTTAGCCAACATTTTTTAATCAGTTTTGCATCACTTGATTGATGGCAGTAGACTGTCCTATTTAGGTTTGATTTGGTGTTATTGTGACTTTTTGAGTAAAAGATAATCTTAAAAAGTTATAATAATATTGCTTAACAAAATAATATAGAAGTTTCAGTCTCAAGGTTCGGGTGAAAAACAGTTACCACAAGTTTCGGTTCCCGCTGCTGTGTATAATTTGAGTCATGATTTGAATATGCCGAATGGTCAGAATATGTCACATGATGTGTTTTGGGGTGGTGCTGCTCCTGCCCCACCTCGACCTCATCCCCCTTCCTATTGATGGAAGAAAAAAGTGATGAGAGGGTTTGAACTTTGAAGGAGCTGGTGTAATGGTGTTTGATCTTATTGTACTGATCACTTAAATTTTATTTTCTCTGTAGCATTTTTGAGACATTTTTTTTGAAGGGACAACCTCAAATCTCATGTGAATGTTGGTAGAGAGTTGGTCTCAATTTTTATCTCGATCGATGTTTTAGTAACATCTCATAATGTCTCTTGAAGAAACGTCTCGAAGAATAACGTTATCTCTTTGTAGTGGATTTTGCAGTGATATTGTTCTGAGCCGTTGGTACTTTCTTGTATTCGTAGCGAGCCAGGCTAGGATGTTTTGTTTTTTATCTTTTGCTTCTGAAATGTCTCATTGCATGTTTATTAATTATCTATCCTCATCATAAACTTTTTTGGGCTACTTACTCGTCTATCTCTGTTATATTCTAGAATTAAGTGGTTATTATTACCTTTTAGAAAATACTAGACAACGATAACTTTATTCAGAATTTTATATTCTGAATTATATGGTATAATTATTAGTTTTTATAAGAATTGATGGGTCATATTATTTTATTTCACTTAACAATTAGCATAATTTCTATAAAAAAATTGTGTACATATTCTTTTTTTGATGTATAACATTATTGTTATATATATATATATATTTGGAAGATTCGTTTATGTCATTGTGTAGGCTAGAATGATATTGTATGCCACCTTTAATATACTTCATCATTGCATGAAATGGCACTGCATTTTTTAACTTTGTGCGTGAGGTCGTTTTGCATGAAACAAAGAGATGTGTCCGGAGATACGATGGAAGTACACCTCAGGAATTTATGTTCAGTGTACTTTGTTGTGGTCTCATTCCCATCATCGATCACGCTCGGCCTACTGTTGTACTTGTGCACTGGAAAAGCTTGAAAGTTGATAATAATTAATTGTTAACAAGTTTATAATATATTTATCAAATACTATTATAAATATTTTCAGTTACTCAGACTAACTTTTATATTATTTTATTAAATAATACTACTATAGCTTTTAAAAACTATATTTTTTCGTATCCATACTTCAGTTTTTGAAAAAAATTTATACCCTATAGCCGTACTTGGTACTGGATATAACGTAACCGTAGGGTATTTGGTATACACTACCTGCTATCAAGTGATACAAAACTGATTGAAAAAAGTGTTGGCTACGCTATTAGTTTCCTCTCTCTCTCTCTCTCTCGCCAGCAGGTAGTGTATACCAAATACCCTACGGTTACGTTATATCCAGTACCAAGTACGGCTATTTGGGTAATCTAAAAGTAATTTTTAAAAGCTATAGTAGTATTATACGAAAAAATATAGTATATAAAAATATAAAATTATAATTAATAAAATAATAATATTTGATAAATATATTATAAACTTGTTTTTTAGAATGTAAAATAACTCTAATAGAGTAGATATTATTAAAAGTCACAAGCAAGAGCATCTCTCTTCTTCTCTTTTTAATAAACAGAAAAAAATTAATTTATCCTCTTCATAAGAATAAGAATGTAGGAGCATTCTTAGACACTATCAAACCAAACTTTAGTGGGGCAAAAGCTTTTATCTTGTTCCTGGTTGACATCATTTAGGGTGTATTTAGTGGGGGGTAAAAATTAAAGAAATTTTTAATGAGAAGCGTAAAATTATATATAAAATTTATTATGCATAGAAAATTTTCACTTGATTTTTACCTTATAAGGGAAAGCTTTTATATTGTTGTAAAGTGAGACAATGAGGTTTGAGTAGGCATGAAGGATGAAGGGAAGCAGAATGATTGTATCCATGATATCTTTTTTGGCATTGGATCTAGGATTGTAATAAGCAGCAAGCAGCAAGGGTTCCCAAGGTATTTACTCTAAAATACGATATATTGTTCATTTTCATCCTTTTCCTTTATGCCAGTTGGGATCAATTGATCAATTCCAGTATATGCTTAATAAAATAAAGAGAAGTGCTAAACCATAGTCCATCAAGTTATTATTTCTGACACTCCGAACCTTTTCCTTTGATTTGGATGTTGATGATGATGGAGATGTTAGTTAGACTTGGTTGCCTTTATATTTGTGCTTCTCCCTCAATTTTATTTTATAGTGTCTTTTGATGTCTTATTTTCATGATCATATTTTCTTGAACGTAATTTTTTATTTGTCAACTGGCTATGATTTATGTAGCTTATTGTCTTCTAGGTGCTGTAGTCTATGTTTGAGTGTTACATGCAAAATCAGATAGAATTAGAGAGTTACTTAGAATCAAGTAGAATGGAAACAAATGAAAGTGGAAAAGAATAGAATTGTTAGCGGGTTTTTAGGTGGAGAAGATTGTGTGTGTGACCATGTGGTCAGTGGTCACTATTACAATGAAAATGGGTATTAAAATTACTTTTGTACCCTTTGGCTCTATCTCCCCCCCCCCTCCCCCTTTTCTTTTTTCCCCCTTCGCTCTCTAATGGAATTCAACTGATGCAGTCCCCACCAAGCAGACACAATCCGTCACGTTTCCCCTATCCCACAGTATCATTTTCTGGAAACACTATTCTCACATTCCAATCACAAAACAAACCATAAATTAAACCCTTACACCACTTCATCATTAGTCCAAGCCTTCAAAATATCAATGATTTTATAATTTGTGCATAAAAAATCTCCACTCTCCAACAATTTCTTAGGGGATCAAACAGCAAGCTCCTAGAACCCATGAAATCTAACCATGTGAGAGAGCACATTATTGCCAATAAACAGTAATGGATCTTTGTTGGCCAAGAAACAAGAACTTCATCAAATAAAAATGCCTTATTACTTGATTGCTTTGTTGGAGGTTGATGTTGGTGTTCTCTCAGTGGTGCTGGGTAAAAAAGGGGTAAGAGGTGGGCAGAGATAACAAAGGAATTTGGAGAAGAAGAGATGTAGAAAATAAAATTAGTAATGTAGTTTTTAATAAATATTAAAATATAAATAAATACCATTATATATAATTATTTTTTATAATAAAAGCTTTTATTTTAACCCTTGGATGGGATTTTAGTGGTTAAAATTAAGTGATTACATCCTCAAAAACCCAATCCTTCCATTTAAAAGCTCACCAAGAATTGTTATCTTTTTTGTTGAGTTGTCTTTTACGCTCACCGATAATGATGCAGTCAGAAATGCCAGAAAGATTTTCGCCCGAAGATTTTTTTTATTATTATTGTGAATTTTCGCCCCAAGATGTTTATGAGGATATTTAAGTATTAACGATGGTGCATATTATTCATTGATAATTTTCCTCGCCCCGATTTGAGCGTTCTCCCTGCACCAAAAATAAGTTATTCATGCGAATAGTAGCCTAGATAATAAATTTTCTACTAAGAATTTATATTTGATTTTTACTTGTAATCCAATTGTCAGCATTACTTATGATCTAGGCTCATTTGATTTTGGCTCATCTTAAATGAAGAGAATGCTTCATTGTCAAGATTATTGCATACTCCGCTTTTTCCAACAATGGTGAGCATACAATAATCTTGCTTTAAGAACATGCGATGAAATTAATCAACGTAGGATAATTATTTGATGAGAAATCAAAATTCTTCAGGTGATGAGCATCTTATCCATTCGCCATATCCGTGAACTGACATGAGGTGACTTTTCTTTTTCTGATGGTGAGGACATATCTTTGTTCGTTAAAATATGTTCTCTTGCTTTTACGCATGCGGTCTTTAATTGCTTTTTGGTGATGTACATTCTTCGCGTGTTCAATTATTATTTTAATATTTAAAAATATGTTTTTGATTAAAATATTTATTTTATTATCATTAAATATAATAGGTGAGTAAAAAAAATAGAGGCTACTATTAAATTTAATGATGATGAAATTGATATCCTAATTAGACACTCATTTTTAAGTGTTTGAATAATAAATAATTTTTTGCAAAAATGGTTAGACGGTGCAATTGTGTATTTGTTTGTTGAGTTGTATTACATACTTTTATACAACTAAGCCAAATTCAAGAATGAAAAATAACATATTTTATTTTTAAATATAGATTTTATAAGATTTAAATAGATTATACATAAAAAATATAAAGGTATGGTAAAACCTTCGACAGGGGTATTCAAAACCGATTAAAACTGAATCAAAATCAAAGATTGATCAAAACCAAAATAAATAAGTTTGAATTGGTTTTCAATTTGTGAAAATCGAATCAAATTGACCGATTTTAGGTTCTTATTTCTAAAATTGAATCAAACCAAATTGAATTGATAATATATTACATTATATATATATATAGACACACACACACACATCAATTAAGTGTATTACTTATCAAAATTTCTTATCCATATATAAATTTGTATCATATTTTAACCGAATATTTTGTATTTTCAATTATACATTAGTTCTTTTAATTTAATCAACATATTTTGGTTCAAATCTTTTAATTATTTGTTTAATTTATTATTTTGTTGTATTACATATTGACATAACTTGTAAAAATTAACTTATATTTATAATTATATAATTTTATAATAATAATTAGTCTAATATAATGTTTTTTATAGTTACTTTTTTATATATAAAATTTTTAGTAAAAACTAAAAATCGAAGCAATCCAAATTGATTTAAATTGGTCTGATTTGGTTCAGTTCTTAAAAAATAATCAACCAAATCAATTCGAATCAAAATAAAATTTATTGATTGGATTGGTTAGTTTTTACCTCAAAATTGAACCAAATCGACTGCGAGTACCCCTATCCTTCGGTATTTGTTGATTGTGATTCAATTACATGTTTTTATAAATCTTGAGCAAAATTAAAAATAATTTAAAAGAATCTAGTAGTTTGAATCAGTGGACCCATGGTTAATTCTTAAAGACTTAAACGCAAACAATCATTGGGTACTCTTGGTACTTGAGTTTTATGTGTTTCGGATAAATCTCTTGTATATTGAAGTATATTTAGAAAATACTGAAATGAGAAAAAGACAATATTGAAAGTGTTTTTGGTCAATATTATTGGAACACAGCATACTAGCCCTTGAACTATAGATCATATGTATTTTATTTTCTAAACTTTTGAAAAATGTCCAAATAAATCCACTTGAATTTTTATAAATGTGCATTTTTGTCAAAATAAATGTATTATGCTACATGAATTTTGGAACATATATGTGCAGATTAACTCCCCAAACTATCGTGGACATGAAACCTGATATCTTGAGATTATTTAAATTTGTGATATTTTTGTTCACAATTGATAAAAAAAAAAAGAATAACAGAATGGTCAAATTATATATTTAATTAAGAAAATTTAGAAACTCAATTTATAGTTTAAAATGTATATAATCTATACTAGAAGGAGTGAAGTCTTTTATTTTATCAAACTCACTTACGTTATGGGAAAAACATAGGGAGATTAATTGATGTTGGAATATAGAGATGACTTTTCATTTTTCTCGGTACGAAGGCCATTTTGTACTTAAAGTGCGAAAGGGGTATCTTTTCTCTCTTTCCCATAATTTATGCTAGATAACTTAAGGAGTGTTCATGATTTGACTTGGTCCACTAACTCGTCCTGATTCAATGTACTTTTTGGATCAGGTTTGGGTCATGTTTCGAGTTGACCTAATCCAATTTGAAGTCAAAATTTCTTTTACAGTTATATATATATATAAAATAGTTAATGATAAATTATATTATAAGAGTTTTATTTAAATAAATACATTTTAAAAAACTTGATATTATTTTTATAATCAAGTGATTTGTTTTGAAATATGCATATCAAAATATCTCTTGAATTTTGTTTCTTACTTGTAAAATTTTATAATTTGACTACATATAATATCAAAATCTTCATAAGTTGTTTAAAAGTCGGGTTGACTTGATTTGACCCAGTCATTATCGGATTTGATTCTGGTTTTAAAAAATGGCTCGATCTAAAAATCGGGCCAGGTTGATATTTGGTCTAACACATTCCTTGTACACCACTGGATAACTTGATTCTATTGGATGAAAAAAATTTCGAATAGTTTTGTTCATTTGGTTTTGGAACCAATAGCACGATGGGTTAGAGATGTCAAAATAGGCTGAGCTTGCTGAGTTAGTCCGTTAAAATTGTCATTTTTAGCGGGCTGATTGAAGTTTTGAGCTCACAAAAAAATTTCAACCTGTCTAACTCACGGGTTTTGACGGGTCAGGGCAGGCTTGACTTGCTGACTAAGTCTTTTTTTTTTTTAAGAAAAAATTCATAATTTATTGGTAAAAAAATGAAGAAACGTGTGACCCAAAAAGAAAAAAAAGTAAGAAATGTGTTATCACCATCGTAAACTATACAGTTGATACTACTCACTCAAAATCAAAACATAAAATAGTCTTATAAACAACACTATTAATAATAACATTTTTTAGTTAAAGTTGATGTATATTTGTTATGGACCTTAAAAATTGTATATATATATATATATATATATATAATATTATTTAATTTTTTAAAAAAAATTCATCAAAACATTAAATTTTTTTTTTGGTGGGCTAGTCCATTGACCAGCCCTAAAATAGGTTGGGCTGACTGTTTCAGCCCATGGTGGGCTGGCCTGCCCAACCTCTTTTTAGCAAAGCTTTTGATGGGCCGGGTCAGCTCATTTTGACACCTCTTCTATTGGTTAGAATATGGATTAGACTTGACTGATGACAATATGATTGTTATTTGTTGATGAACAAGAATTGTCGTATTTGAACTTGTGAGTTGTAACTTGTGAACTATGAAGCAAAAACACATTATTTGGATATCGTGTTTATGTTGTTTATGTATTGATCAAGTATTCATATCAAATTTTGCATGGCACATTAATAATACATATTTGTATATATTTTATTTAAGATTTACTTTTTCTTACTCTAACATAGGAAGACGCATTATTAACAAGGTTATAAAAAGAAAATAATACATAACTTTTTTGAGTTTATAAGAAAATAAAATATAATTGAAGTTTACATAAATGATATTTTGATTAATTTATTATTTTCTTTAGATTTTTAGTAATATGTATGTTATATCTGTGCCCTATAATTTTTTAACTTTTGTGTGTCCCTTATGTTTGTATTGTGTTCCGTGCCTGTATTAGTGTCCATACTTCATAGCATGTGAATCGCTAGTACTCTCTCTAGTTAACATTTTCTGACAAAAAATATTTAGTATACAATATTTTTTTAGAACAATTTTATACTTTTAGTGTATAGAGATTTATAAAGACAAAATAAATATGAGGGTTTAGGGTCATATGTCTTTATATACTTGATATGTAAAACTGTTGGAAGGAATTTTACACACCAAACATTTCCATTCCCTAACACAAATTTTTTTTTTTTCTCTAGGTTACAAACACGAAAGAAACACAGCCCAGCAAGGCCACAAGCGAAAACAAAAACCCAATGGCCCAAGCCGCTTGAAGAAAACAAAATTTCGGAATGACTTGATGAAACAAGTTGTCGATCGGCCATATGAACATAAATGGGGCCTATCCAAATAAAATTATAACCATAACATCCTTCCTGTGGGCTAAGATTTACACTGCATCCTGCATTAATCAAATTGCAGACGTCCAACAAATACTAAATGGCTATCCCGAGGGACAAAAACCCCTACATCAAATGGATCACTTAAAGATTGGACTCAAATTCTGACAAAAACGAAAAAAGAAAGATAGGACTCAAATGCATCCCTACATGAATCATGAGTTACCGCTTGCTTTTAGCAAAATAAAAAAAGTACAATTGTAGTCCATAAGAATTATTAGATAACTCTAACATTCATCCATTTAAAGGCCAAAAAAGAAAAAACTCTTACTTGAGCAAAATCAATTGTGCAGTTTTAACTAAAAAAAATTTAAAATATTTATTTTTAAAAGTTTAATTATCATACATGGATAGTCTGTCAAGAAAAAGTTGTCACATAAGTTCTTTTATAATCAATTCAAATTCAAATTTCAAAAGAGTTCCCATGATGGATTACTTGTCATTTGTTTATTGGCTGACAGTGTAAAGATATTTTACACCGTCAGTGCATCCTAATTAAACACTATTTTTAAAACAACTATAGGGTTAATGGTTGATTTTGTTAATTTAGTCTCTTTTTTTTTTTTGGTATTAAAGCTAAAGAAAGAGAAGGAAAAACAGGAAAAATTATCTCAAATAGGAAACCCCAGATATATCACCCAAGAGGATGAACTCCAAACCAGGCAGAGGATCTTCCCAATGTTGAACCCCAAGAGGAAAGGATGCACCCTTCTTTGCCAAGAAATTAGCGACTTGATTACCCTCTGTGGGAAAAGATATAATGTGCGGTCTAGAGTTGGGCGCATTGTTACGGCTTAGGAAAACAAGTCCAAGAGATAATTGGGCTAATTTTGATCTGCAGCACCCAAACTCGATGGT
Source organism: Dalbergia cultrata (assembly GCA_031216105.1). NCBI lineage: Eukaryota > Viridiplantae > Streptophyta > Magnoliopsida > Fabales > Fabaceae > Dalbergia > Dalbergia cultrata. Next base: position 47,147,181 of record CM062352.1, read on the forward strand.
CCAATATCCGACTTGAAAGGCCCTGTGTTCGAGATCAACAGCTATTTCCTCGGCTTGCCTCATCAGAGCACTCCTCCTCTGTCCCACGTAATCCCTACAATCTCAAGACATGGACATGAGCATGAGGTGCCCACAAAAGCCACGTGCAATGGTTACTTTCTACAAATAAAATGCTTGAAATTTAGGTATGCACTTTGGAACCCTTACACATTATCCCACACCCCTTGCTAGCTTAAATATCAAAATCCTTGCTGGTACGCACCACTAATTTACTGGAGCAGAAGGAATTCTACTATTCTAGGCTTTTGTGTTCCCAGAATCCACCCTCGTCAGTAATCACTTTAGGAAACTCCTACTCCTCTTATGACTACTTCGTTGCACTTTTCTTGCAAAAAAAAATCGTCCTTTAATGTTATGGTAGTAGAGTTTAATGGAGTCACATTAATAATTTAATGGGTCACAAGTTTTTTTTGCCAAGTATCATAATGATGAGTAACATATGGATTAGGGTAAATTATACTAATTTGTCTTGAGGTTTGATAAAATTTATCTGAACTCATCCCTATTATTTGGATAACACTAAAATCCCTTGAATATATTATTTGATGTGCAATGGAGATTGTGTTATAAAATTAGTAGAGATCAGTGTAATAATTTAACATACTCAGACTTTCACATAAAATTTTATAAATAGAGAAGAGACAATGTAAATTTTATCAAACCTCAAGGGTAATCAATGTAATTTTGCTCTGGGAATTAATGTATCCTCTTTTGTGAGAGACCACAAAGAGACTTTCAAATCCCAACGAACCAATTTGTCTTTGACAATATTAGCTAGAGACCAATTTGAGAATTTAATCAATTTTAAATGATCAATTTTTCAAAAAAGCAAAAGTTATTTTATATTTGGATGTGAAACTAATTTTGGTTTAATTATTTAACAGGTCGTATAGTTTACAAATGTGTAATTAGGTCCCTATGACTATAGTATATGAGATTCTTCAATTAGATCCCAGCAGTTATAAAAAAAAAAAAAGAATATTATGGAATATTTAATTTTCAATAGAAGATGAAGACATAGAAATACTATATTTATGGAATATTCAATTTTTTTTAAAATGACGGAGATCTGATTGATAAATCTTATATATTATAAGGACCTAATTATAAATTTTTAAACTATAGAAACTTAATTTAAAATTAAATAAAATTACATAAACCTAAAAAATAATTAAACCTTAATTTATGTTTAAAATAATATTAAAATATTATTATTTATTTTTTAAGATCTTTTTTATGTCATAAGAAAGATATTTTTCTGTAAGATGAAAATTATACTTTTGAAGAAAAACCTTTAATACTTTTTTCAATAATTCTATCCTTATTAAAAAAATTTACTTAATCATATAAAAAAACAAAAAACTATTTTTCATAAAGAGTATTATTTTAATTAAACTAATGCACGCGAGGTCTAAATCAAATATCAAACATTGTTTTGTAAAAAGAACAAGTTGAGGATGGGGAATTCTGGGCGAGGATTTCAATTTGAAGCGTTGGAAAGAAAAGTAGCAGAAAGCCATGATTTGATTTGATTTGATTTGATTTCAGTATTAATTAATAACTCACCAGCTTCGATCGATCCATGCCATAACCCCACTCGCCTTCTCTGTAAGCTTCCCTTTTCTTGTTCCTCGCTATCGTCGTCTCCATTTGCTTCCATTTTCACTGCCACTTTTTATTTTTTATTTTTGTAAAAAATAAAAATAAAAATTTCAATGTCAATTTTCGTTTTCTTCACGTCATTCTCGAAATCAAAGGCTTAACATTCTGTTTAGGACCCCTTTCTGTCGAATTCCAACTTCAATTTGAAATGGGTTGTGTCCCAATGTGTTAGATCATATTGTTAGTTTGCTAGGAAATGGGTTCAAATCAACAGAGTCAGATTTATTTGCAGATGTAAGTCTTTTTTTTTTTTTGGGATTTTTTTTTCTCGAGAATTTCGAGATTCTCTGTCTGAGATCTAGTTTTTGGTGGAGGAATTAGTGACTGATAGCAGATGGTGATAGTAGCTTATTCAAAACATGGCTTGGATTTTGGGGAGGTGGAATCATAGTTTAGCAACTGAGGAAGAGGATTCAGTTTCCTTTTTGATTTTGGCATATCTGTTATTTGTAGTTTTAGCTTGGAATCATTGGATTATTTTCAAGGGGATCAATAAATTTGAACAGCTTTATCATCCTATATATGTGTGATTTATATGGGTGTTTATTGTTTATATATTTTGATTATGTATTTACCATGTGCTGCCTTGATGAATTTTCCTAGAGTTTTAGTTGACCCTCAGGGTGTGTCTCATGCTTGTTACTGTGTTGAAGATGGAATGTTTCATATTCGTGTTCCTTCTGCCTTATTGGAGTCATTAACATGTGTATACTCAAATTGCTTTGTGTTCATTGTCCATTTCTACGTTGCTTTTTCTAGGGGTTCGTTTCAGCTCAGCATTCTGTTGGTAGATGTCCAGTAGATCTGCTTGTCAAAATGGGACATCTAGAGTTGCAATCGCAACCTGGTATCACTGTGATCGAAGAGGAAAATGGGTGGTGCAATGCTGGATATGCTAACAAAACTACTGTGGCATGCATGATCAATGCAGAAATCGGTGCTGTTTTGGCAGTCATGCGGAGAAATGTTAGATGGGGAGTTCATTATATGTCAGATGATGATCAGTTGGAGCACTTTCTTGTTCAGTCTTTGAAGAAATTAAGGAAGCAAATTTTCTCATGGCAGAATTCATGGCATGCAATCAACCCTGTCTTGTATCTCCGGCCTTTTTTGGATGTGATTCAATCAGATGAAACCGGTGCACCAATCACTGGTGTTGCTTTGTCTTCTGTTTACAAGATCTTGACTCTGGATGTAATTGATCAAAACACTGCCAATGTTGGGGATGCCATGCACTTGGTCGTTGATGCTGTTGCAAGTTGCAGATTTGAGGTGACTGATCCTGGATCAGAAGAAGTCGTGTTAATGAAGATATTACAAGTTCTTCTAGCATGTATGAAAAGTAAAGCATCTGCAATGCTGAGTAACCATCATATATGCACTATAGTGAATACTTGTTTCCGTATAGTTCATCAAGCAGGAACTAAAGGTGAATTGTTGCAGCGGATAGCACGTTACACCATGCATGAACTTGTTCGGTGCATTTTCTCTCATCTTCAAGATATTGACAACACAGAGCATTCATTCGTAAGTGGGAAAAGTGGTTTTAAACAAGAGGTATATCATTTGTGTTACCTTCATCGTTTTGGTTGCAATTTTTTTTTATATTTTATTTCTTGTGAATATTCTGTATATTGCTAGGAGGAAGGAAAAAACCTTTTTTTTGTGTGTTTGGGGGGATGGTATCGTTCCAGTATGCAAGAATTTTAGTTTTGCCATTACTTGTTATTAATTATCGTCACCTGATGATATCTGAGACCATAGGAATGGAAAACTTCCTTAGCTTATTTACTTTACTTCTGATTACTTTGATTTTCTGATTTCCATTAATTTATTACTCCCTACAAATTGGATGCCACCAATAGTAAAGTTTCGGATGCCATACAATGTTTTCCCTTCAAATATACAACAGCATTCCAAAAATGAGAAATAGTGCTAGTGATTGATTTAGCACTCTGAGTAAATTCTGGAACTTACCAGAAACAAGGAAAATTCCTTGGAGTGATGTTAATAATTGAAAATATAATTTGCCTGGCTTTACACATAGGAATCCCTATGACATGGCTGTTTTTGATGTTTTAAGAAAAGCCCTGTTATAGGCAGAATAATGCTAGGTTTGCAAATAAGCAATCTTCTAGAACTTTTTAATCTATGTGGTTGAGGGTAGAGCTAGAGTCGAAATAACAAGGGGGCCTGTTAATATTTAATTTTCACAAAAACAAAAAAAATTTACATTGGATAACCTTTTTATGAAAAAAATGAGGGGGCCAAAGTTCCTAACCTACAAGTTAGTGCTGTCCCTGCACGTAGTACCTTAATAAGACATTAAGACTTTAACTTGTTCACAATTATTTTAAAACTGACTTAAATGACCCAATAAAGTCCCTAATTGTTCTCTAGGAAAATCACATGAAAATGATCAAAAACCTATATATGATTATAATTGAACTTTTTTGTCCTGCACCATCTAGTGCACTAACTCTAATGAAAGGATAAATCATTGCAACCTAAAAAGGGGTTAAACACAAAAGATGAAAAGAATTGTCTGAGGCTGTGTATTCATTGTTACTAATTAGGGGTAAAGAGCTTGTCTTCATGGGCTATTTAAAGTACTGATATTTTATGGTCAAAGCTGCAAATTTTCAAGTGGAACCTTTTAGTTATCCTACTGGAATAAATAGTTTTTCTGGTATAAAATTTAAGTATGAGGACATGCATATAATTGTGTTTATAATTGCTGATATATATACATTATTTTGGCAGACTAGTGGGCAAAATAATGAAGAGAATTTGGAAAACAGACAATTTGAGAATGGGAGCTTGATTTCTGCAAGCGATGATCGACCCTTTTCCACAGGCATTGTTTCCAGTACTGAGAGTGTTGTGACAGAAACTGCAGCAGATGAAATGACAGCTATTGGCAGTTGTGGCATGGAGACCGATCTAGATCAACTCATGTCTGAGCCATATGGGATTCCTTGCATGGTGGAAATATTTCACTTCTTGTGTTCTCTGTTGAATGTTGTTGAGCATATGGGAATGAGTACACCAAATACAATATCATTTGATGAAGATGTGCCTCTTTTCGCCTTAACTCTGATTAATTCGGCTATAGAGTTGGGAGGGTCTTACTTTCACTGGCATCCTAGATTGCTGAGCTTAATTCAGGATGAATTATTCCGCAATCTAATGCAATTCGGTTTGTCAATGAGTCCCCTTGTACTTTCAATGGCATGTAGCATTGTTCTAAATTTGTATCACCATCTTCGTACAGAACTCAAATTACAGCTAGAAGCATTTTTCTCTTGTGTAATTTTGAGGCTTGCACAAAGCAAATATGGAGCATCATATCAGCAACAGGAGGTTGCCATGGAGGCCCTTGTTGACTTTTGCAGGCAAAAAACATTCATGACAGAAATGTATGCTAACTTTGACTGTGACATCACTTGCAGTAATGTCTTTGAAGATGTTGCTAATTTGTTGTCCAAAAGTGCATTTCCTGTAAACAGTCCATTGTCTTCCATGCATGTTCTTGCTTTGGATGGTCTTATTGCTCTCATGCAAGGAATGGCTGAAAGGTTAGGCAATGGATCTTTGAGTTCAGAACATTCTCAAGTGAATCTTGAAGTGTATACTCCATTCTGGCTGGAGAAGTGTGAAAATTTCAGCGATCCAAATGAGTGGGTTCCTTTTGTTTGCCGAAGAAAGTATTTTAAGAAAAGGTTGATGATTGGAGCTGATCATTTTAATCTTGATATTAAGAAGGGTTTTGAGTTTCTCCAAGGAGCACATCTTTTACCTGACAAACTTGATCCCCAAAGTGTTGCTTGCTTTTTCAGATTCACAACTGGGTTGGATAAGAATATCATTGGTGATTTTCTAGGAAACCATGATGAATTCTGTGTTCAGGTTCTTCATGAATTTGCTAGAACATTTGATTTCAAAGACATGACATTAGACACAGCCCTGCGTCTATTTTTGGAGACTTTCAGACTTCCTGGAGAATCACAGAAGATACAAAGGGTGCTGGAAGCTTTCTCTGAGAGATATTATGAGCAGTCACCAACTATCCTAGCTAACAAGGATGCTGCCCTCTTGTTGTCATACTCAATTATAATGCTTAATACAGATCAGCACAATGTGCAAGTCAAAAAGAAGATGACAGAAGATGATTTTATTCGAAATAATAGGCGAATAAATGATGGCAATGATCTACCCCGAGAATACCTGTCAGAAATTTACCATTCAATTTGTAGGAATGAGATCCGTACAACTCCTGAGCAAGGTTCTGGATTTCCTGAAATGACCCCCAGTCGGTGGATTTATCTGATGCACAAATCAAGAAAAACAGCTCCATTCATTGTTTCTGATTCGAGAACATACCTTGATTATGATATGTTTGCTGTATTGTCTAGTCCAACAATTGCTGCCATTTCTGTGGTATTTGATAATGCTGAAAATGAAGAGGTATACCAAACATGTATGGACGGGTTCTTAGCTGTTGCTAAGATATCAGCTTACTATCATCTTGACAATGTACTGGATGATTTGGTTGTGTCTCTCTGTAAGTTTGTTACTATTTTGGATCCGTTATCTGTTGAGGAGTCAATCCTAGCCTTTGGAGATGACACAAAAGCAAGAATGGCAACTGAGACAGTTTTCACTATAGCCAATAAGTATGGTGATTACATTCGTACAGGGTGGAGGGATATTCTTGATTGCATCTTAAGATTGCACAAGTTGGGCCTTCTTCCTGCTCATATGGCCAGTGATGCAGCTGAGGAGTCACAGCTTTCTACAGAGGCTAGGCACGGGAAGCATAATGCTAGTTCTTTATCTTCAACCCATCTTCCATCTGTTAATACTCCGAAGAGATCCTCAAGCTTGATGAGCAGGTTTAGTCAACTCTTATCTCTCGGCACTGAAGAGCCAAGATCAATACCAACAGAAGAACAACTTGCTGCTCAGCAGAGCGCCCTTCAAACAATTCAGCAATGTCACATTGACAGCATCTTCACTGAGAGCAAATTTTTACAAGCTGAGTCTCTGGTGCAGCTTTCAAGGGCACTAATAAGTGCAGGAGTGCAACCTAAGAAAGGGAGCAGAACATCTGAGGATGAAGATACTTCAGTTTTCTGCCTGGAGTTACTGATAGCAATCACTCTGAATAACAGGGATAGAATTGAACTTCTTTGGCAGGGCATATATGAGCACATATCCAATATTGTTCAGTCAACTGTGATGCCCTGTGCACTGGTAGAGAAGGCAGTTTTTGGACTCCTAAAAATTTGCCATCGCTTACTTCCCTACAAAGAGAATATTACTGATGAACTTTTGAGGTCCCTGCAACTTGTCCTTAAGCTTGATGCCCGTGTTGCTGATGCTTATTATGAGCAGATTACACAGGAAGTAAGTCACCTTGTCAAGGCAAATGCTTCTCATATTAGATCTCAATTAGGATGGCGGACAATTACGTCACTGCTTTCCATAACTTCTAGACACCTGGAAGCATCTGATACTGGATTTGATGCATTGTTGTTCATTATGTCAGATGGAGCCCACTTGCTTCCAGCTAATTATGTTCTCTGCATAGATACTGCAAGACAGTTTGCTGAGTCTCGTGTTGGACAGGTAGAGCGGTCTGTTGTGGCACTCGATCTTATGGCAGGGTCTGCTGGTTGTTTAGACAAGTGGACTAGTGATGCTAAGCAAGCCATGAAAGAAGAGGAAGTGGAAAAGATGCTGCAGGATATTGGGGACATGTGGTTGGGGCTGGTACAGGGACTAAAGAAACTATGTTTGGACCACAGAGAGGAGGTTAGAAACCATGCACTGCTATCTTTGCAGAATTGCTTGATAGGATCTGTGGGGATTCATCTCCCACATGGTGTGTGGTTTCAATGTTTTGATCAAGTCATATTTGCTGTGCTTGACGACCTGCTTGAAGTTTATCAGACGCACTCTCAGAAGTACTACCGGAACATGGAAGGTACACTTATTCTTGCCTTGAAGCTCTTGTGTAAAGTTTTCCTCCAGAAACTCCAAGATCTATCGCAATCAACTGCATTCACCAAATTATGGTTGGGTGTACTGAGTCGGATGGAAATATATATGAAGGTGAGAGTCAGGGGACGAAGAAGCGAGAAGCTTCAAGAGCTCGTGCCTGAGCTTCTTAAGAACACTTTGCTTGTTATGAAAGCGCGCGGCATACTAGCGCAGAGCAGTAGTGAGGGTAGCAATGGTTTGTGGGAACACACATGGCTGCATATAAATAATATTTCTCCTTCATTGCAGTCTGACGTATTCCCTGAGCAAGATTCGGATCATTCGGAGCACAAACAAAATGAAACAGTTGGAGGTTTGGGACCTAATGAAAATGTTTCTGTTCCTTCAAATGAAACAGCAGGCGAAGATGGTGCTGGTGGTATTGGTTAATCATAACTGCAGCCCTATTGATAGCTGAATTGGTTTTGCTGTGTCCTTGATCCCTACGAACCCATGATCTCAGCCCTTCATTGGTTTTTGGTAGTTTGGAGGATGTTTGGGTTCTCAAAAACATATTATGCAGTATAAGGTAGATTTCATTCACATCAAAATTGGGACCCTTCATTCATACAGTTACAATTTTGGTTGAAGATGTGCTATAACTTGAGAAACGTTAGGGTGTTCCCCTTGTAGTATGGTCCTTGTAGGGACTACTTCTCTCCATGAGTTCACTACTGAGCCAGTTAAGTGCAAAATATTTGCAAGTATTGTGTTTGTGTTGCTAAATGTACAGAACTCAGAAATTGTTACCTTGAGAAATTGTGTTTTACTCGGTCTGATGCAAACAACAAAAGTTTTGAAATTAACATAAAAAAATGTGTATAGTATTTGAATGCCGAAGGGAGGGCCATTATTTGATTTTTCACGTGAGATGCTATGATTGGTTATGACTTGATAGCCATTACAACATATATGTATACCTGGGGGAGATCTGTGATGGTGGGGTGTGGTTAAATAATGTATGCATGCAGCAAACTTTAAGCTATATCACATAAAAGAAGTTGTATAAAAATAAGAATTGAGGGCGTTTGCATGTGATTCTATGCTCCTAAAATTACTTCTTTTATACCTAAAAATATTATTTTTTATATATTTAAATAATTTTTAAAAAATAATTAGGATCTAAAAAAGTGAAATTTCAATTTTTTTTTTTGTAGAAGCTAAAAAGAATAGTCTTTGAAAAAAAATCAATTTTCAATCTTTTCAATTATATATAAAATTTAGGTTTTATTATCTTTTTTTTTTTAATTTAAAACAAACGTACTGTGAGTGTAGAGGTCCCGGAGTTTGGGAAGGAGCTAGATGATTTTGTGGGATAGGCCAATATTTAATTGATAATTTAAAATAGAATATTCATATTATAATTTTTGTTGTTATCTAAAGTTTAAATGAAAAAACACAATATATATATGTATATATAAGTAAATGATTATTTTACAAGTTAAATTTAAGATGTATTTATAATACTGTCTATTCTAATATTTAAACATTTAATTAAATAAAATTTAATCAAAATTAATTAAATTAAAAATTTTAGAGGAGGTTAAATAAATAATATTTTAAATAAAAATACCTTGAACTGCAAGAGGAATCGCCCCTTACCCCAGTTATAGATATTGATAGTGGAAGATGATTTTTTTGAAACAAAAAATGTTTTTTAAACCAAATAATGAGATGCTTGTTTTTAATTTGAGATTTATTTTTCTGTAACTAAAAACAAGTCATGTAGATTATTTTCAAATGTTAGGATTTTTTCTAGTGTTATTTGAACCACCCTTTGTATAAACACTTTGTACCTTTGTACACCTAGAGAGAGAGAGAGAGAGAGAGAAGGGGGGGGGGGGCGAAGAAAAAATAAATAAAAGAAAAAGATAAAAAGATAATGAAAGAGTAAAATTAAAAAGGAGTTGTCTATGCTTATTGAGTGTACAAATATCTTTACTTATCAAAACTAGCATAGCTGCATCAGTGAGTGGCGCATGTTGATGCTTTTGTAAGTACTTCCTTTGTGCAAGAAGCATTCATTCTGTATTAGCCTAAAAAATAGTGGTCGTGTACTGCATTCACTGTTTTTGTAATTTTATTTTATCACGTGCATGCAATAGTCGTTAGACAGTGCAAAAGTTAAAAAAAAGAAAAGAAAAGCAAAATAACATTTAATTTAACAGTAATTCAATATTGTATCGTTATCCGTTGCATAATTCACCATAGACACATAATAAATTATAATAAATTACTACTGTAAAATAATTATTTTTATTTTTACATTGCATTTTATGGCAATGTCATATCGCATTTAATAAAAATCAACGTCGAACACATGCATGCATACATCACTCATCTTTTCTTTTTCTTTACTAAAGCACATAGTAAGTTGATGTAACTCTACACACACTGGAGACTCTGCACCCTGCAATTGGGCAGGCACACTAAATTAATTTTGCCGCATTTATTTACTAGTCCATATGGTAATGAAACAGGGAAATTAAATCATCCTTAATTCTGGTCTTATTCATTAGGCTATCCTCTTGTTGTTTTGTGATCAGGTTACAAAAAATATTATATATATATATAATATGCATGCATAGAATTTTCAACTATCTTTGCACAAGTTGTGAGAGCTTAGACACTTTCAATGGAATCTACTAGTTTTATTTTAGATTTCACGAGTCAATGACTTGCCACGTCTTTGTATTTGTTTTTGTTTTATTATTGTCTTTGCTATTGGAACTATGTATTTGCAATTATCTTGACATTATTTTCTGGCTCTCTTTTTTTATTAAAATATAATTAGATAGTCTTCATTAACTAATTCAGCTTTCTTTTTGTTGGGACAAGATGTTAGGAATTTTGTGATGAAGAAAATATCTGGATCGTTCATTTCCACCAATATTAATTGCAACAACAATTTATCACGCTTCTCTTTATGTTTCTTAAATTATTTTTATGCTTGCAGAATCATTCCACTTAGAATATTCTTCAAGAAAAAGTATGTATTTGATTGTCTACTACTCGATTAATCATTGTACTTTTTATTAGCTATAATTCTTCATTATACAGGTTATACATAATATGGTATCAACTTCATGTTCAACGATTTTTTTTTTCCTAAATATCATCTTTATATCTTAATAGAAGACTAAACAGAAACTTATTAAAATAAAAGTAAAAATATTCACTTTGTACCGGGGACGTGTGATATAGGTCTTTTACAAATTAATTTTATCAGTTTGAACCTTTAATTTCTTAATATTTTAATAATCCCTCCATATAAATAATCAAAGTGGATGATGTCTAAGTTAAACTTGATGAAAGGATGAAAATTCTTAACAATTTGAAATTTGATTGATAAATTTAATTTATAATAATTTTTTTTTTTTACAAAAATTTAGATTGAAAGAAATTAAAGACTCAAGTTATTACAATGTATGAGTGAAAGTTATATCAGTGTTTTCTTTCAAAGAAAAAAACGGGATTATATTTTACTCAACAACTACAAATATATGGCCTTAAATTATGTTGGTCTGCAAGTCTGTTGAAACTCAATCTTTTGTAGATTATTCGTAATATACTTAAATGGCTTCGGGTTCCAATTAAATGAGCAGGAACATTAGCATAAATACATGGGTAGCTCCATTAGTTTATGTCAGCACAAATGGTAGCCACATCCTTTCTCTTTTGGGAACTTGCACATGGCACTTGTTCTTGCTCAAGTACAAGGATCACGGATTTAATTAATATATTTAAGTCACAAGCTCTTGTGGGGCTCGGAGTCTAACTGATTTGGTCAGACCAATTCAATAAAATACGTTCTCATAAAATATCCTTGTTTACAATACACCGAACGTGAAAAAAATGCCAATAGCTTATTGCCAATTTGCTCTAATTGAAGACAATCACTCCATATTATAGTTAAGCATTTAAATTCTTAAAAGAAAAAACCATTTTAAGAGCTCACACAAGTCAACAATACAAACAAAATTTCATTTTAGTTTCCTTCATAGACATATTGTTTAAGTAAGACTTCAAATCGGTCATTGAAAAGAGATTTATAGCATTAATTAATTTGATTTTTAAAAGAGCTGTGAGACACCAATTTAATTATTGAAAGATCTGTGACATCAATTCGATCTTCAAAAATAGTAAAATTTATTTTAAACCAGTTCATATTTTTTAATCTTTCGAATTAACTCAGAATTAATTTCAACTTTTGAAAAACTCTTTAAAAAATTTAATTAATATCTCACACCTCTTTCAAAACGTCAATTTGAGCTTATTTCTTTGCATAATATGTTTATCATTTGTGCCTAGTAACTTGGAAGACAGTTAATTAACACCATCCAGCAAGCAAATTATGCTCGTTGCATGTGCTCTAGCTGGGAAGTCCGCGTGGGAGAGAGACTTAATCCCATTGTTGGTTTGACTTATTATCCATTTGAGTTGTTAACTTAATTAACGAGTCAAGGGAGAAAAAGCCTAGAAGATTATGTGCTCGTTTATGAACGACAATCATGCAAAAGGAAAAAAGGTGTGAGATTTGTATTATCAAATCAAGGTTGACCATGATTAGTTACGGCATAAAGTATTAACTTTAATAAATCATAATTTTTTTCACGGACGACAGAAAATGAATGACTTCAACACTACTTTGTATTGCAGTTATGCACCATATTTTTCTGAAAATGGGCTTCACAAACATGATCATAAGTTCATAATGGATGTTCTTTTGTTTAATATTTTCTCTTGGGCTATTCCTTTGTCGATTTACTTCTGCATGTTTGCTGGGAGGGAAAAGTTGGTTTGCAAGTGCCGCTTGTCGGATTAGTTGAGGTCTGTCCTGTATATAAGAGAGACTCGTTTGCCATAAGTACAAATTTAAGACCTCATATTCAAATGCATTTATTTAGTCTAAGAAACTTTGTTTAAAATATACTCACTCCTATCCATCAACTGTGTTGTGAGTCTGCTCAAATACAAAGTAGTATTAAATTTGTGTTTGGACCTTCCTCGGTTATGAATAAGTGTCTTTTTAGGGAAAAAAAATTACCTAATATCATCTATCATTTGATAATTTTATGGAAGTATTAATTAACTTTTTTCCATATTTATCCTTATATAAATTCTCTCACTTCTCATAACAATTATTACACAAATGAAATAAAAGGATAATTGTATTAACATAAACTGTTTTTTTATTTTATTTTTGTAGTTGTGTCTTTTAAATAATTTTTTAATTTTTGTGCTTAAACCTTAAAAGACACTTATTCATGGACTAAGATGCTACCCAATACTTGGCCCAATACATTCTAAACCTTTTTCTATCTCCAATCGCCTGCTGTATTGTAGTTATGTATTATGATTGAGAAGTCATCCTGAAGGGTATTTGGCTGGGGGTATAAATAGAGAGTAAACTTTCATCAATAAACTTCATGTGTATTTATATTAAGCAGCATTCATTTACGACAAGGTTGCTTATAAGAGTTACACAACATGCTCCATTTGGTCTAACTCACATTCACACCCTTTAACATTGAGAAGTTTCATACACTAATTCGACCCTAATGGCACATTGCCTAAGATACACATTATAATGAGGATTTAATTTATATGCATTGATCGTATGAAAGTTTTTTACATAGTCATACAATCATATATTACTATATCAGTATGATAATTATATTGATTTTCACACTCACTACTTGAAAAGTCATACAAATGAAAGATTTTAATTAAATGATAATGTAAGACAGTTCTATACTATCAGTGCATCAAAATTAAACTTTTATAATAATATTTGAGTGTAAAAAAATTAAACTTGTAATTTAAATTTAGTACATCAACAAAGGAATTGGAACAAGATCTTTGTTAAAAAAAACTCTTTTAATTTATTTAAAGTATATTACCAAAGGAAAAATATATGAACTTTTTTAACCAATATCACAAACAAATCTTTAAGTTAAGCACTTAACTTGCAGTTAGTTGCTTGGCAACATAATTTATGTTGGTTCTTCCTCACGATCAAATTTCCATATTTAATTTAAGAACCATATATTACTGAGCTCAGGGCAGAAAAGGTTAAAAAGGACCTATAACAGATTATAGTTACTGCGATGGAGCAGAATTATGAATGACGACCTCTACTTGATTAACATACATATAATTACAAGTAAATAAATAAATATTGGCATAAGTCAACACTATTGCCGTATAGGGTTTGTGGAACCTTCAGGGATCCAGTTTGGCAGTGTTTTCTTACAATCATAACCGTTATCACCTTCATCCGTGTGAATAAAATCTGATGCAAGACAGTTGCATGAATGGGACCCCCACTAATCCTATGTTATGTAAGAAAAAAAAATTATAAAGAAAAAGTCCAAATGCATCAGATTCTCCTACTTTGCAGGATATGGGAAAAGTAGATGAACGCATTCATACTACTACTTTGCACAGAGATTATTTTTGGGATTTAAACTTGTGACCTCAAGGTCATAAGATAGCACTATAGCAGCCTTATTATTGTGTTGAGACTTGTTAATAGCAAACCAAGCAATTTATTTTTTTAAAAGTCAACAATAGCTTCACTACAAATGCTAAATAAACACAGGACTTATTATAACCAGGACCTTTACACCTAGTCCTTTTCTCTTCCCTCATAGGTTATTTAAGTTGCTTTCAAATTTATTATTACAGGAACATGCACCCTCTAGAGCATTTATATTCAGTTCACTACTCACTGGCTATTTAATTTTCATTATATAATAAGGCTTCTTCTTCTTCTTCTTCCATATCTGAATCTATTTCTAATTCTCATACCCTCATCAGCTTTCAGTTGATTTTCTTTGCAACTTGCAAGAGATGAGCATGATGGAGGAATCTCAGTACTTGATGTGGATGAGGAGAAAGCAAGTCCTTAAGGGACGCCTTGAAGCACCATTTGGAGATGGAAACAGTTATTACTCATCATGGGAAGAAAGGGCTTTTGCAGAAGATGCAGCTAGGATACTTGGTGGGAGCTCATGGCCCCCAAGATCTTACTCTTGTACTTTCTGCAAGAGAGAGTTCAGGTCTGCTCAAGCACTTGGGGGTCACATGAATGTTCACAGAAGGGACAGGGCTAGGCTCAGGCAAAATCTTAGCCCTCATAACAATAATGAAGCCCTTGATCATCATCACAAAAATGATTACAACTCATTATTAGGTACTCAACTTCATGCAGAAATCTCCTCTAAAAACTAGATTGTTGGCTTTATTAATCTTATGACAAATTTCAGACACTCACCTTTAAGGCTCTTATTTTTGTCCAACAGGAGAAAATTGTGGTCAACATGCTATAACCCCATATTCTTCATCAATTATATGGGGACAGAAAATGGGGTCTCCTAATTCGGAACCTGCATCAGAAGAGGTAATCAATGCAAGAGAAGAAAAGTTTAAGGGTTTGCTGGATTGTGATGATTCTTCTGTTGAAACAAGTTTGTCTGTGGGACTGAGTTCCATGTTTGGCCCAAAGTCATCACCATCAACTGTTCCATGTGGGGATCATGAAGCCATCGTCAGTTGTAAAAGGCTAAAAACTACCATTTCTTCACTGCCTCTCTGCATCAAGCCATGTTCAAAGGATAGAATCTTGACTTTCCAATCTGCAGAAATGGTCCTTGGACTTAATCCTGGAATGGAAGAATTGGATCTTGAACTCAGGCTTGGGAAACAACAGAAAGTTAAGTAGCTAGACTGTATATCACAGACAGAAAAGTTGTCAAAGTTGTAATGGAGTCTTTGGTGTTAATTTGCTCGCAATCCTTCACTTTTTTTCGTGTCCCTTTTAGGTTGGTTGAAAAAAAAAGGCAAGAGAACCTCTTCTTAGCCGCCTGACTAAATCTTGAATATAATGATAAGACTTACCACTTACCTTGTTGGAATTTTCAAATACTAATTCTACATCTACTGCTGATTATATGTGGTGATTCTTATTACTTTTCCGTTTGAGCGTAGAGATTTATATCAGGATGGCAACTCATGCAATTCAATGAAAGTGATATTGACAAAGGAATGAAATGCTTTACTAGATTAATTTTCAACATATTCAAACTTTTGGTAAGCCTCCATCTCTGTGATCAAGTTGGATAAACTCTAAATCATTTGTCAATGGGAAATGAAAACTCTAAGCTAGGGTTTCAGTGAAGGGCCAGGCAAAGAAAGGTGAACAAATAGAATAACTTTCAGATAAACTCAAGTTAATCGAGAGCTTTTGTTAAAAGATGCCAATGGGGATTATTGTTAGAAAGATGTTATTTGTGTATAAAGCATTATATAAGATGTGACAATTTATATCTTATCCATTATTAAATAAGATTATTAGGATATTATTTGAATAAAATTTATATTTCATCCAATTATAAATAGGATATAAGATAACATGATATTTCACATATATCATCTATAAATAATATAACTTTTTTTGTTATTATCATTATTTAATATTTATCATTATTATTACTATCTCTTTAGTATTTTTTTGTTTCTGTTGATGATCTCAACAATAGTTTACAGTTGCATTCAGAAATTTGATGCATCCAGTAAACTGCAAGTTTAGACAGGAATCAGAGAGAGGAGGGAAAATTTTAACTGTAAGGTATTAAAGTGATGAAAGAACAGACAGTCACTGACAATAGAAAGTCACTTCAGCTACACATATTCCAGATAACTAACAGTAGTTGCGTACATAAAACCTGCACAAAGTAATGAATAACCTTTCTACCCGGATCATAACTGATAAGTTACATGGGTAAATTTGTTGCATACATTTTTATCGTACTTAAGTACATTACCTTAGTATATTAGTGATACATATTTAATCCTGGGTTTTTGCTAACAAATTTTATAAAAGAAAACAAGTACATGTAGGTGAGAAAAATACAGGCATTTTTTCTTATAGTGTATGTACTTTATTTTTTTTGGTTTTCTTAACAATTTTTTTAAATCTTAAGATAATGATCATCTCTTTTCCTTCAGTTTTTATTTAAATCAATAATAAATGTTAGATATTAGTGTATTTAATATCTCACTAGTTTAATGAATTCAAGTCCTTAATTTATTCAAAATTCTGTGGCTAATTACCCACTTTCTCAACTTATATCAATGATCATCTAGTTCACCATCTCCATTCGGGGTTGTTTTCCACGCCTTTAATTACTTCCGAAAGCTTCCAAAAATCCAATCCAATCAGATTACTACCAACCACACGGAATCAAAGTGGAAATAATACAAGAGATTTAATGTTAGTTTGGCAGAGAGACAAGAGAGAGAAGGAGAAGACAACATCACATCACTGGCCTAGTTAACGCGTCTTTGTTTTTACTCTTGGTACGATATATCAACATGTTAGCTGTAGTAGCTATTATACATGAGTAATATTATTTGTATATTGGAATTGATGTTTGTTCATTGTTTGACATTCAATTGACATTCGGTGATCTTACAGTTTAAGTATACTTGGATTTTAGTTATGTCTATGTAACGATGATATTAACTAAAATGGGGATGGACGTGGTTTATGAAGCTAATAGATGGACTGATATTTACATAACTAAAGTTTACATTCATTTAAATTGCAATGACTTCATATTTACAATATATCAATTTAATTCTGACATGATTAAAATTCATATTTATTTTAACCGTGATCATGAGATATCAATTGGGATTTTTGTATAGTTCATATGTAGAAATTCACATAACTCTTTATATTGTAAATATCATAATACAAAGAAAAATGAGATAAAATCTTTTTCATTCATCACTTCCGAATGTTATGCTTCTTTTGCTTTCTATGCGTATCCATAAAACATTTTCACTCAGTATCTCTGGATTTCAGTTTGAGTGGGTTAAAATTCATTTCGATCCCCAAAAATCTGTTCTGTTTGTGTTGATTGGTGTTTTCTTTTTAGAGAATTAAAATTAATTTTTACCTAAAAAATCTAAATCGATTCTAGAAAAAGTGTAAAGCCTAATACTTATTGTTAGAATTATTTTTAGAGAAACTATCAAACATGATTAATATTATCGAAATAATAAAATTACAAAACAAATATTAATCACATAAAACAGAAAAATGGTTAAAAAAAGCAATTTTCAGATGACTATTTATTGGTTGCACGTTAAAAGCCTGTGAGAGGCTCTTGCAACACCAACCGAACCACCTAGGAGCCTAAAAATGTCCATATGTATATATCTTCCGATCCGTACGTTTGGAAGCCCGATCGAGACTGGCGTGCTTCTGCTTATAGTAACGCAAAAACAGTGTTAGCCACCTTATTGTGACACGGACCGTTCCTCCACAATACACGGCGACGTCACAGTCTCAGCTTTTTTTTCAACCCTTTTCTTTCTTTCTAAGGAAAATCCATGAAATATCGCCCCTTTGACTTCTCATGCTCTTGATTTGCAGAGGCATTGCTGTATATGAGGGGAATTCCTGCCTACCCTTTTCACTAAACTTTCCCATTACGGGCTGCACTTATATTGTTCACTATCTTCTACCTGGCTTCACATGGTGATAGCATAGCATACGACATTTAGAACATAGAGAGGTTGAGGTGGGGGGGCATAGTTGTACACTTGTGTGGTAAGTGGTTGGTTCATGGGATGATTCTCATCAATGCAAGTAGTTAGCAGCTGGCAAGGCCTGGCTCTATATATTAATATATACACACACAAAGAGAAATAGAGATTGTAATTTTATCTTTCAGATATGTAATTAGTATGAGGCAAAAATGAAAGAGAATTTTATATAATTAAATGTGTTATATATGTAAAAATACATATTACATTTATTTATGTAAAATTTTATTCTATTTTTTGTCTCATACAACCCTTGTACAGTAAAAATCTTCTTTGTTTTATATGCAATTTTTCCCTTATTAAAAGTAGTATTATTTTGACATTCAAAAAGTAAATATCTATTAGGACATTCCCTTTGTCATCATGAGATATGATGGATGGATAGATGGATGGAGTGAGTGGGGATCATCATCACATCCAATGATGATAAAATAATATTTTTGAATTTAGAAACATGGCCCTGAATAATGATGAATGTTGGAAAGGAAGAAATCAAAAACTATTTTTTTAAAGGATTAAATGAATTTTACCATCTAGGTTTTATTTCATATTTAGTTTATTACACCTTGATTTTATAAATTGTGCAACGCAACTTTCTATGATTTTCAAACTGTCCAAAACAGACCTTCTATTAAATAGATATTCTGTTAAGTAGCTATATGCCAGTTATGCGATTTTTTTAGACAAAATTATCTTTAATCTTTTATGAAATTCCCTAACCCTAATCCCTCAAACATCACCACACCTCTCTGTTTCTCTCCTTCACATTCCAAAATTGACAACACTCCACCTCTACCTTCACCCTCCACCTTCAAGCCCTAATCCAAGCACCCTCCACCTCCACCCCAACCTTCTCCACATTCTTAATTTAAAATTTCCAAACCTTCTCCGCGCTTTCCTTCGTTTTTTATTCTTTTTCGTCAATGAAATGTCCTTTCACTTGTTTATCCAAGTAAGGAGAGTATATAACTATGGAAGGGAACCATGTTTGTGAAGCAACAAAGATATACTTGATTAGCATGTTGAATTTTTGGGCCAAAAGTAACGATTCGGTCCTAAATATGTCGACGATGAGCGTCGAAGGGTGAAGGGTGGTGGTGATGTTGGAGAGTGCGTGGTGGATGCAAGGGATGGTTGTGCGGATCATAATGCACATATGTGTGACAACAGTGGCGACAACGTCAATGAGGGAGGTGATGTCAAGTGATGGCATTTCGATGATGTTGATGTGGTCATCATTGGGTGTAGTAGCGGAGTTCAGGACATGGGTTTCTATTTCAGAAGCCTGGGAAGTGACGGCAAGGATGGTGACTGTGAAGTTGTAGTAGAGGACGAAGCACTTTTCGAGCTCGATCATTGGGATGAGATGGTCGAGGTGGGGTTTCAAGTTGAAGCTTGGTTTAGACACGGGTTTGAAGATTGGGGTGGAGGTGGAGGATGCTTGGATTAGGGTTTGAGGTGGAGGGTGGAAGTGGAGGTGGAGTGTTTTTAGTTCTAGAATATGAAGGGGAAAACAGGGAAGTGTGGTGATGTTTGGGGATTAGGGTTAGAGAATTTCATAGAAGATTAACGCTAATTTTGTTCAAAAAATATTACGTGATTAGCACATGGATACTTAATGGAGTAAATCGGTGTTCGTTTTATAGAAGGTCTGTTTTGCACATTTTAGAAACCATAAGAGGTTGTGTTGCATAATTTAAAATGTTAGTGTCTAAATTATACATTACTTAAAATCCAAAAGGTAAAGTGCATTTAACCTTTTTTTTTAATGATGCCTATCATGTGATATCTAATTTTTGTGTCTATATATCTGTGTTTAACTTGCAGATGTATGCAAAGAGAGGTGGGAGCTGTCACATGGGCATGATTTATGTGTGTTTTTGGATACGTATTTATTGTAGGAATTCAGATATGTTCTCTACTTTAGCAAGTTTCTTTTTGGTGCTTTAGATGTGTATGTGTGTGTTATTGCCGGTGGATGTTTAGTTCAGAGCAATTCAGAGCCCAATGTAGAAGTTTGACAATTGCAGCTACCTAGCACGTGTGTGTCTATGCATTTAGGAGATTTTCTAGCTTTTGGTAGTGAAAACAACTAAACAGACATTTGGTTCTATAATTAATCTACTCATTGGTCGTGAAAGGAACATTGACAAATGACACTTCACAAGTTTATTCTCCTACCCTTCCTTTTCTCTTTTTTAGAAACCCAACTCAATTGAGTTGTTATCTACATGTTCCAAATAGGGAAAATGGGGTCCATTTATTTTTATTTTTATATATTAGTTTTTTGTTCTTTTGACAAAGGGAAACAAGAGACTAGGTACGCTACACTCTAGGTACATGCATTTGTTGTCATTTGTAAGTTATAATGAATCTTATTGGTGACCGCGATGAGTTATATATTTTTTTAATGAAAAATATTAAACAATTAGAAATTTATTCAGAATTAATGATATGGTATAATTATTAGCTTTTAAATAAATTTATGGGTAATACCATCTTATTTCATCATTCAATAATCATCACAATTTCTATAAAAACTAATGCATATATTTTTTCTAAACGTGCAATATTACTCTTTTCTAGTTCCTTATACGTGTATGTGAATTGCATGTGCATTAAAAACGCACATATTTCCTGCTTTAAGATTCTCACATGAACTAACACCACACTTCTTAGACTTTCTATATATATATATATATATATATATATATATATATATATATATATATATACGACAACTCTGTTATAGGATTAGTTGGTGAAATCAGTATTGAAGCTATAAATCAGCTCAGTATTAGGCATCATGTAGACAACCCTATCCCTATTTGTGCCAATTCTTGCAGACGAGTGGATCATATGGTAATATGATATCACATCGACAAACGTACACGGTAATAATAAGTCTAATGTTTGAAATATTTCCACAAAATTATATTTGAAAAAGATTAATATTACGTAATCAAGATTATTTATCAAAGATTTTGTAAGTATTTAAGAAAAATTAAAGATACTGATTAAATAAGATGAAATAATAGAAATCACCAGTCTATGTAAAGATCATAAATAACTGATATTGTATAATTAAGGGAAAAATATATGGTTGATGATATTCAATAATCAAGATCCAAAGGAAGTTATAATGCTTTTTAGTGCATGTATAGTTTTAGGGATCCATATCCTCTTAGTCTTAGGGTCACCAAAACATTTATTTTTATTGGTTCAAAGATAGCCGGATTTTGTTGATTTCCCACATCACAAATCAGATCATAATGAAGCCAAATTAGACATTCAAAATAAAGCACCCTAGCTAGACTACTCTTTACATACCTAATCACCTTGACTCTATCTCCATTTAATTTCTCTTTCGGCTTAATTTAAAGAAGCTTCTAGTAGGCCCCGAACATGTTAACTGAGGAAAGCAAGGTAGTTAATTTTTTGGTCAAAAAAGCAAGGTAAACATATATAAAAAAGAACAAGGTTGTTCCTTTAGGGCATTCAGGTACAGAAAATTATCTGTACCCAAATAGTATTTCATTCTCTATTCCTTTAATCATTTATTGTCACATTTAAATATAAGAATCAAAATAAATTTAAAAACTAATAAGTTACTAAATATACAATACATCACTTTCATGTATCAGTAAATAATTTGGAGATAGAGAATGAGACACTTCCCCTTATTATAGGTACCCTTTTGGTTTTCAACAATTGTGATTAAATATTCAGTTTTCTATATTTTAATAAAACTAGTGGGATCTATGACACATTCTTATTCATGAACAACTAAAGGTTATATGTACCCTTGAAATTTATAAAACCCCAAAGAATAATTGCTGGCAACCGTGGAAGACATGACAAGATTGCTGTTTACTGTTCTTATTATGTGGGCTCATGTAGAGATCCGGAAGACAGTAGTTGAGCCCAAATGGCTGGGCTTGGGCTCCAAAAGTTAAGGAGCCAACTAACAGAAGTATATGTGCAGATAACCCAATACGGAAACCGGAAAAAGGCGTGGCTTTTAGACAATCCAGCTTCGTGATTCGAAAGATGAAAATATCATTTTGGGATATAATTGACAAGATTAATTTACCAAAATTAGATCGGGAAAAAAAAAAATAAAATCATTGTGGTTGTTGAGGTGGACAGCAGCTATATAGTTTTGGATTTGGAGGCAGTAACAAATCAGTCAAATGTTACCGAACCTTGGATATTTTTCTTTCTGAACCTAAATAGTTGTCTTTCTGGGTTTGTTTTGTTAAATTCAAGGAAGACACCTTATGAGTTGTAGTCGTGTCCTGTTTTGTTGTGTTGTAACGTTTCTCGGTTGGGTTCTATCTCACCTGTGTTCTTTGTTGGTTTCTTTTATATTCCTCTCAGTGGGAGAGTCTTGAGCCTTGTTTCCAAATTATTAAAAAAGATGACACCTTATTAGACAGAACAACATCGATTCATAGGTCAATAACAACACTGCATTCAGCATTAAAAGGAAGCAACCATTTTACTCCAATGAAGACATGTCTTATCTAAACATGGGCAAGGCCATGCGCCTTTAAACGTCATCTACTAGCCAGAGACCACCATATATTATATTTGCATGTAAATCGCAAGATTCGTATCAAGGAATTTGATGATGACACCACTTTACCTAGGAAACAAGATGGCTGTCCGCAACTGATTGAGCAACGTAATCTTAATTGCCAAATCATGCATGTCGTTTAAAATTCAAACTTGGTTTTGCATGAAGTTGGAAATACACTCGGTTTAATGAATGTTTTCTATATACAATTATTTTTACCATTATATAAAGAGGATTTAATAAATAACTATTAGTTGGTGTCTCCTAATTGAATTGAAATCCACCTTCAAGTCCATAAACAAAATTTACATTAAAATATATACTAATTTTTCAAAATTTCCAACACTTTCTCTTTTTATATTTTGTTCCCCACTTTTTGTAATTGTTTCCATCTTCTTTTTTTTTTTTAAAATGCATCACGGTTTCCGACCTTTTATATATAATATTTAACAACAATTTCTTAAAAGTAAAAAAGGTAACCGTGCATGTCGAATTGCTAGTACATATAAATAGAGACTAATAAGTTATTGGATGAGTGGTAAATAACTTGATCCTCTATAAGAATAGTACACATCAAGTTCGAATTCCAAGAAATATACTTGATGAGAAAGAGGTAATTATAAATATTTCATCTCAATATTGTGAGGGCAATCTCTCCTGTAATTTTGTTAATAAAAGGAGGAGGAGAGGGTTGCTTATCAAAAATATATATAGAGAATTAGAGATAATCAAGATCAAAATATTAATTAAAAAATCACACGTAATTACATTATTTTATATTTAAATGTTCCTTTTAACATCCTCACACTTTGATCATTCCTGTGATACTCTCACAAAATAAATTTATGTACTAAGCATAAATTACGCAGTGCATGATCGAATTACATACCACTTGCAACGCAACTCAAAAATCAGCTGGCACGTATCTACACAAGTTTTAGTTGAAGTTTGTGAAGGAGGGACCGTAAATCATGATGATAACGAGGTGGAATTTGATGTACCAAAATAATAAAAAAAAGAGGTGGAATTTGCCAAAAGATGTTAATGTTAGGCATGTTGCGGCCAGGGACGGATAGACAACGCCCAAATATTAATTATCAAAATGAATAATTTTTTATTTATTAGCTGATTTCTTTGAACACTTCTATGAAACCCAAATGCATTTGATAACTTCTATGAAATCAGATATATTTGATTTCGTAGAAAGCTATAATGAGATCAATGCAATTACTAATTATGTACAATTGCTAGTTTAATTGATCTGTGCATTTTATTTCCAAGTCCAGGTTAATGGTTCAAGTACAATTGATTGCTGTGTTGGTCCCCAAACTCAAGATATTTAAAACATATTTTTTAATTTTTCTATTTTTAATAAATAATAACAAAAAAAGACCTAAAATTATTAATTGATTTATGTAATATATATATATATAATATTTATTTATAATATGGACACAGAAAGTGCTTACTCTTTTTCTGACTACCCCTCTACCCATTTATAATTTTCTAATTAACTATATGCATTAATTTTCAGTATAATAATATTATACTTTTTGTCGAATCATATTAGTTCTAAAAAACCCAAATTTTCTTAAAAAAAATTATAATTCACGAGAATATTTATAATTAACAAGATAATTGACATTAACCAATACTTTTTTTTTTATGTGTGTGTATATATATATATATGTATGTATGTATGTATGTGTGTGTGTATGATTTTTAATAAAAATAAATTAACAATACTACATATTTTTTTTAGTTATTATTTATTGAAAATATAAAATAATTATCAAAAATAGAAAAATTGGAAAAAAAGATATTTGAAAGATATTGAGTTAGCATAGCAACACAATAATCAATTGTGCTACTATAATACAATTATTTACTCTTGAAGATTTGCAAATAAAAAAAAATACAATAATATATTATTAAAACATTAAAAAAAATGAATGTGAGATATGAACCCATAGCCTCTACTTGAAAATGGAATGCATATAGGCCAACTAGACTAGCAATTTAATAATTACAATAATTTTATAGAAGACTCCTATAAATTCTCATGCATTTTGATTTCATAGAACTAAAAGTCTTCTACTGAATTGTCTAATAATGAAAAATGGTTTATTTTGATATTTAATATTTGAATATTTTATATATGTGAATACTTTTTTTTATGTCTTATTTGTGTAAAAATTCCCTCCTCTCACTCCTCTCAAATATATATATATATATAATATTTAAATTAATATCTATATGTTGGAAAAAAATATCTATTACACTTTTATTTTTATTCTTTTAGATATATTTATATCTAGTTTTATTAATTTTTCTAAATATACTAGTTAGTTTATGAAATAAGATATTAAAAAAAATACTATAATATCATTGAGAGAAATATTTCATATATTGTTTATTTATTTATAATTAAATTTGTAATTAGTTCATGATATAGATGTGCAAAACAAATTAGGAATACCTAATTGAAACTCTTGAACATCCAAGTAAAATATTTATAATTTATAATTTATAGTATCACTTTCAAAATATATTTTATTACTAACAAGTTTTATATATTGTATAAACTAAATATTATATGATTATATATAGAGATTTTTTTATATGAATATATGTTAAAAATTATTTTATATAATATGATTATGATTATTTTTGGCCCTCCTTTGAACAATTTCTGGATCCATTGCCGCCCTGAATCCTGGACAAGCACCCAAAAATATTTCAGCCAGGGATTGCAATTGTCACAAGTCTAGATCAAAGCTACAACAGGAAGGTTTACTTTGTGTACGTATTCGAAATTTCAATAAATGTCAAAAGGCTATATATATATATATATATATTGAGATGATGCGAGACATCTGTTATAAACTAAAAATTTGCAGAGTATTAAAAATTTGAAGAGTTTAGTTTTAATGGACTGTCACCATTAATATAAAATAAATTTATATTGTCATTCAATCACATGATTTTGTTTGTATAATTTTTAAAATAGTGGGTAGTTTAATCAAATATTTTTTTGATGTGACAGTATATAGTTGAGTATTTATATATATTTTTTAATATTATTAAATTTTTAATTTATAGACAGGTATTCTTAACCCATAAACTTAAATCTGTGTTGTTGTCGTTATACAAAAAATTTTAGTGTTATTTGGGAGATTTTTGGTCTGAAGCCTACGGGTTTTCATTTAAACCAATGGTTTTTAAGGCATATTGGATCTGAGACGAATATAAAAAGGCCTAACGTATGATCCATGTGAGACTCTAGGTTTCTAATTTTTGAAAAAAAATGAAGTTGGTTATCTCATAAATTAACTAGTTTTTAAATGACTACATATTTGTCGTTGCTTCAATCATATATTTGCGTACATAAATCTGTATCAGTCGTTGCTTCAATCATTTATTAGCAAAATTTTAGTGATAAAAAAGAAACACAATAAAGGTCAAACCAAGAACAGACAAATGAAATAACATATTCAGCAGAAATCACAAATTGTATAATAATTTAATATTGATCAAATCCATAAAAGAAAACTCGACCACATTTAATTTCATCAACATGTAAGATTTATAGATGGGTAAATATATATTTTAGTCCCTCAAAACAGCATTCAGAATTTAAAAATTTTATATTGATCTATCAAAATTTAAAAGGAGATAAATCAATTCCTTCATGTATATTTGTATAATTAAATAATATTATAGAGCTGCATGGAGGGATCTATTTATTCCACATCTTAAATTTCATACGGTTTTTCAGAAAGTAATTTATCCAACATATTTGCAAGGGACTATTACATTTTTCAAGTATTTATAATGTAATAGGCATCACAAAGCTGACTATGGTAAAATGGAAAGACTCATTATGCCGTTAATTTGGTTAGAGCTGAAGAGGTCAGGTTTCTGAATTTTTGCAGAGGCTGAGTAAACCATCGGTGCTGTTCATAGATCACGTGGTTTGGGGTTTTGGTCACGTCACCTTTTTATGGTGTTGCAGAGTTTGAGGAGCAGTAAGTGCTGCCTGCACTACTGCATCTGCATGTACATGTACATGTGTCTTTTTTATTTGTGCTCTCATATTATAATGCTGCAGATTAGAACGCCACAACACACATACACACTCCGTTTCAGTCATGAGAGACTTGTTTGTCTGCTCTTCAACTCTAATGTACGCGTGTATGTTGCTCTTTCTCGTGGCAAAGTGGCAACGATGCAAATTTTCAACGTTGGAAATTGCAGTGCCATGGTTCTTCTGCCTCTCTAAAACCGTATGAAAATTTAATGTAATTTGTCACACTCTTAAAAGAAAAGAAACATAGATTTAACTCTTCTAAAATAAAAAGAGCGATAAAGTATACGAGTAAAGGATGAATCACTTTTAAATTATTTTATGAGATCTACATATAATGAAAGTTATTAATTTAATGGTGAGTAACCTCATTTATATATTTTACTAACTTCTTCACTTTTAAATAAGTTGAATTCCCTTTTTTTTTTATAAGCAGAAGAACAGTAGTACTCTTAAAAATTTTAAAAGAATAGTTTGATGACATATTTCTATTTATTATTTTTAAAGTAATTGTAGGAAGATTTTAATTTTTATGTATTGATATTATAAAATTTATAATGTAATTTTTTTACACTATTATCCAATCAAATCATTTTATTTGTATGACTTTTTAAATAATATTTGTGATACTTAACTAATTTTACGTATGTGATAATTCATAATTGGGAGATAGTATTTATATATAGAAATTAAACTCTCGTAAGAGTATAATCTTGTCTTATCTTTTCAAAAAATATAAATAAGAAATGAAATTTTTATAATTATTTTTACAAAATAAAAAAATCAAACATGTCCTTATTTTGAATAGTTTACAAACAAGCTACTTTTACATTAAACGAATAGGTTTCACATCCCATCTAATAATAAATGTGATGTGATTTGATATCATATTTTACATATAATGATTACAAATAATATTTTTTAATCTTAAAATAGTTACAATTGAAAAAGAAAACAACAAAAACCATTCACTCTATGAGTAATAGACTACTGCACACGATCAAAACATTTCAATTACATATTTTAAATTTCAAGCTTTAATAAAATTGTTTAACCCACTAGTACATTACCTTCTGAGAAAAACAAATCTTGTTATTAATGGGTGAATCTTGTACATAACCCTCATGCTTTACTGCCAATTACTTTAATGATTAATCATCATCATCTTTACTGTCAATTACTTTAATGATCAATCATCATCATCATTTGATAAACCATCATACCTAAAGGCCAGGACAGCGACGCATGATAAAGAAGCAAGTAACAGAAGGCCAATGACTAATTGGGCTCTGATTATTATTCACCGCAAAACATGCAAGTGCAGAAGAGAAAACCCAAACCCGATTCAGATTATTTTGGAAAAAAAAAAAAAAGATCAGATATATCAACAAAGATATTTTTCTCAGGACATAATATCTATTCCATATGATAACAGCAGATGTAACAGGTGTCACCCAATGAATAATTTGAGAGGAGAAAAGAAAAAGGATTAATTAGAAGGGTGGGGAATTTTCGTGTTGTTATTTTGGTGTAATTTGCAAATGTACGGCGGAGACTTGCATTAATTTGCGAGAAAAGTAGAAAATGGTGATGGAGTTGGAAGGGGATGATGGAACGTAGTGTGTGCGCTGCGTGGAAGGAGGAGAGGGTGGTGGTGTGTTGCACAAAACAAGTTGCAAACTGGGGTGGGGTGCACGTAAGTAGGGGCCACGCGTCGAGCAAGAGAATAAGGGGAAGCTGAGAGATATAGTGTGCGCAGGCGTCAATCGGGTTTGACATGCCGTCCTACACGTGTCCTAATCTCCATTGTTACGTACATCATTTTCATTGGACAGCCGGAAAGGGCGCAGAGGCAGAATAATAGCAATCAAGTGCTCCTTCATTTTGAAATATCTGTATATTTCAAACAATTTTATATTGTAATAAAATATTAATTTTAAATTTTATATTATATTAATTAATATATAGAGATGTATTAATTAATTTGTTATATTTTATTTTATTATTAATATTATTTTTTAACTTTTTTAATATGGTTAAAATTATAAATATTTTTAAAATGAATAGAGTAAAAATCATATTTTTTTTTGCTTTAATTTTAATGCAATGCAATTTTTTTATAGTATTATTTAAATATGTATTACTATATTATACAAGTAAGAGTGATTAAGTCTCAGACGTTATATAAATAAAATAATTTAATTGGATAACCAATAAAAAGCTTTACATTGCTAATACATATAAACTCATTTAAAAAAAATGTTTGAGAGATAAAAATGAGGGTGAATATTTCATGAATAAAATTTATTTATAAAAATTTATATTTAATTTTGCTCGCAATCAACTATATCCTACACAACGAGCATATCCTATATATATATATAGAATACTTGAAGATAACCACTCTTTTGGTATCCAAATTTTTATTCCAATTACACCCTTTCAAACAAACTTTTATAACCACCGCATCCTAATTTTTTATAACTGCCATTGTTTATATAATTATCTAAAGAATAAAAAAGCGACATGATGGGCATGACAATGCCTGACAAGTCACTAGTACATATTAAGAAGATGGTATTCTAGGCTAGAAGTATTTATATTCTCCATTTCTGAGATACTATGTCAATACACTCCCATCTATTTTTTAATGGGATGTAAATTTATTTAATTTAAGCGTCATATCTTATCTAAAGGTAAATAAGAATATGTTAGCACAATGCATCACATATTATGAATTTAAATAATACTACTCTTTTAAGCATTGGTTAGTGATGCCAAGAAAAAAAAAACTTTCAAACTTTTTGATGAGTTCTGGACCAAATTTTTTTTTTTTTTTATGAGTTCTACACTTTAAAAATATAAAGTCTATATATTCCCAAGATAAGAGTTTATTCTTTTGATTTTTTAACAAGTAATCTAAGGGCACATGGAAAAACCCTTAAGAAAATAATAAATAAATATTGGTAATAATATAAAGTGTTTAAATGAAAAAGATTATCATTTAAACAATAAAACTAAGTAAATTATTTGAAGTAAGTGAATACAACTAATTATGAGTTTAATTTTGATACACTCATAGTGTAAAAGAGTTTTTCATCATTATTCAATCAAATCTCTCATTTTGCATGTATTTTCAAGTAGTTGGGGTGAAAAGTAATTATATTTACTGATGTATCATTACATGATTAGATGAGTGTGTTAAAATTTTGTACATTGATAATATATTATAATTAAATCCACTAATTATACTGTGATGATTAATATGATAATATATAATTAAATGATTATGTAAAAAACTGCTAATATATAGAATTTAAATCCACTAAAACTTTATAAGTCAAAATGAGAGAATAATAAATTTAATTTGTTGTACTTGTGATTTGTAATTTTAAATTTCCTGACAGATATAATTGTCATGTATTGATAGTATAAATTTTTTTTACACAGTCATCCAACTATGTATTATTACATAAGTTACAATAGTTAACTTTTATAATCATTATTTAAAAAGTCATTTAAATTAAATATTTAATTGGATGACAATGTAAATTATTTTACATCGTTAAAACATCAAAATTAAACTCTTTTCTAATAATCAAATGAGCGTTGCTATCTAGTGATCTAAGTACATTGTAATAATCAAGAATATCTAAAAGAGCAATATTCAAATTTTTTTGACGGGTTCCATATATATAGAAAACATGAAACTTTCATTTTCCAGGATAACATTTTCCATTTCTACCACCTAAGGATACTACTTAAATAAACCCTAATCAATTAACTTTTCCATATTTTAAGTTCTCAAACACTTTCATGTGGGAAATCTCTGTTTGCACACATGGGATGCTCCATCGCTCCTATTTTCTTACTAGCATGTAAAAAAGTTTTCCTCATGAACCCTGCTGTGACAAACACGACGGCATAGAAAGGAGGCAGGGACGGAAGACTGAAGAGGAAAGAAAAGACAAAACGACAAGCAAAAAGCAGATGGTGATTCTGCCGTGATGGAGAAGCGCGTGGGGTGTCTATTATACGGGAGCGGAGGTGCAGATTAGAAAACCAAAACAAAATAATCTCGTATTCCACGATGCCACCACGTGTTAACATCCCGTGGACGAGTGTCTTAATTAATTAACAGAGCCAAAAAAGAGAAAATAAATAAAAAAAGAAAAATCAAGAAAAATATTTTGCGGGTGTGATAGAGAGAGTAGGCGCAAGAAAGCATTATAAGTTGGAATTGAATTGATGGGGGAGAGAGAGAGAGTAGAGAGGACCACATGCGTGTCAGAAAAGAAACAAGTTTCAACCCACCGTGGAGCGTTATGATTGGGCCACGTTGTTGTTTCAAAAGGACAGGTACCCACGTGTCATATTGATAAGTAGATGGCGATACGATGAAGGGTCAGGATTGAATCTGGGAATTCAATCGTTCGACGTCATACCAACTGTATGTGTCGGATCATGCCCGTGACGGTGACGGGCAGCCTGCCCGTGATTAAATGTGGCCCCCAGGTGCCCCCCTCTCTTCCCCCCTCTTTCCCTAGAAAAGCTTCCCCCAAACCCCATTTCACTGGGTCCTTACAAATTTCCCTTTCGCGTTTCCCACCTTCTCATAATCTGTGTGTGTTTAAGGTCTAAACTCTAAACCTTGCTCTGTATCCTTTTCTCCTCGTCATACAGTGAAGATCGAATGGAATCAA
Source organism: Dalbergia cultrata (assembly GCA_031216105.1). NCBI lineage: Eukaryota > Viridiplantae > Streptophyta > Magnoliopsida > Fabales > Fabaceae > Dalbergia > Dalbergia cultrata. The sequence continues at coordinate 47,178,937 of CM062352.1, forward strand.
ATCAAATCAAATCATAAATTATAAAATCAACAATCTTGTGTTTCTAGTCAGTTGAAGAGTTTTTAGAGAAGTAAAATTCAGAGCTGGTTGGTTAGCTAGTTTAAGGTGTGAGAATTTTTTGAAGGTTAAGGTGGGTGGTGGTTGTTGTTGTTGTTGTTTGATCTGTGTGGTTGTGGTGGTGATTGGAATAACATGGCTGGAATTTGCTGTGGTGTTGTTGGAGACGGAGAGACTCCCACTCCAATTGAGCCAACTTCAAGGACTTCGGCTCGCCGGAGTTTGGACATCTTCCCGTTGAAATACATGGCCGACATGGCGGTTCCGCCGCCGGAGACCAGCCGGAAGAGGCAAAAGCTGGATCTCTCTGCCTCTCCGGCTAGGAAGTGCGACAACGCGGTGGAGAATTGCGAGTCAGCTGGTGGTAGTAAACTCAAGGAAGAACTTGACATAAATAAGGAATCGAAGGAACAACACGAAGGAAGCAGTTTGGAAATCACAACGTTAAACTCCTCAGAGTCGAGGTTGGAGAAGAATGATGTCGTCGAAGTTACCCCGAAGTACGGTGTCACTTCGGTCTGTGGAAGGAGGAGGGACATGGAAGACGCGGTTTTAGTGCGTCCATCGTTCTTCAAAGAGAACGACGCGTCGTTCCATTTCTTCGGTGTCTACGACGGTCACGGATGCTCACACGTAAATGCTTAATCCCTCTGTCGTTAGTTTGTTAGCACTTAAGCTAGATCAGGTTCCTAGTTAACTAACTAACGTTGTTTTGGTTTGTGTAGGTGGCGAGCATGTGCAAGGAGAGGCTACACGGGATCGTGAAGGAAGAGATTGGAAAAGCTCATAAAGAGAACATTGAATGGAAATCAACCATGGAAAAGAGCTTCGCTCGTATGGACGAGGAAGTTGAGAGTTGGAGCCAGAGCAACCAAACCTCCACTTGCAGGTGCGAGCTCCAAACACCACACTGCGATGCCGTCGGCTCCACCGCTGTGGTCGCCGTCGTCACGCCGGAGAAAATCGTCGTCTCCAACTGCGGCGACTCACGTGCCGTCCTCTGCCGCAACGGCGTCGCCATCCCCCTCTCCGACGATCACAAGGTTAGTTCAATTACAACTATTTTCTTAATTTTTCTTTCTTTTTAAATAAAATTTGTTGAGGAAAAAAATGAGTGATTGGGGTTGGGATCCGAATTTGGCTATGTTGTTGCCAAATTTGATGTGATTGGCGCGTGTAATGCACGCTCAAATCATTCATTATTTTCAGTTTACGCTGTGGCACGCGCCAATCATTCATTATGTTCGGTTTGTGCTGTGCTGGCTTCCACTAATGAGGCCATAGTGCGTGTGTAGTCCATGTGCTCTAACCCGATTCGATTTTTTTTCACCGGTTCAGCCCGACCGACCGGACGAGTTGAAGCGGGTCCAAGACGCTGGTGGGCGCGTGATCTATTGGGACGGTCCAAGAGTGCTTGGTGTGTTGGCCATGTCAAGAGCCATAGGTGAGTCAGTGCGCATGATATAACAAACTTTCAAAATTAAATTTTGTTTTTTTAAAAAAATTAGATTCGCACATGTGGCGCATTATAGCAGTGTGCGGTTCTGAATTATTGAGGTGTTTGTTGATGTTGTTGTTGTTGTGCAGGTGACAATTATCTGAAACCTTATGTGATTTCGGAACCGGAGGTGACGGTTACGGATCGGAGTGACGAGGATGAGTGTCTGATACTTGCGAGTGACGGACTGTGGGATGTTGTGTTGAACGACACGGCGTGTGGTGTTGCGAGGATGTGTCTGAAGGCGCAGAAGCCGCCGTCGCCGCCGGGGTCGCCAGGGAGTGAGGTGGCGGCGGACGGCTCCGACAAGGCGTGCTCGGATGCTTCCATCCTGTTGACGAAGCTGGCCTTGGCGAGGCGCAGCTCGGACAATGTGAGCGTGGTGGTGGTTGATTTGAGGAGAGATCAACGTCAACAACAAAGTTGATTAAATTAATTAATGTAATCGCGGAGGGAGATTAAGAAAAAAAAATTATGCTAATGAAAGGTTTAAACCGTCCATGACCTCTAAAATGGGCAGTTTGTGCCTGGACACAAACACCCCTTCCATTTTGTGGGATTTTATTATTGTGAAAAGAAAAAGGGGTTGCGAAAGGGAGAGGGGGTTTTAGGCGTTGATGATGATTCCATGTGATTGGAATGGAATTGCAGGTATAATCTAATTTTAATGAAAAAGGGGAGGAGGGAATTTGTAATTTTTTTTGGTTTGGAAAAGTATCAGTAAATTATAGGATATTTGTAGATTAGTGAAAATTAGTGTCAATCATGGCTTAAGTCGGCTGTTTGACACATCTCTCTTCGTCCATAATCGGATTTAATATTTTAATCAAGCTCTTTTCCATGGTTGCGCCAATTCTGTGGTTTGGTCTGGTTCGTTGGTTGAATCACGCATGTGAAATGAAGAAACTTTGGAACAATTCTTAGGATTTACTGGAATTTTCAAAACCAAACCCCTTATGCTATGGTCTATGATTAAAGAAAGCTCGTCTCTTTTAAGTCATTAATTGATATTGGTTAATTAATACTATTAAAATTACTTTCTTCCTTGCAAAATACCCATCAAATTTGAATAAATATAAATATGGGAATAAATGTGAATTTTAAGAAATATAATAAATAATATGATACTAGGATATTTTTATGTAAAATAATAATATATGAAATAATTTATCCTAATAGTTTAATGAGTTATGTTATTTGTACTTGTAACATATGGAATATTGTATTGACTCATTTCGTTCATCGTTGGATGTTGTATAGATTTTATTTGAATGTGATTTACACTATATTTAATTATGAATGAGATATAAATTAATATTATGAGTATAAATAATATTTTTTCTTATTAATATTAGAGCACGTGCTTGAAAATAAAAGATTATATTAATGATTATTAATTATTTAGAAGTATTATTGAAATAAAAAATTTATTTTATTGAAATATAAAATTGATAGATATTTTTTAAAAAATAAAATTAATAAATATTTTAAAAAATAATTTTGTTTGTAAATGTTGAACAAATATTTGAAAGGAACGAAGCATAATTCTAATGGAAAATGGGTCAAATTTCCAATCGTTTCGACTTTCTACCCAGCAGTGTTTTATACACGTGGCTTCTACTGGCATCGGTTATTATGCGATAAATATACTATTAGAGAATGTGAAAATAATTTATATTTTGTAATGAACAGAAAAAAAATTAATTTATTTTGAAATATATTTATGAATTTGAATTTTTAGTAGAAAGGAGGAATTTATAATATAATTTTTTATTATAAATTTTCATATTCTTTTTATTTTTTTCTAAAATATAAACTCACGTACATAAACCGAAGGGAGTAATTTTCAAGTTAAAGTAGCGACGTGTGTATGATTGAAAATAAAAAGATGTGTAGCGACATGTGGATCCACAAGATTCATTCCATACTCTATATTTCTAGACCGAGGATCCAGAAGCTGTTGTTGACCCCGTAGGCCGTAGCTCCTCTTTAGACAGCGAGCTTAAGCCTTTTTTTGCCCTTTTCTGTTGCAGAATGAGTTTATAGGCAATTCTGCTCTCTATATTCGAAATTCAAATGTCGTCCTTCGTCTCTTCTTCTAGACTATATAGATTACAGAGGCTGAAATCACATCCGTGAATTCTCGAAAATGAGGACTTTTTAAAGTGAGCAAGTGAGGATGTTTTTACTTTTGGATAAAAAAAAGCTCACGGTGTATAAGACTTATTAATGGATTCAATTGTCAAAATCTCCTCCCCTTTTCATTTTATATAGGTTCTCACTTTAGACATTTCATATTCATTTTGGCACATTTGACATGTCTAATAGGATAAGAGCTGATAATATAAGATTTAATATGATAAGATCTGATAATATAAAACCTAATAAACTTTTAATACTATACAGTGTTTGGTGTAACACTACATAAGATATTCGATTTTATATTCAGCAATATCATATTATTTATTTAGAAATAATTTTAATATTTTAATTAAATATTAAATAAAATCAAATAATGATAAAATAGAAACTTTTATTATAATAATTTTTAAATATTATATTTATGTAAATATTTACTAACTACAATTTAATTTTTATTAAATGTTATTATTTATTTCAATATTTTATAATTATTTATTATTTCAATAATATATATAAATAAAAAATACTATTTTAAATATTTTAATATTTTAATTATAATTATTAAAATTTAAGTTATTGATTCTTACATTTATATATTATTTATTATTTATTCATATATTTTATTAGTTAATAATTTATAATTTTATATTATATACTATTTATTATTTATTTAAAATCTTCATTTGTTATTAAGTATTTATTATTTTATTTTATTTTTTGTTTATCAATTATATTTATTTTTATTATATATAACTAAACTGATATTATATATTATTTGTATTTATTTTATTATAAAATAATTTTACTAAATATAATTTTATTTTATTATTATTTATTTAAGAGTTATTTTATTTTAATAAAATATTTTTAAAAAATGATCTTATACTTTAAAAGTTAATCATACCTAATATGGCTTTTCTATGTTATGTTGAGTTATACAGCATTTTGACGTGTATGGGAGTTATTACGTATAAGGTTATACAGCATGTTGTTTGCACCAAACAACGGATAAGAGCATAACGTATAATATTAATTTATATTATCATGCCTAATATATTACACAAAACACCCACTTAGTATCCCTTTTGCGCGTTAACGTTTGTAATTGAGTTAGATTTATAATTTTGAAACGGTAACAAAATTTGTCCTGGCTTTATATTGAACCACACATGAATGTCTAGTTTTAGGCACAAGAGGACCAAGATAACTTTTATAAGTATTTGAGCGTGGCTCCCTCTTTAAGCTAATTTTTTGGATGAAGTTAAGTGCATAATGTTTAGACACTTTCAGTAAGTAATTTTTTTAGTACATTAATCCTCCTTTGAGTGTAGGAGTTTAATTAGAAAAGAAAACACAAAAATCAAGGATAAAATTTAACTCAAGCGATAATTTTTCACTTTATTATTATTATTAGTATGTTTGGTTTCATGGTTGAAGGGGTCAAAGTCAATTCTAAAGCCATGAAATTGATTTGGGTTATTTACAAACATATTTGGTTTAAAAATTCTAAAATCAATTATAGATTCTAGAATTGACCATAATTGATTTTAGGAAAAATGAAAATTTGTTACTTTTATGTTATAGTGATTTTAGAATAACTGTCAAACATAAATCAGTTTACTTTAAAATCAATTCTACCTGATATCAATTCTACAAAAGTAAAACCAAATACGCTATATGATTGTTAAAATAAAAGGAAAGGAGCAAATGTAAGATTGATATCCTTCTCCATCACACTTCTTAACTGTAAAGCAACATAAAAGTTTGCAAGCGCATCAAAGGAGAACAGGATGAGGTGGGAACGAAGGGAAAATTCAAGAAAGGGAAAGAGGAGTAGGAAGTGAGAATGATGCGAAATGAAAGGAAACTTGACCATGCCACTACACTCCTCCTCAATCACCATAAAGTTGCAGTGCTTGCCCTGTACCCGTTGTAATTTGATATCATATATGCAAGTCTATTCCACAAATCATATCTTCAACTACCAACATATACTACACGTAATATGGTTAAGAGGATAGGGGAATCGTAACGTATCCTAGAAGTTTGAGTATTCTCAAATAAAAGGTCAATTCTACTGTACCTACTGAAAATAAGGGGTTCTAAACCCTTTCATAGGTGGTTCAATAAAATTTAAACATGTGTTTAATTTGATTCACCTAAACAGCCACATGTCAAAACTTTTAATTCTATGTTTATACTCACAATAACAATTTTTTTAGTTGCAAACTTACCCCAATTGCTGCTACTTATTAACATTTTTCACCCCAAAACTTATACGAATCCTAATTACTTAAAATACAAAGAATCCTAACATTTTTTTTTTCCAAACCTATGATTCCTTGTTAACTAAATACTCAAACAACTCCTTCAGATTTGCATTAGAGGACAACTTACTCCCTCAAATTTTGAAAATTCTAAATTGGTCTTTCACATTTTGAAAAAGGGATAAATTGATCTTCCTTATAATTTTGTATAATTAAAAAGGAAACAAATTAGTCTCTTCATATACTGGACGAAACTGTATGGTGGACCAATTTATCCCCTTTTGAAATATGAGGGGTCAATTTGAGATTTTCAAAACTTGAGGAATTAATTTGAGATTTTTAAAATTTGAGAGACTAACTTATCTGTCAATGTAAACCTAAAGAACATGTTTGGGTATTTAGTCTTCCTCCCTTTTTTTTTTCTTTTAATTGCTGCTAGCACCAGTTGCCGGCCACAACATCATTGTTATCATCCTCGTAGTACAACACTCACAATCCATGCTAAAAACATTGTTACGATTATTCACCATCGTTGCCTTCGTCGAAACCAATTACTATCCTTATATCCTCAATTGTTGTAACATTTTGAAATCTTAATGATCATCCACGAATCTCTGCAAAAAATTGGTCATACCCAATCCATATACGTATGTGTTCTTTCTCAAATTTTTCTATGATCTTAGCGTAGAAACTATTGGATTTATGCGGAAGCGATTTAAGGACCTAGTACATTGGTATGCTTATCGAATCATCATTGTTTCATAAACACACAAGGAATGTTACCTCTCGGAGTGTCGATCTTTGATGATCTCCCTCGCCTTAGAATCCTTGTGTTACCGCACGATTGATTTGCTTGTAGTTGGTTGACGGCAGACCTTCCAGACTATGTCTCAAGGGGAAGGAGATAGTGTGTGGGCACTTTCTCTCTATCAGGAGATGACCTTGCCTCTACCTCTGTGACTACTCTCTCTCTATGGAGAGGGTTAAGTGTAGTATATATATGGGTTCCTAGAAAACCTAACCCTTAGATGTAACGGGCTCTAGGTTTCTTGGGCTCTTCTTACACACTAGGCCCTATTGGGCTTTAGTGAAAGAGCTAAAACCCAACAATCTCCCACTTGCTCTGAGTACAAACTTGAGCTTAAAGCCCAAGACCATGTAACTCACTAGTCATCATCAACTAAATTTCCCCATCCCTTATCTTGAGCTAGCCTCGGGATCTACCAATGATTATTAATCAAGGCTCATGATAATCAACAAATGATTATCTAATTCGGTGCTACTCCACTAAAAGCCCGAACTTGAACTCCAAGATTAATAACATATATAACATGTATATGCATCACCCCTTTGTAGAATGTCTATAATTGATTGACTAGTTTTCTGTTACCCAATCAATTATTTATTCCTTGACTATGATAGTTTCTCTAATGGATTACATGCACGCCGGTCTTCAATATCCAAGCACCAAACATATCAAGGGGACATTTCCTACAAATTTCATATTGTTTATCTCATAAATACCGATAATCAAACAATCTCACTCCCAAAATACCGAGTTATTGGTCAGTCAATAGATCGCACCTCACCAAGCAAATCAAAGAATGAAAACTATTTGATTACCTATTTATAATAAACTCGTAATTAAGAGCAATATTATAACTATAGTTATCTGAGATTTGATACCTTATGACATAAAAACACCCTTAATCAAATCTCTCCTTGATCCTTTCAATGTGAATAGATTCACACCAATATTTTACAATGATTTGGACAAAACCATTTCATAAAATATTGCAAATTCTAAATGAAGTGCCCAACTTTATTTAATAGCTGTGAACTTGTTCATCAATTATGAGAACCTATGATCATGTCCTCCATGAACGTATCCATATGATCATATACTTCACAATTGATCCGACCTTAGTGTTTGTAAATAGTGTGCGTAATAAATGAATAATACCTCATTTATAACATTCGTAAAAAAATTACAATGTCATAATGTCTTGCTCAAAAGCACAAAACAACAAAGTGAAATAACAACTTCCTAAAGCTATAGCAACTGGAATCCTCCTAAGACCCATAGATGTTATATGCCTCTCAACACACGTTCAGGCAAACTCTTAGTAAAAGGGTCAGCAAGGTTCTCGTCCGATGCTATCTTGACTACCATCAGCATCTCCTCTTTCAATTATATCTCTGATCAAGTGGTACTTCCTCTCTATGTGCTTTGTCTTTTGTGACACCTTGGTTCCTTGGACTGCAGCACGCCCCAACTGTCACAAGAAAGTGTGATGGGACGACTAACACCTGGTATCACTCAAGATCCGTAGAACTTCTTTAACCATGCGGCTTCCTTTGCAGCCTCGAAATGACTACATACTCACCTGCGTGGTAAAGTCAGCCACACATGATTGTTTGACACTCCTCCAACAAATGGCCCCGCCATTAAGAGTGAACACATACCCGTATGGGATTTTCTTGAGTCAATGTCTCCTTGGAAATCTGAAGTCTGTGGTAACCCAATGGTTTCAAGACTCCATCGAATAGACCAACATATAATCTCTCGTTCTCCTAAGGTACTTGAGTATATGTTTAACCGCTATCCGGTTGTTCCTCTCAGGATTAGATTGGTATCGACTTACTACTCCCATCGCATAGCAGCGTATATCCGTCCGTGCACAAAGATAGCATACATAAGGCTACCCTCACTGGCGTGCAGGTATCCTACTCATGCATTCTCTCCGCCAGGAGTTTTAGGAGAATGCTCCTTAGAGAGATGAATTCCATGCCTGAAGGGTAAAATTCCCTTCTTGGAATTCTCCATGCTGAACTTGGCAAGTATTTTGTCGATGTAATTAGCCTGAGATAATGCCAATACCTTATTTTTCCGGTCTAAGAGCTTAATACCAAGAATATAATTGGCTTCCCGAGGTCCTTCATATCAAAATGCTTGCTTAGCCAAGTCTTTATGCCTAACAATACCTCTGTATCATTTCCGATAAGGAGTATATCATCCACATAAAGTACCGTAGAAAGATATCACGCGTTACCTTGGATCCTTTATACACACACGGCTCATCGTGACTTTTCTCAAACCATAAGACTTAATGGCTTGATCAAACCTGATGTTCCATGATCTGGACGCTTGCTTAAGTCCATAAATGGACCTTTGCAACTTGCATACCATGTTTTCTTGCCCTTTGGCTATGAACCCTTTTGGTTGCTGCATATAGATATCCTCTTCCAAATTTCCATTTAGAAAAGCAGTTTTGACATCCATTTGCCAAATATCATAATCAAGATTTGCTGCAACAGCTAAGAGAATCCGGATGGACTTGAGCATGGCAACCGGCGAAAAGGTTTCTTCATAATTCACACCTTCTATTTAGGTGTACCCTTTCGCCACCAATCTAGCTTTGAAGGTTTCAACCTTCCCGTCCGATCCTCTCTTTCTCTTGTAGATCCATTTACACCCAATGGGTCTTACCCCTTTCGGTGCATTTACAAGAGACCAAACTGAGTTGGAATACAAAAAATCCATCCATTCCTGAACATCAACATCTCCTAGTGCCTCGTCATAACTCGTGGGATCATCATCTTCTTCAATGATGACATCCTGAGGTGATTCACCCAACAAGAGAAATCTTCTTTATTTAATCAATCTCCCACTACGACTTTGCCACACTTGTTGTTGTGCATCTACAGGGGGAAAGTTTGGTGGGTTAACAATTTCTAGATGAGGACCCTCATTAAGTGGATTAACCAATTCATGATTTTGTTGTTCTTCCACAAGCGGTAATCAGATCTCTACAGTTCCACTTGTTGATCATCATGCTTCGAACTTCGGTTCTATTTTCGTTCCCGTGTGTGTTCAACAACATGTGTATATTTTCCTCTTTGAACAACCACAGAACAAAAGCTAGAACTGGCCTCGAGGTTGAGGTGTAACTTGATCTGAGACTAGCACATCAAGAATAACCTTACTCCTTGGCTTATAATTTGCCATATAGTCCTCCTCTAAGAAAGTCAAGCTGTGTGCTCACTATGACCTTCTTTTCTTTCTGACTATAAAACAACCAACCACTGGTTCCTTTAGGATAGCCTATAAACATGCATACTTCTGTACGCGAGTCCATCTTATTTGGCTTCTGTTGTAAGACATGTGCCGGAGCACCCCAAACTGAATATGATTCAAGGAGGGCTTACACCCTCTCCATAATTCTATTGGTGTCTTTGAAACCGCCTTGACTGAGCTAAGTTCAATAGGTACATAGCAGCTTAAGGCATATCCCCTTAATGAATCGTAAAGAGATGAATAACTCGAGCATAGATCTTGCCATTTCTAAAAGGGTTCTATTTCTCCTTTCAACAACTCCATTCTCAGCTGGGTGTCCCTCGGAGAAGATAATTGTGAAACTATCCCTCTTTGGTAAGGTAAGACTGAACTCTCCGGATAGGTATTCACCTCCTACGTCAGGCAGAAGAGTCTTAATTTGAACACCAAGATGCTTTTCCGCCTCAAACCTTGAACTCTTGGAATTTTCCAAAAGCTTGAGACTTGTGACGCATCAGGTACACATGTCCAAATCTAGAGTAATCATCAAGAAATGTGATAAAATACTCATACCCTCCGCCTGGACATTTATTGGTCCACATACATCAAGATGTACCAATTCCAATTTGAAGTGTGGCACGATTTCCTTGGCCTTGAAAGATCTCTTAGTCATTTTACCCTCTAAACAAGATTCACAAACCTGGTATCGGTTCAAAGTTCAGATTTTAGAATCCACTATTGACCAAACCTTGTATCCTCGTTAGAGTTAATATGACCCTAATCTTAAATGCCAAAGATAAGTTTCATTTGGAAACTTTTCTTTCTTTGATGAATGAACATGCTCAACATCTCCTAATTCAACATGATTAACTTCACAGGCAGACTAAGGGAAATAAAGACCATTAAACATTACACCGAACAAATGAAAGAAGATGAACTTCTTATTAGGAAACCGAGGAATTAAACCGAACTCATTAAACCATGTTTAACTCAAACAACTAACAGAAATTAAATTCCTCTTAAAAATCCGGAATAAATAAACAAATTTTCTAAAACCAAAGTTCTACAATTATCAAAAGATAAAACAACTTGTCCCTTAATCGCTAGTGCAGACACAAGCTCCCCATTTCCAAGCTTCAAAACTCTTTGTCCTTCACTTAAAGGCAAGCTATGTTTGAACCATCGCAAAGAGTAACAAAACATGGTTAGTGGCTCCTGAATCAATGATCCATTTATCATTGTAATTCTCCACTAAACAAGCCTCAATCACATGTAAATTACCCATACCTGGTTTATTCATACGTGGGCAATTTTTCTTCCAATGCCCTTTTTGTCCGCACTTGAAGCACTTGCCTTTTGGCCGCTTCATTACAACCGGTTTGGCAACCGAACACTGATTTCTTCTTTTTCTCGGTTCTTGTTCCTTCCCTTAGGTTTCCCCTTAGGTTTCACAGAATCTCTCACCGACAGAAAAATGCACGCTCGCTTGATAGAGACTGCTCAAAGACTCTCAAGCTCATGCATCACCGGTGAGTAAGGTCAAGATTCATCTTATTCATATTATAATTCATCTTGAACTGATTGAAGTATTCAGCAAAGGATCGCAAGAGAAGGTCAACTTTTTACTTCTTGTTCAAATGACCCCATGGTCTTCACCTTTTGAAGTTTGCTATCATTGTCGACAATGATCCCAAGACACTTCCTCCGTGACATTATGTCTTGGTGATCGATTCACAGATTCGTTTCCAGCGTAATCAAGCAGACGAGCAAATGTCATCAAATGCAAGAGTCTCACATCTTTGCTCCACTCTCAATCATGCTTACTTGCTCCTCAAGGTGACTGCAAGATCAAGCTAAAATATAAAGCTAACCGCCACATTTGCCTTCTCCCATCTTTCCTTCTCCCTTTAAGACGTGTCTTTGTTGCCTCAGCGCATCTTCAGAGGCTAACATAGGCATACGGGTAGTCAGAACAAAGTTGAGCTTTTCATATTGAAGAACAATATCCAAATTAGTTTTCCATTGTTTGTAGTTTGTACCATCCATAGGTTTTTGACTCAAGATAGTAGCTAAAGGATTGAATAAAGACATTTTTCTGAAAAACAAGGAAAAAACACACTAATTACAAACTTGAATAACTATAAATATACGCTAGTAGATTTGATAACTACTACTGCTTACGCTTAACAATCTATTAGTTATCTTTACAAGGCTTACGATGGGCAAGATACTTGTAAAACTAATATTGTTATTTTGGGCCTTCGCCTCCATTGCCGTAGCCTCGATGGGAGGGTTAACAACTTTACCAAAGTTGAATGTATTTAACCATTATTTACTTTCAAAATTCTCTTTAGTGTCTAAGTGTTGTCGATGATGGGCCGTACAAAACTTTACTAAAATTTTGAAAATATTAAGGTTTAATCTAGTGAAATCCGATTATCCTTATCCGATAGGGTTTCAGCGATAACCTTTTCACTAATAAACCCACAATTGGAGCCCGTAGGTTTTAAATTAATTACTTAATAAAAAACCTTCACCCATTCAATATTTTAAAATTTAGAATTTTCAATTTCCAAGAATTGTTTAAATTGAGTATTCTTTGTTTGATTTCAAAAACTATGTAAGCACCCAGCCGATGAACGCAAGCTTAGCTTATCGAATTTTAAAATCATTAAGGTCCTAAAATCCGGTCATGATAGGCAGCGATGCTCCACACAATCATGATACATGATTGTGGTATGCACAAGGTGTTAACAACACATGACCATTTTAGAAGACCCACAAATTACTCACAATGTAAACAGTTCTCTTAGGAAATAATTTGGATTATTTGTCTTGATTTTAATTATTCAAAATTAATTAATTCAATCATTAATCTAGATTTTTAACAAAAAATCATAATAATTTTAATTAATTTTCGAGAATAATTTTGAATCAAAATAATCCTATAATAACTATCATACTAGTCGCAATGACAAAAATAGCTATTATGCTCATGTAATTTTCAAGTTATGCAAACAATATGGCACTACCTATTCTATATGACATGTTATCACAATAAGCATGTTATCAATCATATAATTCATCCATTCATAAAATAAAGCAATTTAAATAAAATAGACTTTAATCCATGGTTTCTTAGAGAAAATAAAATAAAATAAAATAACAAAAAATGTTCCATTCTTCTTGTCCTTCCTTTTAGTCCATAGGTATTTATCTCAAAGCCCTTTTATGGTAAACTTATGGGTCCATAAGCCTAAAATACCAAATTTTTTGCAAGAAAACCTAAGACAACTTCATGGAACCCTAATCGCTTCGTCCATCGCTACGCCACCCTAACTCGGATCAGCACGAAATTTTAGGGTTAGAACCGCCATGAAGAGACTAAGCCAACGCCACTGGAATCACCGATTTTGGATGTCGCACGCCTCACTCTCCATCTTCACAGGCGCTGGAAACCACTGTCGAGAACTCCTACATGCGTTCGCCCACCATTTTGTTCGGTCTTTCCGCCCTCTTTCCAACGATATATGATACGTCCAATTCCAAGATCCAGAGGTCCACGAACATGTCCAAACAGTGACGAACGTCCTTCTTTTTGTATCTTCTTGATCTTCTTTTTATTACAACTTTTGTATAACATAAAAAAAATATATATACAAGAATTGAAAATAATAAAAAAAAAATCAAGGAGGAAACCTAATCATATGGGATTAGCCTCCTTGTTACAACCCAAGAAAATACATTCAAATCTCTACCATGGATTAAAGTTGAAAACCAAATAAAGCATTGATTTTTATGAAAAGAATTATAAAGATAAACAATGGTAGAGATTTGACGAAGCAATGCTTTATTTGGAACCCTTTCACGAAGTGTTTAGGTAATGAATTGAACACATGTCAAAAATTTATTGATTCAAATATAGAATGGATTGAACATAAGTGTTTGAAACGAAGTGATTCAAATTTATTGATTCAAATTTTTTGACACGAAGTGATTCAAATTTATTGATTCACCTAGAAAATACATTCAAATCTCTACATAAGTGTTTAGGTAAGCTAATAAATTGAACACATGTCAAAAATTTATTGATTCATCTTGAAAGAGTTTGAAACCCTTTATTTTTTAGTGGATACAATAGAAACCACCTTCTCAAAAATGGTTTCACATATGCTTATAAGTGGCTATGAAATGATTAATGAGTTTGTGACTAACATTGTGCAAATTAATTTATTTAGTTTGGTTCTTTATTAATTTAAATTTTGTACCATAACGCAACCTCTGTGGTATTCAAGAGCATAGAAAATTAGTAGTGATCGTGCATAACACTTTTATTCATTCCACCATCAATAATTAAGTGATCTCTGAAGTCAAAACAATTCCCTTCCTCTACTGAGATCTCAAAAGAAAACGAAAATCCCTCTCTCTCTCTCTCTCTCTCTCACACACACACACACACACACACACACACACACACACACACACACACACACACACACACAAGATTAATTACTTGAAGTGTTATTTTCGTCTTCCATGGATAAATTATTTGTTCTTTTCCGTAATCAAAAGAATTGAGACATTTGTTAAACTGAGATTGAAAGCCATCAAGATTAATGAGCCGCATACGAATACTATTATAAGCCAATGGCATGAAGCCATCAACTGCTCTTATTATTTTTGTTTTGGACTTTTTATTTGTCATTTTTCAGTGCTATTTATATTTAAATAATTATATTTTCTTTTGTGTTTTAAAAATGGAAATGGGCAGGAGAAGCTGTGGTGCATTGATAAATGCTATTGCCCTCTAATAGTTGTTTATAACATGACAAATACTTCTTTTTCTAACATGTCCATGATTCAATTAAAAAAAAAATGTGAAGAAACTAAAATTGAAATGATAAAATGAAATAAAAATGGAACTTTTACTTTTGTTACATTAATTTCTAGTAAGTAATTAATTTACATTTAACATTTTACCAATAAAAAAATGTTGACAGCCAACAATCAATAATTCCAACTTATAACAATATGCCACGTACGTAATTTTACTAGTAGGACATAAAAAGGATAAAGGAACAGATATTTGGGATTTGGTTTCTGTTGGGGCCACTCAAACACTTAATCAATGGTGGCCACGTAGCATCGGTCTCTATTTTTAGTGTCACCATCTCTTAGCTGGACTAGATTTGCTCAGATTTTATGCCCTTTTGGTTGGACCATGGACTATTTCCATCTAGGAATCCATTTGTTTCTCTTTAATTATTATTTTTCATTACTATGTTACTATTTCTAGTAGCTTGACCAAGTGAAAAACATTTCTTGGAGAAATTTGAATTTGACCTTAAATTAGTCATTACAATAATAATAATCTAATGTCTTCCATTCACACAAGAAACAGCCTAGTTTAATTTTTAAGGGCGATTAGCTTACCGAATTTGGGAATTAGGATAACCTTTTGAAGCTTTCTTGATATGGCAAAGGCCAAGGACATGGGTTGCTCTGCGTTGGTTTGCAACATGCATGGCATCCTCAAATGGTGCACGAGACACCAACTACTACCTTTTTAAATACGTATACTATTACGTATGGGGGATTAAAACGCTATGAGTCACCATTAATAGAGGCAAAGCAAAGAACAAATAATCAGACATCTGATATGAGTAGGTTGCCACCCAAAAATGTTCTCATGAGAGATATTTTTATAGCTATGATTGCATTAGTCAATCCCCACTCTCATAGACCAAATCGCCAGCCAATCCAGCTTTTGGACATGCAGTTAGTATAAGTTAATATGACTAGTCCACCACAGTTTCTAGATATGATGACAAAGCACAATTAATTAGAGTCCATGAAAATTAGATTTTTCAAAATATGCAGACAATAGTGGCACAAACTTTTCATTACACAAAATAATATGCTCTATATGAATTATGCTTTAGATCAAACATGGTGATATTAGACATTACTTATATTTAATCATAATTTTTTCCGCCTCAATTCTAGTCCTAGATTGCAAGATTGTTGTTCTTCGTTGAGCAGCACATACTATGAAGTATGAACTATAAAGTATAAACCTAAATTCTACTATTTCTTCCATACAAATTTAGTTCTTGTAATGACTTAGGATCCAAATAATTCGAATGTATTCATTGGTATGTGCTGGCTTAACATAGCAGTGTGTTTCATGTATCATAAAATGATGTATTGGTGTGATCAAATGCTGTGAGGATAAGGTTGAAACAAGAACATAAGGTAGGCTAGGGACATGAATAAACCACATTCCCATTCCCCGTCTTGTATGGATAAGAATAAGACATACATAGGAGCTACAATAATGTTATTCTATCCAGCCCCAAACTTTGACAAAGAATCAATTGCTACCTCAACAAAGCACACTGTAGAAAGGTCCCAATCAACAGGCCAAAACCCATCATGGAGAGTAAAAAAGAAAAAGGTGACAAATATTTGTACGCACGAAATTATAAATATATAGCCAGCCATATAGTTTGAGAGGAATTTTCTTCTTTTAAGAGAAAAAGTTGCATCCACATTTTATAATTTGAGGGGATGAAATTGCACACGCTTCTCTAACATTTTTCCTAGACAAATTAGAGAAGGCAGAACCATTGGACATGTTTTTTTATTATTCGACAAGCATTGTGTTACCAACTCAACCACATATCTAAAACTTCCACGCCTTTTATGATGAGATTGACGGTGAATGTTCCACTTTTGATGATTTCCTAAATATACTATACATCCATAAGGAATAATGCTTTGTTGTAAGGGAATAATAGTTGAAAAACCGTTCGTCCAAAATTAGAAAACTATAAGCCGAAAAGCATTTTGACGAAATTTGTTTGGGTTTTTGGAGCATCCGATTCTTGCATAATTCATATCAAAGACAGTGTCTGAGGGAGGCAATCCTTATCTTAACCCAGCGTGATGAGTCACACAGCAAAAATAACACTCTCCCTTACAAAATCCATTCTATTAATAAATGAAATCTTGATTTCCTACACTTTATTGATATGAAATTTTATGTGTGAAGAATTTGATACCTCTAAAATCTACTATTGCCTGAGTGTTGTCAATGTCCATGCCATGACCTCACATTCACTCCAGAAACGTTGTAACATTTAGAATATTTTTACGGACACTGGGCATTCAGTTAAGGCCCATGGGCCTACATGTAGCCCGAAAAGGATCAGGTTTGAATATTTTCTAGAATAGATTTTGCTATGCTTTCGGCCATAGTTTGAGGATTAATGTAATAAAATAGTTACTGAAAAAACAAGGAATAAGTACTACTTCAAGTAGTGAACCATTGCTAAAATGTCATTATGAATTAGTAACGTCTATGGAACATACTAGAAATGAATCTTTAAAAATCAAGCCACGCCTATTTGTTAAACTCAGGAAAAGCTTATGGATGACAATTGGTCAATCAAGTAACTTACAACTAGAAAAGAGTCATGTTATTTGTACTCACAGTACATGAGGTATCGTGCCGACTCACATCTCATCTACCATTAAATAGGATGTCAGATAAAGTTTATGGATGGCCATAGTGGTCAATCAAGTAATGTATATGGTGAGTGAACTCTCAATTAGTCCAACAGATTTATTTGGCTTTCTGATCTATTATTTATTTTTCTTACTACTTTTTTAACATAGAATCGTGCGGACAGCATTTTGTTATATTTTATTTTTATACATTTTTTTCTTTGTTAGAAAGAAGTAAGGAGTGTTCGAGAGAGAAGTATTGCCATCAGATGGTACAATCATAGATCACATAATATCTGAGATATGGGTCCAGCAAGATCCCCAAAAATCCAGAATAGCACAACGATTTCAAGGTTCGAAAGAATATGGACCAAACCAATTGAATCATGAGAGACTCCAATGGTAACACCAAAAAAAAAAAAAAAAAACTGAAAAAGAGACACTGGTGTTTAGCGGCGGTTAATGATGAGCCTTTGGAAGTAAGTAGGCCCGTATAATGTCCTTAAACATAAGCAAAAATCGATCTTAAATTGGACTTTCAACCAAAAATTGTTAGTTTGTGTGTTCTCTCTGTGCTAAGACTAGAAAACACAAGGATGATTTTACAATGTTCCTCTAGTGAGAAAGGAACATTCAATAGTGCTCAGCATTAACACACAACAGGATAATAGTACGGTCTTTGAGTCTCCTTTTCTTAATTTGATGAAGCATATGATCTCTTAAAAAGTTTGGTTCACAATAAGGGCCACGGAATCAAACTTTAAAAGCATATAAAAGAACTTAATACGCTACGAATGAAACAATTTACAAAGATAAAAATATTTATCATAACTAGAGATACAAAACATATCAACTCAAAAAATAAGTATCCAACATTATAATCAGCAGGGACTGAACTGAATCAAAAATATATCAGAACTTCAGCCACTCAAATGAATAAAGTAACACAGAAAATGTACATAAGCAGAAGTCTAGATACTACAAAACTAAACCAAAAAAACAAATGAACACAGGTATTACAAACAAAGAGGAAATGGACTGAATAAACAGAGCAAAACATATCTGAACTAAATAGAATAATAACTTCGTACCAAAAAAAAAATAACAATGAAGAACAAGCTTGTCATGTAACCGCATCTGATAAAACAACATTTAGAGAAAATAAAATGAACCAAATCAAAATTGAGATAATACATAACAGTGTAATGAATAGGTAAGTCTTATTTGAACCCTGTTAAATTTAGGCCTTCCATCTGGAAGATATTTTACATGGGGTTCGATCTGTGCCTTGATTATTATCTATGGACTATGGGAGTGGACTTTAGAAATGGTGGCTTTCGGTGTTTGCAGGCTGATCATTTTCTTGTATTTTGTTCATAGTTTGCTTCTTTTTCTTTTCTTTTGCTCCTCTCTTGATGGGGGAGTCTTGAGCATATTCATAAACTATCGGACAAAAAAAAATAAAATGGAATGCTGGTAAATTACGTGGATAAAAGATCCAAAATTGTTGGAGCAAAACTGAGATTGAGGAAATTGCTCTTTTCAGTTATAGAAATATGCAGCAAAATACTTACCCAATTATTTTCCTTTTTCAAAAACTTGAAGGAAGATACATGTTTCTTTCAGCACCCCAAATATTAAGTTTTTATTTGGTTTTCATCCAATACCTTAAAGCTGGTTGGCAACAATATATAGTTCAGTTTTGAGGAAGATTGGCTATAAAATGTTGCACAGAAGAGTGATTTTATTGGCTAGAGCGCTTCCACTATAAGATAGATATGTTTTGTGAATTGCTATCCCGTTTGGTTTTCAGTCCTTACCAAACCATTTTCAGTAGTAATTAAAACTGAGAGAACACATTGACTGAAATATTTGTTATGCTGTCATTTAGGCTAAGAAAAACATTATCCAGAAGAAAGGCTCAATACACACACACACACACACACACAAACACAAATGTAAATAAATAGAAATAGTTTCAAATAATCCAAAATTGATGTAGTAATACTGTCACAACACATAAGCATATTTTATCCTTCTCAACTGTGCTTGACAACATGATGGGAATTTAATACCACAGAACCATATGAAGACTTGTCAACGCCACTCCCAAACAAGTATAGCCTAAATGTAAAATGTAACTGCCTTACTCTTTCCTACCAATATCACCATCCAAAATTGCATGCCTAGTTAAAACAATCTCTTTAACAAGATTTCTGTAAGTGAATGGTCTAACAGCTGCTCGCAAAAATAGCTCTGGAGGAAGTTTGCTCTTCTTGATCCTTTTTCTCCACGGGCCAACCCCAATGTACTTCCACTCCTCTGAACTGACTTTTGCTCGCTTGCCTCGCAGGGCAGTTTCATCTCCATCTACTGATTGTGCTGTTTCTTCCTGTGCTTCCATCATCTTCAATTGCTTCTTATATAACTCTGTACTGAACTCAACACTCCTCTTGGCCAAATTTTCCATTGCTTCTGCACTTGTTATTGCTTTTTCAAACTCCTTGTCCCATTCCTCCTTTGCATCTCCTGTGAGTGTATCCTCTTCCATGGCACGAAATTTACCATCTTCACTTTCTTCCATATCCATGACTAGATCTTCATCTTCGTCACCATAATTGATATCATCCTGCTCCTCCTCTTCCTCCTCGTCTTCAGTAATGTCGTCATCATCATCATCATCATCACTACCATCATCCTCAATCCAATCAAGAATCTCAGTTTCACTAGGATCATCAACAATAGCATCATCATCATTATCATCAGGAGCATCACATCCCAGCTCCTCCTCTTCCAACTTGACCTTCCACTCCTTAGTATATGGATGTAACAATTGCACTGGATGATTGGTCAACAAAAACTCCAAACATTTAGACTTTTTCTCGTCACTCAATTTCTGATATGCATTCACCACATCATCAACAAATGCCTTCTGATTTATTTTCACAATCTTACACAACCCACCAAAATAAGTACACATGTCAACAGTACCATCATCATTTTCTAACTCGAAAAGAAAATCCTGTTCTGTCTCAGGATCAAGAAATGGAATCAGTGCCTTAAAAAAGTTATCCTGTGGCTCAAACCGACTCTGGAACACTGGCCGCTTCACATATATAATATCAGGTCTCATCCACGCTGCACATTGCCCTATCAATGACCTAGCCTTCCTCCCAAGTCTACCCATTAAACTCCACTTATCCAATCTCTGCTTACCAGCTTCAAGTACTACTTCACAAATTAAGGTCCATTGCTGCCAAGGAAGCTCTGAAAGTCTCCACCTAGGGTGCCTTATGAATACCCAAAAATACCTTAATTTACTTTGATCAAGCTGCTTCACTTTTTCTCCAAAATCTGCTGTCATTTCAGACTTCTCAATTTCCTCCCACTCCTCATGATCCTTCACTTCAGTCATTAGAGTCACACACTCATCTGTAATCCCACCAAGAATTGGCTCACCAACAACAACTCCACGCCAAGAATAGGGTCCATATTGACCATATTTATACCAATCATATGGGTGACGTAAATTCGGGTCATCCTTCTCCATGAACCGGACCATTCGATCATACCCAAGACCAATTTGTTGGAGCAAGTCCTCAGAGATGTTATCAGCATAATTACCACCTCTTGGGTTTTTAAGCCGGTAGAATAGAGACTCGGCACGCTTCTTGCTTTTTTCCCTGGCATTGCGCTTCATCCGTCTTCGGAACTCAGCATTGCCTTCAATCCGACCAGAAGAGGAGCCACCACCAGACTTCTTGCTCCGACCTGCATAAGTCCGGACATCTCTTTCGTAGGCATTATCTCGAGGAGAATATAATGGATTCTGGCCACCAGAAATGGGGAGTTTAGAAATTGGTTTAGGACTTTGGGAGAATGAGATGACTACAAATCGTTTCTGTTCCTGGAATTTCAGGTTTGGGGCATTGTGGAAAGGGTTTGATAATGGTGTAAGAGATGGAAATTGGAGGTAAGGTGAAGATGGGTTCAAAGTTCTAGGTAAGAACTCACTTCTAAAATGGAACAAATCCATCCCAAAGAGCATCCACGAGCATTAGACCGAGAGAAAGACCAGCTACCAAAAAATATCAACACAAAATTTTTGGGTTTCAAACTCAACAGAAAGGAAGCATAAAGCATTGCCCAACAAGGGCACTTCAAATATCAAACTTTTGTGAGAAAAAATTAATTGATAAAATAAACTAAAGATAGGAACAAAATTTAATCACAAAACAAGCAAATTTTACAGCCACATATCAAGGGTTGCTCAAGGTCCAGTTCAGTTCAATTTTTAGCAACAACCCCAGCCAAACCAAACCAATTGGTTGATAAAAATGCAATAAAATTGGTTTTATCTTTCCTGCACAAACGAACCGAATCTAATTTATTTGGTTTCGATCAATTTCAGTTTTTATTATTATTATTATTTTTTAATTCTCTATTTTCCTACAATTCCAGTATCCAATAACTGGTTTTAGTACAATCCAAGCATCCATCCAGAAACCTGTTCTCATACTGTCCAATCCAAGCATCTAACATTGTAAACTAATAATTTGACCTTACCAGAGGAATTAAGGGAATGGGAGTTGGGAGTAAGATTTCTTGGGAGGGGATGGAGTTAGTTGGAGGAGCAGAGTGTTGATATTACTTGAGGGTTCACATCCTTTTATGTTGTCTAATATACTGCTAAAGAGTAAATTAATAAGCAAGTTATGAATCAAAACAATAAGACCCCAAATCAGCAAATAAATAAATACAGCATTGAGGTAAGAAAAAAACCAATTCCCAAAAGCAGATCAACATCTCAAGTCTTAACCAGAAAAATATGAACCTATTGGGCCATGTCCAAGATAGCCCAGCACACAAAGATTCAATATTGTGATTCAATAGTGCCCATGTTCTGAGCATCTTCTTAATGTTGTATAGTTGTTATTGATTAACTGCCTAGGTTTAGGCTTTTGGTGTTAATGGAATTTGACGTATTATTTCATGGTTTCTACCTGATATGTTGTACCAGGCTTATGCCTTCATTTATTAATCAATGAAACTCTTCTGATGAAAAACAAAGAATGTCCAAAGCAAGGAAATACTCCAGCAACAGAACCAAGACACAAAATTAGGGGATATGGTGCAAAGGGTGAATCTATTATTATTATTATTATTTCGTTTTATTCAATCCTGTCACAGGAATTAGATTCTCCGCACACTGGTGTATTGAGTGAATAATATATGCTCTCATATTGTAAATATAAATAGCCTTCAAAGGCCGTGTGATGGTGTGTGAGTGAAAATCATCTTCAGCGAAACCAATCTATGTATAGTTGTCATAATTTCTTAGCTCACAAATTCATAGCTCTGTGCCATCTTTTTCTAACAGAACCCATCAGAAACACACAAACACACACACATACGCACACTCCTAGCAAAGATTAAAAGCCTTAACCCAAAAACTCACATTATTCTGAAGGAGGAAGGTTGTTGTGCAGCAGTGACAACAAGACAAAAGGACTCAGGAAAAGAAAACCCCGAAAAAAAAAATTGACCCTTATGCAATTAAGTAGAAAAAGAGCCAAAGTTTAAGGGAAAAAGAGAGTGTACCATAAGATAAGAGTGCTGCACTCCAACAATGTCAGCCCCACTCACTCTTCCGTTGCCTTCAACCTCAGCAGCTCAGTTCCTCTCAGTTCAGCTGTTGAGTTCCACAGAGAGAGACAGAGGTGCCCTTATTCCTTTCGAAACAAAGGCGGCTACAGAAACAAAGTGTTGTCTGTCGCTCAAAAATATTTAGTAACAGTGCACTGGCAGTGAGGGCAAATCTAAGAATTATCGTGTTATATATATATAGTTTTTAACTTTTAATTATACATTTTTTATTTTAAATTGGTTCAAATGTTTACCAACAAGGTATCTGTCCAAACTGGAAAGGATGTGAGTCCCTATAACCTAAGATTATAGGTTTGATCTAGGAATATGCGTATGGAAAAAATATTGTTAAATTTTTTTTTAGTTTTATATTTTTTTTAAAATCTTAATACAGTATAATAATTTTGTAATATTTTCCATGATAACTATATTTTCAAATTTATCTAGATATAATAATAAATCAAAATTTAGGAATTTTTTTATATTATAACATCTTATTAAAAAAATGCATAAGAAAAAGAAAAAAATTATAAAAAATTTAAAGAAATTATATATCAAAATTTTAAATTAAGGTTTAAGAAAAACTTATTTCATTGTTTTTAAATTTTATGAAATAAGTCTATGAAGTTATAATTCCAATGTTTTTAATAAAAATTAAAAATTCTAATTTTTCTCTTTTGTGTGTGTGTGTATTTTTTTTATTTTTTGTGCCAAGTCCAATTCTAACTATAAACGCTATAGTAGTAGCTCATTTAATCAGCCTTTCAATCGTTTTAGAATTTCCTAAGTACTTACCCAGATTGAAAAAAAAAAAAACACGATGCAAGTGTTATTTGTCTCATAAAATTGTGTATCATCAAGGTTTGTCCATGATAGCCCAAGCATTCAACTATTTAGCCACATTTATAAAGTGTGACGGGCTAAAAAGTATCACTAATCACATGAAAATATAATCATCCTTATTGAAAAGTTTACCTAAGTTCATTTGCTATACTTTTAAGTGTATGTAGTTGCATATTATAAATGTGTCTAAATTTCTAATATATGGTACACCATACTTCACCCAATGTATCATAATTTTCCCCTTATCATCAACATTACGTTCCAGTAAAACCGTCTCTAATGACTGAAAAATAAAAACATCTCTGTATTCATTGTGTTCAGTATTGTCACAATATCATGTTTCGTCGTGTAACTCTAAAAGTAAAAATTCTTGGTGCCCATATTATTTTTTTTTTTTACAGTTTCTCTATTTTTTATTTTCCATTTAACTGATGTTATTATTCCAATTTTAAATTATTTTATTATAACCATTAATTTATTCATTATCTATATCCAATTTTAGTGCATTTAGATACTCAAAGTTCGAACTTGAAAGCTCTCTCTAAACCTACTAGAATAACCCCCACTATCTGACATGAGCTCATCAATAAAAGAACAATAGTAAATGATAAAACACATCCACATGAACATGTAGATTAATCGTGTCTATTTTCACTCATAAATCTACATAAAAGTTAACATCAATACATTCCTTACAAAGTTTTCACTCTTGTAGCATACATCCTTGCACAAAATGAGTTGATTATAAAGAGTTCTGCTTTTTACAGGATTGTAAGGAGAGCTCGCTGTATAAATGGTGAAATGATTGTATAAAAATATCATTCCACAATTCTTGTATGTTTTCCCTTTTTCTCCGGTATTGTTTGGGATGTGCATGGGATAACTAACCATGTTACGCCGTGCACATCTCAATCAACTAAAGGTAAGAAAGGGCAAAAATACTACAAGAAACGGTGGAATGATATCGAAATCCAGTCAAATCCCATTCAAGAAACAGGATTCAACAAGGTAAAAAACATATTATACGGTAATATATAGAGTTGGCAAGTAATTTTGGTCTAAACATTAGTGAACAATACAACAGATGCTCGACCTAAAACTAATATACAAATAAATCGAATTTACAAACAAGTAAAATGATTCACTAAACCTAACCAACTCCTTGTGATCTACTTTCAAGAAGCAACGAAACAAAATGCTTCCAGCTTTCACTATAGCCTGACCCTTAAAAGGAATAGTTGATACTTACACTTGCATTGTATTCTGTACTAGTCAGTAAAGTGTGACGCTATGCTGTTGGCTTCACCATTGCAAGGATCAAAAACAAAAACGTTTGGAGTTTTACATTAACTCATTGAATCAACCACGCAGGTGCTTATCACCAACCAAGACCCTGTAACTTGCATGAGGACCCTCAGCTGTATCGCGCAATGTCACGTGCCAGCCCAAAGCCTTGCCGATCTCTACAAGCTCATCCATGACGGCGAGAGAATCGCGGATGTATACCCGTCCGCCAGGTCTTAGTATCCGGTCCATCTCCAGCATAATTGATGAGACACTGCATCTGATAGATTTAACAGCAACATGTAGTCAGGAATCATGACAAACACATACCCACACACATACAACCAAAAACACAATAAACCTATTACTCGACTACACATGTACTGTTCACAATATGCATCTAGGAGTCATAGTACATGCTCTAAATGAAGAACGAAGTGTGAAAATTACTAATACACATTATTTCACAAGATGCAAAAAGACTAAGAGGTAGATTCCTAAGGAATATGCGTTAACATTCATTTAACATTAGTGTATGCTTTATTTCAGTAAACACTACAGCAACACTAAGTATGAGTGATAGATTTGAATTTGACATCCAAACCATTTGAATTCGCTTAGAGAAATGAAATATAGAGTAGTGAAGCATGCTAAGGGAGGAAAAGAAAAGGAATGAACAGGGGGAAAATAAGGGGTATAATGGTGTCAAGGCACTTTACGATTCAACCTGGCATATGTTAAATATAGTGCTCATTTCTTATTTTTCTTTTTCAAGTATAAACCGGAAAGAGAAAGATAAAAGAACTGGCACATGGAGAAAAGAATACCTTTTCTTCTCAACAGAAAGCAGGCTTGCAGCATGCAGTAAATCATAAGTTCTTGGGTAGGTGTCAAATGGTTCACACCTGAAACACAAATCACAAATACAAAAATATTACTACACACTGACAAGTTCACAAAATATAGGTACAAGTTAAATCTAATCTTAAATAAGTTTAATAAAATACCAGTCATGCATGACTCCAATCATCCCCCGGTCATAGATAACAGGCAAGGTGTTTGGACCACTAACAGGAACAACATTTATAACCCAGCAGTCAACATTCTGATCAATCAATGCAGCTGCAAATCTGCAAAAGATTCAAATATATTGAAGCTAATCAGGGAATCAAAATAACATACAAGTTACAACAAGAAGGGGAAAAAAATGATAGGAAGAATACCCTCCAAAACCAGCTCTCATGTCCATAACATTTCTTAATTTCATGTTCTTCCAGTGTAAAGCAGCTATATAGCCAGCGATTATCTCGTTCCAGTATTTTGATTCTGCCTTGAACAGCTCTTTTCTGGATATGAAAGCATCAAGGTTAATGCTTTGAAGTCTGCCAGGTGGGGTTTGCAAACGTGCAGGCCAACTTGTAACATTTGCTCCATATCCATTCTCAGGCAATTGAGAGATGCACGCTTTGAGATTAACATACCTAAATTAATCAAGCAAATAACGAAATCACCATTACTGGGCATTTAAATTTTAATCAAACACTATCATGCATGAAAAGCTATCATGGGGCCTGATCCATCTGTTAAGATTGGTTCAACCTCTTACCTACTCCCTTGTTCTATTCTGGAAAGCTCATTCAAATAATCGATGATAGTAAATTTACATGTTTGTGGCAATAATCAAAGAATTAGACAGAAATGTAATATATTCATCAGTAGGAAAGCAAGAACACAATACCAAACATTGTCAGGATCATCACTTGGGTCACACAGTGGAGGCCTACTTCCTGCTTCACGGCTTAGATAACAGCTATTGTCATAAGGTTTCTGCCATATTGCAACATACCCATCTTTTTTCAGAAAATTCCAGCATAGACGAGCAGTAAGATTAAGCATCTCTGAAGATAACAAAACCCAATGTTAGACTCACCACAGAAGTGTTAATAGTAATACAAATATACAGAAGTGAGAAATTCTTAAATGCTATAACTCTACCTAAATGCTTCAATAAATTCAATCCAAATGGAAACCAATTTTAATGATACCTTCCCATTGTTCTTCTAAAACTTCCTCATGCTTATAGACTGGTTGGGAAGCCCAGACAAAGTACCCTCCTGCCCTCAGCATCCTATTAACTTCAAGCAGCAAAATACCATCTTCATCACCAGAAACAAAAAAAAAAGATGTTACAAGAAATTCAAAGATAGCAACAACGATGGGATAAGCACACTGAAAGGGCCTTCTTTTATGTTTCACCAACAGTATCAGTATTTTGTTTATAAGATTTCTGGCAATAAGAAATGAGCCCCACTCCCCTTGTTTTCATTTCCTACTAACAAGCCAAGCATGCTATCTATGAGGTAATGATTGACAGTGAATCTGCATCTACACTCTACAGTTACTAATTATTAGTTTTCACTTCTCAAACTAATTGGGCATCTCATGAGGATGAAATCAAGATCAAAGAAGATACAGATTCCACCAATAATAAAAGAGAGAGACTGTGATCTCTTTGCTGTTTACCATCTC
The DNA here is from genome assembly GCA_031216105.1 of Dalbergia cultrata. NCBI lineage: Eukaryota > Viridiplantae > Streptophyta > Magnoliopsida > Fabales > Fabaceae > Dalbergia > Dalbergia cultrata. The sequence goes on from CM062352.1 coordinate 47,206,769, forward strand.
GGGTCCAATTAATTCTACAGCGTGAACAATGTATCAAGTCAAAAGCTTGACTTGGGTATAATAAACGTCTAGTTGCAAATGCAGCCACCATTGCTGGTACACCACGCTCTAGAGCAAACTGAATCTGATTCTCATGAACATCCTTGGGAGCAATTGACATGGTGATAACATTTCGGGACAACAAGTATGCACCAAAACTAGCTACTCCACAGCCAACATCAAGAGCAACTCTTATATGCTGACCGAATGTAATTTCAGGAACCATCTACAAAACATAGGCCTGTAACATCAGAATCGTAGAAGATGCACCTAAACCATCTTCAAAAAATGAAACCAAAGTATATGTAACAACCTTAGAAATATGGTCCAAGTATTCATCTGCTCCATGTATAAATTGGGTACCACCCCCTGGGAATTTAAACTTGTCTCTATCTCTGTAAATCCAGTTTTGACCCCCTTTATCTTCAACAAGCCGAGTGTGAGGAACATTACTGTACCACACCTACAATCAAAAAGCACAACCTCGTAAGAAGAAATCAATGTATCCCAAAAAAATATAAGAATAATCTGCCTTTTAAGCATCCAAAATAAATAGTTGAGTCCGGATTTCCTCATTAACTAACTCCAACACAACAGAACCTTAGGAGATTTAATTTCACCCAATGATAGCATGTTTAGTTTAGACTTTACTATCTCTTACAAAATATTTTTTTTCTATTAAAAAAATTAATTTTAATACCCTATCAGTGTAAAAAATTTTGGAAAAATTATACTTTACCCCCTAGACTATATTTCATGTACACTTTAGATTCTAAACTTTAAAAAACCGTAGTTTAACCCCCTAAGTTTTCTTGAATGTATAAATTGACCCTTCCGTTAATTTTTCCATCAATTGTTAACAAGAATATCACAAATTTAAGAAAAATATAAGGTATCCATTGCACATTTAGAAAAATTCAGAGGATCAATTTGCACATGTTCAAAAGTTCAATGGATATAGTACACTTACTTCAATTAAAATACACATTTTTTAAAAAAAATTCAGGGGTCAATTTGCACATTTTTTTAAGTTCAGGGGCTAAAGTGTGCAAAACATATAGTTAATAGGGTAAAGTACAATTTCACCCAAAAGAGAAATTAAATTATCATCCAATTATATGCTTCAATTGATAAGACTTTTAATATAGTGGGTGTCAAAGTCTTTTGCTAATATTATAGTACATGAATAAAAACACGAGTAAATTTTTTTAATACTCACAATATTTCTAAGGTAAAATTTTACTTTACCCACCGAGTGTTATGTGCACTTTAACTGCTAAACTTTAAATATGTGCAAATTGATTTCCTGAACTTTCTTGAATATGCAAATTGGCTCTTCTGTTAAATTTTTCCATTTATTATTTACAAAAATATCACAAATTTAAGAAAATTCATGGTGTTGAGTTGCATATTTAGAAAAATTTAGGGGTCAATTTGCACATGTCCAACGTTCACGAGGTATAGTGCACTTACTTCAGCTAAAATGCAAATTTATGAGAATGCAGGGGTCAATTTGCATATTTTAAAGTTTAGGGACTAAAATGTTCACCAAACCTAGAATTGAGGCGTGAAATTGCAACTTTCCCTGCTTTTAAATAAATTCTTTCAAGAACTCCCTTAAATCATACTCCTTCCCTTTGAGAATATATGTCTACTTTAAGACAACCTCATATTTTAAAATATCTATCAATTTTATATTTCAATAAAGTATTTATTTTGTTATTCTAGCACTACCCTAATTTATTTCACATTTTCAAAGCATTTCATCTAATATTAGCCTTAAACGTTGTACTGTATTAATTAATACTTATGGACATATTAATTCATTAATTATATTTTACTCCATTACTAATATTATTTATTATCTTCCTTAATATTTTTGTTCAGTCAAAATTGATAGATATTACGAAAATGAGGGAGTAGTAAAAAATATTTTCAATACAAAAATTAAGCTAATATCCAAACAACTACAACTTGAGAATCAGAGCAGTAGCCATGTTTGGCAATAAACTATGAGTTTTGCTAACCTTAATGCTCTGGTTAAGAATTTTTTAAAAAGCAAGTTTCAAGACTTTTGAATGAGCTTTGAGCTTTGAAAACGTAAAACCTCCCCTTCCCAAGATGAAACTTAATTTTTTAATCTCTTAACCAGTGCCTTAAACCCATATATTATTTGAAGAAAATAATTCCCTTCCTATTTTCCAAAAGCCGCATCAATTTTCAATTATAAGAAATTTCCAACCCTAAAATAAGCTAATCCAAGAAACACACAAAATTCAAAATGCAGCTACCTCGTCCCGGCTTCTGGGCCAGGGGATAGGGGCACGGTACCCTTTGGGAGGAGGAACCAAGCAACTCAACCCTTTCCCTTCTTCCTCAGGGCAGTGCCTCTCGAACCTCTCCCCTCTCTCCGTCGATTCCAGCTTCCCAATCGCCTCTGCATTATCCAAACACGGTATATACTCGCTCATGCTTCGTGGACACACCCCAGGCTTCTTCATCATCACCCCCAATCTCGAACCAGAAGAAACAGAAGAACCTTCAACACGCGTCTCGTTAACCCAATCCTCCTCCACCACTGAGGGGTCGAATTCCCCTACCTCGAACTCCTCCGACATCGCCCCGTCCTCGTTGACAATCCCAAATTTCCTGATCGGATCCTCCGCCCGTACCGCCGGCGGCGGTGGCGGTGGCGGTGGCGGTAATGGCGGTGGCTCTAGGGTTTTATCGGTTTTTTGGGGATTGTGGGCAATCAGGGTTGAGGCATTGAAGGAGACGTTGAAATTGGGGGATGTGGCGACCTCAGGGGAGTTGGTGGTGGTGGTGGTGGAGAAGAAGATGTGGCGATTGTAAGCGTTGGAATTGGACCAGTGCTTGCCCAAGTAGAAGAACGTGAGTGTCACGAAGAAGAAAGAGGTGAGCTTGAGGAGGAGTGGGGTTCTGAGAGAATCGCCATTGATGGAAGGCTTCTTCATGGTCAAGGAATCGTGGGTGGAAGTCAAAATCGGTTCTTTGTGAGTCTGAGTCCAGTGGGGTGGGTTGAAATCGAAGGACGAAGAGTTGAAGACGAAGTTGAAGTTGTTGAAGTTCTCGTTTTGAGTGTGAGGTATGGTTTTCACTTTTCAGTGAATACTTTTATTACAAGATTCGTTTTGATGATTATGTGAAATGCGTGGCTGGAACGGCAAAACAGGTAATCAAGTGCAGTGCAGTGCAGCGCTGGTTTTGTTTAATGGCGACACCGGCGCACTAGTAAATGCAGTCAGCAGTTTATTATATCTTTTATTTAGACATTAATTTTCTTCCTCAAATATAAATATATAAGAGTTTTAAGTTGTGATGCAATTAAATCGTTATATTTAAATAATTTTAAATTAATGAAGAGAAAGTTAATTATATTTATTGTTATAATATGACGTATCAACATCAATATTATATCCATTTGTTCGGGAAAAATACTTTCTAAAACTAGATTAAATCTAAAGCTCTATATATATATTAGAAGGATTTAGTATTTTTATATTTCATGAGTATTAATTATATAAAAGTTTAATTTTGATATAGTGCATGTTATTTAATTTACATAATTTTTTAAATAATAAGTGAAAAAAATAATCAGATTTATTAATATAATAATATATACTTAAATGACAGTATAAAATGCCTTTAAATTAAATCCTAATTACAATATACTTCTATTAATGTTGATTTTTTTTTCACTTCTTTATTTTTTTTTTGTTTTGTTTTACTCTGAACTCCAAAATGAAAAAAAAAATGCTAATTAAGTGAAATTACATGCAAGTAATGTGTGTAATTTTGGAGTTAACCAACCTATCATAGAGTCAGCTTTTATTTGCTAGAAGATTGGAGACTGTTTGTGTGCTAATTAATTACTCTCAGGTCGAACAATTATTTTGAGTTTCAATCAGTAAAACGCTGAATTTGTTCAAATTAGATCAAAAAGTTAAAAGAAATTGCGAAAGCAAAACTTGCATGCATACAAGATGGTGTAGCGAGAGAGAATTTGTTGTAAACTCATCTCATTTTAGAACTCATAGTTAGCATTATACATTAATTCAAATAAAGTACTAGTTTCTTTTATAAGCCACAGTAATTTCTTGTTTCTGTACGAACAGTCAAACATATTGTATTGCATTCTTTCGTAGAGGCTCAACAAGGCTTCGGCCAAAGAAAAGCACCCATAGCAAATTCTCTTTTGTAGGCCAAATCACCATGCGTAGGTAACCCATATTCCTCGAGAAGCCGATCGAGCTTCCACTCAGGCATGTCCTGGTAGTCCTTCTGAGTGTATCTTGGGTAGTGAAGAGGCATCTGAAAGAAGCTCACGCTGTTCTTTTTGGTGGGATTTTCCATCTCTCAATATATATTTTATGTTCTGCTAATTCTAATGTATTCAATTAATGCTTTGAGGGAGAGATTATTATATATGTGGAGTGTGTTAGTAATTAAGCTGATGGCAGGCTCAATTGGCATGACAGGTATCACATGAATGGGTTGGTGTCCCTTCTCTCATGCATTAACTTTGTGGCTTGGCTTAAGAGATCTGCCTCACGTGTCATGTGTGTGCCCCCTATGCATGTGTGTGTGATCAATTAAGAGCAGCAAGAGATGAAAAGGTATGAACAGCATGAGGAGCATCATTGCATCATAAATAAAAATGTTATTTGTATTCATACGAGGTGGAACATCATGTTAACTTATAATTTATTAAATGGGGTTCACATCTCATTCAATAATAAATAAAGTAGGAGATGGTACAGAATCTCATATCCTATGAATACGAATAACACAATTCTTTATAAATGTAGCCGAGGCCTTATATAGTCAGAAGTGTGAAATGTGCACCATGGTCAGCAAATGATGATAGTTCAAGTAATGAAGTGAAGACTACTGGGTCATCTATACATTAGAACACTCACAAAGAGTACTATCACATGGGTAACTCAGTAATATTATGATGATCCTATATTATGACTTATTAAATAATTCAGATTGTGCGCCATTATAAATGTGGATTAGTAAGAATTCTGAAGTCTGCACTATGATCAGCAAATGATGATATATAGTCCAAGTAATGAGCAGCAAATGATGATATATAGTCCAAGTAATGAGGTAAAGACCACTGGGTCATCGATTGGAACAGTAGTCTTATCATATGGGCCGGGTGGGTAACTCAATAACACAATGATGATCCTATATTATTACTTCTTAATTAATAGATTGTGTACAATTTAACCATGTGATGTGACACAATTGATAAGGGGCTGTGTTCTCTTAATTATCTCCTTTTGGATTCGATCCTAAGAGAGATAGGAATGGAGTGTCACCTGTGACCAAAGTCGCCCTTATTTGAGCCCCGTAGTACTTGAATCCGAAAGAGTCGCCCTTTTGGATCGAAAACTGGGTGGGAGACAAAAAAAAAAAAAGATTGTGCACAATTTCATATGATTTGTGCAATCATATTCTTTTTCATTAAAAAATATCATATAGAAAAAATAACTCAAGTTTGTCCATTTTAAATATGAACAAATATATTAAAAGAATTAATTAGTATATTTTTTATGATTGAAGGGCTAAATTTATGACATTTTTAATGATTGAGGAATCAAATTAATTTTATTTTCTCGAAATGACCAATTTGATTTCACTTTTATGATTGAGAGATTAAGTTTATTATAACTTTATAGAACATTGGTTTCACATAGATATAATTAAGAGGCAAGAATAAGCGTTCAATTACTTATTTATTTATTGAAATCGCGAATACTTTTTTTGGGGACAATTCTGATCGAACAAAATAGAATCACCAGCACAGCAGAAGTTAATACGCAAGTAAAAGTTAATACTTAAGTAATTGCAGGACAAGGAACCATTGGATGATATTCAAGCAGTTTTTCCTTTAAGGTCAATCTCAAATGTATGGATTCAGATTAATCTCTATGAGACTAATAATGCCATCTTGGATAAACCTTGAACAATATATATATATCTCCAAATTTTGAAGATAATATTTGATACACATATAGATGCCTTTTACAGTCATGGATCATAACCTTCTTACTTATTTTGTTACTTTGTATTCGGTGAAGAGAAATTGTTACAGTAATTAGAGTAGACTTCTCATTTTACTTGTTCCATTTTTTCCAATGGAAACTCAATTAGCAATAAAAGAGGGAGAAAATAAGATTATACTAAAAAGAATATTATTATAGTGAACGGTGCAACAATTGTACACAACAGTTGTTAGGCACGACATGTAGTAAAATCCTTTTTTATTTAAATGGAAGTTGGATTGACCACAGGGAAACACAATCACAACCTTCCAGCATGAATATTGAAACACAAACAATAATTTATTTTGAGTGAACATCAATACACTAGTATATCCCACACTAAAAGGTAATCAAATAAAAAAAAAACATATATAATATTGGAGAGACACATTTAACATTATTCAAAGCAATCAGAGGTTTAATGAAAACCCTTTAAGCAGCCTCTTACTATTAGGCACAAATCCACCAAAGTGAGGCACATGTTGAGCAGGTTCAGGTGCAGGTGGAAGTGGTAGTTGAGGTGCATCTGCTATTGGTACAGCAGGTATAGATTCTGCTGATGGTGCTATTGACTCTACTGTAATTGCAAGCTTTTGCCCTGTGCTGCAGTGCTCACCAACACCACAGAGATACCATTTTCTTCCTGGAGTTGCCAGTACAATAACGTCACTTCCAGTGATCAATGCTTCACTGCTGTTTGTGGGAACCGTACAGCTCTGGAATGCAGTTGCATTTACTTTGTACACATTGTGTTGTCCAGCTTCATACCTGAATACTGCAAGACATGAATTTGGCATATTAAGCATATTCTACTTCTTATGCAGCAATATAATGGATGAGAGAATATACTTTCAGAGATTAAGGATGGGTTTGTGGGGCATTATTTTGAATATGGGGGAAGGGTAGTGTTTTAAGTGTAATATTGGAATATGCTTAATACGTGCAATCCAAATCGGCACTTTTGTGATTTATGTGTAATCTCAATTCAAATATTGGTATTTTACGTAGCGATTTGTGTGATAAAATAATATTTTATTTTAATTTTTTCATATTTTAGATATACACAAATTACTACATAGCAATTTTATTAAAAATAATAATATCCTAAATTATTACGTAACGATTTGTGTTGATGATCTATTGAAAAAATAATTTTGTTTGACCTATTAAATTTCGTGCAGATTGATCTGCTTTTTACAAATCACTAATGGGTGATTTACATGTGAAAAACGCAATCTCAATCCAAATCTCCCCATAACCCCACATTATGCTAAGAATAATGTTAAGGGAACAACAAAATTATACGACAAATGCAAACCATACACCTACTCTTTTTAACTTCTAAAAAAAATTGAAAGCTAATCTTTTTGAAAATTCAATTATTTTTGAAAAATTATCTAATAAATATATGAAAGTTACTTTTTGAAGTTGAAAAAATGATTTTCACCCAGAAAATCTCGTCCAAACACCCTCTAATTTGAATACTCAATCTATATATACTACAAAATGTCAACCAATCATATGTCATAGTATATATGCTTTTTGAGATATTTATTTTGAAAGTCAAACATTTTTAGGTGAAGAGTATAGTACATTATATTGGATGAAAGTGTAATGTACCATGCATTAGAAATTTAGTCATATGTATTAAATGTGACTAAATAGCTAGTGTGGAGTATATACCACACTTCATTTACTATATCATAGACAAAATCACATTGCTTATGTTGTGTCAAAAATAAATAGATGCGTGAAAAAATTTTATACATCAAAATTAAAGGCTGTTTCAAAACCATATAATCATATATATTTGATGAGACTAGCTAGTATAAGAAAATTGTGTTTTATTTTGATGAGAAGATATATAGCTTACCAAGTGTGTCTCCAACCTGGAAAACCTTGTCTTCAGCCCAAGCGCTGTAATTAAACCCTGTTGCCCATCCATGATGATCTCCAACTACAAACTCCGTGGCCATAGCAATGGAAGGGAGGAATACGGTGGCAATCACCACATGCATGTTGAAACGACCAAGTGCCATAGAGATAATTTGATTTCTCTTTTATGAGTTTTTGTTGTATAGAGGTTTATTTTCTGTGTTTTGTGCTAATGATGATAGTATATGATGCACACACACACACACAAATATATATATGTATAGAGCTTTGAAAGAGAGCAAAAACCAAGGAAGAGTATCTATATTCCTATATAACTTCTAAGTAAGGGACTGCACACACAAGCGGCTAAGGACGGCATGCCGATTAAGAATAACTTGTTCTGTAATATGTGACAGGCTAAACAACATTTGGTCGGTGTATCCTATGCATCGAAGAGGATTTTCATATTGATTTGGTTTTTTTTTCCCCCACTAACTTTGGATCATATTGTTCTACACGTTGTCATCATTAGCCTAACCAGCATTGGAATATAGGATCCATATGTCCAGATAACGCTCCTTTTGCACAATCTAGTATTATTATTAGGACTGTAAATAATATGATAATCTCATCAATACACGATGGATATCATTCATAGTATATTTTGCTTTTTTGCTAAATTGCTATTTACTGGTTCATCCTTTGAATTTAAGTATGGCTAGTTAATTAGCTTTGATGTTAATATTTGGAACTAAATTCAGTTGGTAAGTTGTTGCATAACCATATTCACTATGCTTTCTTACCCCCTTTTTCTTCATCGCTAATTTCTCAATAAAAGCATTGCAACTTACCAAGGACTAAACAGCCATGGACTTTATACTTAAAACTAATTTCATTTTCTTGCACACACAGAAAAGAAAAAAAAAATAAAAACATGCATAAGGTTTTTTTTTTTTTGTTCAGTGAAAGGAGCTGTATAACTCGCTACGTGCACCGGGAACTATATTTATGTTGACCCGATAAATGTCATATATATTTGGGGCAACATTAATATCTTGTTTGAGCCTGTAAATATTATGTGCATGTTCGGATTGGTATTGGATGTGAGACAAAAACACTTTCTCCTCTCTTGAAAGTTGTCCAGTAATGTCTGGATACTTTCATGTCGAACCCGGCATTTCAATATCAAAGCCCAGTTCAATCTTTTATTGCTTTTGGGTTGGACCAAGATCATGTTAGAATTTGTTGACACTTTTATTCTTCTATTACAATTTTTTTAAAAAAATATAGTGACAACATTAATAATTATGTATGCCCTTTTTAGTAATTTTTCAAATAAAAGTGTTTTTGATCAATATTATCCGAACAACCTCACTTTATCAAACCCACTTTTAAGATAAAATTTTCTAAACATAAATTGCGTTATAATAAAGCACTTTTGATTAAAATCAAATTTACAAAATCACGTGAATTCAAAATCAAATTTGCAAACTTTAAAACACAATATATATAGTTTTTTTTTTTGGTCCGAACAATATATATAGGTAAAAACCACTTTCTTTTTCTTTTGTTACCATATAGTTTTTGGTCAAAAACTTTTGGGTCAAATACTTTTTTATTTTGTTTCGATTTTGGGTATATATATATATATACTTGCATCCATATGTTGGGCTATACATAACAACTATCCTTTCTTGGGCTTCCACTGCGACTATTATAGGCTACTGGCCTTTCTAAAACATCCACAACCAAAAACCATACACTTCCTGAAACATCAGAACCTAAAAGAGACAGGCTTCGTTAACAAAGAAATAGGCTATGAATGCTCAGACCAAAAACAGTAAAAAAAAAAAGAAATAGGCTTTGCAGACCGATAAAAACAATATGACAAAAAAGAGAAGGACCAATAAAAAACATAGCCTTGTATTTTAAGACAAAAATGAAAAAAAGGAGCAGTGTGAAGGTTTCTCTAAAAAAGTGGAATAAAACAAAAATTAAGGGCAATTTAATTTCAGTTTTCATTTTCAAGATTTTATAAAGAAAATATGGAAAATTGAATTTTATGGTTTTACAATTTTCAATACTTCCTTAACAAAATCTAGAAAACTGAATACTGAATAGGCCCTAAGAGTGCATTTGTTTTGGGTTTTAAAAAATGATTTTAAATGTTAATTTTATATACAATTGACAAAGTTGAAAACTGATTTTTTTTCACAAACTATTTTTTAGCTTCTACCAAAAGGCTAAAAATAAATTTTGTTTTAGATTCTAATAATATTTTTAAATTATCTAAATATATAACAACTAGTTTTTTGGGACAAAAAATTATTCTAAACCAAAAAGGGAAAAACTCATACAAACATACCGTAAATGGTGTAGTATATCGCTACCTTTTCTTCATAGTACTTTTTCACTTTCATCCATATTTTTTTGGTCATGGGGGGAACAAGGAGCTCATGGAAGGAGTCGAACTCACTGTCTCCTTTTTGGTGCAAACCAAACCGTAACAAGTAGGAGGCGTTCCTATATGAAAGCTAAATTGGGCCTAACAGTCAACAAAATTCTCAACGAAGACTGAAGTCTGAAGATGCTCTTGGATCCATAAATTTCTGGTATTTTTCCAGTTCCACAGTCAATGTTCTTTATTTCTTTGGGTCTGAAACGATAAGGTTGTCGTAGACCATTAAAATCGTTTTCCTTTTCATTTGGTTGTTTGAGAGTGATGTGATGTAACCCAAATACAAAATTGCGGTTCCAATTTGCAACAAACAACACCACACTCACACGCATTAAATTAAAAATAAATAAATTAAAGTTGAACCATCAATTGGTGAAATGTGGAGGGCATACATAATAATTTATCGGCTTAAAAATTGTTATGAATATTACTGCTCACCTTCATTCGAGTGTTTATTGGCCTTAAAAAGTATTATGGCATATTCCCAGCATTAGATCACAACCTTGTTCTTATGGTTGACACCAAACAGCTAGATCTTGATACTTAGCTTGTGCACTTGTTTTAGTGATGGCCTCTTAATCAAAATCAAGTTGGTTAGGTAGCAAATATCAAAATGTTGGTTGTTGGGCAGAGTCTGTTTAAGGGTCAAAACCATTATTTTATTGCTATAGATATGCAGTCAATAAAAGATATCACAACCATAACCACCAACAAATAAAAAAGATATTATAACCATATGTGTGCAGAACTTTTTTAATAATTTTTTTTTGTTCCATTACATATAATTTAATAAAATACGAAACATAATTAACTTCAATGAAAGTAAAATGTGACTCAGCATAAACTATATCTAAAAATGTTAAAATTTAACTTTTATATTTCTCACTTTGAATTGACGAGAAATGTACTTAAGTATTATTTTTAACTTAAACTTTATGGTGAGACCGTAAGGTACATTCAGCCCATTAGAATTATTCACAAAACTAAATTTTACTGGACTGCAATAATAACACAAATATTATGTAGTCTTCTCATCATGGTTGCATCCCTGTAATTTGAATTCATGTCCTTCTCTTAAGAGATTAATTTTAATTACATACCACTTCAATAACAATTAGTGAGGATCAATTTTCAACTTAAACTTTTGAGTAATTACAAAGAAAAAAAAATTAAATAATATGAAAAGAGAATGTAAAATCATTTTGAATAGACAGATCATTTCGATCTGCATCGCAATATTTAATACGTATAGGTATCCTTGTCAACCAATTATTTAATATTTATATATTCACGATCGGTTTAGACGGCTTAGGAGAAGCGCCATTAATTTATTAGTGTAGCTTCAAAATAACATCAAGCAATTGTAGTGTCCATGTCCGGCAGAAGATGCCGCACTATTCACTGACTTTATTGCTGGCGTTGGCGCCAAGTTAGCTAAAATGAAGTAATTAATTAATTGAAATAAAAGCAAATCAACACAGCAATTTGGGTGAGTTGTGGGCTTTGTAACTAAGCATTTAAGTAATAATAGTTGAAGGCTGAATTTTATGCGAGAAATTCATATATTTTCCTAAAATATTGTGTGTATAACCAATAACCACATAATCGAGGTAAGATGGCAAGTGTTCTTTCATCTTCTTAATTAAATGCCAATAATTCGATTCTTGTCTTATGAATGAATCAACTTTGAAATCCGTAGTCAGTATCTATCTCCTAAATGGGATTATTATACGTGGAGGGATAGTCACTACTTCCAACAATGAATATCTTGAAAAAAAAAACTATGTATATAAATAAATAAATATATTATAGTTATATGTGTATATTTTATACTTACTAGTATTCAATAAGAGTATTCAATACCAAAATAATATTTCAATTAGAATTCACTTTTATTTTTTATTTAAAATGTTATTCTATCATTGAATGTCAACTATATTTATGTGGTGCTCCGTAAACAAACAAGAGTTTCTCTTTCTACGCCATGTGAAGAAGGACGGAAGCTATTAATGAGACTAACAACAAAAATACCATAATTAACATCAACGCAATCCAGAGTTATAATGAAAACGAAAAAGATTGAGATTTAAATGTGTTAACAAAAAAGTTATTTGCCTGTATACGAAATTATTGCATTATGCATTTACCAAGTTTGCAAGCAAACTGAAAGTAGCATTACAAAAGGCCAAAAGTGAGAGAGATGCACGTGGTTTTCGTCAATATACAACAAAAAAGTAAAAAAGACCTAAATTCTAAAGTTTGAGCAAAATCAGCCATACTCAATGAACAAAAATACAGATGGTCACAATAAAATGTAAATTAATATAGGCTGAATTTTTTTTTGTTGGAAACATAATAATACAGGCTGATTGAGTCATAATATATATAGTTAGGGGCCGAGCCAGGAATTTTGAAGGAAGGGAACTAAATTAGTTAATATAAGTAATATAAAATAAAATAAATTGTCATATAGAGAACATACAATGAGAAATTATATAGTTTTTTTAATCCAAATTATTAATAAATTAGAGTTTATTTCATTATTCATTCTCTCATTCCTCTTAACAAGCGAGTCAATAGTTTTCTTTTTAGATATCTTTTAGGTTCAACCTAAAAAAATATATATCAATATGTATCGTTTAACATCAAATAGAGCATAATAAATAACTAATTAGTAAGTAGCAACTCCACTAAGTGAACAAAAATAAAAGAAATATCTTAGAAAATATATTCTAAAGACATTAATATATTTCATATTTCTATACCATACATGTTACTATATCAAGAGACTTTTGTTATGTGTTATATGCAAACTATGTGTCGAGATTATTGAACTTTTCAAATGGGACATAATACAAAATATACATATAATTATACAATAAAAGTGTAGTTTTTTTTTTTGGGGGGGGGGTGCACTTGGCACTCCTAGGTCCCCCTCCCTCTAATTATATATAGTATATATAATTATATATTTATCAACTTGATTTCCATTTATTTTAGGGTAAATGCATTTTATTCTTTGAATTTTAGGTCATGTATAGCTTACTTTTCGACTTTTCAAACTGTGTATCATGACACTTTTAACTTTTCAAATAGTACAAAACACTACATTCTGCCACTAAAAAAAGAACAAAAATATCATTTTGTTACAATCGAATTATAACATTTGAAGGGTATTTTATCTATTTTTTAGTGGGGGAGGGTTTAGGGGTTAAGAAATTTGATTAAAATAGAGAAAATTTTGTCAGTTTAATTGTGCATGTGACATGCACATAAATGCATAATGATGGAAATGAATATTAACTTAGTCAAAAAAGGTGTTTTACACTATTTGAAAATTTCAAAGTGTCGCAATATATGTTTTGAAATATTTTGATGCAAAGTGCACACAATGCATTTTACACTTTATTTTATTCTGGCTATTATTTCACAACAAAACTTTTCTATTCTAGGGGTCTTTTGGTAATAACAAGGATCGAGTTCTAAATTATTTGATTATAAAAATTTTGATACAATATGATAGTACGAATCCTCTACTCAAAATTTCAGTTATTTGCTACAAATATACAAATGATTTAGTATCTAACATGAAGTTTTTCAAAAGGGAAATATTTGAATTAGGGTTATATCAAGGGGAACAAGGGTGGATCTATGTTGGAAGGGATGAGGGTTAATGCTCCCACAATATTTTTCAAATTTTGTTGATGGTTATATGAATATATATGAATTTTTTCTCTATAATTTTATTAAATTTGACCCCACATTAATTTTTAAATGAAATAAAATAATAAGATATTATCCAAATGAGAGTGTTTTCCTAAGATTTGATTTTTCTTCCTACTAATTCATTGGGTATTTTGGGGATAACATTATTTTTAAAGAGTAAGTCATTAATTTAATCTTCAATTGAATTAATAGTGAAACGTCAGGCGTTTGAAACAACATGTAAGTATGCCACAAAAATGTTAAGTTTATACTTTGACAATTATTTTTTTTCAAAAATGTTTCAAGCTAGGGGGAAAAAATACTAAATACTCAAATTGATTCTTAGAGTATGTTTGTGAGTTTGTATTTTAGAGAAAAAGAAAGAAGGGGGGACTTGTAATATAAAAGATATCATGAGACAAATTAATATCTAAACTTCAAAAATCCATAATTGGTCTCTCACATTCAAGCAAATGCATAAATTGATCTTTGATAATTTAAAAGCCCCTAATTAGTTCATCAGAATTTAAATAATGGGATAAATTGATCTTTCCATTTTGTCCGCTATTTTGAATTGCGAATGATCAATATGTCTCATTTTTTTGAATTATGAGGGATATTGAGAATTTTTAAATTCTGATGGAGCAATTTATTTCATTGTTTGAATTGTGAGAGACTAATCAAGGATTTTTAAATTTTTGAGAAATTAATTTGTGCCAAGACATATTTGATATTTACGAGGAATCAATTAGGATATTTAGTAAAAATTATACTCATACTTCTCGTGCCTGTACATCAATGATATCTCACATAGGCACAAACTCCTGCTTCTAAACTTGCGACTTTTATCAAGTAAAACGCAACCAATCATTAAAGTAACCACTAAAGATCAGAGCCTAATCTTTATCCTCTTTTGATTAATTCATTGTGGACTAATCAAAGCAATTTTAGCAGGAAAAAAAAAATCAGAAACTTATCAGCGCAGAGACATCTGATCTCAACTTATCCATTCGAAAGTTTGGTCACACCTAACAAGTGACTCGTAAAGTTTACAAATCTACAAAGATTTCATCAACCCAACAATTTTGGTATATTTACATTACATTATTAATTAATACAAACATTTTGTAAAATAAACAATAAACAAACTAAGCCGCCACATATCCCAAAAGAGTAACATGACCAGATTTGTGACTTGCTGTTTTGTCAAAGTGATCAAAATACAAAAGTCAACACGTACTGTTAGGTTATTTGCATGAAATCATCGCTTGCGAGGAGACTGCGATCTAAAGAAAACATAAAATATGACATCGAGCTATGCGCCACGACTCGCATATCCTTCAATCTTCTAGTAATTCTCAAGTCTAAATCCACCGACGCTATTGCAGTTGTTTTTAAGTTTTATTTATTTCTTTTTTTGAGCAATTGTTTTCAAGTATTGAATTGAGAGTTTTGCTTACCCGTCCCTAAGAGCACTGGTTAAGATTTTTCATAGTAAAAGCTTTTGATGTTCCCAATTGAATGTATCAGTAAATTCTAAATTCTAAACTCTAAATTCTAATTGAATGTGTCGGAAACTTAAAAACTTTAAGTATTACTCGTACAATTCTAGCTAGCAAAACTCTTAATTTGGCACGTGACCTTGTTCTTCATGCTAGTTTGAGTTTATCAATCCAACTTCCTTTTTAAAATATAATTTTTTAAAACAACTTATGAATATGCTATGTTGTATTTAGATATGTAATGACAAAAATGTTTATTTTGAGTGTTTTGAAAAATATTTTTTTAAGACATTTGATATTTTGATTTCTTAAAAAGACACTTAAAATAACTTTTGAGAAGAAATAGATGTATAATTAAATAGAATAACATAAATATAATTTTTAACTTTTGAAAATTGAAAGAAGTCAGAAACAGTGAAATCCAAACAGATCCTTAGTGCACTCTCAGGCTTCAAAGCGTTCATTATAAATTTTCTTTTTTGGGTCTACTCATGTATAATTTTAGGCTGAAAATGGTAGTTAGATAAAGTGATCTTTAAAATGATAACAGTGAATAACCTATGTGATCATTTAAGATTTTTACTTTGAATTATTTCGCCTTTCGAAAAAAGAAATTAATATCATAGTCCCTCAAAATTGAAAATGATTGACACATTAGTCCCTTTATTAATTTTTCATTAGTAGATTTACAAATGTGACACAATACAAAAATAACGTGTCATTAAAATATTAGAGGCAAGTTAAATGAAGTTATTTTGAAACAGATTGCACTCATTTTAGTGTCTAAATTTGCACAAAATAAATCATTTTATGACTTATAATAGAGATTTAAATGACTCATTTTATGAATTTTAACCATAAAAAGTGAGTTATTTTAAATTTTATTCCACTTCAAATAACAAAATATATCATTTAACATCATGTTAGCAGGTCAAAGTAGTGAAATCACATACATATAGAGAGACTAATGTGTGCTATTATTAAAATCTTGAAGGACTGCAAATTTAATTTCAATTGTTAAGGGACTAAATAGTCTTGTAAAATTTTCTTAAAAGACTATATGAATTATTTATTCAAATAATAATTTCATGATTCAATATCCCCTTTTGCTATAATGATCAACTTATAGATTATCTGTTTAATTTTGGGCTTGTAAGCCCCGTAGTAAATAAAAAAAAAAAAAAAGGTTATTTGTTTAATTACTTATGAATTCCTCTTTAGTAAACATCATTTTTTTGGTAAGACGGGTATCGGTCGAATATGACAATTCTGAATTCCGGACTTGATATCATCGAAGCTGCATAGATCTTCTGGTTTAAGCAAAATCTCTCGTTGCGATTTTCTACTTCGGTGAGGAAATTTCTTTGCATTTTAATGTTCAATGATAGAAAGTAATGTTTTTATTTAAGTCGAGTTTAATAATTGTCGTGATTTAAAAACAACTAAGTAGTCTTCATATATAGTTTTATCTAATTTTTATTTCATGTAAAAATATTTGCAGTTTTACTCATTTAATAATCTATAGTCCCTGCATGAAATAGATCGCGGGAATATTCATTAAAATATTCTAGGAGCATCTAAGAAATTATCATTTTGCTGGTGTATATACATAGAATTTACATATAAGTTTAATTTCTTACAATTTTATATTCCAACATCAGAAAATTATTAAAATGATTTGATTAGAAAATATAATAAAAAAATTACACCAAAACACGAAAAGGATTTAGAAAAGAGTGCAAATTATATTGAGCTCCTATTTATATGTAAATTTTATTCTATAAAATTCATAATACCAACTTTTTCTAAATTTTATTACTATACCATCCTCTCCTTCGTTGCATATTAAACACTATATTTAAAAAATATTTGTATTATCTGAACAAATAGAAAAGTATTTTTTTCAAACCTCAAAGATATCTCAACGTTATTTGGCCCAAGAAAAAGGTAGAGGTATCTAAAAGGAATATTTTGATTTACCGTCGTGAGCATAGTTTTAAAACTCGGACCGGTGATCGACTCGGTCAGTCATTTGGTTCAACCTGGGTCATTACGAATCCTAGGTTGAACCAGGATTTATATAAAAAAATATAAAACTATATAAAAATTTAAATAAAATATAATAAAATAACAACTAATTAACAATTTGATACCTTTTAAGAGCTCCAAATATAAAAACATAATTAAATAACATAAATTCCTAAATATTATTTTCGTTTCACAATCACAAATCACAATTAACAAGTTTAAAATATAATTGTACGAGTAAACTCACAAAGTTTTACATCACAAACTCACAAATCATGACAATATAAACAAATTTATTGCATTTTTCTAAAAGTCAAATTAGAATATTATTTTTTAAGGTTTAGAAAAAAATATTATTTAGCCCAAAAAAGAAAAAAAAAGTGAAAAAGAAAAACACAAAACCGACTCGACCGGTCCGGTTCAATGAGTCACCTGCTTTGATCCAAAACCATTAGTCAAACTGGGTTGCACCGATTTTGATACAAGACCGATCCAAATAGTGGCTCAGACCGGTTTCATGACCGATTCACCGGTTTTTCCGAACCACTCCAGCGAGTTTTAAAACTATGGTCGTGAGCCATGACAAGGAGATAAACCAACGTTTTTTTTTATGATCTTCGTGCTTCTTTTTTCAAAATTAATTTCATAAACTTTTATAAAATAGATTACTTTTTTGGCAAGAGGGGATCAAATCAATAGTAAATACAAAATAATATATCACATCATAAGAAGCTCGATTTTTGATATAACAACACTAGGAGCTTGAAATTCTTTTATTATTGTGCTAATGTGTGATCATAATTCACAGTAAATGCTAATATATTTATCTACATATCACAAAACAAAGAAAATTTAACTCTCTCAGAAGAGAAAAAAGGAAAAGGAAATTTCGAAAACAATGTCAATACTCAAGCAATCACCAATGACCAAAATCATTCGTACTAGAGAGATTAAGGTACAATTTTTGGTGGTGTCATGTGTACGAAATTAAAAAGGAAGCAGCAAAGAGTACCACCAACAAGAAGGAATGGCCAAAATCCGAAGCAGCGCAGAAAGCCACACCGACAAAAAAAAAAGAAAAAAAAAAAGGAACCTCACTTCCTGGCGCCCACAGAAACTTTTATTTTCAAATTTGATTAATAATTTATTTCACATCCACCAATTACATAGTGTTACGAAATTGTCAAATATCCGTACAAATTAATTAATAGTAAATGGGTGAACAATATAGTTTTATTTGTGCACGGGTGTATTTGGTATAGGATAAAAGTGCGAGATAACATAGGCGAACTAATTTAAACACGATGTTAGAAATTTCAATCTCAATTTTATTTTGAAAACACCCTAACTAACTGCCACTTCACCTAGAGTTTGGTGAAGAATTATAATAGAATTGTATAAATTTATGAACAATGGCTATTTATTATTATCATTATTATTATAATTAAATTTCATAATTTATTATTTTTTAAATAAATTGAATTCACATGTACCTTCGATCAGGGGTGGAGGGAGGGAGGAAGAGGGGTATACTCCTCCAAAATTTTACATATTTATATAATTATATGTATATTTTATATTATAACTCCCTTAAAAAATTTTATCATCTTTATATATAGTATACATAATAAATAACAAAATTCTTTTGATATAATATCATATATGATATAAAAATATAAAATATATAAATATTTCTAGAGTATATTATTTAAGATTTTTTTTTGTTAATTCATTTTATCCGCTTAACGAAATTTTTACTTACTAGTTAGTTATTTATGGTCAATATTCTATTTTGATATTAAATAATATATTGATATGCATATTTTTTAATTTTAAATCTAAGATATGTTTAAAAAGAAAATTATTCACTTTTTTGTTAAGAGAAAATAGAGAATAAATGATAAAATAAATCTTAATTTATCAATAATTTACATGAAAAACACTATATAATAGCTTATTTAATTTTATACTTTTTATATGATAAATTATTTTATTTTATATTAACTAATTTGACTCACCTCCTATAAAATTTTCGATTCTGCCACTACCTTCAGTCCAAATTTTTTTTATATAGACATCCAATATATATTAACACATAAATAAAAGTAAAGAAACTATTAATATAAATTTGAGTTTATGATTAATCTTATAAGTGGTACAATTTCAATCAATATTTTTATAATATACATGTATGCACTTATAACTTATTTTAATTGGTTAAGATGGTGCCATGCATATAATCACGGACGGATCTCGTCTCATGAAAGTGAGGGCTCATGTTCCCACCAAAATTTGGAAATTTTTTTAGAATTATGTATCTATTTGTGTATTTTGTCTCATTATTTTATTTAATTCCACTGCATATAAGGATAAAAAAATAGTATATAAAGTTTCATCATATCTTTATATATTATTTTTGCCTTTGGGATCAAAATTTTCTGGATCTATCACTGCATATGATTCATCGTAAATAAAAAATTATCGTATCATTGCATAAAAAATAACTTACTTAATTACTTTCTATTTTAAAATATTATAAATAAAAAATACGTGATTGAAATACAATGTAAAATATTTTTCACGCGTCAAAATTAATCAATTTTCAAATCTCATTAGCTGATTACTTAAGAAAAAACAAAAATTAAAATGAAAAAAAAAAAAAAAAGAAAAGAAGAAGAAGAGGAGTGTAGCGTTAGTTAGAGAAGATGATTGGGTGGGGTTGGTATATATGGAAGAGGACGCATGACAACGCAGTGAGTGAAGTTGGAGACAGCCTCATCTTGTTCTTCTTCTCGTTGTTGTTCTTGTTCTAGACTCAGTTACAACACGCCGCGTTGACTCAGTCCCGGTTTGGAGGGGTTTGACGCGCGCGTCAACTCAGTTCGGTTTTTCGGTTTACCATTCTCGCCGACACACACCACACCTCAATCAATTTCATCCTCGGACGAGGTAATTCTCCATTGTCCCTCCGAGGATCATGATCCGACATATCTGTGTTCTTTTTTTTGTTTGAATTTTGATGATGTTCCTTCTCGCAATGTGCTTTGATTTGTTCTATAGTAATTCGTGTTGTTCCTGCTCCATTTTTTTTTGTGTTTTTTGGCTCTGTTCTCTAATTGTGTGTGTGTTTTTTGTTGGGTTTCGTAATTTTGATTGATTAACCACAAATGTTGGTTCCCTTTTGGTGTGAGTTTTTTTTTTTTTTTTGTTTGGGTTGTTTGGTTTGTGATCTGATTTCCCTTTTTTCTTTTTTGGCCTTTTCTGTGTGCTAGTGAGATCTGGATCTCTCTCTCTCTGTGTTGTTTATCTTTTTTTTTTTTTGGTTGGTGTTGGATTGATTTATCAATACATTGATTTCACATCTATTTTCATGGATTTGGTGCCTTATGGTTGTGGGAGGAAAATTTCCCACTGAAATTTTAGACCCCAGAATTCAATGTAATAAGTAAATAGACTAATGTGGAGGACCACGAGTTTTTCATTTGCATAAGATAGGTTCAGCTGGATAAATACACTACTCAACTAGTCAGGAAAAATATATATTCTTTGTTAGATTTATTCCGGAAAACAATATAAGGAAGTTGCCTTTCCCTTTGTCATGATGTCATTAGACTCAATGCTATTTGTTCTATCCATTTCCTATGACCTCACTGCAGCTTTTTATTTATTTATTCTCTTCATAAATTTTATTTTTGGTTTCACATTTTGTTGACTGAGGAGGCAATGCGGATTGTAGAAAATGGATATTTTTTGGGGATTACTGTTTACAGCTCCCAATCCATGCTAATCAACCTAATACCCCTATTCAAAGTGTATTTGGTTTTCCTATGCTGGACCAAAACAGTGCTTTACTTTGAAGGATTCTCAAGCAGAATTCCTTGTAGTATAAAAGCTAAATATGAAAACTTAATCCTTTCAACGAGGGAAAACAGCTGCATACTTTAAACTACCCGTGGAATTCCAAATATTTACTGTGCAAGTTGATTCCGGCATATATTTGATAACATTTATGCATCGGCCTACTTCAGAATCAAACCACTTTGTCGTTCTCATTAAACAGTAGTGCCTGCATATTGCCGGATTTTGTCTTTGCTTTTCATATTGAGCTGAAAATTTCTCGTGTTCTTACTTACCTTTCTAGCTTATGGTTTATGCAATGACACATACTCTAATCCGTGTCACACGCAACAGAACACACCCATTAGCTTGGGTTCAATTGATTTGCCAGTTGTTCGCTTATGTGTTCAGTGCAAGTTTCTTTTTTTTCCCTGTAATCAATATTTATAGGGGACGGTGGGATCTGTCTGCTCACATTTCAGATTGTGCTCTGTTAAGTTTTCTTGATCTGTTTTTAAATTTACAACTGTACAGCAAAAACGAAAGGCATATCACAATGAAGGCACTGATTCTGGTTGGAGGGTTTGGAACAAGGCTGAGGCCATTGACACTCAGTTTCCCCAAGCCTCTTGTTGATTTTGCTAACAAGCCCATGATTCTGCATCAGGTAAAGCTATTTTTAGCCTTTTTTCAGGTAGTCTTGCATCTATTATGCTATAGGCTTTGTTTTTTTAATGTCTTTTCTATGAAATATCTGATTTGATTTCTTCTGCATAACAGGGATAGTCAATTTTTTTCAAAAACTTATTTGCTTATTCAAGTTATGTGATATGAAAAACAACTTTTTCATTTGTGTGCATAAGTATGTATTTGTGAGCATATTTTACGTTCCTTTACCTTGACATGGCTTAATAAACTATATTCTTGATTTACTTTTGATTTGATTTGTTTTTCAGATAGAGGCTCTTAAGGCCATTGGAGTTAGTGAAGTGGTTCTAGCTATCAATTACCAACCAGAGGTGAGGATTTTGACTCTCCTTACAAATTGTTTAGCCAATGCTAGAAGAAATTATGTAGCTAAAGTTTCTGTATTTTGACTTCGTTAATACTTTGTACTGCAGGTTATGTTGAATTTTTTGAAGGATTTTGAAGCAAAGCTTGGCATCAAGATCACATGTTCTCAAGAAACTGAACCATTGGGAACTGCAGGCCCATTGGCCCTTGCCCGGGAGAAGCTGATAGATGACTCTGGAGAGCCATTTTTTGTTCTCAACAGTGATGTCATCAGTGAGTACCCACTTAAAGAAATGATTGAATTCCACAAAGCCCATGGAGGAGAGGCTTCCATAATGGTGACAAAGGTAATGAAATTGACAAAAATGTTAAAATAAAACTTCCATTGCAAGCATGTGAGACTACGCATTCCAGTTACAGCATCTAATATTGTTTTTCTCATCTACTTGTGTAGGTTGATGAGCCTTCAAAATACGGTGTGGTTGTGATGGAGGAGACCACAGGGAAGGTTGAGAAATTTGTGGAAAAGCCAAAGCTATTTGTTGGTAACAAAATCAATGCTGGAATCTACTTGTTGAACCCCTCTGTTTTGGATCGAATTGAACTGAGGCCCACTTCTATTGAGAAAGAGGTCTTTCCAAAGATTGCAGCAGAGAATAAGCTATATGCAATGGTCCTGCCCGGATTCTGGATGGACATTGGACAACCAAGGGACTATATTACTGGCCTGAGACTCTACTTGGACTCATTGAAGAAAAAGTCTTCTCCTAAGTTGGCCAGTGGCTCTCACATTGTGGGGAATGTCATTGTGGATGAGACTGCCAAAATTGGTGAGGGATGTCTCATTGGACCTGATGTTGCTATTGGTCCTGGCTGCATTGTTGAGCCAGGTGTTAGGCTCTCACGCTGCACTGTAATGCGAGGAGTTCGGATTAAGAAGCATGCTTGCATATCCAGCAGCATTATTGGGTGGCATTCCACGGTCGGGCAATGGGCTCGAGTGGAGAATATGACTATCCTCGGAGAAGATGTCCATGTATGTGATGAAATTTACAGCAATGGTGGCGTGGTTTTGCCCCACAAGGAGATCAAATCAAGTATTCTGAAGCCAGAGATAGTCATGTGAGATTAATGTTGTTCAAATTGGTAGCATGTGGTGAGGAGGTAGTAAGTTATTGAGTCTGAAGAATGATTGTTCCTTTCTTTGGTTTTATTTTAGTATTAAGCCCTTTCCTTTTATTCTCTCGCCCTGCATAGTGTACAAGTCAGTTTTTCATTTAGAGTGAGTGATGCCATTACCATGTTTAAAGGCCAGGATCTGTAAAATGGCATAAATTTGGTCTTCTGTGCAAAAGTTGTGTAACTTTAAGTGTAAGTATGGAATAAATTATTTAGTAGATTTTTTTTATCTCCATCTGTTGCAACTTACTAGCAAGAAGCCAAGGACGTAGTTTCAATCATCTTATTGGGGCCAATCTAATCCCAATGGTCGGTTGATTCATGATATCTTTTGGAAAACTTGGGCAAAGTGGTTGGATGCAATTATCTTGTAGTGACCACATCCATATTAAAAAGTTATGTGGTTGGATGATGCAAGCTTCTTCTGAATTAAAAGAAGATTGACTTGAGAGATATATTATGCTTAGAATTAAAAGATTAGATTACTTGGTGGACCATTGTCATCATACTGAAAATTCCCACATTAAGGGGCATAATGAGCGTCGATGTTGATGTGCTTCTGTTCTTCCTGTAATCTTGTATGATGGCCATGCAAAGGAAGGGCCACAAAAATCCAAAATTTTCTAACTATCCAACCACTCCCATAACTCCTTTATAAGTTCCTACAAACATTTGCCATATTTTAAAATGAACTCATCTGGACGCTAGTATCAAGTTCAAGTATCATTTTTCATTTCATTTTACATAAAAGAGAAAGTGAAGAGCTATTTTATCTTGAACACCAAATTTTAAAGAAATGTGATGCTGATAGGTTTGAGAACAAAGTGCATGTGCGTGGCCTAAAAATTTATATCTAAATGTCTAATTGCCTATCACATAAGAACAGAAACAATTGGTTATACGGCCTCGCTTGCCTTTATGTTTGTCCCGCATAATAACTTTCCCAATAAGATGGCAAGAGGTTGGGCTGGGTTTTCTTTAGTGCTTCAACTTTTGGAGTTGATGACAAAAAAGCAGCAAATTAGAAAACCCATTGAATTTAGTTTATAAATTGATAATCTTACATTCAATAGAGGTGTTTAATTTGTTGCTTAAGCACATGATCTTATCCAATCCGAATCTGCCAAGATTTGATGACAGCTACGACTTCAATGAAAAACCCCCTTCAAGGATTAACATTATTATACAGATAAAGACAGTAGTCCTCGCCACTCACCTTGTAACACGTCACAAACTGCACTACATCTTATTTTATTAGATTTATATATTTTGAAAAAATTATTATCACATCACTTTCTGCTTACTCGCATATGATAAGATCTGATTGAATACAAGCATATACACAGATAAAAACATTTACTTTTAATTAGTTGTTAAATATAAAAATATGATAGTATTTTTAAATCCTGCTATTTCACCATGATATTTGAAAATATTGGTAAAAATTTATTTGTTTGAATAAAAAAGAAAATAAATATTTCAGCCGTTACAAAACTGCTTGAAAGTATTCTAAACTATCTATCACTCTAAATTTACTGGAAATGAACTATGCATTCAGTTGAGCAATAGAATATGTCAGGAAGATTTAGGTACACTTACATTTAGGTGCACTCATTGTACCTAGGTTAACATAATGGAAAATGCTTGTCAACGATAATATTTGCTAACAAATAATTTCCAAATAGATGTGACTAACATGATAGATTAACCTCTTTTTTTTAACCATCCATGATTTTCATCAAACCACTAATAATTCACCACAAGTATGCCATCTGAGTTGGGCCCATATTCTAGCAAGAATTTTCAGGCTCCCTAGCAGCACTTCTAACATAATTATCATGTCCATTGGATGCCAAACAAAGTTGTGGTTAATCCCCGTTATCACATCCTACGACTGAATAACAACAGTACTAACAAGAAGCCTAAGACTACATCACACGATTCCTTCACATTCTTTGATGAGAAAATTTTAAATACAAACCCTATTAGAAAGAAGTCAAGAACAAAACACAGCACTGGTTGTGCTTCCAAGGATTTTTTGCTTGCCATTGCCAATTTCACTATTTCATAAATGTCTACTAACATAACAATCTGCATGATTGTCCAGAAATAACTCCGAAATGTTCAGTAAAATAGTCAAACAAGATCCTATAGGAGTGACCTTGTCATCTCATGCCATCTTGTGAAGGACAAATTTAATTCACAGCCACCTGTGAGTTCCCAAGATGCAGGGTTACCTTTTTGGCAATCAACTGTATTTCTTTCACCCTTTCCTGAACCAACTTCTGGAGTTGCACTTCTTGGTTTGCCTGATTGTCATCCATCTGCACGGTGCTAGCTTCATTTGCCTCTGATCTGAACATGACAAATGACATTTCCTGATCGATATCACTTGGTACTTCGATAAGTCGCTTCCCAGCCACCCCAGAATCTTTCCCTAATATATCATACTTAACACGGCTGGAAATGATACTCAAAAAGTTGTCCATGTTCTTGTCAACTGGATTAAGGCCAATGTAGATCAAAACCTCCCAACACTGAAGAAATTGCTTCTTGTTAATTTTCAGACTTTTCCTGACTTCCTCAATAGCACGGGGAGGTGGGATGAGTCGAGGAGAATTTGTTTTCTTTGACAATTTTCCTTGCTTTAGAAGAGAAACCGCTGCAGTAATAGAATGCTGGATTGGGTCAAAATGAAGCAGGCGAAGTATGTCAACACAAGTGCGAACATGTTGGAAGTGATCTAACGGCTCTTCAATTGTCAAGTCAAAAACATTTTCAGATACGGCCACATCATTCAGCACCTCTAAAAGAAACCGACCATAACCCTTGTGCTGGTAAGGAGGAAATACTAGTATCTGCCATCAAGAGAAGATCTCATCAAAGGGAAGTAAAAATAAGCAAATGAGAGAACTCTAAAAGAGCATGTTAAAACCTAAAACTTGTTTTGAAAGAAAAGCAGCTATTATGGAATGTCCAGTATATAACAAACCTGACTTAGTCGCAATCGAGAATCATCTGGATAGTGGTAAAATCGATAAACAGCTGTAAAACCAATCAACCTACATAGAAGCTCTCCCTGCTGATCAGTTATCTTCTGAATCACAAGGTACAACTCCCAATGCGAGTCTGTGACATCGATAGGACTGCTACCTATATGACAAACGAGAGGTTGAAAAAATAAGCTAGGGCTGCAAACTAAACATCACATGAAATTGGGGCTTGCAATACTATGAAAATAGTAAATGGGGAGAAAACTACCATCAACAAGAAGTAGAGTAAGTGGTATTAGGTGACTGTAAAGTTGCCCAGTAGCCAGGTTGCCTGCCACCATTCGAACAACCTGGTCCAGAAGAAGATATACATCATAATGGCTTTCAATTTCACAATATGCCCCAAAAATATGAATATTCAGGCAGAAGAGATTAAAATGAAGAAAAAACATAGGCAAATTAAAAACTTGTTGCTCAGACATTTTTTCACAAAAAATTCATTTTGCCTTAGTTTGGCTCTACATATAAACAAAGGTTGTTCGAACAAGTTAATCACATTTGTACAATGAACATAGGTCACTGGCTAGTCAGAATATACAACCCTATACACTAGCATATAAATTCCCAGATGACCTACAGAAAAAGACCCACATAAATTTAACAGCACAATTTGGTAAAACTACCAGTAAATGAGGATGATTAATTACATAAAATTGGGTATTAACCTATTCACATGTAAAGTTCACTAGACCCAAATCATTCTAACCTAAGCTATTCATGGCACAAGCTGCGAGTATGAAATTGGTATTGGAGCCACATAAAGATTTCCAAGTCCAGCAGGCTATCCAGAAGAATAGTAGTAGTATGGCAAAACATCATCAGGACCACTAAACATAAATATGTACACAAAGGACAGCCAGCCAAGGGCAAAATCTCTCCTATGCACATATAAACAGAATTTACTCGAAAACCCACAACAATGCACAAGAAAATTTGAAAAAAAAAAAAGAAGTTAATAATTAAATGCTTGTTTCCAGAGAATTATGGTTTTATAGTAATGCATCAAACATGGAGTGGACATCAGGTCACTAACTGTCATAAGTACAAATGAAACGTATAAGTGCATATGAGCTATTCTGCTACACTCTTCCCAATCCCATTCCCTGAAAAGGTAACTCAATTAGATAATGGAATTTAACTCCCAACACATATAAGTATGTGGATTCTTATACTAAATAAATCTAAACTTGGCATTCACTCTTAAGCAACCAAACTTTTACCCATATAAAATGTAATGAGCTCAAATGTAAACTACAACCTCAACATTAGAAGTAGCTGAATCTGCATGCTGATTAGGATCACAAATGTTTCCCTTGAAAGCTTTGTGCTTCAAAATCTCTCCATTTGCAATGGTTGTTCTGCAAATCAAATTTCAAGTAATATAATACAAATGCAAACAAAATCTGTGCATGGAGAGAATGTTGCATTGGAAAGAGTAACAAGGAATTAATACCTAACAAAATCCTTATCAACCAAAAATTTTTGAAGGAATTCATCCTTGCTATCAACAAGGGTCTCAGCAAAAATTTTCTGTACAAAATAATAAATCAAGGTGCAGTTTCATGTGTAAAATGTGTCAAAGTAATGGTCAATGGTCACACAGTAGATCTTGATGCATACCTGAAGAGCTGATTTTAGATCCGTGATCCCTTTGCCTTGCTTTAACAATAAACAACATATTTGCAGAAAGTGTCAAAGCCATTATATAAGGAGCAAAACAAGATAAAACCCTAACGTTGTAAAGTAACTGATAAGTTAAGAGACGAGTATGCATATTTTCCCTACTAGTGTAAAATGAAATCAGAACTTACATCAGATGAACTCTCAAATGTAATATCAGCATATGCATAAAAGGATATGCTGCTAATCCAGATGGTAATCTGCAAAATAAGTGTAAAACAATCTGAAACACAAGACAATGTACACCATGGAACATTCAAATATCAAACAAGGTTACTTTTTCGAACGAGTGTGCAAATTTTTTTATAAAAATCTAACCTTCAAACCCTCATAACCATAGATTTTACCATCTTCATCAAAAAAGCTATTCAAATCCACAGGATCAATGGCAAAACTCTCTGGAGCATGGAATTCCTCTTCACTTGAAACTGTGCAACAATAACAGAGATTACATACGTATGCAAGTGAAATCTTATAACCCTGACAGGTAACTCAAAGAGATGAGGAAATCAACGAAAGGAAAAAAATAAAAAAGTAGCAGCCAAGCACTGGAAAGCTTATTAATAAGGAATGGAGGCAGCACATAATAGTTGCGGAAGAACCAAGATCACTTACATAGTCCAATCCATATGTTACAAAATAAGAAATGAATAGGACCCCAAAAAAAAAAATGAACAACTTCTATTTCCATAGGCTAAATCAGCTTGTGATACATTTGTAAGTTTGGATTCATTTATTTTGGATTAGCTTATGATAAAAAGCTTCCTGACACAGCATTAAAGCCTATTTTTTTAACAAAAAACGAAAAAACGATTATATCCAAAAAAAAAAAAAGTCTACCCCAAACCCAAACATACAAAATATTGAGCCTCACAAAACATGTCACAATTTCAGTATACACACATATGTATTACATCAATTTCAGTATAAAAGAGTTTTGCACTATCATCTAATCATATACTATCACATTCGAGACTTTTGTGAAAGTAACACTTTTGCTGGTATGGCAAATTGGCAATATGTATCAGTTACCTATAATCATGGCAACATTACTCTCACCTCATCACTAATAGAAGAAAACAAAAAAACAAAACAGAGTTAATCAAGTTATATTTCAACAGAATTCAAGTTTCAGTAACCCCCACTTCCAAAGGAACCACCACCCCTCAATCGAGTTTACATTATTATAAATAGAAAGGCGTCCAAATCAAGAAGCTACACATCAGCACAACATGATTTATAGAAACCATGTAATTTTTTTGTTAACATACCCAGAAATACTTTGATGCAGTCTTTGGCTTCAACTCCAGAATCTGCAAGATTAAAAAAAAAAGAAAAAAGCGATGCAAACTAACTAATGTAAGTCGCAGGAACATAAAGGGATTAACAGTAAAATTCTCGCTAGAAAAAAAACAATAGAAAGGAAAAGAACGAACCTACTCCGGAGAAGCCAACACGGCGTCGTTTCTTGGTTTCGTTGGTGGCATCTGAATTGGATCGCTGATTCTTCGCCATTTTGGTTTTGGTTGTCGTTCTGAGCTCAGCTGAATAGAGAGAGAGTAAAGCAGCGGAGTTAGGGTTCGCAGAGCGAGACGGAGAGAGCGAGCGGGAAATGAAGTGCGAAAATCAAATGCGAGCGCAAGTTAGGGTTTTTGTTGTAGCGGGAATTCCCGGCAACTCGATGTTTATAGTGTTTTCTTCGGGTTGTTCTTTTTCTATTTTTTTGTTAATGAGTGCTCCAAAGTAAAGGGTTAAACTAAATACTAAAACAAATTAGTCAATCAAATTTTATAGTGGGGAATAAATTATTCTCTCATATTTATAAATTTTTATATTAGTCTTTTAAATTTTAAAAAAGGAAACAAATTAGTAAAATTATCGTCAAAACTGTGTTCTATTAAATTGCTTATGTGTGTTAACTTATTTATATGCACTGTTGACTTTTATAGTTTATACTAACATGCCCTAATCCTCTAAATGAAATCATTTAGATCTTTTGCTTCATTTTATATCTCACTATAGTTCTGTGCTCAAAAGAAATATTTTGATATTAAGTTGACATTTGTTCTGTACAGAATATAAGAGTGAAGTAAGTTAGGACTCATTGTAAAAATTATCAATATATGTAAGCAAATTAATAGAATACGTGGACATTTCTACTAAAAGTTCAAACAATAGTTTGACAAAGGGACTAACTTGTCTCCTTTTATAAAATTTTAAGGAATAATACGAGATTTTCTAAATCTAATAGATTAATTTGTCCTCTATTATAAATTTAAGAGAGTAATTTAGGGTTTTAGTCTAAACTAAAAAATACATACTTTTGTTAAAAAGGTTTATTTTTTATTTCCTCATTAGAATTTTTTTTCTTCTTGTATCCACTATTTTTTATAAAATCACGAATATATATATATATATATATATATGGTTTTTCCTCATAGGTATCGATACCCTCTTGGTCTTTAATGATTATGATTTAATTTTTAATTTTTATATTTTAATAAAGTCAGTTAATGAGACATTTAATTTATTCTTACTTATAAATAACTTAAATATATCGGTATCTTTAAACTTTATAAGAATATTAGAAAAATTCTATATATATTTTTAAAAGTAAATGGACTTTTAACTCGAGGAGAAGGTTTTTTTAAGCTGAGGATGAGAATAAATTTCTTATTTCATTTAGTATATGTAAATTATGATTTTGTTTGATTATATATATATATATATATAGCTTAATTTCTATTTACCGATAACATACATAAGTTTTACACTGTCATTCAATTATGCATTGCCAATTCAATAAAAGTGATTGGGTCCTACATCCACTATTTGAAAACTAATGTAAATAGGATAATTTGATTTAAAAAGTCATGTAAATAGAAAAATTATTAAAAGTAAATTTTAAATTGTTTTTTTAAACATATGAAAATAAACTAAAGGTGTGTTTGGAAGGTTCAATGACATTGGAACGACTAATAATAGAATGAGATGAAGAAAACATGAAAAAAATGAATCGATATATATCACCCTCTTTTTTCTTTACCTTGTAAAGAAAAGGAATTCACTTTCACCAAAAGCTTTTTATTCTTGAACGAGAGTGCGTTTGGATTTTTTTTCTAAAGAAAAAAATACTTATTATTTTTAAATACTTTTATATATTCATTTAGAATGTCTGGATTCATTTTTAGAAGAAGCAATTGTAATTAAAAACACTTATTGCTTGGATTGACACTATGCCCAACATGCATCTTTGCATAGAAAACAGGAGCTACTCAAGCTGAGGCCTCACATGCTTTCCTCTCTTTTCAAACACACCAAATTACACAAGCTGCTTTGCAGTAAATTCTTTGAATTCTTCCAGTCGTTAATCATTCTCTCTTTCTCGGATTAATACATTTTTTGGCTCAAGCTTGTTCTAAAATCTCCAAACACCGTATGTATGAAAAACATAAACCGACATAACCTTCATATCAAAACGTGAAAAAACACTCAGACACTGACCCAAAACCAGAGATAGCAGCACAAAAATCAGAAGTTATCCATCATTATCAGAGATTTTTTACTCATCATCTATTAAGTCCGGATGCTCCAAAAATCTTGCCACACCCGTGTTGGACATATTTGCGATACCGACACTCAAACACCCATGTTCAAAGGGTGTCACACTATGCTGCTTCATCTCTCGATCTCAAGAGCGCTTAACATGCCACTGAACATGGCGATAAACTTCATTTTCATTATGCAAACAGTTATTCATTAATTTTTATGGATAAAAACTTATCTAAGTTTTCTTATTCTTGTAATTTTGTTGGTCAGTTATTGGTTATGGGTTGTTTTTTAGCCACAAGAGTGCTTATATTTGGCTTTTCTCATTATAGCATGTTATTTTAATGTTTTATTATATAACGTATCCCAACCATATCATATCCTTTTTTTAAAAATCACCGTATCTCTATGTTTATGTCTTGTCATATTCGTATTGCGTGTCGTATCATTGTTTCCTTGTTGATCACTTACCATAAATACAGTACTCCAACACTGCTAAAATTTAAGAAACTTGTGAGAAATACAAGCTCTTCGCGATTCAAACAGACCGACTTAAAGTTTGGCTCTCAAACCCAAAACAAATTATTAGGCTGGTGCAAGAAGGATGATGGGCCAAACACATTGGAGCCAGGCCATTTAACAAACCGAGCAAGACCCAAATAAAGCAAAACAAACTGAGCGAGACCCACTTAGGTTGTACTATTACAAGTTGAGTTTAACATTTTCCAAAAGTTCCCAATTCTCGTAAAAGTGTAAAACCCTAGTAAAACCCTTTCTCTGCCTCTCTGTCTCTCTCATTGTTGGAAATGGCGTTCAACTCCATTCTTCGAAAGTCTGCAACTTTCGTAAGGCCCCTTGTTGCTGCGGGACAATTGATGAAGAACACTTACCACACCAGCAGTCATCGAACCATCTTGTTCTCCGCCATCAACCACAAAAACCTGCAAAAGGACTCTTCTTCGGTGGTTCCAAGGTTTGGGTTTTCCTCTGTGGCTTATAAGAACAAGCCCACCTCCGACGACAACCTCCTCCGTGTCATCGAATCGGAAATCAGCTGCGCCGAGGAGACTGACGACCACACTGTAAGTTGCTTGCTTAGCTCGCACTTGTTTCATTTCATCATTCTACTATGAATCGATCACGATGATGATGAAAAACAAAATGAAAGGATTCAATACCCAGTTCATTTTAATGATCTTTTGATTGTTATTTGCTGCTCTCTCTCTCTATATAGTTAATTTCATGTTGGACTCTGTAATGTTGCTGTGGGATTCTGATGCTTGGAATAAGATTTTGGTCCCTGTAGTTTTCATTAATCTTGGTTTTTTGGGTCTTTACAATTTTGTTAGTTTTGTTTTTGGGAACCCTTGTTCGGACTGGATTTGGCTCCTCACTTTGAGAAGTTTTGTAAAGTGAGAAAGTGAGGGGTTAATCATCATTGAGTTAATAACTTTCTGGGGATGGATCCCACTAAATAATCAAATGGTAATTGACCCTTCACTTTTGCACTTTACAAATCTCCTTATCCTATAGGCTATAGACATTAGCACCAGATGAGGTGCCACTTGAGTTATAGCTTATTAGCTGGTTTTAAAATTCTTTTGCAGTTTTAGTCTTTATCGTGTCATAATTTTAGTTTTTGGTTCCTACAACTAAGTATTGTTCTATATATTCTTTTTTTGTTTGAATTTTATTCTCTGCATTGACTATTTTCCATATAATATTGGTCTCTATTTTTTTTTCTTTTTTGAAGGATTGACTCCTATAGTTTATTTATTTCAGTTTTGGTCCCAAGAAGGATCAAAACTTAAATGGTAAGAAATTATACAGACCTATATTGAGAATATATATTATATTGACTAAAACCAAAATTTGAGACAACCAGAGGTACCAAAATTATATTTAAAAATTATTAATTTGTTTTAAAATCTGTGTTGAACTTTGGCAAAGTTGTTGTATGATCACACTTTTTGATTTTTTTGGGATAGGTTGAGGAGTTTCCAAGTAATTTTCCTTTTAAGATACTTGATACACCCGGGCAGCAGACTATAATACTTGAAAGGACATACCAAGGTGAGGAAATAAAAGTTGAGGTTCACATGCCTGATCTGGTTACCGGGGAAGAAAACGATGCTGGTCGTGATGATGATGATGATGAGAGTGAGAGAGCGACTCATTCAAGCGTTCCGCTTTCAGTCAGTGTTTCTAAGAAGGGTGGACCCTTTCTAGAGTTTAGTTGTGTGGCTTACCCCAATGAGATTGTTATTGACAGCTTGTCTGTTAAGAATCCTGAAGGTGATGACGAGCAGATTGCTTATGAGGGACCAGACTTCCAGTAAGATCTTGTCTCCTGCACTCTTGGTGTTCTCATATTAAGTCATTTTACAGTTTAATGTTCTGTCAGTGTTATAGTTAGGCCATGTTTTAACTTCTTCCAAATTTGTGTTTTACAGGGATTTGGATGAGAACCTGCAGAAGTCTTTCCACAGGTATTTAGAAATTAGAGGAATCAAACCTAGCACAACCAATTTCTTGCATGAGTACATGATCAACAAGGATAGCAGAGAATACTTGGAGTGGTTGAAAAAGCTGAAGAAGTTCATTGAAGCATAAACCTTCATACCACTTTATGTGCTTACAATCATCATTTTAAGCAAGCATGGAGTATACTGAAATTGTCTGTATAAACTATTCTACTTCAGAGGGAAATATAATCAGATACCTATCATTGTGGTTTAGCAGTAGTTCCTATTAGAAGTAGATTATGTCTGAAAATGTTTGGTTAATTTTATTCATCTATCCCCTTGCCGGTTGTGCTTTGTTAACGCTTATTGCTCTACTAGATGTTGCCATTTTGCTTTGGCCTGACAGGCTGAGCTTGTTTTTTTTTTTTTTTTGGAAAGAAAAGTATTAGCTGTATTAATTGCTTTCTCCAAATTTGATGAATGCTTTTTTTTTTCTTTTTCATTTTGAGTAAATTACTATTTTTCATCTTCTGTAGACATTGCATGTTGAGTAAATTACTTTCATTTTCCTTCATTATCAACCTTTGATTAATCTGCCACTAATTTTACAAAGAAAGGTAACTTTAACCTTTTGATTTACATGTTAGCATTCTTGCTTTTGTTTCAATGTTAATAGCAAAGCTTTATATTTTGATTCACATGTTAATGTTAAATCATTTTTTTATGGTGTGTTTAATTAAAGAGTAAAAATGAAGGGCGAGCTTTTATGGATATACTCTTATGTAATTTTATACATGAAATTTACTCATGAAAATTTACTCTATATTTTTACTTTCCGACTAATTACACTCTTAAGGTGTCATGTATTGATTGAATGGGAAATGTTGGAGAGAGCTAGACGAAAAAATTCTTGCACAGTCCCGTACAACTAGATGGATTGGACTGTGCTCTACCATAATAACATTTTAGATCAAAATGTGAATCTTATTTGCAACTTGAATGTTATTCTATATCATTAGACTGAACACAATTCACCTTGGTTGTTTAAAATAATGCAAGAATTTCTCCACAAACTTGAAATCCCACAACACTTCATCCCACTATCACAGTCAGCAACATAATTGGTAGCTACTGTCGACTACAACGTGCCACTATTATGTCAAATTGTTTTTCACAAATTGAGACTAAGTTAGTCATCACGTTTTATATCCTCTTCAAGGATGAGTTTCATTGGGGGTAAGACTGGGAAGAAAATATTACGTACACAAGTCATTCATAAATTTTTCATCCTATTATTATTTTGATATTTTCCAACGGAACACACCTTTAGCCAAAAAAAACCTAAACACCATGCTTTAAGTACATATACAACGATTATTAAATAAATAGTATCATACTTAAACAAAATATTACACTTAATAGATATATCTACAAATTGTAATTTCTAAAAGACATTAATTATATAATTTTCTGTAGAAGTTTTTTGACATTATTTTAATTTATAATTGGATATAAGCAAGCATATCAAAATTAAACATAAAGGTATGTTTAATTAGGGGATAAAAATAAAATATATATTTTCATGAATGAGTTCTATATGTAAAATTATAAATAAAACTCATTCAAAAAAATATTCCTTTTTTTTACTCCCCAGCCAAACATATGTTAAAACACAGGAAGTTTTCTCAGCTTCGCGCGGAGCAGCTACTTGGATAATTGGAGTAAACAAAACCAGGAAAAAGAAAAAAAGATCCAATAGACGTAGTATATTTACACAAATACGCAAGATGCTAAAATATTTAGACACAAATGCTACAACCTCTCTAAAATTCTTCTCGATTCCATTTTAGTAAATCCAAAAAACACAAACCAGTCCTGCTGTTGACAATTCCACTCACGTCTTGTAAGTCAAGCCAACGGAGTGAGCTAACAAAAACTATGCAAAGAACCAAACCTTGATGAAGACTGCCAAAGCTATTTGCAAGCAAAAAGCCGCAATAATAGCCACTGAAAGATCATTGCCTTCTATGTAAGACTTTAAGTTTGAGGCAACAAAGCCTGCTGAGGCAACACCGGTAAGGATTATTATAAGCCACCGAAGAGCCTCAACTGGAATCATCAACAGAAACTGAAAGTATCTCGAGAAAGAACAATATAAATTAGATAGTAACTTGAAAGATAATACAAGATTAAAACATCGTTAGCTAGCTAATGAAGTGATGATGCAATTTCCTATCATAATCAATAGAAATTCTAATCGAAGTTTGAAAAATAAACCGTATTTTAATGTTAACTTGATCATTATGTCGGACGGACAACAATATTTGATGAACCAAGGCCTTAGTTCTAATGGTACTTGCATGGTGAGGGATGTGAGTTTAAGCTCCAAGGCCCTTTGAGCTGATATGGGGCGATGCCTCAATTATTTTTTTGGTCTGAAGGGATGGCTCACTTTATTGAGGCAGCGTTTAGCCAATTTTCCCCTTCAGGCACACATCCCCCACACATGTACTAGAACATAAAAATATATTTATGAAGTCTATTATTCATAAAAATAACTACACAATTTGCCATAGTGGAGAATGCCGAAACTTACAGAGGAGATGATGAAAATGGAAAGGGAATATCCCCACATGCACCAAAACCTTATAAGGCTAGCATTTGAACCCATATACTGAAGGAAGAAGTAGTATGCCACTGGGACCACTATCGCATAGCCATAGACAGCACATGCAGCCACATTCACATAGCTGACATCAAAGCTCCAAGATGTACTGTTATCTGCATTTTTTTGTATAAAGTACGTAGCAAGATTTCCAAGTGACGCAAGTACAAAAACCAGCGTCGTTGAGATCCACACAAGCCCATATCTATAATAACATAAATAATTGCAATGTTAGTATTAGATGATCACTAATATGCACAATTTATGCTTCTTAGGGTAGGATGCTGAATATAAGTTCTGCCAATGTCTATAAATATCTGCATAAAAGGAGGTGAAGAGACAAGGAGCAGGAAGTAATATGACTTGTGTTTCCCTGTAAATGTTATGGTAACATTCAATTCAATTAAAATTTTAGTCCAAGTACCATGTTGCAATATGTAAACCAATTAAGTATCTCTGTTTTGATTACTGAAAGCATAGCAGCATGAGAGTAAGAAAGAAGAACGTACAAATCGGGGTTGGCATCTATCTTGCTAAAAAAGTCTCCACCAAATGGATTCAACGAACTCATCAACCTGAATATGACAACATCTGTATCTACATTGAAATACTGTGTATAAGATGAGACACTAAAGACACCCCTCCAGCTGTTCGTTGGCTGTTGTTCAAAAGCTTCTGCAGGGATGAAAAAAAAAAACACATAGATCACTGCAATTATTAATTGAATAACGCAATAATTAGAAATATTGTTTGGTATTTGGCAATTTCCAATTGGTATACTATTGATTTATTACGCAAATAA
The DNA here is from genome assembly GCA_031216105.1 of Dalbergia cultrata. Classification (NCBI taxonomy): domain Eukaryota; kingdom Viridiplantae; phylum Streptophyta; class Magnoliopsida; order Fabales; family Fabaceae; genus Dalbergia; species Dalbergia cultrata. Next base: position 47,244,694 of record CM062352.1, read on the forward strand.
TAGTTAAGTTTAAATGCCATTCATGAATTATATCAAAGATAAATGGATGATAGTATGATACTACATAGAAGCTTTTCACACCAGATGACCCAGCTATTGGCTACGTTAATTTGTTCTTACTCAAACCTTCTCAATCCCTTGGTAAAATTCAAGCAAGACTCTCTGCCCTACATCATGTGCAACTTTTTGGTTTCAAGGTGATTGGTCCCCAGTACCACAAATGACAAATAGAAACCAATATACAAATAAAAGCCCGTGATTATAATTGGTTTTATTGTTTATTCCACAATTTTTAAGGAGTTAATAATGAAAGGAAGATGAACGCTAATGCAGATGATAAAACAGATTAATTTCTAAACAATATCATGTCAATAGAGAGAGAATCTGCCAGAAACCCCTAATTGGTCTTCTCTAAGGTAGCTAAAACAAAACAGAGTGAAGATCTCTGCATTAGTCATCAACTGCTTATAAACTACAAACTGGTTGTCGCCAGAAAACAACCAATGGCTACAAATATATTGTCAAATCATTTTGTTAAAAAGAAAACGACATGCAATGAAACAACTATCTCATTGTCAGCCCCCAAAACTATGATAACATACCAGTTGGACTTTCAAGAGTTTGATATCCTCGCCCTCTGTCTCCTCCATTGTTGGGAGGGAATATTTGCATATTTGCATTAGGGACTACGAGTAGGTTCACAAGCAATTAGGGAGATGAAACAAAAAAAAAAAAATCGAAAGTAGGAAAGAATGCACATTTTCATACAAGAAACAAAAACTTCAATGCTGTAACTCCATACCCTCGTGTTTCGTGGTATTATTCTCCTCTGTTGTTACAGCCTAAGCATCAAACAGGAACAGATCAAAACCAAAAATAATAAAATCAAATAAACTAAAATTATATATATAAAAAAAAGAAACAGAAAAGTAATTTTGATCAGACATTTTTCATAAACAAAATTCACTTTTACTATGATTCATAAGAACCGCAATATTCCACAATCAAAAAAATACGTGAAAGATATATTTATAACCTAGTGAGACCAACTTAATGCTAAAAAAACCATTAGCAGACGAAACAGGAAACACAAGAGGGCTGCAACAAGTTTCTCCTACTAATTATAGAAATAAATGACTTTTCTGCACTTGCTACTATCATCATTATTAATTCACCAATTTCTTCAAAAACTTCCCCCAAAATCTAAACCAACCACTGTTATTATTAAAAATAAAAAATCCCAAATTTCCACAAGTAGGGACTCAAATCACTTAAATCCCAAAATATATATATATTTTTTTTAAAAAAGCGTGAGATAAGTTTTTCTCCGCACATTACGAAGCAAGGAAGGAATGAATTAAAAGCAATAACAACATATCTATCGATGAATCGCATGAAAATAAAAAGATTGGAGAGGTGCGCACAGGAACAGAACCGAGCAAGTGGCTGGTGGGGAGGCCGGTGTAAGATTCGTCCATGGAACAGCAAATGCAGAATAGAAAAAGGAACAGCGCAACGATAACGAAGCCACGCGACTTGGAAGGTAGTTAGAGAGCTCTCACAGTGGAATAGACATTGGAAGCTTCGGAAGGGGGAACCTGGAGCCCTAGACTAGATAGCACAAAATCCGTTTTCCGTAGTTTGGAAGGAACGTGTTGCAGGTGCAGATGCAGGGCTGCAGCGATCACAGCGTGCTCACTGATGCACTGGATTGGACCCCTTCATTACACCTTCAATTTCACTCGCCTGGACCACAAAACTTTTTATCCCTTCAAATATTTATTATAATTATTTTTTTGGTCAAGGATCAAATATTTATTATTAGAAAAACATTATATGTGAGATACCGTGCTAACTCACTCTTCATTCATTATTGAATGAGGTATAGACCATAATTAAAAGGGATCCATACCCTATCCAATAATAGATAAAATATGTGTTGGCATGGTATCTCATACATAATGAGAACAAACAATATAACTCTTATTATTATTAAAGTTTATTGATGTCTTTGCATCCTACTTCACTTTTTTTTTTCACCCAAAAAAATACTTTGATACATTTGGATAATTTTTAAAAAATAATCAAAATCTTTAAAAAAAATTAATTTTTAAATTTTTTTTCCTAAAAGCTAAAAAGAAATGACTTTTTAAGAAATTAACCTTTGACTTTTTAATTATATATAAAATTTAAATTTTATATTTTTTTTCAAAATTTAAAACAAAGGCACCCACTTTAGATGCAAGGCACATAGCCATCTTATGTATAAATTTTCACCATTAATTATATTATTTTATCACACCATGTTATAAAATTTTCACTATTAATCATATTTTGTGAAACCATATCATATCATGAATAGGGCTCATCTTGTTAATCAATAATAAAAATTCACACAATGCACGGTCACGTAGAATTTGTGCATAAGAGTTTTTTTCATATTTTTCAAAAAGAGTATTTACCATAAGTAGGGTAGAGGTAAGAGTCTTGAATTGTTTGTATAAGCTTATATAAGTCTAAACATCATTATTATCAACTAGCGACTTATCAGGCATTGTCATACCCGTCAAGTCGCATTTTTATTCTTTAGATAATTATATAATCAACAATAACAGTTATAAAAAATTAGGGTGAAATGGTTATAAAAGTTTGATTGGAAGGGTATAATTAGAATAAAAACTTAGATACCAAAAGAGCAGTTATCTTCAAGCATTCCCTTTATATATGTGTATAGATGTATAAAAAAAAAGAACTCTACACTATCATTTAATCAAATTTCTTCATTTATATTACTTTTTAAGTAGTGAGATGTACAGTAAATCATATTTGCTATATGATAATACATGATTAAATGACTCTATGTAAACTTTTTTACATGATAAATATATTAAAATTAAATCCTTATAAAAAATTTTTTAAAACAATTCTTATTATTATTATTTTTAACAAAAAAAGGGGCTTTGCTTTCCGACGAGGCGCATGTGATGGGGATGCACATTGGGCTCTAATAAGGGGCCCAGTCTGTGGGCTAATGATCTGTTGTTCAGCTTTCCAAAAGGATGAGGTTAAAATATCAAAAAGCATCCCACAGGGGCCCAAATAATAGGACCGTTTTATTAACAAATATTATAAAACAAAAACAATGTGTCTGAGCCCGGGTTCGAACCGGGGACCTCTAGTGTGTGAGACTAGCGTGATAACCAACTACACCACCCAGACGATTTGTTATGGAATGGAATATGAAAATACAACTCCTTAAAGTTAGCTGTCAAGGGTTAACGTCTGTTGCACCAATATCTTGCATGACACGGATTCAATACAATATTGACATTAGGTTGTGTTGATTTTCAAAACCATAGAACACGCCAAAGATTTTTCTTTTGATTTAAAGTACACGTTGTTATAAGTTTGCATATAAAATTAGTGTAAGACATTAAAATATAATTTTTTAAATGAAAACATATAATAATTTAAAAGTTTATGTATAAGTATCACAAACATAATAAATATATTTATGTACTATTAGTGTAAAAAGGTTTTACACTGTCATTTAATTATATATTTTTTTATATGATTTTAAAGATAATAGATGATTGAGTGAAACACTTTTATTTAGATGTTTTATATAGTATAACAATTAAATTATTCAATTATGCTATTTTTAGCCAAATAAATATAAAATTTAAAAATTAAAATACAAAAAAGTTCTATTAGCCATAATTGGAGTGTCTGAAGTATACGTAAATCATGTGATAAAAACACATATTTGATCCTAATATTATGACTGCTTTTTTATTTTTCCTTCTATATCCATTGGATGCGAATATCTTTATTTAATCCATAATTACGATTTTATCTTTAATTTAATATATTTTTATAATTGAATTATTGGGATATGTAACCTATTTTTAATTATAAATAATTAAAAGATATTAATATCTTTAAATTTTATAAGAATACAAGAGAAATCTCATATTTTTAAAAGTGCTTATGCTTCTTCTTTTTATTTCTTATGAGTTATGCTAATTATTCTAAACTTCACACGCAATAATTGATTAAAATAATGTTCGTAAAGCTGAAGTCAATAAATACATGCATGTACATGTTGGCTGGCGAGGTCTGCTTACGCAAGTCTTCTATTCGGGGACACACTCTGATTTGAACTATTAACCAATGAGTTATTAGTTCATATATTGTCTTCAACCTCCGAAACCAACACAACCTTCCTTAAATTCCACAAAACTAAACCCCACAAGTTCCCTCAGCACTCTCCACAATGTTCAAGACCGTCATCTACGTAGTTCTATGCTCCTCGTTCTTCCTCTTATCCCTTCCACCACGAACCAATTCCAAACCCTTCCCTTCTCCTTACCTCTCACAAACCACGCTCCTCAATTACCAGAAAATGGTTCGAACCTTCAAAGTTTTCATCTACGAAACAAACGAACCTCAATTCAACAATTTCAAGACCCCACTTGAGTCCCTGTTCTATTGGTCGCTCAAGAACAGCTCCTTCATTACACAAAACCCAGAAGAAGCACACCTCTTCTTTGTTCCATTCTCCTCCAACATCTCCACGCGCTCGCTCGCGCGCTTGATCTCACGTCTCCGCACGCGCCACCCTTTCTGGGACCGGAGTCTCGGCGCCGACCACTTCTTCCTCTCGTGCGCCGGAATCAGGGGAAACTCGGACCGGAACGTTGTTGAGCTGAAAAAGAACGCGATCCAGGTCTCGTGCTTCCCCACGCGCCGCGAAAACTTCGTCCCTCACAAGGACGTCACGCTCCCCCCTCTCCACGCGCCTCGCGCATCGTTGAGGTGGCCATTCAACGTGAAGGAATCTAATGCGGAGCGCAGGTTTTGTGTTTTGGAGTACGGAAACGACGCGTCGTTGATTGGGGAAGCGTTGCGTTTGGGGTGCGTTCCGGTCGTGGTGGTTGGGGAGGGTTCCGTGAACGACGTGCCGTTTATGGACGTGCTGAGTTGGCAGGAGATGGCGGCGTTCGTGAGGAACGAGGAAGGGGTGCAGCGCGTGGTGAGCGGTAGCACGTGGAAGGAACAGTACGTGGATGTAAGGGGATTGGATGTGGCGGCGAGTAAGCACTTTGTGTGGAACCAGCCTCCTCAGCCGTTGGATGCGTTTAATACTGTGATGTATCAGTTGTGGCTCAGGCGCCACGCCGTCAGATACGGGACCGTGCAACAGGATTGAGTTATGATAAATTGATATTATTTTCTCAATTCCTTAATAAAATGTGCAGATACATTATATTTTCAATATATTAAAATGATATGATTTCTTACCCTAACTTCTATTAATTAATAGAAGGAGTACATTGTAATTAATATAGGTTTTTACATAAAGAATTAAATAATATTTTCATTTTATATAAAATAATTTTATATTATCGACCAATTATAACTCAACAAAATATCAAATCATAATAGGTAATTATTATAATAAATAATTACTTAATAGCTTTGACATTTTTTAAGATTTTTTTAGTTCATGATACAAGATTATTTTATATTTTCAATATATAAATATTAAATTCATTAAATAATGCATCACCGTAAATTGATAAATTGATCAGTTTTGCTGGCAATTTAGAAGAATGACCACATGCTTCATGTGGTACATATAGCGTGCTATTGAGGTGTGGGTTTAGTTTTTGAGATGCAAGATTCATTTATGATAGATAACATATTTGGTTCTGTCTTTGTTGAATCGATTCTGAGTAAAATTAATTTTATTAGAATTAAGTTTTTTAAAATTAATTTTGAGTTAAAATGATTTATGTTTGATAATTTGATCTGAAAAGTGATTTTGGTAAAAATTAAAAGAGCAAAAACCTAGACTAATATATTTGATTTTGGAATAGTTCAGGTAGAAGGAGCTCTTACTTTCGTGGGTATTTTCAAGGTAAAGTGTTTTGAATTATATACTTCCAATATCGTCCTCTAGTCACATATTCTTTTACTTTGGGTGAGTGAGTAAATATAGTATAAAATATATAGCCATCCTAGTAATTATAAATATAAAAGTGATTTTATCAATACTTTTCCAAACAATATATCAAAATCACTTCTCAAATTAAATTACAATATATATCAATAATTTTACTTTAATATTAATTCTAACTAAATCAATTCTAGAAACTTAGAATGGAATTGATTTTCATCTTTTTGTATCTATTGGCATCAAATTTTATCAAGTATCAGATTATCAAAATAGTAATTCAACTTTGACAAACTTTAAGGTTAGTCAGAGTTTGACATGTCTAACCTGACAAAATTGTGTAAAATCGACAAAACTTCTAATTTGTCAGATAACATGTTGAAACCCAAGGAAGGTTATTTATGACAAAACTTAAAAATCTAGGCTGATAAGTCAACATTGACGAAGTTATTTTATTTGATGTTTGACAAGTCGAAGTGGAGTTTGTCATTTGGGACTTAGGAAGTTCTCAAGATCAAAGGGACAATAACATGACAACTAGAACCTAATGACAACTAATTTTCATGTTTGAGATTCGATAGGTCAAAGTTGAAGTTTGTTGCTTGAAGACTTGGAAAATTTTGAAGGTTTTAAGGAGACTATCATAATAATTCCAAGTCAGATGTTCGTCAATTGACGATTACTAACGGTTACCAGCAGTTATTGACAGATGCTTAGCGGAGGCATGACGCAGTGGTAACTTCTCAATGACAAAGAGCGAATGACAAATTAGAAAACTTCAAAGCCATGTGGACAACATCTAAAGATGACCTGGGACAAGTGTCAAGGTTCTAGAGTCCTAGGTTATCTATAAATAATAGTTTTATACATTTGTAAATGGTTGAAATTTTTACTCACATATTCATTCTTACACGTTTCCAATGACAAAATAGAGACCATAGTTCATTGAGTAATTGCTCTTAACCCATTTCCTTGCTTTCTTAGGACTAATCTGTCTTCAATTTCTAATTTTAATTTCTTTACAATTTTTGTCTTCATTTATATTTGTCAATCAATTTACATTCTGCAAGTTCTTCTTTTTTTCTATTCCGTCAATTCACATCGCATCAACAACTCACACTAATCAGATTGTACATTTCACATCTCATTCCATTAAAAACACAGTTTGACACTCGATTCTTTTGGTAGAGAACCCAAGATGAGTAACTTTTCGCTCTCTGAATTGAGATTTTGAAAAGCAAATGATGTCATCTAAACTCCTGAGTTTGTCGATTAACGCATAGTTTATAGCAATTTAATCTCCTGTATAATGAGATTGTTAATTATTTATTGTTGACATAATAATTGCCAAATTTTGCTATAAACAGTATCTTGTTTGGCTTCAATTTTTTGTCAAAATCAATTATAACAGAAGATTTGGAGAAGAAATTAATTTTGAAATGATGCATCCAAACATCAATTTTTGACAAAATCACGGTTGCATGTGGCCAATTGATTTTAGGGGCCTAAATGCATATCCAACATAGACCAAGTGATAATGTGAAATTATCGAAAACCCTAACCCCTGCAGTGCCGTTGCCCATCTCCCCTCACCCCAACAACAAACTAGAGACCCTGTTCTCTTCTCTGTTGAGAGAAGAGGAGGAGGGGGGAAGGGCTATGAAGGTGGCTTCACGTAGTTAGTCTTTTTTTTTTTAATTTTTTATTTATCTTGTTTTCCCATCTTTCTCATTCCATGATGGTCTAAGTAATTTCTCATATGATATATCTTTCGAGATAACAACACTTTTAGAGTTGTTTCAGAACATGTGGTGATAATTCATTCATTTGTAGTTCTTGTGGTTGCTGAAATGTCAAATTTAATTTGAAGATTGTGCATGTGATAGTTGATAATCTATTACCTCTATTGATGGTTTTTATTCGGCTTTATTTTATTTTGTGTTTGGCCTAGAGGTGGATAACCTTTGTTTCGAGTTCTGTTTGCTCTAAGTTTTTTGTTATGTAGCTTAGTTTCTGTGTTGTTTCTGGTTCTGGTTATTTTGATGGTGTTGTTTTGCTGCTTTTAGTTTCTATTTTGCATTTGTTCTTACTTGTATTAGCCAGAAGCTCCCCTGCTTTAGGTTCAGTTTGTTATCATTAAAAAGAAAGAGGATGCTGCTGGTGAGCTCTGATGTGTAACATGGTATTGGTCAAATAGGCTCTATGTTATATGTGCATATGGTCAAGCTTCCTGTAAAATCAGAAGGATAGAATTTGATTTAATCATAGGGAAAAATACTGTCACTACAAGGCTGGTCAACTTATGTGCATCCTCTCGCTTAATGGATTGATAACTACATAATACCCCCTCAGGGACATATTTAGTTGGTGGATATTGGGGGCATGTGTCCTACCAACATTTCATAATTTCTATGTAAGTTTATGGGTGTACACACACATATTACCCCCATTATTTTATTAGGTTGAACCCACAGTAAAAGAACAAAATTTTGAAAAACCTATTGTTAAACTTATAAATTGTTTTTACCCCCACTACCTAAAATTTCGAGATCCATCACTGTACCCTCTCAATTTGTCACTTAACATGTATAAGTGGTTTTCGTATGGCCAATGTTTCCTAAACAATTGTGAGCTATCCCTAAAGTTATAAATTTCTTATCTCGTGGGTAATTAGCCTGCCAAATGAATGAATAATACCCAACTTTTTTAGGAAAAAAAAACATATACACACACACCCCTCAATTTATAAATAATTTGTTTGCACACAAAATCTATTAATTGTATTTGGGGTTTTGAAAATTAGACTAAATAATTTTCTGGCCGATAATAATTGTCAACGAGAGTTCACTCTCTCCTTTTCACCTCTACTACGAGTTCAAATGATACTCCTTGTTAATCTTATACAACTTTGAAGTACCATAATTTTTTTTAAAAATTTGTAGTTTTTAAAAATTAATGATAAATTATAAATATTTTAATTTCATTTAATATATTTTATATAACACGATATTAGTTTTGTATTAATATAATTTACTTTAAAATATGTAGTGTGAAATGTTTCTTATTTTTGTTTTTCATTTTTAAAACTCTATAATCTAACTATGCTAATGTTTGAAATACTCTGATCTAACTATACTAATGTTTGAAATTGTATATTTTATTTAAGGTTTTTATTTTGATACCTCAAGATTATCAGTACTTTTTTGAATCCAATTTAACTTTATGGTTTAATCATGAGTGTTTTAAATATTAATAAATTTAATTAGTAAGACATGTGATAAATTTTTAACTATAAAACCTACAAGTTATCTAAAAAATACCAGTATTTATAAACTTTATAGGATACTAGAGAAACTCCTTGATTTAAATATGAAATTTATTTGATCACACCCATCTATTGGTTAAGCACAGTTTTATTAGTTAAATTTTAATGTAATGATAGTGTAACATTCAATTAGAATTTGCATAACCTTTCATACAGCAACCTTATTTATGTGATAAGTACATCAAAATTAAATCCTGGTTATATCTATGAATTGAAAGTGTAAAAGATTGAGTTCTTCCAATACGTCCTAACTAGTCTTTCAAATTTAAGTTATGAACTAAAATTATCGGGTTTAAAAAAGGGATGCCATCCTTAAAGCAATCAATGCTTAGGCTACAAGTTCTAGAGTATAAACAATTATTAATTAACAGATTGTTAAAATTATTCCACAATTTCCCTTTTTTTTTCCAACTACAATCAAATGAGAACTGTGAAAAGAGTGCCTAGAAAGTCACTATCCTGAGGATGAACCAATGGAGTGTGGATGTATCAAATGTCCAAGGCTGTGTTCTGTTGATTACATTTTTCCTTTTGTGATCTTTCAGAACCAAAGTATAACAGCACTGAAATAAGTGTTCATTCCAATCAGAGCTCATCATGAATATCTTCACGAATACTAGCACTTCATGTGTTTAGAAAAAACTTGAAGGAAGCTTCATATTTGTCCATTGAATCACTTCTTGACTAACTTCAACACATCACCAACTAGATGTAAAGAACCAGTCACAAGCACCTGATGTATATCAGCCACACAAATTTGGAGTCAGATCTCTATACTTAGCATGTATGATTCAGATTGATACAGAATAAAAAGCAATCATGTTTAACAAGTACATATTTCAAGAGCAATTTGTAGATATCCATATTCTTTCTTTCCTCTATGCCATACACACTAGGCATAGAATTAGATTAAGTCTTACAGGTATAGCGAAAAATAGGGAAAATATTGTCAGCAAGCTGCTCAGATTTCAGAATTTAGAATCTTGCATCAAGTCTTTCAATTATAACAAAATTAAAAGAAAGTGAGAACTGAAAAAACATATGGCAATGCGTATCAAGGGAATCAAGTTTAAGAGTGCGTTTGGTTCAGGGATAAAGTTGGGGAAAAATTTTCTTAGATGACTTACATCTTCCATGTGTAAAATTACACATGAAACTTATTCATGAAAATTTTCCCTCCATTTTACACCATAACCAAAGACACCCTAAATTTCTTGTGATATCAGATATTATTCAGAATTCTCCTTTGTAATTTGTGTTACCTGAAAACGAACTGACTGATTTTGTTGAACTCTGTCCCTGAGCCATTTGATGGCCATAGGCAATGAGGAAAAAACCGCACTATGCTCACAATTACTACCACTCATTTCCATATCATCTTTTAGTTCCTCAGAAGCAACATCAGTAATTTTACCTGCTATGTGCAGTGATCATAAATAGTTTGAAGTTGGATAATCTCTTAAGCACATCATGCAATAAATCTCAACAAACTCACAAGAAATAAAAAACAAGACTAGGATGTAATGGATTTCGCAGAACTTTGGAGTAGCATCTATTAAGGAGAATATGACCGGATGGTATGATCATGAGAGAATAAGGTAGTTTGATTAAGAGGGATAGAGGAGGCTCAAAGCAAACTCCAGGAGAACTGTTGAACACAACCACACATAAATCTGAATTCTGTACAAAATAACTTGTATATCATTAGTCAATACCTTTGTTGCCTTGCATGAGGCTTTCCCATACTTTTTGAAGAGTGAGCTGCCATGACAAATCAACATTAGAATCAGCCGCCGGTGTTAAAGCCTGGGATCCAACTTTGTTATACACAGATAAACTTGGTACGAAGAGTGCCTTCTTGAAGTAGACACCTACAATTTCAATCTTTTTTTACTCCATGGATAAGGGGAAAAAAAAAATTCATGAAAAAATTGTCATCCCAAAAAAAATATTTGGCATTATACATTAATGACCGAACTAATGCAGGAAAAAAGTCACTTATTTGCTAAACATTATTAATCTTTGGAGTTTACTTTAATAAATATTGGACTTAAGGGGAAATCATGTTCTAGCAAAATCTAGAGACTACTAACCATGATCAGCACATGTTTTCATCAGGCGAGGAAGAAGCAACTGAGGATCTCTCACAGTCAAACAATTGAATAGCAATATCTGCAAGTAATTCAATGACTTCAACTCAAAAAATTCCATGAAAAATTGAAGCATCAGTTTTGATGAAGAAAAAATAGTAGCAGTTCAATTCTTATTTCATGAACTTCTATAAGACTCAACAAAAACTGGCTGGCATATCCAACTTTCACTGCTAATTTCCCAGCTTATATGTGCTGAAATTTCAATATCAGCTACTTATAATATAACTTAAAATTTGTACTCTACCTGAGCAGATTTCCTCTGGCCTCCACCATGGTGCATCTTCACTAATTCATGTGAGATGTTAGAATTATTAAGTTGCTGATGAAACAAGGTCGGCTCTGGGTTGTATTCTTTACTGGCAAGAGAAAACCACCTTCCACATACTTCCATGCTTTCAGGACTATGAGCCCCATCTAAAAAGAAGACAAGTTCATGTGAACTATCATTCTTGATGTATTGATCAGAAACAATCTGAGCCCTTCCTTGCAAACTTGCACTTGTCAACCCTTTTATGAATTGCTCCGGCAAAGCGTTCTTCATACAGGTATATGAATCACTTTAGCGGTAAGGTATTAAAAGAAAAATGGAAAATAGAAGAAAAAGGAATGAAAAGAACTATTTTAGAACTTACAGTATGCTCCAAATCAATGTCTCCAAGATGTCCAGTCCTTTTCAACCATGTAGAGCACAGTGCAATGGCAAGACCAGCATTTAGATATTGGTGGTCACCTTCAAGACCAAGTCTTAAACCATTCAACAATTTAGCATCTAATGGGGATACCACTTGAAGTGGTACCTGCAGTTAGAAAGATCGCTTCAGATGGTCATTGACAAATGAGAAAGCACACAAAGTATGAAGGCAAACCTGATCAAATGGAAGATGCAGACGACAACAAATGTAGAATTAGATTGAAGGTATTTTACTCCTTCCAAGATAATCCAAAAATTCTTAATGATGCAGTTTTGATGACACAAGATCCTTTGGCAGAATAAATAAATGAACTTGCACAACATGTTCAATAGCAATTGAACTCATCATATTGACACAATATACTTGTACTTTTAAACACAAAAACTCATGCCATGTTGTACCCTTTACTTTATGTGTGATATGCCAATTTTATACAATTATGCCAACTATAAGTCATTCAGATTTATTTCAGAAGGAGCAAAAGAGCCTCATGAAAGAACATACTTACATTTAATTGTGAAGCCCTCTCCTCAAGTACCCGCATTGCTTCGTCAGGTTGAGGCACTGTAAAAGCTGGGATCCGATCCTACATCCAAATTTAAGGGGGGGGGGGACAAGTAAAAGGAAATTACTAAGAAGAAAGTGCTGATACAGAATTCTAAAGTCATTTTTATTCGAAAGAAGAAGAAAATATTTTAATAGAAAATACCTTAAAAATACCAGCCTTCTCACCAGCAATTTCTCCAAGAGTATTCCCTGATAATATAATCCATTAGAAATAAACCCAATGATTGAACATGTCAGTGCCATCGCAACATTATGTTCAAATATACTCTGAAGCCTCATGTAAATTATGTCAATTTTGATAAGGTATTACGTAGAATACAAAAATAGAAAACTAACCAAGAATCTCCATGTGATCATACCCAAGGGAAGTTATACCACATACAATAGGTTCCCGAACCTGAAATATCAACACATCTACATGTGCTACTGTCAAGATATTAAATTTGTAGAAATCCTCAACCAAAATATCAAGTTCAACAATCAAGCAGCCTTAAAATCTTGTTCTGATAGAAGCCAACAAATTTCAGTTGAAATGAAAATTATACATACCACATTTGTTGCATCATATTTTCCACCTAATCCAACCTCCATTATGGCAACATCTACCTGCATACAAATGAAAAGAAAGTAACCATCCTTCATTAATAGAACAACATGTACATAAACTTCTTATCTCTACCAAACAAGTTTGTATAACTACAAATGACAGGGATCAAACCTGCTCTGCAGCAAATATCTTGAAGGCAAGTAAAGCAAGGAAACGAAAATAGTGCGGCATTGGAACATTATCATCAGTTTTCTCCTGTGCACCACCAAAATGAGAAACCATTTAATACTATGAGCAAGCACATTAAACTTCAAATCTTCCAACTTCCAAGTGCTCCCTGTGACAATCAAACTTTGAATGAAATATTACTGTTATCCTACACCAGAATTGCAATTATTATTGCATAAAAGCATTGGACCAGAGAACAAAGGTGAATCTTCTTGAAGCTCCATATTGTCAATTAAAAACTTAAAAGCATGTTTTCTTCTTCTCTTCTCTTTTTTTTTATTTTTTTATTTTTTTTGAATCCTTGATCGAAATTGATAAAACCTCCACACTAACCATTTTGAGTTCAAAATTTGCAGCCTTGTCTCAATCAACAACACCTAAGACCCATTTGCCACATGCTTTACAAGATAAAACCAGGTTTTGCCAAGGGAATCAATAGGCCTAATTATTTGCTCTTCCACTACAATTATCTTCTGTAATCAAAGCACTGGCTCAAAGAGAGAACAGTGAAATAGCTTCAAAATTTCAACATCATTAGCAGAAAATATACATTTTGCACTCTTTGAGAAACTGGCAGACTAGTTTAAAGAACTCTTACACTAAAGTTGGAACAATTTACCAGCTGTACAAACACAGTAGAAAGGGAATTTGGATTTAATTCATAATCAAAATTGAAAAAGTATAACCTGATTTTCAACCAAAGTAGAACATCTGCACATACGAATTCAAATGAAATATTTGAGCATAAAAACATACCTTTAGTCGATCATAGCACCACCAGAAATATGCTAGAAATTTCTCTTCACAAATTTCCATACTGCAGAAGCAATAAGAATAATGCTAATGAATCAAAGAATTATATTTATGTTTCAAGTAAAGGCAACATATGAAATATTTCAAGATGCCTTTGAAATTTAGTTAAAGAATAAAAGCACAACAACAAGGAGATGCCAGTAGCTACCAATACAAAAAAATATATTTTTGAAACAAAACATGTGCAGTATTGTTGAAAATACTGAACTCATAAGCTAAATTGGTGTGCACCCTTGACCAAGCAGATGACAGACACCAAATGGATAGAGTTAAAAGAATTTCAAATTGCCTATTCAAAAGAGAGAATGAGCTCAATATGAAAAATGACACAAGTTGATAAATGCAGATTAAAAGGTAGTAAAATCAACATATGAAGCTGAAGCACTCACCCATCCAAACGAAATCTTTCTCTGATATCAATGAGGTGAGGAGAAGTGAAGAGGCCAGTGTGAAAGCCACAGTTACGCAATATAGATTCGGTGAAAGTGCATGTAGATCCCTAACCAATCACAGTTCAAAAGAACAATTTCAATTTTTCATCGTTACAATAAGGATAGAATTATTAATCACAAAATGAACATAGAATTGAAAATCCATAGTTCATACCAGACTTCATTCTAATCTAACTGCACAAACTACGACCAAACCACATACGAAATCATTTTAACTGTTGAGTTGAACATCTTATGATGGCTTTATTTCTAAGCAACAACCAAAGTTAAGAGATAAGTACCTTCCCTTTTGTACCAGCCACATGGATAATCTTCATTTTTGAAATAGCCTCCTCCAAATCTAGCATCTATAGGAATTGCACACCATGGTTAACCTTAGAAGTTAGCAACCCCAGCAAAGCTTACCAAACAAAAATTCAAACCAAATTCGCAAACTTTTTATACCTTTAGGTACTCAAATAGAAGAGCAAACTGATCCCCCAGAGTGCTACTATCAGCACGTGTACGCCTAATGATTAAAGATGACAAGGCTTCCAATGCTTCTTCATAAGGAGTCAAAGATGAAGATTTTGGGGACCCATTTCCGCCGTCTGCAGAAACCAAAAAAAAAAAAAAAAAACAAATTTTCACTAAAGTTGAAGCACCCCCAGAAGCTAAAGAATGAAGGAAGAGAGTAAAACAAGGAATCAAATCTGGGATTTGAGAGTGTACATAGAGATGAATAGGGAGTGAACATACCTTGTTCAGCCATGGCAATTGAGGTTTGGATTCTGATTTCTGACTGAAACAGAGAAGGCAAAAAAAGAGCGTGTGTGTGTGTGTGTGAATACTGAAGGAGATAGATGATGCAGTGAAGATAGCAGAGAAAGGGTCAGAAGGGGTGATAAAAAAAAAAAAATGGAAGGTGGAGTTGAGATTGAAGGATAAAAGATTTGTTTTTACTAAAAAAAAAAAAAAAGAGTTGTCCTTTTGTGGAATGCAAGTTGTTGGGAATATAATAACTTTCAGTTTGATTCCATTTAATTGGATTTTGGCCAATTGCGGCTGGTGGAGAAGGACAGCATCAAGTACTTGTCTTCTCCGGCAGCATCAAGTATCATTGTGAGCAACAATAATGGCAATCATACATTAAATTACACATCTTTAAGTACTAATTTTTTTTTCCACTTTTAAAATTATTGTAACAAGATTTAAACCTAGGATTTTACACATATACTCAAATCTCTTATTAAGACAATCCTAATAGTTTAGTAGTAACCATATTTGTAGAGTAAAGTTAGAAAATTTTAATGGACAATCACAATTAAAAATATTATATATATATATATATATATATATATATATATAACCTTACAATATAGTAATATATGAACCGAGGAGAATATTAAAAAATTTACAATATTAGTACATGAAAATTATTATTTTTTAAGTGATCTTATTTATATATTATAAATGAATATTTTTAATGAACCTTATTCAAAATAAATAAAATCTTAGCATCATATATCATCATTTAATATTTTGTAATTACAAGGCCTAATATAGTTTGTAGCTAGCTGGACTCCCTAAACATATAGGAGGGTTTACTTCCTAATGATATACATAGCAAGTTTTTCATGGTCAAAGTTTTTACCTCTTAGATGAACTCCAATATTGAAGGAATTAGTTATTGCCGTTAGCAATAGATATCGTTAGAAACAAAAAAAAATTATTTTTTTAAAAAATTCTATAATTTTTTGTCGTTATTTACAACTCTACTATTCTATTTGTCTTTAAATAATTATTCTTTTTAAAAAAATTTCTGTATAGAAATAATTATTTGTTCTAAAAATTTAAATAATATTAATAATTTCTTTTCTGTAATATCCTTAGTAAATATTAGACTCATTAGTGAAGGAGAAGAGAAAAAATTAGAGTACTAAAAAAAAAAGTAATTTAATAAATCATTCTTAACTTTTTTTAATATTGATTTTTTCAATTAATTTTTAAATTTTAATAAATACTTAAAATTGAAGAATTATTTAAAAGGGAGAAGTGTAATGTCGAAATACTTTCACTCTTTCCTACTTTCTATGATGATGCTGTCCAACATTTAATGTTTATCAAACGGTTTGTTGTCTTGCCACGTCATAGAATCTTTCACGTTAGGTAGGAACTGAACTGAGCTAGGCGGCTACTTTGTTGCACTTGATTCATTCCATTTCTTCACGTTATGGCTTAATCATCACTCTGTCCATTTTGCTTTTTGGGTCCAGGATTCTCAAATCCAAATTAATTCTTCCTTCAATTCGATTCCGTAACTGGTGGGTTAGAGCCAGATCAAGGTACAAGTATTCTGGTGTGATGTTATTATTAGTATTTAGTAATGGCATGCAATTATATCGACCAATTAATTGATGAATTGGGTTTATTTTACGGCGGTAGACAAGGCATATTAAGATTAAATTCCCTTGGTGAGAAAAAGAAATATACCATTTAGTTGGAGTGAAAGGAACTTCTCCTTGAGAAATTCTTACACTTTTTGGAACATCACGTGTATACAACACTCATTAATTGAGATCTGTTGGAAAGATCTCTTTTCTGGACAGCAAAACAAAAACAATGGAGTGAAAGCGGTAGCTCTGATAGATCCTCACCATTATGAGCTTCACGCCTTCACCTTTGCAGCTACTACTGCAAAGATTTGTCTTAGGTAGTTTCATGCCAAGAACTCAAAATATAAAACCTGCCAGATATAGATCACCCAACGAAGAGCTTCCATATAATTGGAAATTTTCATCTCTGTACATTTCAAAGCCCTCCTCCACAAACAAGCAATTCAACACCACCATCTAAAAGCTGAGACACAATCAAGATGCCTATAATGGGCCATACATTAAATTGCCACTTTGTAATAGAAATAAACATACCCCACAAGACATGACAAATGCAACATACAAAAAGAAAAGAAAGACAGAAAGAAAGAATGGTGCAACCTCGTTCACATCAATCAAAGCATTTGTCTCAGCTGCTGGTTTTCCTTACGAAGAGATTTCAATTCTTTCATCAACTCGGCTTGGTTTTCCAGAATGGAGTCCATCTTGGTTGACATTTCCATCTGTTGAATTTGACAATTAATCAGAAAGGAATTAAAAATGAAAAATGAAAATCACCAACACGAATTTGAGATGTAAACCTCTTGCAGATGGAACTGTCTCAAAATTTCAATATGAAGGTTTCTCATATCCTCATGTATGGATTTCTGAAAGGAATCTAGAGTTTCTTCCAGGGTCCTTTGAAAAAGTTGAAGTGTAAATGACGATCCTTGTTGTGCATCTGACTGAGATGCTTTCTGTTGGGAGATTATTCCCTGTCAAAAATTTCATAAATCAATAAACAACATCAGGAAAAACTGATACAATTAATTTGAATATGAAATAACAGATTATCATAATGGAATCTATAATAATTTGCAGTCATACACCAGGACTAACACAATCTATATTGATGAAAACCATATATGGCCTGTACTTTACTCTGAACTCTGAAACATAGTAGCAGAAGATTCTAGGATGAAGCAGCAGAAAAAAATGTTGCACTCTATTCTAAAAACAAACACTAATATGTGAAATGCAATCATCAGATCTAATTAATTTGTATATATTAACATACATTTGCCAAAGGTAGAGAGCCCATTTCTGTAGGAGCAGATATATCAGACTTCATCAGCAAGCTATTTAGAAGTTCTTCTCTGGTTTCTGCTCCCGATTTCTTAATCTTAGGTGAACCAACCGAAAGGGATACTCCATCACTGAAGGTAGATGTAGTGCTTATTCTTTCCGCATAAGTAGAAAATCTTCGAGGAAAAGATGACATTCTTGGGGAATCAGTGTTTGCCTGCCCAAGGCTAGTTTTTGTACTGATGGACGGAGGCAAAGAAGTAGGGAACATGTTATCAGGAAACCCCAAGGAAGTCTCCTGGCTTGTTGAGATATCCTTGGCACGTAAATTTGCATAACTTAGGCTTGAGCTTGTATAGGAACTGGTAGCCAATGAGGAGGATGCATCCTGAAATCCAGATAATGATGATCCTGTTGTCTGACCACTAGAAGTCAACAACCCAAAGCGCGATGGTGCATTGACAGGCTGACGAGTATAAGTGTATTTATCAGACAACTTCTCACCACCCCAAGCTTCAGGAGGAGTGATGGAAGAATCCTCATTCTTTGAAGATGGAGGAGGAGTGGACCCCATGAGTGGAAAGGAAGATTGAGTTGCATCCTACACGCACTACAATCAGTCAAAAGAGGATAATCTACATGGTCAAAAAAGTAAATATCAAACTGAAGTTTCCTGAGGAGGTACAACCAAGAGTTCAAGTCAAGTGACTTATTTTACATGAAACCTGTGGGAGTGATTTGATGAATCAATTCATAAAACAGACCAATAGATACTCTATCCTGCTATTTCATAGTTAAATCAAATGCACGAGTTAAATCATTATCATCCTAAATATTCTTAGCCCAGAAGAATTCTATTATTTTTTCTTACAAATTCAGAAAAAGAAACATAAACCACCAGAAGGAAATAAGGGGAGGGGAGCAGAGAAGAAAGAGACAAAAATGACGTTTTTTTTATTTAAAGAATTCCAATAATATAGCTTTCCCAACAACCAAATTCTTCTCCCATATTATATTAGGGAATTCAAGTGCTACACATTCACTGTTTAATTAGTGGCAATGAGGGCAGGATATAAAGCTTTGTTGCACTTTCACTTGACAGTGTATATTCTATAGATTAGTATCTCACAGAGCAGTTAAATTCAAAATAAAGGCCATGGAAGACAAGAACCTGCTTGGTGGTTGAACCAGATTTCCAATCTAGTATTGGGTGATCACTAATTCCTTCCTCTGAATTTGGAAATCTTCGACTGGATGATGGAAACAATGACAATGAAGGTTTCCTATCCGCAAATATACTATCCTTCTTTGTTCCGTTGTCATCCCATAGCGAGGGGGTTATTGGTTGAACATCCACCAGAGGGGAGAATACCTCCATGTCATCCTTGAAGTTATAACTAGAACGTGGAGCATGCAACCTTGAGAGGGTTCCACCTGGCCATAAAGAGTTTCGTTGTGGTGTTTCCTCTGAAGTAGACATATTTAGTATGCTTGATGTAAATCCACTGCTGGATGCTGTAAGTGATGATGCATCAATAGAGGCAGTCAAACGGCTAGGATTCCTTGTACTGGACACCGATGTTGATAAGGAAACACTTGATGAAGTTACAGAAGGTAAAGGATCAGGCATAAGGATTGAATCTTCGACTGTATCTCCCACAAGAGCAGTCTCAGCAGAGCAACTTTCATTGACAATAACTGGTTTTGACCTTTGCCAGCACAAGCTTGTAACAGCCTGTTGCATGCTAAATAATTTAGAGTAAGAAGACACTTAAGTTTACCAAAAAAAAAAAAAAAAAATTCAGGAGATTAATGCTTCATTTGAAACATTTCTATATTGTGTCAAAGAAAGAATTCTTTATTCTTGAATGACAAAATGACCACGGAAGCACCTTTTAACTACATAAAAAGACTCTTGCCACTAAAAAAGATCCTTTTTTTCCCCCATTTGGCCTAAACAAACATATAAACACATTATTTGACAGATCATGAATATATTAACAAACATAAATAAGCCAATTATTCACCAAATTCATTGCATCAAGGGAATTACAAATAAGGAATTGGAAACCAAAAAGGCACAGGTAAATCAATCTAATATAGATCATAATGCCTGATAAGCCCAATCCAGGACTGAGAAAACTTAATGTATGTAAATTGGCAAGCTCAAAGTAGCTTGCATAGTTCCATTAGTCTATGTTAGTGTTAGATGAAAAAAGCATCAACAGCATCCCAAATGCACTTCCATAAGTCCATATTATTGTCAGGTGACACGTAACCATGCTTAAATGCATTAAACCATGCAGATCAAGACCAAACATTGTAGATGAGGCAAAAAATTACCTCTGAACTACCATAAGCGTGAAGAACAACAAAAGGTTGTGGTTTTCCACGAACATCATAGAATGCCACACGGCCATTGCTAGTTCCAGCAGCCAGCATCCAACCATCATCTCTAAAGGCCAATGAAGAGAACGGTGATTCATAAGAAATGCAAGATGATGGCTTTCTAGAACCAGAGTCGTAAGTGTATAATTTTTTGTCAAGACCCACACTCGCAATGATCTGTCAAAGGGAAAAGATGTCAGAAAGCAAAATTATCCTAAGTTCCAAACCCAAAAGAAAGGCCACAGTTTCAAAGTGGGATGATTTAGTATCATAGTATATAAAACTAAAACAAGCCACGAAAAATGAAACCTTGTCGTTGGATGGAGAGAAGCTAATACCAGCAGTTGGAGCAGAATGCTGCTTCATCCATGAAACCTTTTTTTTTTCCCAAAATAGAAAGTGAAAAGAAGCAGAAAATGTATATCATCAATTCAAAAATATCCATTTGAACTACTAATAACAAAGAAAGAGGTAAGAAAGGAATAACTTGCTACAGAAAGAGGTAATTATTTGAACTACAGCGAGTTGATGATATCAAGCTATTGACTAACACATGATTATGAAGATTGTATAAGAGAAAGATGTTAAAAAGTAAATTATTCTCTATGACTATTTGAATGGAGAAGACCAAGTAATTGCTTCAACTATGAAACAAGCAAATTGGCTATTCATATTTGTACACTGTCACAGCATCTTATATAATTATTAAGTGAATACATTGCATACCTTAGGACTACGACCAGTTGTATCCCACAAATGGACTGTCCCATCATCACCAGCAGTCACTAGAAGGTGACGACTAACCCGCGAATAATCAAGAACTCTCAACATCTGGTCTTAAAATTTTAAAGATGGGAGATTAGTCCACACAAATTGATGAAATTCCAAACACCACGAAACAGAAGTTTCAACAAAGCAGAAAGACCTGTTGATTGGGATCCTTGAGTTCAGCAGCCCTTGCCCCAGAAGCAAGGTTATGAAGTATAAGGTCTCCACTAAGGCTGATAGAAGCCAAATGTTCATCTTTACAGTTGTACATTACACCTGTAATAGTATTGGTATGACCACGCAGCCATTTGATACAGCGTTTCCTTTGCAGATCCCATATCCTTACAACTTGACCACTTCCTCCAGAACAAACATATCTGGATGCCTTGTTGCTGAAGCTGATAGCCAATATAGACTCCTGAAAACAAAAAGATAAAGAAAATAAAAACAAACATTAAAAGAAAAAAAAGTTCTTGATCGTGCTCAAATCAAGTTACTATCAAGACCACCACAAACAACACGAAGTGAAGATATAATGACAGAAAATAAATTAATAGAAACTAAACTCATTTATGCAATTGCAATATCAGTCGGGAATCTTGGCCACTTGGCCATTTCTCTGTCTCAGCTCTTAAAAAGTTGGAACATATACACCAAAGAAGAAACACAAGTATCATACAAAGAGGCTTCCTATCTTTGTTGCTTCCTCTTGAAATGCCATAAAGAACCAATTTAGAAAAGATAGTTTTTTCCCTTGTGCATAAATTCTTTAATGAAAGTTTCTAGGGTAAATTACATGGACCTCAGGTGAGGTCCATCATAATTCCACAAATCCCCTTCGAGATTTAAAAAAATCACACTCCCTTACTTAATTTAAAATCATTACACTTACACCCTTTTCATTATTTTCCCATGTATAATACAAAAAAGTTCAAATAAATTGTCAAAACTACCCTCATCCCCACCCCACCTCATCCTCCTCCACTTGCCAACCCCAAACCCCCAACACCCGGTACTAAGTGACTTAACTAAGCTTATGTAGACCTTGTAGCCATAACCCCCAAAGACAAAGACTTAACGAATGTGGTAGCCAATCTTGCGATGATGGAGGCGGAGCTTGCGATGGTGGCACAAATGCTGTGAACCCCTAATTGACACTTTGGAATTGATTGCTTGAAGCCCCAATTCTTTGAACCTTGTCCGCTTTGGAATTGATTGCTTGAATCCCCAATTCTTTAAACCCCGTCCAAATAGAGAGTCACAATTCAAACATGGTAGAGTGGAAGACTCAACATTTAAAAAAGAATATTGGACGAGGGTGACGCGATTTGAAGCGGGTGGAGCTCACGGTGATGGAGGTGTTGCGCTCCAACAACAAACATGGTGCCTTCATGGTGAAGGGCAGAGATTTTTCATGGCTGTGCTTGGAGGAAGCTTGGGCAATGCGATGATGCACTCTAGCGCAGATGACGCAGTGGCGAGCTGTGAGGAGGGCGTGAGCAATGGCGATGGGCTTTTGAAGGTGCACGACTCACAAGCTCATGTTGGTGCGCTCCGACAACAAACATGGTGCCTTCATGGTGAAGGGCAGAGATTTTTCATGGCTATGCTTGGAGGAAGCCAGGGCGACGTGATAGTGCAGTCTAGCGCAGATGATGTGGTGGCGAGCTGCGAGGAGGGCGTGATCAGTGGCGATGGGCATTTGACGGTGGATGACCTGCAGGCTCATGTTGGTGCGGCACCAATGTGCTGATGTTGGTGGCGGCTCTACTTCTTCCTTTCTGTGATTTGGGTTTCCATTAGTGTGACATTGGTTTAAAGGGAATATTTTTGTGCTTGGGTTTTGGGTGCTGGATGAGGTGGGGTTGGGCATTGGGTGGTGGGGGTTGTGAGGGTGGGGGTTGGAGATGGGGATGAGGGCTATTTTGACAATTTATTTGAATTTTCTAGTATTATAAACTGAAAAATAGTAAAAAGGATGTAAGTGTAATGATTTTAAATTAAGTAAGGGAGGTGTGTGATTTTTTGAAATCTAGAAGGAAGAAAGTGTAATTACCATAGACCTCAGGAGAGGTGCCTGTAGTTTGCCCAAGTTTCTATTGATCGTAACATTGCACCTCACAGGTCTTACATTCTTAATACAAAAGCTCAGAATAACAAGAGAAAGGCAACCTTTCAGCAACAGTAAATGCAATATGAGGCTTTTAAGTTTTACTTTCTGGAGACTAATGTATCCAATGTGTAAGCAGTAATATGAATGATATTTTTTATTCTTAAAGATTATGCAGGCGATTTTCATATTTTTAATAACTAATGGAATGTTTGGTTGCAGGAATTGGTTTCTGTTTTAACTTCCTTTCTTGTCTTCTGTATTTTACAAAGTAAGCAGTAATTTAATCTCTGCAATTAATTTTGAAAACAGAGAACGAAAAATTGAATTGAAAATATTTCCTGGAATGGAATGGAACCTATTAGAGTACCACATTGTTTAAGGATATAGCTTAGAAAGCCTTTATAAGAGCTTGGGCAACCCTTCACCCACGAGCTAGCTTCTGGGGTTGAGTTAGGTCCACTCAATCTTTAAAATATATCAGGGCCTCCATGACCAAATGGCCGGGGTTCAAACCCCCATTTCAGATGAAATTGCTCATTTCAAACTCAAAAAGAGGTGCATGAGTGAGTTCATGATAGACCCATATCAATCAGCCAAAGCATTTCGGGGACCAGGTTCATGATAGTTCCTAATGTGTCCAAAGCTAACATAGTCATTGACAAATTTGAGAGTTTAACTCTTTAAGGTCATGCACAAATGACAAAATTACACACTCCAATCCCCCCAAACATCAGAAAATTTTACCTCAATGTTATCTCCACTATCAGCACCAGCAACAGGAATGGTCCCCATGCTTTGCCCATTCTTCCTCCACAACGAGATCTTCTTATCATCCCCACCACTCGCCACAACTAAATCTGCCAACACAAAAAAAAAAAAAAAAACCACGATTCGCTCTCTATTACCACCATACACAATCACCAACCGCTCAATTCCTTCAAATCCACACTACAATTCGAAAAATAAAAATGCAACGCAAACCCATGAAACCAAAATTAAAAAAAAAAAAAAATTAGATGTTGTTACTACTCACTGGTGTGGTTCCACTTCACTGAATTGACTTGTGAACCGGGAGAAGGTGTGTAGCTGAGGGTACAAGGGTCACCGGGCTTCACCGAGGCATCGAACAGCTTCACGGTGTCGCCACCGCTCGCCGCCAGCAACGACGCCATTGATGGATCCGCCGAAAATGTGTCGATTTCCGATTACACACACAAAACAAAAAAAACTGTGTTTGTGTGTGTGTGTGTGAAGTTGGGGAAACGGAATTGGAGGGTTTTCTAATTTCTAGTTGGGTTTTGGTGGGAAATGGGTTGGAGCATTTTTTTTTTTCCCCGATTTGGATTTGGAAATGGAAAGAAACCCTACACCAGTCTACACTACACACAGAGACAGAGAGAAAAGGAGTTGAGAGTTGGAAAAGAGAGAAAAAGGAACGAAGGGAAATTTGAACGAACAAAAATATGGAAAGTGAGCGCCTTTTATATGATCATGATGTTGGGGTGTTAACCCAGGCTCTCAATGAGCACTAATGTAACACTGTAGCTTTTTCTTCAAACAAAAAAAAAAAAGAAGTTTAATTTTTATATATTTTGTGTTGTGATTGATTATGATTTCACTTAAATGACAAATCACTATGTGTAGTCATGATATTGGATAGTTGTTTTCTATAGTAATGCCACTTGTATTTATATTTTATGAAATTTCATATGACACGTCCTTATTTATTATTATATGAGATATATGATCTAAATTAAATAAATGTTTGCGTGTCGGTGCAATATTCTATAAATTGTAAATAAAAATAATGTTACTATATTTTTTATGATTTGTCATTTTGAGGAAGTTGTATAGGTTGAGTGTAGTGCTGTGTTACAATATCAATCTTTGCATTCAAATTAAATTTAAAAATTATTAATTGCCTTTCACTTTTCAGTTTTTGAATGAGAGTTTTTTCTTTGTTTTTGGGTCAAGGCTAAAAAATTATTGTTATCATCTCAGGTCAAAAGCGTTGACAGATAAATATCTCCTCAACATAAAACCTATAAAATGTAAATCCTTAACACTACAAGTAAAATTTATTGGAGCTAGGAGTTTAGTTTCAGGAGAAAAAAAAAAGACTTCTTAAATGAGGATAAATGTAAAGTAAGAAATTGAAGAATTTGTCACTTTTGAATCATTTAATTAAACTCACTCATAAGAATTGTTATTGATCAAACTTTACAACAACCCTCAATTTTTAAAATTCAAATATGTAAGAAAAGTTTAGAGTCAGTTAACCCGTAAGCCACTTTATAGAATATAAACCTAGCGTCCTTCTGCTAATTTCTTCTATGCGGGTCTTCTTGCAAGTGAGGATCCTTCACTGCAAGAGTCTATTGTGTTCATATGCTTTTGATCACCCGCTAGACCACTCATGAAATCAACAAATACATGGCATTCATTCTCATTTTCCTCTCTAACTCTTACTATTTACCTATTTTAATTTAAGTAATAAATAATTAATTAATAGTCAACGATTGTAGGACTTTAGGAGGTGAGGCTCCTTACTTCCTTCAGTTACAGTAGGCAATTGTAAATCCTCTTTTCTGGTTGAGTTCTTCAATTGAAATTTGGTATGGCTACAGTGTATTCTGGAGTAATCTAGCAGGTTCCACAAACGCATATTATTTTTCATAGTAGCTTACTAATTTCCGAATTTGTGACATATGGGTATGACTACAATATG
Source organism: Dalbergia cultrata (assembly GCA_031216105.1). Lineage (NCBI taxonomy): Eukaryota > Viridiplantae > Streptophyta > Magnoliopsida > Fabales > Fabaceae > Dalbergia > Dalbergia cultrata. The sequence continues at coordinate 47,271,086 of CM062352.1, forward strand.
GGTCAATAATTGAAATACTTTTCCTAAATATTTTGAAACTTGATTATGAATTTGTATCCTCTTTAACTAATTATTGAATGGAATGGGAAAATATTTTAAGTTGTCATGCTAGTGCAGTCAATAATTATTGGCTCATTTCATTGTATTTATTTAATTATATTTGATTCAACTAGTTTAACTAACTACCCAATGGTTGAACTAGTGATTTGATACCATGGTCAAGTCGAGTGTCAGGTTGAATTTTAAAGCTATGGTAACAAGAGCTAAAAAACACATAGCAAGCAGATGAAAGATACGAAAAAATTACTTTGCAAAATAATTGGAAAGTAATAATTATTGTGATAAAAATCTTCTTTATGTCTTATGAGAAACTAAGACATTAGGTTTTCTAGCTAGAAAATGTTGCTTAATAACCTCTTTCCCACATATCTCTCTATTTTTTTCATAATTTCAATTAAAAATTAATCATAAAGTTATAATTATTTTTTAAATTAATCATAAAGTTATAATTATTTTTTAAATTAATTTTAATATATTATAAATGCAAAAATATTTTATACAAATATCTTATTATGTATGATCACATCAATAAAAACATTTAACTTAATAATCCACTATCCTAGAATGCCTTTGTTTCAGATTTAAAAAAATATGATTATAAAACTTAAATTTTACATATAATTGAAAAATCTAAAAACTATTTTTTTAATTTATAATTAATTTTATTTTTTTAAAATATACGAAAAATAATTTTTTTAGGTGAAAAAAGTAATTCTAAGCTCCCATAATCACATCCAAATGCACCCTAAACGTATTTCAATAATCACTTATTTTTATAATCATATTTTTATATAATTGCTTATTTGAGAATTAACTTATGTTTAGGCATGTTAGCTGAACAGTAGTTGTAAATTAATTTATGTTGTTTGGATTGTTAAAAAATAATCTTTTTTTTTTTTGCAGTAAATTATTAAAAGAGACGGTGACTTGTAGGTGGGGATAGGTTGGTAATATGCATCCTTTGCATCTTTGGATTATAATCAAAATTTCCAAATAAAAGCTTTGACGTTTACAACTACAAACAATATTTTTTTCACTTTAAAATCAGCTTAAATTATTCTCTCAAGATACCCAAACCAAATTATTTCTTCAAAACAGCTTTTTTTTTTTAAGAAAAAAAGCTTCTTAATTGGAGAGAATCTGAATACAAAGAAATAAGAGGGAAAAAAAAAAAAGAGATCCTCTTCACAAAAATAAAAAATAAAAAAAATAAAACATCAGACATTCCAATGTTCAAACATATCTAAAGTAGAAACCCCTCTAAATAAATCATATGTTTTTTTTTCCTAAGCAAAAATGCTGTTTTTTCCCCTTCCCAAAACAGCACTTAATTGGAGAGAAATAATAAAAAAAAAAACAACATCAGACATTCCAATGTTCAAACATACCTAAAGAAGTCCCTCTAAATAAATCATGTGATTTCTACAAACAAAAAGCTTACGTAAAGATCAAACACAATTCTACACAAGAACACATTCATAAAATCCAACCCCACCCCCTAACACGAAAAAAAAGCAACAATGTTTACTTCCCAACCAAACACATCCAAAATAAAAAAAGATAACATTATGATACAATGGTGATTCAGCTCTTTCAATTTTCTCTTGATAGAGGTTAGTCTTTTATTGATTTCAAAATTATCTACACAACTATCTATTTAAAAAAAGCTAACAAACACCATCTAACTTGAATCTCAAACTTGAGCAAAGAAAAATAAAAGGTTTATGTTTCATTCCTTTGAATCCACGCAAACAAAGCAGCATAGATGTCACCTAAATAAGGTAAAATCAATTGTTTTGAATTCTCATAACTAGCGTGAGACAAGATACAACACAAAAATACAAACCAATATAAAACCATTAAATCCAGCAATGACAACTTTGCTATCTCAATAAAATTGGATAAGGTAATCAACACGATTTGCTCTATCAGTGTATGGTCTAATACTTTGACGACATTTCCATGGCCCATCTACAACACATACATGTACATATTGTGTTGCAGAATAATTATGAAGAAAACTAAAAGAAAAAAAAAAGAAGATAAAAACCTTTGCTTTTGTGGCCATCCAGCAGTGCTTAATATCCTATTAACTAGTAAATTATGGTCACTGCCTCACGGGATTGATTATAGCGTTGAACTTGATCGTCATCACCTCAAAATGGATAGAACTAAAGACCAGGCAATCTATATCATCTTCTGAATTTAATTTAACCAGACAGACAGGCAAATGCATCTGCACCAGATGAAGTTAAAAGAGGATGGGGGTCAATAACAAAGAAACAACAGCTGATAATAGATGCTTTTGGATAAGCTTTCGAGAAAAGCAGGGCCTGTTTGGTTTCTGATTTCATTTTATGTATTTTCTGTATTCAAAATTTTGTGAAGGAAATAGTGAAAACAAGAAATGAAAACTGAAACAGGATTTTATAATTTTTATTGTTTTTAGTATTTTCTTCACAAAATTCTAAAAACAGAAAACACAAAATGAAAACAGGAAATGGAAATGGAAAAGGTAACCAAACAGGCTTGCGCTTTCTCACAATCAAAATCAAACGTTTGAATATTATAAAAGTACTTTTTATCAGAAGTAGAAGCAATTAAGCTATTTGAATGTGAAAAATATTAAAAAAAAAAAGAAATTTCCTTAAGCATATGGAGAGGCAAAGAGACTAAGGAAGAAGAGAAGAAAGTGAGAAGGGTATCTATTGTCTTTATGAAGATATTTTAAGGATATTTTTGTGAAAACAAATTGTTCTATGCTTCTAGGTATATTTCTCTCTCTCCAACTACATTTCATAAAAATCAGAAGCCAGTTGCCAGATGCTTAAAAGCAGAAAACTCATTATTTTCTGCTTCTACTTCTTGAGAAGCTTATCTACACATATAAAAAGAAACTTGAAAAGGGCTATTTTTTCTCAAAAAAAGGGGGGATACTTCTTCAATCTCAGAAGCACAAACACAAGCAAGAGTCCATGAAAGTTGAGTGCACGGATGTTAACATGAAGGAATCAAAAAATAAAGAAAAAGAAAGGGGCTTCATCTAGCATTCAATAATATGAAACAAATGAACGGGTTCCTACCAGGTAATCTAAGAAAGAAAATCAACTCCTCATACACTCGAAAAGTCAAAACCATCTTCAGCTACAATACTTCAGTCCTGACCTAGATAAACTTCCAGATTACAGAAAATTTCAAACAACATTGAGACTTTCACTTGAGAAAAAGAATGAAACAGCAGAACACTCATAAGGCATATTCTCGAAAATCACAGAACAAAGCAGCTTCCAACTATCACTTGAGGTCTGTATTGAATTAGCAATTACCAGGAAGAATTTGATGAGAGAGCCAAAACAAAATCTGATTGCCAATGTCTCCTTTTAATATGAATACTCCCATATTCAGGCACGATTAAAAACAGAGGATGAAAACTCTAATTGAAGAAAACCACACAGTGGGAATGATTTAAAGAGTAAGGTAACATGTGATCCTTTTTTTTTTTTAATCATAAAGGAAATACTGCCTTCCAAAGAATTAATGTATTAAATTATCCAATGTATGTAAGTCATACCAAGAGAAACTGAAGCAAGAATATGCATTTACAAGTTTATTTCATTTTGTTGATGACACTATTCTCACACTGTTCACTTTTTCAAGGAAGATAATGATACTTTTATGCATGTCCTTTCTATTCTATCTGAGGTTCTATCTAGCTCAAAGTTTAATTTGGTTAGAACTGTTTTGGTAGGTTTGAATGTATAGTCATTCCTCTCTTCTAATGTTTCTTTGGCAGGTTGTTAAATTTTTCAATGGCCTCTCTAACTGTCCTATGCTAATGAGCTATGAGTAAACAATCGAGTCATTTAACTAGCTTTTCATAATAGAAATTTACTATAAAACCATAAGATGAAGACATCTGAGATTGACAATGAAGGAATAACAGTTAGCAACAGGACTTTCTTCTAAGAGTGGTATTTGTTATTTTATAAAGCCAAATTGAGAAAAACTAACCAGACCACCATGTAATATTATTAATCAAAACCTGCTCATAGTTTGATGCTCAGCCGATACTTAGATTAAAAAGATATGGTTTTTAACAAGTATGATCATCTTAAGTAATCAAGGTCTTTATTTATTTATTTTTTAAAATAAAGGATAGTTTTTGAAGAAAAGATAAGAATCATTTGTCCTTTCTTTTGAAAGAAAAATCAAACCATAGGAATTATAACAACCAGAAATCTCAAAAATAACTACATTGTGCACTATGGGGATGTATGATCAATCAATGCACTTACAATACCACTGAAAAACCAAAGCAATAATATACAGACCTTAGTTAATTTAGTGATTTGCCAATCATCACATCTTGTTTGACATTCCAAACTTTACTTTTTTCTCTGCAGGCTTAAGAATCTGGAAAGAGCACATCAAGTCTTCACTCACACTCATCATTGCACCAGCATTGTCAAACTCACCACAGTAGTTTGGAGCTGAAAATATCGTAACAAGTTGCCTTTCGGCAAAAAATTCATATCCATCTTCCACAACCTATAGAAAAGTTACCATGTCAGCTTCCAAATAACCACCAAAAGCATTAGACTTAGCATTTCTGTCAGAAGAGGTGAATAACTAAAAGGGGCAGGAGGAGGAGAATTAAAAAAACCGTATCCTGACCTGATGAGCGCGACAGATAAGGTCCAAGTCATGCTTCGTCAAAAACTCAACCACCTTATCAGGGCCAAATGTGTAGGAGACTCCTCTGTCATTCATACCCCAACCCTTCACATCTCTACCGGGATCTGACCAAAGCAAATCACAAAGCAATCCAGTGTCTGGAACAGCAGTCGGACGTTGCAGATTCCTAATCTGGTCCAAGTTTGTGAGTTCAGGTGAAAGACCACCATGCATGCACAGTATCTTATCATCTATAAGGGCTGCCACAGGAAGGCAGTTGAAACAGTCTGTAAAGGCTTTCCAGAGCCTCACATTAAACCGCCGCTTACATTCATCATAGAATCCATATATCCTATTAATAGAAGCACACTCATGGTTTCCCCTCAACAGGAAAAAGTTTTCCGGGTACTTGATTTTATAGGCAAGCAGAAGGCATATAGTTTCTAAGCTTTGCTTCCCACGATCCACATAGTCCCCTAAAAAGAGATAATTAGCCTGAGGTGGTAAACCCCCGTACTCGAATAGCCTTAACAAATCACTGTACTGCCCATGAATGTCACCTGAGAAAAGCAAAAGAGAAATTTCAACCATAACAAATAACACAGGGTGCAGATGAAATCCAGACAACACCTAATAAACTCAACAACAAGTGAGTAATCCACAACATCAAGATGCCAAAGGTTAAGATCCCCAAACATGAAATAGGTTGAAACACTAATTGCATTGTGAATGAAAGAACAAAATGACATAGAAAAGCATAAAAACAATTTTTTGACAACCCCCACAATTTCAAATGCCCCAAAACAAAAAGGGTTGCCCACATTTTTTCTTTCACCTAAACAATCCAGCATTACCCTAAAACCAAAAAGGTTCAAACTTGCAACAAAAAAAGTACAACCCAGAAGCATGCATTGAAAAAACAGAATCTTTAAACCCTAGGGAAAACAGAATCTTTATATATATATATATAATAAAAACAGCTATTAAGGGGTGAGAAAAAATTAAGAAAAGAATGGAATAAGCATGTACCACAAATCTTGATGGGGGCTTCTAGTTCTAACAAATTGGGCTGTTGGAGGAAGATGTCTCTTGAAGCAACACAGAGCTGCTTGATCTCAGCCTCAGAGAGCTGCACCTGCTTTCCAGGTCGGGCCAATCGGACCTCCGTGAGGCGCCGGATTATGTCGTCCAGCACCACCTCATCAATCCCTTGTGGCTGTTGTTGTTGCTGCTGTTGTCCTTGTCCTTGTGCTTGTGTGCTCATCGCAACTAGATTATCAAAAAATAATTTAAAAAAAAAAAAACCTTTCACTCACTCTCACTCTCACACCTTGTTGATGATGACGGTGCCGTTGATGTTCTCTTTCTAGTTTTCACCTAGTTGGAACCAGCACGAACAACAACAACGAAGCAAAAGGGGGTGGACCAACCAAGAGTGCTTCTTCCTTTCTTGGTTTGGTTCTCTCTGTCTGTCTCCCTGTTACCGTTTGGGTTTTTGTTTTGTGTTTGCTCTTCACTGTTTTCTTTTTTCTTTTCTTTCATAAATACCTATGTATTATTATTAATTTTATTTTTTATTTTATTTTATTTGAATAATTGCTTAATAATTTTAATGCTACTTTGTATTTTTATTCATTATCAATATTTAAAATTTAGAGTTAAATATATTTTTATTTGTGAAAAGTAAATTAAATTCGATTTTGGTTAGTGAAAAAAATAGTTTGATTTCAGTTAAAAAAATTTAAAATCACTTTTTTTGTAATCCATCGTGAATCGAAATCCAATAAAACTTTTTATAAATATCAAAATCAAAATTCACTAATTTTTCAAAGATGAAAGATGTAATTAAGTTTATAATTTATTAAACTCCAAACAATTTAATTCAATGGATCAACTAGTGATAAGTACAAAATCCGTAACAACTTTTTTTCAAATTTATAAGATTTTAAATTTATTTAAAAATAGGAATTTGAATCCAATTTTTATTCAAAAAGGAATAATTTAACATATTTATTTGAAAGAGAATCATTTGAAGATTTCTTGCTGACTGTGATAATGTATGGTTACTATTGTTTAATTGTCTATATATAGTTTTCTGTTTTTAGAAATTGTTTTATTTTTAAAAAAATTGCTTTGGGATAAATGAGATATTTTGAGAGACGGTAACGTTGTTCTCATGCTTTTGAGACCTCAAAAACAGTGCAGTTGCAGTTTCGAAACCAGTCGAAATTTGAAACAATCATTTTCCACTGAGCAGAGAGTTAATATTCAAACAAGTCATTGATTGAATATAGCTACATAAATTGGTGTCTTAGAACATTATTTTAATTTTGATATTTGAATCCATGTTTATAGAAAAAGTATTTGAATCCACACAATTTTTCTTTAAATCGCTAATCTACAAATGTGGCATTTGTTGTAATTAACAGGCACTTTCTTTACTCTCCTCCCTTTATCTCCATGCTCCAACCCCATTGCCTCTTTTATTTGGGGTGTTCACAATCCGGGTTGGTCCACCAAGCCTGACTCAAAATTTATTAGGATAGATTTGGGTTTGAAAATTGACCTATGCATTTTTTGTGTTGAGTTTAATTCATACTTCAAGTTGATTCGACCTGATTCAAAGTTAAATAATTCTTTTGAAGATATATTGTCATAATAATATGTGATAAATCATAAGTTTTGTGGTTTAATTAATATATTTTATATAACTTAATATTATTTTTATATTGATATAGTTTGTTTTGAAATATATTTGATAAAATATTTTTAAATTTTGTTTCATACTCGTAAAATTTCATAATTTTACTATGTATAACGTTTAACTTCTCATATGTTATTTGAAAGTCAGATTGACCCGATTTAACCCAATTGCTAATCGAGTCATTATCGAGTTAACTTCAGATCTTCTAAAAATTAACCGGATATAAAAATATCATGTCAAAATTGACTTTGATCCAAACCTACCTAACCATTCCCTTATACACCCCGTGTACTTCCAAGAGGCATTTTGGCTTATGAGCATTTGTGCCGGCCTCCAAGTGTCGCTCCTCTTTCATCTACTCTCTTTCTGTGTGGACTTCCCGTTGAAACTTGAAAGACTAATTTGCAAGTTGCAATTGACTACTCCCGATGTCAACATTTGGGCCAAACAATCAATTTGTTTTTTATGTACATGGGGCCGAACAAAATTCACCATTCTTTACTTATTATAAGTTGCTTCTTTGCTTTGCTTTGCAAAATTGTTGAGGAAAGGTTTATGTATTATTTTTGCAAAAGAAAAAAGGGAAATTTTTTCGTTGAAATAGAGAATTAGATGCAGATTGATTGTTATGTAAGCGGTGCTTGAGCCCAAAGGCATAAAAAAGACAAAGTTTCATGAAATGAAACAACTTATTCAAGATAAATTTGTATCTAATCTGATGTTTTAAATTCGAATCGGTAGTTGAATTACGAGACTTTTAATTCATAATGTAATTGATTTTATCCATTGAAAAATCAATTAAATTATGAATTAATTTGATAGATATTTTAACGAAATATGTATGGTTAGTTAATTAGTTAATTTGATATGATTTTCAAAATATTACTTTAAAGTAAGTTAATAAGACAAATTATTTTTAATTAATTTATAGTGCATAGTCATTTAACTCATTTTAAATTATATATATCTATATATATACTCTTAATAATTTTAAAAATGGGTTCACTTTAAAAAATAGTTTTTTTTTCTCGTAGTAGCAAAACCCTTTTTTATGTCTCCCTATTAGGAAAAGTAACAATAGGTCAAGATTCATTCCGAGGTTTTATCTGTGTTTTCAAGGAAAAAATCAAGTAAAATTGCTTAAATTCGAATACAGTTATAAATGTAACCATGTGTCCATATTTTCAAGATTTTTCATCTAGACAGTTGATCTTTAACTTTCACACGTTGGCTATAATATAATGATTAGAAATTATACTGTGTTTATATAGCAATTATACTATGTTTATATTTATTTACGAGGCAGAATCAAATTTTGAGAGTATATTGTAGATAAATATGTAGTCATAGAAAATAATATAACACGTTAATAAAAAAAATACTTATATTGTATAAACTAATTAAATATTATTATATATAATTTTAAAATAATTGTTATAAATAATAATGATATACCAATATATGATTAAATATGGATGTAATTTTTTTATTAACATATAGTATATTAAAACCCCACAAAGATAAACATCGCAACCAAATTGGTTAAAATACAGTTTTATTTATTCACGCACCATTGTGTAGTGATTGTTACAAAGTTAATAATGATTCAACTATTAATTGACAATATGTAATTTTGGTTTTGACGTGATTGACAGTATGTTAATTGGTTATATTCACAAGTTACAAACCTTGTTAGTTAATAATTAACCCATCATTGGAATGGAATATGGTGAAACAAACATATAGTTTTTGGTTTAAAATAATAGAAAATGCCCTCTCAAAATATACCCTTCAAAAGTTAAATAGACCATTACTCTTTACTCCACAAGAGAATCACAATTAATAATAGAATAAGATTTGGTATATAATTAAATTACACAATAAATGCATACCACATACCTTATTATTATTGGATGTGATGTGTGATCTTCACTCATCTCACTTATTTATTAAATTTAATAGTAATAAAGTGTGTGGTATGTATTTATTATACAATTTAATTGTATATTTAACATCACTTTTAATAATATAAAAAGAAGTGTACCTTAGGTCCTCTGTCAAGTGTCAACTGTTGGCTTTCAAAATCTTATAGGCTCATAATGCTTTACACGACTTCAGAAGATTTTAAGCCACAAAACCTCCCTTTCTATATGTACACATAAAGATATGACTAATCTTGTAATCCAAGATTCTATCATTAGGTTAGCATTTTGGTTTTGATAGCACATTTAATCTTCCTAGGTGGGCCACCGTCAATGTTATGTTCTGATTATATGTAGCTTTAACCTTTGAATTAGTGGCTGCTGCTGTTCTTTTAACTCCTACATAGACTTTGCGTAGTCCACAGCTCAAGTTACATACCAAGACATGGCTTTGCTACAAAACAAAAACAACCAAAATAATAAAGACCAAATAATTAATGACTAGAAATATGAAATATACATTTGCTTTAATTTGTGTAATCTTAGTGGATTCCTCTCTTCAAAGCTACTTTAATTATTAGCCCAAAACCCTCTACAACTGACCTAATGATGGGATGATTAGTATATATTCCCTATAATAATACGTACTTTATATATATATATATATATATATGTCATCAAAGGGTTGATGAAAGATGTTAAGAAATATATTCAGACATATGTCAACACGTTGCATTATTTCACAGCATTCCTTTTTTCTTTTTCTATGTAAAAACTTTCTCAAAGATAGAACAATCCAATTGTTTAAGAATTGAAGGTGGAAGCGGCTTCCATTTCTTAGCTGCCAATTGTAAGACGTCAACTTGACATTGGAAACTAGTCTCCTCAAAGTTTCGATTAGGCTGATAAGTCCCACAATTTTTAGACATGTGATCAAAGCATCCTTCGACCTTCATAATAGTAATTTTCATTCTTAATTGAGCTAATTTTTGGACTGAGTTAATGTTACGGAAATTTTTAAAATAACTAAAACTAGAGAAACTAATGCTAAAACTATGGCTACGACAAAAAACTAGAGCTAATGATTTTTCTTCTTGTTGCATTCCATACCAAATGATTACGTATATAAAGGTTCGAAGGTATTCTAGGACCTTTAAAACCTTATCCTAATAATTATATATAGAATATTACTAACAAATATTCTTTCTTATTATTAGCAACCTCTATCCTAACTCTAGAATATTTCTAATAGTTATTCTATCGTAACACTAGAGCACTGAATTGTTAGGAAATTTTTAAAATAACCAACAACCAGAGAAACTAATGCTAAAAGTATGGCTAAGACTAAAAACTAGAGCTTATGATTTTTCTTCTTGTTGCATTTCATACCCAATTATTGCATATATAGAGAGAGGAAGGTATTTTAGAATATTCCAAACCTTATCCTAATTATAGAATATTTCTAACAACTATTCTTTTTTATCATTAGCAACTCATATCCTAACTCTAGAATATTTCTAGTAATTATTCTATCGTACCAATTAACTAGACCCACTTAATTTTATTAATACATTATAAGTCTATTTTAATTTATAGTTGATGTTAAGTTACTCATAAGTGTATTTTCCTACGAATTTCACACTGTAGATATTGAATCTTAGGCATGAATAAGGTAATTTGAGCTGATTAAACTAACTATTGGAATTAATTTAAACTTGCTCAATTCTAAAAATAGATTTAACTTACTGCTAATAGATCTTTTCCTATCTTTTTTTTTTTCAAGAATTTTTTCTTTATCTTCATCTTTGTATAAACCGAACTCTAACTTACTGCTAATGGATCAACACGACATGCACCACCATTGCTAAATACATGTGTATCTTAAAATATTGTAAATGTATTTTCAACACCTAAATAGGTGTACACCCACGTGATGTTAGAGGAGTTATGAAGAGATAAAAAATTGGGAGTAAAAATATAAATGGTGGACCTATGTATTTTACGAGTGGGATATTTAAGTGTTTCAGATAAATGAGTGACCGAATAACATTGTTGTTTAAAATATACACACAAGATAGGCACTATTATATTCTAAGGTGGTTTGAGAGTTTCTAAGATACACTTATATCAATATAAATATAAGATAAAGAAAATTCCTTTTCCTATGTAATTGATGCTTAATGTTATTTCTCTAATTTACCAGAAACTGACAGGCCGAAAAAGTTATGAATTAGAACCACAGCCAAGATTTCCTAGCTTTCTCATACACACAACCTCCTATGTTGAAACAAAAAATCAATAACATATATAAGATAGTATTAGGATGAAATGGAACCACAACCACAGGACCAATTAAGGTGAATTCTATAGCACACCAGATAAGTGGTCGTGTGCGGTATTACTTTTGATTAGCAACACTCTGAAAATGTGGGTAAGAGCATTTTAATAATATTGATAATAGCACCGGGGGTATAGCATTGCACCCGCGTTGCTCCCGTTCTCTCTGTCTCGCAACCAATCACCACCTAGCCACCACCACAAATCACCGCCTTCACACTTTCAAACCCAACTCACCATCATCATCATCATCAACCACCATCGCAAAAGTTGCTCAAATTGGACACCCCTGCAACCACCGCCGAGGAGCTGTAGGGCTGCCCAATCATCCACCACCACCGAGGAGTCGTCAGCTCGCGGCGGCCAATTGTTCAACACCACAACGGAAACCACTGCAACCAGTGTCCCTCTCTCTCGTTCCTCCGCCGCCGGCAAGTACGAGTTCCCCGCCTCCAGCCTCGGCTACGACATGGGAATGGAAGCCGGTATGTCCCCTAAGACCTGCCTCACCAGTGGTTACGACATGATCCACCAACACGTTGCCGCCTGCATCTGGCAGCTCGCGACCGGTGACCCACTAGACCTCGTGTTGAACCGGTTCAGCCCCGAGATCTCCACGTGGCACAAGCTAGTCCTCGAGGTGTGAAGGATTGTGAAGGTGTTGCGTGGCAAAGAGAATATGGGGTAGTCGAGCTTGGCTGTCGGCGGAGGTAGGAGAAGGAGGCTTACGGTGAAGGACCACGGTGGACCAATTATATTTGTCCAAAGGTGTATCACACACCATAGTTTGTCAGGTGTACAATAGAACTCGCCCCAGATTAAAAGTTAGAAGTTTAGGGTGATGGCCTGACAAAACTTTACCACCGTCACATACCCTTTTGACGAGCCCCAACACATGTGTTCTAGCCTCTAGGGGTTGCTGGAGAGGGCCTCATGATGGTTTGGTAGTGCATTAGCTAGCTAGGACTAGGATTTTCAACGGTTAGGATTTGTGTATTACCACATCCATACAAATTGAATTAACAAAATCACAATAAAAATATTATTTATATGGGATAATGTATCGACTCATATTCTATTTATTATTGGACAGAGTGTGGATCCTACTTGAATGAAGTTTGCATCCCATCCAATGATAGATGAGGTGTGAGTTGACTCAATATTTATACAAAATAAATATAAATCACACAACTCGCAAAGATGTTAAGTCGGGATCATTGACCTCCCAGAAGGCTAATTAATTGATAGTCGATGACTATTATCACACAAAGTAAATTTATAAATTTTGTTAAATCATCAGATTAAACTAGATAGGTCCATGGCTTTGTGAACTAGAAGCTAGAGCTAGATGTAGCCTTTTACTAGAGGGGATTCTGCCAAAGTGAATTATCATTTGCTAGCACAATTTTAACTTTCCAACCCTGTTGACTGTTGATTCTTCAAACATAGACAGTAGTGGTTGTCCATGTTTGCGGCTTTCTGTCTTCCTTTTCACTTTGCTTCGCATTCACATCTTGCACTTGTTTGTTTGTGATGAATTCTTTTTCTGCTCCTTTTTTCTTTTTTTTTGTTCCTGTTGTGTGCTCCAGTGACAAAGAAAATTCTGTTAGCATCAGCATTGACTTCAAAGTTTGTGCTTGTGTCGGTCGTTTGACAATCAGGAAGAAAACGAATAAAAGAAACTCAGATCTTACTTGTACACTGACATCATTAGGTGGACCACATTTTTTAAGAATCTATCATAAATTTTTATTATTACTCATTACATAATTATTATTTTTATTAGATACTTTGATATAAAAACTAATAATATGAGATTCATGATAAACCCAAAGATAAAATGTTCACTATAAAACCTATCACAGGGATAGATATTATCATTTTTTATATTTAAAGTATCTTTTCTTAAACTCTATTGCAACTAAAAAATTTCTAACAATGAGTAATTATTAAGTGCTCATGAATGAAACATCAAGTAGAATTTTACCATCACCATTTATAGAATAATACTTTAACTTCAAATGGTAAGAGGAATTACCAGTAACTCCCACTTGGCACTTCGAGTGATCTGAGTATAATATTACTCGGCATTCTACAAGCTCCTTATAATTTTTCTTCCAACAATTGGTGTTCCTTTGCGAATGAAGGGCTTAATTTTTTTTTTCAATAATTATTGAAGAATTAAATTGATAATATTGTCAGTAGACCAAATTAATTTCATTTTCTCTTTTGTTGGACTTAAAAAATGATATTATCTATTTTTTAAGGAGTAAATTAGTGTCAACCAAACCTTTTAGGGAAAGAAATAAAAATATACACCAGTTTATTATGCCAAGAAGTTGAAAGGAGTGATTTATATTGATTGCACTCCTAGATTGTCCAACCTGAAATTTTATTTGGGAAACCAATTCGTAATACTAACTATGAAGGGTGTGTTTGCTTATTAGAGAGTAAAAGAGGTAAAATTTTCTTTAAATGAGTTTCATGCGTAATTTTATATATAAAACTCATCTAAAGAAATTTTACCTCCTTTTTTACTCCACAACCAAATATATTTTAATTGGTTTTCTGCTCAAAATGGGTCATGCAAGGAGTTTGTAATACAAGTTCAATAATCAAGGTTTATCATTTTGTGCTATGTGAACTATATATATTTAGGGTGCGCTTGTTTTAAATTTTGAAAAAAAGTAATTATGGAAATTAAATTTTATATATAATTAAAAAAGTTAAAAACTAATTTTTTTTTTCAAAAACTACTAATTTTTTAGCTTCTACAAAAAAATTGAAAACTGATTTTTTTAAAATTTAGATTATTTTTTAGAAATTATCCAAAGATACAAAAAGTGATTATTTACCCAAATAATAAAAAATAAACGCACCCTTATTCAAGTGAGGAGTGGTTGTATTCCTGGCTGAATGTGTCTTTCAAAGATATCAGAATAAGAATTAAAAGGAATAACATGTTCATCTTCTTAAAGGGGCTCCCAAAGCAAGAAATATGTGGTATTATGTTTCATTTACACTTGGACACTTAGGTATCATAGTTTTTCTCTCTTACTACATTTTTAATGGAACGGCTGCGGAGTTGAATTGTAAAAGAAACAAAATAGCACTTTTTTTTCTTGCTGTGAGGCCTGTGAGAACTTCTCCATGTTCATCATCCACAACAAATTGAAAACAAGACTATAATCACCCTATCCCCGAGTATACAGCTAAACTAGCTAGAAATGTTATTATATGGATATATACCACAGTTGTTACCAACAAGATGTTGATCTGATTAGAAGGGGATTCATGTGTATGGAAAAAAATATTATTGGGAGGGGTCCCCACTTCGGCCCCTGACCATATCTAGTTTCTTATCTATTGGGTAAAGGAATACTATATTCATTTTGAGTTTGAATTCTTCAGGTAACACAATAAAAATATTTTGTATGTTAGGCATGTATAAAAAAACCCTAGGCTATGTACTCTCTTAAACTATGTACTTCGGAGTTGACTGAAATTTTAACATCAATTCGGTGCTTACTCTTCAACTTTACCCAGAGAAATAAGTAGTTTGGGATGCCAAGAGATCGACTGAACCAATTATAACTGCTCCAGGAAAAGATAATTCATGTAATTAAAGTCTCTCTCTCAGCAACTCTAGAAGACATTAGATGTTGTAAAATAAAACAAGAAAAAAAGGAGGGAGGGACAGATACTAAAGAAAGGGTATACATATCATATATATTTGCCTTTGTTCTGCCTGCATCATGCAACAGGCTCGGTTTGTTTTGTTAGTAAAAGTGATTACAAGCTACTGAGTACTGACTTGAATATAAATATCAATGAAATTTTTCTTTGGGAAGATCAAAATATCCTTGTTTTTGCCCATACACATGATAAGTTTCCCTTTCCTCTCTCTTCTGAACTGCTACCCTGCTATTATAATTTATATTAGAAAATTTGTTTTTGCTATGTGGTGCTACTTTGATTTCTGCTATATCAAATATCTTATTATAGTGTGTAACAGTACTAGAATATTGATTTTGAATTTTTGACTAAGGATTTAATTTGCATACACTGAAATAGTATAGTAAAGTTGATATACAAGTGATGCAAGGAGCCAGCACAACCAAATTTGTACCTATGGTTGAATGGTTTTAATTTCAGAAGAAAGGAAAAATCTGCAGGAACAGTTGACAAATATATTGTTGAACGAGCAACCATGCATGTTGTCTAATGCTAATTTGAAAATCAATTAGTAAAAGTCAAGGAGAGTGGGAACAAATAGCATCTTTTTATGTCAAAATTCTTTATTATGATCTTCACCAAAGGCTCCTGCCTCTTTGGCGGCAAGATTAAAAGCATTGTTTTGTGAAAAACAATATTTTGAGATTTCATATTTATTGAAGGATTATGACTTACCAAAGAAAAGACGGGAGCATATAGTTTGAACAACTTTCATGACCTATATGGTTATCAACTACCCATATCTATTGAAGTTTCAAAGATGCTGCAGCTACTATTTTAAGTTAAAAAAAGTGGAAAGAGGTATCTTCAAGGTGCTCCCTATCATGTGGTCTGACTCATATATTATGTCTTTCTAATATATAAAATCTAAAGAGAAGATTTGAGAATTAAATAGCTTTTTCTGCTCCATTTGCTTTCATTTTAATATTTATCTGCACTTTTCTGCATTAAGACTGCCAAGATGTTTCAGCAGTGTATATATATATATATATGAGCAAAAATGTTATTTCAACATCCAAAAGTGAGTATTTAATTAGGACACTCACTCCATTACCGTTGAATGTGATGGTGACTCCAATTTTTTCTAGTCATTCATCACATTTAAAGGTAATGGAGTATGTATCACAATTGGACACTTACTTTTTGATATTAGAAAAGCAATGCTCTATATATATGCTTCAAAACTTTAGGGCATAGGCCTATTTTATAAGCTACAAAAAAGAGATATTCTTTCATGTTCTATGGAGGATAAAACATCTTAGTCTTTGATTTTAAGAGCAAACAGGATAGAGAAAGGGTAGAAAAGAAAAATGAACGGAGGATACTCATGTGGATGAAAGAAAATTTCCTCCTTGAGTGTACAAGAATTTTATTTTAAAAAAAAGCACAGTTTGAAGATCACAGACATATCCACTTTTGAGATCAGAGACAGATATATCCACTCTTTTTCTTTTTGAGGAGGGTACTAAGCCTCATTGGTGGACCTATGACCCACTTGGGGGGAAAGGCCTAAGGATTCCCACAAAGGGGACCCAAAATGGTGCTTGGGGAGTGCATGGGAGAGGGATGAACCCTCCCCACCAAGCACATCAGCATGTGCGACCGATTTCCACTTTATCCGGATTCAAATTAACAGGTGCCTCAGAGTAAAGATAAGAGCAAAGCCAACAACTTGTTAGCTCAACTAATCCTGGACAAATGCTCTCCTTTTCTCAAGTTTTTGCACCTTCTACGATAGTGAAAAGATTAAAAATGAAAATACCAAATTCATTCAAGAAAGTGTCAAATCATAGTGGGTAATTATTATAGTTGATAGTTATCTATCAATACATAAAAATTAAACTCACCAAAAAATTTGCTAGAACTTGATATATCCTATTGATGTAGGATGTGATGAGTGATTACAATTTGTTCTACTATGTTTTTCTTTGCACATTTTTTCAATTTCTATCATGCAACATGTTTCTAAGGCTATTTATCACCAAACTCTCTCTGTATATAAAGTATTTTGGAGAAGAGCTACTCCAAAGAACCATGTGAGTTAAGAGGAATAAGGTGTGAAGGAACATCCATCAGTTAATCCTTTTGTTGGAAAGTAATTCTTTGTATTGTATTGGCCACAACATAATTTGGTACCAACTTTATGGCTATATAGCTGGCTTAGAGAAATGTAGTCGCAGAGCTGTAGCATATACCAGTGTCCAATTATTTGGTTAACGAATCCTGCAGCACATGATATATAACTAAAAAGCCAGGTTCATATACAACCAGAAAAGGGAGGTGGCATAGTTGTAGAATGCTTTTTCTTTACTCTATTGGCTTTTGAAGTTCCTAGTTTTCAGTGTCCCTTCTACAAATATATAATGATGATCACATTTCTAATGGGAGAGGCTGAGAAATGAGAATGCTTTTTTTCTTTTCTTTCCTTCTTTTTGTGTGGTGGCAGTTACTATAACAGATGAACCCCCGGAGAATGGTTTGCTTTTCAGGAAAATGTTCATAGTAGCATGCAAAGGTTCCTTTCTGAAAAATTGGAATAAAAATACATGAGTATTATGATCATTTTTTTTTTCATCCGTTCCTAGCATTATTTGATTAGAATTAATGGACTTAAAGTTGTAGCTTTAAAGTCAGCTTCAACTTGAGCAGTACCATCATTTATATATTATTTCTCAGCCGTCCAAACTTTGGAATAATATGATATTTTTGGTTGGCCTACATAGGCATTTTCCTATGGTATGTTACAAACAATGATGCTTATGCTTCAGCTCATTTATACATAAAACTATTATGATTGACATCAACAATTATCATGAAACCATTACTCCCAAAAGTTTAAATTGATGTACAGAACACATGAATGATTTTATCAATTACTCCAAATTTCCCTCTTTTTGTTGAATTTCTCAAAGAAGGCAAGGAGGGTTGTCTTTATATTACAAAATTTACAAGGAGTGTACCAAAGTAAGTAACTGAAAAGGATGATTCCTTCTGTGTGTGTGAGGAAAACTTCAGTTTTTCATATTGCTTGTCATGTCAAACGGGAGACAAACAGCACAAAAGGGTCTGCTTTGGTGGAAAAGAACAAGAGAATATATAACGATTTAGCAATGGAATTTGAAAAGGATATTAATGAGTGAAGTAAATAAACTGTCAAGAATTACTAGCAGTATATTGTTATGATATTCTATAGATTTTTTCTATAAGACATTCATATTATTATATGAAACTAATGTATTGCTTGTGGGAAAAATAGTTTTTCATATGCTTTGTACACATATATTCATAATGTGATTTGAATGAGAATTGACATAGCAGTAATGAACGGACTCACATCTCACAAGTACGCGAGTTCAGTTCCCACTAGCGCTTTGATGACTCATTCGGTAGGTGATCTCGTAAGTCCCTGTAAGTGCTTGTAGAGTCCCAAGACCGTGGTGGGATGCCTAAACTTTTTCTCATGAAATAAATATTCATAATATGATAAATCAGGTCGTCGTATTTTTTTGGATTGTACGTATGAACATATGGAAATGTTATCTGTTGCTGAGAAACCTCAAAAATAGTTGGAAGTTGACTGTCACTATGAAGTATGAACCGAACTGAAATTGTCTCTATCCTTTTTCTTTCCCGGCAACATAAAATCCTTCCAAACTCAAAGTATAAAAACAGACAAAGCATCAAAGAGAAAAATATTTGCATGCTCTCTTCAGCTTCAGCTCCTCCATGCATGCGTGCAAACACAGCACTTCTTCTTTTCCTTTTCCTTTTCTCATTTTCTTCGTTTTCTTTCTTTTCTCTCTCTCTCTCTCTCTAAATCCTCTTTGATTCTCGGCAATCCACATCAGATTCCCCTTCCTCACCATCATCTTTCTTCCATTCTCTAACTTTCTCTTCATTGCTTTCCAAGCCAAGAATCTCACAGATTCCTCTCCTCTCCCTTTTCCAACTACTATTAACCATCTCTCATGGCTCTTCCTTCCCATCTCTCACACCCTCCATTCTCTTTCTTAGTTTCTCTCTCCCTGTCATTTTCATTCTTCTTGTTGTTATTGCTGCTTCCTTTTTCCTTTCCTCACATTTTCTCTCTCACATAACACAAAAATACACACGTAACTATATATAAGCTCTCCATCGTAATTATATGGCTCGTCCTTCTGATATTAATCACCTTTCTCATCCATGTATATATGGTATGTAAGAGCTTTATGTGCTTGGAGTCTGTTTGGTTTCAGAAGATTGTTTTCACTTTTCATTTTTTGTAGGAAAGGAGATGGAGAAAACTTGAAATGAAAACTGAAAACTGGAATTTGTGATTGTCATTGTTTCCTTCACAGAATCTTGAAAAATAGAAATTGAAACTTGAAAACTGTTTTATGAAACTAAACACAGCCTTAGCAATTCAAATTTTTTATGACAATATCCTTTACCGGTTGCTTATTCTTCAATCCATGGAAGAAAACTTCAATTTTGCAAAATTAGTAATGACCCCATGAAGTTACAAATTGTGTTTGAATAATCTTATTTTGGATTCAAAACAACTTACAATCAAAAGCTTATTGAGACAGTGTTTGAAGGAAAAAAAAAAACGGTGATTATTTCTCAAAATTAAGTTGTTACCAAATATGCTCAAGTCTTTTCTGTTGATTTTACTAGATGGGCATTCTCAAAGTTACTTAGTTAATTTGCTTATGATTTCGGATGTTTATCTGGACTCTAGATTAGAGCATGTTGTTGCTGATTTGATACTTGAACTTGTGTATATGTTGTTATGAATTGATTCTGTTGTTCAAATTTAACTTATTGAAACTTGAAAATTTTGGTGGGATGCAGGGGATTATACTTCCTCTCGCTCAGAGAGAAGGTCTGGTTTCATGAGATGGTTAAGTAAGCTTTTCAAAGGAGGGTCCAATAGAGGAAGGGGTGGTCGTCGTCTACAAGAGCCTGACGAGGAAAACATGGTTTGGCGCGCTCCATCTAGAGCTTTGGTAAACACTAAATAAGCAGCACTGGCTTTTTATTTTTCTTCAATGATGTCTACTGTTGTTGGCCTTGTTATAAACATCATTACTGCTTTTGCTTAAACCTTAAAGTGAAAAATGCAAAAGTTAGTCAAGGCAGTATACTTCTTCTGTGCCTAATCCATGGTGATCCTATCGTCATCAACCATAGCTTAGCCATGAGCACTAGAAAGTTGAATACTTTTGTTCAGTTTGGTTGGGTGGTTGGATAGTCTTTTGATCTTATCAAAGTGAAGTGAGACTCCAGTATTTTGCACTTTTGACTAAAATCACTTTTTTGAATTTTAGGCAAATTTTTTCCCCTTCCTATGATTTGGTTTTGGTAACTTAATCACATTCCCTTAAGGTTTGGTAGCTCCTTAGAACATCTGAAAGACTTATTGTCTTTTTGCCAATGCATAAATTAAGTTGTAGTTCTGTCAACCTGAATCCTAATTGTACTGAGGGTGCTCATTTAACAGCATAACGGTTCCATTGATTTCATGGTTTCAGTTAAAAAATAATCTGAGAGTCGAAATAATGAAATATTTACAGATTAGAAAATCAATAATATAAGATAATGGACAGGCAAATTTTACTGTGGTCATGCTTCAATGCAACTGTAGTACTAAATTTCATATCCAGGTGACGACATTTCGCTCAATGTCATAGAACCTACCTTGTATCTTCATTGTGCACCAGCACATAATAGTTTATAGATTTCAAATGAACTGTGTTGCATCTTGCATTGATAACTGATAAGTGATATCAGCTCTTTTTGACCTATTTTTTTTCGAAGCATATGCCATATGATTATGCTCCCTAGAGTCATTATTCAGCTTTGAAAAACAAAAGTATTATTTTTTCCAACTTCCAATGGTTTTGGAAATTTCTTTTCTCTTACTGTAACAGGACAAGCAATAATTATAGTAATGAATAATAATTTATTACCATCACAAGTTTAATTGAGGATAGGATGATACCTTGAATAACACTGCTTATGTATTTAGGATGATCGTGCTAGAGCTCAGAAGGAGAAAGAGGATCTAGGCCATTCAATGGCACTCTCTTCTGCAGAAGATTTAAAGAGACCAAATGGTAGGTGCCAGCCACTTAATTTTCAAAAAAGTGTTTGGTCTCTAGCTATCACTGATCATGGACTAAACTTTTTATTTTCCTCTAGCCCATCAAGGATATAGTTGGGGGACAGACACTGATGATTACCCAAAGGCACTTCAGGATAGCCTGAACTCATCAGCATACCCTCCATACTCTGCTGCACCATTCTACCCCACAAGTGATTATAGGTAAAATCTTTGCTCTCCTGAATCTTGTATCTGATATGTGGGTGATAAACGTCAAGTGTATCCAATTTGGTCAATATCAAGGTTGTTGAGATTTGTATTGGCTAGTTCTAGTGGAAATCAGTCTTTTTTCTTTTCCTTCATACTCAAGATTTTTCTGGCATTATGAATGCACTGTGTCTTTCTACGTTATTTAATAAAATATTTTTCATTGTTATTGATCAAATACTTTATACTTCTAATGTTTACCAAAAATTTCATGAACATAAGGAGCTTTACATCAATATATAATGGTCCTGCTGCTGCTGCATCATTTCTTGCATGTTTGTTTCAATGAACCAAGTTGCTAAAGGAAACAGAATCTGTTCATTCAGTAACCTTCTAAGCAAATTAGCAAAGTGAAAAAGAAGCTCAATGCATTTGCTGTCATGCAGTGGCCACCTAGCCACCACATCTTAACCTCTGAAAAAGCACCCCATGGGGATTTTGATAATGTGTACTTTTCCATTGAACAGCAAAATATGTGGTGGCTGCAATCAGGAGATACTCTATGGAAATTGTTTGAGCTGCATGGATACTTATTTTCATCCAGACTGCTTTCGCTGCTACTCTTGTCATTACCCCATTACTGAGCGCGAGGTAGTTTGATCCTCCTTGATATGTTTAGGTTGTTGTGATGTTATCTAGACACTTCAATAGACACCCACAGACACAGCTTGCAAATGCACTCATTCATTTTATACTTCAAGATTTTCCCACAAATGAATGTTATTTTTATACTTTCGAAGTTATGTGTATGGTGTTACAGAAGTATTGATTTTGACACTTATCTTTCATCAGTCTCTTACTGCATTTTTTTTCTGTTGATCCAAGTTTTCTTTGTCACGGAAGAATCCATATCACAAGTCCTGTTTCAAAGAATTGACACACCCAAAGTGTGAAGTTTGCTTCCAATTTGTAAGACTAATCTTCCTTAGTCGAATTTATCTGCTTTATTATTATTTTTCTCTGCAGGTTGTTAGATTTGAGTACTTTTCATATACCTTGCAAAGGGCTATGACATTAGTTAGTTTATGATGGATGAACCAAATATTATTCTAGTCTTTCTAATAAGACATGACGCTTAAGATAAATTATAAGAGCTTGGCAGTGATAATTTATCTTATTTATCAGACAGACTAGCATAGTAAACTGATCATCTCCTGTCAATCAATTCGTTCATCGTCTTACAGATGAGAAGCTATATTAACACTGGTCATATTTTATTTTGCTTTCAGATTCCCATAAATGCTGCTGGTTTGATTGAGTATAGGTGCCACCCCTTTTGGTCCCAAAAGTATTGTCCATCCCATGAATATGATAACACAGCTCGCTGCTGTAGTTGTGAAAGACTGGAGGTACTAATTTAACTTGCTACTCTAGATTGTTTAATCATTCAATTTTACAGAACAGGTAAAGATGACCCTTGCTTTTAGGAATTAATTATGATACATTGGTAGTATAAAAAATTTTACTTAATCATTTAATTATGTAATGTCACATCAGTAAATATGATTGACTTTTATCCCATTTCTTGAAAAATCATATAAATAGAGAAATTTAATTCGATGACAGTGTAAAATAGTTTTATATTGTTCGTGCATTAAAATTAAACCCTTTCTCTTTATTCTGCTGTTAATGCCATCTTCTCTTTTGAAGCCTCGGAATATAAAATACTATAGACTGGAAGATGGACGTAGTTTGTGCATGGAGTGCGTGGAATCTGCTATAATAGATACTGGTGATTGTCAGCCTCTCTACCATTCTATCAGAGATTACTATGAAGGAATGAATATGAGAATTGATCAACAAATTCCCATGCTTCTTGTGGCCAGAGAAGCACTTAATGAAGCAATTGTGGGGGAGAAAAATGTAATGAAAAGTCCATTGTTTGTATTTTTCTAAGTCAAACAAATAGTCCAATATCTCTTACTCTACGTGGTTTCTGCCAGGCTGTCCATCACATGCCAGAAACAAGGGGCATATGCCTTTCAGAAGAGCAGACTATCACCAGTGTATGACATTGGCAATAATATTTTTATTATATTTCATTGAACAAAGTTACAAATTATTTGTCAGAGAACTCCAGTAGTCAACGATTTTATGTGGTTTCAGATACATAGAAGGCCAAGAAATGGAAGCCATCGACGAATAGGGATGAGAACTCAAAACCAAATGCTGGTTAGAAAATGTGAAGTTACAGCAATTCTTGTTCTCTATGGTCTTCCGAGGTAACTAAAAGACAATTGAAACTATTGCTTATTGTCACACTCCAATTATTATTGAATACAATTCCGACTTCAGATATATTTCTAATGAATAAATTATTTTAATACAATATTACGAACATATGATGTCACGTAATACAAGGTGATATAGAACTCGCTTAACAGTATAAAAATGGTTTACAATAATATTGTATCAACATTGAAAAATTAAATTCTTTTAATTTGCAAACAATGTAGAATCCATGACAGACTATGTTGCTCCAACTTGTGATAATGTACGTAACTCTGATAATTTATATGGGATGCAGGTTACTCACAGGTGCTATCCTTGCCCATGAGTTGATGCATGCCTGGTTACGGCTTAAAGGTAACATAGATTTTGATCCTTGCATATACTCCAAGAGCATGCAAAAATTTCTCCCCTCAATACACACGGTATTCATTGCATTTATGTTCAACAAAGTAGGTTACCGCAACCTAAATCCCGAAGTAGAGGAAGGCATCTGTCAGGTTCTTTCATATATGTGGCTTGAGTCAGAAGTGATGCCATCAACATCTGCAGCATCATCATCTTATTCTTCTTCTTCCTCCTCCCACACCTCCTCCTCAAAGAAGGGTGCAAAGTCTCATGCTGAAAATAAATTGGGAGAATTTTTCAAGAACCAGATTGCCAATGATTCGTCACCTGCCTATGGGGGTGGATTTAGAGCTGCCAATGAAGCTGTTAATAAATATGGTTTACGTGCTATTCTCGACCATATTCGTTTCACTGGTCTTCTTCCAGAGTAATAAGAACACAAGTTCTCCTAGTGCAGATTGACGAAATTGGTGTTTCTTTAATTTTTGTCAAGAAATGGTTAGTCTTGGATCGTTTCAAACTCAAGACAACCTCGTATTCAACAAATGTAATTTCCATTGAGCAAAAGAAAAACCAAAAACAATTGTTATTTCTTATGCTTTCGGCTATCCCTATCATCGATGGTGGCCACAATGCTGAGCAACATTGCTCTTATGAATATTCTACAGAAAAGTATCCCCCCAATCAGCAATAAAAATTCAATTTCACAGCAAAACTGGTTTCAACAATAATTCCACTTGAAATTTCTCATGACAATGTAACTATTTGAAGTAATATTCGCAGAAAACGTTCTCTCCAAAATGAGAATTTTTTTCAAAACTACCTTGATATGAATGTAAGACAATGTACTCTAACTAATCTAAAATGACAAAAATAAGGGATCCAGAGCTCTCATTCTCTCATGCAACTAACACTACTATAGCAAGAATAAGTCACTTCTCAAATGATGATGATCCCCTTTGGGATACACAGTAGTGCTGCATGCCACTATAAGCCTATGGCCATTGAAGATGTCACCCGCAAGAAGCTGTCTTCTTAAGGCATTCAGTTGCAGATTTATGGTTCCATTCCATACCCTCTGTCTTTCTGAGAGAGTGAGCACAAGACAGAGCAAACCACAGGAGAATACAAGACTGATGACATCTAAGTATTAAATGTTGTGCAAGATCTGTACAAGAAAAAAAATGCCAATCCCCTCAGCAGCATTGCAAAATTGCCACCATGAGAAACCATGAGAACCCATGAAATGTAATGAACTTAAATCAGTATAACACTAATAACCCTTTTGCACGGCTAAATAACTTTATCCATTCACTTGTAGTGGTAGTTCAGACTCCAAGTTGATGGGTCTGATTATACAGCAATATCTGTCAGAAGCTTCTTGAGTGTCTCATACGTCATGAAGCAAATACCTACGCCAGGCACCACTTTGTAATATTCAGGTAAAATTCCTCTGTATAGACCACACACACCTTCGGTCCGGATTATGTGCCTAAACATGCCAAAGAGGCCCGTCGTATACACACGGGCTCGCCCACCAGCCCCTTCCAGTTGCTTCCGCCGCCTCACAAGATCCAAGGGAAATGTTGCTGCATATTGGATAAAAGATGAACTGAGCCATTTCATTTTAGTAAAACAATATTCACTTTCACATGGGATTTTATCAGACATCAAATCACAAATCATTCTAATGAACCATCAAATTTGATAAAGCAAGGGTTTTGTTTGGGGGGGGGGGGGGGAGAGGGAAGTGAAGTTAAAATCAGCATTCAACAAATCTAGAAAATGAAAGGGTATGAAAGATGCAAAACAAAAACGCAGCCTTACCTGAATATGCAATTGATGCATGCAGTTCGTGTAATAGTTTCTACAATCTAAGTAGTACAGCTGTGATGCACAACAGATCCAACCACCCCCCTGCCCATGCCCCCCAAAATTCCCTCATTAAAAGAACTGTAGATCTTTCCTTTGTTATAAATCAAAAATTTCATTTATCCATTTACTTTCATCATAAGCGACTATACTACTGTGGACCAGAATTCCATCATTTAGGAGTATGATGAAAGCAACACTATCAAAGCAGTAGGAACAGATTCCTCAGAAGCACATCAACGAGCCTGAAGAATTCTTATGCCCACCAAAAATCAGGCGAAGGTAGCCTAAGTGATAAGCATACCTCAAAGAGGACACCCCTCACATTTGGTAACTGAGGAAATGATATAGGTTCATCAGTAATGCCACCCCATGATGGAAACCACTGCATAGCTTTGGGGAGACATGTCATAGAATAAAACTTGGGAAGATGATTACTTGATCTTAGACAATAATAAAGTTACAGAGACAGGAAAAGGGTTTGTTGGTTGTCTTTCTTACTAAATTCTCATATGCCAGATAAAATAACAACTCCAACCTGGTCTCCTGTTCTAGGGGTCAGTCTGGTTAGACACTTGGTGCAGTTCCTGCACCAAACTCTCTTTCTCTGCATCAAAAGCATAGTAAAGCACTATAGACATTAACTTCTTTAATACTCTAGGGCTAAGCAAATTGAATAGTTCGACTAAAAGGTTCTTAACTGCAATTGCAAATCTAGCAAACAATGGATGCAACAGCACAATATTGAGTCATTGACACCATATTTGGAGATGTAGGAAAACGGTAAATACCAAAAGAATGTGCATAACCACAATTGCAAGAAACATCAAAACTGCAAATTATAAAATAATTACTGAAACAAGGAACATTAGAAGTACAAGGTATCAAGAATACATTTATGACATCAAAAGTTCAAGTTATCAAGAATATTTGTGTGAAAGGGAACATCAAAAGTCCAAGTTGTCAATTTGCTTTAGATCACTCACCAGTTGAAGATGCAATGCCTGAAATACTGCCACAGGCCAGACTGACAACAATGGTTGAATCATCGGCTCTGATGTACACAGATAGATAGTGAATATTAATACCAGCTAGCTATGAAATACATGAAATAATGGAAAGTTAAGAGGCCGTGTTAGACTGATTACCTGTGTGACTGCCAAAAGGATCTCAAGGTTTCATACACAGAGAAGCTGATTGCTATGCTTGGCCCTACGGTCTGCATTAACACCAGGAGATACATCTTGTTACTATAAAAGGAATCACACATAGAAGTAATATTAAATTGATAACAACAGCATACCAAGAGGGTAGTTCCAAGTCCCTTATAAAGGCCAACGATTCCCTCATCCTTGCTAATAGTTTGTAAAGCATGCCAGATACCTCTGTAGTAGGTAATATTTGTCTGCAAAATTTTAACATCAACTTGTTATTAAGCACAAGACAAATGCAAGGGCCAAAGATATTTAACCACCTGATGTGCATTAACCATTCAGCAAGTTTAAGTAAACATCTATGGTAGATTATCTGATTTCAACATAAGACAATCAAAAGTTCAAAATCCTGCAAGAATCCATGCATGATGGTAACTCGGACACAAAATGTTGGATGAAAATACTCAACTTAAAACAGACATGGAAGCAAATTTGAAAAATGTAATCTTACCTGGGCAGCAAGCCGTGTTCTTACAAGATCCAACGGATAAGTAGATGTAGAAGCAGTTACTCCTGCCAGGCCACCACCAACGAAATGTATGCAAAGGTCTGCACCGACATTATCCCCATGACTTTGCAATCCTGGAAGAGTCTTTAGTAACTGCGCACACAAAACATTATTAAGTATAAATAAATCTCAGAACAAGGGTACTTATAAATGCAACTTTGTCTGTAAGACAGTCTAATAAACAAAAAATATCTTTTATAAGATAAGCAATAACCTTCTTGTAATGCTCATAGGCATAAAAGTTAACAGACGAATAAGGCAGGCGGTGAGCAATCGTAACCAGATTGCCTTTCCAGAAAGCTCTAAATCCCTCTTCATGGATAATTCGAGAGGCCTCATTCCATATGCTGGCTTTTCTCAGAGTTGCAACACTAGAATGCATGCCCTGAACCTATAAATATGCCATAATTTACGAAAGTGAGCTATACCAGACGTAGTCCAAATAACGTCATTGTTGTGTAACACGGTAAATTTCTAGCAAAGGTAAATAAAAGAAATATGGATTAAATCCATACTAACAGCCTGTCCCCAAAATCACAGTTGGAGCTACACAAACACCACAAAAGTAACTGAAACAGAAAACAGAGACACTAAAAAATATAAAAAGACACAGTGGTTTAGAACAAAGCAACATTGCTGGAATTGAAAAGTCCATGTACTGATAAACAAACTCCAAAGCAGCTCCTCCATCAAACCAACATTCTCTCTCTCTCTCTCTCTCTCTCCCAACCCAAAATCACCGGTTATCATAACCAAAATTCGTCAGCAATATAACTCAAACTAAAATCAAAGGAATTTCACATCTTAGTTTTTTTTTCCCCCCAAATTATCATAATTACACGAATCCTTTATTTTTTTTCCTAACAATTCACCAGTGGCAACAATTCCAGTATAAAGAAAACAAATAATAAAAGACAACAAAAAATTAACCCTAAAATTCGGAACCTGAAAGAGAATGGTGAGTCTTGCAAGCGGCGCCGTACAGGTCTTGCTAAGGGCGCCGGCGACCCCTCCGGCGAGAAGCTGCGACAATGTCCCAATATGCTGTGGCTTCTGCTGCGGCGGCTGCACCAGCTTCCTTACTCCTCCGTCCACCGCCATACCAACCCTAGCATCCGTTTGCATCTCCAAAGTTCCGATTTTTTCCCCCAAATTTCCCCAACAAAATTGAATACCCAAAAGCTCTCCAAAACGCACCGTACCGCTTCAAAAAACACCAAAACTTAAACTATCAGAAGAAGGAACCGCAACTAGGTATAGAGCATTTCTTTTCCCCCATTTCTCTCTCTCTCTCTTCCTGTTCTTTCCTTCTTCGTCTTGTCTCTGAGCAATTTCAAACAAATGGGTTTTTGCTTTCCTCCTTTTTTTTTTTTTTTAACTTCTGTTTTCTTTTATACTTTCACTGGGCGGCGACGTCGTTTTAGCGATGTTGCTTGCACGGAACGCTGTCGTATGCGGTAGGTTTTGGTCTCAGGGGGAGAGTTAATGACTTGAAAGAAGCGTGGCGATTCTTCGCTGCGGTGGATTACACGGTAGTTTCGTGTTCCGCGTCAATGAGGTAAGTGATCAACGCCGAGCTTTTGCCTTTACTTGGCTTTGAAGGAATGAGTTACTGTGGTTTCGGGTGCAGGGGATTGGAACCGCTTCGGAGAATATGTGGTGCCTTTGTGGGGAATATGCGAGCGTGTTGTGTTGCCTTCAACTTGAGGTTAATATGGCCAGGGCAACGTCGGTTAAACGAAGTGTCCTATCAGGAACTGACACGTGTCCTTGATTTATCGTAAAACATTCTTTGAAAGGGCTATTTCACAAGAAGAAAATATAAAAAAATTGTCCCTATCGACCTTTTTTTATTGCTTTTTTGTTTTTGCCTATGCTTTTCTCTCCTCAAGCTTGGAATCTTTTGAATTGTTGGCCGAAAATCAAAAGATAAAGCCACTTCTATATTTGTTTAAACTTTAAAGTTCAAACCTTGAAGCGGATATACAACAATGAATAGTTCTAGTTAAATTATATGAGATGTGGAGGTTTACTCGATAGAATTTATTTGATGAATTTAAAAAATTGTAATCGGATTAGTTTGAACTAAAATTGAACCAAACATAAATTAAATTAAATTAATTAGTATTGATTCAATTGTGTAACATTTTATTTCAAAAGTTTAATTTTGATATTCTAATAGTGTAAAAAAAATTTATAATATCATCCAATCAAATTTATTTATTTGTATGATTTTTTAAGTAATGGTGATTGAAAATAACCATATTTATTACTAATGTATTATTACATGATCAGATAAATGTGTAAATTTTTTATATCATCAATGCATTCCAATTAAATCCTTATTCAAAACTAAAATACCCAACTTGATCATTTATGATCTTAATTAGACCAATTTGATTCGATTTTGTTGAAAATGTTTAAACCAACTTAAATGAACTCAACTAAATTTAATGAACCTATTGACCCGCGAATACGTTTTCTTTTATCAATTGACGAGTGAATACTGTCAACATATCTATGAAAATTCATGTGATTTTCTTTATAAGCGGCTTCTATTTTGTTTGACAAAAGAGAAATGATAAATATGAGATATTGTATCGATTCATATATCATTTATCACTAAATAAAGTATGAATTCTATTTAAATGAGATTAATATCTCATTTAATAATAAATGGAGTGTGAGTTGGTGTGGGTTTGAAAGAATATGAATGCACATAATTATGCTCTTGGAAAAACGTGCCATTGAATTGGTTGCATAGGTTTCACAGTCATGTTCCACGCGTAAAACGCAACACGGGAAGGCCGAAACACACGCTGGCTTTCATGGACGGCGATATATTCATAAATATCTGATTTACTTAGAAAATAGAATGTGACCGAAATATGTTTTGATGAAAAACAAATTATTCCATCCCGGTCAAAATATAAATTATTTTTAGATTTTTTTATCTGATTTAAAATATAAATTATTTTCAAAGAAAGGATTAATTATTTTTTTCTATTTTATCCTAATATTTATGGTAAGTGAGAATGAGAATGCATAAGTATAATTATTCAGTAAAAAGTTATTTATAATGAATAATAAAAAATATTTTTATCTTTATTTTTTAAAAGGCATGAGATACAATCATTATCTTAATTCCCATATATAGCCTTAAAAGATTTATATTGTGAATTAAAGGGGGTATAATATTATTTTTTCGATGAAGATAAAGTATATTATTTTATGGTTTTTTGCCTTAGAATTCTAGGGGTACAGATATCATTTTCTTTTCAATGATTATGATTGGATCTTAATTTTTTTATTTTTAATAAATTAAATTAATAAAACACATCACATAATTTTAATCATAAATAATTATAAGGGATTGGTGCTGGTGAATTTTATAAGTGTGTATACATAAAACGCATTTACAAGGAAAAGAAAGACTTAACCTGACTTTGTGGCCCTTGATCATTTGTCGCCATTCTTTGTCTTTGCACCGGCACATGGCTAACTTCCACGCAGCTTTTGTTGACCCTGTGTCCCTCAAGAAGGGTTTCAGGTTAATTTCAAGTTGAAAGAAAATATATAAAAAAAAATAGTTTATAAAGGATCAATAGAAAGTAAGTATAAAAATAAAATAATAATCATTAGAAAAAAAATTTTGTACACTACTCAAAACCAACAAAGCACGTTCCTACAAATTCGAAGAAAACAGTAAATATTATATCCTATTCCTTACTCACCTTCTATACGATATAATAGATAACTAATTGGTAGTATTTTACAAATTAAAAAAATAGTAATAAGGATATAAAAGAGTTTTCCCACTAACTTCTGCCAAATTTATAAAAAGAAAATATTAGGACCTGTTTGATTTGCATTTTTCAGTTTTTAATTTTCAGTTTCTTCCTTAATTTTTTAGTTTTTCATAATATCCACTCGTTTAATAGATAATACCTTCTTTAGATGATATTTCTTCCATACAAATGAATCACATAATCGAATTCAATACCTTAAGGACCCAAGCCCTTCCATCCACCATTGGTAAAGAAAATGTTAATTTCACACAAAATATCTGCCCCATCACTTTTAAGAAAAAGAGAAAAGAAATAGAGATAGATACCAACACAAATGAAGAAAAAGATGATAAAGCAAGAGTGACAACCCATTTTACCAAAGATTTAGTTTTAGTTTATTTTATTGTTTTATCTTTAGTGATAAATCTTTCTTTTATCTAACACCAGCTTTTGTTCAAAATATCTTCAAAGGACTATGGCCATGAAGGTAACTAACGTAACTCATGAAAAATAGCATTTGCTAATGCTTACTCTCATCTCATCAGCTGGTAACGGATGGTGCGGCACACAATAAATGCATGATGTTGCAACATCCATTGGTCAGTTTCAAGATGTTTTGGTGTAGCTAATGCTAATTAAAGATTTCCCAAATTATGCTGATATTTTAGTGCTATGAAGACATCTTTTTTTAAAATAACATTAAATCTACAAAAGAAAATCCATTACTTTCACATGCTCTAATATAATTCCCCTGGCTCCCACGTCTTGTGGGAATTGGTTGAAGAGCTAAATATGATGCAACCCCGGAACCCCAACTTGTTGTCCTCTGTGGCCTCTGTCATTTAAGTATTTTCATAGTTTCATCTCTTGAGCCTTGGTTTGAGTTATTCTCTCCTTGTTGGTTGGAGCAGGATTTTCACATGGGCTTGTGAAATGCTGTAAATGGGCCAACAGTAGGCATGCTTGGATTATGGTTCACTTGTGCTGGTTGAGCCTGCTGTTCCCCTTGCATATGCATCTCTTCCACCATGGGCTTCCAGATTCTCACTCTTGCATTGATGAACCAATTTGAAACCTAGTAAACACAATTGGGTAAAGAGTGCCGGTGGACCGCCAGGAAAAAAAAAATCATGCCAGAAGATCTGCCAGATATAGTTGGCATAAACATGGCAGGTTTCTAGTGGTTGAATAGAAATCATGGATGCTTAAAAAATTAAGTTTCCCAACAACGTTTTGGCACATAATTCAGGGATTTTCTAGCTCTCAAGCATTTCCTTGAGTAAATACTAAGACAATCTCAAAAGATATGCTCATCAAGTTAGTTCTATAAAGATATTGATCATCAATTTGGTCCCTTAGTACTTGAGGTGGACATCAACTTAATCGTAATTGATAATTATTTTACACATGAAGAACCAAATTGATCATGTTAAAAAATATAAAATTAAAGGACTAATTTGATGTCTAGCATTTGGAAACTGCCTCTCCACTACTAAGAGTAAGGCATGCATCTACCCTTCCTAGATTCTAACGGATGGGAGCCTCTTGCACTAGGATGCCCTTTTTTAATTTGATGTTTCGCATATCTTTTAAAGACCACTTTGAGTATTTACTCAAACAATACAATTTATCACACTGTCAAACCTTAAATTAACTTATGTTGCTTTGGGGGTGATGCCTAGGGAGTTAGCAGAGAAAATGAATAAAAAATAGGGAAGGAATCACCTGACATCTTGAAAGACCAGTTTGTTGAGCCAATGTATCCTTTTCAGAATCAGTAGGATAACTAGAAAAGCAGGTTAAATTATCAGTTAATTATATAACCTCAACAGGGCATAGGCCAAAAGAATAAATAGTTGCTAGAATCTAGAAAGTAAAACAATGAAAATTCGCAAAAGCAATGCAATAAATCGAGCTTCAAAATAGCATAACTAACGGGTGTAAGAAGTGTTCAAAGAGCCATTTCCTCAACAAAGCTACAGCATGATCTGGAAGCCCTCTTTGGGGTCTCAAAATAGGTTGGATAGTACGTAAGCTCTGCACTGGTTCTGATGGCTGAAGACCTTTCTCAAATGTCAAACGCTTCAAAATTCCACTTCCATCAGAATTGTTAGCTGCAGGAGTGCTCTTGCTTGTGAACTGAAGTTGGTCATAAATAGCATGTTTCAAACATCCAAAATGCTTGGAAATGGTTTTGATGCCAAATGATATGTAAGGAGTGGCATTTCCAAGCCCAGCAACCTTTTGAAATGATGCCACCACTGATTGCATCTGCTGGCAGTACAGGATATACTTCTTGTATACCTGAACAGAATTATAAAAGAAAAGAGATTTTTTTTTAACTATATACATAATAATACAGCATGTATACTTGAATGCATCTGAGCATTTCTTGAAATCAGATCATGACTTGGAGTATTCAAATAAAAAATTAGTGAAGAATGCTAGGTCAAGTTCCAAGTGCAACCAATTATTTGGTCAGGGTAAACTACTAAGTAAGCTTCTATCCCCTTATCTGGTCCAACAATTTTCATGAAAGAAAGGAAAAGAAATTAAACTAAGTAGTTGGAACAAAGAAAGGCAAGATATGAATATTTTTAATCCATTTATTTTCAAAACAAATTAGCATTATCAATTTGCTGCTTGAATAGTAAGAGACTTAATTCAATTGATATCAAGTCTCTTTTAAAAAATATTTAATCCGACATGTAACTTCAAGAAACAACCCTTAAATCGAGTTTTGGTCATCTTATTGTCAGTGTTATTGTAAACCTCCATCTAGACTGTATATAAAACAAATGGTTTTCAAAACATTACTAAACTATTAACAGGTACTATACTATTACTAGTAGTTACTTCTTTGTTAGAAAAAGGGGAACAAAATACAAAAAGAGTAAGCTTTCACTAAGAACAAGAAAGAAACAGTATAACATGGTCAATGGTTGGTCAATGCCATTCAATGAGTCTTTTCGTGGCTTTCTTCACCGTATCTATCTCTGCTACCTTTCACTGTGCATAAGTGCATTCCTTTCTCCAATTTGTGAGTGAAATACGATCCTCTAGTATTTGTTTTTAAAGTAATCAGGCAATGTTAAATGTTAATAGAAAAATAAACACAAATATACTCAAGTAGGTGAAAGTGAAACTCTCTCAGAATTTGTAAGACCCCATTTAAGTATTTGTATCTAAAGTTCTTTTAAGACAACATAACTGTAAAAAAACTCATCACCTTAACTCACTAAAAATAAGCAAGGGTTAAAGTAATTTGCATGAGGTCACAAAAAAGAAACTCATCACTTTAAGATCTAGGAGTGAAGAGACATACCTCCTCTAGCATGCACCCCAGTATAGAATCCCTCCATTGATGCTGAACTCCATTGCCACCAATGAGGTCTTCATGATCACCGTTTTCAGTTAAACCATCAAACGGTGGAGGATCCAAAACACTGCCACACAAGTCTTCAAGAAGCTGCTGAGCAGGCTTCAAAAACCTTGACCTCTTCAGGATGGAAGCGTAGCCTGTAAAGGGAACCACAGGACCCCAGTTTCTCAAATCATCACTGCATGGCTCTTGGGAAGCATGAACCACTAAATGCGATGGAAGGTTGTGAAGGTTTGTAGGGTATTCTTCTAGGTGTGAAGAAGAAGCAGCACATGAAGTACCCTTTGTCAGAAAGTGAAAGGAATGGGGTGATTTAGTGTTGTCGAAGTGTGTTGTTGGGGAACTTAAGCTGTTGAAGAGAGGTTTGTTGGGGTTAAATGGCGATGAAACTTGATTTGGTTCAAAGGGTAGTGGTGTGGTGACTTGAAATGAGGGAGGGAATGGTTGTGGTTGATGGGTTTGGACCATGACTCGGAGCTTGTTCCTTCTGCTTTGTTGGGGGACATGGGAGTATTCGAAATTCTCCCCCATGTATGAAGATTTTGCTTAGCCTTTTGGGTTTTTCACAAGGAGAGAAAAAAGACAGAGCTTTTCTGTTTTGGTAGTGGAGGGAAGAGGAAGGGGAAAGTGATAAAGAGGAGGTATTGATGAATGGTGCAGGACTTGAAACTGTAGGCAACTTTGGCTGAGTGTAGTAGAGTCACTGTGTGTCCACAGTTTGGCAGGTGAAACAGTTGAAGGGACTTTGAAAAGGCCATTTTCTCAGCGTTATATATTTCTTTTAATTATTAGTATTTTGTAGTAACAAATCAAGCTGAATTATTGTCACTTGAGCTTCCAGTCAAAGATAATATAGCAAGATCAAATTTTCATCAAAAGGGGATTTACTACACAGGGTTTCACATGCAGTTTCTCAAGTTATTTTCTTGCTAAGGTTTAGTATTTGAATAGGATATTTTCTTCCCCAACTCATATGATTAGTATAGTGTTGCCTGTACCGAACATCTCAATAAGTATAGTATTAATTAATCTCAGAATAGTATAATAGTTAACCATACTTAAGGTAGTTAACCAAGTTTAGCAATTATAC
Organism: Dalbergia cultrata; assembly: GCA_031216105.1. Taxonomy (NCBI): domain Eukaryota; kingdom Viridiplantae; phylum Streptophyta; class Magnoliopsida; order Fabales; family Fabaceae; genus Dalbergia; species Dalbergia cultrata. Next base: position 47,307,301 of record CM062352.1, read on the forward strand.
ATTTAGATTTTAGACTTTAGAGAAAAATGTCCAAAATTTGGTTCTGCAGAAAATATGGCAGTAAAGTCCATGACTCTCTTGGCTTGCCAAGCCCTATCCATATTAGATGTAGGCTATGGTATAGGAGGTTTTATTGCTAGGATGAGTTTTTAAACGAATTGGCAAGACTTATGAATGGGGGTCAATCTGTCTTTGTCCAAACCTTTATTTGTAAGAGACGTGCAGTTCCACTTTGAACTGCGGTTTGAGGTTTGAACCATGCTTGATATGTGAAAAAGGCTGGTTTTTGGGCCAATCTAGTGGCTGATGAGCGGATGACTTGTCAAGAAAGGCCTCAATCAAGATAAATTCTTAGCTTTGCAACATTTCCATCAACAAAAGGAAACCTTTTCTACTAAACAAGAAATGTTTCTGACTATGTTTAAGGGATATACAAATTGGTTACATTGGAGGTGTAAGTTCTGTATAGAGGAGGAAAAAATGTGGCTAAGTGGAGACTAGTGGAGAGTAAAATTCCTGCATCAACACCACACTAAACAATCAGAATCGACAATTTCAAGCATCTCCTTCTCAACAAATACGGAATCGTATTATATAGAATAAACGCAAAGATTTTATAATGGAACTTACACAAGAAAGAGCATGAGCAAATTAACTGAAAAACTGAAGTTACAATATCTGTGACTAAAAATCAACTGGAGTACTAAAATCCAAATTCTGAATTGCATGCATTTTCTGTGAAGCCTTGCCTTTTGTCAATTGTGATTGTTGAAGACTAACTTAAGAATGTAACAACAACTAGCACAAGGTATCAACTAGTAACTACTCATCATGTATACTCAAATACAAAAATTTTTATGAGAAACCTTGTTCTCTGTCTCCTTTTGTCCTACAAAGTAACCCTGTTAGTTTGAGCAACAAGTTCTACTGCCAGCATTGCTTGTAGTATTTGAGACATTTATGGTTGTTCCTTGAGGAGGGCCGGTAGAGGAAGATGCCTCTTGTGCTGCAAGTGCCTTTTTACTTATAATGTGATATATATCAAACAAAATGGTTTGGAATGCCTTCTCAACATTATAGGCTTCCAATGCCGAAGTCTCCAGGAAAGAAAGGCCTTCCCTCTCAGCCAAACTTTGAGCATCTTCAGTAGACACTGATCTCAGATGATTGAGGTCAGACTTGTTCCCAGTCATCATGATAACAATGTTGGAGTCTGCATGGTCCCTTAGTTCACGAAGCCACCTCTGCACACTGTCAAATGTTTGCCTCTTGGTTATGTCATAGACCAACAAGGCACCAACTGCTCCTCTATAGTAAGCACTAGTGATAGCTCTGTACCTCTCCTGACCAGCAGTGTCCCATATTTGTGCCTTCACAGTCTTCCCCTCCACCTGCATTTCAAACATTAATTTTCTAAGGAATTAACTCTTCACACATAAAAACGATAAAAAAAGAATACTAAGACTACACTGAGAAATTATTAGGTGCTCTAAGTTCTCAGAACAAGAAATTTCTCTCGCTTTGATACATCAGTTTTATAGGTTACCATCTTCTTAACCACTCATTATTCCCTTCACAAAACCGATATGGCAATAAGTGAAATGGATCAAAGCAAGAGAAATTCAATTCCTTACTTCAAAAACATCTAAGAATTTCTCTTAACACCTACATTCCAAGCAGCGCTCGAAAATATAATTAGCGATGGAAATTCAATTCCTTCAATTTCTTTCACATAAGCAAATCATCAAACATGCAGAAGGAATAAATAATGAAGTATCTTGTTTACTTTCAAGTCTTTGACGTTTATGCCAGTTTTAGTTAAGCCCTCAAACCACATGCATATGGCTCTTACCTTACACAGACCATTCAAACTTTGATTATGGTACAATGGTACAATATATATGTCAATACAAACAATCTAATTACAACATAACACATTAATCTTGTACAACAACAATTATGATCTTGATAAAATTCAAACCTTTAAGTGTATCATGCGGTTTTATGTTGTTCTTAAGAACCATTCCTTCATCGAAGGTCCACTGAATCTGGATAGTTGTTGCAGCCACAAATTCGGTTACAAACCATACTTCGTATCATTTGATGGGACCGACAGACAATGAGATGAATACAAGCATATATGAATATTTCAGGAAACTTCACATCATAACATGTTATATCATATTATATTTATATTTATACGTATAAACCAAATAACACCGATGATTTCACCTGCAATGTTCTGGTAGCGAATTCAACCCCAATGGTGGACTTGGACTCCAAGCAAAACTCATTGCGCGTAAACCTGGAAAGGATATTGGATTTTCCAACCCCGGAGTCGCCGATCAATACGACCTTGAACAGGTAGTCGTATTCATTGTCCACTTTGTACGCCATGCTTTATTATTTATTATTTATAATAATAACAATAATTATGGTTTTTGTGGCTTGTAACACCCAACACTACCAGTTACACCAAATCAAGAAAGTGGGGGTGAGGATGAAGGGGTGATCACAAAGGGGATTGGGGAGATTCAAAGTTTGTGCGAGGAGTGAAGAACAGGGGAGAGAGAGAGAGAGAGAGAGATTGGTTTGGAAGGCCAACAATGAGTGTTGTGTTGTGTTAGACTGGGAAACAGAATAAACGGACGACAAGGCATGATGCACTTTGAAACGGCCCTTTCATCTGGGAAATCGACCGCCCGCGAAACTCGGGTTGTGTTTTTTATTTTTCTTTTTTCGTACATATTGTGCCTTAACTTTTGCTTACCTAGGTAAATGTTTCGATTTGGATTGATGGTTAGCTAGATAAGGAAATGGCATGACAAGGCAAATCATGTAAGGGTTGATGGATTTTGTAAGGAAATGGCATAATAGGGCAAATCAACAATATTATCTGTAATATTAAAATTAGACATCTATGTAATTACTATTAGATATGAGAGAATCACCTTAAACAAACATATAGAGAAATAAAAATAAAAATAGGAATATAATCACAACACAATAATGAACGTGAAAAACTTCAAAACTAAAGAAAAAAAGCCACGACACTACCAAACAAAGACAATCAGAGAATAACATTACGTGAATCTCTTGTACTCTTCAAAGCAAATATTTAAATTATATTTCACAATACTATAAAACAATAGTACAAAAAAAGTGGAAAGTCAAATACAAGCTCTAAATATTTTTTATTTATACAATTTGAAACAAAGCAATTGAGTCCATAGATATGGCCTTGCCTCCCTCCACACTTGCAATCCTAGACGAAGTGAGACTTGTTCCAAGAAGTTTACCTTGGCACATGTCAAAACTTTGCTGAAAAATTATGATGCAACTTCCATGTTGGCTCCATCTGAAAGTTCTTCGGCTATCAACATAATCTCACCACATGCCTTGTATCTCAATGTTAACCAATGTTGATGTGCAACTTTGGATCCACTACTAGCACCTATATAATCCCACCACACAACTTGCATAAATGTCAATCAATGCCCATATGCAATCATGAACTTAATTATGAAAGGAGTAGTCACGACTCATAAACACATTAAAATTTATTTTATGCTAATTAAGTTGCTTAAAAAATTTAATAAAGAACACAAGCTAGGTTATCTCTAAGGAAATGCTACTAGTAAATTGAAAATTGGGGGCTTTGTTTGGAACAAAATTCAATTAAATAAATTACATACACAAGGAGGTCCTGCAGATCTAGGATTATGTTATACTAACTCAAAAGAATAATTCACGGAAGTGATTTTTTTTCACCAATTCATAATCACACAATCAATGATTTAATTTTATTTGGTAGACACACAATCGCACAACTAATCAAGGATTTGGGTAACGTGAACACTAGAAAATCACAATCAATAACTTAAATGCCAATCACAATAACCTAAGTATTGTTAGAATTAATTTCAATCCTTTTACCAATTAAATAAATTCCAAACAATCAGTTAAATTATGCCAAATTAGAACCCCAACCATGCATGATATTCACAATTGCGAACACACATAATCAAAGCTAGCTCAGAAAAATATAATTAAATCACCCAATATAAAAATATAAGAGAGAAGAAGTAGAATAAGAAGGATTGGATAACAAAACCATAAATTACATTAAAATAATAAGAGTCTCAAAATATAATCCTTGGATCCTTGGAATTGTTGTATTAGGTAAAGAAATTACTTTTCCTTGGATGGAGGATTACAACCAAAGTGATAGAAAGTGCGATCAAAATCCCAAACAGAAGCTAAAATAAAGACATGAATAGCCAAAAATCATAGAGAGTAGAGAGAAGGTAGAGAGAGAAAGTGTAGAGAGAGTGGAGGTAGCCATATAACAAGTGTAAAAGATGTTTTCTATTAATCTAAGCTAAGTGGGTAAATATATATAATACATGATCACAATATTAAAAATGGGCTCTAAAATAATAATAAAAACATTGTTTTTATGAATTGATGTTGTCATTGCGGGACCGTCACGGCTATAATGGTCTAGGACAACTTTTTGCTCATTTTTGCTCTCTGGTGACTACTATAGTAGTCTGAGGCTGACTGTTATAGCAGTTTGTACTCCTGCAATTACTAGCCTGCACACTTCCGATCCTGTTTTGAGTCCTAAAACGTATGAATTAGCTCTTGAACCTAAAAATAGAGGCTAGTCCTTTGAATAACTTTTCCAATGCCATAAGAGCTGCCTCAATTTCACATTTGTAGCTCTATATGTTGGCAAAATAGGATTGAAAGTCAAGTTAGACATCATCAGAACATCAGTAACCTTAAATTTTACAACTTAATTTTCATTAAGAGGATTTTATAACCAAATTTTGAGCTGAATATGAAAATTATAGAAAACTTCTTGAGCTTTTCAAAATATTTTTATTAGTCTCAATCCAATCTATGTAAAAAGAAACAAATTTTCTATTACAAGACTTCCTACAAATGTACTTATCTCCAAAATTCTTTTGTTTGGTTCCCAAAATTCTCCCAAATTGAACATTGTTTCAAGCTTCGTTCGCTTACATGGAATGTCGCAGTAAGCTAATAAAACTCACAAATGAGGATGTTCTATGTAGTGATGTTGGTGGGGAGAGAGGGAAGAAAGAGAGACGTTTCCAAATGAGAAAGAACAATGGCTCTCTTCTGGCATTATACGGGGCTTACTGACCGGTTCACCAATGAGATTTTGGAATCCCAAGAGTCGCATATCAATGTCCCAAAAATTCAAATTGTTATTGGAAAATCTGTCTATAATAAATAATTAATTAAAAATAAAAAATACATTAAAAGCCGTCGGTACAATAAATATTTTGACAAATAAAAAGTAGATCTTCAGAAAACCTGTCGATAACTATTTCACGCCACTCTGCACAGTTTATTTTCCAATGGGTTTACTGATAGGTTTTGATAAATATGTGTAGTTGAAAAATCCGTCGATATACATTACATGCAATACGGCGCAGAATGACACCAAATATTACCGTTGTCTACAAAAATTTTCTAAAAAAATTTTCGCGTAAAAAAGGCATAAGCCTGTTGGTAACTCCCATCAGTATTTCGTGGAATTCTAGCTAGTAGTGGAAATTTGACAGAACCCAACTTAGTTGTGACATGCACACAAGCGAGACTGGCCCTCATACAATCCTATTGAAGAATTCATGCTGACATCATGTGAATAAATGCTAGTTAATTAAATCACATAAACTAAATAAGTAATCATTGTAATCAAACAAAGATTTATAGCACGCATGACATAATTTGGATTTAAAAAATTAAATACCAAAAATATAAAATAATTGAACCTAAACTGCATGCATAAAAAATATATAAATTTGTTTAATTAAATAAAATTATAGTAAAATAATTTATTATTTATACTTATATTTCTTATAGATATTTATTAATTTCTATTGTTTGAATTTGATGGTATTAGAACACTTAAGAATAGAGAATTAAATTAAGTATTCCTTTAAAATTTTTCTGTACAGTCAAAACACAAATAAGAATGTTCAACCAAATATCTCCTGTTATCACATGAGATTTTGTCACGAATAAAACAATAATGACTTAGAATTTGAGCTAACAGTGAATGCTTGGTTTTAGTGTACAAAGCAGAAGTTGTTTTAATCAAGAATAAAAGAACACTGATTCTCAAATATCTTAATAAAACTTGTATTTTATAAAAGATGAAGTTTAAAAATCAGATTCAAATAAAGAATAAGTTCTTTTAACAAATAATCTTGTGAGAGCTTTTTTTGGTTAAAACTTTGAGTTCCAATTCAGCAAATCATGCAGTATGAAAGAGATCGGTAGAAAAGATGAACATAAGTATTTTATACTGGTTCAATTTTCTAACTTAGAACCTACATCTAGTCTTCACCCTCCAGGTGAGTGTATCCACTATGAATTTGCACAACTAGTACAAACAATGAGTGTTTTTTTACCAAGCCTCTCCAAGTTCTACCCAAATAGTTTTCAATGAGCCTCTTCAAGCCCCACCTCAAGTAGTTTTTCAATGAGCATATCCAAGTTCAATCAATTAGCTTATATCTCACAAGATTATATTAACCTTTACAATAATAGTCTCTGAATAAGGTTTTGCTGTTTCACTTAAGGAAGAAATATAATATTCAATACAACAACTTTCTGAGCACTCTTAGAACAATATGATAACAACAATTACAAATTGAGAGAAGAGGAATTTGCTTTTGTTTGAATTTCAAATTTTACAAAAGTGTAGCTTTCGGTTTTTGATTCTCTTGGTCTGAATGTTTTCCAAGATCACTTTTTATAGGAGGGTAAGAGTTTTTTACAGTTTCATGAAACTTGGAGAGATGGATCACATGTCTTCTGATGTAGTCACTACAAGAAAATTGCCGTATAGTGACGGAAAAAAATCGTAGGTAAAGGTATAATAACCGTGGGTATAGACTCGAAAACTTATACCCACGGAAGTCTACTTCCGTCATTTTTACTATGTCTTTACCCATGGTTTTTTTGCCGTCAGTATAACATATAGTGACGGTACCCATTACTGTCAGAAAATGTCTAAACCTATACCTACAGATTTCATTGTGTCACTATAAGTTTTAGTGACAGAACTAAAAACCGTCACAAATAACCCTGAAGTAATTACCCACGGAAACAATTCTGTCACTACATACTTTAGAGTAAATGTCCTTTTTCTGTGGGTATAGCTTATAGCCACACTTTTGTTGAATTTAATTTTTCTGTGGGTATAGGGTATTACCACAGTTTTATTAATTTTATATTTTTCATGGGTATAGCTTATAATGATTTTTTTTTATGGGTACAAAAAATCAAAATTTGAAATTCAATTTATATATTTGAATTTATATATATAAGAATAACAATCATATTAAAAAAAGGCTCCAATTACATTAAAAGTAAAATAAGTCTTAAAGTAATAGGTAACAATATTACAAATAAACAAAATCATAACAATAGAAAGAAGTACATGTGTTATGCTCCCATAAAGTAAATATGGTGCATACAAAATACAATTTCAAAGCATGATAAGCCTAAATCACCAACAATTTACAAAAATATGAGCATTTTCACTTCTAGTTATCACCTGCAAATTACAATGAAGCATTAATATTAGTGTATGTATTTAACAAAATTAACATAAATCTTAATGAAAATTAACCAAATTAAGTACATACTATATTCATGATCTTCATTATTGAAACTTTGAGATCTTGAATTGCTTTGATCATTTGGCTTACTTGAAGCATCAGGAACCTATGAAAAAATCATATAAATTTTAGATATATGTTCAGTGAGAAGTTCAACTTTCCTGCCATTAAAAGCCAGAGGTTACATCATCTTCTAAACCAAAAGTTTCACTCTATTTTCTCATTTCTAAAGTTGATAATATATATATATATATATAAGCATATTTGGCAGCTTGTCAGCTTAAATTGGCAACATCTATTATATAAATTGGCAGCATTCATTATACAAACCCTCTTCGAGGATCATGTTTGTGAACCATATTTGGACCTTTTATTTATACAATCAGAAGAAAGTACTTCATTTGAAAAGTCCAATACAAGTTTTAGTGAACAAAAAATGGCCACTAAAGAGAAAAGGTGCAAAATTAACAATAAATAAAAAGGCCACTAAATCTATTACTCACTAGCTCATTTCAGAGAAGTCTGATACCACCACATGTAAAGCAAAATATTATTATTCAAGAGAAGTAACTATATTAACTTTCATTCTAACTTTGTCATCCATGCTCTAGACTAATTTATGATTTCTGATGCATAGAAAAATGTACAAGCATTGCTCTCTAATCAGCATACACATAGACTTTTCTCGGACTTCCATAGCAAATTGGAGTTTGGAACACTACCCCAAGGGGCTTCTTCTCTCAGCACACACAATTTTATTTGAACACTTGTTTTGATAAAGCGAACACAATATTTGTATTATTCACTATTGGAAACACGTGAAAATGAAGAAGATGCAATTGGCAGAATCAGATTAGAAGCAAACATGCATGCTTCAAAAAAATTAATAGATTAACCTACCAAAGCTTTATTTTAGATAGTAGGTGCTGTTACTTGATAAATGCATAGAAACAACTACAAGCAAAGAACACAATTTAAGTAATTGAATTACTCACTAGCCGGAATATACTTAAGTTTAATACCACTCCTATCCTAACTCTTGTGTATGTATGATCTAGCACTTAAGCATGCAGTCTTCAACGTTTTGTTAATTAGCATACCTGTCCAGCTGCAAGTTGTAATATATTTTGCACATCTTCTTCTAGCAAATGACTTTGCATTAATTTTAGCACATTTGTCAACAACCCCTTAATCTGGTTAACTTCTTCACACAAATCTGCATCTGTAGATGAGGAAAATTTTGACCTTTTGGTTGGTGGAATCTTGCCCAAACAACGCACACGCCCTTTCTTTTCATTTTCAGGTCCTTGTACTTTTGAAAGCAAGTCATCCTTCCAAAATGTGCAACCTTGTTTGGTTTGGGATGCTTGGGATGTTTCACCCTCAGGTACATGTTTTTTTATTTCATCCTAAAACACCATTTATATAAAAAGAAGTCATACTTGTAAGAGTGTGACACACAACAAAGTAATAATCAACCAAATAGCAGTAGAAACAAAACATATATAATAAAATCTTACAATAACACCAGCAGCTTTTTCATTGACAATTGTTCCATTCTTACGAGTTCGGGTGTCAATATATACCACATGACGTTCAGGCAACACTCCTTTGTTTTTCTTTTTCTAAAACGAAATAAATTGTAAGTTTCACATAAAAATATATAATTCAATAACAATGAATGCAAACAAACCTTCTCATCAATCACTACTGGGAGACTTTTTGTACCCATACAATGGGTATCTTCAAGCTTAGCACGGTTTTGCTTATTAATTCCACTTATTTTTTGTAAAAACCAAGAATTCATAAGGAGGATCAATGATGAACTAAAGCACGGTGTATGTGTGTGTGTGTGTGTGTGTGTGTAGAACAACTTACTTGCCCTTCTTCTGAAAACCAATGATGAACTAAAGCATGGTATTGATCCGGATCAACTCGATCATCAGGTAATGTAGAAGCAATTTCTTCTTCTGTCTTACTGGGGTCAAATGCTCTCTTTAAATCATGCTTCCACTGTCTCCATTTGTCATTCATTTCAGATTTCAACATCTCTCTTATAGCATCATTTATAGAAGGGACAAACTCAAATTTGCTCTAAAAAATTAAAAATGTTACACAAAAAAAATATGAATATAAATTTATCATAACACATATGATGAATGCATAGGTAAAAGGAAAATAGCAATCATGAAACCTCTATTAGTTTAAGCATCTCCTCTTTGTTATTCTTTGGCATTAATTTCCAGCTTGTATAGTTGATTGGAGCATATTGGGGCCTTCTTACTACACTTCCTATGAATCGAGTAAGAGTTTTTGCTTCTTCACCAATAGGTCGACCAAGTTCATCTAACTTAACTCTTATAAAATCTTCAGGATCCATGTCCCACACATCTAATATTTTTGTAGGACCTCTAGTTGCTTTAGGTGGTGCTACAACTAATTGAAAAAAAAATAGGCATAAGTATGAGACAATATATATACACACACACATAAATGAATAAAAATGAGAGCAAAATATATACCTTCTTCAGGAACTTCTGTGTCAGATATAACAGAGTGAGACTGAATAGATTCATGTATGGCTTGTTCTATAGAAGTTGAACCACAATGTGTTCCTTCATTATGGCTTGACTGGACTTGATTTGAGGTAGAATTTGGAGTAGTCCGAGATTCTTCATTGTTTTGTAAATCATTCGTTGAATTCAACTCTTTACTACGATTAACAATATTTAATTTTCTTCGTTTCCCCATCTAGCCTATAATATGTTCTTTCAAAAATTAAAATCAAAATATTGTATAATGAACCACAAGCACAGCAATACAGTAAGCATAAACCACAAGAAAGGACTAAAGCCTAAGACTTAGTAGCTAAAATCAAATGTAAAACACACTATAATGCCCAATTTTTCACACCAGATTGCATAAAAGATAAATGCTCTAAACAATATAATAATATTAAAAATTAAATTGATAATAAAAACACCATATTGTATGCTCTACACAATAACAATTAAAAGGAATCATCATGATTAACATCATCATCAGAATTGCTATCATCATCATGAATAGCAATGGCATTAGCCTCAACTTCCAACACATCATCGTCATCATTAACTTCTCTCCTAAGCCAATCATTCTCATTCTGAGTTGCTTCATCTATATCATGTGGAATTTGCTCACTCATTGGCTCGATATCATTAGGGTCCTCATCACCCATATCATACGTATCTCGCACTTTTACATTCTCAACCACAGGCCAATCCTTGTTTCTCTCATCCCAAACATAAAACACCTTCCTAGCTTGTGATGCAAAAACATATGGGTCATCACAAATATCTTTTCCAGTATGCTTTAAAAACTTGAAATTTACAAGAGTCTTCTCGAACTTGTCTTTCTTGCAACCTTTATTGATATCTACCCAATCACACTTGAAAAGCACAGCTTTATATTTTCCAGAATAATCCAATTGAATGATATCAGTTAATTGACCATAGTAGTTAATTTCATTGGATGAGATCTTAGTCTTCACGACTACTCCACTATTTTGCGTTTTCAACAATCTCTCTCTCTTCTTTGTGTGAAATCTAAAACCATTGATGGCATAGCTAGAAAATCTCCTTGCCACATCTGATGGACCACGAGCTAACCACCTAAGCTCATCAGTAACTTGTTCACTCCTTTGTTCATCCAAGCGTTGAATCTAAAATATTTTAGAAACATAATTTAGTCATAAGTAATAAAAGAAATGAAAAAGAAACTAATTTCTTGCTACTTACCCTCTCTTTAAACCAATTATTGAACTCTTTAACATGAAGCTTCTCAAGTTCAACTGAAGACAATCGTCGTCGAGACTGTCTATTTAACAATGCAATGTGTTCTCTAAAAATCAATGAAAATAGAGTTATATGGTTAACAAAATTCTCAAACTATAGAAATGAAATTTAACTTATGCCTTACTCTATAAATGAAGCTATCGCATCATGGTTGAAAAGCACATATCTATGAGCCTGTGACAACTCCATTTTGTCAAGCTTACTTCTACTCACTCTCTTTCGTTTCCCCACTTTGAACTTTTGTTGTCTTTTCAATCCTAGTGGTCTCCCCATAGGATGTAAAAAGGTTCCATCATCTATTAAACTTGAATCCATTCCATCATCAGTTCTTCTAGGTCTAGTAAGCCTTGTCTCCACCCCAGCTAGATATTGTGGACAAAATGTCAAGCACTTATTAGCCAAGTAACCTTCTGCAATAGATCCTTCAGGATGTGCTCTATTACGCACAAATGACTTCAATGTTAAAAGAAACCTGAAGGCAACACATAAGATAACTCATTTCTAGGTTTTGAATCTATATATATATTCTTATTGGTTAAAAGGAATAGTACATTCCTTTCAATAGGATACATCCATCTATATTGCACTGGTCCTACAACCTTAGCTTCATGTGCCAAATGAATTATCAAATGCACCATTATGGTAAAAAAAGACGGAGGTAAAATTGTTTCTAGCTGGCAAAGTGTCTCAACAACTTGATCCTCCAATTGTGTAAGAGAATCCACATTCAGCACCTTTGAACATATTTGTCTAAAGAAATTGCAAAGATTAACTAAAACTGAGGTGACTTTATCGGGTAAGGAACCCCTTAATGCAATTGGAAGAAGTTCTTGCATCAACACATGGCAGTCATAACTTTTTAACCCAAATATCTTGTGCTGCTTTATTTGCACACAACGTGGAATGTTTGATGAGCATTCATCTGGAGCTTTTACATTCTTTAGAACACTCAAGAAAGCTTCCTTTTCCTTTTTAGTCATTTGATAACATGCCCTAGGTATAATCACCCTAGTACTATTAGGATGTGGTTGAGGATGAAGTACACTTCCCAAATCTACCAGATCTTTTCGTGCCTTATAATTATCTTTTGATTTTCCTGCTTGATTTAACAAAGTACCAAGGATGTTATCACAGACATTTTTCTCAATATGCATCACATCAAGGTTGTGACGCAATACATTATGTTGCCAATAAGGCAAAGTAAAAAAAATGCTCTTCTTTTTCAAAGGTTAGGGCTCACCCATATCTCCTTCACCATCTTCTAAATCATCCAAATATCTCAAAATGGAATTGCCATTAAGAATTGGAGGTTGATCTCTGAATTCCTATGTTCCATCGAAGTCTTTTTTGTTTAGCCTCCATCTGTGATTAGGCGCCAACCACCGACGATGACACATGTAGCAATATTTTCTACCATGATGCAACCACTTTGATGCTGTTTGAAAACCACAACATGGGCAAGCATATTGGCCTTTAGTACTCCACCCAGATAAGTTAGCATAGGCTGGGAAGTCATTAATGGTCCACATTATTGCAGCACGGAGTTGGAAGAACTCTTTCTTGGAGACATCAAAGGTTTTAATTCCAGTATCCCACAATTCTTTCAATTCTTTCACCAATGGTTGTAGGTACACATCAATATTATTTCCAGGAGATTTAGGACCTAGAATGATTAATGACAACATGAAAAAATATTGTTTCATGCACATCCAAGGTGGAAGATTGTAAGGAATTAGGATGACAGGCCAAGTGCTATGAGTAATACTCATAGTTTTGAAATGATTGAACCCATCAGAAGCTAAGCCTAATCGAACATTACGAGTATCAGACGAAAATGTTGGATGTTGAGCATCAAATTCAATCCAAGAAAGAGAGTCAGCCGGATGCCTAAGAGAACCATCCTTTGTTCTACCATCTGAATGCCATCTCATCAACTCAGCAGTTTTAGAGGATTTGAATAACCTTTGCAGTCTTGGCTTCAATGGAAACCATCGAAGAATCTTTGCTGGTACTTTCTTTAGCTTATCATTCGCTTGCGTTCCCTTATCTTTTGAGTTCCACCTTGACTCACCACACTTTGGACATACTTCATTTTTGTTATAGTTGTCCCAAAACAATACACAGTTATTAGGACAAGCATGAATCTTCTCATATCCTAAACCCAATCCTGAAATTATCTTCTTCATCTCATAGTATGACTCGGGCAAGACATTTCCTTCGGGTAAAGCATCTCCCAATAATTCCAATAACATAGAGAATGATTTGTCACTCCAACCATGAAGACACTTTAAATGGTACAAATGTACCATAAAAGATAACTTGGTAAACTTCTTACAATTTGGGTAAAGCATTTGCTCATTCTCTTTAAGCAATTGATAAAACTTGTCAGCATTTTCTCCTCCTTGTTGTGGGTTCCTTTCTTCATTATTGTCATGGGTTTCTTCTTCCATAGGATGCATTGCAAAAGCATCTTCAAGTAGTCCTTCCATGTCATGCTCCATTTCTCTAGGCTCTTCAATTGGTCTATTTGAAGGTATAGTAGGCCTTTCACCGTGGAAAATCCACTGTCTATACCCTCGAAGGAACCCTCGATGTGGATCAGTTAGGTGCAAATAGACACTAGTTCTACTATGAAGGTGAGTGTTGGCACACTTTTTGCAAGGACAAAATATTTTTCCATCAGCTTCTAAATTTTGAAACGCAAATTCAAGAAACTCATTAACCCCTTGAATGTATTCTTCAGTTTTTTTTGTTGGATCACTCATCCAATCTCTAGAATCCATCAGAGTGCTACAATTCAAGATATGTAAAGAAGAATATGAATAAAATAGCAATTGTTATCTTTCTAGTGAATTAAAGATATTAGAAAGCAAAACTATATAATTTTTCATGATGTGTTCATTTTGCTGTTGTTTTTGGGCAAACAATTAGTCCTTAAAGCACAAATTAACCTACTTGAAAAATGTCATTTACCATTAAATTAAATTCTTATGTATAAATAAATAATGATTGGAAATTAAATCCATTTTACTACATTTTTTTTAAAAAAATATCTAGTTGATCCATTTCATATAACAAGAACCCAGCAATGTTCAAACAACTATAATGACACCCCTAATTAGCAGTGAAGAATTGACTTATGCATGACCAAAACTCCATGAATTAAAGATATTAGAAAGCAAAACCATATAACATAGTGTAGATGCCACAATGGCAGAGCATGCGTATTGATCTAAGCTCCAGATACATATATATGTGAAGGGCCTAAAGCTTAGTTGAACCTTAACCAAAATTATTAAATAATACTAATAATAATACAATACATGAAGCTTTTTGCAGGGGGACAAAAAACAAACAAGCCAAAAAGGAATCTTGACATTAGAGCCATATCTGAACATATTAACAACTACAAGTAGAATATTTAGCAGTATTGCAAGTTGAGAAAAACACACCCCCACGGGAGGGGGAGGGGTGGAAAATATATATTAATTAAAGAGTATATGTTCTAAGAAATCAAAATTCCAAGGCAGAACACCATAAACAAATGATGACATAAGAAATGTAGTAGTAAGCAACATTGTTCTTTTTCTTATTTTCCTAAACAAAGGCTTAAGTGCAGAAAGATAACTTTGAGTACATACCTCTAATCCAAGTTCCCCAGAACTAAACCTCTACCTCGTGTTCCAATTTTGATGCTATCTAGACCAAAAGATCTTATTAAATACACAGAAAATGACAATAAGAAAATTTGGATATACAATTTCTCAAGAAGACTAAGCAGAGTCAAGCACAAACTCTCAATCATTTCCACTTTCATTTCCAAATTTCCATAACGCATTACATTGATTAAACAAAATCAAATAAAAAGAGGCAAAACAGTAGCAGCAAGATTAGAGATTGCAAACAAATAAAGAAAAAAAGAGATAGCCGATTTCTCAAAACAAAATTGTTGAAGCCCTAGCTGAACAAAGTTACTGAAATGGGGAGAGCCAAAGAGCAAAATCAAAATCAAACTCAGCTTCAGACTTGTATTAACAAATTTTTTAACACACTAACAATGTATAAGGCGGTTGTTTTCTTCCTTGGCCCAAAAAACAATGAAGGACATAAAGAAAGAGCAGTGGAAATACCTATAGCAAATACGAAACAGAGGCTGGAAAGGTTTCACCACCATGGCTGAAGAGGTGCTCGCGTGTTCACGGCGGAGGCAAAACTGAGAGACCGGAAGGGGTTTGTGGCGGTCAGAAACCAGAGCCTGGAAGGGGTTTGAGGCGCGCAAGCAAGCAGATGCAGGGAGGGGTTCCAGCGCGCGGGGAACAGATGCAGGGAGGGGTTCCAGCGCGCAGGGAAGCAGATGCTGGGAGGGGTTCCAGCGCGCGCGAGCAGATGTTGGGAGGGGTTACAGGGCGCGCGCGAGCAGATGCTGGGAGGGCTTCAATCGCGCGCGAGCAGATGCCGAGGTCCACCACGCCAGCGAGCGTCGAGGGAGGGCTACACGCCACGAGCGAGCAGATGCTGGGGGAGGGCCGAGCACGCACACGAGCAAGCAGATGCTGGGGGACGGCTGAGCACGCGCGAGCAGATGCTGGGGGAGCTTCGAGAGCGCGCGCTAGCTGATGCTAGGAGTTGTTCGAGGCGCGCGACGACCAGATGCTGGAAGGGGTTCTCGGCGGTGGGGGGTTTGGTGATGAGGGGTGGAGGTTCTGGTGGTCCTACTGTAATTTTCTCATGGAGGTGGAAGAAAGAGTGACTGAAGCCTCAGGGAAAGGGGGGAAAAAATAATAAGGAGGGAAAATAAAAGTGAGATGTTTTCATCACTTTCAATTCGCGGTTGTGGCAGGGAAAATGAAAAAACTGATAGAATAAGTGACCCCAAAATGTGAGTGTGGGTATATGTTATCTATACCCACAGTAAATAAAAAATATAGTGATGGAAAATTATAAGTGTAGCAATATGCTACTTATACCCACAGTAAAAAAAGTTATAGTGACAGTAAAATAAAAGTGTAGGTATAGATGTTCAATACCCACAGTTATAATATTTGTCCCTAAAACTTATAGTGACGGTAATATATATTTGTGGCTATATACTATCTATACCTACAATTTATATCTATGTAGCTAAAGACTGCCGTGGGTATATGGCAATTTTCTTGTAGTGAGTGCTTCCTTTATGATGAAGAATGTTGTTCTTCCTTTTCTCTTTGTTGTTGTGTAGTCCAGATGTATAACCAGAAGGGAAATATCCATTTGAGTATGTGAAAGAGAGATCTTTTGACTTGTTTGCTTTTCAACTCTTTTTATATTTCCCATTTGAGTATGTGAAAGAGAGATCTTTTGACTTGTTTGCTTTTCAACTCTTTTTATGGAATAGCAGCATACAATTTTTGTTTGCTTCAACAAGCAACCATCGTGAGACCCAAAGTTTCCCATTCTTGGCAAACACTTTTCTACGCTCCTTTTCCTCTTTCTGCTTACACAAATATACTAGTAATGCCAACATTTGGTGTTGGTTCTCTAAAAAAAAAAAATCCATTTTTGTGAGTCAAATAAGATGAGATAAAGCTGAAACGCTTGACATATGAATTAAAAAGTTCAGCAAGAAATATTAGTCTAATCACACTAAGAGTAATGTAGTTATACGAAGTGTTTTGTTATCACATTAGGATATATAAACTAACAGAATTATAATTTACTCTAAATATAGTTCAATTTTCAATTTGATTTCTATACATTGACAATATAAAAAAGGTTTTCAGTATTATTCAATCAAATATTACTATATCATGTAATATAGTTGAAATTTGCACACACTATATGAATGATTATGTAAATAAGAATTTAATTGGATGATAATATAAAATTATTTTGAAATTCATCACGATCCAACTTAATCGCGATCGGCTCTCCCTCATGCAAGCCTATTAAGAATTCATGCTATCGTCACGTTAATAAATGTTGATTTGATGCTAATTATTAATTAAATCGAAAATTAAATAATAAATAATTCTTTCAAATACTGAATGCTATCATATCGGCCTCAAAGTTATGTTCACTTAAATAACCGAGCATCAACTGTGAGAAAATATAATAAATAATGTCTCACTGTTAAATAATAAAATAAGTAATTAATAATCCAAGCAAGTCTTATGTAGTCCGAGGATCTTACTAGCATTCATTAGAGCACTCTAAAAAATCCGAATAAAACCTAATAGCTAAAGTAGCCTAAGTCAATTTCGCTTTGACTTAGCTCACCACTGTGGAAAACTACAGCAAGACTACTTGGGTGGAGAAGGAGTGTTTGCGTCAATTGTGAGATCTGAAACGTGAAGAGGGCGAAGTGAGTCAATAACCTCAGTGAGGAATAGTTACTCACAACGCGAGACAGTAGTAAAAGCTCTCACACAATCATGCACCAACATATTTATGTCTATAATTAAACATGCAAACAGTGAATAATAATCATACTGAATCATTATGAATCTGACAAATTACTACAATTATATTAACTGGGAAATTGTTCAGACGCATAGTTGATCCTCGTTGATGTCAAAGTTTATTTCAGGGTATCTTTAAGTTCACCATCTCAAATATTAGGGAGTGGTTTTGGGATTTGCTTCATTCTAAATTTGACATCAAGTAATAACTATTGAATTAAAATGATTTGAATGAATAATGAGAGATGCACATACTTATGACAATAAATACACACAACTTTTCTTACTGAAAAAAAAAAAAGAAACACACACAACTTTTGCTTTGTGTGATTGATTGATCGAATATTACTAATTATTAAACAAAAAGCAAAGCAAAGCAAAATTATGTGTCTCTTTCTTTTTCCTTTGCGGATGTAAAGTTGCGGCATTATACTATTTTGTACATCAGTGTGTGGATTATTATCTCTAATTTTCCCTCACATATTTACTATAATAAGTAACGTGTTATTTATTAAATAAAACATAATAAAATAACTTTATTTTAAATCTTCCCAAAAAAAAAAAACCTAACAGGCTAACTCCCTCTCACCTCAACTTGTGGGTCAAGTAGGGGCCAAAATAACAAATCAAACCAGTCAAAAGTTTTGACGGATTAAAAATAATATCCTGTTTTATCGCTACTGATGTTATTGAAGTATAAAACTATATATAGCTCTACTCATCAGTTTATGCCTTTGAAAGATATGATTTCATGATTTATGGCATCAAAGTCATTCCATATCCACTATAAAAGATCTCTTCCGCGTGACAGATGTCTTGTTGAGGAAACTGCGTTTGCTGTTGTGATGTAATTATAGCTAACGTAATCACAAAATAATGAGAGATCTTTTCCTTGGTTGTTCACACTCCTACCAACTCTTCTTTTGGATCGAAGAAAACAGAGGGAAAAAAAAAAGAAATAAATACCCATTTTATTCATGCTTCTACGAGCCCTTCTTTTGGGATGAAGAAAATAGAGCCAAAAAACGAAATAAATATCCATTTTAGTTTCTTAAAATTAATAAATTAGTCTCTTCATTACAAACTCATACAATTCAAAAAAAAAAAAAAAGGTAGATACAGAGGGACTAATTTATTCTCTATTTTGAGTATTTAGCAAAAATAAAAGAAAAACAAATAGTATCAACGTTTCATTGAAATTAAAAAAATTTCTTTGGAGAGCAAAAAATAAAAGGAGAGAAATAATTTATATGGGACCCATAATTTTTCTGTCTCACTGGAGGAAAATAAAAGAAAATCATAGAAGAGAGTAAATTACGATACTATTCTTACACGTAAATAAAATAACATGATAAAATAATCATTTAGCATGTTCACAATAATCATTTGGTATGTTTACATGATCATTAATTATCATTAATAATTTTTAATCATGATCATTCATTTATAGTTATATTGTCCAAATTTACTTCTCTCATAATTAATGATAGTTAATACTCATATATTCATTTAAAAAAGTCACATGACTTTATGTTTTAATTTTGACTATTTATGTTAGATCCAGTAGTCAAGATCCACTCATTTCACTCTCATAATAAACTATTTTTCTCATATGATACATTTCATATATATATATATATATTTGACAAAACATAACTACTATTTTTTGAGAGGTCATTTTAGATATGTCCAATTAATTTCAATAAGAAAATAATTTTCTATTTATATTCTTTGACTAAGTTTAGAATTTGTTCAAAAGTTAAATGTTAAAATAATTAAATAATAAATCTTAATAATTAATAAGAAAAATTTTATCACATGAGAAAGTTATGTGAACATAATTTTTTAAATATTAAATAAAAATAAATTGATTTTTATATTTTAGAAAAACATTTTGAAAGAATATCGCATAAAAAATATCTAATTTTACAAACTAAACGAATCCTTTGTCATTGTTGTATGGTTTATATAAGAAGAATAATTATATTATATTATATTATATATTTATTTATTTATTTATTCACACGCGTACACTTTTATACTTTTATATTGGTTTAATTTTTATTTTTATTCTTGACATTTCAGTAATAAAATTGGAATTATGATGTAGAATTTTAATTTCATGTTTCCAGAAGAATTGAAATTAACTTAGAACCTTTAATTTTATGTTTCAGTTTACTAGATAATATTTGTAACAATATTTTAAAATATAAATGAAGAATAGAAAATATTTAAATAAACTTTGATGAGAAGAAAGATATTTAATAAGTTTGGAATTAATAATTTATAGAGTATATGTTACGAATTTAAAAGAGTCCATTTTAATTATTTTTTAATTCTATTGAATTGGATTATGAATTATAATTCTCATTCCATATGTTACTCCAAACAAAAAAACTGTAATTGGATATATGATCCAATTTCAATTCCAAATCCAATACATGCTCAATTCCATACTCTAAATGTACACCAAATATTTTAAAACAATAACATACGCTTAATTTATACAAACAGTTTGGTATTTATTCTTCTCAAATAAAGTTTTATATTTAAATATTGTAAATGGAAAAAATTTAAAAAACTTTATCTTACATCAAACTAACTTAGCTAGAAATAAATTACTCCCCCTTTTTATTCAATCAATCAAAAAATAAAAGAATACATAGATTAAGAAAATAATAAATATATCTTGATAATGGTAAAAAGATGTATGGATATATTATATTACTCCTATTAAAATATAAATTTACATAATTATAATATTGTTGAAAATAAACACAATTAATTATATGATGGGTAGTATTGAAAATAAAAAAATAATATTTCTTTATATAAGAAATAAATAAATATTTTTCCAAAAAATAAAACTGGAAAAAAAAAAACAGATGAAGTGAAAAAAAGGGGATAATAAACTCCTTATCCAATCATTCAATCAACACGATGGACAAAAGGAAAAAATGAAAATGTGAACAAGCTCCATCTACTTTTGGGATGCGAAGAAAGCAGAAAAGTAGCATGCGTGCCAAGCATAAAGTCTCCGCCAACTCATTTGATGTTCTGTTAAAAATAAAATGCTCCAAAAATGGCTGATTTTAGTCGACAAGTTAAATCGACTTTAGCATCATTTAGTGCCTTATTTTACGTTGGTAAGTCAATTCAATTTTTAACTTTTAAAATAATTTAAATTAATTATTTATGCCGTAAAATGTGAGTTAAATTCATCGCTGAATCCACTTTTTTTTTATCTTTTTGTCAATTAAAATATTTTATTTTGATGTCTAAAATTATAATAAATAAATCTTAAAAATATAGTCTAAGCCATAAATTGACTCATTTTATATAATTTTAAATATAAAAATAAGTTATTCAAATCTTTATTACACGCAAATTAAACTATTAATATAAATCACATTTGATAATATTATATTAAAACCAATTTAATTAATTTTAAAGTCCATCAACTAAAATGACTGCGTTCAAATTTCAGTGCGCGAGGTTTTCCTCAATGAAATTACTCGGGGTTACAAGTTAACACTCCCTTTTCGTACGTGAAGTCTTGTCTATTTTTTTTTTTAAAGGAAAAAGTAAAAATCTCATAAACATTTGAATAATGCAAAGGAATGTTCATGAATATTTTGTTAACAACCAGACTCGAGGGGCGACTATATAAACACACAGCATCAGCCATTTCTTTGCATGTCATTAACTAGCAGACAATGGATAGTTTGTGCTTTACTCTTTGCTTGCTTCTCTTCCTTGGCTTTAGTTCACTTCTGACATGTCACTCAGCTTCCCCAGAAGACCTTAAGGCAAATATATAATCCATCTCTCTTTAATTTATCACCAATCTTTCACTTGCTGTGTTGATGTTCATGTGGCTTCCTCCCTATTGTTTTTTATATTGTTTTTTTATTTTAAAAAATCATTTTGAATTTCCATTTTCAGTTCTTCATTAATTTCTTATTTTTCTAGAAAAAAACTATAAAGTTCAATTTTCAATTTTCATTATTATTTTTTTAAAATGAAATTTTGAAAACAAATAATGAGAACTCAAATTTGTTTCTTGAAATCAAATAAGTCCATGTGATTTTATGGCTTAATTGAGCCAAAGATGAGAACACTATTTTCTTTTTCTTTTTCTTTTTTTTGATAATTATGTAGAGCAGAAGCAATACTCTTTATAAATAATGCCTTGTTTAATTACAAGACAAGACCCAAAACCACTTATGCACCTTACAGTGCAGTGCACACAATAATCACCCCACTATCACACTGAGCTTAGCACTGAACACATTTGCACACACTAAAGCCAATGAGCACCACACCTACACTTCACTTTTATAGCTCACATTAAGCACTCCACTTGGTAATTCTCACGACTATCTGCACCCACTCACGAGGCACTATCTCACCAGCACTTCATCACTCACCAATCACACTGTATTACAAGTTTACAACTTCCACTCTGGTATTTATAGGCCACCAAGTCGGTGAATTTGTTCACCGAAGCTTCGCTAGAAAAGTTTTAGCATTTTAATGCTTCTAGGCCATTCTCCTTATTTCCTTGTTAGAATATAAATTATTGAAGCCTCTAGTTAATTCCTAGTCTTTTAGAAACCATTGCAAGGACTTTCCAGCATGTCAATGGTTTATTCTAGAACTTGTGTTGCCTTCTTAAATTATGTTCTGAAATCTTAATGCAGACATACATTGTCTACACTGGCAACAACATGGAAGATGAACACCTCTCATTGTCCCTCTACAAAAACATATTGCAAGAAGTTGCAGACAGGTTAATGGAGTTGTGTTATCCTATCAAAAGACATGAGAATGGATCCTTTCAATTTTATTTTGACACGAGTTTGTCATGTTAAATCCTCATTATTGATCAAGTCACTTTTTCAGATGATTGAGTATCCTTTTAACTTGATCAATGGTAAGGATTGAAACATGACATCATCGTGACAAAAATAAAATCGAGAGGATCCATGCCCACGGGCTAATACTCGGATAATAATTAATCAATTGACAGTAGGATACTTCCATTGAATTCATCTTGGGATAGAATCAGTTTTGAATGTGGCTAGACTTAGCTACAACAAAAACTATCCGAAGAAAACGTCACAACAAAAATGGATTCTAATGTTAATGAATCTCTAAAGTTACTGTTGGAAGTTTACTGCATACTGAAATTTAGAAAGTAAAGAGAGAACTAAAAAGGCATCGTTGTCCATAAAGTATTTGTCTTACTCTTTTTTCTTTTTTTATCAATTTATATTAACGGTTTCAGCAATGCTGCACCTAAGTCTATGCTGCATCACTACAAACGTAGCTTCGGTGGCTTTGTTGTGAAGCTGACAGAGGAAGAAGCTGATAGAATGGCTGGTGTGTGCAGAAACTATTCTATCCTCTTCAAAACTTGCCTTCCCTTTATGCTTGGATTTGTAAATTTAGAGCATGTTTACTAATACATTATTTTAGAGAAATAGTTGTAGCTTTTTTTTTCGCCTCAAACTTCTTATCATAAACTATTTTTGAACATAAAATGAGCCAATCCAAACACCATCTTGTTAACCAAAATTCATCATGCAGAACAAGATGGAGTAGTGTCTGTCTTTCCTAGTGAAAAGAAACAACTCCATACAACAAGGTCTTGGGACTTTATTGGCTTTCCACAACAAGTGCAAAGAACTACTGAAAGTACTGTGATCATTGGAGTAATTGACTCTGGAATCTGGCCAGAATCTGAGAGTTTCGATGATAAGGGATTCGGTCCACCACCTAGTAAATGGAAGGGAACCTGCCAAACATCTACTGTCACATGCAATACGTATTTACTAGAACGCACGTAGAATTTTCAAGCTGCTAAGAATGGAAAAGAAAAGGTACACTAGTAATAGATTTTGCTATGTTTCTTGCAGTAAACTCATTGGTGCTAAGTATTACAGAGCTGAGGGCGATGATTCGTTAAGTGAAGAAGATATCAAATCTCCAAGAGATACAAATGGTCATGGGACTCATACAGCATCAACAGCAGCAGGGAACCCTATTAGCATGGCAAGCATGTTAGGCCTTGGGAAGGGAACAGCAAGAGGTGGCGCTGCATCCGCACGCATTGCTGTCTACAAAGTGTGTTGGTCTGATGGATGTTTTGATGCAGACATCCTTGCTGCATTTGATGATGCAATCGCCGATGGGGTTGACATATTATCAACCTCAATAGGTGCACAAAAGAATGAACGTAACTATTTTAAAGATTCATTAAGCATTGCAGCATTCCATGCAATGAGAAAAGGAATACTTACAGTATTTTCAGGAGGGAATTCTGGTCCAAAAGCCGCATCCTTATCGAATTTTTCACCATGGTTAATTTCTGTGGCTGCCAGCAACCTAGACAGGAAGTTTGTTACCAAGGTTGAATTGGGAGATAACAGAACTTATGAGGTAAAGTACCTTCTCCATTCTATGCTAGAAAAAAACTCATTTCATCTTCCTTCTCTTCATAATTGAAGGTCATGTCGTGTCCTAATCTCTGGAATGCATTCTAAGCTGATTCAGTTTGTAATCTGATGAACTACCTCGATATTTATTTTAAAGTTCTTTTTATACAAAATTATGATATTATTAATAATGTCTCATCTCTCTGTTCCATGTTTAGGGAATCTCAATAAACACATTTGAGGGAGAATTATATCCTATAATTTATGCTGGAGATGCACCAAATACCAAAGCAGGAATCCATGGATCTATATCTAGGTAACTAGCCTTCAAGCGATTTATCATGGATCTTTAATTATCATGGAATACGAAAGAAAGGGATTTAATCAACCCCTATGATATAATCATAAGTTTTATAGATTTTAATAATTTAAACTAACAAGACATATGACTAATTTTTAGTCACAAATAATATACCGGAGAAATCCTTTGAAAGAAACATTCCTATAATATAATTTGTAAATGAGATTATTACCAAACTGCAGCAAATGCTTGACGGATACGCTGGATGCAAAGTTAGTGAAGGGTAAAATTGTTCTCTGTGATGACAACAACGTTCTAGGTCCCTTCCATGCTGGTGCAGCAGGTTTCTTGTCACAAGGTCAAACTAAGAGAGATAGAGCTAGCTCTTTTCCCTTGCCTGCAGCTTATCTTGAGTTGAAGGATGGGGCCAGTGTATATGACTATATAAAATCTACAAGGTATTAAACCGTAAACTAAAGGTTTCAGAATTTAATAAGCACACTTATCGAAAGTGGATTGCTTCAAACAATTTGCAGGACTCCTACTGCAACCATATTTAGGAGTGCTGAGTTAAAGGACACTTCAGCCCCTCTGGTGGCCAGTTTCTCATCCAGGGGTCCAAATTTAGTTACACCTGAAATTCTCAAGGTGCATGTTTCCTGTGAATAACTTATATATTTCTTTTTGGTAACAGTTTCTGTTATAACATAATTACTTATTCATTTCTCTCATGTTGTAGCCGGATTTAACTGCTCCTGGAGTTGACATTTTAGCTAGTTGGTCTCCAATTTCACCTGTTTCTGGGATTAAGGGTGACAAGAGAGCATTAAAGTTCAATATTATATCAGGAACATCAATGGCGTGCCCACATGTGTCTGGGGCAGCAGGGTACATCAAATCATTTCATCCTACCTGGTCCCCTGCTGCTATCCGTTCAGCTCTAATGACAACAGGTGACACAGATGATTTGCAGCATGCCGTAGTTAATATGCTTACGTCAAAGAGCAATGTCACACAAACAACATAATATACACTGAATTCGTGTCAGAAATTATGATAATTATTGAATGAAATAGAGCGGTACAACTCAATTATTTATCCAACATCCAATTAGCATGTCGCGCTATTCTGAGAACTACACTCTTGACAAAAACTTTTGACTCTTAACATATTTCTACATTGAAAGAAAACTAAACCAATTTTGTGTGCTACTTGCAGCTAAACAACTGAGTCCCTTGGCTAACCCTGACAAAGAATTCGCATATGGAGCAGGCATAATTGATCCTTCCAAGGCTGCAAATCCCGGTTTGGTATATGATGCTGGAGAAAAAGACTACATAAGATTTTTATGTGGACAGGGCTATAGTTCAAGGACTCTACAACTCATCACAGGAGATAACAGTACTTGCTCAGAGTCAGAGACAACTTACGGAACAGCAAGGGATCTAAACTACCCTTCCTTTGCTCTTCAAGCCTCACGCTCCAATCCAAATGTAAGTGGCAGTTTTACCAGAACTGTCACAAATGTTGGGTCCCCAAAGTCCACATATAAAGCTACTGTCACTGCTCCTCATGGGCTGAAAATCATAGTGAACCCAAGTGTTCTCTCATTCACTTCTCTTGGCCAAAAGCAAACATTTGTGGTCACTATTGATGGAGCAATAGAAGAATCTATTGTGTCTGCTGCTTTGGTTTGGGATGATGGTAAATTCCAAGTGAGGAGCCCCATTGTTTTGTTTAATTTACCAATACCATAATGGCTAGGTTGATATTGTGTTTTGTGTACCTATGCCATAATGGATAGGTTAATGCATTTTATGATAAGGAGAAATAAAAAGTGTTTGAATGTATGCATTGGGAAAGGCATATTAATTAGGAAGCTAATCCATCCCAGCTACTGTTTTCTTGATTGCATGAAGTTAATATGTGAAGAAATATCAAGTCCTTAGCATTTGGAAGCCTTATCAGGTGCTGAGAGAGAGGGAAGTGCATGATTTGTGATTACATAGTATCAGCCATGTGGTTTCGTTGTTAAAATTTTATATTTACTTTTGAAGTTGGAAAAAAAAAATCAGGCGCATAAGCAGAAACTGTGTAAAGGTAGGTTGAAAATAATGAATCGTAGAATAAATGTTAGCATATGTGCTAATAAAGTTGTATTTTAATTTATTTATATGTCATACTTTTACTTAATCCTGTATCAAATAAATACTTTCAGTAAATCTATGCCAAATTTACTAGCAATTCTCCTTCCAATATCAGTTAAAAAAATAAAATTCGTTTGGCCAGTGTAAAATAACCAAGTCGCACTAGTTGAGTTTTAAGATTTTAAATTGCTTTTTGCAAGTCAAATTATAAATTGCATTACTTGATGAGAGTTTCACTAGGAATTTTTTTTTTTATGGTCACTTTGCACGTTGTCTTCGCTGCCACAAATTCACTCTTAGAGTTTGGTTTTGGATGGATAAATAATGTGTGGAATAATTGTCTTAAGGTGATTAACCTAAAACATTTTGACCATATAAATATTAAAGGATTACATAACTATAAAATAATTTATACAATTATCCGATTATATATCACAAAATTATTAGTAGTGTTTGACACTTGAAATAACTAATGACATTTCATTTTATGAGTAACTTTTTGAGAAGTTATTGTAAAAATTAAACACTTTTAATTATTATATAATAGATGATTAAATAATTGCATGTTGATAATATCTTTTAAGTGCCACCGTGTGTCAATATTAAATGCAAAAGAAATACTCAAAAAGTCAAAATATTATCATCTCTAAAAATAACATTAAGGTTGAAATTGAAAATAAAGTGACAAATAAATAAAACCATATTTCTTTCTAAAATTAAAGAGGGAACAATTGTTTATACATTTTGTTGATGATGAGGATAGTTCGAGTTGGTTCACTTTAATAAATTTGTTATAAACATGCTTACACATATGATTCAAGATAGACACGAATCACCCAAGTTTTCTTTTAACAACAATTTCAATTTAATGTAGACAAAGTCATCACTTAGCTTATATGCAACTAATTATGGATTGGATTACAAACTCTACTGTGCACTGGCTGGAGGTAACTAAAAGAGTAGTAAATTAAAATACCAACTCAATATTACTCCACTCGGGAAGGTGCCATCATGCAACTTAAATTTCATACAAACTACTATTTTCTCTTATTATTCGCACACAAGCACTTCGGACTTGACAGAATTTATGTTTTATCCTAAATACTGTACACTACAATGGAGCTCGCGGTAATGGGCTTGCAGGGAGGAAGAGGGGCGCGCTGTGCTGGGTAAGAGGTGCATGCAGTGGCAGTTTTGGCTGTTGGAGGAGGAGCCGTGGCTGAGAGCGGCGGTGATACTGGCTTAGGTGTGTTAAAGGCAGATCTGAAGGTTGATGCACATGGGTTGTGAAGGCGGCGGCGGCGGGGTTGAGGGACAACGATGATGATGACGCGGTAGTGGCTAACTCAAGGTAAGGGTGTGGCTGCTGTGTATGTGTACTGGTTTGTATATTTTTTGTTTTGATGAGCGATGATGATGATTATAATAGGAGAGGATGAGAGTTGATTGTGAAGGAAGATGACAGTGAGGGGGTTGAGAGTTAATGATGAAGGTGGTTATGGGGTGGTGGTGTGGTGACTAGTGGATGAACTACATGTTTATGCAACTACATGCAACTACAAAGGGAACAACAAATGTAGAAGAAATGTAGGATGATACTGTTGATAATGTCCAGACCTGTAAGAACAAACACTTTCTGAAGGCGACCAAAATGTAATACCAAAACAATGCAATTTGTGTGCCTTTGCTTTTTTTTTCTTTCTTTTTTTTTCCTTATTGTCTCTGTGTATCTTGTTGAATTTTTCCCCACTTGATCAAAACTCTCTGCCCTCTATATATAGTCGTTCCTCTGTTGATCAAAATCATATCATCTCATTTTTATAGGTTGGCAGTAGGGATCTCAACTGATCACCTTAGCTGTAACCGAAAGATCATTCATCCTTTTACAAGGATTGAGGAGGAACATCATCATAGTGTTGCCACTCCTGTTGGTTGACTTCCTTTTCCTTTTTTATTTTTCTTCACTTTCCACTTCATATGTTTTTGGCTGGGAATGTCGGAGTCCGTGACAGTTTCCTTTTTTTTTTTTTAATGGAAATGGGATGATATTTTTTTGTGGAAATGGGCTGATTTTGAAGGGATGGGTGGCAATAAATCTTTGGAAATGGGCTGAAAGTTTATTGTCATTATATTATTATTGGAAATGGGTTTTTTGAACAACTGGAAATGGACTGAAAAATAAACGGCCAAAACGGTCTTGTTGGATGACACTTTTTTTTTTTAATGTGAAAACAAAATAAATAAATAAACACAAAGGAAGGAAATAAAAATAAACGGGACAAAATATGGTGTTGACGCATATACATTATTATATTTATATTGTTTAATATTTGCATTTAGTAAACTATGGATATCCTATCTCTCGTTAAGTTGTAAAATTTAACCCCGTTGTTTTTCCATCTTTTTCAAATACGGGTGCTAATGTTGTTCTGTTCCTCTAGCACAACTATAGGTAATTCCAAGTTGGTGATCCTTTTCGTGAAGGCCTTTTTTGTTGGAACTCGTATTTTGTTTTAGCCGTAGTTGTCAGTTGCTCCATATGTCACCAAATTAATAGAGTATGAAAATGAATTTGGTGCTATGATTAGACTATGCAAAGATATTGTTATATGCTAGAATATCGCATTTTGAGAATGTTTGATGCCTAAGTGTTGTGGATTTATTTGGGGATATGACAGATTGTATTTTTTTTGTTTGGGAAATATCTGAGAAATAGAGAAAACTCTGTCCATTTTCTTGGAGAATAGTGTATTAAGGCTTACTAGGAAGGTGTTTCCTATGCTTTGATTATGTCCTACGATGGGTCGTGACAAAGTGCTCTCATATCGGCCTCAAAGTAATATGTTCACTTAAACACCCGAGCATCAACTGCAAGAAAATATAATAAATGTCTCATTGTTAAATAATAAAATAAATAATTAGTGATCCAAACAAGTCTTATACTAGTCCGAGGATTTTGCTAGCATTCATTTGAGCAATCTAGAAAATCCAAATAAAACCTAATAGCTAAAGTAGCCTAAGGCCTCGTTTGAGTAATAAATAGCTTATTTAAACTCTTATTTAGAATTAACTTTTGAAAAGTAATTTATGAATAAATTATTTTATATAAATATATAACAATAAAAATACTTATTTTTAGTATTTTAAAAATTATTTCTTAATAAACTAGATATTTTAACTTTTAAAAAAGTAGTAAGAATAAATTTTATAGCAGTAATAAACTGTTTAATCAAATAGGTTAAAAAGAAAAAATATGATTTTTGAATTAAAAAAATTAAAAAAAAGAAGAAATTATAGCATTGAAACGGATCGTAGGTCAAAGCAAAGTTCACCACTTTGGAAAACTACAGCAAGACTACTAGGGTGGAGCGTGTGGTGTTTGCGTCAATTGCGAGGTCTGAAATGTGAAGAGGACGAGATGAGTCATCCAACTCAATGTGGAAAAGTTACAAATAACACACGGGACAGTCTAGTAAAAGCTCACACGCAATCATGCATCGACGAATTTATATCTATAATTAAACATGCAAACTGTGAATAATAATCATACTGAACCATTATGAATCTGACAAATTACTACAATTATATTAACTGGGAAATTGTTCAGACGCATAGTTGATCCTCGTTGATATCAATGTTTATTTCAGGGTATCTTTAAGTTCACCATCTCAAATATTAGGGAGTGGTTTTGAGATGGATTTGCTTCATTCCAAATTTGACATCAAGTAATGTCGCAACTGGGATCGCGACTGGACGGCGAAAAAGAGTTTTGTTTAAAATTGGAGTCGCCACCAAATTTTTATTTAATTGGGAAAAATTATGGAAAAATCCATTTAATTTAAAGAAAATGATCTTTGAAACTAGATCTAAGCTCGGGAGTCGGTTATGCTTAGGGAAGGGTAGGAACTTAATCCTACAGCACCCCTAATACACCCGTCTTTAAACGGTACCTTAATTAATTGTGCAAATTATTAATAACCTTTCAAAATATTTATTTAAATTTTTTATTTCAAGAAAATTATAAAAGAAAATATTATTTAGAATAAGAAAATTTCAGAGTACCAAACTGTCACAACTCAGGTATCCATAATAGTAAGTTAATAAGCCGTCACGGCTAAATTAACATCTTTATTTAAAATAAAATATATACATTTCAATGATTTACTTAAATTAAGATAAAAAAGAAAGAGAATAATAATAATAATAATAATAATAATAATAATAATAATAAATAAACAATATTTTCAATAATAATAATAATGAACAAAAATATTTACATACAAAACGGAATAAAATAATGTCATAAAATTTGATTTTAGCTTAAAAATCTTGAAACATCAAGCTGTCATAACTTAGATGTCCAAAATATTCAGTTAACAAGCCGTCTCGGCTAAATTAATATTTTATTCAAAATAAAATATTTAATTAATAATTGATTAACTTCAAAATTTAAAAAAATAAAAGGTATTAAAGAAAATATTTACAAGTAATACAAATTATAAAAATCTAATTTTTGTTTGAAAATTTAAAACATCAAGTCATTACAAATGCATGTTTAAATGAGTTAATAAGCCGTCACGGCTAAATTAACATCCTCATTTAGAACAATTTGATTATTAGCTGAAATTAAAAATAATACATAACAATAAAAGATGACAAATATTTATAAATAAATAAAAATAATAATAAATATTTACAGGTAAAATAAAATAACATAATAAAATTTAATTTTTTGACTTGACAGGAATCACCTGCTCCTACGTATCCTTTGGTGCGATGAGGAATTCAAAGTCACGTAGTTCTGATTTTAAAATGAGTGTCGTTGGTTGATTTTATTCATGACAACTGATTTTCAGAATATCAAACTGTCGCAGTTAAAATATTCTTCAATCATAGAATTAACAAACCGTCACGGATTAGTTGATCCTATTATCAAAGTTTAATCTGTAAGATAAATTAAACAAAACACTTAAGAATTCATTTTTCTTTTTAACCTAAATTAAATAAAAACTTACCTTCTCTTTTTTTTTTTTTAAATTTAACTAAAAATCTCTTATTTATTTATTTATTTTGTTCTCTAACTGAATTAATCTAAAAAAAAAAAACTAAGCACGAATAAAAAAAGGACCCAAAAGTTGAAAAATATATTACTCAAACAATCAAACCTAAACTCAAACAAATAAACCTCTAACCTGACCCAATAACACGTTCATAACCAAAAATTAAATAAATAGATAAATAGCAAAAAATCTAAACTTACTAATTTCCTAAAACTAATTTCATTAACCTAATACTACCCTACCCCACACACACCCACACTCACACGCACGCAACACATACACACACCCACACACACACGTAACACACACACACACCCACACACACGGCTGTTGAGAGAGAGAGAGAAAAAAAAAATGGGCGAGAGACAGAGAGCCACAGAGAGTGAGAAAGAAAGAGGAAATGAAAAATAGAGAGGGATCTAGAGAGAGAAAAAGAAAGATCGAGAGAGAGAGCACGAGGCGGAGATAGAGGAGCCACGCCGCTAGCAAGGAGGCGAGACCCATGGCGATTGGGACGAACCGCGCGGCTATGGCGTTCGCGACGGAGCGTCGGCGGTGGTGGCTGGGTTTGAGGTCCGTGATGCTCATTGCATCGCGGGCGGGGGAAGCGCAGCTTCATCGGCCCCGATGGCAGCGGCGCTGGCATGGTGAAGGGGCTGTTTTGGAGGAGGGGATTCCCGGCGGCTGGCTTCATCGGGCCCGATGGCAGCGGGGCTGGCATGGTGAAGGGGCTGTTTTGGAGGAGGGGATTCCCGGCGGCTGGCTTCCCCTCTTGGCTGGGCGAAGGTCGTATGGTGGCTTAGGGAGGGAGGAGGAGGTCGCGCTGTAGTGGGTGGCACGCGATGGGTTGGTAGTGGTGATGAAGTTCGCAGCTGGAAAAGAATGGAAGATGGCGGTGTTTGCAGGGACGGCATCAGCATGATGGAGGAGGCCACAACGCTAAGGGGGTTCGTTCACGGTGGGAGAGGAGAGGAAGAAGACACCGTGCGGCTAGGCAGGGATGAAGATGCCGCGCGGCTAGGCAGGGGAGGAGGGCCGCAAAAATGAAGGCTGAGAAAGGGAAAACGCTGCTGCCGCGGCTGGGCAGAGAGTTGGGGCTGCGGCGGCCATTCCCGTGGAGGTAACAACCACGACCACTATTCCTTTCTTTCTCTCATTTTTCTTTTTGGAGTTCAGTTGGTGTTTGTTGTCAGTGTGTGGTGGTCTATAATGTAATTGCTGAATTGATTTTTTTCTTTGTTTGAAATTTGGCTGAAAAATGTTTGGAACAAAGGTTTGTTTTTTTGAGTTGATTGAGTCTATGTGGTGGATATTGGAGGAATTGTATTCACGGATTGAGTGTGGATGAGATTTGGTTATGGGGTTTGGAATAAGTTTGTTTTATGAGGTTGGTTTCACAAACAAATTAGTTTGTAAAAGAAATGCAACTTGTACCAATGTAAGACAACTCTACCTTTTTTCTTGTTTAATTTTCCTTTGCTCTGATTGATGCAGGAGGCTAAGAAAATATTTCTGGTGTTGCTAAGGAGTAAGAAGAGTGAAGGATTCGTCCTTATGATTTTCTCATTTTTTTTTTCTGTCCAAGACTCTGACCAAATATGACTAGTTTTAATCACTCCCCCAGTAACAAGAATGCTAATTTGTCTATGTATTCGCAATCAAGTAAAGGGAAAGACACCCATCACTTTGCCAACTTTCATCATTGTAAATCTTCATCATTGTGTAGGGGAACATTGATCATGATGCCTGCCACTCTCGCCACTCCCCTCTTTGTTTTATTTTATTAACATACCACTGGTATCATTCCTGTTTGAACATTGTTGTCGTATGCAGGAGGTGAAATTTTCAATATGCAAACCGTGACTTCTCTCTGTCTCTTTTTTCATTTTATTTTTATTTTTTTGTATTTTTTTTATAGAGAGAATGGACTAAAATGAATGGATTGGACGCTCTTTTCATGGAAAGGCATGGGCTGAAATTGTTTGGGCTTCCTTTATTATTATTATTATGTAGGAACGGGCTGAACAACAATTTTTTTTATTTACAAGAACTAAATAGAAAGAGTATAAAGAAAATTCATTAATGAAATATGCAAATTTTGGATTTTTATTTGTGAGCCGGACAAAATCGAGTGTTCACAGTTGCCCCTCTTTACTCATTTCTTATAAGAGAATATGAAAAATATAAGTTTTACATATTGTCTTCATAAGGAATAGGTAAAGATATGAACATTGATCTTGGGCGGGAATGCATGAAATACAAATAACAAAAAATAAATAAATTCAACTGGTAAGGGGAACTAAATGCTTATAAGAGGCATATGCAATGAATGATGCAATTCAGAAATCAAGATATATGAGTGATATGAACTGTGAAACTCATGTGGGACAGACAAAGAGATAAAAATTAACAGAGATTGACTGTAAATTTAGAGGTTAACAGGGGTTGACTTGCGACCAACTGGATATGGGTCCACAAGGACAGGAAAATAAAAATCTTGTGACCAACTGGATACGAGTCAACAAGCGACAGAAAATTGAAAGCAATGGCAATCCGAGGCCGACTGGAAAAGTAAATTGGCAATCTGAGGCTGACTGGAATTGTAAAGTGGCAATCTGAGGCCGACATGAAAATAAAAGTGGCAATCTGAGGCTGACTGGAAAATTAAATGGTGGCAATCTGAGGCCGACATTAAATGTAAATTGGCAATTTGAGGCCAACATGAAAATAAAAGTGGCAATTTGAGGCCGACTGTAAAATTAAATGATGGCAATCTAAGGCCGATATGAAAATAAAAGTGGCAATCTGAGGCCGACTGGAAAATCAAATGATGGCAATCTGAGGCCGATGGCAATCTGAGGCCGACATGAAAGTAAATTGGCAATCTGAGGCCGACTGGAAAATTAAATGATGGCAATCTGAGGCCGACATGAAAATTAAATTGGCAATCATGAAAGTAAATTGGCAATCTGAGACCGACATGAAAGTAAATTGGCAATCTGAGGCCGACATGAAAATAAAAGTGGCAATCTAAGGCCGACTGGAAAATTAAATAATGGCAATCTGAGGCCGACATGAAAGTAAATTGGCAATCTGAGGCCGACAGGAAAATTAAATGGTGGCAATCTGAGGCCGACAAGAAAATTAAATTGGCAATCATGGAAAATAACGATTTTCACATTATCTCTCTTTTTTTTTTTTTAGGTTATATGCACAAGTCATCAATTTTCAGTTTATTTCAGAAAAACTAACCGTAACCAAATCAAGCAAACCTCAAGGAAGACTATAACCGATCAAACTCGTAATTCACGCGCTGGACCTTCTGGTATAAACTTTCTTTTCTTCTATAACTTTGCTTACTTCTTTCCTCTTTTTCTCTTTTTTAGGATGATGATTGCTTTTCTGCCAAGTTTGACTGAAACTTCTGATTTTCCTTGGTGTGATGCTATCCATGGATGTATTGCTGTAAGAATTATTAAGTTGTATAACTTTAAACTTAAATTTATGCTTACTCGAGACATCATAAATAAACATGCATTTAAAAAGATTGGTTGAATAGATATCTTTATTGCTTGGTGTATTGGATGACAAAATGTTTGAAAGGTGGGAACACATAAAAGTAAAAGACAAGATTGTGAAAGACATGAAACTTTGCCCCAATGTAAGTTCTTTGTGGCTCAATCAATCCACTTCTTGCAGCAAGTTGAACACCATAGCCATGATCTTTGATGACGTCTTCAACCCATTTCTTTCCAAAATATTGCCCCAGCTTTAGTCTTGGTCTGTTTGATTCAATAGACAAATTCAACATCTAAAATTGCCCCAGTGTAGGTTACTTGATATGATGCTTATCTTTTTGCTCTAACTTTTGCCTAGGCTGTTCTTTCGAGTTTTCAACCTAACGAGCTCTCTTTTTCTTCTTATTTTTTTTATTTTTTTATCTTTTCCTTTTTCATTTTACCCTAACTTTTGCTTAGGTCGCTCTTTCGAGTTTTCAACCTAACGGGCTTTTTCAACATCCTTTCAAGCATAAAACCTTTTGACTGCATCAGTGTTAATTGGTTTGGGCAATTCATGTCCATCCATATTTTGCAAAATTAACGCCCCACCTGAGAATGCTTGCTTGACAATGTAAGGACCTTCATAACTTGGAGCCCACTTGCCCCATGCATCCTCTTGATTAGGGAGAATTTTCTTCAAAACCAAATCTCCTGGATAAAAATCTCTAGGACGGACTTTCTTGTTAAAAGCCTTAGACATTCTGCTTTGGTACAACTGGCCATGACAGATAGCTGCTAGTCTTTTCTCTTTTATCATGTTCAACTGTTCATATCGGACCTTCACCCATTCAGATTCTTCCAAGTTAGACTCCATTAGAACCCTTAAGGATGGGATTTCCACTTCTATGGGAGATACAGCTTCCATTCCATATACCAATGAAAAAGGGGTTGTTCCTGTGCTTGACCGTATATTGGTTTGATATGCATGTAAAGCATATGGCAGCATTTCATGCCAGTCTTTGTAATTCACCATCATCTTGGTGATGATTTTCTTGATATTCTTATTTGCAGCTTCAACCGCACCATTCATTTGAGGCCTATAAGGAGCTGAGTTATGATGCTTGATTTTGAAGGTTTCAAAGAACTTTTGAACTTCAGCACCATTGAGGTTTGGAGCATTATCTGTGATAATTCTTTCTGGAATCCCATATCTGCATATGATGTCTTTTTTGATAAATCTGATGAACACCTTCTGTGTGATATTGGCGTATGAAGCAGCCTCCACCCACTTTGTGAAATAGTCAATTGCAACTAAAATGAAACGATGGCCATTGGATGCCTTGGGATTAATTGGGCCGATGACATCCATACCCCACATTGAGAAAGGCCAAGGAGATACCATGTTGTGTAATGGAACTGGAGGAGCATTGACTCGGTTTGCATATGTTTGACATTTATGACACTTTCGAACATAACTGATGCAGTCATTCTCCATGGTAGACCAATAATATCCACTTCTTAGGATCTTGCGTGCCATCATATGCCCATTAGCGTGAGTTCCACAGATTCCTTCGTGTATCTCAATCATAATCATTCGAGCTTCATGAGCATCTACACATCTGAGGAGAATGGTGTCATAATTCCGCTTGTAAAGGATTTCACCATTTAGGAAAAAGGCCATGGACAATCGTCGAATTGTTTTTCTTTGCACTTCATTTGCTCCAGTCGGATATTCTCCTTTTTGAATGTACTGTTTGATGTCATGATACCATGGTCAGCCATCTGGCTCGATCTGCACGCTGTCACAATATACCGGCTCATCTTGCACCTCTACATGAATAGGTTGGACATTAGTGTAGATCTCCAATTTAGTCATCACTGCCAAGGTCGCCAAAGCATCTGCAAATTGATTCTTGTCTCGAGTTAAGTGGGAGAACGATATATTGTCAAAGTGCTCAATTAATCGAGACAAGTACTTCTGATACGGTATCAATTTCGGGTCCTTTGTATGCCATTCCCCATTAACTTGGTAGATTATGAGTGCAGAGTCCCCAAAGACTTTTAGTTCCTTAATTCTCAAGTCAATTGCAACTTGCAAACCATTTGCACATGCTTCATACTCTGCAATGTTGTTGGTGCATTCAAAGTCTAGTTTGATCGAGATTGGGTACTGCTTTCCAGTTGGTGATACCACTACAGCTCCTATTCCACATCCATTCATATTGACAGCCCCGTCAAAGTACATTTTCCATACATTCTCCTCTTCTATCTCATCTTTTTCCACTGTTAACACCTCACCATCGGGGAATTCAGGCATGATAGGCTGTATATCCTCAAGAGGATTTTCAGCTAGATGATCAGCAATTGCACTTCCCTTGATGGACTTCTGAGTCACATATATGATATCAAATTCAGATAGCATTACTTGCCATTTTGACATTCTCAACGAAACATGAGGACTATCAAATATGTATTTCAATGGATCCATTCGAGAGATTAACCAGGTAGTGTAGTATAACATTTACTGCCTCAACCTATTGGACGCCCACACTAATGCACAACAAGTCTTTTCAATCGCCAGATAATGAGATTCACAGTCATTAAACTTCTTGCTCAGATAATAAATTGCCTGTTCTTTCTTTCCGGACTCATCATATTGACCCAACATTGCCCTCAGTGACGTGGGCAACACTGTGAGATACAATATTAAAGGACGGCCCGGTACAGGTGGGGCTAGAATTGGAGGCTTCATTAAATAAGCTTTTATTTTATCAAAAGCTTCTTGGCATTCTTCATTCCACTCCCCAGGTTGATGTTTTCGCAGCAGCTTGAATATAGGCTCACAAGTACTAGACAAATTGGCAATAAATCTAGCAATGTAATTGAGCCTTCCAAGAAAACTTCTCACTTCTCGTTCAGTTCAGGGGGTAGACATTTCTTGTATCGCCTTCACCTTGTCAGGGTCCACTTTTATCCCTTCTCTGCTAACAATGAATCCTAGTAACTTCCCTGTAGAAGCTCCAAAAATGAATTTATTAGGGTTCAATCGTAACTTATATTTTCTGAGCCTCTCGAACAGCTTTCGCAGAACTGTCACGTGACTTTCTCCTTCCTTAGATTGTGCGACCATATCATCTACATACACTTCAATCTCTTTATGCATCATGTCATGGAACAACGCGACCATAGCATGCTGGTAGGTAGCACCGGCATTCTTCAATCCAAACGGCATGACTGTATAGCAAAATGTTCCCCACGGTGTTATGAAAGTAGTTTTTCCTTTATCATGATTATCCATGGGAATCTGATTCTACCCAGAATATCCATCCATAAAGGAAAATTGGTGATTTCCGGCAGTATTATCAACAAAGACATCGATATGGGGTAGAGGAAAATCATCTTTCGGGCTAGCCTTATTCAAATCCCGATAGTCTACACACATCCTGACCCTCCCATCCTTTTTAGGTACAGGTACAATATTAGCCACCCAATCAGTGTGTCTTGAAACCTCCAGAAATCCAGCCTCCAGTTGTTTAGTCACTTCCTCTTTAATCTTTAATGATATGTCCGGTCGCATTCTTCTCAACTTTTGCTTCTTCGGCTCAGCTTCGGGATACAAAGGGATCTTGTGTGAAGCAATCTCTAGGTCTAATCCTGGCATATCATGATAGGACCATGCAAACACATCCAGGAATTCCTTAAACAACGCAACCATTTCTGTGCGTTCAGGATTTTTCACTATTTTCAGCTCCTTTTTGTCTTCTTCGGTGCCCATGTTAATCACCTCGACCACCTCATTGTCTAAGTCAAATTCTTTTTCTGAATAATCCAGGAGGTTTGAAAATTGTTCAATAGCTTCTTCATCATCCTCAAACTCATGGTTATCGTAGTCAAGTGCAGCAAGAGAATCAATTGATAAGCTCCCAAATTCCTTTTCATGTGGCAAAATTTCTATGACATTCAAATTCCTGGAAAGTAATTGTGGTGGATTGGAGTGCTAAACCAGATGGTGGATTATAAAACAACATGGAAAACGCAAATTAACGAACTGAGAGTGGTAAGGGAAAAAACATAACAGAAAAGGAGAAAGCAAAAGAAATGGAAATAGAAACAAGGCAAATGGAAAACATATAGAAAGATTATTGAAAATCATGCAAATTCATTAAAATGATGTCTCTGAGTAGCATAAACAAAAGCATAAATAATTCTTGAATAATACAACCCAACTAATTACTTTTCAGCAATAACATCAAGCATTGGTTCAGCTGTCCAGTTCATCAGCATCTCATCATTGCTACCAGCATGGACTTTGTTGTTTTCTTTAGTTGTTTCAGCATCCAAAGTATTGATGGTGGAGAAATAGCAAGGGGAGCAAATTTCACCGGCCATAATCACTTCAGCTGGACTAGGGAATGTCTCTTTCAAGTGAGGAATCAGCTTTATTTTCCCTTTTCATTTATTCTGTTCCAGAGCCAAGACACTCATCTTATTATCCAAAGAGGTCTCATATCCTAGACCAAATCTGTTAGACTTCTCTGGCACCGATACGGGAGTTTGGGTGCCTTGCAACTGTGGTCCTAGTCCTTTTCCTTTCAGATATCCACTCTTGGCCATGATGTGAGCCACTACCTGATTTTGCATTAGGGCTTTATCTTGCTCTTGTCTCAACCCTATTGCCTCCAGGTTGTGCCATGAACTGCTTTCCACTAGCTCCACATTTTCAACATATGGCAATGTCACTGGTTTGGATACTAGGATCTCTTTTTCTCCATGGATTGTGACGACCGACCCATTCTCAATGTATTTGACCTTCTGATGCAAGGTTGAAGGGACAACACCAACACCATTTATCCATGGTCTTTCGAGCAGCATATTGTAGTCCAACTCGATCTCCATTACCTGGAATAACACTTCGAATTTGCTCGGGCCGATCTCTAGTAACAACACCATCTCCCCTAGGATGCTTTTCTTTGCTCCATCAAAAGCTTTCACTACCATCATTTGTGGCAGTATATCATTTTTACTCATCGACAAATAGTTCAAAGTTGACACAAGTAAGACATTCAGTCCCGATCCTCCATCAATGAGAACTCTGGGCACTATGTACCCTTTACATTTGAGGGTTATGTATAGTGCTCGTGGGTTGACTTGTGAAACAACTTCTTCATCTGAAAACGTAATCATGTTAACACGTTTTACTGGATCTACCATATTCACCACATTTTCCGATGAGACGTCAGGCTTGACATAAGTTTCCTTCAAAACTTTTATTACTGCCCTTCGATGAGGTTCAGACGACATGATTAATGATAAAAGAGATATTCTAGTGGGAGTCTTCTTTAATTGCTCTAGAATATCATACTCGCTTTGCTTCATTATTTTTAGGAACTCTTCTTCTTCATCTTCTTTTTCCTTCCTTTCTGAATCTGAACTTTTTTCAGCGTACCCTTCATTGATAAACTTCCCTTTTTCCAGCTCTCCGGGCCCATAAACTCTTCCACTTCTTGTTATTCCTTTTACCTCCATGACACCAATCACTTCTTCATTTTCTCGAGCCTTCGAGGTTTCCCCTATGTCTCCACTCGTCTTGACCTGAGTCTCATAATTCCTAGGCACAACATGTGTACTCTTGTACTCAAATGGTGTAGGTTTCTTGACAGTAATGACCACTTTTTCTGGCTTGGGAGCTACATTAAGTGGTGGTACTCGAAGTATAAAGGGTTCAATTACATTCATCTCATCAGGGGTATTCAGGCCCTTTTTTGCTTTTATTACTCCTAAGTTGAGTAATCCCTGTACCCGAGCCTTGAAATCCCAGCAATTTTCTATGTCATGGCCAAGGGCCCCACCATGATACAGGCAGCTTGAATTCATGTCATATTTCTCATTCTCATTTATTGTTAGAGCAGATGCTATTATACTGTAACCAGACTCATTCAGGCCGACAAAAATTTCCTCCATGGGTGTTTTGAGATTCAAAACCTTCTTTATTAGGAATTCTTCTTTCCCTAGAGCATTTACCCGGCCTCCTCCTTCATGATTTGGCATTGGATTATGGACAATATCTGGTTTTGACTCCTCTTGAAAATCTAGTCTACCACAAGCAATCAGTCTTCTTACTGCCGTCTTGAAGCCTTCACAATCTTCGATTGAATGCCCTCCTATGTCCATGTGGTATTTGCAAGTAACGTTTGGGTTGTACCAAGTTGGGTATGGTGGCTCTAATGGGCGCACAGGATAAGCCGAGATCTGGTGGGCATCAACTAATTGTTGAAAGAGATCAGCGTTTGAAATGGATAGTTTAGGAAAAGGTGGCAAATTCTGGAATCGGGAACGGCTTTGGTTTTGGGCATTTGGTCGTGGTGGTATAGTGTTTGGGTAGTTCTGAGGATACATGGTAGGGTTATAGGCATATGTTGGTCGAGCTGGTTGGTATGGTCGTATGTGGATGTTATTGACTTGTGGTTGGGGGTATGGGATGGTATTCGTGGATTGTGCGGTTT
The DNA here is from genome assembly GCA_031216105.1 of Dalbergia cultrata. Lineage (NCBI taxonomy): Eukaryota > Viridiplantae > Streptophyta > Magnoliopsida > Fabales > Fabaceae > Dalbergia > Dalbergia cultrata. Next base: position 47,349,189 of record CM062352.1, read on the forward strand.
GGTAAAATGGGTAAGGAGTGGTTGAGGCTTGGTATGGTGGTGTTCGGGGTCTTGGGTATATTGGTGCATGTCTTGGGATGAAGGGTTGCTGACTCTGCACATAATTCACATCAGTTTCTTTCTTCCTAGGTGGGAAACCTTTTCTTGTGTCTTCATTGTTCATGGGAAGTTTACCGGTTTTAGCTAGATTCTCAATTCTTTCTCCAGCAGTGATCAACTCAGAGAAATCTTTGTATGCTGCTCCTGCCATTGCTCCGATATAAGGAGATCCCAAGGTTCCCAAAAAGTACGAACACATTTCAGATGGGATAAGTGGCGGTTGCACTTGAGCAGCCAGAGCTCTCCACCTTTGAGCATATTGCTTGAAAGATTCATCCCGCTTTTTCTGCATCGTGCTCAACTGTTCTCTAGTTGGTGCTATTTCCATGTTAAACTTGTATTGATTCATGAATTGGTCTACCGCTTCTCCAAATTTAGAAATTTTGAATGGTTTAACTGAATATACCATTCTAAAGCAGGTTCGGTCAAACTTTCATGGAAGAAGCTAATGAGAAACTTTTCATCTTTAGACCAGATTGACATCTTGGTACAATAACTCTTCAAATGGAATAGGGGGTTATCCGTTCCATCATACTTCGAGAAGTCAGGAATCTTGAAGTCTTTCGGAACCACTGCGTCGATAAGACGGCAAAGCTGCTCAATCTCCATATAGCCATAAGTGCTGGGCCCTTGGATGGCTTTAATTTGATCCTGGATCTTCTTCATCCATTCTTCTTTGAACTTGTCCTTTTCTGCCTCTGCACGGCTATTCTCCGAGGAAAATGGTTGCTTTTGGATGACAACACGAGGTGGCTCCCAAATAGGGGTAGCATGCTCGTGCCCATCAGTATGAACATTCTCTAAGGGACGATAGCCTTCTCCAATAGGGATCACTAATGGCATTGTAGGTGGTGGTTGCCCATGAGAGTTGTTCGGAATCTCATCACCGTCATTCACCCCTTGAGTGGCATTTGTAGCCACATTTGATGTCCCGGGTATGGTTACTATTGTAGCATTTGGTTATACCTCGACTGATGCATTCACCATGTCTCGGTTTTGATTAGCTCCCAATAAGTCAATTGACTCCTTCATAGCTCTTATCACCTCCTCCAATTTTATTTGATTAATTGACATCTCATTCAGCCTTCCCCTTACTGCATCAACTTCTTGGCTTAAATTTCTTCCCGATTCAGAAGCATTTACAGCTGAGTCACCATTACCACCTGCCATCTTGGTACGAGCTCCGGTGTTATGAACACGAGTTAGATCGGTATCTTCTTTCCTTGGGCGCCCAATGGTTGCGATGTTTCACTTGTGTTAAAAAATAGTTTAAGTAAAAAGATAAAAATATTGCAATTTGTTAGAGATTGTCAATCGTGCTGAGTCTTGATGTGAGTATCTTCAGTTACAACTTTTCCCCAGAATGTCTCGTTCAAAGGTACTAAGTTATCTTTAATGGATATTGCCATAAGACCAAAACAATGAAACAACCATCCATTCATCATAAGAGTATATTACAATCATCATTTTTTTTTTTTACATCCACTCCCAGAAATGACAAAAAGGTACATCATAAAGCCAGATATCGATCCCTAAAAATATCATCACCAAAAGATAATGCCTCTTCAACTTCTTTCGGCAATTATTTGTTTCATCCTTCCAACCAAATCTTTGCAGTAGTTGACAAAGTCGCGAAGTCCAGTTGGGGTCTTGAAAGGGATAATTTCTTGCTCAGCTATTTCCAGGTATCTTGGAACATCTTCTATTGCTGTGTTAGCTAACCCCGCCAAATTTGAAAAACGAATCTTCAACACATGAATAACATGACTCTGGCATTGCACCTCAAATTCCAAATCTGTAACTCTTTTCTGTTCTTCTCCTAAGGCAGCTTGAAATTTCATGGTCTCATCTTTCATGTATTGTTTTAGTTCCCCAATCTTCCTCTGGTATTCCTTGCTTATCTCTCTCATTTCTTGTTTCATTTGTTCCCCTCCTGCTAGTGCGGCTTCCTCAGCGATTTTGGCATTCTGGAGTAGCTTCTTTAATTGTTGGTTTTCAGTTAATGCTCGATCACGCTCTTGCCTTCAAAGCCCTAGCTCTTTATTAGCAGCTTGGATGCATTCCTTGGTCTTCATCATGTGGTCATGCCCAATCTTCAACTTCTTACTTGTTCCTTCCAAAATTTGATCTCTTTCGGCACTTTCTCGTTTCAGAACTGCATAATTGTGGTGAACACCTTTCAATTCGACCTCAATTTGCATCTTTTCTTGCCTGATCTTGTCTAGCATTTCCTTCATTTCTCTGATCCCTTTATTTTCACCAGAATATGGGGATGATTCTTTGTCGGGAGGAGTGGTTGTCAAAACTCAATGGCGACAACCTCTTGAGCCCTGTTTTTCACCCATTGACGGTAGCTTTCTTTTACTGCACAGCTTCTAACTCCCAATTCTTTTCCTTTCCTGAAAACATTATTCCAAGCAGATCAAACTTTCTGTAGTAGGCCAATATCATCAGAGTCCAAGTAATATAAGGCAAATGGAGTGATTGCAACTTCCAAAGGTGGTCTCATCATGGGGTAACCAAGTTGACGCAATACCAATACCGGATTGTAATTTATGCATCCTCGAGTGCCCATGAGGGGAACATTTGAGAAGCTTCCACACTGATAGATCAAAGTCTGCCCATCCTCCCACTAAGGGTACCATCGGATCATCTTTTCATTTAATTTGGCCAGGTTTTGAGCCCATTCTTGTCCACTTTTCTTCTTAACATGATGCATTTTTAGATCCTCGATCGGACAGGGCGCCTTGTAACTTCTTTGGAATATGTGTACAGTGGCCCATACATACAACATTGGTAGGCAGCATAAAATTCTTTTGCCATTCCTCTCATAGCAAAAATTTAGGGTACAATAAACATTTGCCAAGAGGGCTGGAACAGGATTGTGACCATGAAATTTGCGAGCGAGGAATACATCAATAGCCGTGAAGTCCACAAAGCCTTCAATATTTGGAAACAGAACAATGCCATAAATAGTGAGAGCCAATACATCCAAGAAAGTGTCCCAATCTTTAGCTCCAGCTAAGCCATGCATATGCTTCTCCAAATAATCCTTTGGGAATCCATTGCTCCCATTTCTACACTTTTGAGCTTCATGCAAATCCTTTACATTGACCTTTAAGACAGCTGCTACTGTATGTAAGGAAGGATAATGGCCTTGGTAGTGATAAGGTTTTTCCCCTTCTAGTGGTAACCCCAAGATTCGCTCAAATTCTTCAAGAGTTGGTGCCAACTGGAAGTCTTGAAAGGTAAAACATCGGAGAGGAGGATCATAGTACTGTGCCAATGCTGTGATTGCCTCTACCTGTTCTTCCACCTCTAACATATTCAAAATTTTTCCATACTTCCTTGCGAGAGAAAGACGTTGTGGCATGCTTAACAGTTGACCTAGGGATCTCAGACCTTCTATGTCAGGCTTCTTAGCTTTAAGATGTAAAGTCTTTTTCAATTTTTCCCTTTCATAATTGTTTGATCTCATGTTTATTTCCATTTTCCAAAGATACTCACAACAAGACTTTGATATGATTCTCTAACAAACCTGGTAAACCAGAAAAAAAATGTGATGATTTGTCATTTAAACGGAAAAGGAAATAACAAATTCTTTGAGAATGTTAAAGAATTTATGTACAAAGAAATAAATTAAAGAAAGAGTATGCTCTCTTTGTGTCCTATTTGAGTTGAGCTCTGGAGGTCAATCTATAGTTCTATGGTTATTCTACTTTGTGAACATTTGCAATAGGTGGATCTATATACTCAGAGTTCTACGGCCTCTAGAGTTAAGGCTCATTTCGAAATATTATCCACAACAGCAGGTAAACCGCTAGGTGTGGAATATTCACAAAAGAGTCACACTCTAGACGAGATTTTCGCGATAACCAAACAGGATGAACATCCAAAATGGCTACCGCTACACAATCTCTTACCTATCTCAAGTTGCACTCAGACCCGGGTATAGGGCCCCACTCGTGTGTGATTAAGGTGTGAGTGTTGTGTGTGAAGAGAGCATACAAACCTGGAATCCTAAAACTACCCATGACAACACCTGCAAAATAGACAATATAGAACAAAAGTCTTCTATCCTAGAGTGCAAAGAAATAGAAAATAAATATATACAAATAGAATAAAAGTCTTCTATCCTAGGATAGTCACAAAGAATTAAATATAAATAAATATATACAAACAAAGCAAAATCTTCTATCCTAGGGTGATCACAAGGAATTAAATATGAAAATATATACAAATACTATGGCAACAAAATTTAAAAGAAAGAGAATAATAGACAACTAACAATAAAATAAAATGAAAAGACAAAAAGAAAAAAAATGAGGTTATAATAATAAGCACAATCAATTATTATAGGTCTGACTCTCACAATCCCCAGTGGAGTCGCCATCTGTCGGAACCGGGATCGCGACTGGACGGCGAAAAAGAGTTTTGTTTAAAATTGGAGTCGCCACCAAATTTTTATTTAATTGGGAAAAATTATGGAAAAACCCATTTAATTTAAAGAAAATGATCTTTGAAACTAGATCTGAGCTCGGGAGTCGGTTATGCTTAGGGAAGGGTAGGAACTTAATCCTACAGCACCCCTAATACACCCGTCTTTAAACGGTACCTTAATTAATTGTGCAAATTATTAATAACCTTTCAAAATATTTATTTACATTTTTTATTTCAAGAAAATTATAAAAGAAAATATTTTTAGAATAAGAAAATTTCAGAGTACCAAACTGTCACAGCTCAGGTATCCATAATAGTAAGTTAATAAGCCGTCACGGTTAAATTAACATCTTTATTTAAAATAAAATATATACATTTCAATGATTTACTTAAATTAAGATAAAAAAGAAAGAGGAGAATAATAATAATAATAATAATAAATAAACAAATATTTACAATAATAATAATAATAATGAACAAAAATATTTACATACAAAACGGAATAAAATAATGTCATAAAATTTGATTTTAGCTTGAAAATCTTGAAACATCAAGCTGTCATAACTTAGATGTCCAAAATATTCAGTTAACAAGCCGTCTAGGCTAAATTAATATTTTATTCAAAATAAAATATTTAATTAATAATTGATTAACTTCAAAATTTAAAAAAATAAAAGGTATTAAAGAAAATATTTACAAGTAATACAAATTATAAAAATCTAATTTTTGTTTGAAAATTTAAAACATCAAGCTGTCACAGCTCAGATGTTTAAATAAGTTAATAAGCCGTCACGGATAAATTAACATCCTCATTTAGAACAATTTGATTATTAGCTGAAATTAAAAATAATACATAACAATAAAAGATGACAAATATTTATAAATAAATAAAAATAATAATAAATATTTACAGGTAAAATAAAATAACATAATAAAATTTAATTTTTTGACTTGACAGGAATCACCTGCTCCTACGTATCCTCTGGTGCGATGAGGAATTCAAAGTCACGTAGTTCTGATTTTAAAATGAGTGTCGTTGGTTGATTTTATTCATGACAACTGATTTTCAGAATATCAAACTGTCGCAGTTAAAATATTCTTCAATCATAGAATTAACAAACCGTCACGGATTAGTTGATCCTATTATCAAAGTTTAATCTGTAAGATAAATTAAACAAAACACTTAAGAATTCATTTTTCTTTTTAACCTAAATTAAATAAAAACTTACCTTCTCTTTTTTTTTTTTAATTTAACTAAAAATCTCTTATTTATTTATTTATTTTGTTCTCTAACTGAATTAATCTAAAAAAAAAAAACTAAGCACGAATAAAAAAAGGACCCAAAAGTTGAAAAATATATTACTCAAACAATCAAACCTAAACTCAAACAAATAAACCTCTAACCTGACCCAATAACACGTTCATGACCAAAAATTAAATAAATAGATAAATAGCACAAAATCTAAACTTACTAATTTCCTAAAACTAATTTCATTAACCTAATACTACCCTACCCCACACACACCCACACTCACACGCACGCAACACATACACACACCCATACACGCACGTAGAACACACACACACCCACACACACGGCTGTTGAGAGAGAGAGAGAAAAAAAAAAAGGGCGAGAGACAGAGAGCCACAGAGAGTGAGAAAGAAAGAGGAAATGAAAAATAGAGAGGGATCTAGAGAGAGAGAAAGAAAGATCGAGAGAGATTGAGAGAGAGAGCACGAGGCGGAGATAGAGGAGCCACGCCGCTAGCAAGGAGGCGAGACCCATGGCGATTGGGACGAACCGCGCGGCTATGGCGTTCGCGACGGAGCGTCGGCGGTGGTGGCTGGGTTTGAGGTCCGTGATGCTCATTGCATCGCGGGCGGGGGAGGCGCAGCTTCATCGGCCCCGATGGCAGCGGCGCTGGCATGGTGAAGGGGCTGTTTTGGAGGAGGGGATTCCCGGCGGCTGGCTTCATCGGGCCCGATGGCAGCGGGGCTGGCATGGTGAAGGGGCGGTTTTGGAGGAGGGGATTCCCGGCGGCTGGCTTCCCCTCTTGGTTGGGCGAAGGTCGTATGGTGGCTTAGGGAGGGAGGAGGAGGTCGCGCTGCAATGGGTGGCACGCGATGGGTTGGCAGTGGTGATGAAGTTCGCAGCTGGAAAAGAATGGAGTATGGCGGTGCTTGCAGGGACGGCATCAGCATGATGGAGGAGGCCACAGCGCTAAGGGGGTTCGTGCGCGGTGGGAAAGGAGAGGAAGAAGACACCATGCGGCTAGGTAGGGATAAAGACGCCGCGCGGCTAGGCAGGGGAGGAGGGCCGCAAAAATGAAGCCTGAGAAAGGGGAAACGCTGCTACCGCGGCTGGGCAGAGAGTTGGGGCTGCGGCGGCCATTCCCGTGGAGGTAACAACCACGACCACTATTCCTTTCTTTCTCTCATTTTTCTTTTTGGAGTTCAGTTGGTGTTTGTTGTCAGTGTGTGGTGGTCTAGAATGTAATTGCTGAATTGATTTTTTTCTTTGTTTGAAATTTGGCTGAAAAATGTTTGGAACAGAGGTTTGTTTTTTTGAGTTGATTGAGTCTATGGGGTGGATATTGGAGGAATTGTATTCACGGATTGAGTGTGGATGAGATTTGGTTATGGGGTTTGGAATAAGTTTGTTTTATGAGGTTGGTTTCACAAACAAATTAGTTTGTAAAAGAAATGCAACTTGTACCAATGTAAGACAACTCTACCTTTTTTCTTGTTTGATTTTCCTTTGCTCTGATTGATGCAGGAGGCTGAGAAAATATTTCTGGTGTTGCTAAGGAGTAAGAAGAGTGAAGGATTCGTCCTTATGATTTTCTCATTTTTTTTTTCTGTCCAAGACTCTGACCAAATATGACTAGTTTTAATCACTCCCCCAGTAACAAGAATGCTAATTTGTCTATGTATCCGCAATCAAGTAAAGGGAAAGACACCCATCACTTTGCCAACTTTCATCATTGTAAATCTTCATCATTGTGTAGGGGAACATTGATCATGATGCCTGCCACTCTCGCCACTCCCCTCTTTGTTTTATTTTATTGACATACCACTGGTATCATTCCTGTTTGAACATTGTTGTCGTATGCAGGAGGTGAAATTTTCAATATGCAAACCGTGACTTCTCTCTGTCTCTTTTTTCATTTTATTTTTATTTTTTTGTATTTTTTTTTTATAGAGAGAATGGACTAAAATGAATGGATTGGATGCTCTTTTCATGGAAACGCATGGGCTGAAATTGTTTGGGCTTCCTTTATTATTATTATTATTATTATGTAGGAACGGGCTGAACAACAATTTTTTTTATTTACAAGAACTAAATGGAAAGAGTATAAAGAAAATTCATTAATGAAATATGCAAATTTTGGATTTTTATTTGTGAGCCGGACAAAATCGAGTGTTCACAAGTAATAACTATCGAATTAAAATGATTTGAATGAATAATGAGAGATGCACATACTTATGAGAATAAATACACACAACTTTTCTTACTATCAAAAAGAAAAAAAAAAATAAAACACTTTGCTTTGTGTGATTGAGTGATCGAATATTATTAATTAAACAAAAAGCAAAGCAAAACTATGTGTGATAAAAAAATAATATACTGTTTTATCAAAAGATAGGGTTGAGAGATAAGCCAACGCAGCGCTACAGATGTCATTGGAGTATAAAACTATATGTATCTCTACCTATCATTTTGAAAGAGAAGGTCTCATGATGGGTATCAAAGTAATTCCATATCCATTATAAAAGATCTCTTCCGCATGACAGATGTCTTGTTGAGGAAACTACGTTTGCTGTTGTGATGTAATTATAGCTAACGTAATCACAAAATTATGAGAGATCTTTTCCTCATCTGTTCATACTTCTACCAACCCTTCTTTTGGATTGAAGAAAACAGAGGTAAAAATAAATAAATACCCATTTTATTCATACTTCTACCAACCCTTCGCTTGGATTAAGAAAACAGAGGAAAATAAAAAGAATTAAATTCCTATTTTAGTTTCTTAAAATTAAAAAAATTAATAAATTGGTCCCTTCATACAGACCCATAAAATTTTTTTAAAAAAAAACTGCAAGACTCATATGAAGAGACTAATTTATTCTTTATTTTGAGTACTTAGTCAAAAATAAAAGAAAAATAAATAGTGTCAACGTTTCATTGAAATTAAAAAAATTTCCTTGGAGAGCAAAAAATAAAAGGAGAGAAATAATTTACATGGGACCCACAGTTTTTCTATCTCACTGGAGGAAAATAAAAGAAAATCATAGAAAAGAGTAAATTACGATACTATTCTTAAACGTAGATAATAACATGATAAAATAATGATTTAGCATGTTCACAATAATCATTTGGCACATTCATGTAATTATTAATCAATATTAATAATTTTTAATTCTGATCATTTATGTATAGATATACAATCTAGAGTTACTTATCTCACTTTTATAATAAATCATTTCTATCACTAGAGTCATTTATATATATATTTGACAAAACATAGGTAAAGCTCTAACTATTATTTTTTGAAAGATCATTTTAGATATGTCTAATTAATTTCAATAAGAAAATATTTTTCTATTTATATTCTTTTATTAAACTTAGAATTTTTTCAAAAGTTAAATTTCAAAATAATCAAATAATAAATTTTAATAATTCATAATAAAAGTTGTATCACAAGGGAAAGTTATATGAACATATTTTTTTAAATATTAAATAAAACAAAGATCTTTATATTTTGGAAAATTATTTTGAAAGAATATCGCATAAAAAATATCAAATTTTACAAACTAAACGAATCCTTATTCATTGGTGTATTGTTTATATAAGAAGAATAATGATATTATATATATATAGACACATACACTTTTATGCTTTTATATTGGTTTAATTTTTCTTGACATTTCAGTACTGTTGGAAGATAAAATTGGAATTATGATGTAGAATTTTAATTTCATTTCCAGAAGAATTGAAATTAGCTTAGAACCTTTAATTTTATGTTTGAATTTACTAGATAATTGTAACATAATTGTTAACATATAAATAAAAAAGAGAAAATATTTATATAGACTTTGATGAGGAAAAAAATATTTAATAAGTTTAGAATTAACAATTTATAGGGCATAGATTAAGACTTTAAAAAAGTCCATTTCAATTCTTTTTTAATTCTACGGAATTGGATGATGAATTATAATTCTAATTCCATATGTTACTCCAAACAAGAAAACTGTAATTGGATGATCCAATTTCAATTCCATACTCTAAGTGTACATCAAATATTTAAAAACAATAACATACGCTTAATTAATGCAAACAGTTTGGTATTTATTCTTCTCAAATATAAAATTCTATATTTAAATATTATAAATATAAAAAAATTTTAAAAAATTTATCTTACATCAAACTAACTTACTGGAAATAAATTACTCTCCCTTTTTACTTATTCTGTCCACAAATAAAAGAACACATGGATTAAGAACACAATAAATATATCTTGATAATGGTAAAAAGATGGAAAGTATGATGGGTAGTATTGAAAATAAAAAAAATGATATTGTTAAAAGGTAAACACAATTAATTATATGATGGGTAGTATTGAAAATAAAAATAATGATATTCCTTTATGTAACAAATAAACAATTATATTACCAAAAAATAAAACTAAAAAGAATAACAGATGAAGTGAAAAAAAGGGGTAATAAAGTCCCTATCCAACCTTTCAATCATGGACGACGGAGAAAAGGCAAATATGAAAACGTGGACAAGCTCCATCTACTTTTTGGAAAGAAAACAGAAAAGTAGCATATGTGCCAAGCATAAAGTCTCCAGTCTCCACCTACTCATTTGGTGTTTCGCTAAAAATAAAATGCTCCAGAAATGGCTGATTTTACTCGACAAGTTAAATCGACTTCAGCCTCATTTTAGTGCCTGATTTTAGCAAGTCAATTCAATTTGTAATTTTTAAAATAGATTAAATTATTATTTACATTATAAAATGTGAGGCAAGTTCGTCCTTCGATCCATTTTTGTTTAACTTTTCATCAATTAAAATGATTTATTTTGATATCTAAAATTACACTAATTGAATCTTAACTCTCTAATCTAAGTCATAAAATAACTCATTTTATATATTTTAAAATACTAAAATCAATTATTCAAATCTCTATTACACGTACATTGTGGGGCTAACATGAGTTATATTTTATAATGTTAAAATTAGTTTCACTCATTATAAAAGTCATTAACTAAAATGTCTCGTGTGCAAATTCAGTGTGCGAGGTTTTTCTCAATGAAATTACTCGGAGTTACAAGTTAATACTCCCTTATCGTGAAGTCTTTCTATCGTTTTTTTAAAGGAAAAAGTAAAAATCTCATAAACATTTGAATAATGCAAAGGAATGTTCATGAATATTTTGTTAACAACCAGACTCGAGGGGCAACTATATAAACACACAGCATCAGCCATTTCTTTGCATGTCATTAACTAGCATGACAATGGATAGTTTGTGCTTTACTCTTTGCTTTCTTCTCTTCCATGGCTTTAGTTCACTTCTGACATGTCACTCAGCTTCCCCAGAAGACCTTAAGGCAAATATATAATCCATCTCTCTTTAATTTATCACCACTCTTTCACTTGCTGTGTTGATGTTCATGTGGCTTCCTCCCTATTGTTTTTTTTTTCTATATTTTTTCTTTATTTTAAAAAATCATTTTGAATTTTCATTTCTAGTTCTCTATTAATTTCTTATTTTTTAATAAAAACTATAAAATTCAGTTTTTAATTTTTATTTATAGTTTTTGCTATTTTCTTTATAAAATTTTGAAAACTAACAATGAGAACTCAAATGTGTTTCTTGAAATCAAATAAGCCCATTTGAATTTATGGCTTAATTGAGCCAAAGATGAGAACGTTTGTTTCTTTTTCTTTTGTTTTGAGTTTTGACAATTATGTAGAGCAGAGAAGCAATACTCTTTATAAATAATGCTTTGTTTAGTTACAAAGACAAGATCCAAAACCACTTGTGCACTCTTATAGTGCTGTGCACACAATAATCACCCCACTGTCACACTGAACTTAGCACTGAACAGTTTGCACACACTAAAGCCAATGAGTACCACACCTAGACTTCACTTTTATAGCTCACACTAAACACTCCACTTGGTTATTCTCACAACTATCTGCACCCACTCACGAGGCACTATCTCACCAGCACTTCATCACTCACCACTCACTATATTACAACTTCCACTCTAGTATCTATAGGCCACCATGTCGGTGAATTTGTTCACCGAACCTTCGCTAGAAAAATTTTGGTGTCAGTTTAATTTCAGTTTTCGATTTTTTTTTTTATAAAATTTTGAAAATTGAAAATAAGAATTAAAAATTAAAAACTAAAGTCAAACATGCCTTTAGCATTTTAATGCTTCTGGGCCATTGTCCTTATTTCTTCATTAGAATATAAATTATTGAAGCCTCTAGTTAATTCCTAGTCTTTCACAAACCATTGCAAGAACTTTCCACCACGTGAGTGGTTTATTCTACAACTTGTGTTGACTTCTTAAATTATGTTCTGAAATCTTAATGCAGACATATATTGTCTACACTGGCAACAACATGGAAGATGAAGCCCTCTCATTGTCCCTCTACAAAAACATATTACAAGAAGTTGCAGACAGGTTAATGGAGTTATGTTATCCTATCAAAAGAAGAGAGAATGAATCCTTTCAATTTTATTTTGACACGAGTTTGTCATGTTAAATCCTCATCATTGATCGAGTCACTTTTTCAGATGATTGAGTATCCTTGGTCATCGTGACAAAAATAAAATCGAGAGGATGCACGCCCTCAAGCTAATACTTAGACAATAATTAATCAATTGACAGTAGGATACTTCCATTGAATTCATCTTGGGATAGAATCAGTTTTGAATGTGGCTAGACTTGGTTACAACAAAAACTATCAGAAGAAAATAAATGGATTCTAATGTTAATGAATCTCTAGAGTTACTGTTGGAAGTTTAGTGCATACTGAAATTTAAAAGGTGAAGCGAGAACTAAAAATGCATCCTTGTCCATAAAGTATTTGTCTTACTCCCTTTTTTTTTTTTCCAATTTATATTAACGGTTTCAGCGATGCTGCACCTAAGTCTATACTGCACCACTACAAACGTAGCTTCGGTGGCTTTGCTGTGAAGCTGACAGAGGAAGAAGCTGATAGAATGGCTGGTGTGTGCAGAAACTTTTGTCCTCTTCAAAACTTCCCTTCCCTCTATGTTTGGATTTGTAAATTTAGAGCATGTTTGCTAGTAGATTATTTTAGAGAAATAGTTATAGCTTTTTTTTTTCCTCCTCAAACTTCTTATTATAAACTATTTTTGAACATAAAATGAGCCAATCCAAACACATTCTTGTTAACCAAAATTCATCATGCAGAACAAGATGGAGTACTGTCTGTCTTTCCCAGTGAAAAGAAACAACTCCATACAACAAGGTCTTGGGACTTTGTTGGCTTTCCACAACAAGTGCAAAGAACAACTACTGAAAGTACTGTAATCATTGGAGTAATTGACTCTGGAATCTGGCCAGAATCTGAGAGTTTCGATGATAAGGGATTCGGTCCACCACCTAGTAAATGGAAGGGAAGCTGCCAAACATCTAATGTCACATGCAATAAGTATTTACTAGAACGCATGTAGAATTTTCAAGCTGCTAAGAATGGAAAAGAAAAAGGTGTACGAGTAACAGATTTTGCTATGTTTCTTGCAGTAAACTCATTGGTGCTAAGTATTACAGAGCTGAGGGCGATGACTTGTTAAGTGAAGAAGATATCAAATCTCCAAGAGATACAAATGGTCATGGGACTCATACAGCATCAACAGCAGCAGGGAACCCTGTTAGCATGGCAGGCATGTTAGGCCTTGGGAAGGGAACAGCAAGAGGTGGCGCTGCATCCGCACGCATTGCTGTCTACAAAGTGTGTTGGTCTGATGGATGTCATGATGCAGACGTCCTTGCTGCATTTGATGACGCAATCGCTGATGGGGTTGACATATTATCAGCCTCAATAGGTGCAAAAAAGAACGATCGTAACTATTTTAAAGATTCATTTAGCATTGGAGCATTCCATGCCATGAGAAAGGGAATACTTACAGTATTTGCAGGAGGGAATGATGGTCCAACAGCTGCATCCTTATCAAATTTTTCACCATGGATAATTTCTGTGGCTGCCAGCACCCTAGACAGGAAGTTTGTTACCAAGGTTGAATTGGGAGACAACAGAACTTATGAGGTAAAGTGCCTTCTCCATTCTATGCTAGAAAAAAACTCATTTCATCTTCCTTCTCTTCAAAATTGGAGGTCATGTCGTGTCCTAATCTCTGGAATGCATTCTAAGCTGATTCAGTTTGTAATCTGATGAACTACCTGAATATTTATTTTTAAGTTCCTTTTAAACAAAATTATGATATTATTAATAATGTCTCATCTCTCTGTTCCATGTTCAGGGAATCTCAATAAATACATTTGAGGGAGAATTGTATCCTATAATTTATGCTGGAGATTCACCAAATACCAAAGCAGGATACCATAGGTCTGCATCTAGGTAAATAGCCTTCATGTGATTTATCATGGATCTTTATCATGGAATATGAAAGAAAGGGATTTAATCAACCCCTATGATATAATCATAAGTTTTATAGATCTTAATAATTCAAACTAATAAGACATATGACTAATTCTTAGCCACAAAAAATATACTGGAGAAATCCTTCGGAAGAAACATTCCTATAATAAAATTTGTGAATGAGATTACTGCTAAATTGCAGCAAATGCCTCATTAATTCGCTGGACGCAAAGTTGGTGAAGGGTAAAATTGTTCTCTGTGATGACAACAACGTTCTAGGTCCCTTCATTGCTGGTGCTGCCGGTTTCTTGTCACAAGGTCAAACTAAGAGAGATAGAGCTGAATCTCTTCCCTTGTCTGCATCTTATCTTGAGTTGAAGGATGGGGCCAGTGTATATGACTACATAAACTCTGCAAGGTATTAAACTATAAACTAAAGGTTTCAGAATTTAATAAGCACACTTATCTAAAGTGGATTACTTGAAACAATTTGCAGGACTCCTACTGCAACCATATTTAGGAGTGCTGAGTTAAAGGACCCTTCGGCTCCTCTGGTGGCCGGTTTCTCATCCAGGGGTCCAAATTTAATTACACCTGAAATTCTCAAGGTGCATGTTTTCCGTTAATAACTTTTATATATATATATATATATATATATATATATATATATATCCATTTGGTAACAGTGTCTGTTATAACATAGTTACTTATTCATTTCTCTCATGTTGTAGCCGGATTTAACTGCTCCTGGAGTTGATATTATAGCTAGTTGGTCTCCAATTTCACCTGTTTCTGGGATTAAGGGTGACAAGAGAGCACTAAAGTTCAATATTATATCAGGAACGTCAATGGCGTGCCCACATGTGTCTGGGGCAGCAGGGTACATCAAATCATTTCATCCTACCTGGTCCCCTGCTGCTATCCGTTCAGCTCTAATGACAACAGGTGACACAGATGATTTGCAGCATGCCGTAGTTAATATGCTTATATATGTCAAAGAGCAATGTCACACAAACAACATAATATACACTGAATTCGTGTCAGAAATTATGATAATTATTGAATGAAATAGAGCGGTACAACCCAATTATTTATCCAATAGCCAATTAGCATGTCGCGTTATTCTGAGAACTACACTCTTGACAAAAACTTTTGACTCTTTACATATTTCTACATTGCAAGAGAACTAAACTAATTTTGTGTGCTACTTGCAGCTAAACAACTGAGTCCCTTGGCTAATCCTGACGCAGAATTCGCATATGGAGCAGGCATAATTGATCCTTCCAAGGCTGCGAATCCCGGTTTAGTATATGATGCTGGAGAAAAAGACTACATAAGATTTTTATGTGGACAGGGCTATAGTTCAAGGACTCTACAACTCATCACAGGAGATAACAGTACCTGCTCAGAGTCAGAGACAACTTACGGAACGGCAAGGGATCTAAACTACCCTTCCTTTGCTCTTCAAGCCTCACGCTCCAATCCAAATGTAAGTGGCAGTTTTACCAGAACTGTCACAAATGTTGGGTCCCCAAAGTCCACATATAAAGCTACTGTCACTGCTCCTCATGGGCTGAAAATCATAGTGAACCCAAGTGTTCTCTCATTCACTTCTCTTGGCCAAACGCAAACATTTGTGCTCACTATTGATGGAGCAATAGAAGAATCTATTGTGTCTGCTGCTTTGGTTTGGGATGATGGTAAATTCCAAGTGAGGAGCCCCATTGTTGTGTTTAATGTACCAATTCCATAATGGCTAGGTTGATGTTGTGTTTTGTGTACCTATGCCATAATGGATAGGTTAATGCATATGATGATAAGGAGAAATAACAGTGTTTGAATAGTAGATGAAGTGTGTAAAGGAAGGTTGAAAATAATGAATCGTAGAATAAATGTTAGCATATGTGCTAATAAAGTTGTATTTTAATTTATTTATATGTCAAGCTTTTACTTAATCTGTATCAAATAAATATTTTCAGTAAATCTATGCCAAATTTACTAGCAATTCTCCTTCCAATATCAGTTAAAAAACAAATAAAATTCGTTTTGCCAGTATAATAATAACCATAGTCGCACTAGTTCTGAGTTTTAAGATTTTAAATTGCATTTTGCAAGTCAAATTATAAATTGCAATACTTGATGAGAGTTTCACTAGGAATTTTTTTTTTTTTTTTTATGGTCGCTTTGCACGTTTTCTTCGCTACCACAAATTCACTCTTAGAGTTTGGTTTTGGATCGATAAATAATGTGTGGAATAATTGTCTTAAGGTGATTAACCTAAAACATTTTGACTATATAAATATTAAAGGATTTAATTTTAATGTACCATAACTATAAAATAATTTATACAATTTTCCGATTATATATTGCAAAATTATTAGTAGTGTTTGACATTTGAAATAACTAATGACATTTCATTTTATGAGTAACTTTTTGAGTAGTTATTGTAAAAATCAAACACTTTTAATTATATAATAATACATGATTGAATAATCGCATGTTGATAATATCTTTTAAGTGCCGTGTCAATATTAAATCCAAAAGAAATACTCAAAAAGTCAAAATATTATCATCTCTAAAAATAACATTAAGGTTAAAATTGAAAATAAAGTGACAAATAAATAAAATCATATTTCTTTCTAAAATTAAAGAGGGAACAATTGTTTATACATTTTGTTGATGATGATAAGGATAGTTCGAGTTGGTTCACTTTAATGAATTTGTTATAAACATGCTTGCACATATGATTCAAGATAGACACGAATCACTCAAGTTTTCTTTTAACAACAATTTCAATTTAATGCAGACAAAGTGATCGCTTGGCTTATATGCAACTAATTTTGGATTGGATTACAAACTCTACTGTACACTGGCTGGAGGTAACTAAAAGAGTAGTAAATTAAAATACCAACTCAATATTACTCCACTCGGGAAAGTGCCATCATGCACCTTAAATTTCATACAAACTATTATTTTCTCTTATTATGCGCACACAAGCACTTTGGACTTCACAGAATTCATGTTTTATCCTAAATATTGTACACTACAATGGGGCTTCTAACCTGAAGAGTGCCATCATCCCAAACCAAAGAACCAGAGGCGAGAACCACATTAATACTTCCTTCAATCATGACCGAGAATGACTTCTTTTGGCCTATAGATGTGAAGGACAACGTATCAGGTTTCACTTGGATATCTAGTAAAGATGGAGATGTCACTTTGGCTTTATAAATAGATGTTGCTAAGCCAACATTTGTAACTGTTCTATGAAAAATTCGACTAAAAGATGAGCTGTTTACAAAGAGAGCAATTGATGGGAGATTGAGGTCATATTCCGTCTCCTTGTGGGTTATTCTACTGCAACTACTATGATCTTTAGTGAGAGTCCGAAGGTATTCAGTTTTAATTCCCTCCGTGCATAAGAATCTGACATAATCTGCTTCACTGAGGTCATATACTAAACCAGGATTTGTTGCCCTCGTAGGATTAATTTGTCCCGCACCATACGCAAATTCGGCTTCAGGATTAAGAGCAGGATTCATTGGAGTAGCTGTTAATGTGAATGTGATACAAAGTTATCAAAGATTAAAATATGAAGTAATATGATTCAATTAGGATTAAGTAACCACTAATTTACCTAAGTAACTAAGCATGCAAATTATTATTTTATTTGATATATGTAAGAATGTGGAGACAAAAATAAAAAAATATGTCTATGATTAAAATTACTTCTACATATGTTAAAAATACTTTGAATGCACGCATTAAGACGATGTGGTTGCCCATAGTTATTATTAAGAAATTCTCTCGTGTAAATATATTAATCATTACAGGTGGTCATGAGTGTGTTGGGTACCAGAGTAATGGAAACAGATCAACGCAACTAAAATAGAGCTGAGAGTAATAGAACTGACACACAATATTTACGTGGAAAACCCCCTAGTGATGAGGGAAAAACCACGGGCAAGACCGAGAAATAATTTCACTATGTGGAAGATAAAATTACAACTCTCTCTAAATATAAGGAGAGAACAATAACACCCTCTCTTATACTAGGAAAATACACCTCTCTATAAAAATAGGAGAAACTCTCAGAAGACACTATATATTTTTCTCTCAACTCTCTCCGTTTTTCTGCTTGTGATATCTTGAGAGCCTCAGCTGCTCGCTATTTATAGATGCTCGGGAAGTTACTGTGTAATCAATACACAGTAACTTTACATGCGTTTCGGTAGGTGCACCGAACCCTCTCACATGTGCACAGTAACTTTTTTACTGTGCACGTTTGAAATTTTCGCTAATCACATGTATGCACAGTAGAAATTCTACTGTGCACTTTGAAAATTTTGCTCCTATGCATGTGCTTCTGATTTCCTTCTTTGACTCTTTCTTTTTTTTGTTTTTTTTTTCTTTTAAAGTGGCTTTACGCCACTAACAATCTCCCACTTAAAGCCACTTTTGGTAAGCTTTCAAAACCTTTTCTCATCTTGCCAGTTCCATGCTACCTACGTTTCTGATAGACCATAGGAAGATCTACACCATTTAAACTTGTCAGTGTTGATCGGCTTTGTCATGACATCTACTAGGTTATCTTTCGTATGAATCTTCTGCATGTCCACATTTCCTTCTTCCACTACTTCTCGAACAAAGTGATATTGAACTCCTATGTGCTTTGTCCTGGAATGAAAAGCTGGATTTCTTGCAATATGCAAGGCACTCTGACTGTCACAATACACAGTAATCTTTGACTGCTTGTGCCCGAGTTCCTCCATTAACCTTTGAATCCAAATAGCTTCCTTGCAAGCTTGTGTAGCTGCCATATATTCAGCTTCTGTAGTAGATAGAGCTACAACAGTCTGTAACTTGGATAACCAGCTCACAGCTCCGCCTGCAAGTGTAAACACATAGCCTGTAGTAGATTTTCTTTTATCAAGATCACCTGCAAAATCTGAATCAACATATCCTCGACAACGAACTCGATCCTCCAAAACATAGTGCAACACCGAGGTTCCTCTAATATATCTCAGATCCTCTTCACAAAGATTCCAATGCTCAAGACTGGATCTGCCATAAAACGACTGACCAATCCAACTGCTTGAGCAATATCTGGCCTGGTACAAATCATGGCGTACATAAGGCTTCCCACCGCTGATGCATATGGTACTCGAGACATTTCCATCCTCTCTGCTTCACTGCTAGGACACATACCTGAGGATAATTTGTAGTTCACAGGAAGTGGGGTTGATACTGGCTTGCAATCTTGCATGTTGAAGCGTCGCAAGATTTTCATCAAGTAATTCTTCTGTGAAAGCCAGATCTTCCCGCCCTTTCTATCTCGGTGAATTTGCATCCCTAAAATCTTGTTTGCGGGTCCCAAGTCCTTCATATCAAATTCCCTAGCCAATTGTGCCTTCAATTCTTGGATTCGATCTTTGTTGGGGCCTACCACCAACATGTCATCCACATACAACAACAGAATGATGAAAACATTGTTATCAAACCTCTTGTAGTATGTACAATGGTCTGAACTTAGTCTGTTGTATCTGAGGCGAATTATGAAGGAATCAAATCTCTTGTACCAACACCTTGGCGCCTGCTTTAGACCATACAGAGATTTGGTCAACCTACAAACCAAGTTTTCTTTTCTTTTTTCCTCAAAGCCTTCTGGTTGGAGCATATATATCTCCTCTTCAAGTTCTCCGTGAAGAAAAGCAGTTTTCACATCTAACTGCTCAAGATGTAAATCAAATGCAGCACACATAGCCAATACTACTCTGATAGTGGTAAGTCTGACAACTGGAGAAAATATCTCATTGAAATCAATACCTTCCTTCTGAGCAAATCCTTTTACCACCAGTCTTGCACGATATCGTTCCACTCGATCATTGTCATCTCGTTTGATCTTATAGACCCATTTGTTACCGATGGCTTTTCGACCTTTTGGAAGTGCAACAAGTTCCCATGTTTTATTCCTATGCAAGGCCTCCATTTCTTCCTGCATTGCTGCCATCCACAGAGAAGCATCTGGACTATTCAAAGCCATCTGAAATGTTGATGGCTCTCCTTCTTCTGTTAGAAGACAAAATGCATCGTGGCTTGCCATAACATAGTCTGACTGCCATGAAGGTGGCTTTGTCTGACGTGATGATCGCCTAACTTCTGTATCATTGGCCTCTACTGGTACTTGTTCATCATGCTCTGGATTACCTTGAATCTCTTTCTTAGTTTTCTCATCTATCTGAATAGTAGTGGTCTCCTTAATAGTGCTGTCATTTCTTTCTTCACTTTGCAGTTCATTTTCTGCAAATATAACATCCCTGCTGACAATAACCTTGTGGGTAGTGGGATCCCACAAGCGATACCCCTTTACACCGTCAGCATAGCCCAAGAATATACATTTCCTGGACTTCGGGTCCAACTTTGTTCTTTCTTGGGAATTGTACATCACATATGCTGGACATCCAAACACCTTTAGGGAAGAATAATCTGCCGGCTTGCCATTCCACATCTCCATTGGTGTTTTTAAACCAATTGCAGTTGATGGCGATCGATTGATCACATAATGCGCTTTGACGCTTCGCTGTAAAGATTTGGCTAAACCTCGTTTGTCTCAGCATTGCTCTTGTTCTTTCTAGAAGAGTCCTGTTCATCCGCTCTGCTACACCATTTTGCTGAGGTGTATGTGCAACTGTAAATTGCCTTTGAATACCTTCATGCTTGCAAAATGCTAGAAAATCTCCATCTGTATATTCTCCTCCATTGTCCGTCCTCAAGCACTTTATCCTCTTTCCAGATTCAAGTTCTACTCTTGCTTTGAAGTCTTTGAATATTTGAAACACATCTGACTTTTTCTTTATTGGATACACCCATAGTCTCCTGGAGTAATCATCAATGAATGATACAAAATATTTTGCACCTCCCAAGGACATTTCTGGTGACTCCCACACATCAGAATGAATCAAGTCTAGAATGTGCTTACTCCGAGCAGTTGACCTATCAAACTTCAATCTATGCTGCTTGCTTGTAACACAGTGCTCACAAAATGGTAAGTTCACCGATTTGAGCCCAGGAATGAGATTACGTTCTGCAAGAACCTTCAAACCACGTTCCGACATGTGGCCTAGTTTGCAATGCCACATTATCGCTGCTTCTTCTTCATTTGCTTGATGCAATCGATGCATCTGCCTCCTGCAACGTATCTCTTTGAAGTCTGTATAGATTTGTTGTGGTCTTTTCTGCTTTCATCAACACAAGAGCACCTTTAACAACTTTCAAGATTCCCTCTTCAGTACAGGTCTTGCACCCGAGATCATCCAGTTGCCCAATAGACAATATATTCTTCCTCAAACCCTTCACATGTCGCACTCCTTGAATTGTTCGAATGGAACCATCAAACAATTTTATTTTGACAGTACCAACACCAGCAATTTCTAAGGCATGATCATCTCCCATGAACACAGATCCTTCCGAGATAGGTTCATAACTGTAAAACCAGTCACGGTGTGGAGTCATGTGCCATGATGCTCCTGTATCCATGATCCAAACATCAATGAGCCTCTTATTGCCTCTAGAACCAATTGCTGCCTCGCTACATAGGATTTCTCCATCCTCAGAGGTACTTGCAACACATCCTTGAGAGGTTGATGCTTCTGGGGCTTTATCTGCATTCTTCTTGTTATTTCGACAATCTTTCTTCAAGTGCCCTCTCATGCCACAACGGTAGCATTTGAAGTTCTTCCTTCTTCTTGACTTTGATCTACTCCGACCATGACTCCCACTGGAATCACGCTCCATTGATCTCCCCCTCATCACCAACAACGCCTCTCCATGCTTTGAGTTCTCCAATCTATCTTCCTTATTCCTGCGCCTGGACTCTTCTTCAAGAATAGCACCGGCGACATCATCAAAGGATAGATAGTTGGCAATATTATTATTTGTGATGTTGATAATGAGTTGATCATATGAGTCAGGTAGACTTTGAAGTAGAAGTTCCGCACGTTCATTCTCCGTTATTTTATAATCGATCTTTGTAAGTCGAGAATAATGTGTTCAGATTGTTGATGTGGTCCGTTACCGACGTGGACTCACTCATCCGAAGAGTATACAGCCTCCTCTTTAGAAATATTCTATTGTGAAGTGACTTGACCTCGTACAATTTGACAAGAGCATCCCAGATCTCCTTTGCTGTCTTCTTTTCGCACATCGACAATCTTGAATCTGCCATTGCAAGATGCAGATTGGCAACAAAGATTATCATCCATCTCCTTCCACTTTTCATCAAGAACTTTGGTCTACCTTCAATTGCTGGTAAGCAATTGTCCTTCCTCAAGATTGCCTTTATCTTCAGTTTCCACAAGGAAAAATTATTCCCATTGAACTTCTCAAACTCAAATTTTGTTGCCATGGTGTTTACCGGAAACTGTTTCTCTACTAGACTGGTCACTTTTTTTTTACTGTGAATAGTATCGTATACGTGAATAGTGCCGTATGCGTGAATAGTGCCTTATACGTGAATAGTACCGTATACGTGAACAGTACGTATATTATACCGTATATGGAACAAATCCGATTATCGTTAACAATCTTTGTAAAGTATACAACTACACGTATAAACAGTGACCAAGAGTAGTAACCCGCAGCGTGAACTATAACCAATGGCTTTGATAAGTTCCAGGTAAAAATTCTTTTCTGATGTGGAAGATCAGCCTAAGCTGCAACCACAGAGCATACTAAGAAAAATACCACCAAACCAAAGCTCTGATACCACTGTTGGGTACCAGAGTAATGGAAACAGATCAACGCAACTAAAATAGAGCTGAGAGTAATAGAACTGACACACAATATTTACGTGGAAAACCCCCTAGTGATGAGGGAAAAACCACGGGCAAGACCGAGAAATAATTTCACTATGTGGAAGATAAAATTACAACTCTCTCTAAATATAAGGAGAGAACAATAACACCCTCTCTTATACTAGGAAAATACACCTCTCTATAAAAATAGGAGAAACTCTCAGAAGACACTATATATTTTTCTCTCAACTCTCTCCGTTTTTCTGCTTGTGATATCTTGAGAGCCTCAACTGCTCGCTATTTATAGATGCTCGGGAAGTTACTGTGTAATCAATACACAGTAACTTTACATGCGTTTCGGTAGGTGCACCGAACCCTCTCACATGTGCACAGTAACTTTTTTACTGTGCACGTTTGAAATTTTCGCTAATCACATGTATGCACAGTAGAAATTCTACTGTGCACTTTGAAAATTTTGCTCCTATGCATGTGCTTCTGATTTCCTTCTTTGACTCTTTCTTTTTTTTGTTTTTTTTTTCTTTTAAAGTGGCTTTACGCCACTAACAGAGTGCAGACTTGATACTAGCAGGAGACCAATTGGGGTGAAATGATTTTACATATGCAGCTGCTGCGGCAACATGAGGGCATGCCATTGAAGTGCCAGAACTAAGACTATAGTGTACCAATCTCTTGTCACCTTTAACCTCCGAAATAGGGTTCAATGGAGACCATGCAGCTAGAATATTAACTCCTGGGGCAGCAAGATCGGGCTACACGTACAATCATGAACTAAGTGCAATGAGAATTTGATAGCTTGAAAATCACAATTTAATTTGTTTTGGATTATTACCTTGAAAACGTTAGGCGTAATTGGATTGGGACCTCTCGATGAGAATGAAACTATATATGGGGATAACGAGTCTTTGAGTTCATCCATCTCAAATATTGTGGCTGTTGCGTTACTGGCAATGGGTATAGTATTAAAGGGAAAAATGTTATGGTCAATATATAGATCTAACATGTAGATTAAATAAAGTTCAACCTTTTATTGTACTATCATTTAATTATGTACAGATGCACGATTAAAAGATCAATGGCTTTTACAAGACACTGAGTGAAAGTGAAGTTATATGCAAAATGTGGAAGGGTATTTATACCTTGTTGAACTTGAGTAAGAATGAACGAGTCTAAAGTTCCTTAGAGTAAGCAAACATGAAGGCACGGCATATGGATTTGGTGCATCTCTTGGGAAAACGGCTCCGTGTATCATACCAACTGCTCCAGATAGAAAGTCTATGTCGGTTGGAGGCTTAACACTCTCACAGAGAACGATCTTTCCCTTCACCAAATGTTTATTCAAAGAGTTCTTATGGCAATACCTGAGTAGTAATATATGAAAATGAATATCTAAGATTTTTTGTTTAAAAGCAAAATTGATAAACGAATTAAGAGAAGTGGCATATGAATTCATATTTTCATACTTGGACATGGAACTGTTATATCCACCGGCAATGTTGGGTGCATCTCCACCATAAATCAATGGAAACATTTTGTTTTTGAGATCAAATATATTCATTGAATTCCCCTGTCCATAGGCCAGAGTAATTCATAAAATTAAAAGAACTACAAGAAGCATTTAAACAAGAGCAATGCTAACATGGTTAAAAGAAATGGTTACAATCCTCTACACAAAGTAAGGGTGGTCATTGAATAGAAATAAATAAATAAACATACCACATCATTTTAACAAATAAATTTTAACAAAAAAAATTAGTTCTTTAATATTTTTCATTTGAAAAATTAAATAACATACCTCAAATACCATGCCATTGCCCAATTGAACCTTGGTACGGAACTTTCTGTCGATAGTGCTAGCAGCCACAGAAAGTAACCACGGTGGATAATTTGTCATAGAGGAAGAACTTGGACCCAAATTATTGGCAGAATTTGATGTTAATATGCCTTTTTTCATTGCATGAAAACTTCCTACGTTAATTGCTTCTTCAAAATACTCGAAGGGATATATTTCGGTTTCTCCGACTGAGATAGAAATTATGTCAACTCCATCAGCAATCGCTTCATCAAATCCTGCAAGCATGTTGGCTTGATCACAACCACTTGACCAACATATTTTGTACACAGCAATGCGTGCTGAAGGAGCTCCTCCACGGGCAACCCCTGATCCTGCTGCAAAACCTAGTAGACTTGCAGATTTAACCAAGTTCCCAACAATTGTCGATGCAGTGTGTGATCCATGGCCATTTGAATCTCTAGGAGATCTAATATCATCTTCATTGAATTTGCCTTCTATGTTGAAGTATTTTGCGCCAATGATTTTACTAAACATAAATGGCAATTAAGCTTATTTCAATAATTATTTTTGACAAGGTAAAATTGAATTAGAGAAATTTTTAGCCAAATACGATTTACAACACTAATATTTTAGTCATCAAATCATCGTTTGACACAAGTAAAAGTATTTTTAATGAAAGTTGCATTTCTATTACAATTCTCATGACATTACACATGTCAAATAATGATTTGGGAATCTGTGACAAACAGCCTAGCGAAAATTTATTAAAACTGAATTGCGTAATGTGTCAAAAAGATGTTACTTATTGCAAGTGAAGTTATGGCATGATCCCTTCCATTTGGTTGGTGGTGGTCCAAAACCCTCATCACTGAAGCTCTCAGACTCTGGCCAGATTCCTGTGTCTAGTACTCCAACAATTATGTCACTCTCTACACTTGCTCTTTTAACTTGTTGGGAAAAGCCTATGAAGTCCCACGATCTTGTTGTGTGAGTGTGTAACTTCTTGTTTTGGAAAACTGAGACAACGTTGTCCATTTCTATGCAATACCAAAGTAGCGTGCTTAATTTATCTTCCATGAACATGTAGCAAATAATTAATTAAGTAATAATGGGGAACGTAGTTTGGGATTATCATACCTGCCATTTTCGCTGCTTCCTCTTCTGTTAACTTCATGACGAATCCATTAAAACTTTTTGTGTAGCTATGAAGTATAGCTTCTGGTTTGAAATCCCTGGATGAATGCACAGTTTGGATGATCGATCTTAATTATGATACTCTTGTAGGGTGAGGAACAAAAAGAATGAATCTAGTAGTATTCCACTATTGCAGACTCGCTATAAGGCTTTACTATGTTCAGTAACTAATTAAGATTTCATAACAATTGTCCTATATGATCCAAAACTTGCATACCCTGCAGTTGCCAATTGATGAATTAAAACGGTTGGTAATGCTGGAATCTAATTCAAACATGACTCATCACAATATTTTATCATGGAACATGGATTGGACAATAGTCATAATGGACGACCTGTCAAGGACTTTTTGAGCCTTGGCCGCATGAAGAGAAGGTAAGGATGTGGGGTCCATGCCCTTCGGATGATCTCCCATGTACACGATGTAGCTCTGTAATCGGAAAATGATATTATTAAATTAAAGTGAGGAACATACTCAGCATGAACATCTACAAGAAAGTTAGTTGCAATTAGAAGGGGACATAGATTATGACAAATCTAGCAAATAATAATAACTGGAATATATATATGTATATATATATATATATATATGACAAATCTAGCAAGTAATAATAACAGGAATATATATATATATATATATATATATATATATATATATATATATATATGTATATTTTTGCCTTCCGATCATTTTGGGAGTTTGCTTGACCAATCGTCAGAATGTAGATAAGAGTGAAAAGAAGGCGTGGCCTTGAAGTGGCCATATTTGCCACAAATATGAAGCTTTAAGGAGTGGGCGATATGTGTGCGTGTCTATATGCCAGTTCCACCAAAGAGAATTTATACTGGAAGAAAGGCCGCTTCACCTCAACCTTACGAAATCAATACATGTGGATACTTTACTGTATAATAACAAATATCGAAATCATTGGTTAGACTTTAACTTTAGTACAGTGTAGGAGTATTGCCACCACTACCACACGTACACATAACGATTCTCTTATCCAGAGTATCTATTCCAAATGGATGGAGTAGTGGTAAATATGAAAGACGATGTTGGCTGAGTCATAATTACTTGGTCGGATTCACACACATAATGTTACGTGGTGATTTATATTGATTATATAGGAAAATTGAATTGCTTTTTTTTTTTTCTTTCTCATGAAGAATAAGTGATTAAGTGCATGTCGAGTTTATAGCTCATTTTACTTAAACCACCATGTTGAAAGTATACATTGAATTTTCAGTTATATGTATAATTAAATTTCGATCTTAAAATCTTGTTATGAAAAACTTTTTTTTCAAAAAAATTATCCTTTCGTTCATCCAAACTCCGTTTTACAAACTGAAAGCATGTTATTAACTCCGAGTAAATGGCTGCAATTCTTTGGAGAGAAGAGTACAAAAGCTTGAAAGTGATTCCCCGAAGGGAAAATTTAACTTTCAAAGGACGAATCATTCAGAGATACTAGTTGCCACTAATAATGGGGTGCATGACGCAATTGATTAGAGGTCACTAATTGTCCTATGCTTAAATAATCGCATTTAGATCCCGAGTAAATTTTAAATACAAAACTTTTTACACAAATTATTGTAATTGTTAGATGACATAAAGTTGTATGACCTATTCATTAATCTAAAAATTAATAATTATGACACATTATTTTGAATATAAAATTCTAAGAATAATTTTGATTGTCTAGTATTTTTCTTATATAGTAGTTGATTAACCTTGCTCGAATTTCTATGCTATTTTGTCTTGCTCAAAAGTTATGGGGAGACTAGACAATGCTGCAACTTATCATCCACATAAATTTTTAGTTAATTTATTTATTTTTAATACGAAGGGAAAGCTAATGGAAGATGGAATGAATGCTCGTTGATCTACTTTGTCACCTATCCCACTCCTATGTTTAAGGGTGTATTTGGTTGGAGAGTAAAAATAAGGATAAAATTATCTAGATGAGCTTTATGTGTTATTTTACATATAAAACTTATAAAGATAATTTTTACTCTTCCTTTTTATTCCCCAACCAAACACACCCCAATCTGAAACGCTCATCCCTACAAAGAGGGAGCAAAATTAGAACCCACAAAGAAACACCACAGTTCTGTCAAACCATACGAAGCAAATAAAGTTAGTAGCACCAAACAGTAAATTGAAACTACCTACGGTGCATAAACCTCCCATATCTATGGCTGGAAAAGAAAAACTATGCAAACAACCACAAAAACCAAGAGGAAAAAGACTAAGACAACAACATGGCAACAAACCATATATATGACCTGAATCATTTAACTATGCTCAAAATGCCACAAAAATCACTGTAAGGAGAACCACCACCTGCAATATGATGAGAATGCAGCACACAAATATCTTCGCCGACAGCACAAACCATAACCTCCAACAGCCTTCGTAACAGCACATGAAAAACAGAACCATGTAGCATACTGCCATTATGCTTGCCGCAGGAATTTAAACTTATACAGAAGAAATTAAATTTGTATCCTCCCATCAATTTCATAGTTCAACATCATAGACAGGAGCTCAATTCCCTTCGATATTTCCATCAAGGACAGAACAAACTCGCATATGAAACAACCATCTGAAACTGAAACGTTCGTAGAGAAACAAAAACAACAGGACAACAAATTCGAATCATATCAAGCAACTAAAGTAGCAAGAGAAGACAAAACATTAGGATGTCCGATTGCAGCACCTGTTTTGTGGCCAAGAAGCGTAGAGAACAGCCCCAGATATTGTCGTAACAGACTAGAAACAAAAAAAAAAAAAAGAGTGAGGTGCACATGCAGCTTAAGTGGTGTGAACCACACTAGTTTCCCCTCCTTCTTTTATTTTCACTTCCTTTCCTTGGCAGAAACGTTCTCTGCTTTTTCCCTGTCACTTCTTTCTCTCTTCCTCTCATGTTTCCTTCTTTCCGAGTGTTTTAAATTGCGATTGCGATCGCGATTGCGGTTGTGGTCACTGCGGTTGCAGTGGTTGCGGTCACTGCAACGAGGATTGCGGCCGTTGCAGCGTGATTTTATATTTTTTTTCACAAAATGCAAAATAAAAAGAAGTATAACAATTATAACACCAAAATAACATGTTTCCAACATATTTGATACAAATTTATGTCTCAAGTATATTCAAATACAAACTTTTCAGGTTACTAGAACAATAAAAGTAGAATTTCTATAAATTTATAATATTTAATTATAGATTTTTAGATAATATATTACACATTTATTGTTAAATTTATATTCCTTCCATTTTAAGAAGAAAATCTTAGTTAATAATATAATTATTTTCCTTTTCAACTAACTCGTCCATTAAATTTAAAAAGAAAAACACACACTAAACAAAAAGAAAAATTAACCTCCATATTTTACCCCTTTATTCATTAAAAAAATGAAACAATTAATAACTAAAAAAAAGTAAAAAAAAAAATCCTGTACATTCTTGAACCCACCCCAAATTCCAAAATAAAAGCGTAGAAACTAAAATAAAGAGCCTTGTTCGTAACTGTATGTTTGTGGCCCATCCCACTAATAAAGCAAAATTAAAAACAGAAAAGAAGAAAAGGACAAACCCCACCCAGCTACCCCCACCTTCCACACTCTTCTTCTTCTTCCTCGTTCTTCTCTTCTTCTTGGAAAAAACCAGCAGCTCCTCAGCCTTTTTTTTTTCAACAAAACCCAGTTTTTAAGACATACTCTACCAATTCCTAGTATTATTTGAACTTCATTTTTATATCCCATTTCCTTTCCACAACTCCACTCTCACCTTCCCTTCTTGGTTTCTTCCTTATTCGTGGCACTGTAGTCGTTCACAGGACTGTCGATGTTCGCCATCCCATCCGTCGGATATTAGCTATACCTTCCACCACCAAACGATGGTTGAGGTTATGCGACAATGGAAAGGCAGAAACGACACAAATCTTCGATTTTTAGGTTCGTTGTGTTATATTGCGGCTGCAATGCCGTTACGTTGCGGCTGCATCACCTTTACGTTGCGGATTTTTTTGAGATTTCTATTCACTACGCAATTGTGGTCCAATGCGGTTGCGGGGATGGTCGCATCCGCAATATTGCGGCCGCAACAGCCATTGCGGACTACAATTTGAATCCTTATTCTTTCCCTCTTACTTTCTTCCATTCTTCTGCATCTTCTTTGTTTTCTTCTTCAACAAATATCACCACCACCACCACCTCCATCATCATCATCTCCTCTTCCCTTCCAACACCATAACTAGCCCTTTCTCTCTCACCCTCTCCTCTAATCCACTTTCTCTCTCTAAACCCCATTAGAGAGTTGAAGATTTTAGAAGCTTTGGAAGTGATTCTCTTCATCAATTTTACTCTCCAAGTGGTAAATATGCTTCCGAACTTCTCTATTTTAATTGTTGAAGTTTCTAAATTTTTTTAGAGATATTGTTAGGGTTATTAAACCCTTGAATTTGGGATTTTCGGTGATTTGGGGCTAATTGATGTTAATTGATAACGTAGTTAGTTCACAAATATTAATATTGTCTTGTGCATAGAGCGGTAGAGTAATCGGACGTCAATACTTGAGTTGGTGGCATTAAAGGCGTTGTTCTTCGGTTCTTTAAACCAATATTCATGGGTGGATAGTGTCTCTGTAGGTTACTTTATCTATCATAATTATTAATTATAAATTTAGAATTATATGAAGAGTTTAAAGTATATTGATATATAATAAAATAAATTATTTATCGAAAAGGAGGATTATGTTTGAAATGAAAAATTTATATTTAGAGATCAGAATATGATTATTATGCAAATTTAAATAATTTTAGTCACATTGTAATGAATATTAAATTTTTAGATCATTTTATATAAATTATTGAGTTTATTTTATGCCAATGGTATATTATATAACATGAGGATGGATTTTTGGTATTGTAAAAGTATCTTGGAATTGGAATTGGAATTGTGTTAGAAATATCAATGATTATATTTATGAGAGCTGTTAAGGCCATAATTATGATATTGAGACAGAGATTATGAAACTATGAAATTGAAATTGATTGAAAAGTTTTTGGGAGTGAACGAAAGTAGAAACTGTAGCTAACGGTGGGTACATTAACCTTGGTGCACCATGGAACTCTAGTTAGCAGGTGAGGTGCTAACCTGCAATACCTGCAGCTATGTCTGGACTTGTATTTGGCTATAGGCCAACTCCAGTTAGCACCGCACATGACTTTTGTCATGTTTGGACTTGTATGGCTATGGGCCAACTCCAGTTAGCAGGTGTGGTGCTAACCCGCACATGACTTCGGGTCATGTCTGGACTTGTTATTGTTCTATTTCGGATAACTCCCTATTATATTTGGATTTATGTGATTATGTAAAGCTATATTATTAACAAATCTCATGTTATGGCCAGATCCATATTTTTTAGGAGTGCATATATGTTATTATGTTTATAGTGTTTTATGATTGCATTTAGTAAACTATGGATATCCTATCTCTCACTGAGTTGCAAAACTCACCCCGTTGTCTTTCCATTTTTTTCAGATACAGTTACTGGTGCTGGATCTAGTGTTCCTCCGGCACAACTTTAGTGAATCCTAAGTTGGTGAGCCTTTTTGTAAAGGCCATTTTTGTTGTCTCTTATATTTTGTTTAGCCTGTAGTTTCAAATTGCTCCATATGTCACAGGCAAGGTCCCTGGATCTATGTTACGCTTAGATTTGAGATTTTATTACTTAGCTATGTAAATTATGTAATGAAAAGGATTTGTGAACTTAATTTAGTTTATGTTTGAAATATATAATGCATTATGTTTGATAGAATTGGAAAACTAACTTGGTATTAAATCTGGAATATGCTGAGATATTATATGCTGGAAGGACATTTTGAGAATGCTTGATGCCCATTTGCTGGAATTTAAATTGTAAATGTTGCAGGTTGTATTTTATTTGGGAAATGTCCGAAAAATAGAGGAAACTCTATCCTTTTTTCTAGACAATTTGGTGTTTTAAGGCTTGTTAGGGAATGTGTTTCCTATGCGTCGGTCATGACATAAGTTGGGTCGTGATAGATATTGACCCCTTCAGCATTGCCATTTGGGCCGGTAAGGAAGCTAATATCATGAAACCATGTATCCTAAAAGCTTAAGTTGTTGTTTATAGCATATTAATAGTTTTATATTTAATAAAAACCCCATGCAAATATCTCTTTTGGACTTAAAACATGGACAGTGCATACATCCACCTCCTTATCTTCTACTCAAATTTAATTATTTTTTTTATTTAGTAGTAGAGGTAACAAGGATCAAACTATAGATTACGTGATCGTAAAGACTCTGATATCATATATAATTGAGCGAATGAGATAATTTTCTACATATATAAACCGCATGGTATTACGAAACAGAAGCTAATCTATAGGAAGAGAGACAAGGCAGAAAT
The DNA here is from genome assembly GCA_031216105.1 of Dalbergia cultrata. NCBI lineage: Eukaryota > Viridiplantae > Streptophyta > Magnoliopsida > Fabales > Fabaceae > Dalbergia > Dalbergia cultrata. Next base: position 47,381,610 of record CM062352.1, read on the forward strand.
CTACACATGCACACATATGTAACACACGCACTTGAATGCACCCCTACTTACGTACACACACAGGAACTCGTAATATACTAATCCACACATAGGAAACACATCGACCTATGCACCATAACGATATGAAAAATTTGGGTTCCAAGAATTTACTCTTAGACACACTCACCAAAAAATGTATGTGTGATAGTGTTATAATGATTGAGAAGGGGGATTGAATTAGGCATAATTAATTTAAAAGTTCCTACATGCTCACAAAATTGATCAGTAATTTTAGCAAAGTCTTTTGCTACGATAGGAGATTTTTAAGAGATCTTAAAAATCTCCTAAAACTTTCAAAAAATATGTTCATAGTGCATATTTCAAAACACAATCTACTTAATGTTTATCTATCTGTTTGAGAAAATATATCAGCGTGAGAAGAATCTAATTAATCGAATATTAAGTAAAATAACATATAATGGAAATATGTAAAAGTAAAGGGAAGAGAAGCTTGCACACAATATTTATATTGGTTCGGTTCCTCAACTTTGAAATTTACATCCAATCCCCACACAAGTTAAGAGGATTTTCCACTAAATGAAAAGTTTTACAAGACAGTTACAAACTAATATCAAGCTTCATACTAATCCTAAGTGTAAGTACTGAACAAAGTTCTCCAAGCTCACAATGAGACTAATATTTGACAAGAGTGTTTTCAAGCTCACCTCAACAGTAGTCTTTGAAAAAAGCTTCTCCAAGCTCACACCAAATATGGCTTTTATAACTCATAAAAGCCACATAATCAAATACCTTTTACAATAATGTTTTTGTTTCTCTCAAAAGAAGATTCTCACTCAATATATCAGAAATTCAAGATTCATTCTTTGAGGCTTTTTCTCAAACAAATAACTATCAAGATCATATATATAAGCCTTTTTTAGTTTTGTATTTTCTCTCTTAAAGAATAAGAAAAACACTCAAGATATTTGCAAGAATGGAACAACATGGGAAAAGAAAAGAGAGGAAGAAAAAGTTGAAAATATTATCCAAGATGCTAGCTTTAAATATCAATATTTGTGATATATTTTTCTAACTTTTACAGCAGCAAGAAATGCTCTTCTATGGAGGAGTTTTCAGAATGTTTCCAGACCCTCTTGTGGTGAGTTATAAAGTGGGTACACCTCTTTGAATTTGTGCTCACATTTATCTTTTTGTGCCCATGATTTTCTCTCTCTTCCTTTTGAAAGTGAGCCGTAAATATTTGTCCTCATACATCATTATCCTTCAGCTTAGAGTGGGATATTTTCTCGTAGTCCTTGATTTAAGATGTTGCCATGTCGTCTTGTGATTAATCTTTAAGTTGCACAATTCTGGCAGCCATGAAAATCTCCAATCTCATAGGAGACATTCTACTTTATGTGTATTTTCTTTCTAAATAAATTTAAAAAACACTTAATACACATGAAAAAGTTCGTATAAATATTTGTCATCATAATCAAGATCCATAAACCAATAATGAGATCCATAAATGGGTGAGTATATGTTGAATTATATAAGTTGATGGGACCCCAAGAGTGTGCATAAATGTGATATATTAGATTTGTACCCACTTAAAAAATCTATCAAAGGACTTCAATGCAACACACACAAACACGTTCAGTTGACCTCATGTCAAAATTTATTTATTTTTTATTTAGAAGAATAAGACAATAAGGTTCGAACTATAAATCACTTGATCATTAAATGTCATGAATCATTTCTCCCAAAAACTAAAGTTATTGGATTGAAACATACGAATCGATTTTATATCTAATAGAATGAGTAAGTACTAAATAGGAAAAGGTATTACACCCTCAAGATAGATGTTCTCATTCAGTTCAAGGTAATTCCTTGATTTTTTTTTAAATTTATTTTTGTTGATTGCATTTGCTTAACTTACTTGAAGTTATTTCAATGCTTAACTTACTTGAGTTATGTGTAGAAATTTTTGTATTAGGAACATTTATTTTTATATTTTCAAAGTGTAGGATCCATAAAAAAATTTTAAATGTTAATTTTACTATTATTCTTAACCAAGACATGGGAATGATTTCTGTAAGCACATAATGTGGAAAATTTCAAGGGCAAGCAAGATTGAGATGCTTTACTAGGTAAACTGCTTATGATAGTTCGAATACTAACGTTAGAAAGAGTGAATTCTAAATAGAGTTTCCCTTTATAGTACCAATTTTACCAATTTGATTTTCATTTTTAATTTGGACCGCCCGACACTCATGCTGGCTTGCTACAAGACAACTACATGACCTCTTGCACTTTAATGATAAAAGTTACAAGACCAAAATAATTTTTTTAAAAAAAAAGTTTCAAAGGATTCAATGGATTCAAATGTGGGCATTGAGAAATAAAAGTTAAAAAAGATATTTCGCTAAATGATGTGCGAAAAAAATTAACATGCGCAGTTGTCTCGTGTTTGTAGAATGATGATTTTTTTTTTCTCTCTCTCCCTCCTTGATTTTTGACAGCCTGATGAATGGTTTTATAGATCCATTCGTGACAATTGTACAAAACTGCTATCGTACAAACAAGCAACACTCTGCACTACTTAAAAATAGAGTTGGAAGAATAAGCAGAAAATTTTCGTACATTTAAACGTAATTACATAATGAAAAATTGTTAAACTGATTGAATAGAACAAATATGTACATGTGCCAGTCTATGGATTAATTAATCACGAGACAACCATTGCAAAAAAGAAAAAAAAACACACACACACACACACAAAACGACGAGATACATGTACTGAAAGACATAATTATTATGACAATATAATACTGCCCAATTCGAATATCTTTGTTACTAATTTAAACGAAGGGGATTGCCACCAATCAAATGAGTTCTTGAGCGGAAATTACAGTATAAGAAAGAGAGAGCTAGTCAAGGAAAAATTACCATTCACTCACACTATTCGTTGCAAAAGTATGAAAATTATTTCGCACTGCTATTTGAACTGAATAGCATTGCTGCAACTATTGTTTTCTCTTATTTCATGCACATGTACAGGCTTATCCGTCATTATTATACAGCATACACTACAATTGGGCTTCTAACTTGAAACGTGCCATCATCCCAAACCAAAGAAGCTGAGACTAAGTCTACATTAACACTTCCTTCAATCATGATTGAGAATGACCTCTTCTGCCCAATAGATGTGAAGGATAGTGTGTCGGGTTTCACTTGAATATCTACCACAGATGGTGATGTCACTTTGGCTTTATAAACAGATGTTGTGGAGCCAACATTTGTAACTATTCTATGGAAAATCCGACTAAAAGTTGAGACATTTACACTAAGAGCAATTGATGGGAGATTGAGGTCGTACACACCCTCCTTGTTAGTTATTTTACTGCAGCTACTGTGATCTTTAGTGAGAGTCCGGAGGTGTTTAGTTTTAATCCCTTCATTGCACAAGAATCTGACATAGTCTGCTTCACTAATGTCATATACTAAACCAGGATTTACTGCCTTAATGGGATTAATTTGTCCCGCACCATACGCAAATTCGGCTTCAGGATTAAGGGCGGGACTCATTGGAGTAGCTGTTAATTTGAACGTAACACAAAATAGTTAAAGATTAGAATTTAGGTTAACAGGATTCGAATGATTATCTAACCATTCATGCACTCATATAATTTAGTCATTACCGGTGGTCATGAGCGCAGACTTGATACTTGCAGGAGACCAATTGGGGTGGAATGATTTCACATATGCAGCTGCCGCGGCAGCATGAGGGCATGCCATTGAAGTTCCAGAATCAAGACGATACTGTACTAATCTTTTGTCACCTTTAACCTCTGACACAGGGTTCAGTGGAGACCATGCTGCTAGAATATTAACTCCTGGGGCAGCGAGATCGGGCTGCAAAATCATGAACTAATTGTAATGATCATTTGATAGCTTGAGGATCACAATTTAATTTGTTCCGGAAGTTACCTTGAGAATATTTGGCGTAATTGGATTTGGACCTCTTGACGAGAATGAAACTATGTATGGGGCTAATGAATCTTTGAGTTCATCCATCTTAAATATTGTGGCCGTCGCATTACTGGTAATTGGTAAAGGAAAAAGAAAAAAGTCAGTAGATCTAATCTGTTAATTAAATCAAATTTAACATTTTATTGCACTATTATTTAACTATCCACTGATGCATGATAAAAAGACGAAAAAATTTTACAAGAAATTGAAAAAAATTGAAGTCAAATAATATAAAAAAGTGTAAGGGGATGCTGTACCTCGTTGAACTTAAGTAAGAAAGGACGAGTCCAAAGTTCCTTAGAGTAAGGAAACTGGCAGGTACCGCATATGCATTTGGTAAATCTCTTGGGTAAATGGCTCCATGTATCATGCCAACTGCCCCAGATAATAACTTTATATCCGTTGGAACCAAAAGGCTCTCACAGACAACGATCTTTCCCTTCACCAAATGTTTATTCAAAGAGTTCTTGTAGCAAAACCTGAGCAGTAACATATGAACATGAATATCCTAGATTAAAAAAAAAAAAAAAAGAGGATAAACGAATTAAGAGAAGTTGTATAACTGGAATACATATTTTCATACTTGGATATAGAGCTGTTATATCCACCCGCGGTGTTGGGTGCATCTCCACCATAAATCAGTGGAAACATTTTATTTTTGAGATCAAATGTGTTTATTGAAGATCCCTGTCCAAAGGTCATCAGAGTCATTCATAAAAGTTAGTCTATCTTTGATAAAGTAATTTGCACAAAAGCAACGCTGATACAATTAAAAAAAAAAATTTGTTACAATTCGTTACAGAAAATAAGTGTGATCATCGGAGGAAAAAAGTAGCATGATCCACACAATTATTTATTAAGGATAACAGACTTATCACATATTTTGACAAACTAATATAATTTTGAGAAAAGCTTTAGTTTTCCAAAATTAATTTGTTGTCTACTATAAATAATTTACCTCAAAAACCATGCCATTGCCTAACTGAACCTTGGTGCGAAACTTTCTATCAATAGTACTAGCAGCCACAGAAAGTAACCACGGTGGATAATTTGTCATAGAGGATAAACTCGGACCCAAATTATTGGCAGAATTTGATGTTAATATGCCTTTTTTCATTGCATGGAAGCTTCCTATGTTGATTGCTTCTTCAAAATACTCGAAAGGATATATTTGCCCATTTCCAACTGAGATAGAAATTATGTCAACTCCATCAGCAATTGCTTCATCAAATCCTGCAAGCGTGTTAGCTTCATCGCAAGATGTTGACCACCAACATATTTTGTACACAGCAATGCGTGCTGACGGAACTCCTCCACGAGCTACCCCTGATCCTGATGCATAGCCTAGTAGACTTGCAGATTTAACCAAGTTCCCAACAATTGTTGATGCAGTGTGTGATCCATGGCCATTTGAATCTCTAGGAGATCTAATATCATCTTTGTAATATCTACCTTCTATGTTAAAGGCTTTTGCGCCAATGATTTTACTAAACATAAATGGCAAAGCTTGTTTCAATAATTGTTTTTGACAAGGTAAAATTGCATTAGAGAAATTTTTAGCTAAATACGATACTAATGTTTTAGTCACTCAAATCATCATTCGACACAAGCAAAAGTATTTTTAATGAAATGTGCATTTCTTTTACAATTCTCAAGACATTACACATGTCAAATAATGATTTGTGAATATGTGACAAACATACCTAGCCAAAAATTATTCAAACTGAATTGCATAATGTGTCAAAAGATGTTACTTGTTGCAAGGGAAGTTATGGCATGATCCGTTCCATTTGGTTGGTGGTGGTCCAAAACCCTCATCACTGAAGCTCTCAGACTCTGGCCAAATTCCTGTGTCTAGCACTCCAACAATTATGTCACTCTCTATACTTGCTCTTTTGACTTGTTGGGAAAAGCCTATGAAGTCCCACGATCTTGTTGTGTGAGTGTGTAACTTCTTGTTTTGGAAAACTGAGACAACATTGTCCATTTCTATGCAATACCAAAGTAGCGTGCTTAATTTATCTTCCGTGAACATGTAGCAAATAATTAATTAAGTAATAATGGGGAACGTAGTTTGAGATTATCATACCTGCCATTTTTGCTGCTTCCTCTTCTGTTAACTTCATGACGAATCCGTTAAAACTTTTTGTGTAGCTATGAAGTATAGCTTCTGGTTTGAAATCCCTGGATGAATGCACAGTTTGGATGATCGATCTTAATTATGATGCTCTTGTAGGGTGAGGAACAAAAAGAATGAATCTAGTAGTATTCCACTATTGCAGACTCGCTATAAGGCTTTACTATGTTCAGTAACTAATTAAGATTTCATAACAATTGTCCTATATATGATCCAAAACTTGCATACCCTGCAGTTGCCAATTGACGAATTAAAATGGTTGCTAATGCTGGAATCTAATTCAAACATGACTTATCACAATATTTTATCATGGAACATGGATTGGACAATAGTCATAATGGACGACCTGTCAAGGACTTTTTGAGCCATGGCCGCATGAAGAGAAGGTAAGGATGTGGGGTTCATGCCCTTCGGATGATCTCCCATGTACACGATGTAGCTCTGTAATCGGAAAATGATATTATTAAAGTGAGGATCATACTCAACATGAACATCTACTAGAAACTTAATTGCAATTAGAAGTGGACATAGATTATGACAAATCTAGCAAATAATAATAACAAGAATATATATTTATGTATATGTATGTGTGTATATATATATATATATATATATATATATATATTTGCCTTCCGATTTTGGGAGTTTGCTTGACCAATCATCAGAATGTAGATAAGAGTGAAAAGAAGGCGTGGCCTTGAAGTGGCCATATTTGCTACAAATGAAGCTTTATGGAGTGAGCGATATGTGTGTGTGTCTATATGCCAGTTCCACCAAAGAGAATTTATACTGGAAGAAAGGCAGCTTCACCTCAACCTTACGAAATCAACACATGTGGATACTTTATTGTATAAAAAAAAAATCGAAATCATTGGTTAGACTTTAACTTTAGTACTGTGTAGGAGCATTCCCACGACTACCACACATACAAATAACGATACTCTTATCCAAAGTATCTGTTCCAAATGGATGGAATCGCGGTAAATATGAAAGTCGATGTTGGCTGAATCGTGATTACTTGATCCGATTCACACACATATTGTTACATGGTGAATTTATATTGATTAATTACATAGGAAGATTGAATTACTTTTTTTAACATGAAAAATAAGTGATTAAGTGCATGTCGAGTTTATAGCTCATTTCACTTAATGTTGAGAGTATACATTGAATTTTCAGTTATATGTATAATTAAATTTTGATCTTAAAATCTTTTTATGAATTTTTTTTTAAAAGTAATTATCCTTTCATTCATCCAAACTCCAATTGACAAACTGAAAGCATGTTATTGACTACGAGTAAATGGCTGCAATTCTTCGGAGAGAAAAATACAAAAGCTTGAAAGTGATTCCCAACTTTAAAAGGGCGAATCATTCAGAGATACTAGTTGCTACTGATATTGGGGTGCATGACATTATTGATTGGGGGTCAATAATTGTCCTATGCTTGAAAAGTCGCATTTATATCCCGACTAATACTACATATTTAGAAAAATATATACAAATTTTTTTACAAAAGTGATGGTAATTATTGAGTGATATAAAGTTATATGACCCATTAATTAATTTAAAAACTAATAATCATGACACATTATTCTAAATATAAAATTCTACAAATTTTTTTGATTGTTTAGCACTTTCCTTGTATCCTAGTTAAACTAACCTTGCCAGAATTTCTATGCTATTTTGTCTTGCTCCAAAAATTAAAGGGAGATTAGACAATGCGGCAACTTATCATCCATAGACAGTTTTAGTTTATTTATTTATTGTTTAATTAATCCACTAATCTTTGTAGTTTCACCGAATTTTCAATTCAATCCCTACATTTTAAAAGTTTTTAATTAGGTCCCTATATTATATAAAATTTTTCAATCAAGTCCCTGGGAGTAACACCAATTACAAAAAAATGGAATATTCCAACATATTTTATCTCCTTCTACCTCATCCATCTTTCCTCCCCTACCACCCACCTTTCACTAAAGAGGCGGAGCTACACATGGGACAATAACCAATCTTCAATATCCATCAAACACTATATCAAATCACAAACAAAACCCCAAAACAAATATCACAGCACCAATGTGGTGATCAAGAAGAGAAGGGACATGGGGTATGGAGCCAGACAGGACCTATTATTGCGGTTCATGGGATTCGTCAAAGATGACAGGTACCTCAGGGACATCCTCGTGAGCTTCCTCTTGGCAGGTTGCGACACAATAGCTGTCGCGTTGATCGGATTCTTCTCGTTACTATCTAAGAACCCGAATGTCGAGTCAAAGATCCGGGAAGAGCTGGATCTTGTCATGGATCCGGGTCAGGATTTTGCAACTTTTGAACAAATGCATTACCTTAATGCTACCGTTCATGAGAGCATAAGGTTGTTCCCTCCGATTCAATTTGATTCCAAGTTTGTCAAAGATAATGATGTGTTGCCTGATGGGACTTTCATGAGCAAGGGGAGTCGAAAGTGGAAGGGGGTGGAAGTGGAGGGAGTGCTTGTTGGTGGTGGTGGGAAAGCGTAGGCTCGCACTCCAACTGCGGCTTCACCTCTGGCTGAAATGGTAATAGCCTTCGCCACTGTGGTTCCAGCCGAAGCTCCCTGTGGTTGTAGCTATTCTCGAACTCATGGCAGGTGATGGCCTAGTGGAAGTCAATGATGGGAGTTGATGATGATGATGTTTGTTTTTTTGTTTTGGGGGTTTAGGTTTGGTTGTGAGATTGAGGACTGGGTAGAGAAGAAGAAGGGAGGGGGTTTCTAGTTGGGGGTAAGGAATAGGGGAGGGGGCTTCTAGTTTGCTCAAGGAAGAGAGAGGGAGTGAGAGAAAGGAAAATGAGAATTTTTACTATGCTTTGACAAGAATTAGTACATGGTTACATTGTGATATCTCATCTTTTAGATTGCATGTTGTAGTAATTCTATATATATTGAATGGTGCAGATAATAAGTTTTATGATACACCTAACTTCATTGAGTGCACCATGGCATTATTGGATATTTTTTGTAATGGTGGTTAACAACAATGACTCAATTGAATTTTTCTTTTTACAATATAGGGATTCAATTGAAAACTTTTAAAATGTAGGAACCCAATTGAAAATTTAATGAAATTATAGAGACTGATGGATTAATTAAACTTTTATTTATTTATTTTTTAATACGAAAGGAAAGCTAATGTTAGATGGAATGAACGCTTGTTGATTTCATGCCCCTTTCGCCCTTTCTTTTTTATTTTTTTTCAAGTCTGAAACGCTCAACCCTACATAAAGGGAGCAAAAGTAGAACCCACAAAGAAACACCGCAATTCTGTCAAACCATACGAAGCAAATGAAGTTAGTAGCACCAAACACTAAATTGAAACTACCTACATTGCATAAACCTGCCATATCTATGAAGAAAAAAAAAACTATGCAAACAACCACAAAAACCAAAAGGAAAAAGACGATGACAACAACATGGCAACAAAACCATATACATGAGCTGAATCATTTAATTATGTTCAAAAAGCCACAAAAATCAATATAAAGAGAAACACCACCTGCAATATGATGAGATTACAACACAAAAATATCTTCACCGGCAGCACAAAACATAACCTCCTGTGGGGTCCAGCTTATATCTTTTGGAAAAATGAAAACGTTGAAGCTGAAGAAGTTGAAATATGAAAGCTGAAAAAGTTGAAAAAAAAAAAAAGAAAAGTAAAGGGTGGCAATGCATTCAACGCAAAATGTTGAAATTGATTCCAATGACAACGTGAATACAACCTGTAGATGCGTAAAATTTCTCGGTGCCGTAAATGCATAGATCACATTCACACAGTCCATTGCTTCTATAAATAGAAGCATTTTATTCAGTTTCAAGACACAATGAAGCAGCAAAAACAAGAGCTGCAAGTGAGAGAGAGAGAGAGAGAGAGAGAGAGAGAGAGAGAGAGAGAGAGTTATTCTCTGAGAGTGAGAGAGAAAAATAGAGAGTGTGAGTAAATCCCTTAGAGTGTAGGGTGTGAGTATATACACCAGGAATATTTTTGGGTATCATCTCTATTGCTCCTTGGTTCTGCAAAATTGTAGTGTTTGAATAGGAGGGTTCTCACTGGGATACACTATATTTACCTCCTGGGTTAGAGAGTGTGGAAAGGATATTTTGTAATTATCCTAAATATAGTGGAATATTTTTTGGAGTTTGTCCCGTGGTTTTTCCTCCGATATTTGGGGTTTCATGCTAAATATTCAAATGTGCAAATTTCTTTGATCGACAAGTTAATAGTACTATTCATGAATAGTGACAAGCGGGCCTATGTGAATAGTGACCAGTGGGCCCCATTATAGAAAAATTTTAGTATTCACCACTAATGCTTATTTTGCTGTGCTGTGCCGATTGGTAGATTTAATTCTATTAGATTTAGTTTTGGTACTCATTGCCACACATTGACATCATTTAATTGCACTGTGAATCAGTCTCTGAGCCCAACAAGTTGTATCAGAGTTTTGGTACGGTGGGATTTATTCTTAGTATGCTCTGTGGTTGCAGTTTATTCTGATCTTTCACATCAGAAAAGAATTTTTCTCTGGTACTTGAAGAGCCACTTAGTGTCAGAAGTGGGATAAAGCTCAGGATTATGCTGTGTAAATTAAATGGAAGAGAATATGGGTACCATGATCAAGCTAACAGCAGCAAATTACTCCATCTAGAAGCCAAAAATGGAGGATATACTTTTCTATAAGGATTTGTATGAATCTATAGAGAAGGGAGATGCAAGGCCAGAAGAAGTGCCTGAAGAAAATTGGAAAAAGATACACCGAAAGGCTATTGGGTTGATTAGGCAGTGGGTGGATATCAGTGTATTCCACCATGAGACCACAGAGACGAATGTACATACTCTGTGGAAGAATTTAGAAGATCTCTATGAGAGAAAGACTGCGCAGAATAAAGCTTTCGCAATCAGGAAGCTGGTGAATCTCAAGTATAGAGATGGAACGTCTGTTGCTGAACACTTGAGTGACCTCCAAGATATGGTGAATCAGTTAAGCACCATGCCGATAGTGCTGGACGATGAGTTACAAGCACTATTACTTTTGAATTATTTGCTGAATAGCTAGGAGACCTTGGTGGTGTCACTGAGCAACTCTGCTTCAAGTGGAAAACTTCTTTAGTCCAAGTCAAAGACAGCATGTTCAATGAAGAAACTAGAAGAAAGGACTTGGTGGGAATTGATAATTCCCAGGACCTTGTTATAGAGAACAGGGGGGAAGTAAAAGCAGAGGACGGTCCAGAAAACTAAAGGATCGATCGCAATCCTAGTCAAGAAGAAGGTTTAAATGTTACCATTGCAGCAAAGAAGGGCACTCAAAAGGAATTGTAAGGCTTGGAAGAATAGAGGCAATAAAAATCAGAGAAGTCAGGACACGACTGATGATGAAAATACTACAACCCTTGTGGTAAACGAGGAAGTAGTGGCACTTTCTTTTGTAGATGAAGAATGTCATGTTACAGATTCATGTGTTGAATGGGTTGTTGACTCAGCGGCTTTGTATCATGCCACTCCTAATAGGGAATTCTTTACTTTGTACAAAGAATGAGACTTTGGCAAAGTGAATATGGGCAATAAAAGTAATTCTGACATTGTGAGGATTGGTGATGTGTGCATTCAAACAAATATAGGATGTACACTGACATTGAAGAACATGCGACATGTGCCGGATTTATGCCTGAATTTGATCTCCGTGCATGCTCTGGATCTAGCCAGATATCATAGTAAATTTGGTGATGGAAAGTGAAAGCTCTCCAAAGGACCGATGGTGATTGCCAGAGGAGTAGTGTACAACACTTTGTACAAAACTCAAGTTAAGCAGATTGGAGGATTGAATGCAGTTGAAGACGATGCTTCGCCAAATTTGTGGCATAAAAGACTGGCTCATATGAGTGAAAAAGGATTATAGATTTTGGCTCGGAAATCCCTCATTCCTTATGCCAAAGGTACAAAGTTAAATTCTTGTGATCATTGTTTATTTGGCAAGCATCATAGAGTGTCTTTCAGCAAAAAGTTAAAGCTAAAGAAGAATATTTGGGATATGGTTTCCTCTGATGTATGCGGTCCCATGGAGGTGGAGACTCTGGGTGGTAGCAAATATTTTATGATGTTTATTGATGATGCTTCACGAAAAGTGTGGGTTTATTTCCTAAAGAGGAAGGACCAGGTGTTTTTATACTTCAAAAGGTTTCATGCCATGTTGGAGAGAGAAATTGGGAAACCCTTGAAGTGTCTTTGCAGTGACAATGGGGGAGAGTAAACTTCCCATAAATTCAAGAACTATTGCTCTGAACATAGCATCAGGCCTGAGAAGACAGTTCCTGGCATCCCACAGCATAATGGTGTAGCCGAAAGAATCAACAGAACCATTATGGAGAAAGTCAGATGTATGTTGAGAATGGCTAAGCTGCCTAAACATTCTCGGGTGAAGCTGTTCAAACGCCGTGCTACCTAATTAACAAACCTCCATCTGTTCCTTTGGGCTTTGACATTCCGGAGAGAGTATGGTCCAGATATGATGTTAGTTACTCTCATATGAAGGTATTCGGATGTAAAGCCTTTACTTACGTAAGTAAAAAGCAGAGACAGAAGCTTGATGATATAGTCATTCCTTGCATATGTATGGGATATGGAGATGAGGAATTTGGCTATAGGCTATGGAATCCGAAAAATAAGAAGATTATTAGAAGCAGAGACGTAGTGTTTCATGAGCAAGAAACTATGTTGGATTCTACTATTTCAAAAAAAACTGATGAATCTGGTGGTAAGGTTGATTTTACACCAGTTTCTCTTCCTAAAGAAAATGCCACAGCAGGGGGAGAGGTTCAAGATCATAGGGTTGATGATGAGCCAGCAATTGATAATGATGGAGATAGAGGAGGTGTTGAGCAGGGGGAGCAAACTCAAACACTACAGCTTAGAAGATCTAATAGAGTACCACAATCATCCAAGAAGTATCCCAGATCGGAGTATGTCCTTCTCATTGATGAGGGGGAGCTAGAGAGTTTTGAAGAAGTTCAAACTCATAAAGATAAAGTTCAGTGGATCAAAGCCATGCAAGAAGAGATGAATTCCTTGCAAAAGAACAATACTTATGAGCTGGTAAAACTCCCTGAAGACAAGAAAGCCTTGAAAAACAAATAGGTGTTCAAGCTGAAGAAAGATGGCAAGAAGCTAGTGAAGTATAAGGCTCGCTTGGTTGTAAAAGGCTTTGGTCAAAATCGAGGGATAGATTTTCATGAGATTTTCTGTCCAGTTGTCAAAATGAGTTCTATTAGAGTTATACTCGGATTGACGTCTAGCTTGGATTTGGAGCTTGAGCAGTTAGATGTGAAGATTGCGTTTCTCTATGGTGATTTGGAGGAAGAAATTTATATGGATCAACCAGAAGGATTTGAGGAGGCTGGAAAGGAGAACATGGTTTGCAGATTGAAGAGGAGCTTGTATGGATTAAAGCAAGCTCCGAGACAATGGTACAAGAAGTTTGACTCATTTATGGTGGGTTGTGGATATACGAGGACAGATGCAGATCACTGTGTATATATTAAAACATTTCCAGGTGATAAGTTTATCATTCTTCTGTTGTATGTAGATGATATGTTGATGGTAGGACATGAAGCAAAGATGATTGATGATTTGAAAAAGGAGCTATCAAAGTCCTTTGATATAAAAGACCTAGACCTTGCAAAACAAATTATGGGCATGCAGATTTTGTGAGATCAGGTGGCTAGAAAGCTTTGGTTGTCACAGGAAAGATATGTGGAGCAGGTTCTAGGCAGGTTTAATATGAAGAATGCTAAAGCAGTTAGCACACCATTGGCCAATCATTTCAAACTCAGCAAAAGAAGTTGTCCCACTACTGATGAAGAAAATAAGGCTATAGCTGATATTCCTTACTCCTCTGCAGTTGGGAGTTTGATGTATGCTATAGTCTATACTCAACCAGATATCGCTTATACAGTTGGAGTTGTAATCAGGTTTCTTTTCAATCCAGGTAAAGACCATTAGGAAGCTGTGAAGTAGATCTTTAGATATCTGAAAGGTAGTTCAAGAATGTGCTTGAGCTTTGGAGGACCAGAACCAGTTTTGGAAGGCTATGTAGATGCTGATATGGCAGGTGATCTGGATAGTAAAAAATATACTTCCGGATTTGTGTTTACTTTTGCAGGTAGAGTTGTGTGTTGGCAGTCAAAACTGCAAAAGTGTGTTACCTTGTCCACTACTGAGGCAGAATATGTTGGTATGACTGAAGCTGCGAAAGAAATGCTTTGGTTGAAAAGATTCCTTGAACAATTGGGAATGAAGTAGAATAGGTCTGTTATCCATTGCGACAGTCAAAGTGCCTTGGATTTGAGCAAGAATGTGATGTATCACTACCGATGCAAAGACATTGATGTCGTATCATTGGCTACGCTACAAAGAGAAGAAAAACAATTTAAGCTGGAAAAGATTCATACTAATGAAAACCCTGCTAATATGATGACAAAAGTTGTAGTACGGGATAAGCTTCAATTTTGTGTCGAGTTAATCGACGTGGATCCCAGATAATTATTCTCAGATTATTTCCCCATCGACTGGAAGGGGAGAATTGTGGGGTCCAGCCTATATCTTTTGGAAAAATGAAAACATTGAAGCTGAAGAAGTTGAAATATGAAAAATAAAAAGGTTGAAAGAAAAAGAAAAGTAAAGGGTGGCAATGCATTCAACGCAAAATGTTGAAATTGGTTCCAATGACAATGTGAATACAGCCTGTAGATGCATATAATTTCTCAGTGCCGCAAATGCATGGATCACATTCACACAGTCCATTGCTTTTATAAATAGAAGCATTTTATTCAGTTTCAAGACACAACGAAGCAGCAAAAACAAGAGCTGCAAGTGAGAGAGAGAATTATTCTTTGAGAGTGAGAGAGAAAAATAGAGAGTGTGAGTAAATCCCTTAGAGTGCAGGGTGTGGGTATATACACCGGGAATATTTTTTGGTATCATTTCTATTGCTCCTTGGTACTGCAAAATTGTAGTGTTTGAATAGGAGGGTTCTCACTGGGATACATTATATTTACCTCTTGGGTTGGAGAGTATGGAAAGGATATTTTGCAATTATCTTGAATATAGTGAAATATTTTCTGGAGTTTATCCCCGTAGTTTTTCCTTCGGTATTTGGGGGTTTCCACGTTAAATATTCGGTATGCAAATTTCTTGATACTGATATGAATAGTACTATTCATGAATAGTAACAGTGGGTCCCATGTGAATAGTACTAATGGGCCCCATGTGAATAGTGACCAGTGGGCTCACCGTAGAAAAAATTTACTATTTGCCATTGATGCTTATTTTGCTGCGCTGTGTCGATTAATAGATTTAATTCTATCAAATTCTGTTTTGGTACTCATTGCCACACATTGACATCATTTAATTGCATTGTAAATCAGTCTCTAAGCCTAACACCTCCAACAGCCTCCATAATAGCACATGAAAAACAAAGCCATGTAGCATACTGGCATTATACTTGCAGCAGGAATTTAAACTAGAAATTAAATTTGTATACTTCCATCAATTTCATAGTTCAACATCGTTGACAGGAGCTCAATCCCTTCGATATTCCCATAAAGAATAGAACGAACCCGCATATGAAAAAACCATATGAAATTGAAACCTTTGTTGAGTAACAAAAATAACAGCACAACAAATTCAAATCATATCAATAAACTAAAACAGCAAGAGAAGACAAAAACAGTACGATGTCCAATTGCAACACCTGTTTCATGGCCAAGAAGATAGAGAATAGCCCCAAAAATTGACCCCTTCAAGATTGCCATTAGGGTTGGTAAGGAAACTAATATGATGAAACTATATATCCTAAAAACTTCAGTTGTTAGGATCTGACACATTCATAGTTTTATATCTAATAAAAAATTTCACACCAATGTCTCAGTGCATATGTCCACCTTACTTTATGCTAAAATTCAAACTTTTTTTTTATTATTTAGAAGTGGGGTAACAAGAATCGAACTATAGATTACTTGGTCATAGGCATTTTGATACCATATAAAAGTGAGTGAATGGGATAATTTAGGGGTGATAGTGTGATAGTGTTATAGTGATTTAGAAAGGGGATTGGATCAAGCACTAGTAATTTAAAAGTTCCTCCACACTCACAAAACTGATCAATAATTTAAGCAAAGTCTCCTACTATGATAGGAGATTTTTAAGAGAAAGTTTCCTAATGCTTTCGGGAAATGTGTTCATAGTGCAGATTTCAAAACATAAACTACTTAATGTTTATCTATCAGTTTGAGGAAAGATATCAACGTGAGAAGAATCCATATTAATCAAATATTAAGTAAGAAAACAGGGAATGTAAATAAGTAAAAACAAAGTAAAGAGAAGCTTGCACACACTATTTATATTGGTTCAATTCCCCAACTTTGAAACCTACATCTAGTTCCCACTCAAGGTAAGAGTTTCCACTAAATCAGAAGTTTTACAAGACAATTACAAGCTTCACACTAATCTATCCCATGTGTAACTACCGAACAAAGTTCTCCAAGCTCGCATCTATAATAGTCTTTGAAAAAAGCCTCTCCAAGCCTCACGATCATAGTATTGAAAACCGGTGAACCGATCATGAAATTCGTCCAAGCCACTATTTGGATCGATTCGTATTAAAACTGACACGACCCGGTTCAACAAGACTAGTTTTGAAAAGAGACTCTCCAAGCTCACATCAAGAGTAGTCTTTGAAAAGAGCCTCTCCAAGCCTCACAATCATAATGTTGAAAACTGGTGAACCGATCATGAAATTGGTCGAAGCCACTATTTGGATTGATTCGTATTGAAACTAACACGACCAAGTTCAACTTGGCCAGTTTTTAAGAATTGGTCTTTTTTCTTTTTTTTTGGGCTTTTTTTGTTTTTTTTTGTTTTTTGTTTTTTGCTAAATGATGTATTTTTTTTTAAACCTTAACAACCATCTCTTCAAAAACTTTAAATTATTGAATAGAGACATAAATGATTTTATATCTTATAGAAGTACTAAAATGAAAAAGGTGTTACACCCTCAAAATATAATATGGTCATTGAAAGCATAAGGTATATAAATTCTCATTCATCAGTTCATGTAAATTTCTTGAAAAATCTTTAAAAATATTATATTTTTGTCGACTATATTTTGCTTTACTTATTTGAGTTATTTCAATGGTTGAATATATGAAACCAAAAATTCCTCAACTAATTTTTGTTTTTAAAAAACTATAAAGTTGATCCAAGACACACCATTTAATCCCGATCTTAACTTTCGGTACAATAACTTGGTTTCTTAAATTTATTAATGTATGAAGGAGACAGAAATTAACTGGGTTTCTTAAATTTATTCATGTCTGAAGAAGACAGCATCAACTTAGTTTCTTAAATTTATTAATGTCTGAAGGAGACAGACATCATATCCATGTTCTGAGAACCGAACCGAACCGGCCTACTGTTCGGTCTGGGTTAGACCCTAAAACTGGTTGGGAAAGAACCGGTGGAGAACCGCTTCGAACCGGCCGGGAACCGGGAAAACCGGGCAAACCGGCCCGGCCGGCCGAACCGATTTTTTTTTTTTTTTACGGAAAAGATGCAAAAAACATCATTTTGAGGTTTTTTTCAAAAAAAAGTCTAAAATATTATTTTTCCTAATTCTTTTTATTTTCCAGTATGAGAATTAGTAATTTAAGAGATTTGATCTATATGAATAATATTTATTTTGATTAAGAGATGAATTATATTATATTCTATAGGTTTTGTTGATGCCTAATTTAATTTTTAGTTATTTATGACATATATTTTATTTTATATTTTTATATATTTATATAAATACAGGTTTTATTATATACCGGTTATATACCGATTCGACCCCCGGTTGAACCTCTGAACCCTTACCCTGATCGGTTCAATATCCAGTCCGATTTTCAGAACCTTGCATCATATTAATGTGAATGATTTCTGGTGGCACAAAATATGGAAAAGGGCAAGCAAGATTGAGATGGTTTACTAGGTAAAATAGTTCGAATACTAACGTTAGAAGGAGTAAATATTAGATGGAGGACAGATAATTGTTGTCAAGCTATTAGGGAATATCAACGGATAGGTTATTACATAGAAATAGGTTTAACACATCATATTTAGATATACTTATAATCGATCTTATTAACTTTATAAATATATACTTATTTGTCTCTTGGCTTTACACTCTTCATTGTAAATGTATCTAAGAAATCATTTGTATACCTATGGTCATGCAAGGATTTTTCATATCAATAATTGTGTCAGGGCACGACTACCCTCTTGCTTTACAGGTTTGGAATCAGACGTCTATAGTGTTGATAAATTATTACAAGCTCTTAAAGCCCCACTTAAAATTGTGCTAATCTTATTCATCGGCTGAGTGTGGATAGAAATGTTATTTGTACTTATTATTTATAAAAGATTGTATTGACACACTCTTATTTATTATTAAATGGATTATGAATTAAATTTAGTTCTGGACTCACATCTCATCCAATAGTAGATAAGAACATATTGACATGGTGTCTCATAAAGTATGAGTACAAATAATATTACTATTAGTGAAAGGTGCAGTTGCTTTAGTTATTTTTTTTTAAGATTTAAATTATAAAAAGTGATTTTTTATTAAAAAATTTAGTTTCATTATTCATTGAAGCTACTCATGTATATATGTTTTTATTTGAAAGCTAAAGAACAGCTTAAAAATAAGTTGTTCTAAATTGTATTTTAAGTCTTTTAAGTAAAAACTACTATGGATAGTTTGTATATAAAATAATTATTTTAAATTAAAAAAATTTAAAAAATTTGAAATAAGAACAACTTTGAATTAATGACGATACTTATCACTGATTTTACATTTATTCTTTTAATCATATTTTTCAAAAATAATAAATATATAAATTAACACCAGGTGAATCCCATCATTAACTTATACTTGAATCTATCCAATAGATGAAAGGGATAAAAAAAAAACTTTAATCCCTGAAAAATAGGTCGTGCATATTTTAGCCTTAAAATTTTGACATAGTGCACATCAACCTCAAACATTTTCTATTTGTGCAAATCAACCACTCCTTTTTATTTCATTTATTGTTGATGAAAATAACGCATGTCTACAATAAAATTTAAGGTATAAGATTATACATTGTTTGACACTCTCTTCTCGTTTCATTCCATTTCTCAACTTTTTAAGATTTTTTTATTTCAAAATATATGTCCATTTGTCATTGCAGGAAAGCATCATTTTTTTAACCAATATTACACTCTCTGTAATTAATTGTATTCACTTACTTCAATTAATTGTATCTAGTTACTTTTATTTAATAGGAGACGGACCAAGAATATGGGCCCTATAGACCACTAGTAAATACATAAACTTCTAAATTCTTTTGGTCAACAAGTCATTATAAGGTGGACCTCATCATATGTTTAGGTTTATCATGGACCTATTATTTGTTATTAGATGAGTATCCTTTTTAATTAGTAATTTGATTTAATGGTCAATAATTAGGAGATCTATAATGGACCTGAATATATAAGATCCACCATAAAATTCACCAATCACAATTCACAACATTAAGTTTGGTTTTGGACTTTTGGTATAAGCTTCGGCATTATTGTGTGGCCCGTTGATAACCTTGGACAAGATAGCTTGGCCCTGCCACCAGACAACTACATGATCTCACGCACTTTAATGATGAAAGTTACAAGACCCAAAAAAGAATGATAAAAGTTACAAAGGATTCAAATTCAAGTGTTGGCATTGAGAAATAAAAATTACAAAGGATATTTCATAACCACGACCGAAAAAAGAAAGATATTTCATAACATGATGTGAGAAAAAATTAAGAGTGTATTTAGTCTGAGCTTTTAATTTTTAGTTTTTAGTTTTTATTTTCAGTGTTTTAGTATTTTACAATTTGTTAAGGAAAAATTAAAAATTTTAAAATTTATAAAATTTATTTTTTTAGTTTTTATTTTTAATTTTTAGATTTCATTTTTAATTTTTCAATTTTTATAAAAAAAATACTAAAATTTATAAATTTTAATTTTTAATTTTTATTTCTAATTTTTAATATTATCTTCATAAAATTTTAAAAATAGAAAACTGAAACTAATCATGCTCTTAGCATGAGGAACTGTGTCGCGTCTATTGACTAATGATTTTTTTTTCTCTCTCTCTCTCCTTCCTTGGTTTTTGACCACATGATGCATTTGGGACGGTCCTTGAACAGTGGGACTCGTCCCATTTCTTTCAATTGCTTCAATGGTGGGAGTCCCATGCCGGTTCCATTCATCACAATTGTACAAAACTGCTACCCTACCAACAAGCAACACTCCTCGACATTTGATCAAAGAATTAAGAAAAGGAGCACAAAATTTACCCATTGAATAATTTAAGCTGACACAAGGAAACTAGTGTTTTGCTGGCCTGTAAATTTCTTTAAAGTTGCTGAAGTAATTGCATCGTCATCGCAGACGTACTATTAGATACACTAGGTCCATTAGGTTTAACTTTTTGGAGAAGTAATTCTTTGAATACTTCGAAGAATAAACAATTTTTTTTTTTTCACATTTAGACATAATTACAAGATCAAAAAATTGTTAAACTGGTTAGAAAGAACAAATGTGTGCATGCACCAGTATCTAATTGATGAGGATTAATTAATCATAAAACACCCTCACAAAAAATAAAAAATCATGTGACATGTATTGAAAGACATAAAATATTATGACCAATATAATGCTACTGCAAGAATTCCTCGGATTAGCGACAACTTTTAGTGAAGAAAAAAGCCATCACTAATACATTGCTAAATAGCAAGGATATAATGAGGGATTAGCGAGAAAAACTAAATCCCGAGCTAAAATTACGGAAAAAAGTGGGGAGAAGCGTTGCGAGGAATTTGCTACGAATTAGCGAGGAAATTTCGCTCGTAAACAAAATATAGACTTAGCGAGAGTTTTTCGTAGCTAATTCTTTGCAAAATTTTGAAATATGTATAGATCTTGATAATTTACACTAGTAAGACATGACTAGTTTTTATTCCGACACAATTGATAAGGTGGCTGGGTCACAAATATAATTCACAACTTTTAACTAGTGTTTTTAAACATGTGTAAGGGGTTCGACTTCTACCGTGTGTATAGAAAAGGGGCTTTGTTGAGATAGGCAAAACTCATTTCAGTGATCTCTATGACTCGTTAGGATTAGTCTTCGACTACTGACCGAAAAATACCCTTGAACAATTAAAAAAAAAAAATGAAACTAAGACATGACGATTTTTAGTCACAAATAATATATCGGAGAAATCCCCATAAAGATACATTCCTAGAATATAATTTGAGAATGAGATTGTTACTAAATTGCAGGCGATGTTTCACGGTTTCGCTGGATGCAAAGTTGCTGAAGGGCAAAAATTGTTCTCTACTTCTCTGTGATGACGACATCGGGCTAGGTCCTTACCATGCTGGTGCTGCAGGTTTCTTGTTACAAGGGTCAAAATTCTAGATATACATCTCTTTTCCCTTGCTTGGATCTTATCATGAGTTGAATGAGGTGGGAAATGCATAGTGTGACTATATAAAACCTTCAAGGTATTAAACTATAAAATAATGCTTTCAAAATTTAATAAGCACACTTATCTAAAGTGGATTGCTTGAAACAATTTGCGGGACTCCAACCATATTTGAGTGTTGGTGGCCACAGGGGTCCAAACTTTGTTACACTTGAAATTATCGAGGTCGTATTGGACTTTCTTTTAGCCTTTTCTTTTCCTCTTTCAAAAATTAAAAAAAAAAACTTTGTTATTTGCACAATAATCAATAGTCATAATTAAGAGGCAAATGTCTCCTTCATACATTATTGAATTATAAGGGCTTATTAAGTAGCCTAATGCTAACTTAAATCCTATGTTAGCAGATTTCTTTTTTTAAATAATTTATCGATCAAAATACTTTTTCATAAATAAAATCAACCAAAAGATTTTTTATTTTTTACTAAAATAATTCAACACACAAGCATTTTTTACAAGAATGATATGGCTTTGAGTTCCTTATTGTACCAAAGTATACATCGGCTCAACCAACAATAGCTGTCAATCCAGAATCATTTTTCCTTTAAATTTTGTTCTTCTTTTTTATTTAATTTTATTTTCTTTAACTTTATTTATTTCATTTTTGTACATAATTGTTATAATTTTTAAAAGTTATAAATCGATTTGCATAATAAGCTCTAGCATAATCATATTTATCTAATTATATTAGGGGTGTACCAAATTAAGTTTCTACCATACCCTAATCACAATTAGACTATTGGACTCGATTCCTCTCAAAAGACCAATTTTTTGAAATCCAAAGATTTTCCAATTTTTCTATAATTAAAAATGGCGGTGGCTTTTTTTTCCCCTAAAATCTATTGTCTTTTTTATCGCGGCGCCCTCTGAGTATGTTATGCCATTGTTAAATGTACCAGTACCATAATGGTTAGGCTGATACTGAGTTTATTGAATTTGTATGAAGTCAATGTGTAAAGAAATGAGTCCTTGGCATTCTAAAGCCTTATCATGTGCTGAGAGTGAGGGAAGCGCCAAGTGAGGTTGGGGAGAAAAAAAAAAGCAGGGGCGTGTTTAGAACATGTGTAAAAGGAAGGCCGAAAATAATTAATCATATTGTACAATAAATGTTATCATATGTGTTAATAAAGTTAGATTTGATGTATATGGTACACTTTGTCTTAATATGTGCCAAATATATAGCCACTTCTTTTCAGTTATTGCAGCTCTCACTATCATTAATATTTATTTAGATTCACAATGATATCCTTATTCTATTATTAATTTAACTATTTGATAATAAAACATATCTTACATTATATATAAGTTAACTTACTAATCATCTCTTCTATGCATATAGTATAATCACAGGTTCATTTTTATTTTTTTTATAAATGTGTATGTTAATCACATAGATATATATAAAATCCTTCAATCAACTTAAAAACAAAAACATATGTCTTAATTATAAAATTAGAGATTTTTTTTGAAAAAATACATTAATTATAGATACTTTTTTAAATATTCAACAAAACTAAAAATATAATTTAATTGTGAAATAGAATTAATTTTCTTTCCAACTACATTTTGTTAATGAAAAAAATAATGGAAGTATACAATTCTATGTGCCATATTTTCTCAAATATTAGAGGTTTAGGTGTTGAGGTCCATATCGCATAAAAAAGGTAGTTACTAGTTATTATACATGTTGATTTAATTTATTAAATATAATTATTTAAATTCAAATATTAAATTCTTTGTTGGTAAAAGTTATCTGAATAATATATAATATTGAGTATTTTTTATAAAGCAATAAATAAAATGAATAACAACAAACGTGAAATGATAAGTTGTGGTATATAATTACATATCTTATTTTATGACACATAACATTTATATAATTTTAAAACTAGTAAATAAATAAGCAATGGAGCCTACAATATAGCAGTAGATTCTTGTATGTCTTAATGAGTTATGGAGGTCGCATGTTTAACTTTTATCTCCACCCCTATCACCTAATATTTTAGTTAAAAAAACATAATAAATAAATAAATGGTGTCATAGTTTATTACTATTGACCATTTATGTCATTATACTTTTTTCTTTGTTCATATTGTTAAATTAAAAAATAAGGTAAGTTTATACATAAAATTAAGATATTTTGATACTTTAATAATTTTTAGTATAAGTACATAGATATTAAACTCTGATTGTTATTTATTCTAACTTATTTTTTTCTAAAACATTTATCGGTATATTGTTTAGCTAACTATTGTTTTAAGAAAGTTTTGCAAAAAAAAAAAATCAATATATAAATTTAAATGACAAGGGAACATATCATATGAGAAAAGTGATTTATTGCGACATTGAGAGCTGTAAATCATGATCGTTGGATCTTATATAAATAGTCAAGATTAAAACATAAAGTTATTTGACTTTTTATGTGATACGCCCCCTAAATGACAATATTAAATATAACGTATCTTATTAAAAAATTATATAACTAATGTATCTTTTTAAAAAATTTCTCTAATTTTATAATCATAACATGTTTTTTTTTTAAAAATATTTCTCTAATATTAACGTGTCTTATTAAAAATTACTAAAATTAACGTAACTTTTTAAAAAATTTCTCTGATTTTATAACTAAGACATTTCAATCGAATTATTTTATAGAAATTGATATGTGATTGACATAGCCGTTTATAAAAAAATATAAAATTGGACTTATATGATTATTCTATGTAAGTAGAAAAGAGGATTGGTGAGTCAACTTATATGGTAATGTATGATATGTTTTATTGTCAAATAGTTAAATTAATAATAGAATTAGGATATTTTAGTAAATCTAAATAAATATTAATGATAGTGAAAGTGACAATAGTCAAAATGGAGTGGCAATAACCACTCCCCAAATTTACTAGCAATCCTTCTCCCAATATCTCATTTAAAAAACAAAATCTTTTGCCAGTAAAAATAATTGCACAAGTTCTGAGATAGAGTTTAAGATTTTAAATTGCATTTTGCAAGTCAAATTATAAATTGCAAATAAAAAATTATAGTTACTTGGGAATTTCACTAAGACAATTTTTTTTATTTTTTGGTCACTTTGTAAATTTTCTTCCCTACCACAAATTCACTTTTTGAGTATGGTTTTGGACGGATAAATATTTTCACCATAATTTTTTAAGGATTTAATTTTGAAATACCATAATTATAAAAAAATTTATACAAATATCTGATTATATATGAAAGAATTATTAGTAGTGTTTGACAGTTGAAATAAATTTATAAGTGACTTTTTGAGTAGTTATTATAAAGATCAAATAGTTTTAATTGTATAATAAAGCATAATTGGATAACTATGTGTCAATATTAAATTCAAAAGAACTACTCAAAAAGTCAAAATCTTATGTCATCTCTAAAAATAACACTAAGGTTAAAATTGAAATTAAAGTAATAAGTGACAAATAAATAAAACCATATTTTCTTTCTAAAATTAAAGAGGTTGTTTATACATTTTGTTGATGATGAGGATAATTATACTTATTTGGTTTGAGTTGGTTCAATTTAACAAATTTGTTATAAGTATACTTACGTATATGATTCAAGATAGATATGAGAATTAGAGCTCATTTTGATCCCCGACTTAACACTTGTGAGTCATTTTAATCTCAAACTTTTAAAATAACTGAACTTAGTCCCTGACATTACAAAATGTGAGTTAAGTTAGACCTTCATTCCACTTTTATTTGACATTTTGTCAATTGAATGATAATATATAATGTTAAGTGATTATACCTTAACATACTATATGTTATCTGAAGTATAATGAAGTTTAAAATAACTTATTTTAATGTATAAAATAGTATAAAATGAGTCAATTTATGATTTATAAAGTTTATTTAAATGATTGATTTTGTATAATTTTAAATGTCAAAATGAATTATTTTAAACTTAATTATATTTCACATAATACCAGGGATGATGGAATATCACTTAACATTATAAATCACCATTTAGTTGATGAGATGTTATAAAAAAGTGTGCTAAGGGACTAACATGACACATATTTTGCAATGTCAGGAATTAATTCGACTTATTTTAAAAGTCAAGGATTAAAATAACTCACAAGTATAAAGTCAATGACTAAAATTAATATTAACTCCAAATATAATATAGCACTTAAGTTTTCTTTTACCAACAATTTCAATTTTTTTTTTGGGGAACACCAACAATTTCAATTGATTGTAGACAAAGTGATCACTCCACTTAGAGCTTGCATGCAAATTTTAGATTGGAATACAAACTCTACTACATTTGCTTGACGGTAACTAAAGAGTAAATTAAGATACAACTCAATATTCCATTTGGGGAAGTGCCATTGTGCACCTTGAATTTGATACAATCTATTATTTTCTCTTATTTTGCACACACAAGCACTTTGGACTTCACAAAATTTATTTTTTAGCCTAAGCACCGAACACTATAATGGGGCTTCTAACCTGAAAAGTGTCATCATCCCAAACCAAAGAAGCAGAGGCTATCTCTGCAATAACACTTCCTTCAATTATGACCGAGAATGACTTCTTTTGGCCTATAGATGTAAAAGGACAATGTATCGGGTTTCACTTGAATGTCTAATAAAGATGGAGATGTCACTTTGGCTTTATAAATGGATGTCGCTAAGCCAACATTTGTAACTGTTCTATGGAAAATCCGACTGAGAGATGAGCCATTTTCAAAGAGAGCAATTGATGGGAGATTGAGGTCGTATACTGTCTCGTTGTTGGTTATTCTACTACAACTGCTATGATCTTTAGTATGAGTCTGAAGATGTTTAGTTTTAATCCCCTACGTGCACAAGAATCTAACATAGTCTGCTTCGCTAATGTCGTATATTAAACTGGGATTTACTGCCTTAACAGGATTAATTTGACCCGCGCCATATGCAAATTCGGCTTCAAGATTAAGAGCAGGACCTATTGGAGTAGCTGTTGACGTGATACAAAGTAATTAAAAATGAAAACATAAAGTAATACAATTCAAAGATCTATGTAACCATTCATGTATATAAGTAACTAAGCATGCAAATTATTTGGGGTATATGTAAGAATGTGGAAACACTAATAAAAAAATATGTCTATGATTAAAAATACTTCTACATGTGTTAAATAATATTTTGAATGTGTGCATTAAGAGGATGTGGTTATTGATTATTAGTTAAGTAGATCTCTTAGGTAAACATATCAGTGACAGCACCAGAGGACTTGAGAAAGGAGGGTTTGAATCAAGTCCTTGGTATTATAAAAACTTTTCCTATACACTTAAACACCCAAAGCAAAAGCTTATAGTAATTTACACGATTTAATAGAAAGTCTACAGAATATGTAACCGATCTAATTATATAGTTTATATCAAAACTATATTAGAAATTAAGAGTAAAGCATATATATATATAAGGGAAATAGAGAGTAGAAGATGTTGCACCAATGACTTTTATACTGGTTTGATTTTAATGTGGAATCTACATCCAGTGCCCACTGCCTGTGGGATTTCCACTAAACAATAAGAGACAAATTACATCAACGGCCTTTACTATCTAGTGATTCACTTTCACATTCAAGGCCAATTCACTAAACAAATTTTCCAAACTCCCAAAAATAGTCTTTTACAAGGAGCCTATTCAAACTCAACACACAAGAGACTTCTTCCTCACCTACTAGGATTCACTCTATCAATGGATTCTTCAAGACAGTCATCACTATTTTTTTTAGTTACTTACTCACAATAACTATAAAAACAAATCTCACATAATTTCCATTACAAATTGACTCCGAGAGAATTGAAAAGATATGACAATAAAGCTCAAGTTGCAATAATAGGTACATGCAATGGTCTTCAAAAAAAATTTCATCACTTTGCTCCCTCCCTTTTTCTTTCTTCTCATCATTTCACATTGGATGCCCAATAACTCATAAATAGAGTCAGTGATATATATGATGCTGATCGAGGCTATTTTTCATTTGCTTTGATTTAGTCCCAAAATAATTCCTTAAAAAACTTTCCTTTGTTTTGCTTCTCACTGCTACATATTTGTAGTGTAATATTAATTGTAATCTTTCCAATCTATTAAATTTCATTGCACAATAAGTTGACTTATCCAATCGTAGACCCTTCTTGATTTTTTTCTCAAAATACCAAGCGTATGTGTGTGTTCCATATACTCCTCTAGTATGCAATGTTTCAAACGGCCTCGACTTCTTTCCTTTCTCTTGAACTTTTCATCTTGACTGGTTTTGATATACTATCAATCAAGATTATTTCCATGAATGTATTCAAGTTATTTCCTCTTTGATGCTTTACTATATTCTGCATAAAAATATTTTTGACAAAGAGCAAGTGCACATGTCAAAGTAATAAATATCTTAAATCAAATCAGAATTAATACAATTGATCAAGTCAAATTAGACTTAAGTATATTAAAAAATAATATATTCATCATCAAAACATTAAACCCAACAAGTAGTCATTACTGGTAGTCATGAGCGCAAACTTGATACTAGCAGGGGACCAATTGGAGTAAAATGATTTGACATATGCAACTGATGCGGTAGCATGAGGGCACGCCATTGAAGTGCCAGAAATAATATTGTAGGGTATTGATCTTTTGTCACGCTTTTACTTTTGAAATAGGGTTCAATGGAGACCATGTACCTAGAATATGAACTCCTAGGCAGCGAGATTAGGCTACGCAATCGTGTACTAATTGCAATGAGAATTTGATAGCTTAAGGATCACATTCTAATTTGTTTTGGATTGTGCTCATATAAGTTACCTTGGGAATGTTTGGCGTAACTGGATTGGGACCTCTTAATGAGAATGAAACTATATACGGGGCTGATAAATCTTTCAGTTCATAATATCCATCTTAAATATTGTCCCTGTTACGCTACTGGTAATTGGTAAAGTATATTAAAGGAAAAATGTTATGGCCAATAGATCTAACATTTGTAAATTGAATAAAGTTCAACTTTTCATTGTACTATTATTTAATTATATATATTTACCGAGTCACGATTAAAAGATAAATAGGTTTTACAAGACATTATTGAATGGTAGTCAAGTTATATAAAAATGTGCAAGGATATCTATATTCTATACCTCGTTGAACTTAGGTATGAATGGACTAGTCTAAAGTTCCTTAGACTAAGGAAACTTGAAGGCACGGCATGTGGACTTGATGAATCTTTTGGGGAAACGGCTCCGTGTATCATACCAACTGCTCCAGATAAAAAGTCTATGTCCGTTGGAGGCTGAGAACTCTCACAAAGAACAAACTTTCCCTTCACTAAATGTTTGTTCAAAGAGTTCTTATGGCAATACCTGGGTAGTAACATATGAAAATGAATATCTAAGTTCCATTTTTTTTTTCAGTAACAAAAATGAAAAACGAATTAAGAGATGTGGCCCTAAAAATTCATTCTCATACTTGGTTATGGAACTGTTATATCCACCAGCAACATTGGGTGCATCTCCACCGTAAATCAGTGGGAACATTTCGTTTTTGAGATCAAATATGTTTATTGAATTCCCCTGTCCAATGGCAAGAGTCATTCATAAAATTAGTCCCTCTTATAATGCATACATACATACATACATACATATATATCCCCTCCCCCACTCCCCCCCCCCCCTCTCTGGGGGGCCCCGTCCCCTTCTCTGAGTCATTTGGACAAGAGAAACGCTAACACAGTAAAAAGAAAAATCGTTATTCTTTACTCAAATAAGGGTGATCATTGGATAAAAGTAAATAAATAAAAGTAGTGGAACTCACCTAATCATTTAAGGATTAATAAAAATACCACATCATTTTAACAAATAACTTTTGACAAATTAAAAGAGATTAGTTTTGTAATATTTTTCTTTGCTGAAATTAAATAATATACCTCAAAAATCATGCCATTGCTCAATTGAACCTTGGTGCAAGACTTTCTATCAATAGTGCTACTAGCCGCAGTAGGTAACCATGGTGAATAATTAGTGATAGAGGCCCCAAATTATTGGCGGAATTTGACGTTAATATGCCTTTTTTCATTGCATGAAAACTTCCTATATTAATTGGTTCTTCAAAATATGTGTAGCGATGTGTATATATATATTTATCATTTCCTCCAGTTGAGATAGAGATAATGTCAACTCCATCAGCAATAGCTTCATCAATTCCTGCAAGTGTGTCAGCATGATCGCAACCACTTGACCAACATATTTTGTACACAGCAATGCGTGCTGACGGAACTCCTCCATGGGCTACCACTGATCCTGATGCATAACCTAGTAGACTTGCAGAGTTAGCCAAGTTCCCGCAGCTACAGATGCACAGTGTGATCCATGGCCATTTGAATCGCTAGGAGATCTAATATCATCTTCATCATATATACCTTCTGTGTTAAAGTATTTTAAGCCAACGATTTTTCTGAACATAAATGATAAGCTTGTTTCAATAAATATATATATTTGACAAGTAAAAATGCATAAGAAACTTTTAGCTAAGTACAATTTACAACACCAATGTTTTAGTCACTCAAATCGTCATTTGACACCATTAAAAGTATTTGTAATGTAAGGTGCATTTCTATGACAATTCTCATGACATTACAAATATATAAGAATATGATAAATCACTCTACAAAAATATTTTACGAAAAAGGGGATGTTACACATATCGTGAGTACTAGCCACCACTTGATAAATAGACTTCAATGTAAAATCACAATTAGACCTGACTGCCCAAGCCACACAATCATGACCAGCCTCATCTCTCAGGAACAATTGTAGCAGTAAGATTACACACATCAGAAGGAAGCAAAGCTTCAATGACCGGCCAGTTCCAATCACCTAAATTATTGACAAAGCGATGCATCTTAGCGTCCAGAAGCTCCTCCGAAATCACAAAAACGGCATAAGAGATTAGCATAGGAACCTAAGGCAACCATCTATCGTCCCAAAAAGAAACAGTTCTACCATCCCTTATTCGCTAGAAAATTGTCAACAACATAGCTCCAAGCATTACAGATGCCTTTCTGCACATTAGAACACAGCTTTTAATTGAACCTGAGGCACTAAGTCATTGCAACGAGAATATTTGCTACATAGAAATTTAACCCAAACGTCATCAGGCCGATTAATCAGACCCCAATTGAGTTTAGCCGTAAAAGCTACATTAGAACATTGTAACAACTTTATCCTTTACGAGCACGTGAGAGGTCATATTCGTACTGAGGTGATGTGCAAAAATATTATCTTCATGCAAATTAAATAATTTATTACTAAAATATTTGCCTCTAAATGACTAAATACCTTAATCATAAATTTTCATAAATCAAATTATTCCAAATAACTTAGACCCATTGAATAAAGGGTTAAATACATTTTACCCCTCTAAATTTTAAGTCATGTGCAATTTACCTCTTGACTTTTTAAAATATGCATCACAACACCCTAGACTTTTAAAACTGTGCAAAACACCCCTTAGTATAATTTTGCAAACTAATAAAAGCAAGATTATGTGTACTTAACCCCATGAAATTTTTAATTTGTGCAACCCGACACTTTGTCCATAAATAATATGTGCAATTAATCCCCTTGACTTTTTTATTGTGTGCAACCCGACACCTTGGTATGACTTAAATTGTTGGGAGGGGTTTTTTTG
Organism: Dalbergia cultrata; assembly: GCA_031216105.1. Classification (NCBI taxonomy): domain Eukaryota; kingdom Viridiplantae; phylum Streptophyta; class Magnoliopsida; order Fabales; family Fabaceae; genus Dalbergia; species Dalbergia cultrata. Next base: position 47,413,097 of record CM062352.1, read on the forward strand.
TATAGTTTGAAAAATTCAGGGGTCATAATGTACTGTTTGAAAAATAGGAGGTTTTTTGTACAATTTGAAAAGTTCGAGATGTCGTAATGCACGTTTTGAAAAGTTAAGGTTTAAATTGCACATGACCTAAAATGCAAGGGGGTAAAATGTATTTAACCCTTGAATAAATAATGCATGATTTGTAAAATTAAAACAAGGAAATATAATATGACTTAATTCAATTAAATTCTTCATGTCTATAGGACCTTGCCAATATAACATTGGAGCACTCTAAAAACTACTTAAAGACTCTAGAATACTATTTGGCTTCACTACGAAGCAAAACTCACCATTGGAAATTGTCACCAACTACTAAGATGGAGTGACATCTGTACCAACAACTAGGTTTGAAAGATGAAGATGGGGTGAATTATCAAATTCAGTGAGTGGATAATCACCCACAGCTCACATGAGACAAATAAATAAAATAGTTACACATAAAAATTCATCAACAGTACATATAAATATTTATACATATGAGAAAACATTGTCCTAATACATATCAATAATTATACATAAAATCAATTAGCGGTTGTCAAATAAAGCATACACATTATGAAATTATCATGATGGAGAACCCTAATAACATGAATAATGAAAACGTGGTAACTAGGTCCATTAGGCAGGCACTCGATAACCCGTCAAGGCTCATAGTATACACGATACATGATAGTTGCGTCCCCCAGGCAGGTCATAACCCTTGGCAAGTGGAGATTGCTCTCTGGGCGAGTAACTTGATATACCAATGTTAATGATCTTTTTACCATTAACTCATAACTCTGCTCAGATTATTATCTGGCAAACATAGTGACATAAATCATGATAATTTACATTTGCATAGGAGTATTCCTTATAACTCGTAAACTTCATACATAGAGCATACCAAAAAAATTGGCATAACATAAACATGCATGAGCAAATAGGCATACAACAATAATGCCACAATGGTCCCATGAGAATTTTAGAAGCACGATGTTGGATTAAAAAACAAATTGTAAGGTAATCTTGTAGTTTCTAAGTTTCTAGAATCATATGAATATAATATAATAATTTGATATGTATTTTCAAGGAAATAAATAAATTGGAAGTTGTTATTGAATTTTCTAAGCTTAAAATAATTTATACATATTTTATAATAATTTCTAAAATACTTTTAGTGGCTAAAATATAGTAATGAGCAATTACCTATTCACCGCATGTTGCTGGAAGTGCCTAACCAATGCTTTCCTTATCCTAGGGACTTCGAGAAACATTCTCAACTACTTAAGAATTATTGAATTCAAATTAGAATTGAATTGGAAAGGATTAGGGAAGAGAAACTCACTACATTAGCTTCAAAGAGTAAAAGGATTGATAAACTGTGGAGTAACCGGGAGAGAATTCGGTCCCTGGAGGAGATTAACAGTGAGGAACGCTTGGAATCCTCTTGGAATTGATGCTTTAAGGTGGGGAGATCAACTGGGGCAGCTAAGGCTTGTACTAGAGTGTTCGGAGGTGTTATAACATGCCCATCCGAGAGTGTTAAAAGGCGTTATAATTCCTCTTGGAATCTTGTTTGTTGTATGATTATTAGAATAAGGCAGAGCGTGTGTCATATTATTTTTAGGAATATGTTTAATTTTGTTTGGCATGATGCAAATAATCTTTATCAGAAAATCACTTAACATTTATCATGATTTCAGTAGATTATTATTTAAATGTTAATACATGAACATTAGACAAGATATCATAGAACAAGTTAAAACACATTTAGTATCAATTTTGCATAATACGATTTAGTTGGTTAACAACAATAAGGATGGTAAGAATGGTTCTAGTTTTATGTAAATTTAATCCTAATATCAGAACCTAGTTAAGACTAACAAAGTTGTCACAACCCAAAATTGGATGGTGGCCGATGCATTGGAGATGTGTAATATCCCGAAAATGAATATCTTTAGGAAGATCATGCCCAACCTAAAGAAGGGTTGGATAAAACATAAGAGAGATTTAAATGCCTTAAAAAATAAAAAAGAAGTTATAATTATAAAGCAAAGAACAAAAAAAAAGTAAAAATACATCTTTATTTTAAATTTAAATTAAGTAAATATAAATTATAAAAGGAGAAAATGAAATATAAAATTTATAGTAATTTTATACATGAATATTTTTCTATGCTGATGCTCAGTTTTTATTTGAATTTGATATTTAATCTTTTTATCTAATATTCAGTTTGTGATATTATGTTTCATTTTTAATTTTTGAAAATATTATTTTGTTAAAATAGATTCAATGTTATTTATAATAATCAATACTATTTAATTTTTAAACTCTGAAAATAGTATCTTATAAAATCTATTAGATCCAATATTATTTATAATTATCATTGATATCAATATTGTAGTGGTATCATAGATATTGTTAGAATTAGAAAATATATAACATGCAAAATTTTCCTTTTGTCACATATGTTGTTTATAAATTAATTTTTATTTAATTTCTAAGATTATGTTAGGATGTATTTAGATCTCTATCATTTATACTTGTGGTTTAAATATCAATTAGAATTGGATAATATATAATATGCAAATTATCAATTTGAGGTTGTTTTCCTTCGTTTTATTAGAGATTATAATTATTCTATAAAGATTCGGTTATTAGTGTATATATAATATTCACATATATTATTTTCATGATAACAATGTTAGCATAAAATATTTCACATTGATAATAGATATGGTCTTTAAATAGTTATAAAAAAGTCAGCTTCTTTGAAAAATATAAACATATAGAATTAAATTAAATGAATATTTTAGAAAAAAAATATTTCTATATAGACATCAATTTCATGAAAATTCGAATACTCTGATAAATCAATACTTGTTGATTACCAATAATAGTGAAGATTTTTTGAATGATTAACAATTAACCAAAATCATGAGCATTATGAGTTGGAAAAGATTTTCTAAGTATCAATATCTAAAACTATTAGATATCATTTATATTTAACATGTATTATGAAAATGATTTGTTAGATATTATTTTTATAGAGGATTATTAGATATTATTTAAGTTATCAATGATTAAAATAAAGTGTGAAGTTTTTTGGATCATGTAAAATATTATTATTATTATTATTTCCAAAAATCATGGTGTTGTTTGTCAAAAGAAAAATAGTAATAGAAAGATTGGTGAACGTTCACGATAATACATCATCATGATTGGTGTTGGTTGTCAAAAGAAAAATAGTAATAATAGTGTGATAAAATTTTGGGGGCAGAAATCATTTTTTTTTTTTGGGTTAAACTTTTGAAAATCTGAAACAAAGTTTGTTTCCCTGTTGTGTGCTGTGCTTCCTTGCACTGAAACTGTTTTGTTTTCGGGTTATCTTTTATCTCCTAGTTCTTAAACATTCTCCTAATAAACCTAGCTATTGAAGAATTTTTCTCAGAGAAAAACGTGATTTTTGTCAATGCCCTCCTGTTAATCTCTTCTGACAAGTGTCGTCACCTTGCTCTGGTGTAGGTATGAGTTTAGCCAATCTTTGAGTTATTGTGGCATTGTTTTCTCTCCAATTCAATTCCAAATCATTTATAATCCTTATTCTATAATTACACAGCAGTTGAAAATGCCATTCTAGCTTCCCAGTATCTTGTAGGCAGTGTCAAACACTTCCAGTAATGAACAGTAAGTGGGTTTAAGGCATTTTTTTTTTGTCATAATTCATATTTTCTTAGCATTGGACACACATTTTGTGCAATATGAGATTGATTTATGCTATGTACCGACATTTAATGAAGGAAATACTGAAAAATGGAAATGGAAACTAAAAACTGTAATTTGTAGTTTTCAGAATTTTCAGTATTTCCTTAACAAAATTTGGAAAACTGAAAACTCAAACCAAACAAGTCCTTGTGGTCTATGCCAATTTTAGAAAATTATTATTTTTACAGTTATTATGAAAATTATATTTTGGAAAACCATGAGACTATTATGGATATGCATGTATGCCATCAAACAAAAGTTTTATCTTTTCCAAGAAAAGATTTATTCCAAAATATTAAGCTGAGATTGATTTACTATAATTGCCAGATATCTTTTATGAATTTGATGAAATTATCATGTTTTCATATTATGGATTTTTTTATCTAAATTTTAGAATCATAATTATATGTTATTGAAAGTGTTAAACTAAGTATAACTCATAACAATGGCCGAATACATAGTTTGTCAGTTTCTAAAATCACTATGTTTACAGGCTGATGATCCATTTGGCATGATTTTAGAACCTCAATTATGCTTGATAGTCAGATTGTTATAATTATATGAATTTAGAGCTTTTAGATTTATGTAGTTTAATTGCAAGTTAGTTTTGATAGTAGCGAGTGAGAAATATAACAGTGAGTTAATGACTATTAGGCGGATCATTAATCTTGGTACCAAGTTATCCGCTAAAGGATTAGCTCACCCCTTAGACAATCGAACCTCATTAGGTGCATGTTGACAGGACATTATTAGGTGCCTTTCAGATTTCAATTAGCAGGATCTTGTTAGCTGCCTTTTGTTTCCCCATTAAGAAAGGGCTACCAATGTAGGTGCAGCTACCTAGACATGACAACATATAGATTTCAGTTTAGTTAACAGTTTAGTTATTTCAATTCAAATTACTGTTCCTCGACCAATTGCTGATTATGAAATTGTAAATGTTTTTCCCAATATAGTTATATATATAAATATTAAAAATGTTTTATGTCAGTTGCATATATATTATATGTACTCTGATATGTTATTGTCCCATGTAAGTTGTGAGTGGTGGGGACCCGTTTACTGAATTTTGATAAACTCACTCCCCTTTTCCTCCCCTATACACTTATAGTAGCAAATCTAGATATTGTTTAGACTTAGCTTAGAAGTGTTGTAGTTGTTCTAATGATGAGCTTCACTTTATAGTGAAGTTTATATTAGGATCATGGTAGAATAGAGTGCTTCAGTAATTTGCAGATAAAGGTTTTTGAACATCATTTGGCCTGCATGGTTGTTGTACAATTGGTGACCATATAGTGTGCATTAATATTTAAATGAATTTTAAAATATTGAAATTTTAATATAGTAACATTATTAAAATTTTCAATTTTAAAATTGGAACATTATTTAATTCTCCAACAGCTACTAACCATCAATACAAACATACATTAACTTATGAAATAGAATGGATATAGTAAACATAAACAAGTACAATAGAAGAAGAAATTACACAATTTAAACAAAAAGGAATGGCTAATTTTATTAAAAATCTAAAAGTACATAATCTTCAAGGACCAACTTCTGGACATATTTGATGTGTATCATTCAAGACCAAATTGATATTGAGAAAATCTTTCCAGGACCCGAAAAAAAAAAAAAGGATCTCCCTTAATTCTTTAAAAGTGTGCTATTGTCATGCAAAACCAAGCACATCAAAACAATAGTTTAGAAAACACACAGAAAGCAAGTCTTGATGTTCTTCTTCACGTACGCGCATAAAATATCACAGTATTCTTCCGCACTAGACTTAGATTCCTCTCATGTTCTCGGCCTCTAAAACAAAAAAAATCTAACTGCGCTCTCTATGGAATATGAAAACCATCCTTTAGCATTGAGTCATTTCCTGATTACAAATTAGTATATCTGCATAAATATTGAAGGAAACCCCGTATTACAGTGCCCCGCTACAGTGCGTCGTCATTGTGCTACCACAAGGAACTCGGACCGTCCGAGTTTCTTCTTTGCTACAGTGCCGTCCTTTTTCATCTTTTTTTTTAAAGAGTCATTGCAGTGGGCCATTCCTTTTTTTGGCTTTTTCTTAACTCGGACAATCCGAGTTGTAGAGCATTTCACGTCTCTAACCCATGTTATAATGAAATTATTTAGCAAACCTCCTATGCAAATTAATTTACTGCACAATGACGCTACATTGAGGCATACAGCACTAAATCCCCCAACAGCACAACAGTTGGAGCACTGCGTTTCCTTTTTAAGGTGCAATTATGAAATTAAGACCATTTAGACGTTAGGGGAGTATTTTACTTTCCTTTCATCTTTTCAACTGTGGTTTTAATTTTTGCTCCTTTATTTGATGATATTTTGAATAGCTTTTGAATTGTGTCCCTGAGAAAAAAAAATTATTTTGTTGTCTCACTTCTTTCATTATAATGCTAGTTGATGATGTAGGTAGAGTAGGATAACTAGAGTTAGTTAGCTTTTAGTAACAGAATTAGTTAAGCTGTTAGTGTTAGCTATCAGTCCATGCCATGTATAAATACTCTTGTATCAGTTTCTATTACACAAGTTGAATCAGAATTCTCATTCACTCTCAAACTCTCTTCTAGCTTTCTCTCTCAATTTCTCTCTCACGTTCTCTTGCTCAACCTGATCTCTGATACCTACATGGTATCAGAGCAGTTCTCTATGATTGAATCTTGAGAATGATTGAAATTGAGCCACACATTGCATCTGCTTCATTGCACTCTAAACATGCTGCATTTTTGTCCACTACAAATTAAAGATTGATTCTGAATTTTCTCTATGGCATTCAAGACTTAGGCATCGAGCTGATGTAGTAGTTTCTAGGATTCTTAAGTCATGTAACATTCCCTGTACTTCTCACAAATTTCTTTGTACTTCTTGTTGCTTAGGTAAATTTTATCAATTTCCTTTTTCCAATTTCTAGCATAGTCTATACTCAACCTTTACAATTTGTATACACAGATATTTGGGGCCCTGCCCTTGTACCATCAATAAAAGGAGTAAGATATTACATACATTTTGTTGGTGCATTTTCCAAATTTACTTTATATTTAGTGCAATCTAAGTTTGAACTCAGATCTGTCTATATAAGTTTCCAACACATGGTAGAATTACAACTTGGTACCACCAAAGTCAAATGTGTGCAAAGTGATAATGCCTTGGAATATATTAGTTTGTCTAAATATTTGCAAGAGCAAGGAATTGTTCATAGATTTTCCTATTCTTACACACATTAGCAGAATGGTTTTGCAAAAAGAAAACATAGACATGTGGTTGAAATGGGACTCAATCTATTGGCTGAAGCTTCACTACCTCTAAAATTCTAGGGAGATGCATTCATTATTGCAGTACAATTGATTAATACTTTGCCTACACTAGTGCTAAATAATTTCTCACCCATTGAGACATTGTTTCATACAAAAACCCCCATATCACTCATTTAGAAGATTTGGTTGTTTGTGCTTTCCTTTTACCAGACCATATAACAGGCACAAGCTTGAGTATAGGCCAACTCTGGCTGTTTCCTTGGTTATGGCACACAACATAAGGGGTATAGGTGCTTATTAGCCTCTAATAAAGTCATTATTAGCAGACATGTGATTTTTTATGAGTATAAGTTCCCTTTTAAGGATGGTTTTGGGAATTTTAATGCATCCAACTCCTCTCCTGGTAGCCTAGCCACAATGCCAGTCATTCCTTTAGTCGGATCATCTTCTACTTCTAAACCAATGCCTCTGAACCAACCTGTTAACCAACATGTTACCCAATCCACCAATCCATCTGTCGTGCCAAACATTGACTATTTACTAGCTAACTTACCTATTGCAGAACCAGAAACCTCAACAACATCAGCTTCTATTTCTAATACTCACCCTATGACCACTAGAGCTAAAAATGGTATCCACAAACCTAAAGTTTTTGCTGCCTCTCCAGAACCTACCTCTGCCAAGCAAGCCCTTGCTGTCCCCTATTGAAAACAAGTTATGGATGATGAATATTGTACTCTAATGAGAAATAATACATGGAGATTAGTTTAATTACCCCGAGATAGATAGCCTATAGGCAGCAAATGGGTGTTTAAGGTAAAGTACAATTCAAATGGTTCTCTTCAAAAGTATAAGGCTGGATTAGTAGCCCAAGGTTTCAGTCAAAGGCCTGGCTTTAGTCCTGTCATTAAACCAACCTCCATTAGGCTTATTTTGTCTATGGCAGTATCAAATAGTTGGAGCATCAGACAATTAGATGTGAATAATGCCTTTTTGAATGGTGATTTGGCAGAAGATGTATATATCAGATAGCCTCAAGGATACGAAATTGGTGATGGTTAAGCAAGCACCAAGAGCTTGGTTTCACAAGCTCTCTAATGCCCCGCAATTTCTTGGTTTCTCCTCTACCAAGTCAGATTCCTCATTATTCATAAAGACCACTAGTGAAGCAACCACATATGTACTCATCTATGTAGATGACATTATAGTCATAGGTAGTTCCTCTGCTTATATTTCAGAACTGATCTAGCATCTAAACTCCTCATTCTCTTTAAAGGACATGGGTCCTTTGCACTATTTCCTTGGAATTGAGGTCACTCACACTAAAATTGGAGGACTACTATTGTCACAAGCAAAATATGTGAAGGATTTATTGTCAAAGGCAAAGATGGAAGGCTACAAGCCTTATGCAACCCCAATACCCTCCTCTTTAAAACTTTCAGCTCATGGTAGTCTTGCTTTCTCTGGTCCAGCACCATACAGAGTTGTTATAAGTAGCCTACAATACCTAACAATCACTAGACCTGAACTTGCCTATTATACCAATAGAGTCTGCCAATTTATGCAAACTCCTCTTGAGGAGCATTGGAAAGTTGTTAAAAGGATTTTAAGGTATCTTAGTGGCACTGCTGACCATGGTTTACATATTCAGAAAGCTGCTACTCTCCTTATTATTGGCTATACCAATTCTGATTGGGGATAAGATCTTATGACAAGAAATCCACCAATGGTTATTATGTGTTTCATGGGCCAAACTTGATTTCATGGTCCTCTAAGAAGCAACATACAGTTTCCAGAAGTAGCACTGAGGCAGAATATTGGGGATTAGCATCATCATTGATTGCTGAATTATTTTGGATTCGCAATCTCCTTCAAGAATTACAAGCTCCACTGATTGTCACATCTAAAGTTTACTATGATAATTTGAGTGCAGTACTTATGGCAGCCAATGCAATTCTTCACTCCAAGTCCAAGCACTTCGATTTGGGTTTACACTTTCTAAGAGATCATGTAATCAAAGGCAAGGTGACCATCAGTCATATTCCAACTGAGCATCAAGTGGTTGACATCTTCACTAAACCAATCTCCTCTACCTTATTTTCAAATTTCAAGGACAAACTCAAGATTGTGGATCCACACTCCCTGAGTTTGAAGGGGATGTAAGTGGATTAGGATAAACTAGAGTTAGTTAGCTTTTAGTAACAGAATTAGTTAAGTTGTTAGTGTTAGCTATCAGTTTATGCCATGTATAAATACGCTTGTATCAGTTTCTATTACACAGGTTGAATCAGAATTATCATTCACTCTCAAACTCTCTTCTAGTTTTCTCTCTCAATTTCTCTCTCACGTTCTCTTTCTCAACCTGATCTTTGATACCTGCAGATGAAATCTAAGGTTGAATTGCAAGTGGTGATAATTGTCGGAATTTTTTTAACTTGTTGCCAAAATCCTTGTAAGCTTATGTAAGTTCTTGGATTATTCAACCATCGCATCTACACTATGACCACTACCATGTTGACATCACCGGCGTGCCCTCCACTACGCCTGAGGCAGAGTAGTTGTGGACTCCTATTTTTTGTGGTGAAATGAGCTAAAACCTTGGGTTTCCAAGGAACCAATCATACCCATCTCTTGCTTCCTCTTCCTTTAACAATATGAGGTATTTTTAAACTTCAATCTTACTCTTGTTAGCTTGGGTGTGGGATTTGAACTCTTATGTGGGTAACCTAGGGTTTAGATTTGGGGGTTTTATAACTTTGAGCCAATTTATGTTAATTATCAACCTTGTTACCTCATGTATATTATTATTGTCTTGTTTTTAGAGTTACAGACCAATCAAAGATTTGGTAGCATGAGGAGTAGTCTTCGGTTCCTTGGGGAACCACTGTTGTGAGTAAATTTAATATCTATAGTTATTTTCCTTTACTATAAATTAATTATGAATAGTATAGAATATTTATTGTTCCTTGTTTACAAATTTGCATCGTTTAAGTATCTAAGAGATTTATTTGTTGTTGTTGACCAAGAAGTAAATGTGTTTAATTACCACATGAGACAAATAAACAGTTTTACACCATATTTTAAAAGGTTGGTTTGGGTTATGAGTATGGATTTCAGAATTTGAAAAATGATATATGGGTTGAGTCCTAATTGTATTGATGGACTAAAAAAATGATTAGAATTGAAGCTTATAGCAATGCTTATGTTTGGTATTCAAATGGAAGTATTTGGAAAAGATATTAAACTAATAAAATGATTGGTTATTTTATAAATTGTTTTGGAACATGTCTGAGATAGGAACTGCATTTAACGGCAGGTGGCGTTAGCCAGGGTGTACCTTGATTGATAAGTGTGTTACATTGCCATATGAGGATGGGGCATGATGGATGAGTGCAGGTCTACTTGTAAGTGGTTCCTTTTGGAAGGCGGGAGCGCATAAAGGAATGGCCGCCCAAGCATATGATCCTGATGAAATTTCCTATTTAAGGCCAATTGCTACGTATCTATTTATTTTGTTCATGAAATTATTTCCTTATGCCATTCATATAACTTTCTAGTTTTATGGTTTTACTTTTACTATTGTCTAATGTGAGCTATGAATGTTTTATCTATTCACCGAGTTGCAAAACTCATTTCGTTGTCCCTCCTCCTTTTTAGGTACATGTATGGATCCTAGTTCCAAACAACCTCCGGCTCAGTGTGCTCTAGCATTGTGTAGGCAGGGTGATGGATATGCTTGTGTTGTTTTTATAAAATTTATTTTGGTGGATTGAATGTAATTATTTTATATTATATCATGTTTCTTTATAAGGAATAAAATATGCTAATTGATGTTTTATAGTTTGATTTGCTTGGATTGAAACATATAAAGTTCAGTTGATGTGAAAATTGTATTTTAATATATAACTATTTAGTATCCTGAGTATGTTGAGGTTTTGCAATATAGTGAAATGTATTCTATACATTTTATATTAGGAGAATATCTAAAGAATAAGGGAAACTCTGTCTGATTTTCTAAAAAATTCTAGATTTTAAGGCTTGCTTCAGAACCTCTTCCTTATATGCTGGTCATGAATTGAGCTGGGTCATGACAATTAGTGCAAAGGCATTAAAAATAAAAATTAATGCTCTGAGTACTGATGTCCAGTCGTTGCTTAAATTGCAAAACTTTTAATCCTGGATATGAACTTGGGTAACTAGATTTGACGGGTACTTTATCACCTAATGCCTTGAGTCAATTGGATCTGGAGTCATTGATTTAACACTCATTCTACATAGTCACCTTAGGACAGAGCATTAAGAGTCAGATTAACCCCCCAAAAATAAAATTGAAATTGAAGTTTACTAAAATTGAGTTCTGTAAATTATTCTGATCACATTGGCTAATAATTTAATTGTCTGCTAAATTGGTAATTAATGTGGAAGTCCATTTAAAAAATTGTTTTGAGCCTCCTTGCTTTTGATTAAATTCATTGGAGTTTACAAGTGATTCATTAAGATTTGAAATTGTTTACTTTGGCAAGCTTGTGTTGAGGTTGACAAGCATGCGTCGACTACTTTTCATGTTGTGCCTAACTTGGAAATTCTTGTTTGGTGATTTGGAGCTTTGAGATTGAATGTTCTTGGATATTATTTTCTCTTATTTTACTTGAGGACAAGCAAAAATTCAAGTGTGGGATTTGATAGAAGATATCTAAACTAAGCAACAAAATGCTCTATATATAAGTCAAAAACACTTGCAAAACTTTTAATTTTACTTGATATGGGACTTTGTGGTTAAATACAACAAGATATAGTTTATTCCTATCAAACTACAAGGCATCTATTCAGATTTGAGTATGATCGGATTGTTGAGAGCTTAAGAGTGTGTTTTCTTGTTTTGTCCCCTTTTGGTATTGATTCCTCACTATTACTTTATAGTGGATTAAGCTTCTTAAGAACATCCTTAGAAATCTGAACGGATACTCAATCTTTTATATCTTTTTAGTGTGTTACTTGTCATTCATAAAGTTATAAAATTTAATTATGAGATCCATTATTTCTTATAATCCGTCTAACATTATCCGAAGTTTCGATCAGCCAAAGAGTTCGGTCTAAGTTTCTATAGAAAATTATTTTTTCTTTTAAAGTAGAAAAACAACTTTTTGGTAAAAAATTAAAATTGAAATAAGAACGACTTAAATTATTGACGAGACTTATTGCTAATTTTACATTTATTCTTTTAATCATATTTTAAAAAAATCATGAAGTTTACACTGATGAGTCTTATCATTAACTTAAATGTCACCCAATAGATAAAAGGAAAAAAAAAACTTAATCTGTGAAATATAGTCAAGCACATTTTACCTTTAAAATTTTGAAAATGTGCATATCGACCTCAAACATTTACTAATTATGCAAATAAACTCTTTAACTTTTTTTATATATTGTTAACAAAAATAGCACATGTTTAAGGTATTGAACAACATACTGTTTAATAACTTAGAGTCTAAAATCCACATGATCCAAAGTACTTTTAAGGTATGGTGCATTTATTTATTTATTTATTGTTAATAATGGATGGAAGTTGACGAGAAGGACTACAATGTATATTAAAATAAAAAAGTTCAGAAGTTGATTAACACTTTTTTAAAGTTGCATGGATTGCGAAGATGGATCAGGAATCAAAGTCATCATAGTGTGTTACGTGTATCCACAATTATTTTTTTGACCCTCAAAATTGATTTGGTTATTTTTCATGTTGTTTGGCTTATAGTTATTGAAATCAGTTCTTCCCACCAGAATTGATTTTGGGAAAAGTAAAATTTATTACGTTTGTTAGAAATAATTTTGACAGAATCAATTCTATATAAAATTAATTCTACAAAAGGAGAACCAAACACACTATTAATAGTTTTGGTATAGACTTGAGTATTATTGTGTGGCATGGAGATAAGAGACGTCCAAATGGACTGAGTCCCTAGCTAGCCAACCCAAATGGGCTAAAGACAATGTGTGCGTTCGGCTTAAAAATTAGAATAGAAATAAAGGTTGACCCGACTCAATCTAACCCGATTTGACTAGGCTTGAAAGGGCCTTATCCGCTTTGGACTAGGCTAGTCCGATGGTCTGAACACTATTTTTTTATTAAATAATCAGCTGCAAGTAAAAGCTATTACTTACTTGAATTAGGACTGTTTAACTCATTTTTCTTACTTGAAAAAGTCTAAACTAAAAACAAATAGTAGCAATTTTTTTTTTTAAAATTCACTTCACTTTTGCATCAAGTTAAATTGTTAAAATTTAATTATCTAAAAAATTAAGATTCATTTCTCATTCTTACATAAAGCAAAAATATCACTACTTACTAATAGTTCATATTTTTATTCATGAACTTTTGCATGAACTATAAATTTAAAAACAAAAATTGCCCATTGGCCAATCCATGGCCCAAATATAGGTTGGGTTTGTCTAGTATTTTTGACCCAAAACTAACTTAGCCCAAAGAGGCTTGACCTGATGTGTCCTGGCCCGAATGAGCTAAGCTAGTCTATTTTGACAGCTCTATTAAAGATAACCTTGGAGAAGATATAGCTCAGCCAGCTACAAGACAACTACATGACCTCACACACTATTACTTTCTCTTATTTATTTTTTAGCCATCAAGTCATCATTATACACTACAATGGGGCTTCTAACTTGAAAAGTGCCATCATCCCAAACCAAAGAAGCAGAGGCCATGTTCGCATTAACACTTCCTTCAATCATGACTGAGAATGGCCTCTTTTGCCCTAACGATGTGAAGGACAGTGTATCGGGTTTCACTTGAATATCTACCACAGCCGAAGATGTCACCTTGGCTTTATAAATAGATGTTGCTGAGCCGACATTTGTTACAGTTCTATGGAAAATCCGACTAAAAGTTGATACATTTACATATAGGGCAATTGTTGGGAGATTGAGGTCGTATACCGTCTCCTTATCAGTTATTCTATTGCAGCTACTATGATCTTTAGTGAGAATCCGAAGGTGTTTAGTTTTAATTCCCTCTGTGCACAAGAATCTAACATAGTCTGCTTCGCTAATATCATACACTAAACCGGGATTTACCGCCTTAATGGGATTAATTTGTCCCGCACCATATGCAAATTCGGCTTCAGGATTAAGGGCTGGACTCATTGGAGTAGCTGTTAATTTGAAGGTAACACAAAGTAATTAAAGATTAGAACTTAATTAAGGTGATAGGATGCAAATGATGATTATTATGTAACCATTCATGCACTCATATAATTAGCCATTACCGGTGGTCATGAGTGCAGACTTGATAGTAGCAGGAGACCAATTGGGGTGAAATGATTTGACATATGCAGCTACCGCGGTAGCATGAGGGCAGGCCATTGAAGTGCCAGAACTAAGACTGTATTGTACTAATCTCTTGTCACCTTTAACCTCTGAAATAGGGATCAATGGAGACCATGCAGCTAGAATATTAACTCCTGGGGCTGCAAGATCAGGCTTCAAAACCATGAACTAATTGCAATGAGCATTTGATAGGTTGAGGATCACAATTTAATTTGTTTTGGATTGTAACTCGTTTAAGTTACCTTGAGAATGTTTGGCGCAATCGGATTTGGACCTCTTGATGAAAATGAGGCTATGTATGGAGCTAACGAATCTTTGAGTTCGTCCATTTTAAATATTGTGGCTGTTGCATTACTGGTAATTGGTAAAGTGGCAAAAATGAAGTTATTAGATTTAACATGTAAATTAAATAAACTTTAACATTACAATATTATTCTTTTAGTTATCTGTTGAAAGTCTGAAACATGATTACGAGATAAATAACTTTTGCAAGAAACTGAACGAAAGTGAAATTATATAAAAAGGTGCAAGGGGATACTATACCTCGTTGAACTTAAGTAAGAATGGACGACTTCAAAGTTCCTTAGAGTAAGGAAATCTGCAGGTACGGCATATACATTTGCTGAGTCTCTTGGGTAAATGGCTCCATGTATCATACCAACTGCCCCAGATAATAAATCTATATCCGTTGGAAGCAAAAGGCTCTCACAGACAACGATCTTTCCCTTCACCAAATGTTTATTCAAAGAGTTCTTATAGCAAAACCTGAGTAGTAACATATGAAAATGAATATCCTAGATTTAAAAGAAAAAAAAAGTGAGAAACGAGTTAAGAGAAGTGGGGCATAGGAATTCATATTTTCATACTTGGATATGGAGCTGTTAAATCCACGCGCAGTGTTGGGTGCATCTCCACCATAAATAAGTGGAAACATTTTATTTTTGAGATCAAATGTGTTTATTGAAGGTCCCTGTCCAGAGGCCAGAGTCATTCTTAATAAGTAGTCACTACTCTTTGATAAAGTAGTTTGCACAGAAGCAATGCTAATACATGCACTAGTTGAGAGAAAAAAAAATTGTGACAATTCTTTACACAAAATAAGGGTGATCGTCGGATTAAAAAAAAAAAAGTAGCATGATCCACTTAATTATTCATTATTGATCAACAGACATATCACATATTATGACAAACTAATTTTCACAAAAGTTTTAGTTTTCTAACATTGTTATTTGCAAAAATTAAATAATATACCTCAAAAACCATGCCATTGCCCAATTGAACTTTGGTGCGGAACTTTCTATCAATAGTGCTAGCAGCCACAGAAAGTAACCACGGTGCATAATTTGTCATAGAGGAAAGTTGTGGACCCAAATTATTGGCAGAATTTGATGTCAATATGCCTTTTTTCATTGCATGGAAACTCCCTATGTTTATTGAATCCTGGAAATATTCAAAGGGATATATCTCGCCTCCTCCTGCTGAGATGGAAATTAAGTCAACCCCATCAGCAATTGCCGCATCAAATCCTGCAAGTATGTTAGCATCATCGCAACCACTTAACCAACAGACTTTGTACACGGCAATGCGTGCTGACGGAACTCCTCCACGGGCTACCCCGGATCCTAATGCATAGCCTAGTAAACTCGCTGACTCAACCAAGTTCCCAGCAATTGTGGATGCTGTGTGTGATCCATGGCCTTCTGCATCTCTAGGAGATCTAATATCATCTTTGTCATAGCTATTTTCTACGTTAAAGTAATTTGCTCCAATGATTTTGCTGTACATAAATGACAAGCTTGTTTTAATTAAATATGTTTTTGGCAAAAGTAAAAATATATATACTTTGGATGCAGTATGTGATCCATGACCATTTGAATCCCTGTGAGATCTAATATATCATCTTTGCCGTATCTATCTTCTATGATAAAATATTTTCCGCCAATGATTTTCTGTACATAAATGGCATGGCATGCTTGTTTATATATATATATATATATATATATTATTAATGGGAAATTCTTATATATTCTAAGAGCAAGAAAAAATGTTTTCGCTACCCCATTTTTTACTTGACACTTCAATTGGGGTATAAAAGAGAAATTCTTAAGTGCTCTTAGAGTAAGACAAAATATTTACTTTACTTTATTTATTGGTTGACACATAAGCTATTGGATTATAAATGTAGAGAAAATATATAAGAGACAAAAATGACGCACAAAACTTATGTGTCAATTATTTAATAGATAATAGCAAGTGCTTTCTCTTATTCTCAGTGCATCTAAATATTTCTCGTTATGTAAAAAGTATAGGAAAAGTGAGATACAATAATGACTCACAAAATTAATTTATCAATTAATAATGAGATAGAGCAAATGTTTTATTTTACTCTCAAAACATATAAGAATTTCTCATTTTTGAAAAGGTAAAAATATATTGTGGATATAGTATGTGATGCATGGCTATTTGAATCTCTAGTAGATCTAATATCGTCTTTGTCATATCTATCTTCAATGCTAAAGTATTTTGCGCCAATAATTTCACTGAACTTATTTTAATAAAACAAAATTGTTGACAAAGTAAACATGCATGAGAAATTTTTTGTTAAGTTCATTTCTTTTATCCCCCCCAAATCCTCATTTGACATGACTAAAACTATTACAGTTCTCTACTTTACACATGTAAAACGTTTATTTTGCATATCTTTGATAGACATGCCTATAGCCGAAAATTGCTGAAAAGAAATTTTTTATTAAGTGTGGAACAATGCCTTCTTAAACCAATCATCATGGA
The DNA here is from genome assembly GCA_031216105.1 of Dalbergia cultrata. Lineage (NCBI taxonomy): Eukaryota > Viridiplantae > Streptophyta > Magnoliopsida > Fabales > Fabaceae > Dalbergia > Dalbergia cultrata. The sequence continues at coordinate 47,430,298 of CM062352.1, forward strand.
TTTAAAACACAATGAATGGAGAGAGAAAATCAGTTTCCAAACAAAATGCAAATTAAAGCCTGTTTATTTTTAGTTTCTAGTTTTCATTTTCAGTTTTCAGAAAATTGTGAAGGAAAAATTGAAAAGACTGAAAATTAAAATTTATAGTTTTCAAAATTTTCAATTTTTCTTTCACAAATTTTAAAAAAATTAAAATTGAAAATTGAAAACTGAACATAAATAGCCCCCTAGTATCTCTTTTTTTTCAATTTTGCACACCTTTTCTACGAATTTGATTTTGAGTTTCACATTGAATAAAGTTTATAAGACTTGGTTTTATTTTATGTCCAAATATAACGTTTCTCTTCACTCCAAAAAAAAAAAATGCATTGCATAATGAGTCAAAAGATAATACTTATTGCAAGTGAAGTTATGGCATGATCCCTTCCATTTGCTTGGTGGTGGTCCGAAACCCTTATCACTGAAGCTCTCAGACTCTGGCCAAATTCCTGTGTCTAGTACTCCAACAATTATGTCACTCTCTATACTTGCTCTTTTGACTTGACGGGATAAGCCTATGAAGTCCCACGATCTTGTTGTGTGAGTACGGTGCTTCTTGTTTTGAAAAACTGAGACAACATTGTCCATTTCTATGCGATACAAAGTAAAAGCGTGCTTAATTTATCTTGCATAAACATGCAACAAATAATTATGTAATAGAGGGGTACCTAGTTGGAGATTATCATACCTGCCATTTTTTCTGCTTCTTTTTCTGTTAACTTCATGACGAAACCATTAAAGCTTTTTGTATAGCTATGAAGTATTGCTTCTGGGTTGAAATCGCTGGATGAATGCACAATTTGGATGGTCAATCTTAATTATGATACTCTGTTTAGGATAAGGGGCAAAAGAATAATTCTAGTTGTATTCTACTATTGCAGACCGCCATTGAGCTTTACAATATTCAATAGCTTGATATTATAATTATAATTGCAGTACTCTATGATCCAAAACTTGTATATCCTGAAGTTGCCAATTGAAATGTGTTGCTAACGCTCGCTAGAATCTAATTCAAGCATGACTTGTCACAGTATTTTATCAGGAAACATGGATTGGACAATATATAGTAATAATGTACAACCTGCCATGAACCTTTTGAGCCATGCCCGCATGAAGAGAATTTAAGGATGTGGGGTCCATGCCCTTAGGATGATCACCCATGTACACAATGTAGCTCTGCAATTAGAAAAAGTGATATTATTAAATTACAGGGAGGAACATACTCTTTGAACATGAACATCTACAAGTTATGACAAAATCTAGCAAACACTAATAACAGGAACTATAATCAGGTGTGTATTTTTGCCTTCCGACGATCATTTTTGGAATAGGCTTGACTAATCATCAGAGTGCAGATAAGAGTGAAAATAAGGCGTGGCATTAAAGAGGCCATATTTGCCACAAATGAAGCTTTAAGGAGTACTCGATGTATGTTTATGTGTATCTATTCCGGTTCCACTAAAGAGTATTTATATTGGAAGAAAGGGAGGCTTCACCTGTGGTTAAAGTAAACTTTATTGTATAACAAAAATAGATAGAAGTGGATACTTTATTCTATAACAAAAATCGAAATCATTGGTTAAATTTTAGGGAAATATTTGATGTATAATATTTTTTTATAACAATTTTACATCTCCACATAGACCCCACACTTTTTTTCGTCTTCATGTGTCTCTGTCAATTAGAGTTGCAAAATTGTTGTAAATAAATATTGAATACTAAATATTTCTGTAAACTTTAACTATATGTGAGAGCATCCCACCACTACCACTCATAGAAATAACGATGGTCTTGACCAAATGAATAATGTTTAGTATACAATTAAATTATACAATAAAAATATATCACATATCTTATCACCTTTGGATATGATGTGTGATCCTCACTCATCCCATTCATTTATCAAATTTATTAGTAATAAAGTATATGATGTGTTATTATTGTATAATTTAATTGTACACTGATATCCTTTCCAAAAGTATGGTGGCTGAATAGGGAATAGATATATGCTTGATCCGATTCACACATATATAATCACAAACTGAAAGTAAACGGCTGCAATTCCTTGTAGAGAAAAATACAAAAGCTGAAAGTGATTTCCCTTGTCTACAGAGAAGTGAAACCTTAACTTTCGGAGGGCGAATCATTCAGAGGCTCTAGCTGCTAGTCATAATGGGGAACATGACATTATTGAATGGAGATCAATAATTGTACTATGCTTGAATTGGCGCATTTACTAGTTGACAAACCTAGCTAGAATTTCTATGCTATCCTGTCTTGCTCCGAAAATAAAAGGAAGAGAGATATGTGACTACTCATCCACCACCTAAATTTTCACTTAATAATTTTTTTAATACAAAGGCAACTAAGTAATGGAAGATGGAATGAATGCTTGTTGATTAATATCATCAGCCACCAGGCCAACAAGTGCACGGGTTATCCATCTTAGGGTGTATTCAGCAATTTTTTTTTTTCCAATGAAAAGATTGTACGAATATTGCTCCCGTAATTTCGGGGGAGTTGCTCCACTTTCCAACAAGTATTTTGTACTGGATTAGAAATATAGACCGGACATCTTGGCCACATCCACAAGAGATTGGACATGGATCCCATAGATTGACCATGTGGTGCCTAGGTCTCCCACGAATTTACCTTATATTTAGTTGAGGATATCTCCCAAATTCTATATAGAATCTCTCTATATCTCTTTTTATCTTCTATTATTGTTATATTATATCTCATATATTATATCATATCTACTGTAAATACGAAACATATCTAATATCTATTAAATTTCAAGAATATCTCCTCTATATAGGGAAAATTATTTTATAACTTATCACAGGTTCACCTCACACTATATAATAGGCTTAACGCCCCCAAGTATCACAAGCTTACTATATGCTATTATTTTATCACTCCATGCCTCATTCATTCACTAACTTGAGTATCAAAGTGTCTTTGCACAGATATTCCACCCCCCATACCATGGACACATTGGAGCTATATACACCCTTACTTCATTTATAAATAAGAACATATTCTTTTCAGGATTTAAATTTATGTTCTTATCCTTTCAAAAACTCACGATAGATTTGGTAATGTTTTTTAAAGAATGCTCTAACTTATAAAAGACACAAACCAATTTTTTTATTTTTTTTTATTTAGTAAATTAAAAAACTGGGAAGTTTTTGCTCTTTAGAGATTAATAACTATGATTTTTAAAGAGTAAGTTAACTTTTTGAGGAAATTACGAATATCTCCATTGAGGCCAGTTAATATTACACTTACCCTCTCCTTGTTTTTTAAATTACACTTATCTCCCTTAATATTTTAAATGACATTTCACTTACTTCCCTTGTGATTAATAGACCATAAATTATGCATAATTTTTAATTTAAAAATATGTAAAATCACTTTGATATCCATAATAATGTTCTTTATTTCCAGCTGATTGTCATTCCTCATCACCTCCATCAACAACACATATAGTAGACAAAAAGTGCATCAGAGAAAATCAGATCACCTTCAAAATTATCCTCAATCCAAAGTTGTGCATCCAAGAAAATAAAACCCAAATCCAAGGGAAAAAAAAAAAAGAACCAATAGCAAAACTTGTGTCCAAAAACACCATCCAATCACAGAAAAAAAATCCAACCAAAAACCAGAAGAAAAGGAAGTATATCAACCTCTGCCAGGCATAGTGGGAACCACCGAATCGCCGCATGCTGAGCCGCAGCGTCGTCCACCCCAACTCCGCCGCGAAATCGCACAGCACCGTGACGAGCCACCTGCATTCCACCTCGCCATGTGTTTTTCCCTCTCTCTCTCTGCATAAGCCATGAGGGTGTCTTAGTAGCCGTCGGTGGCGCGGTGGAAGACGGGGATTTTTGAAGTGGAGTCCATCAATTCTTGGAATTTTATTATTACGTCAGCATTTTCATCCCTGAGTTTGTGACCCTATACTTTCTTTATGTCTCTAGAAAGTTAGCCAATTCTACATATCAAGTGGACAAAAATTGCACGCATCACTGGTGGTTGGGGAACCAGGTGGCTGTCGCAGAGAGGAGAAGAAGATTGGGGTGTTAGGGATTTTTTAGGCAGGGTAATTTAGAGATTTTAAAAACTACGTAAATAAAAATTAATAAATTAGCAGTAGGGAAGGCAGATTTAAATTTAAAATTTAGAAGGAGATACGCTAACTTTTTTAAAGTAGTTTTTAAGACCTATAACAATATCAAATCTAGCTTAAGTTGCTTATCATTTGTGATTTGTCCAACAGCCTGTCGGTTATTCCATATATAGTATAACGATAAAGTACAACTAAAAGAATAATAAATAATAAAGTACTAAAAAGAAAAGGTGTCACACCCTCCGACCCTTGAGATATTATAACATGTTGACGTATATGATATATAAATATATAAATTCTCATTCAGTTCGATCGAGTTCATTCCTTGGAATCTTAAAAATATTATAATTTCATTGATTATATCTGCTTTACTTGTTTGACTAATTTAAATGGTTGACCATATGGAATATATATATATATATATATATATATATATATCAACAGCATTTTCTTTTGGCCAAAATAATAGATTTACCCCTAAGTTATTTTCTGTTTTCAAGTTCGCCCTCTCAATTATAAATGGTTTAAATTTGCCTTAAACTTTTAAAGAATGAATATGTCTGTCCTTTTTGTATATGCAGTTGGTTACATGAAACAATATCTCTATATAGCACTCGAGTAGTTCGCAAATATCTTACACATAACAAGTTATATTTTCAAGTCTATCCGTTAATACAATAAAAGGCATTCATAAATAGAATAAATGCGTTCAATTTTTAAAAGTTAAAGAGCGAACTTAAAATGTTCAATACTTAGACTACGAATTTGAAATATTTATTATTTATAACATGAATTTGAAAACAAAATTTAAGTCAGAGAACTAATAAATTATTCTTTTTTAAAAAAAGAGCTGATTGTAAAATAGCAATAAAAATAAAAAAGAGTTGATCTAAGACATACCATTTATTCTGGATCTTAGTTTATTAAATTTATTGATGTCGGAGGAAGACAGACATCAGACTTGTGAGGGCTGGGAATTCGTTAGGTGACTTCATAGTTGGTTGAGCTTATAACAAAACATTACCAAAGAAAAGCTTTTAATAAAATAATCACTAATGAAGATGGACATGCATGTGAATAATTTCTGCAGGCACAGAATATATATGGTGGATTCTCAACTACATCTACCAGTCAACGCCTTCCCCTACAGTTGCTTATGTGATAGCATGTGGGAGCAACATGTGTCTAAAATTCTCCCTCATTTTTTTCCACCTTCACTCCCCCACTTGCACCCCACTTGCCACTGCATCATCTCCTCCGTCCTCCGCCACCATCATCGCCACCCCTTCTTATTTCTCTCTTCAGTTTTTTACCTTCTTGCTCAGATTTCACCATCACCGCGATGGATCTCTTCTCAATGTTGCTTGTCTTCTTGTTTGGTTTTCCGGCATGGTTCTTTGTCGGCAAAAATTGAGATTGTCTAATTCTCGCTCCTTGCTTTTGGATCTGAAGGGAAAAAATTTACATGATTAGCATTTAAATCCAAATGGGTATGTGAAAAAATTGGAACTTTGATGGCGGGGTTATGTGGGGTGTTGGGATTCAATATGGGGTATTAGCTTTTTTTGTTGTGCCATAAACAATTGAGAGAGGGTTTACTTCATTATTGTGGATTTTCCAAGGTCTGTTGTGGTGTGAGCTTTGTTGCAGGTTTTGGATAGTCAAGGATGGGAGACAAGGGTGAAAGAGGTCATCGGATGAGGAGGGAGGGAGGGGGGCAGAGGAAGAGCACCAACAGGGAGTCTACATGGCGGCACTCTGGTGGGACCTCGACTCGCAATGACTTAGGTGAGCCGAGGATGCGCTGGCTAAGGTAAGGCGACACAGTTTGGTTTCACGGCTCTGCTACTTGGATGATTTATGACGATTGAGTGATTGATAATGATAGCGGAGGTCATGGCTCTTAGTGGGGCTACAATTGGCAATTTGGTCAATGTTGGGAGAAGCAGTGACGCAAGTTGTCCAGTGGCAAGGAAGAAAGAGTAAGTGGCAGCAGAGAAAGAGGGCAGAGACTAAGTTTAACAACATATTTTGATTCATCTAATCACATTTACAAAATGTCATTAACTGCAATTGTAAGGAAGACATTGACCCATAATTGTAGTGGAGTAGTCACCAATATATATATGTGTGTGTGTATGAAGCATATCATATGAGAAGAATAGTTTATTATAAGAGTAAGAGTAGTGAATATTGACCGTTAAATCTTACATAAATGATCTTATATGGAAAATATGGCCAGCCAGATTGAGATTTGAGACGTTTTACTAGCTAAATTGCTCATGATAGCTTGAAAACTAACCTTGTTGCATTACAAACTTGGAAAGGTGGTCTGCTGCTGTCTATAAATTATTATAAAGTTCTTGAAGCATCACTTGAAAATATGTGATAATCTCATTCATCGGTCGAGATTTAAGTCCAAGGGTGTAGATGTTTTAGGTTTTTTCCCTTTTTTTTGAAAAAAAGTAATTTTTTAAAATTGAGAAGTTAATTTTTATATAAGCTATTCGTACCACCTACTACTTAAAAGTTAAAAATAGCTTAAAAATTAGTTAGAGTAAAACCTCAAATTGATGTTAAAAGAGTCCTGCGGCATCAATTTAGTTTTCAAATGATTTGTAATATCAATATAATTTTATAACTCAAGACACTATAACTTGCATTGCAATTTAGTTAAAATGTTAGCTTTCATAAAGAAACCGTCAATTGAAGTTTGATGTGTCATATTATGCGATGATATATCTCGTTATCCATGGAGATTGAACCATACTGACATTCAAAAGAGCTGTAAGGCATCAATTTGTAACTTGATAAGTAACATGTCATATCATCGCATGACATGATGCATTATCACATGACTTGACAAATCAAACACTAGTTAACAATTTCTCCATTGAGATTCGAGACTAACATTTGGACCATATTAAAATAAAAATTAATTTTTCAGTGGCCAAATTAATATTACAAATCTGATCAAATTTATATTACTTCATTTCCAACTTTTTTTTTTGGCAGTTAAAAATGCTTGACTCTAAAAGAACTATTTGCCGGACAACCCAATCTGTGTAGGATCTATTGGATTTATGCGGAAGCGATTTAAGGACCTAGTACATTGGTATGCTTATCGAATCATCATTGTTTCATAAACACACAAGGAATGTTACCTCTCGGAGTGTCGATCTTTGATGATCTCCTACTTTGAGAATCCTTGTGTCTGCTACGATTGCTTTGCTTGTAGTCGGTTGGCCTATGTGGACCTTCCAGACTATGTCTCAAGGGGAAGGAGATAGTGTGTGGGCACTTTCTCTCTATCAGGAGATGACCTTGCCTCTACCTCTGTAACTTCTCTCTGTCTATGGAGAGGGTTAAGTGTAGTATATATATGGGTTCCTAGAAAACCTAACCCTTAAATGTAACGGGCTCTAGGTTTCTTGGGCTCTTCTTACACACTAGGCCCTATTGGGCTTTAGTGAAAGAGCAAAAACCCAACAATCTCCCACTTGCTCTTGAGTACAAACTTGAGCTTAAAGCCCAAGACCATGTTAATCCACTTAATGAATTGGTTAATCCACTTAATGAGGGTCCTCATCTAGAAATTGTTAACCCACCAAACTTGGATCCCCCTGTAGATGCACAACAACAAGTGCGGCAAAGTCGTAGTGGGAGATTGATTCGTAAACCCGCAAGATTTCTCTTGTTGGGTGAATCACCTCGAGGATCATCATTGAAGAAGATGATGATCCCACGAGTTATGACGAGGCACTAGGAGATGTTGATGCTCAGGAATGGCTTGAGGCTATGAATCGTGAAATGGATTCTTTGTATTCCAACTCAGTTTGGTCTCTTGTAAATGCACCAAAAGGGGTAAGACCCATTGGGTGTAAATGGATCTACAAGAGAAAGAGAGGATCGGACGGAAGGTTGGAAACCTTCAAAGCTAGATTAGTGAAAAAAAGGGTACACCCAAATAGAAGGTGTGGATTATGAAGAAACCTTTTCGCCGGTTGCCATGCTCAAGTCCATCCAGATTCTCTTAAATTTTGTTGCTTCAAATCTTGATTATGATATTTGGCAAATGGATGTCAAAGCGCTTTTCTAAATGGAAATTTGGAAGAGGATATCTATATGCAGCAACCAAAAGGGTTCATAGCCAAAGGGCAAGAAAACATGGTATGCAAGTTGCAAAGGTCCATTTATGGACTTAAGAAGCGTCAGATCATGGAACATAAGGTTTGATCAAGCCATTAAGTCTTATGGTTTTGAGAAAGTCACGATGAGCCATGTGTGTATAAAAGGATCCAAGGTAAGTATATCTTTTACGGTACTTTATGTGGATGATATACTCCTTATCTGAATGATACGAGGTATTGTTAGGCATAAAGACTTGGCTAAGCAAGCATTTTGATATGAAGGACCTCGGGGAAAGCCAATTATATTCTTGGTATTAAGCTCTTGCGAGGCCTAAGAATAAGGTATTGGCATTATCTCGAAGCTAATTACATTGACAAAATACTTGCTGTGTTCAAACATGGAGAATTCCAAGAAGGAAATTTTACCCTTCGTGCATGGAATTTATCTCTCTAAGGAGCATTCTCCTAAAACTCTGACGGAGAGAACACATGAGTAGGATACCTTACGCTTGAGTAGGTAGCCTTATGTATGCTATCTTGTGCACGGACCGGATATACTGCTATGCACGGTTGGAGTAGTAAGTCGATACCAATCTAATCACTGGAGAGGAACACCTTTGGATAGCGGTTAAACATATACTCAAGTACCTTAGGAGAGCGAGAGATTATATGTTGGTCTATTCTAGTGGGAGTCTTGAAACCATTGTTACACTGACTCAGATTTCCAAGGAGACATTGACTCAAGAAAATCCACTTACAGGTATGTGTTCACTCTTAATGGCGAGGCCATTTGTTGGAGGAGTGTCAAACAATCATGTGTGGTGACTCTACCACAGAGGTGAGTATGTAGTCGCTTCCAGTGCAAAGGAAGCGCATGGTTAAAGAAGTTCCTAACGGATCTTGGTGATACAGTGTTAGTCGTCCCATCACTTTCTTTGTGACAACGGTGAGCAAGCGAGTACAGTCAAAGAACCAAGGTGTCACAAAAGACAAAAGCACATAGAGAGGAAGTACCACTTGATCCTCGAGATATAATTGAAAGAGGAGATACAGAGACCTTTGACCCTTTTACTAAGAGTTTTGCACGAGCGTGTGTTCGAGAGGCATATAATATCTATGGGTCTTAGGAGGATTCCAGATTTGCTATAGCTTTAGGAAGTTGTTATTTCACTTTGTTGTTTTATGCTTTTTGAGCAAGACATTATGACATTGTAATTTTTCTGAATGTTATAAATGAGGTATTATTCATTTATTCCGCACACTATTTACAAACACTAAGGTCCGGATCAATTGTGAAGTATATGATCATATGGATACGTTCATGGAGGACATGATCATAGGTTCTCATAATTGATGTGAGGTTCATAGCTATTAAATAAAGTTGGGCACTTCATTTAGGCTACAATATTTTATGAAATGGTTTTGTCCAAATCATTGTAAAATATTGGTGTGAATTAACATTTACATTGAAAGGATCAAGAAGAGATTTGATTAAGGGTGTTTTTTCTTTCATAAGGTATCAAATCTCCAGATAACTACAGTTATAATATTGCTATTAATTCTGAGTTTATTATAAATAGGTAATCAAATAGTTTTCATTCTTTGATTTACCAACGGGTGAGAATACGATCTATTAATGACCAATAACTCGGTATTTTGGGAGTGAGATTGTTTGAGTATCGGTATTTATGAGATAAACAATATGAAATTGTAGAAATGTCCCCTTGATATGTTTAGGATTTGGATATTGAAGACACTTGGCCAAGGTGCATGTAATCCATTAGAGAAACTATCATAGTCAAGGGAATAAATAATTGATTGGGTAACAGAAAACTAGTCAATCAATTATAGACATTCTACAAAGGGATGATGCATATACATGTTATATATGTTATTAATCTTGGAGTTCAAGTTCGGGCTTTTAGTGGAGTAGCACCGAATTAGATAATCATTTGTTGATTATCATGAGCCTTGATTAATAACGGTGTAGATCCCTGTGCTAGCTCAAGATAAGGGATGGGGAAATTTCATTGATGATGACTAGTAGGTTACATGGTCTTGGGCTTTAAGCTCAAGTTTGTACTCAGAGCAAGTGGGAGATTGTTGGTTTTGCTCTTTCATAAAGCCCAATAGGGCCTAGTGTGTAAGAAGAGCCCAAGAAACCTAGAGCCCGTTACATCTAAGGGTTAGGTTTTCTAGGAACCCATATATATACTACACTTAACCCTCTCCATACAGAGAGATTCTGAGAGGTAGAGGCAAGGTCATCTCTGATAGAGAGAAAGTGCCCACACACTATCTTCTTCCCCTTGAGACATAGTGCGGAAGAGTCTGTAGTCAGCGACTACAAGCAAAGCAATCGTGCGGTAACACAAGGATTCTCGTGCAGGGAGATCATCAAAGATCGACACTCCGAGAGGTAACATTCCTTGTGTGTTTATGAAACAATGATGATTCGATAAGCATACTAATGTACTAGGTCCTTAAATCGCTTCCGCATAAATCCAATAGATCCTACAATCTGCGCCCCAGAACTATTTGTCTAACCTTCGTCCCTCAAATATGAAGGCATTAGGTAACACGAAGGCTCCATCGCGATTTCCTCGGAGAGATGGACAAGAATGGCTGCTTCCACACACTAGACACAAACAATTGTAGAACAAAGAAGTAGAAGGTTTGGGTAAGGAGGGAGAGGGAGGCATGAGATGGGATAGTGGATTAGACATCACACCGCCATGAGGGGCTGGCAATAGCCCCTAGGGTTTCTAAACAGGGGAGGGCGAACAACACTTAATGAATTATATTTAACTTTTGAATATAAACTGATATGAACAGCTTCTGTGAAAAATAATCTTTTTTGCTAAAAAATTACTTTCTTGTCAAAAAAATTGAGAAAAAAAGGCAGGCTAAATTAATGATGAGGCTTATCACTAATTTTACATTTACTTTTAATTATATTTAATAAAATAAATATATAAGCTATCAGTTTAGGGTTTAGGGTTCATTGCTAACTTATACTTAAGTGTCACCCAATTTCTTTATTTTTTTGGATGAACCAAGAGTATCCACCGCCGAAATCAATGACTAATCCCCTCGAGACGTAGGGTTCACATATGTGGGTTTTGCCTCTGGTCATGAAACTTTCTCTGTACACGTCGTTAGGAATCGAACCCCCGACAAATAAGGGAGAAAAACACTTTGACCCTCGAACTATTGCCCATGACCATCTAATTGGCCAAAATTTTGAAAATGCATAATTTGATCCCTAATATTTTCTAACCAGACAACGCAACCATTTAGCTTGTTATCTTTTGGATCTATTGTTAACAAAAATAGCATATGTTCCAAAAAAATATATTTGGTATTGAGTTGCATATTATTTTTTGAGTAAATATCTCTTTTCATCATTTAAAAATATATCGAAGGATAAATTATTTCATCAAAATTTGAAAATCTTTTATTGGTCCTCATAATTTCAAAAATGAGAAAAATTTCTTTCACTGTACAAGTCTGTACAATTTTTTTTTCATAGTATATAGGGACCAAAGTGTTCTCTTGTTGAAGTATGAGAGATTAATAGAGAACTTTCAAATTTGAAGAGACAAATTTATCCCTAGATACATTTCTAAGGGACCAAAGTTGAGATTTACTCTTATTTTTAGTTTAAAAACTAAATTGCATATAATATATGAAATTCAAAGGGTGTATAATACATTTATTTTTCATTAATAATGGATAAAATTTTTTGACAAAAAAACACAGTACACATTTAAAAGGGTTTAGGGCTTGATTTGCACATTTTTTAAATTATGTGTAAAATGTATATGACCTATACATAAACAAGAGATAAAACAGAATTCTAAGATACAATTTAATTAAACATACGTAAACACGTCCGACAGAAAAAGCTAAAGACTAAAGCCAACATGAGATCAGATCATCCAAAGAACCTCCAAAGAGTTTCTTTCAGCCACACCAATTCATTATTCCATTTCTAAAATGCCGCTTCTCATCATAGAGCTTTAGTTAGTCAGTATCTGTTAGATATACGTATTTATGTAGGTAGAAGACTTCGCTGATTACGTTAGAAAAGAATACACGGATTGCATCATAAATGTTTCATCATTTTCTATTAACTCATAGTCAAAATGACATACTCGATTCGCTAGTAGTGAAAGTAGAGTTATGCGGTGCACCTCTGTCCCCAAATAGTGTTATATTTGCCTCCCAATTATTTGTGTCCCTAATTATTTATTGACACATGGAATGATAAAAATAAAAATAAATCTAAAAAATTATAAGTTATTAAATATATAATATATATGTTGGATATTTTAATAAATTTGATAAATGGAAATATTATTTGGGAACAAAAGTTTTCCATAGCATCGACTCATGATAAGCGGGTAGCTTTCTCCCTTTTGCTGACCACAGAATAAAGTTAAGTACATGCGTTTGTCTCTGGTTGGTGGGTTAATTAATCATGAGATATGTAAGTGGAAGGAAGCCACTTGCTGAAAGGCATACTCGTGGATACAATTACATATGCCAATGCAGCCAAACGTTACTGCAAAAGTGAGTCCTCCACTCTCCTTGCCCTTTATTGGCTTGTAATAGAAGAATTATACCTTTGATTATAAATATCCGTTTATTGCCACAATCGAGAAAATCTTGCGTATTCTTACAATAAAAAATTTCTTACTCTATTCAATTTATTGCTTGGTAAATCGGCTTTGTGTATTATATTTTATTTCTGTAATAATGTATTTTTATCTTTTTAAGCTACGATATTGTTAATTTGTCAATAAATAAATTGAATATAATTATAGATTAAACATTTCTTATTCTAAAAGCATGAGTTTCTCATTGGAAAGCCGAATCGCCACACACTACAATGGGGCTTTTAACCTGAAAATTGTCATCATCCGAAACCAATGAAGCTGAGGCTATGTCCATGTTAATTCTTCCTTTAATTATGGCCGAGAATGACTTCTTCTGCCCTGTGGACGTGAAGGACAATGTATTGGGTTTTACTTGAACATCTAACAAAGATGGAGATATCACTTTGGCTTTATAAGTAGATGTTGCCAAGCCCCACACATTTGTAACAGTTATGTGGAAAATCCGACTAAAATATGAGAAGTTTGTATAGAGAGCAAACGATGGGAGATTAAGGTCATATGCAACTTCCTTGTTCAATGGCATGATGCTACAACTACTGTTATCGTTAATGAGAATTTGGAGCTTTTTAGTTTTAATCCCCTCTTCGCACAATAATTTGTCATAATTTGCTTCGCTAATATCATACACTAAACCAGGATTTGCTGCCTTGATAGGATTAACTTGTCCCGCACCATATGGAAATTAAGCTCCAGGATTAAGATAAGCACTCATTGGAGTAGCAGTAGCTGTTAATAAGAATGCTACACAGAGATGATCATGCTTTGCCAGCTAATTAGATGAGATAACAATAAAGAATGGTAAAGAAACTCTGTTATATATTCATGGTTTTAGATTGTAGCATTCAACAGCACGATGATAGCCCTTGTGACCGTATTAGACACATGTTCTCGTGATTTGTCACAATTCCAATAACACAACTGCGCAACTGCTACTACGACGGCACATCTGCAAATTAAAACCATAATTTGATTTTATATATATTGGCAAACAGTTGTTATCGGTGGTCATTAGCAGGTGACCAATTGGGGTGAAATGATTTGACATATGCTGCCACTGCGATAGCATGAGGGCTATATTGCAGTGTGCTACTCTTTTGTTCCCTTATACCATCCGGGGAAGTTAGAGACCATGCAGCTAGAATTTCAACTCCTGGCGCAGCGATATCAGGCTGCAAAATAAAGAAATAATTGCAATGAGCTTTTGACAGCTTGAATACGACAAGTTGATGAGGATTATAATATCTTTGATCTTACCTTTGAGAATATTTCGTGTAATTGGATTTGGACCTCTTGAGGAGAATGAAGCTATGTAAGGGGCTAAAGAATCTTTGGCTTCAATAGTCATTACTCTTAAAACATTGTTGCTGATGGATTACTGGTAATTGGTAGCATATTAAATGGATAAGTTGACGAAGTCAATATCAACATAGAATGAAGTGTGCCTAATCATTATAATCAAACGCTAAAAATTAGAAATACGTGAGTGGAAGTATGTGCATATATAGCATTGTTAATAACTACAAGCTTAATTTCACTACTATAAAAATAAAGGCCATTGCTCACATGTCCACCTTAGTCAATGCATATGGTGGCCACATGGGGTTTGTGCAATAGGAAAATGGCATGGAGTGGGCTACAAGAGCTTTGTGAAAACGTAAATGGATTAATTAAATGAATGAATTAGCAGCTATGTTAATGTATCAGTTTTTTAATTAGGGATAAAAAAGAGTTAATTTTTATTATTACGTGTATAATAAAATTTTATTGAAAAAAGAAAGAATAATTCAAAAAATGAAAAAAGTACAGAAGAGATGGCAGAACTCTAGACCGGTTGGGGCGTAGCGGGTCGACGGTAAATGGGAGGAGATCCAAGATGGATGGGTAAGGGATCGATTGGGTGGCGCCAGGGATCGATTCGGGGGCGCTAGGTAATGGCATGTGGCGAGGGTCCATGGCAGTGGAAGCAACACTGGAAGGAGGCGACAATGTTGTTCACCAATGCATCCCATGACTGTCTATTGTCTTATGAGGATACAAAAGTCACTCAACTATTTATTGTCTATTATAATACTATTAGGCACCATATAGTGACAAACCGAGCAGGGACCACTTAAGCATCCGCCTGTCAAGGGCTATACATGTTACATTTTCTATAACCATAACATATGTGGCTAGTTAAGCTACCCACATTTACCCCCATGGATGTGTAATCATTTTTTTTTATACAACTGAGGTGGTAAACTTCTTTTGGAGCTGAATAAAGTATTGATTTGCCATTTTTTATGAGTAGATAGATATTTCATACACCTTTTTTGAGACATATATGGACATGGTTGGATGCTGCATCAGCCACAAATTAAAGAAAAATTTTGTCACCCTGATGGTGGATACTGGCTGTAGCTAGTTCTATTTTAATGCCTGGTGGAGTGCAAGCAACACTTCTCATGGAGGATGGTTTTGAGGTGCATTATTGCTTTTCACTCTCCCGTTAGCTTGATTTAATATTTGCATTTTATTGTTGATTGTTGATAACTGAATATGTTCATAATTCTTTGGATATAAGTTCATATTGATGCCAAGTGTAAGGAAGAGTGTGATATAATCAAGTTAGTTTAATTAGTTAAGTTTAGTTATAGTTATAACTGATTTTGTTATCATTTAATTGATCTAAGCTCTTGTATAAATATTAAGACTCAAGTGTACTCACTCATTCATTCAATATATCTTAGATATTCAAATCACAAACTCTCAATTCTCTATATCTCTCTATTCTTAAATCTCTCTCTTATTTCCATCCTTGGCCATGGTACCTTCATGGTATCAGGGCTTAGGATCACATCAATGGCATCACAACAAAATTCAGACACAAGCTCATAGAATGCTGCGATTGTTCAAACATTTTCAAATCCGATATTGCAATGTAGTTAGCTGATGAGAATTATCTCCCATGGAAGGAGCAGATTGAAGCCACAATTGAAGGACACGATCTGCTTAATCTCTCTCTTATTTCCATCCTTGGCCCTGATACCTACACAAAGTTCAGCAAAATGTTGTTTCGGGCAATTTTTTTGGTGACGGGAGGAGAAAGATAAGGAATTGGAAATGAGTGTAATTATGATTTCTCATCCTTTTCCAAGGTTTGGCATTATTTGTATTTTATGATTCTAATCTAGAGTGATATAGAAATATGTCATTGTTCTATGTTAGTCAAGTAGTATAGTAATACCTCTGTAACTGGAAAAATAGAATTCCAGTGATACACCTGTACAATTTTCTTATGTAATATTTTAGTTAACGAGTTCATTGTGTAGAAAAAGTGGCCGGTGGCTGTGCATTTTCAATGAGAATGTTGAAAAATAAAAAGAGATTCTTGTGCATGCGATAATGTGATCTGTATTGTACTACAGAAATATACGATAATGTGATAACTTTCAAAAATCATCTATAAATAGAGCGCTTCAGGCGGTTTTAGCATTCAGGCGAGAAGCATTTCCTCAGTTGTAAAGAAAGAAGCAGTGTAGGCTTCTTGTAGTGAGAGAAAAATAGAGAGTGTGTGTGTAAGAAAATTCCAAGAGTGTAGTGTAAGTATACACTGGGGGTTTTGGATATATTCTCTAGATCTCTGTAATACTACTAATTGTAGTAGAAGAGAGTCTCATTGGGGATACACTATATTGTAATTACTCTTAAATATAGTGGAGTATTTTTCGGAGTTTGGCTCGTGGTTTTTCCCTCAAAATTACAGGAGGGTTTTCCACGTTAAAATATTGGTGTGCAGTTCTCTTGATCTATTTTGTTGGTATGAATAGTAACGAGTACTATTTATAAATAGTGAAGTGGGTCCCACTGTATAATACTATTCACGTGAATAGTGACGTGGCCCCATTGCGAATTACTATTCACCGTGCTCCATTTTTCCGTCTCTTCAATTTGGGCTCACACATCCAATAAAGTGTTTATTACACTGGCAGGTGTCTTACTACGATGATCTGTAACACATTGAAATTCATATATAAAGATGTTCCTTTCGGTTAACACTAGTTCAGTTGTTCCTTATCGCTGGGTATGAATATGTGGTAATAATCACCCCTGACAATTTAGACCCTTTTTAAACTCATGGAGAATAAATTATTCAATAAAATCAAAAGAACCTATTAAATCAACCGCAAGCACTGAAATATGGATTAAACACAACATTTCCCACTTGATTCTATATCATAAGTTTTATGTTATTGAGCTGCGAACTTCTTATCCATCTTTGTGAAATCCAATAACAAGATAAAAACGATCAGGCAGTGGAAAAAACACAAAGAAGTTTTAAAGCCTTCATAAAAGTGATGCAGCAAAAAGGACCAAAGTACATGGGAAATTTTCATTCAATGTTCCATGCTTATAACATGACATTTGTCACTTTGAATTTAGGGTAAATTATAAGAACCTCCCACAAATTAAATTAATATTACACTTACCCTTTTTAGATTTTAAAATTATACCTATCTCTCCTAAAATTAATTTTGTTAATTTTTATTTCAATGATTTCTTGGACAGATGTGACCTTCGCTCCTTGGTCCGTTGTGCAACAATTGAGGAGCCGACGAACCAAAATCGGGGCAACAGCGGTGAGGACTAGCGGATCTGTAGACAAGAGAATGAAACCTCGTAGCCAGAAACACGACCCACACACCAGAGATGGAGGTTGTCGTGGAGGTGGTGTGCAAACTGGACATGAGGCGGCGACGCCGAGCAGAGCAGGGATGCGACAGACATGAGAGGCTTAGGAATTGCAAGGACAAAATGGGTTTACGTGGAGTCAATAAACTAGGACAATTAAAGAAGGTGTAGAAAATAAGCAAGTATAGTTGAATCAATGCTTTCAAAGGTTGAAAGAAAAGTAATTTGGGAACTATCTTCTTTGTGTTTTAGATTGGACCATTGGAGAAAAGTTTTAGATCTCGGAATTTCAAAGAGAGAACGAAAGAAAAAAAATTGAGTTCGCGAGGAATTCCATTATTTTTCCTTTTTTTCTTTTTTGGTTTTGTTTTTGGTTAGATTTGGTTTTTGAGATTGGAAGGTGGTTCTCTGATGCACGAGTTTGGATTGGGATGATTTTGAAGGTGATCTGATTTTTTCAATGCATTTTTCATCTATTGAATGTGCTGCTAATGGAGGTAAAGAGAGAATGGCAATCAACTATAAATAAAGAACACTATCAAGGATATAAAAGTCATTTTATGTATTTTTAAAATTTTCTAAAAATTAAAAGTAATGTGTAAATAAGAAAGGGTGAGTGTAATATCAACTTACTTCAAGAAGGTAGCTGTAATTTCCCTTTAAATTTATTATTATTAGATATTGGTTAATTGAGACCGAGGGCTATTCAAGTCAAGATGTGCATTTGGTTTGGTTTTGCTTCTGTAATTGTGTGTGTGTGTTAAGTAGCCTTTTCTACTTCTCTAAGTGTGGCGGTTGGCAGGTGAGGTTCATCCAGCAAGTTATTGACCTAGAAAGAACCAATATTTATCATTTTTATCTTAAATTTTCATTTTCTTTTATGTTGTTGATGATCATATTCTCCGCATAATCATATTATTGTATTGCCTGCTGTCATATCCATGAAACGTAAATAAATTCCATAAAAAAGAAAAAGACCACTCTGGCAAGATAAAAGTCCAAGATTAGTTCAGTGGTTTATATATATTCACTCAAACATCTCTTTTCATTTTTATGGCATTCGAATTAGAATTGGTTGCAGCTTTATTGGGAGGTGTTGCAGCTTCTTTGTGGGGGTAAAGAATCACATGAGGGTGGGTTTTGACTAAGATGATTAGGAGCTATGAATTGCATGGGAAATAAGGAGGAAGAGGGTGTGTTGAGAATAATTGCAAGACGTGGAAGCGGATGAAGAGAACAGGAAAGTCCAGTTGCTCCACTTAGAATTCCCGTTGTTTTTGTGTTTGATTTCACTGAATTGTTCATTATAAACTTCCTAGCCAAAGGGTTGGCTACATTGATAGAGTATGAAACAAAAGATACTGGTGGTTTCTCTGTTTATTTTATTATATTATTTTGCTTTTCTTATCTGAATGAGTGTCAACTGTCAAGGCCTTTATGAGCTTAGTTAATGCCTAGGCTTCTAGATATTACATAGTGGTTTTTGCTAGGGGTGTGTATGCAACAGCCACTTTAACTTGAAGCCAGTTATGTGAAAATGTATGATGGAAGAAATATAAATTTTTTTATTTCACGTGATTAAAAAAATAATAACTTTCAAATTATCACTCTTTTATGAAGTTTAAACATGCTTTCTATTCAAGGTAGTAAAATAGAAATTTGAACTCTATTTTGAAAAATTCTATTTATATTCAAGTAGTATGCTAAAAATACTAATAATATTTCTAGAGTAAAAAAGAAAAAAGAAAAGTAAGGATAATTAATGATAAGCTCATTATGCTACAAATTCATGGTGTACAAGTACGGTTGTATACTGGAAACATACAAAAAGTAGTTGAAGAAAAATGAGATTGAACTCAACTGAGATGGAACCTGAAATTTGTGAGACAGACAGATTCAAGCGTACAACATATGTCTGATCAACAGAGAAATTATTGGACTAATGGAATTGCTCATTTGTATATAGTATTATGTCATTATTATTCTTTGTGTTCAGAATTTATGTGGTCAATTCTCTCAATTTATGATACTCTCATTGCAATTTTTTTTTTTTTTTGAAATAGGTGTAAATATTTGGTTCGTTTGGTTCCTAAAACCCTTGATTATGTCTCTTTGTTCTTAATTTAGTGTTTTTTTTTTTATGTTGTTTAGTGATTATTCCATCATTGGGCATATGATAGACTTAGCTAAAGACAAAATTAGCAGTGTTATTATTTCAAAATTGGATGTTTTTGGTCTGAAATAAAATACCTATCTATTGTAATTTTCCGTGGAAGGCAGGTCTAATACTAGTTTTGCTTTGGAAGATAAATAGCTCCCATAAAATCCAAAAGGAATCTAAGAGAACGAAGGGGATTCTTCTTGTAGTACCATCTTTCACCATAAAAAAATTCTCTGGTACAATAAGGCTCAAATACAAAGCTATATCAACATGTAGAATCCGCCTGTAAAGTACAATATCGAAATGACAAAGACTAAGGGAAATAAGAGTACAATATCGAAACAGCACAACGAAGACAAAGCTTGTTTGAAATAGTAATAGTCTTAATTGGGGAAAAGGCAATCAATACGCCAATAGGATCAAGACAGAAAGCATGAACAAGCAAAGTATCCACTCCCGGGAAACATGGAGAGAAGATGGATCCAATGCCAACAAATGCAGCCAGCCATTAAGGAACAACTCAAGCTGTCGTGACCCAAAGCAATAAAAGCACCACAACAAAAGCCATGAACTCATCATAGCCTGAAGTGAATTCCGCGAAAGTGTTAAGAATTCCACTATTTCAACAATGCAAGAGCAAATCCAATAGCTACATGGATATCCAAGTACATTGGTCGCATGCTGAAGAGATATTTGGGCAATGTTCCATCTAATAGAAATTCAATTACTACAACCATAGCTGATTCTTTACTACCCCTAATAAACTGAACCAAAATTTTGTGTTTGGACTCTCGAAAACATAGCACCCTCTTCTTTAGTAGACCAAGCCTCTCTACTCATAATCTCTTCTGAATTTACTCCCTTGTCGACGATGATCTAAAAACAACATTTTGATTTTTATCAACTTTCCGCCCTAACTGTGGTGGTTGTTCACCCCATGCCACATAGCCCCTAGCAATATGTTCTGCATAATCATCAATTTCTTGCTGAATTTGCCTCCCAAAGAATGATTTATTGTAATCACGAATAGCATAAGAGAATTTCTCATAGCATCGTCAATCCTATCCAAGTCATTCATTTCCTCTATGTTTCGTCGCGCGTTTGCTTGCTCTTTGAATCGCAATAGAGCAAGAATAAACTTGGCTTAGAAAAAACTTGGAATACTATGTGGTCACCCACCCCACGGTCGCGTTCATCATCGTGAACAGTGGAGAGGTGACATAAGTCCAATCTCCAATGAGAAAGCCCCGCCGCCATCAAACATATCCACAAGCAGCACTTGAGGAGCATCCTATAATGGTGTCGTTTGACCGACCTGATCTGCGAGTTAAAAAACCAAAAACAATCCAGAAAATCGAAATCCACAGTTTTGTCAAGGCCTGGTCGAGTCATTACGAAAATTGGACCAAGTAAAACCCAAAACCCGGGGGTTGTGGTTGAGTGGTGAGGGACTCGTTCACCCTTAACCAAGGTAAGGGGTTTGAATCTTGACCTTTGGTATGGAGAAGTCTTATATCTTCAAGTCAGTTGTCCCACCCTTGAGGTGCCCACAAACCAGCCCGAGGATTAATTATTGTGATTGACGGTAAATACCCTTGGTCGTGTACCAAAAAAAAAAAACCAAAAAAATCTAAATCAATGGATTGAGTAAAAAAATAAATTAATCTTTAATTGAATTTTCTAATTAATTTATACTAATTTTTTTATGTATTCTTTAATTATTTTATTTTTAATTTATATGAGACTTCATCACTCACATTTAAAATTGCAGCCTCATATGATTTTTGGTTCTCACTCTTTGCAAGTTTTTGGTCTAAATATCCTTATCACATACAAGTTTGGTTTTCTACATCTTTGGTTCAGATTGCCACACTTTAAGTCTTTAACAACGTGAATATCCATATATAAACATACATGCAAGATTGATATCAAACATCAATAGTACACTAAATTTTAATGTACAGAGAATGTTGGTTCATGGTAGATTTAGGCTCACTGGATTGAGCTTGCATACATGTGTAACATCCCTGGTTTCGCGTACCGTAAATAACTTGGAAAAAATCCGAGTAAAATTTAATGCGTAGACAGCTAATAATAACCTCTTAATGGGTTAATCAACTCATGAATAGTTGATTAAAATCAATAGATGTTTAAGGGTTGATGGAGAAAGTCGAGAATATATGAGTGTTAGTAAACTAAAATTTGGGTACAAACAAAAAAATTAAATTAATAATCAAAGAAAAATAAAATCAAGGGCTCAAATAAATCTAAAAAGATAGTTGAAGTACTAAAACAAGAGAAAATCAATAAAGATTGAATATATCAAAATATAATTTATCAAAGAATAAAACTAGTAAAAGAAAAAGAACAAGTTACACGTAAAACAAATTAAGAAGCCAAGAGAATATCCGAATATAATTTGAGGATTGAAAATAATTAGAATAATGAATTTTATAATTAAAATTATTTTATGTAAAAGTGAATTTACTGAAATACACGCATATTGCAATGCGTGCATACATACACGGAAAATTACATAACTTTGCAAACATGCATGTATATTGCACTCTTCCTTGTGTCCTTTTATATTTTTCTTTTTCTTTTACAATTTTTTTCCATCCCTATCAACGGTGTTGTGTCCAAGAAGCATAGCGTTCAAATAACACATTTCTTTAATCAAATAATGAAACCGTTGATCACAGTGACTAATCCCCATGCTAGCTTATAGGCACCTCAATGGGTGGGACAGCTGACCCGGGGATTTAAAGTTTCTCCATACCCAAGGTCAGGAATCAAACCCTGACATTTGATTAAGGGTGAATGAGTCTCTTCCACTCAATCACACCCCCCGGGTTATATATATATATAGAAATATAATCTATTTAACTATTTATTTGGAATTAAAAGTATATGAAAAATAAATTTTTTAAAACTTATTAATATGAACCTTATGTGTTATTAAATGCACAAAGTTTTATTTAAAAAAAGTACAAAAAAACAATTACCATAACTTTGGATTAAAAAATAGATAAATAAAAAATTATAAAAGTACAACAAAGAGAGAACTATCCATTAGTCCAATACAAGTCTTGCATCC
This sequence comes from Dalbergia cultrata, assembly GCA_031216105.1. Classification (NCBI taxonomy): domain Eukaryota; kingdom Viridiplantae; phylum Streptophyta; class Magnoliopsida; order Fabales; family Fabaceae; genus Dalbergia; species Dalbergia cultrata. The sequence continues at coordinate 47,453,210 of CM062352.1, forward strand.
CTCCCATCAAGTGAAAAATCGTGTTGTTCACATAGAATTTCACATCACAATTGTATCTCCTCCATTAATTGACCAAATACTACACTATAGGAATCACCTATACCTTTATGTTTTTCGTTATTTTCCCTTATTTCACCCACTTAGGCTTAGTTTCCGGAAAAGCTTGATCACCAAACACTATAATAGGGCTTCTAACTTGAAAAGTGCCATCATCCCAAACTAAAGAAGCAGACAAAGGTGTCATCATATTCATCACTCCTTCAATTATGATTGAGAATGACTTTTTCTGCCCTACAGATGTGAAGGAAAGTGTATCCGGTATCACTTGAATATCTAATAAAGATGGTGATACCACTTTGGCTTTATAAGTAGAATTTGCTGAACCAACATTGGTCACTGTTCTGTCAAAAGCCTCATCACTAAAAATTGAATCATTTACATAAAGAGCAAATGATGGTAGATTAAGGTTGTATGCTACTTTCTTGTTAGCTTTCCATTCCTCGCTACATTTGATATTATCTTGGGTGAGGTTTCGCAGATTTTTAGTCAAAATCCCTTTTCCACATAAGAACTTGATATAGTCTACTTCGTTAATGTCATAGACTAAACCGGGATTTGTTGCCTTGATAGGATTAATTTGCCCCGCTCCATATGCAAATTCGGCTTCAGAGTTAAGAACAGGACTCAATGGAGAAGCTGTTAATTTGAGTGGAGCACAATAATTAAGACTAATTAAATATAACGTAATGCAATATAATTGACCATTGATTCATATGAGTCATCAGGCATGATCATTATTATTTGCAATGTGTAAGATTATTGTGACAAAAATATGATTGTGTCTATCATTTAAAATCCTCAACTTTAGGCATGTTATGTAACGTTTCAGTCTCTAAGATGATGTGGTATATGTCATTGTATATAAATAAGTCATTACCAGTGGTCATGAGGGCAGATTTGATCGCAGCAGGGGACCAATCAGGATGAAATGATTTGACATAGGCCGCTGCCCCAGTAACATGAGGGCAAGCCATTGAAGTGCCAAAAAGAATATTGTAGCGTTCTAATCTTTTGTCACCTCTGACGCTTGAAATAGGATTCAATTGAGACCATGCAGCTAGAATACTAACTCCTGGGGCTGCGAGGTCAGGCTACAAAATAATGAACAACTTGCAATGAGAATTTCATAGCTTGAGGATCACAATCTAATTTATTTTGGAGTGAACTCATTTGAGTTACCTTGAGAATGTTTGGTGTGAGTGGATTTGGACCTCTTGATGAGAATGAAGCAATATATGGGGCTAACGAATCTTTGACTTCTTCACTTTTAAATATTGTGGCTGTTGAATTACTGGTGATTGATAAAATATTAAATGAAAAATTGGATAATTAAAGTCAATAAATACAACATAAAAAAAATTACTTTCATTATACTATTATTTAATTACTTACTAATACATAATTAAAAGATAAATAATCTTAACAAGATGAAAGTCAAATTATATAAATGAGTGCATGTGTGATTCTATACCTCGCTGAATATGAGTTAATGAGTCTAAAGTTCAATAAACTAACGGAAATTGCAGGCATAGGATATACAGATCCTGTATCTGTTGCATAAGTGCCTCCAATTATCAAACCAACTGCTCCAGGCAAAATCCCCATTTCTGTTACTCGTAGTTTGCCCACACAGAGAACAATTTTTCCCTTCACCAAATGTTTATTCAAAGAGTTCTTTTCACAATACCTGAGCAATAATGTAATATATATATGAAATTGAAATCCCAATGTAAAATCAAAATGATAAATAAAGTAAGAAAAGTCTAATAAGAAGTCAAATTCTCATACATGGATGCAGAACTGTTATATCCACCGGCAATGTTGGGTGCATCTCCACCGTAAATTATTGGAAACATTTGGCCTTTGAGATCAAATGTATTTATTGAAGTCCCCTGTACACATGTGCCAGAATCATTCTTAAAAATAAGTCCCTCTTTGATTTTTATACATTCACATGTGCATAAAAGTGGGATCCATTCATTAATCGTCATTATGCTATACTTCATTATGCAATTCCTTATGAACATAAAATTTTGTCAATCCAACCTCTAAATTGAAAGTTTTGACAAAGTAGTTTAAGCATGTAAAATTTTATATAATATAAATTATTTGTTATTTCGTTCTTTTACTTTATTTTGACATAAAATACATTTTTTAAAATATATGTAAATATCGACTATTAGATTGCATAATTATAATTGTCCAATTTTTTAAAAAATTTGACATAATTAATCAGCAATATAATATCACATAATTAAATGGTCGGTTTGATTAAATTCAATCTTTGTAAAATAAATTATTGAATTTGGTAACTATACCAGACCTACTTATGAAATGAATGAATCATCGACTACTAAAATATAAAAACTTATTCATAAAAGAAATCTAAGACATTAAGATATTATCTACACAAAATAAGAGTTGTTATTGGATGGAACAAAGAAGCATGACCTACTTAATCATTTAAGGGGGAATAAACATACCAAATCATTTTGACAAACAAATTATTAAAAAAATACCTTTCTCTAACATTTTTCTTTTGCACAAATTAAATAATGATACCTCATAAATGCTGCCATCACTCAATTGAACCTTAGTGCTAAACTTTCTATCCGTAGTACTGCTAGCAGCCACAGTAAGTAACCAGGGTGAATAATTTGTAATAGAAGAAGCCTTTGGACCATCATTACCGGCAGCATGTGATGTTAATATACCTTTTTTCATTGCATGGAAACTTCCTATTTCAATTGCATCTTCAAAATAATTAAAATGTTTGAACTCTAAATCTCCTATTGAGGCAGAAATTATATCAACTCCGTCAGCAATTGCATCATCAAATGCTCTAAGAATGTCAACTTCAGTACAACCTGCCGACCATAATACTTTATACACAGCAATGCGTGCTGATGGAACTCCTCCACGGGCTATCCCTGATGCATAGCCTAGCAGACTTGCATGGTCAACCAAGTTCCCAGCAGCTGTCGATGCACAGTGTGATCCATGGCCATCTGTATCTATAGGAGATATAATATCATCTTTCCCATACTCATTATATATGTTGTAGTATTTTGCACCAATGATTTTACTACACAAACAAAGTAAGATCATTTTAGTAAAGAAATAATTTTTTTAAATCTTTTGGCAAAATAGCTTGTTATGCACTGCTATTATGGTTTTTTTGAACAAATGAATTGAAATGTTTTCAATAAACACCTCTAACAAGGAATTGCTCATAAAGTCATTGCATAATATGTCAATATATAAGATTACTTATTGCAAGTGAAGTTATGGCATGATCCCTTCCATTTGCTCGGTGGTGGACCAAATCCTTCATCACTGAAGCTTTCAGATGCTGGCCAAATTCCACTGTCAATTACTCCGATAATTATGTCACTTTCTATATTTGTTCTTTTGACTAGTTGGGGAAAGCCTATGAAGTCCCACGATCTTGTTGTTCGAGGATAATACTTCTTGCTTGGGAAAACTGAGACAACATTGTCCATTTCTGTGCAATACCAAAGTAACAATGTGCTTTATCTTCCATTAATATATAAAAGTTTGGATCAAGTTACACCAATGTAACTTTAAGTATAGTTACACCACCAATTAACTTCTTACAAACATTTTTATTCATCCAACTGTCAAGTTGAAATTATCCATTATGAAAATCTTTTATACTAAATTTTATAAAACTAAATACTTAGTAATTATAGCAGTATAGAAAAATAGATTTATCATACCTTTCATTCTTTCTGCCTCATCTTCTGTTAAATCTATGACGAATCCATTAAAACTTTTCTTGTAGCTATGAAGTACAACTTCTGGTTTGAAATCGCTACGTGAATGCACAGTTGGATGGTCAATCATAACTATGATACTCATATAGAATAAGGAGCACAAATGAATAAATAAATCTAGTTGTATCCATTATTGCAGATTCCTATTAAGATTTTATAATATTCAGTAACTAACATATGTTTGTGCGTGTGTATATATAAATGGAGTACTATACATCCTCCAAAAACTTGTATTCTCTGAAGTTGACAATTAAAATATGTTACTAATGTTGGAATCTAATTCAAACATGGCTTCTCACAATATCTAATCCTAAACATGGTTGGATAATAAACATAATGGACAACCTGCCAAGAACATTTTGTGCCGTCGCTGCATGAAGAGAAGGTAAAGATGTAGCGTCCATGCCCATGGGAACATGACCCATGTACACGATGTGATTCTGTAATTCAGAAAATTGATATTATCATATCAGATGAAATTTTAAGCACCATAGCCATATTAAATATATAATCTAAAGGTGAAGTTACAAAAATGGCATGTCTATGGATGTATTTACCTTTCGATCATTCTTGGAATATGCATGATTAGTGAACAAAATGCAAATAAGAGTGAATAAGAGGCTTGGCCATAGAGAGGTCATCTTTGCCACTAAAGTTTAGATAGCAATTAGAAAAAGGCAATAAAGGGACTTGCTAATATTATTGTTTATAAAGAAGAATTTGCGATGCAATTTCTTACCTTTATATTACTTGTAGAAACCCTATATACACACAAACATTCCAAAAGTAGCTACATCAATTCTATGGTAAATATAGGATAACTATTCCTAAACATAATCTATACAGATAACCAACGATAATTACTCGTTAACAATTTCTAAATATAATCCTCACAGATTGTCATGATATTGTAACAGATATTATAGAACAGAAAAGTTGTTTGATATGAATACAAGTTCATTAGAAAAGTATGAACAAAAAAATGGGCACACCTTCACATTTTCAACTCATATGAATTGTTTATGTGGTGGAATAGAAGTAATTGTTTTGGTTCTTTTTTTAATTGGTCCAGTTTATTCACACAGTCACTTTTTACTTTGTTTGTTGAGCTCTACAGCATTCCCTATTATACAATAATTATTATGCTAAAAATACCAAATCCAATAATAATGGGAGATCTCCCAGGAGATCTCAATACCCTCCTAAAGTTGGAACAAATGGATTACACAAATGCCCGACTTGGAAAGTGCACAATCAAATGGGGTTTTTCTCAAGGCCTTGGTGAAGAAGATATCTATGAATTGAGCATTCAATGGTACGTGATATAAAGCACAAGTTCCTCACAAAATTTCATCATGAACAAAGCGGCAGGCTACGTCGATGTGTTTGGTGCGCTAATGGAAAATAGGATTAGAAATAATGTGAATAGCATCCTGATTATATCATTGTTTTAGAGTCAAGTTCTTAAATACCAAGCACATAGAAAGTAAATCAGCCAAGATCAAACAATATAAAATAGGATGAATTAAACTAACTCCCTCAAGGTTTAGTGTAATTACACTCATCAATCCTCTATTTTGCAAAATTTCATTAACCTCTACTATATATGTTAATCTCTTTAATTGAAGGTCATTGTTATCCCGATGTTGTGTAGTTTGACCTCTACTTTGTATGTTGACAATATCTTGGTCTAAAGAAGTCTAATTGAAGTAATTTTGTGGTGTAGGAAAGCTAATCTAATTCTCTATAACTTTGTGTCTAATAGCCAAATGTTAATTTCTAACTGTAGTGATGGCTATAAAGCTTTCAAAGTACCAGTCCAAATTTGCTCATGCAATGCGGATTGGCCCAATCTTAGGCCTAAGGGAGAATGAAATTAATTGTTTTAGGGCTATTGTGTATCGTTAAGGCTTAATGTGACCCTAAATTAGAATGAGAGCTTAAAAAATCACCATCTTAAGTGTTAAGAATAAATGACATCTTAGATTTATTTAGAATAATTTAGGTTGATATTAGCCGATTATGTCATTATGTTTTGATTTGGTTCTAATTTATTGTCTTTATTACTTTAGGCCTATAAATAGGCGCTATCATTTTGTAATTGAAACACCACAGAAATATATAGTTTACTTAGTCTTTCTCTCTGTGTTACTATTTTCCCTTATGTCTTTTAATATGGTATTAAAGCCGTGTCACCCAATGTAAGGTCTCAAGTATGTCCCAAAATTGTGCTATGATTGACCTTCAATTTGCCCTTAGGATCACATTATAGCTCTTATATATGTTAGGTGAAAACTAGAGCGTAGGTTTTAAGATATAGTTTTGTTCTCATGTTGTCAAGCATGAGCTCTATCTAGTATTTTTGCAAATACCACATCTTGGCTCTATCCATGAATTTGCAAGCATCCCCCAAGTAATTCTAAGCTATTCCAATCGATTTCTATTGATTAAATTCTTCACATTAGTGAGTACTATGCGTAGATAGTTTGTGATACTTATATGTTTGTAATTTCATTTTTCAATTTAGAAGCTCTTGGACCATTAATGGTTTGTATTATGTGCCCAATCCTACTCTGATATTGTTCCATTGATTGCTTGGTAGTTGCGAATGTAGTTCCAAGCCCCCAACATCACGTAGGCAGTGGTCAAGCACCCCAATAATGCATGATGAGTGGGTTGTTACCCAATTTGTGAAATCCAATTTCGGCACATATACCGGGTCATAAGCAATAAAAAGTAAATATAAGTATCGTCAACAGAGGAATTAAAATCAAGTACCAATTCAATTGAATAATTCATTATCTAGGAAAAATGTAAATAAAATAGACAAATGCTTTAACTCAAATTAAAAAGAAACTAGAAAACTAAAATTAAATTGTCGAGAAATATGGATAAAAGAGAGATGTTAGGGGTCAATTGATCGAAGTTTCCTAGAATTGCACTACCTAATTGTCGCAATCATTTCCTAATAATATTATTCCCAGTGAATTCCTCACTGTTAGTAGTTATAGTATGGTCAATCACTACCACAACTCTCTCAAGATAAACTAGACAATCAATCTCTTATACTTTTAAAATTTTTCATTGGGGTGAAGAACAAAAATTCATAAAGATCACATAGATAAACACTTATATTCCTATCTACTTTAACCTATGTTAAATTCTAATTTAGCTTATTTTATAAAGTGAAATTGGTTTCGATAGTATAAAAACATATATCATGTAATGGGTAACCAAACCAAACACAACATTAAGATTGCTAGAAAATAAGAAATAACTTAAAAGGAAATTCAAATTATAAAATAGGTGTAAAACAGTTCCCTAAGAATCCATTTCCTTAACACCTTTGGGAGTTTAGAAAGACATCGAAGAAAAAAAATGAAAGCAATAATCCAAAGATCCATGAAATTTCACTAAAGAATGATTTTCAAGTTGATTCCCTGCTGCCAAAACTCAAAAGCTGAAAAAATAAAAAAACCAGTTTTTAAGAAATTAAAGCTACCTACTTATATCCTACAAAGTCAAACTAAATAAGATAATTAAAAATCAAAAGGAAAAAGACTCTTGTGCCCTTATGTTCCTCCAATGTTGGGTTATAAAATCTTCAATTTGAAACCAAAATCTCTAACAAATTCTCCACAAATCAAATGCAAATCTCTTCTAAATATCCATTCGATCCCCAATTCCTTATCCATTATCTTGTTATGAAATTAAATCAATTTTGTGAGGAAATCTTATCAATAAATCTTCATAAAATCACAGCACACTAAATAAATCAATTAAGAGAATTTAAATTGACAGACTTAGACATCAAAGTTTTACAAAATTACAAAAAAGTACCCAATTTTATTCAGTTAAGTTCTATGATAGTTTTGTATAGGAATTAGAGAGAAATATAAGGAGTTAATTGCTATCAAAATCATTAAGCTTTGGGGTTAAATGACTCTAAATGCTCTATTCCAAGGCGGTCCTTTAGATGAGCTTTCGATCAATGCTCTTTTCCTTTGTTTGCAATTAAGCAACACCTGGACATTGGTACTCAGAGCATTAAAATTTCTCATCATCGGCACTTTCCCAAATTTATTATTATTCTTTTTTTATGTTTTTTAGTTAGCAATAAAATTCTTTCCACCACATGCCTAAATTCACAACACACAATAAGTTTCTTCATTCATCCACAGTCATTCTTGAATGGAGCCAAGCACTTACACAAGCTTGAAGAGATTTTAACAAAGGAGTTAAGCACAAAAATGAACATCAGTAAAATTCAAACAGGTTGAGATAATTTGAAGACTACCACCACAAAATAATTGCCAATTTTCAATTTAAGTATCCTAATGATGGAATAAGTGAGTTAACTTTTTTATAGAAAAACAGACAAACTCAGAGCCACATGTTGCGACTGGGATCATGACAGGATGACAAAAAATAACAAATCAATTTGTTTTAAAATGGTTCAATGGAGTCGCCACTAATATTTTTTAGTTGGGAAAATATTGAGAAAAACCCATTTTAGTTTTTAAAATTGAAAATGGTCTTGCAAATCAGATTGAGTTCAAAAGTCAATTATGAAAAGGGAAGGGAAAAAATTTAATTTTTGTAGCATCCCTAATACATCCGTATTACTATTATTATCTTAATTAATTGTGAAATTTATTAATAACCTCTTCTTTTTATAATTATTTCATAAAAAGATATCGGGGATATGAAGCCTCTGAACCTTAGTAGTCTTGAGGGTCACTCTATTATGTGCCAGTTTGAGTTCTATATTCCTTATTAGTCAAAAGGTTCCCAAATTACCCTACTGCCACCAATACCTTGGTTAGCAAAGGACCACAATCTTCATCCATTAAAAACTATGGGCGAAAAAGTTCAATTTGAGTGAGGAACTTTCATGTGCTTATATGGAAGCTAAAGGCATCTCAAAGCTTCATTTCTATCTAACTTACAATAAATTGGACTTGGATTTAGAACTTGTGAATGGCACTGTAGTGCAAAAGGCATAATAAAGAATAAATAGATAAATTTATGTGCAGATATAAAATAAAACCAATAAACAATTAAAAAAAATAAAATTTTAATTTTGGTTTGACAAGGATACTGGCTCAAACGTATCCTCGGATGTAATAGGGAACTTAAAGTCATATCGTTAATTAGAAAACAATTTTGGGTTGATTGATTTTTTTACTTTTTATTTTTTTGAAAAAAAGAACACCAAATGTCATAACTCATATGGTATCGTTATTTATTCTTAGAAGAAAAAAAAAAGGAAACTATTTTTATTTTATTTATTGAAGTCAAATTTCACCAGCGCTCCTAGTAAAATATGATACAAGGCCTCAAGAATTTCAGGAAGATTTTAATTAATCGGTACTTCGATTTTATCCTAATCATTCCTTTGTCGGCCGATTTTAAATATTTTGGAACATTATAAAATGAAATAAATACTAGAAAGAAAAATGATTTGAGTGAATATTTGAAAGATCTTTAATTGTGATATTAAAATTATTAATGGTTATTATTCTTATTATTTGTATTAGTTTTTGGCATCAATTCGGATAAGCACTCTTGACAAAATCAAATAAGCAGCCTCAATAATTTGTGTTCCAATTTTCTCCTGATAATTCCATCGTCGGCCAGTTTTAAATCATTTTATAATATTATATATTAAAGCTAGATAGACAGGAAAAAGGATTTATTATTTATTTTATGTAAGTATTGATGAACTATTTTACTGTTATTATATGCACAATTTTCAAATAAAATTACAAAAAGTAATTTTTTTATTGTTTTTAGTTGGTGGAGCCAGTTCCATTCGCACTCCGAATAGAATCTATTGTACAATCTCAAGAAAAGTTTTCATGATCGCTATTCCGATGCTCTCTTAATTTTTCGACCGATTATTGGGCTGGATTTTTCTTTAGATTTACTTTAAGACAAGGAAGAAGGGGCGAAAAAAAAAAGATTGTTCCAAGTAAAAGATGATGGGTTTCAATTACCATTTTACCATTATCTTGTTACTTTTTATATAGTTTACAAAATAGAAAAAGAATCAAAAAACACCTGGTGTCATATGATTAATGAGATTTGTAAAAAAGATGTTAGTTTTGTTGGGATTTAACCCAAAATCCCACATTGGTAAGAACTGGAAATATTGCTAGCATTTTGGCCTATAAATATGGCTTTGGTTATTTGAGTTTTATCATCCTCCAAAAGTGGGAGTAATCCATATAGTTAGCTTTTAGGAATTATTCATATGATGAAATATTTGTAAGGATAGTTTGCAACTTCAGCAGTTCAAAAGTTACAGATAGTAGAAAGATTTGGAACTCCTTATACAGGTTGAGGATGAAGGCAGTTGAGGCCGAATCATGTTAAATTTTGTCTCCTTTATATTGTTTTTCTTCTTGCATTATTTCCTCTATTGAGAGAGAGTTTGTTCTTGTATTTATTTTGCTTCCACTGCCCAACAAGTGGTATCAGAGCCTATGGTTCAGGTCAGTTGGGCTTGGTTGAGTATTGGTTAAAATGATAGTTTTTGGATCTATGACGTCCCTTGTGTCGAAAGTCTTCTTGAAAATGTGGAGGTCAGGCGGCATGTCCCGTGGAACAGCAACGGTGCAAGTGAAGAGAGTTGCGATTGTATCGAAAGTCTTCTTGGTAATATAGAAGTCAAGAGGCGTGTTTCGTGTGCAGTGGCAGAACCAATTAATAGAGCATGTATGACTCTTGTTTACACCATTGAATACTCATGAAATACAAGTTTTGCAAGAAGAATGTTTGAGGTAGTTGTTGCAGCTAGGTTTTTGGCAGGACTTGGATTAAGGGGGGATTTGTTGGGATTTAACCTAAAGTCCCACATCAGTAAGAAATAGAGTTAGTATTTTGGCCTATAAATATGGCTTTGTTTATTTGAGTTTGATCATCCTCCAAAAGTGGGAGTGATTCATCCATATGGGTAGCTTTTAGGAGTTGTTCATGTGATGAAATATTTGTAAGGATGGTTTGCAACTTCAGCCATTCAAAAGTTGCAGATAGTAGAAAGATTTGGAACTCCTTATAGGGATAATGGATGTAGGCAGTTAAGGCCAAACATTATCTCCTTTATATTATTTTTCTTCTTACGTTGTTTCCTCTATTGAGAAAGAGTTTGTTCTTGTATTTATTTTGCTTCCGCTGCCTAACAAATTTTAAGGAAAACAAGGAGGAAATAAATACTAATCTAATTTAATTCTTAAGGGCGTTTGCAAGTATGGATGAAGGGTTGATGTGGTGGTGTAAGGAGGTGTTGGTTCGATGATGTGATGAAATGATTGAAGGTGAAAGGATTGTGATTTAAGTTTGTGCTAGTTAGGAATTTTAGGGTAGGGGCGGAAGTTGCAAAGGGAACCGCGGTTGAAGTGTTGTAGATGAGTGAAATTTGGTGGCACACATATAGCATTGATGAGGGTGAAGGTTGCAATCAGAAGGGAGTGCGTTGGCGCTGGTGGAGTGCAACAATAGTGGCGCTGCCGAAAATGTATTGTGGGCCTTGTGGAAATGAGGATAGTGTTTCCCACATTGTATCAACTCTAACATTGCAATTCTTTATCCAAAGATGGATGCTGCAGCACTGGGATGATTGTAGCTACACTCACTTTGAGTTCCAATTCTTTTCTAGGACCGGACTACTAACTAAAAGTGTTGTGCACATCTGCCCCCATGAGCCACAATTTCTTTATCAGAGTTCCTATAAAAGGAAAATGCACTTGGAGAACACCAGAAAAATTCAACAAAAATTAATTACGATAAATAGAAATAAACAAGTAGTAAAATAAAATAAAATATGTTTTTCCTTTGGTACCCATGAGGTAATGGTATCCTTATGCAATCAATGGTTGTGATTTGATCTTATTTCAAAATCTTGGGTTTTGTGGGACACATGGTTCATTCTTAGTCACACATAACTAAAAGGTACTGGTACCCTTGAATTTTATCGAAATACCAAAGAAAGCCCCAATAAATTAACAAATAAAATAAAGTAAATAAAGCTTAAGTTGCCTTCCAAGAAGTACTTGTTTATAGCACTAGGTAGATTATGTCTCTTACTCTGTGTTTTGTCCCAATAGATGAGGATGGCAGCACCATTAACCTTTCCTTCTAACCAGCATTTTAATTTCATGATCTTTTTTGTCAAAGAGAGCGCTTTCAATTGTTATAACCCAAAAGGTATCACCTGGATCCCATCTCTTCCAGGTACTTGCTTGAGGTGTCATTCTCATATAAGGGACCTTGGTATCTATTTGATAACATTGACCTTTGTCACCAAGGAAGTCCACTTGAAAACTCTTAAAATTCACCTTCTCTTATTAGAGTATCAATGTCGGCTGTCCTTACTAAACATCAATTAACATACTGGCAGTAGCCAAGAATGGCCTCCCAAGTATAATAGGCACTTTGGCATCCTCCTCCATATCCAAGATTAGAAAATCAATTGGGAAGATAAATTTGTCCACCTTTGTCAAAACATCCTCCACAATTCCATGTGGCTATTTAATGGATTTGTCTGCCAGCTGTAGGGACATCATACTAAGCTTAACTTCATTGATGCCTTATTTCTTCATCATAGAAAAAGGCATAAGGTTGATACATGCCCCCAAATCATAGAGTGCCCTCCCAATACTCATGTTGCCAATACTACTAGGAATGGAGAAACTCATAGGATCCTCCAATTTTGGTGGAAGATTCCTTTGAATAATGTCACTGCATTCTTCAGTCAAAGGAACAATCTCATTTTCCTTCAACTTTCTCTCTTTTTATAAGAGCTCTTTCATAAACTTGGCACAGGATGTCATTTGCTCCCATGCCTTAGTTGTTGGGATTTAACCCATAGTCCCACATCGGTAAGAAATAAAAATATTGCTAGTATTTTGGCCTATAAATATGGCTTTGGTTATTTGAGTTTTATTATCCTTCAAAGTGGGAGTGATCCATATGGGTAGCTTTTAGGAGTTGTTCATGTGATGAAATATTTATAAGGATAGTTTGCAACTTCAGCCGTTCAAAAATTGTAGATAGTAGAAAGATTTGAAACTCCTTGTAGGGGTTGTGGATGTAGGCAGTTGAGGCTGAACCACGTTAAATTTTATCTCATTTATATTATTTTTCTTCTTGTGTTGTTTCCTCTATTGAGAGAGAATTTGTTCTTGTATTTATTTTACTTCCGCTGCCTAACAAGTGGTATCAAAGAGAATGAACCGTACAATCAATGACAGAATTAGGTGTATGCTCTATCATGCAAAGTTGTCCAAGTCTTTTTGGGGTGAAGCAATGAGAATTGCAGTGGATTTGATCAACCTTTCTCCTTCTGGATGGTGATGTTCCATAGAGAGTATGGACAGGGAAAGATGTCTTATATAGCCACTTGAGAGTGTTTGATTGTAGGGCTTTTGTTCATGTTCCAAGAAATGAGAGGTCCAAGCTTGATGGGAAATCTAAGCAATGTATCTTCGTTGGTTATGGTCACGAACACTTTGGTTACAGGTTATGGGATCTGGAAAGTAAGAGAATAATCAGAAGCCGAGATGTAATTTTTCTTGAAGACCAAACCATTGAAGATTTTGAAAAGTCAGATAAACTAGTGTCTGTTACTAGAAGTGACAGTGATGTTAAGCTAGAGTTTCCTCCTAGTACTCCTGTTGATGGGGGAGATACAAAGGTTGATGATAGGAATACAGGTGATGAGTCTGCACCTATTCTTGAGATGCCAATCGAGCAAGTTCCTTCAGAACCGCCAGTTGAGCCACAATTGAGAAGATCTACAAGACCGCATCAGCTTTCCAAGAAATATCCTTTAGATGAGTATGTGATGATCTCTGATAGTGAGGAGCTAGAGAGCTATCAAAAGGCTATTTCTGATTAGCACAAAGACATATGGTTGAAGGCCATTCAAGAGAAAATGAATTCCTTGCGTGAGAATCATGCATTTGAGTTGATGAAGTTGCCAAAGGGTAGAAAAGCACTAAAAAATAAATGGGTGTTCAAGCTGAAAATTTAAGATAATGTCTCACAGCCAAGGTACAAGCAAGGTTGGTTGTGAAAGGTTTTGAGCAGAAGAAAGGAATTGATTTTGAAGAGATTTTCTCACCAATGGTGAAGATGTCCTCTATTCGAGTTGTGCTTGGTTTAGCAGCAAGCTTGAATTTAGAGGTTGAGCATCTTGACGTGAAGACCGCATTCCTTCATGGTGACTTAGAGGAAGAAATTTATATAGAACAGCCAGAGGGTTTCAAGGTTAAGGGAAAGGAGTAACTTGTGTACAAATTGAAGAATAGTTTGTATGGCCTCAAGCAAGCACCAAGGCAATGGTACAAGAAATTTGATTCTTTCATAGCGGATCATGGGTATAGTAAGACTATGTCGGACCATTGCATATTTGTTAAGAAATTCTCTGATGGTGATTTCATAATTCTCTTCCTTTATGTGGATGACATGTTGATTGTTGGTCATGACAAGCAGAAGATTCAAAGTCTTAAGAGTGACTTGAGCAAGTCCTTTACTATAAAGGACTTAGGTTCTACAAAGCAAATCCTTGGCATGAGGATCACTCGTGATAGGAAGAATGGTAAGTTGTAGTTATCTCAGCAGAAGTACATTGAGAAGGTGTTAGAGAGGTTTAACATGAGTAATTCAAAGCCTGTTAGTACTCCACTTGCTAGTCATTTCAAGCTAAGTTCACAGCAATGTCCTACAAGTGAGAAAGAAAAAGAAGAGATGAAGAAGGTTCCATATGCATTTGTAGTTGGCAATTTGATATACACTATGATATATACTAGGCCAGATATTGCTCATGCTGTTGGTGTTGTTAGACAGTTTCTTTCTAATCCTGGTAAGGATCATTGGCAAGCTGTAAAGTCGATTTTCAGGTATCTTCGTGGCACTTCTAGAGTTTGTTTATGCTTTGGTAGTGGTCAGCCTATATTGGATGGTTACACAGATATAGATATGGCTGGTAATCTTGATTCTAGGAAGTCTACTTTTGGGTACTTGATGACTTTTGCAAAGGGAGCCATGTTGTGGTAGTCTAGACTTCAGAAATGTGTAGCTTTGTCTTCCACTGAGGCCGAATATATTGCTATTACTGAAGCTTCAAAAGAACTCTTGTGGATGTAGAAATTCCTACAAGAATTGGGCCTTGATCAAGAGAAGTTGTTGTTATTTTATGATAGCCAGAGTGTTATCCATCTCAACAAGAACTTGACATTTCATTCCAGGTCGAAGCACATAGAGGTGCGATATCATTGGATACGTGTAGCACTGGAGATGACTGGAAAAGATCTATACTGATGACAATGGTTCAGATATGATGACTAAAGCTTTGCCGATGGTAAAGTTTATTTCTTGCAGAGAGAAGGCAGGCTTAGTGGAGTAGTGCATCCCCACTTGAGTCGGGAAAGGGGAGATTTGTTGGTGGGCTTCCCTTCTCATTGGGGCCTAACAACTTACAAAAGAAAAGAAAAAAAAGCGAATAAAAGAAACAAAAAGGGAAAAACGCTACAGTGAGCACAAGAAAAGAAAATAAAAGAAATCGTAATAGATGCAAGGAGGAACAGCGCCGCAAGAAGAAGAAAGAAAGAAAAAGGCACTATAGGGTTCATCATCAGATGGGTAAATTTATTCCGTTTATCACAAAAATTTAGTATGTTATTTTTGATGTTGAGCTTGATAGTTTGATATAGCCTGTTAATTTTTATTGCCTTCTCTTGTGACTGTTTATGATACCTATATTGTGGAGTTATATGGTTGTGCTCCACCCATTGGGTGAGTATTCTGTCGATTATTGAGATTCCCTACTACTAGGAAGACCGATTGTATTCTCATTGATTATAGTGGAAGTTTTTTATGGACTAGGTCCCGTGGGTTCTTTGTCCCTCTAATTGGGGGTTTTCCTACGTTAAAAATTGTGGTGTCTCTTATTTTATTTTTCTGCCAAGTTATTATACTACCTAGAGTATTTTTGGTACTACCTATTTAACTGTACAGATGTGGGAAATATTTGTTGCTTCTACTGTTGATAACAGGTTTTATTCATAAGATTTCCCCAACATTAGTAAATGAGACACTAACCTGGAGATTATTGAACACTTCCATGAACTGGAAGAACTGTTTTTCTTTCTCCTATTTGATCAATCTGCCAAAATATGGGTTATCTTTTAATTTTTCTCACTTTCACTTCTCTTTCTCAATCTTATTTTCTCATGAGAGAGGGTGGCATGTTAAAGAAACTAAAGTTTCACTAAATTAAAGTGCTCAAGATGTGACATGACTTATTTTATTACATTTTCATGCATGCCTCATGCCATATTTTTTTTATTATGCTAGTGATGCCATGCTTTTCATTTTACTATTCTTTAACGAAGAGATTTTTTCTAAGTCTTAAAATATGTGTCACTTTGAAATTCTAGTTTTCCAACCAATCAAATGAACTAAAGTATGCTCACTTATTTTATAATTAAACCAAAGAGATTGCAGATAACAATGATGATACTTGAACAACTTTTATATAACTACTGAGTTTCTTTTGGATTCTTACCATATTCCTTCTTTTTTTTTGTCGTCTTCAAATGAACTTGCACGCACTAATGTAGGAGCTCCCTAAGTTTGGATTGAGGTTTTCTAGTGCATGTTTGAGAGCTTAGATGTTATCTTAGTTGTCTATCTTTATTGTGTTCTCAACACATAGACTATTATTTCTTGGACTTATGTATCTATTATGGAATAAGAGTTTTCTGCTATTTGGGAGTACTGTATTTGAGGCTAAGCTCTAATATTGGCTCTTAGTTGGGATTTGTTCATGTTATGCTTTGATATAAGATTTATTTATATATGTTATACCTGGTGTTGGGTTATAATAGGTGTGGCTATCCTTAGTGGACTTATGCCCCTTATGATACTTTAGTATTTACTATATTATGATATGACTTATATGTTTCTTGAAGTATGATGAGGCCATGTGGATGACTTATAAGATAACTTATTGTTATGTCCAAGAAGTGTTTTTCCACTACAAGTATTTTTAAAATAAATCTTAATGAACAAAATCAAAATGTAATTAACTAATAATTGGCCAATTATATCGTAAGGATAAGAAACTAATTATTAGGGTGTTACATAGTGGCAACTTTTGAGGCTTTGTATGGGAAGCATTGCAAATCTCCCATAGATTAGATTGAGGTTGGTGAAGCTAAGCTTTTAGGTCCTGATCTTGTACAAAAGTCTTTTGGTAAGATTCGGTTGATTCGAGAGTGACTCTTGACTACTTAGAGTAGGCAGAAATCCTATGCAGATCACAAAAGGCATGACTTGGAGTTCTCTACAGGGGAACATGTCTTCCTTTGGGTTTCTCCATTGAAAAGACTTGTAAGGTTTGGCAAATGAAGAAAGTTCAACCCTCGTTACATAGACCCTTTTGTAGTTCTAGATAGGATTGGTGCAGTGGCATATCATCTAGCACTAACCCTTGAATTATGCATGGTTCATTTAGTGTATCATGTCTGTACGCTCTAAAAATATGTTCTTGATCTGTCTCACATGATTTCTACTCAAGTGATCTAACTTGTTGAGAAATTGTCTGATAAGGAGAAACTTGTGGCCATTATGGATTGCCAGGTGAAAAAGTTTCAATCAAAGAAGGTCGTGTTAGTAAAAGTGATACAGAATAACTATTCTGGAGAGGAAGCAACTTGGAAAAAGAAAAGGGCCACACGGGCCAGATATCCGCATTTATTTGATTCTTGAGATATGACCTTTATCTCCAAATTTGATGGAAAATTTGGGGACCAAATTTCTTAAAGAGGAGAATTTATTGCTTAAATGTTTTTATTACAATTTATAAACTTCATGAGACAAAAAAAAAAGATAGTTTTACAAAATATCTTAATTTTATTGCTTAAATGTTTTGTATTAAAGGATACAATAAGAACATTTTATTTATGCAACTGCAAGTCATACGATTTAGGAAAACAAGAGCACCTATATACACTGAATGCTTACTCACATGAATCTTTGACTTGTGTTGTCATTGACTCACATTAGGATGATTATCTTTAGCTAAGTTTTAAAGCCTATTATATTTTTTGAAAACCTCAAAAAAGAGGTTGTAATATTTTCTCTACTATATAAAATATATAGAAAATACATATATTTTTACATAGAATTTTGATTAATAAGTTAATAACTTTAAAATGAATAGGTTAGTGATCAATTTAGAATTTAGAAGATTATAATAATTTTTAAAGGGTGAAAATTTAAGACAATTATACGCTTCATAAAAAAAAAGAAAAGAAACATGGACTTTGAATAATTGTGATTTGATTGAAATTTTATTATATATATATACTAGTGTAGTATCCATGCGCCACATGGATCAATTAAATAAGTCAAATATAAAGATGATAAATATATTGATTGAATTAATTTTATTTTATAATTATAAAAATATTTTTGTTTTCCATGAAAACTTTATTCCCAAAGTTAAGATGATTTCACAGAGAAAGAGACTCTATTTCTCCATTATGAGTTCCCAAACTATTTTGAAAAGTGTTTGATTGTGATAAGAAGTGATTTCCTAATGAAACTAAGTGTGAAAGGCTAGAAAGTAAAAGTGCAGAAAAGATAAATTGATGAAAAGTTAAGATATATTGAAAGATAAATGTCATTGATTTATTGTATGTTTGCTATTTTTTCCAACTGAGTACAAGGCTATTTATAAGCATAATGAAGCAATTATTCAATACTAACTCCACTAACACTATTCCTACTTATGGACCTAACTCGTAGCACTAAATAGGCTAGCCTTCACTAATTCTGGTCTGTAAGCCAACCAATGCTTTGCCACGTTGTTACGACTCGCCTAGGGAACGTGACCGGCACGTGAGAGATTGAGTCCCCACGGAAGTCTATGGTAACGTAACTGACTAATATGCATAAATAAATCAAATATATTTATAATATTTCCAGTTTAACTAAATTTCATAAATTTGATAATATCTCCAAACATAAATCCTGAATATAAAACTGCATAAAATCTATAATCTGAGCCGAAATCAAACATAATTAATAAAACAGCTTATATCTATAAAATAAATAAAATCATATTATGCATGTCTAGGATCCTGCCTACACAATTACTGGAGCACTACTAAACTAACATAGCCTATAATAAACTCCACTGCAAAATGAAGCTCACCAAAAGAAGTTACAGCACTACTGGGGAGGATCTTGTGGTGCAACTAAACCTATACTTGTATCTGTAGGGGAGGAAAAGAGAGGGGTGAGTTTATCAAAACTCAGTGAATGAGCGTCCACTCACAACCTACATGGGACAACAACAAAAATACATAATATATATATATATATATATATATATATATATATATATATATATATATATATATATATATATATATATATATGCAACTATGTAAAGCATTTTATATATATAATTACTATCACAATAATGAAAACAATAATTTGACTAAATCCATGGCAACAACTAGTAGAGAAATAGGAGATAATCTATATATAAATAATCTAATTTTGATAGCTAAATCTGAGTCAATGGCTAATCTGATGGGCACCTAACTAGGTCCCATAAATGGACACCTCACTAGGTTCCTTACTGTGAATGAGCTAGTCCTCTAACGGACCACTTGGTACTAAGGTTAACGATCAATCCTGCAGCCGTTAACTCGCTGTTCTGTTTCTCACTAATTATTGGCTAAAAAAAATAATAGCAACAAAATTCACTGTTCATACAATACTGAGGTTCATGAAATTTCCTGACTGATAAAACAAATCTAAATCATACATACAGCAAGTATGGTCCCATGAGCTTTCTAAAATAATAATCTTTCATGATAAATACAAATAATAACCTTCTAAAATTTCTATAATTCATAAAAGCATAATTTCTGGGCATAAATCATTCTACAGTTCCATAAATAATTTATATAATATTAGAAAAATAATAATAATGACTAAAAGTATGGCCATGAGTTTAAACCCACTCACCGTTGATAACCGGGAGTGTGCTTTCACTGATAACTTGACCTTGGGGAATTGGAATGGCACCGATAACTGCCAAACAATACAATGAAAATATAAACGATTTAATTTATTAGCCCAAACTAAGTTTAGGATGATAGGGGGAAGAATGATGAGAGAAAACTATGCCTAACAATATCCAAACTCGCAGATTAGATAAAAGAGAGAAGGAATTGGCTAAATTCCATGAAAATTACTTACCAGAAGAGATTGATCGGAGAAAATTGAGAAAAATCACATTTTTCTCTCTAGGGAAAATTTCTTGGGCGACTAGGGTTCTTAGAAAATTATTTGGGAGTATTAGGATGTGCCAAATATATACTAGGAGGTAAATGTGTTGATAACAAGACGCAGTTGGCGTCCCTTGCACGCTGCACAACACCTTCTCGTACGCGTTCAAAAAGCAAGATTTGTAATTCATGAGAGTGAGCGGATGCTCTATGCCTCGTTACCTTTTATTTATATATGTATACATATGTGAAAAATTGAAAAACGAAATCGTAAAAGAGCCTGAGCACTCATTCCTTTTCTTTGTAACATATATATATATATATATATATATATATATATATATATATATATATATATATATATATATATATATATATATATCAATATCTTTGAAGTAATAATAATAATAATACCAACAGTAATAATAAATTATATACCACCGAATTTTATATTTGGGATATTACACGCGTATCCTATTTTGCAGGGAGCATTCTCAAATTCTTCTGTAACCTTCCAAAATCATTATCCATTCACTTACTCGCTTATTCAAATTAGTAACCACTTTCCTTAACCGCCCTATTTTCATGGAAGTTGTTGCAGACTTAGTCAAAACTCATTTGTTCATGTTCTAAAGCACATGTCCTCTTCAACCAAAGTTCGTGGGTGGATAAGTGTCACGAGGACCAAGGCCCAGCGTGAAACCCATTCCCTTTATTGAAGGCTAACCTTTTTACAAGGCTAACTATTCTCAACTAATGGATATTACAAGATTAGCTATTGACAGACATCAAGCTTCAAGGACATTGTGTATGGGTGGATAAGCATCCTCAAAGTCTTAGAAAATATCTTAATTAGTATTCGGTTGGCTTTAAGATAATGAAAGTAGAAATATGGCCAAAAAAATACCGAAATGACCTCTTTTCAAGGTCAAAACGACCTTAACAGGATAAACCTAGGTTGCCACATCAAAGCTCTCTTCCTAAGCTTTTCATTGATATGCATTAATAGTCATTTTGACAACCACAGCCTAACCTTACACCATTTAAAGTCATGACAAGGATTTTAAGCTTTTGAGATTTTTTTCAAGCTAATTTTATATTGGCTACACCCTCCACATAAGTGCTATCAATCGCCACCTATTCATCAGCCAAATACTTAGTCGTAGACTAATTTTTCATCTTCCCAGGCTGATTTTTCTGTGACCAACATTCATCCTCGAAAAACTAACATTTTTAAGCTCCAACAATTTTAAAATATTTTTTTGAAAAACTCGCCATTTGCTACTTTTCTTTTTAATTCATCATCATTTGTTGCTTTGAGTTATTAAATTAGTATTTTTTTTATCATAAGTAAATTAACCACATTCTAAAACTACACTATATTGTATATCTTCTAAATAACGTACGATTAAAAAGTAATTCATAAAAATTTAAATTGTTTAAATTTTATCATCAATATGTGTTTAAAAATATTTTTCTTGATAATAATTATTTAATTAAATTAAATATTTAAATATTATTTGATAAATTAATATATTTAATATAATAAAATCAATAACAATTGATTGGATATAACATTTCTTATTCTAATTATCACTCCATACAAACTATGTAACCTTACTACTCCTTATTCCTTCTCCCCATTTATTGTTAGCACAAACTATTTAACATTCCCACTAATGCTATTTTATACAAATCTAAAGAATTCAAAAAATAAAAATACAACTACAAACATAGAGTTGGTCCGGAGAAATTCTTTTTTTAATAAAAAAATGTACCAACCAATTTGTTAATCAATTAAAATTTTGAATTATTACCATATTCAAAACAATAAGGAAGATTATTTGCTAAAGTTAAATGCATCAAATTAAATAAAATTTGCACAATCAAAATTTAAAAATATGATTTTACATTAATTTAAACATATTTATTCAATTATTTTATCAAAAAAATAAATACATATAATATATTATATTATATTATCATATAAATATGTACAATATTGATGCAAATGAAATTTGGACGATCATCGTAAAAATTATCTAGATGATAGTTATTAAATTAGTATCATAAGTAAATATAATCACTTTCTCAAACTAATACTATGTTATGTATCTTTTGAGTATAGTATGATTAAAAAGTAATTAATAACAATTTAAATTGTGTATATTTTATTATCTATATGTTTAAAAAATTATTTTAATTGATAATGAGTATTGAATTTAACAAAATATAAATGTGATTTTCTAAATTAATAAATTTAATATAGAATCAATAATGATTGATTAAATTTAGCATTTCTGGACCAAATTCCCTCTACATATAAAATGCGTAACCTTCTTCTTTCCCTATGTTATTACAAAATTATAAAATAAGAGTAATTATTATAGAAAGCAAGAACACAATTAAAAGGCAAAAAAAGAAGAAGAAAATTTCCGTACCATAATGCATTTAAACCCATAATTGCCACAACAAATTGAAAGAAAATAACAGTAAAATAATATTTTATCTTTTAATGATTTATCTAATTATAAGTATTTATTATTTTGATGATTTTATTTGATTTATTAATTATGATGCTATAATAAAAGGATTTTATACAATATTACAATAAATTGATATGATATGTAGAATTATTAAAATAATTCAAATAAAAGTAATTACTTATAAAATTCTCACTGAAGAAGAATTTGCCATGTGAAAAAATTTAATGGCCCGAGAATAGATTTCTAATTGTGTTATTATAGGATATATAAATATATATTGCACCATCACATCACATAAATTATTTTTTGCTATGAAAATGAATGGAAATGAGGGCACATGGGCGCAGCACACATTTTTGGGCTTATAAATAGCACACATTATTCGCCCTTCTACACATCTGCTAACTTTACGTGCTCTCCTTTCTTCTCCTTATACCACTTCATCCTTTTGGCATTCCCCTCATTATCTGCTTTGTTGGCCTCTTTCTCTTCCAATTCTACCCCATATATATAATCCTCCCATTTTCGGCGTCTTCGGTCGTTAGGGAAAATACTCATCCAAACGGTAGTTTTGTTCGTTGGTTGACAAATTAAGAATTCTCTCCAAAATCAAAGCTTGGTGACATATACATATATTTATTAGTTATTTTTACACATACCCATATCTATAAACATGGACAATAACAAAAGGCAAGTAGGGGATTCTTCCTCATCAACCATGAATTTCGATCATCTTTTTGGCCCCAAGGACTCCTCCTCTAATAAATCTTCCTCTCGCAGCCTGTTTGGTTCCATTTTTCCGCCTTCATCATCTGTACGCATGAACTTTCCCCTCCTACGTGTTTTTTTCTTTTTTCATTTCATTTTTTTTTTTGGATTTAGCAATTTCTTTTTAATTAATGAATATGGCACAATGCTCAAATCATTTTGAATTGAAGGGTCATAGAATGTTCCTTGGTCTCTACTCTGGTCATCTGAAGTGTGTCAACCACTCGGTTTATACACTTATATAGTTATATGCATGTTATTTCTACCATTTTTTCTAATGATATGTTTGAGGTATTTTTCAAAGACTGGTTGAGTAAAAAGAAAATTTAGATTCACTCTCAACTAATGTTTAAATGACATCTCAGGCCTCTGTTTAGAAATATCTCAAAAAATAGTACAAATAACATTAATTTTATATTAATTTATGGTTATGACATATACGTGGTTTGTGAATTCTGGTTGACGTATCACGTGTACTCAACCCTGCTACTCGTTTTTAAATTGTAAGGTTGGAGAGAGAGATTCAAGAACGCAAGATGTGGGAGGCAAAAAATGTGGACCACCAGGTTCGTTCGTTCATATATACATATGATTACATGAAATACTACTGCTATAACTCTTCAATTCAGTGCATCCCAGATCTTGTCTATATATATATATACACTTTAAACTACTTTGAATGTCTGGATTTATTAGGTAATATGGTTTGGGTTGGGATTGGTTTCAGGCACTCACAATAGCAAAGGTGGATGCAGCGGTCGCATCTATAGCAAGAATAATGGTACTAATTATCTGAATGAGACAGTGGAGCCCAGCTACTTTAGCTCTTCAATCTACTATGGTGGTCAAGAGAATTATTCCCCACGAAGCAGGACCACTGGACCCCACCATGTTGTGAGTGCCATAATAATTCTCACCCTTTTCTTATGGAGCATTGTTTGTCACGATTGATGATTTTATATGCAATTGAAAAATTGAGAATTTTTTGCAATGGTCCTTTACCAACAAGTGGGTTTTGTTCTATCTAATAGCAACGTGATATCTTATCTAATAATGTGAAACCTGCCGCAAACTGAAGCTTAAATACTACAATGTTATTGGCATTCCGGCGATTTAGGATTTTGTAATAATTTCTCTAAAATGTGACACATTTAATAAATAAAAAAAATTTATGTATTTGCATACTCACAACAAAAATGATGAGACCCATAATTAAGTGATTGTACATATCTTAAGTCAAATTAATGTGACTTATTACTTTTTTTGCGTTTAAATTTAAATGATTGGAATTATATCTGTACAAGAGTCTCTATCAAGTTGGCTAATGTGATTTTTAAGCATAATCATTGTCTTGAAAATAACTTTTGACATTATAACTCTTGCCACTCATCTATATATATTATAATATCAATATCATCTTTCATACAGCCGCAATATAAATATTAGCAAGTCAAAAAATAAATAAATAAATTATATATATATATATATATATATATATTACTGAAAAACTTGCACACACAACTTCAAAAAATAATCCTAGTTAAACTTCTGCAGCAATCAGCAACTCGAAAAATTGAATTAAACACAGATGAGACTAAGCTCAATGATAGTGATTTTGGTCTCTTTTCTTTTTATCTTTGACCAAGATATCTCATTTATATTACTATATGATGAGACCAACTCCTCTTGATATCATGATTAAGAAATTCTTTCAATAAAGTTAACATGGGTTAGCTCAACTGATTAATATGGGTGAGTTTTTTCTTCAACTTAAACTTTTAGTTGCCAAAAAAAAATCTCTTAACAAATTCTCTTTTTTATATTTTGAACCTTTTTCTTCTCTATAAGTGCAATTTATTACTAATCATTCCTTCATATTTTTCTATTTTCATAGTTGCAGTTCAAGAAAGATAAGGAGGATGGTGATCCCCATGATAGCGATTCGAACAGCGCTTCAAGAGGGAATTGGTGGCAAGGTAGGAGCAGGACAATCTTGGACCAGTGGCTAAAGGATTTTTAAAAAGTCACCGAATATAGTAAAATTGAAAAAGAGATTACTCACTTTTTGTGCACCTCTATTATTTTCGGTTTTTGCAGGTTCCCTTTATTACTAAAATCACTACGCAATAGTTTAAAAAACTCGGGACCCTGTAGGCCAGGTATCAATCTCTTCCTAGATACAATAACTTTTGATTTTTTTTTATTTTATTTTTTAAAAGTTAAAAGTTATATTTTTTATTTTTTATTTTATTTAGTTAAATATCTTGTCATTTCTCTAAAAGTTATTTTTAATATTTTTTAAGAAATTAAAATATTTAATTTCTTAATAAGTAATTTTTAAAACACTAAAATCAGATACTTTTATTATTATCTATTTGAGTATAAAATGACTTATTTATAAGTTACTTTTCTATAATTACTTAAATAAATTGTTTACCCTAAAATCTTATTCAGATGCATAGAATTCAAGAGGTTAGAATGAATCATTATCATTAAAAAAAAAAAGAAAGAAAGAAAGAAAGAGTAAATTCAAACTGAAGTTATGAGAGTAAATTTAGTCTTTCCGTACCTCGCTAAAAACCTATTTTTATATGTGATTATTATATGTGATTATTATATATGAATACACTACCAATTGCAAAGTGCTTTGCACTTCTCAACCAGTCATATTAAATGATATATTTTACACTCACAATGGATTAAAATTAAATCATAATTATTATGCTCACTTAATTTTCTCCAATGAGAACCACTTAAAAATCATATTTATGCTAGCTAAAGTAGATCCTAGAAGAAATCATATTTGCCTGTGATCCCTCAAAGATATATTTCATTTGATAAATCCATCCAAATATCAGTTGTCCTCTATTTTCATTAACTGAGTGATTGAATGTGTCACATTTTGTGCCAAATTGGCACAATTGAATCACCACTTTTGCCCCTAAAAGATTAAATCACTAACAAAATAGTCTTTAAAAGAATTACTTGTATTAATTGAAATAGAGGTCAATGTTTGGGTAGATTTTTCGGATTGAATGGACCTTTGAAGGGTTATAAGCAAAGATACCTTTTGGCATTATTTTATCAGTGACATGATGTTTCGGGTATCAGAATTGTAGTTCTCCCTTCCCTCCCCTTAATGTATCTTTACTTTTGGCTTAATTCATCCTCTCTCTTTTTTTTATGATGGATTCATCCTGTTATCAAAAAGATATATTCTGATTCTATTTGATCTCCTAAACAAGTTGTAAGTTCTTATTCTTGAAATAACTTTTTATCTGGCGAGTGATATGACCTTCTCACATATATACATTCTTGTGTCTTTAATTTATGAGAAATTTATTAGTGTTCTAGGAGTAAGAAAGTGAATTTATTTTGTTTCAGTTAATAAATAATATATTAACTATTGTATTAAATACGTAAAGAAAATAGAAGACAATAATAACTCACAAAAGTCTTATATATTATTTATTAAATAGAACAAATTAAATACTCTCAGATTAAATATTTCTACTAATTTATTCGGTAACCCAGTTGATGAACATGGATTTTGTTGGCAGTACGAATTGTTGCAGGATGGTGACCAACCACGCACGTTGGGTCCTTTTTGTCCCAAATAGCTAGTAGCTATAATCTAGTCATCAACCCTCGATCAAGCGCATGTCTCACACTTAATAATTTCAGCGGTAGCTTGAAGCCAAAACTACTCCTTGCTTTGTATTTTATAAAAAGCTTTCACATTGGTAACTGACCTTTACACCTTTGTTTTACAATGTTGTGGTCACGTACCATATGTAACTCTATGGTTTCCCGGTCTCCATCCGCCGTCCGTTTTTACTGCTGTGTGGTTAGTAATAATAAACACTTCTTATTAGTTCTTAATTCTGAGCGTGCACATGCGTATTGTTACTTTGTGGGTGGATGGATGTAATGTCTCCGCATAAATTCCATCAATTGCAGAGAATAATCTCCCAAAAAGTATGTTATTGGAAAAGAAACTCAGTTGTTTAATATTGAGTAAAAGAATATTATTATAAGGTGGGTTTTATAGTGGATCCCTTATTTTTGGGTTCATCATGGATCCTCTATTATTAACTGTTAAATCAAATCATACAATAAAAATAATAATCATTCAATAACTAATAACAAAGATATATGATGAACTGAAAAATAAGATATTTAACTTATAATTTACCTATAAATGTTTATTTCCACTGTGAGAGAAATAACCCAGGTGTGAAAGTGCAAGATAAGTGTGTAGTAGTGGTTGTATCCCACCACTTAACATGGTTTATTGTCCACTTCCATGCTAAAAACAGAGTTAGTGGAAATATTCTTGCCGTTTCTTTATTTTGTAGATAACACGTTACCTTTTTTTATTCGTAACAACTAATTTTACAAGTGAATCAACAGCTCTAAACATTTATGCTTGAGAACAAAAATATTATTTGTATTTATACAATATAGAACACCACATTAATATTTCATCTATTATTAGATTAAGGGAGTAAGTGGTGTCCTATACTTTATAGTTAAAATAATATATTTTTCTTTTCAAGCATGAGAGTAACTATTGTCAATCTTTTTTTGCCTATTGCCACTTCCATAACACCTCTCTCTTTTTAATTTGATTAAAATACTCTTTTCTATTTTAACTAAAAGAATAATTAACTAGATAATATTAATTATTTATTAATTATCATAATGATATAAAAAGTTATTATTATTAATTTATAAATTGAAAATATTTAATATTGATCTAAACACAAGTATTTAACATCAATATAATAATTTATATTTATATATTGAATTATCTTTTAAAGCCTTTTTAGACTTGCTAAGGGTGGGCAGTAATAGTTCTCCATGATAATAATGAAGAAAATATTCTCTCATTGAGCTTAGCATAAGTGAAACCTGAATATCTTGAACTTGATTCTTTTGTGGTTAGCCATATATTTTTTCCTTTTTTAGAAAATACACACATAAGCATACAAATCACACACACGAGGAAGATAAATAAATAAACAGAGGCAATAAATTTTTTTTCTTTTAGCTTTTCGAAGAGGAAATCAATCTTAATAATCATGACTAGTTGCAACTAAAACATAGTTACAAAAATCAATTCCAGTTTCAAAGATCAGGTTGTAAACAACTATAAGAGTGTGCATGCATACAAATGGCATACTATCACATAAAAGGTGTCACTTAATTGCACGTGGTTGTTGGAGAACTAAGAATAAATATAACAAAAGCTTAAGTAATGGCATATTTGACAAATCGCAAAGAAGAATGTAAACTAATAAGATAACAACTAAGTACAAAAAAATAAGTTACTGCACCAATATTAAAAAAAACAATAGTCCACTTATTTTTGTTTTTCTAAAATATTTGCTATTATATTATTTAGGTAAGTATTTTGGCAAAATAGCTTTAAAAAATAATTCAATATATAAATATAAATTATTATATTAAATATTTTAATATTACTTGTGATATTTAGTGCCTAGATCAATATTAAATATTTAATAATTGATTAAATTATTTTTAATTTATAAATTAATAATAATAGCTTGCAATATTATTATGATAATTATATATAATTAATGTCAATTGGTCATTCTTTTAATTAAAATAGAAGAAGGACAATTTAGTAAAGTTTAAGAAAGATGAGTGTCAGTGGAAGTGATAACAGACAAAAAGAAGTGACAATAATCACTTCCTTCAAGCATAGGTGTAACAGTATATAAGATGTAAGTCAGTATAGTTTCTCATTCGCTATAAATATAAATAACACATCTCCCTTCAAAAACACTCAAAATGTTTCTTCTTTGCAAATGATCAAGAGAAGATGATACTGCTAAAGTATGCAAACAAATGTAAATTGCTTGCATGAGAAAAGATATTTGGACATTGGTTTGGTGCATATACGTGCTGATGTCCTAAAAGATAAGGGCTTAGATGTGCTGGAAAAACGTACAGCAACAATGATAAGAATAAGAGAGCGTGGACCCAGGCTTCTCTCTGTGTGTGTCGGCGTGTATATATATATATATATATATATAGTCTTATCCCAAATTTTTTATTTCACTACTTTCATCCTAACCTCAAACTAATCATGATATACAAGATTTGTACATCATTGAAAGCCGTTCAGATAGTGCAATGGCCCAACAACAACACAAGATATAGCAGGCGAACAGCTTTGCATGTAGTTAACTAACAACAAATTTAAAATGGCAAAGATGAGAGTCACAAAAATTGAGAAAAATTCATTCAAAACAGCCATAAACATTTTTTTGAGAAAAAATGTATGTATGCCTTCAACTGCTTTCAAGTTCAACCATTTCAGAGTTCAGAAAGTCACCGTTAATAACCTCCACAACCATGAATTTTCATTCTCAAAACTAACAATAAATGGTTAAATACTAGTAAATGATATGATACAAAGGAGTTAAAAAAAATAAAATAAACAGCCATAAATGTTTAACAATTCTAACAAGAAAAACGGACTACTTTGCTAGACGCTTCACCCGTTACCCTTCATTTGGCCCTGCTTTTCATGGCGTATGATTCCTTCTGAGATTCTGGCTGTTCTGTTTTATTTCTACATGGGTTTGAACTAGTCACCTCAGTTGAATTGCTAAACACCTTTGTTGCTTTCGTCTCTACTCCAAGATAATTTGACAACACTCTTCTCACCCCAAAGCCGCGACGATGAGGCTTGATGATGATGTTGTTGGTGGTGGCGGGGAGGAAAGGAGTTCTCTCTCCCCTTGCAGGACTAATTAGCGGTGCAGTTGAAAATCTTGGTGTGCCAAAGGCTGCTTTGTGTGGAGTGCCTGAGACAGACACTGCCAGTGGATTTGAAACCTTCTGCTGAGAAACTATATTAACCGTTGGAACCAATTGGAACCTGTCTGAATGTTTAGTCAAGTCATCCACATATAGCAAATCATCTATCCGAGCCACAATGTTAAATGCCATGCTCTCCAAAACTCTTGAGTAGCTCTCTAGTATGGATTTTCCAACATCCTGAATGTTTGAAATGAAATGTGCCAATGTTAAGGTTTTGAGAGAAGCATGGCTATTATGAAAGGGAGTGGTTAATTTGCTTAATGAAAAAGAGAGAGAATCATGGAACCTTGTTGCACTGGATCTTGCTGGTATCCAGGGTAGTTTGAGTTAAGCCTGGGAAACGCTGCTTCAAGGAAAGTAGAATGTTTTCAGCTCTTTCTGCCAGCAATTCTCTCTTGTCTCCATCAGCAATGAAGTCCTTGACCATTTCCCAGGATGACTTTGTAGTTGGACGGTTCGGATTAGGTGGGGGTCTAGAGTGAGCTCTGCGTCTCCACACATAAATTGAGGCTTCCACGCGGTTAGCAATCTCTAGTGCAACATGTTCAGAGGAGAGGTCGAGGCAATCAAGGAGGCACTCCGGAGAGAATGGATCCGATGTGATGTATCGGTAAATAAAATCCCCCAGGCAAGTTCTTCCATTCTGAAAGTTCAGACAATGTTTCATGTATGTTGGAAGAGGTCTTTGTGAGAATCCAATTTAAAATTCAAGACAGTGTATAAGCCTGCAGAACATTAATTAGGACATCTCACTACAGGTACTAGGTACTAGGTACTAGGTACTTTGCCCAATGAGTTTATGATGAAGCATAGTTACATTCTCTGCATGCTGTATTAATAAACATGCAGTGTTTGCACTTTGCGATCAAAATCCTACAAACTTTCTAGGCCGTTAGTTTAGAATCTTAACCATACAATGACATCAAAATCTATTAATGTTGGAAATCGTACCTTAGGAAGTGCTTCCAAATATGACTCAGGAACTTCCATTTCAGCCAATGCAATGCTATTGATAGCCATGGCGGCTTTTAGTATTTGGTTTGCACATTCTCTTGTGTGATTCAACTGCTTTCTTGAATTCTCACCGAGACCAGCAGGGGGAACACGGGGCACCGGAAGCCACCACTTCTCCTCTTGCCGATGAATTCTTTTGCGAAAAGAAGCTGATCCATCTGCATCTGGGGCCACAATTCCTTGGTCAACATACCAAAACTCCTTAGCAGTGAAGCTATCTAGGATTTCCTGTGATAAAGGGCAATACACCTGAAAACCTGAGAATGGCTTCTCCACCAACTACTAGCATACCATGAAAGAATATGATCCACTACTTACAAGAAGCATGTTATCAAGTTTACGCAAGGCTGGAAGATTGATAAAAAGATCTGCCCTTGGCCTGCAAGTCATTACCTGCACAATGCACCATATCAGAAAAACCTCACAATTCTAATTCCCCTGTTAATTGAAATCAGAGTAGAGTTTTGATTAATAATTCTTCAAAGAAAATAAAATGGAAGTCACAGATGCGGACTCAAAATACAACTTCACCTCAAGCTTACTTCCATCCGGAAATGTTTGGCAGGAAGGTACTAACTCAATAATATGAGCACTAACACAAAGAAGCCATTCCATCTCTCTTTGCCACGTCGCTTTCTTCTCACAAGGCAGAGGTTCTAGCCTCCATAGTTGCCCAAACACAGTGGCTAAACGTTTGATGAAATCCAAATAGAATAAATTGTTAATTGTCACCAACATAAAATGTATACCAAAACTGACAATCTGAAATGTTTAAGTCATTTTCCAAAGCAGAAATAGCAACATTTTCTCAGCAACAGCATAAGCCTATACCACTGTGTGAAAGAAAGAAAGCATACCACACAGATTAGTAATAGCATTTGAGATGGCCAAAGCAGTGCAAACCCCGTTTCCTGATCCTGACATATCTTCACCAAGCAGTAATTTTGCAAACCTTTCCTTCATCATATCAATACCTGTCCCAACATTTTTTCCTACTAATTAGCAGTAATTAGACAACAACCAAAGAACTTCAGCCTCTAAAATTAGAAAGGATTTATTGCATTTTATTGCAACCCAAAAAAATAGTTAGACACTGAATTGTCTATATCTTCTTCATGGTTTCATAGAAGCATCAAAAATAAAAACCTTTGTTAAATTCAACATTTTGTTGTTGCTAAATAAAGCATCATAGGAAGATATTAAATCCAAAATGGATTTAAAAAAAAAAACAGAAAAGAAAAAACTCACCAGATATTTTTGAACTGATACTGGTAAATATTGCATCTTCCAAGTGACAATTATATTCATTTTCTTTTTCATCTGACTTGTCACATTTTGAGACTTTAGCCTTACGAATTGGCAATCCAAGAGGAGTAGGCGAAGAAGACCCTTTTGCTTTTGCTCCTCCTTCATTCGTGTCTGAGGAACAGGATCCACTAGAACTGGCCTCAGAACCGGTGAGGGACTTGTTCTTAGCTGTACAAGGCCGAACCCCATCTTTTTTCTTTTGAGAATTCCCACCCTTGTTGCATAAAGCTTCCATCTTTCACCAAACTTTTCTTTTGAGACTCGAAACACAAATGTAGTAGTAGTAGTAACTAGTAATACACTAAAATTATTCACTTTCTTTGGCAGCTAAAGATGAAGCCATAACAGTGAGAGTGAATGAGTTTGAAAAAACATACGAGGTGGAATGAGGAAACCCTTTGAATGCGGTTTTTATAGATTATCGTGTGTGAAGCGACCGTTGAGGTTGCTGTGGAGTGTGGACACAGCATCATGAAAAAGATGAGGGAAGGAAGAAACATCATGGCTTTTTTTTCCGAAAAGGTTTGTGAATTTTGAGGCTACACAGTGCACACACTTTCTTTTCTCTCTCCGTGTGTGTATGTTTCTGTTTCTGTTTCTGTTTCAATTCCGAATCCAAATTTGAGTGTCAAGCGCCACATGCCATGCTTACCAACGTCTCTCTGGCTTTCGCTCTCTCTCCAACTCAAAATTTCTGGGGTACGTTCAAAATAATAGTAAACGATTTAAACCAGGTAGTTGCGACTGCAAGACGAAGCTGAAATAGTGCAATTACTTTTTGACCTTTTTTTCACTAATTTTTTATTTGAGTGATTTTATAGCAACACTCTTCCTCAACGTCCTCCTAATTACTACATGAGGGAAAAAAAAAACATAATAGATACAATTATTGACTTAGAAACTTTAAATATAATTAATTTTTCTTCCATTTAATAAATAAGTGGATTTGTAGAAGAATTTGTTAGAATAATAAATTATTTCTCTTTTTGGGTGATTCTATAGTCTTATAAAATTCTTCTTAAATATCTTCCTAATTGCTACATGAAATAAACAAAGAACAAAAATGTTATTATTACATGTTATTATTACAACTACAACTACTAAAAGTGAGTGCACTAATAATACGCTTATTTATTATTATTGAATGTAATAATAAATTTTACTATTTATTTCATTAATTCATTATATTAAATAATGAAAGAGTGTGGATCTCAATATAACACTCATCTTTAGAAGATTAAATTTATGCATTTATAGCTAAATGTGTGAGTGGAATTGAGTTTTTAAATGTTGAAATGAAAAAAATAAAATAACGTTATTTTACTAATTAAAGTGACTACAATAACGGATAATGATGTCATGACAACTATTTGACGACTAATGTAATCTTTAATGGAGAGAGTTGATAAAAAGATTAAATTGTCTAATATTTTAAAAGCTTAAAACCAAAATGTAAGTTTTTTTCTTTAAAGATTAATTTGTCAAACACAAAAATTGATAAGAACCATTTCAAAAATTTATTTATTTTATATAAATCACAATATTTAAAAACTTTAGATTTCAAATTACGTCAAAGTAATCTACTTAGAAGATAAATTCTTCCTCTTCAAATAACTTTTTCTATACACAAAACTTAAATTTAGTGTCTTGGTTAAAGAGGAATGGATATCAAACCAGTCCATATTCCCACTCACGTAAATCATCATTGTCAGCCTATGATTATGTTGTTTTGTTACTTGACTTGGATTTGATGACAAAGGAATGATGGAATGTCGAGACACATGAGAAAGATTTTACATGCATGATATGAATATTATAGACCGTGCCGAAACTTGGAGGGCCACCCTGTTTTGGATTAGTACTTTTATTGAATTTGTCTGGTTTAAAATGCAAGATATATATTTTATAAAATGAAATGCATTATTATTTTAAGAATAAAATGCATGGTTATAAACCATGAGAGATCTAAGAAAAATTGGTAGTAGTTAGAAGTTCGATTCTTCACAGCATATATGAACATTGTTTTATAGTCAGAGAGTTATCTTTTAGAGAAACTCTACTTCTAGCAAAGTATGTCATGAAAACTAAAACTCCAAAACAAAAATTCACAATTATAAAAGCTGGACAAATTACTATTATTATTATGTATATATATATTTGTTATACAAGTTTAAATTATTGAAATCTATAAAAATTATTTTTTTATTAAAAATCTACAACAATTAAGATCAATTATGTGTTTTAGTTTAAAATTAAGTATAAAGTTTATTTTAGAGGAGCTAAAATGTTTGGATGGATTGATTCTTAAAGAAGATATTTGATAAATAAAAGAGTCAAATTTGGCCACAAAACTGCATCAATTGAAATGGAAAGTGAGCAGCTAATGAGATAGGATTTGCATAATTTTGTTGAATAGTCTTACTTTTCTAATTTTCAGGAGTGACCAACTATATAATGTAGCTTTAAGGTTTTTTTTTTCGGTCCAATTTTTAAACTGTAGTTTATTGGTAAGCCATACTGTACATGTCTCCCAAAAATAAAAAAGCAATGCTGTACTTGATTTAATCTGATATTGGGCCTTTCACGTGGGTAACTTCGAAAGGCATAATAAGGCTGGTGATTCCCCTCCCGTACTACTTGCCTGTTAACATTTTCCTGTTATTGAATTTGATGCTTCAGCCCCAAACAAATAAAATGTTGATTCACCAATAAGAATAATGTTTTTATTTAGCATAACTATTTTTTTTTCACTTTTTACATTACATTAATTTTAATGAGGTTTAAACCTAAAACATCCTGCATATTATCTAAATTTCTTATCATTAGACCAATCTCAGTGATTTAACTATATACATATATAGACACAGACAGATAGTTAAATCAGACTTTTGAGTGTAATTTTAATACATACACAATATAATCATGTTTTTAGAGGCAGTTATATAGAGACAATTCATCACAACCATGTTTGAATGAGATGACGTTTGAGCCATGAGGGGAGTGTGGGTGAGATGCCTAATTTTAATACATAACACAATCATGCTTTTAGAGGCAATTCAGCAGAGAAAAAGGATCAAAGGCTTTTAAGTTTTAAGTTTTAACTCAAAAGGGCCAACAACGGCTAGCACGTATATTTTGTATCCGTTTGGGAAAGCAGTGGGCCAGTGGCACCGTTAGCCGTTGAACTCTGGTTTGTGCATGGCTGCTACTTTTCCAAAGTTCATTTTCTACTCACTTGGATTGGACCCCTACGGTGCCACCTCTTTTTTCAACTCTTTCATTTTCATAACATTAATTAATTAACTAACTTCTCCAATAATATGCAGGGAATTCTTCCTATATAATGAATGAAACAGTATTCTCCTAGCATATGCAATGCGAGTCATGTGCAGTAAATTAATCTATCAAAGGAACAGCATATCTGGGTCTAAGCATACCAACATTTTGAATTTTTCAGTTGTTGAAGCTAGCAGTTTAATTTCGACGCGGTCCAACAAAAGTTGGTTTCCTTTCTTTCCACTAAGGATGCAAGCAGGCCGAGCCAATCCGATGAACCTAATGAATCCAAATCAATCCAATTAGATTCATCTAGTTCGGATTGGGTCATTGGGTCAATTGGTTGAGATGCAATTAAAACAAATCACATATTGATTCAGTCATCAAATTTGCATATTTCAACCCAAACCAATCTAATTATTGTTGTTGTTATTGAATACTAACTATAACATTTACTCGTATTCATTATTTATTTATTATTTACGATCATTCATATGTAATTTGAGACCTAAAAACGAATGCTACATCATTATCATTATAAACTTATTATGCCACATTAGAGTATAGCATCTTAACATACAAGAATTTACTTATAAATTTTTTTGATATTTTACAATTTAGAGTATTTTGGTAGAAAAATAATTTATATATGGTGTTTTGATAGATAATTTACACTAATATGAGATAATGGAAAAATTTACTTGCATATGGTGTTTATAGAATCTGCTACAAGCAAATTTTGTGTGGATTCTGTACATTTTTGTTTAGATTGAATATGCTATTTGGCATATTTAGTGTCAATTTTTTTACATTGAATTTGTCTTTAACGGTTCAGTATTAAATCTTTCTCTGGTGGATTATATATTGAATATACCATATTGTGACATATTTTTTTTAAAACACCATATTAATGTAAATACACCATTCAAATCTCATATGCCCAAAAATATAAAGACCCTAATTTTGTTGAATTTTTGGGTAAAAATTGAAAGGATCTGAACCATCCAACCCAAAGTTAATCAGATCAATTTGTTTGGGTTTTGCAAAATAAAATTATAAATCCTAACGAATCAGAACCAACTCATTTGCACCCTTACTCCCCACTATGAAAGCCAACCGAATAATAAGTGTTCCCAATTTAAACACCTTTACACTAAGAAATATTAGCACATTATTGGCCAATACGTAATTGCTTCAGCTCCCTTAAACTTTGTCGAGATACTCCATTATGTGTCTTTTTCTTCTGTTCTTTTTGTATTAAGGTATGTTTGATTAATAAGTAAAAAATGAGGAAAATCTTTTTGTGGATGAATTCGATGTGGAGACATATACATGAAATTTATCAATGATAAAAAAAAATTCCAATTTTTAAAGCTCGACCAAACATACCTATGATGCAATTAAGATCGCAGTTTCATTGCTAGCTCCACACGTCAATCCCTCTCGTAAACGGTTATTTCATTTTGGCTAGTCCTAGTTGCCCTTCAATGCATATTGTTGACGCAATAATTACCTTTATCATCACTTGTTATAAGATGTTTAATTGGATTTCAGTTTAAAACTCTAAAATGATGATTTGGTACAAAACTAATTAATTACAAAAGAGAAACTTTTATTTACAAAAATAACTCTCCGTGACAAGCTTTTCTTCGTCTTGCCCCAAAACTAGTCGTTTGAATTTGAACCTAGATAGGGAAATACGTCCGTTTCAGTGGTGGATCTCAAACCAAACCAGTAAAATGCTTTTTCCCCCAGAACGTGAGATTTTGAGCACTGCAGGTCCATCATTATTCCTTGGCAATGCTATTAATCTCCAATAATTCTGCAGAAATTAGCTACTAATATTAACATTCCCAAAAAAAAAAAAATTATGTCATCCAATTATGCGTTTCTGTTTGTAAGACATTTAATTGAATGTAATGAATGGGTTAAATCAAATGCTTCTACTGATATGAAATGATAATAATGATTAAATGTTTGTGCTATACTTTATATACACTTCCTGACATTGAGAAACCAAACATGGCCAGGATGGACTAAGAGTTTCTCTATTATGTCAGCAATTTCAATTCATGGACAAAGCCTAGCCGCTATAATAAATTTATGCACAATGAGCCGTCAAAATATTTCTATGTTTTCTTCTTTTTAGTTGGAGAAATATTTGTGAAGAGGAATAGCATTACTATTGGGAGAAAAGATTAATCTTACACTCGAAAAATATAAAAAATTGAATAAGAATTAAAAAATAGTGGGCCGGAACTTAATATACTTGGGGCCCGTTTTCTGCTAACTTCTTCGGATTCGGGCCCAATCAGTATAACATGACCAAACTCACAAGTAAATGTTGATTTTGCTGGCCCAAGTGATGAAATGCATAGCCTCATTACTGCTGCACAGGGCATCGATTCTCATCCCATTGCCTTCCCCTCCGCCAAGCCCAAAAGGAAAATACTATAGTTTTTTGGATAAGCACCGAGACCAAGCAAAGGAATGCATTGAGGCATGAGTCTCAGCATCTTGATGGTCAAACCACAACGCGATCTGACTTAGATTTTGGTATAATTATGTTTTAAATAATTAATGTTGAATGAATTGATTTTAAAAAATTTGATTTGTGTTTGAAAAAGATGTTAGAAAATTAAGTTTAGAAAAATTAATGCGAGATGAAAAAGTAAAAATAAAAATTTTTGTC
Source organism: Dalbergia cultrata (assembly GCA_031216105.1). Taxonomy (NCBI): domain Eukaryota; kingdom Viridiplantae; phylum Streptophyta; class Magnoliopsida; order Fabales; family Fabaceae; genus Dalbergia; species Dalbergia cultrata. The sequence continues at coordinate 47,491,779 of CM062352.1, forward strand.
TTCTACTAAAATTAATCTTTATGAAAGTGGAACACTTTTTCCAAAAGCAAAATGCCAAACCAAACACTTTCAATTTTTCTTTATTGAATTTTTTTCCACTCCAACGGGAAAATAGTGACAAGCAGCACGTCACATATTAAATATTAATTAATCGCAATGTACATTTAGTCAACATTTTTTTTAATAAAATTCATATGCTCCACGCTTCTATTACAGTATTACTAATACTTGACACCCGGGTAGTTATGTCAGTAATTAGTTGGTTAGTTTGTTATTGGAACCGCTGACCCTGTGCATATATGTGTGTGTACTCTTTCATTTCTCAAGCAATGCAAGTTTACTCTTTCTCTTCTGTTATTATTACTATTGTTTGGAAAATATATATCACAATTGAATTAATTTACCACAACTAATTGAGGTACAGGTTTTTTCTGAGCTATTCTCCTTCTTTTGCGGCATAGACACTTGTTGACAATAATTGGACTACAAAGACATACTCCAACCTTGGATACAATCTAATATAAAGTTCATTCATTGATATTGTGTTAGAAATTTTGCCACCCTAGTAGGGTAAAAATCCGTTGTTATTTTGTTGGGTACTGCTATTTTTATCATTTTATGCATTTCGGATGTATTTCAGTAAGAAAGTTACTATTATATACAATCCTTTTGTTTTATATAGAGAACTCATACGGTGCTGGCATCGATGTTCTAAATGTCCTTTTTATGTGGTGATTTTTGAAAATATATCAACAATTTATTGTACTACAATTTTCAATTCTAGGTCTAGGAACACGGTATGTAAAGCATTTACATGTCTTTACAGTTTACACTACTGACCTGCGTTCAAGAAATTGAGTTAACTCTAATTTATGAAGATTATATTTAGGGCTATCTGATTTGACAGGTTCAAGCTCAGACCATGCTCCACGGCAGTAAAGTGCAAAGCCTTTGTTTATCACCATGGAATGTATTTTGAACACCTTTTTTCAATTAAATATCCCTTTAAAGTTTAAACTAATTTTACCACATAAATTGCTATAGTATGCTTGAATTTGCTGAGTGAATTGAAGATTAAGTTAATTAGTTTGATGGTTCAGCATTCAATTCGACGTTACTTACACACATTTGCTTATATAAGCATGTGTTAAACTTGTATCATTCACTTTTTTCTGCGTCATCTCAACCATTGGGCTCTTGCCAAGTTTTTGAATATGATGCTGTTACATTATAGTTAGGATTTATTGACTTAGACATGTGCATTATTTAAATGGCTTAGCAGTTAGTTGGAAGCACATTAACATATATAAATACTTGCATCTTTCACGTTTCTATCATGAATAAAATTCACTTCTTTTACTCCATGTACATTCTCTAAATTATTTAGCTTTCTGGATGGTAGTTTGCAGCAATCTGCACAATCTTGAAATAGGATTACTACAAGTCACCCATCCTCGGAACTCTAGACGCTTATGTATTTTAGATCATTGCTTAGCTTATCTGCGACTTCTGAGAAATCAGTTAAGTCCTACAGCACTTTTAGTGTTACACTGTACTGTAGTCATGTTAACTGCTTCTGCTCAAACATCGCTGAAAAGACCATTAATATTCATCTTCGATAGTTTTAATTCCTAAATTCCAACATGAAGAAGAGCTGATATTTTTTTAAGATTTGAAACCTGGCAGTCACCGCATTGTAGATTCATACTTCTATCACTATTCATTCTAGCATCTGACATTTATGAATTAAAAAGTATGAATTTTGCCATTAACTGGTCACTAAGTGTTGATATATATATATTTGGCTGTTATGCTGGAGCAGATGTGTTTTGAGCTTAGAGATCAGGCAAGCTCTAACCACCCTATTTTCCCCCCTTGTCATATATATATATATAGAAAGTTTTCTTCCAAATTGAATTTTTGATTCTAAAGTATTTCTCGATTCAATAAAATACCTCATAATTTTAACCCAGTAAACAATGATATGGTAGATACACTCTTACTTGCCCTGTAAGAAATTACACAAGTTCAAGCGTTCAACTATGTTTTAATTTTTAAGATAGGTTGATCCATGGCCCATGAGGTCTGACTTACTATTTTAATAGGTTTAGTAGATCAAGAGTTTATTAAACCCACGAAATTGTGGGCTAAAATTTTAGTAGGGCTGAAATGGTGGACTTGGGAGCTAGCCTGGGGCCTAGAGCCACTTTGACAGGACTAGTAAGGAGCATTGCCATCTTAATGTGCATTTATTTTTGCTAAACCAGAAATTGTTTCCTTCTTAACCTTGTTGCGTAAGCATGCTAACTTTAAAGAGGGATCAATGTCCTACTGTCTGTCATGTGATTAATTAACTTTGAGAAGCTGAAACCTACATGTTATATCTTCTATAACCGTAAATCTGATTTCTTAATCTACCAGATTTACAGCATAGATATATAAAAACTAGCCTTCAATTGCATAAATTTCGACAACTTTATGCCTTGGACAAGAGAAGTCATCCAAGTGATCTTACTCGCCATATTTTGTTTGCGAATGGTTCTTAATTGCTACCATCTGATGAGGTGTTTTCAACTTGATTTCCTTCTCTCCGGCGGGATTTGCTAATATATAGCAAGAGACACTAACCAAACAAATCATTTTGCTAGTTTTGAGTTTCTATTTGCTTGGCCGCAATATTACTAAGTGGATAAACTACTATCTAATTGATCTACGTCACTTGTTCTTTTTACAATTCTGATCCTAAATAAGACTTTACTGATCAGCTTTGTAAATTTGCAGATTCAAAATCCCCTGAAACTTGCGCAGGAAGCATAAGAGGATCTCTTCAGATTTCAGAATAAACTCGCAAACCACTGATGAGGATCTTCTCTTGATAAGCTGGTGCACCATAAGATATACACGCTTGTAATTCTAACCATCATGTATTTGTTTTTTTTTTCTTTTGCTATTCAGCATTGTCTCAAACTAATCTATTAAACTTGTTTTTTCTAGTAACCAATATTATCTAAATATGTTGTCAATTCTACCTTCTTTTCTATTTTCCCCCGCTTGCCTCAGCTTAATGGGGAATGGGGAGCACCCCAAATGGATCTTTGATGCCTAAGAACCCAGAATCAGCTCAGATTACTCTTCCTCATGATTGAGTTTAACCCCCACCCCAAAGGCTTCAGTTTTTCTTGTCCCATACATTAAGAAAAGAGATATGCTATTTGTGCATGACATATCTATACCAATTGATCTAGTTCCCAAACCCCATCCAATGATGGTTGGGGAGTACATCTGTACAGTGTTCAAATAACATGACTCTCAAGTATAATCTACCTTGTGACTAAGAATAATAACCCACAGCAGTGAACTTTTCTCGTAATCCAAATCTTGGACAACTGAAAAGTTGTACAGGGTCACAGTGACTATTGCACTCGGCTTTTTTATGTGAGTTTTAGATTCCTTTCTCTTTGTAAAGGTTTTCAACTTTCAATTTTTATGCATATAGAATAGTAGTTGTATATTAGCATTAGCAATTGGATGGACGTTATGCGCCGCTCTTAATAACCACATATTCGTTCTCTATGTGCCTGCATAGATGTTTCCACTTTGTGCGCTCACAACTGCCAACACTGTGCCATGGATTCCCTGTATAACTCATAGTCGTCGTGAATTTTGCTTGAGCTAAGGTTACGTATGTCAATTTATACTGATCCTTTTTCTGGAATATAAAAAGCTTAATAAACTCCCGTATGAATTAAATGTTTCTTAGGTAAGATATGGTCGATTAATGACTATCTAAGAATTGGCCCTACTTTATCCCATTTATGTTGGATTTATATAACTTCGATTTTATCACTATTTAGTCTATCCTATATATGTTATGTATTGGGTTCTTTCATTTATCGGCACATGTTCTCAGGTCTTGCATTACCGACGACATCATTGTGAAACTTAGCAACCATTATTTTGAATATCTTTGAAAAGAGGAAGAGCCAGCATCTACCTTTTGTGCAGCTTTCGGTGGATGTCAACACTTTCCCTCCTCAAAATCGCAATGATTTGCCAATCATGTTGCCTCGTGTTTTTAGCATATATTACATATTCCTTGTGTAAGTACTAAATTGGAATCAAAACATCTGATGTATTTATGTATCCCCAGTAGAAACCTCTTTGAATCAATCGTTTCTTATTGACTATATGGCCTATGTAAAATTCATGATTATGTAGAAATCAGTTCATTCTTATCATATGCAGACCATTCATTCTTTCTCAGAAACGTGAGACAACTGTAGTGCTGTAAATAATTTATGGTACGAGTGCCTTTAGTACATTAATATTCCTTTGTAACATATACCTCTACTGTTTTTCAAAATCACCTTTTTTTCTGTTGCTAGTACCCACTTAATCGTTTTTATTCATTTTATATGGACGCACGATTGTTATTTAGCTTATATAGTTTGTTGTAATTACCCTGATATTAATCATTTATAAGTGTGTAGAGAGTGCTCATCTTAATCTAAACATGTTCCTAACTTAAAATACTACTCTATTCTCTGGTGCATAGTTATAATTTACAACATTCAATAATTCAATACATTTAAAAAAAAATTTCAAGCACACCACCTGTAATGATTTATCATTTCTCTTAATATCATTGCTCAAAGATGAGACAAGACAATTTTGGCTTCTAAATGGCTAATGTCACTCCTATTTTAGTGGTTGAATTTTCTAAAATATCATTTTAGCTTTTCTTTATCAACTAATGTAATAGTTTGATATTAGTTGCATGATCAATTATACTTTTATCTGAATTTATTATTGTTAATTTAATTAAAAATTTACTTAATTTTTAAAACCGTTACCTCTAATCTGATTTTCTAATCTTTGTAAATTGCAATAACTATTAAATATTAGAATAATCTGAAATAAACTTACTTATATTTACATAAAAAAAAATTTACTGAAATTTTTTCAATATATTAGTTACTTGAATAAGTAACAATAAACTAATATTTAAAAATAAATTAAATAAAAATGTTTAAAAATTAATAATGATAACAAGGAAAATGATTAACAGCACACATATTGGTATTTAATTATCTAGTTTATATAAAATAAAAATCATTAAAAATATATGATATTAAGATTTTTATCCAAAAGATATTGATCAAGGTGAAATTAAAGTGTGATTCAAGACAAATTATCTATAATATTAGATGTTCAACAGAAAATTATTTTAGCCCTTAAGAATATGTAAAATATAGGAACCTGTAATTTTTTTTTATAATTAAGTTTTTATTTTTTTGTAAAATATCAGAGGTTAATGTACTGGGACATGAAGCATGCCATGCTTATAGAATTCGCTGCCTTGTTGGAGTGCTTTTTTATTCTAGGGCAATGAGAAGTAATAGGAGTACTTTTAGTCATTGAATTTTTAATACAGGACATTACTTGAGACGAAATGTTTAGCCCCTGTGAGCTACATGCCCGTATACACGATTTTTAATCAGGTTATTATGTCTTACTGAATGGCTTATTGGCTTTTTTTAATAATTCTTTTGATTTTTCATTTCAAAAAATTGTGAAACAGCCATGTGGCGAATGGACTCAGTTAAAATGTATGTGTTATGTAGTAGAATATTACGATAACTGACTGTTCTTAGCTTGATTGCTGTTTTAAAGGAACAAATAAAATTACTTTAACCTTTACCAAATAATCATAATGATTGTTAATTTAGTTAACATAAAATCAATAATTTAGCCTTTATAATATGTGAGTGTTAATGAGTGGATGATAAAAAAAAAAAACTTTTTGAACTCTTTTTTGAAAGTAAAGAAGAAATTATATTTTTGGAACATTAAATAAAAGTCACTGAAATAGGAATAGTAATAGACTTTTAGAAGTGACAAAAAACATTTTTGACAATTTCAAGTATTCTATACTCCCTTCATTCTTAAATCTTTAAATAATTGTTCTGTTATAAATGCTCACTAAAATTAAGAAAATAATTGATAAAATATTAATATTAGTAAAAATTAAAAATAATTTATTAAATTATCCTTATTTATTTTCAATACTTAAATTTTCTCTCTTCTACTTCACTAATAAGTTAATAATATTTAATAGAAATATTACTAATAAAAAAATTAATACTATTTAAAATTTTAAAATAAATAATTATTTTTAGACAAATTAAGTTTTTGTAAAATAGAGGCAATATTACTTAAATAGATGCAGATGCTGTGAGCTTAATTCATGTCCTATTTGCATTGCGTCAATTCCACACTCACTCACGGCCTCCATGGCGAGCCATTAAATGCTTCCTCTCTCGTTTAGCTGAAAGTAATAGTTTATCGTTGCGCCTAATTTATTATAGAAGCCTGTTCGCTCTTAATGTTGTCTGTCTCCACACAATTATGACTGCACAGTTCCACAACCGAGAGCGAAACTGTACTCGAACGCAACCCTAGTTCCAAGGTCTTTTGTTTTGACCATTATTCTACTAGTATAGTACAAGTAGGAGTATTATTTGGATCTAGCTGTCATGCTCTTTCACAACTCCCTTCTATTCTTTTCAGAATAAACCTCCAAAATAATCCTTAAAAATTTTTAAATAGGATAAAATGATTTTTGAAAAATAAAAATAGATAAATTAATCCTTCATTTTTTTAAAAATTAGATAAAGTAGTCCTTGACAAATAAAAATAGATAAGTCAGTCTTTCATTTTTTAAAAAATGGGACAAAATGATCCTTCCATCAACATAAAAATGAAGATTTGTGAGGAAATGTATAACATATAATTTAGTTTAATAAAAATAATTAAGATTGATATGTCATCCATTTAACAAATCATTAATAGAAAATTTTGATGGGAGGACTATTTTGTCTAATTTTTGAAAAAGTAAAGGACTGATTTGTCTATTTTTATTCGTCAAGGACCACTTTGTCCAATTTTTAAAAAGGTGAAGGACTGATTTGTCTATTTTTATTCCTTATGGACCATTTTGTCTGATTTGAAAATTTTCAGGAACTATCTTGGGGGGTTTACTCTTCTTTTTAAATGTCTTTTTTTGAGTGTTGTATGCAAATTAATATAATAACTGAATTTTATTAATTTTTTAAAAATATAATAATAAAAGATTAAAATATTTTTTATTTTTTGTACTTTATTAAATTATTCTCACTCATTCTCTCTCTAATTTTATTTTCTCTCACCAATATTCAAATTTTATAAAGACATTGAAAATAAAAATCTAAATAAATGGAGGGGTATATTAGGAATAAATTTATTAAATATTTATTGAAAACCCAAAAATGACATTTAATCTGGAACACAAATAAAATTAAAAAGAAACATCTAAAAATAAATGAAGGGAGTACATTTTTTGAGCAAGCATGGTACTTCCTTATTCTTTTTAAATGTCTTTTTTGAGTTTTACACATGAATTAATATAATGATTGGATTTATTGATTTCTCAAAAAAAATAATAAAATATTTAAATGCCTTTTTATTTTTTTTCACTCTATTAAATTATATCCACTTATTTTCCTTCCAATTTTACTCTCTCTCCCCAATATTCATATTTTGTAAGGACATTGGAAAACAAATACACTAAATGAATGAAGGGAGTATATTAGGAATAGAGTCATTAGGTAAAAGAAAATTTTGACAGTTCAATGCATAGAAAATTTAGAAGAATTTTTCAGTCAAAGTTTCTCCTTCTTCTTTAATTTATTTTTTCCTCTATCTTGGCCAGTGTTTTAAGACACTTGTTAACAAAATATACTGATGCGAGTTGTCGCTACCCGTAACAAATTAAAAATAATTAAAATGCTAAATTGCACAAAAAATTTAGTAAAGGACACAACTCAGGTCGTCTCACAAGGAAGTATTCTAATTGATTCAACAAATTGGGGAATTTTTGGAATTATTCAAAGCAAAATTAAATTGAGGAAATATGATGAGAAGAATTACCTGCACAAGGATTCTGTCAGATTAAGAGTTGTTCAATCATTTACTCAAGAAATAAATTCATGGTGGTGGTTATTTTCATTATTCATGCTATCACACAATAATGATGTAATTCTACTTAGCAATCATACAATCGCATTCTCACTAAGGGTTTGGCTAACATATGGACTAGTAATTTACGATCGTGATTCTATGAACCTATGACAGTCTGATTACCAATTACAGCAACCTAATTCCTAACGAAGTTAATTTCAATCCCTTACCAATTTAGATGTAATTAAATCAATCGATCCAATACCCCAATGGTATCTAAATTATGCACGCAAACGAATGCACAATCAAACCACCCTAAAAAATACAATTGCAATAATCATCACAACCAATATTAAAGAGAGAAGATAAGAGGGAAAGAAAAACCAACCACAAATTGCAAATAAAAATTGGAGTCTCAAGAACAATCTTAATCTTCAGTCATTCATGTGCACGGTAAGGAAATTACTCCTCCATAGGGGGAGTTCACAGCCAACGTCAAAGAAAATTGATAAATTATAACCCAGAAAATACTGAAATTCAACAATGATTGGAAACCCTAGCCTAGAGAGAGAGAGAGAAAGAAAGAAAGCTAAAACCTAAAAATAAAAAATGTTATGAATGAATCCTCAAATCTCCGAAACGGAGTTAAATTCAAAAAATGGTTCAAAACACGGAACGAAGTTGCGTGCTCGCTGAAGCTCCACTCACTTATGACCGCTATAGCGGTCCTGATCATTTGCTCACGAGCGCTGTTGTCTCTCTGGTGACCGCTATGACCGCTATAGCAGTCTTGTGCTCGCTCAACAACGCTTCGTATACTTCCAAACCCATTGTGAGGCCTAAAATGTTCGAATTATCTCTTGTCTCTAGAAATAGAAGTTGTAGCTCTTTGAACAAGCTTTCCAACGCCGCAAGAATCATGTAAATCTGACATCTATAGCTCCAAATATTGGCAAAATACCAATTGAGGATAAAATTGGACAGCATCACAACATCAGAAACCTTTAATCTTGCAACCTGGAAAGTCTCTACAAGCAAATAACACTCACAAAAAAGGGTTAAAAGTATAGGAAGCTCTAAAATATATTTATTCATCAAAATGATGCAGAGAACCATGATTTTATTCAATAATATACCGTTAAGGCCAAATACAAATCTACTAAATGTTTACCAATTAAGCACATAAATAATGCAATATGCCTAGAGTTGAATAGGAAATGAGGTGCATGAATGCAACACATCATATACTTTTAACTAATCTAATTCAAGCAACATGGGCAGATTGCATGAGCAAACCTGTTCTTTTTTTTTAGATAATTGTTCATGATGACCTGAATAAGGTATCATACAAAAGGAGTACATATATGTAATATTCCAAAAACCAACTATAAAACTTTAGCACACCCTGCTAACAAAGGCAATAAAAACATTTCCTCTCTACTCATAGTACTTCAAGGACACTACTGGAGCTCATACCACATATGAGCTCAACACACATAATCACATCTCATAGAAAATTATACTCTCCCTTATAACATGATGATGAGTGTAGAGATGGCTATCATCTCCATAGGCACAATCTGTTTGAGCACGGCCACCAAGAAATGGATATCAATTATTCCCCAAAGCACAACCGTCATTCCTTTTGAGCTTGGTTTCTGTATCAAGGAGTTAGCACTTTTGTGAAGGATGTCACACTTGCGCCTTGAGTGTAGGGTGAACCGGTATGATAACCCCACTTCAAAGAATACACATAAACAATGTCTCAGATATGGAAGCTTAATCAACATATAATTTCATCATACGTAAAAATAAATGCAACTAATGATTCCATACACATGCATATTCCTCGACTTAACATTCAAGACTTCAGGTTGACCATTCTCACAACTAAAATATAGCCATATTGATGACCTCCTTCATGGTCAGAATCTTTTTTTCAAATATGATATTATTCCTACATTTCCATACTAGCCAATTAGAAACAAAAAAGGCCGTTATCCATTTCTTTCTCTCATCCCTCCTTACTTTCATTCCTAACTAAGACTCTAAGGCTATTTCCATGTCAAATAGATTAACCCAAGCCACATTCCATTTTTTCAACCATATTCCCCACACAGTCCAAGCAAAGTCACATGCTAGAAAGAGGTGGCGCAAATCCTCTCCCTTAGTACCACACATTGGACAAATATTGTGTTCCTCTTGGATAATGCCCAACCTACACAATTTATCTCTTGTATTTAGTCTTCCAATCACAAAGAAACCGCTCAACACCTCCACTCTAGGGGGCACAAGTCCTTTCCAAACCTTACTAGCATAGTTGAAACTGTTTATTTCTCGAGGCTGTTGGCACCCATTAATCAATTTTTGCATCACCAACTTAACAGAGAATACACCTTTCTTATCAAACTTCCAAACCAATTTATCCACCTTGTTCTCATTAAGCGTCGTTGTATTCAGCACTTGGTGTAATTCGTCTAACATTACCTCCTCTCTTGGCAATAAGGATCTTTCCATTGAAAACTCCAACCATTCATGTCCATCCCAAAAGCCACATTCACTCACCTTGATTCCTCTTGGTCAGCTTATTCAAACACCTGGGAAGGGCATTCTTAAGAAGGCCTACTTCTAACCAATAGTCCTTCCAAAACCTACTGACTTTACCACTGCCAAGCTCCTTTTTTATTCCTGCAAACAAATTGATCATGATGTCTCCATGAGCTCTCCCCATATAATGTATTGTTTCCATACCCTCCTTTATTTTTAGGTTGTTGATCACTTAGCTAGCCATCAATTTGAAGATTATTACATGAGCATATTATCCTCTTCCACAGTGGGCACTGCTCCTTTGCAAATCTCCACCACCATTTAAATAGAAGTGCCGTGGTTTTTAGCACAATGTCTCCCACCCCTAATCCACCTAAATGCTTTGGTCTCCAACTATGTCCCACTTACTAATGCCATTCCTTTTTACCTTCCCTGCTTTCCCCGTAAGAAATTCCTTTGCAAAGAGATTATTTTCTTAGAGACCTCCTTTTGGCATCTTAAAGAGACTAAGGTAATACATTGGTAAGCTATTAAGAACAAACTTGATCAAAATGAGTCTTCCCGCTTTTGTCAAAAATTTTGCCTTCCATGTACTCAACTTTTCTTGAATTCTATTTATAATAGTGGTCCCATGTTGCAACTTCTTTGGGTTAGCTCCAAGGGGTATGCCTAGATACTTGATGGGTAACTTAACCACACAACACCCAAGATACGCACTAACCTCTTTTCACCCCACTACTCACAATTTAAAGCGATAATCGCTGATTTTTCATAATTGATAGACACTGACATCACCTCAAAAACAAATTCAAGAAATTCTCCTATAATTTTTTATCGCTTCTCATTTTAGGACAAAAGAGAATTGTATCATCTCGCAAATTGCAAATGGGATAGATCAATTCTTCCCTTGCCCCACTCCTAAAGCTTCAATTCTTCCCAATCTCACCAATCTTTCAATCATTCTATTCAACTTCCCCAACTAAAACAAATGTAGGGTGATAATGGGTCACCTCGCCTTAACCCTCTTTGCATTTTAAAAGGTTTTGTGGGAGTTCCATTTACTAGAATTGATATGGATGCGGTTGTTAAGCACTCTTTGATCCATAATCGCCATCTAACCCCAAAACCCATGTTTCTCAACACTTCGTCCACAAAAGTCCATCTCACCCTATCATAAGCTTTCTTAAAGTCCAACTTAATTAAGCATGCTGGTTTTTTCTTCCTTTTTAACTAATGAACTGTCTCACTTGCTATTAAGGCTCCATCTAGGATCCGCTTTCCCCACAAATGCCGATTGATTCTCACCTACTAGTTGTGGCATTAAGTTTCTCATCCCCGCTTACAAGGATTTTTGAGATTACCTTGTATATGCATCCAAACATGCTAATAGGACGAAAATCCTTTATTTCCTTTACAACTTCCTCCTTTGGAATAAGGGTCACCCATGTCATATTCACATCCTTGCTTAGCTTCCCATTCATGAAAAAATCTTTAACTGCTTTGTAAAAGTCCACTCCAATCACCTCCCACATTTTCCTCACAAAATTCAAATTATAACCATCATATCCGTGGGCTTTATTGGGATCGCAGACCACATCGCTTCTTTATTTCTTCACTTGAAGTCAAGGCTCCAATTGCTTTGCATCCTCCTCACTTATTTTATTAACTAAATCTCCATCAAATCGCATTTTTGGCAAGTATTCCTGAGCATACAAATCTTTATAAAACTCTCTCAGTCCTTTCTTGATCTTAGTTGGGTTCGTGCACTCCACACCATTAATATTTAGTTTCTGGATTTGTTTTATCCTCCTTTTTGCTGAGGCCACCCCATGAAAATATCTAGTATTTCTATCCATCTCTTTAGCAAACTTGGACCTTGACAACTGTTTCCAAAAGACATCTTTCCTTCTGTACCATTCCTCTAGGCTTCTCAACAGTGCCTTTCTTCTAGTTTCTTTCACCTCATCCAATACTCCATTCACTCCGTCATCATCAATTATTCTTAATTCTTCCTCTAACACTTTAATCCTATGATCTATATCACCGAATTCCTCCTTATTCCACTTTTTGATTGGAACTTTTAAGGCTCGAAGTTTTCCAGAGATATGATTATTGTCCAATCTTTTCCATTCTTCCTTAACCATCTTAATAAAACCTTTATGAGAAAACCACATGTCAAAGCTTCTAAAAGGTTTGGGGGCCCAATCTAGTAACCTGTTCTCTAACCCAGAAATTAAAAAATGAAATTTTCTGCTTGGAAAAATAATGTTTATGGTTTTATTACAAGGGACCCAGCACTATGTTTGAAAACTTACATTTTTTTAGTTTCTTTAATCATTGTCTCTAAAACACTAGTTCTTTTTTTAAATTTACAGACTTAATCCAAAATTTTACATAGACTATTCTCTTCATTCCTAATTAATAATCATGATAGAAAATCGTATCATTTGAGTACATTAAAAAATTATTTTATTATAAATTATGACTAGATATATTAATTTTTTAAAGTATCAAAATGATATGATTTTTCACCACAATTATTAATAATATATGATGAGAGCATTAAAAAAAACACCAAGTCTTGAGTCAATTGAGCCGGCCATTCCGTGCGTATGGTTTTTATGTTGACAATGGTGGTGGAGTAGTCATGGAAATGGAAGTTGGGAGTGAGCTGGTCAAATTTGGTCATATCTCCTGTGCAGGAACGAACTTAATTTACCGGGAGTTCTCCAAAAACAGAGTTCCCCCGACAGTTCGTCTCTTTCCCGCATTACGATGAGACATGTTCGTCCACCACTATTTGTAATATTACTGCCGTATAATAATGTCATTCCCCCCATGCCATTGCACGGGAGAAAATTAAACTAATCTTCCATCGTTTTGCTAAAAATAATGTAACACCTAATGGTTGGACCAAACCAAACTACCTAGACAAGGTTGACCCTAGTGCGTGTTTGTTATTGCTGCATGCTCTGAGGAGGACTAGCTCATCGCCCATTGTTAGGGTTGTATCTAAAGGAGCAATCATATTCAGCACGAAAAGAAATTTGCATGAATTTTAGCCGAGTATTCTCTTCATAGCTAGGTTTATTAACTTCGCTCTTTTTGACAGAAGTGAACAATTTCATTAACTTTATATATAGGAAAATATTAGGCAGCACAGCTAGAAATTTTGTCCAAATTTTATTTGTAGAATGATATAGCATGATTTTTAACCTTTAGATTATTGTGGATAATGTCACTTTATTTCATCTAACAATTATAATAATTTAAAAAAAAAACACAGAGCATGTCAATGTTTTTCTGAATATATATATATAATAGTCTTGTTCTGTTTATTACTTTATTTCATTGTTTTCTCTCTTTTTCCTTTAATTTACTGTATTTTGTTTCGAAAACGGATCAATTTGAGAAAAATATTATTTTATTCTTTCTTCCAGTTCAAAAGTAATGTATTGAAGTTTAGTAGCTTCTGGTCGAGACAGCAGGTTTACCCAACGTCGCTTCGAGGAGATGATTATTGACATGTTAAAATTCAAACGTCATTAAACTTGATGACTTTACTCAATATCTTTGCATTGCTAGCTACGTGATGAAACTAAAAATATTAGTTCATCAAGGGATAACAAACACTACTGGCATCTTTAATATTTGTGATGTAAAGCACCAAAAAATAAGCATTACAACAAATAACCAAAACAACAACAACAATAATAATAATAATAATAATGATATAAAGTTTAGTGGACTCTTCCTATTAGATGTTTGGAAAATACCGAACAACATGCCTACAGCAAAGCATGATAATGAGACAGAATGACTCATAAAAGCGGAGGCATGTGCACCATCGACAGTCGTAGGTGCTGCCCATGACTATATATAGCACATCGTGGACGACTTTCATAGGACAAGTAATAAAGTGAATTCACGGTTTGCCCATATTGCAAAAGAGTTGAGACGAAAACACTACATCTCATCTTTGTAATGCGAATCATTGTCCTTTTGCAGAGTTATTAACCCCATTTGTTTATAATCACATCGAATAAGTTTATTAACCTGTGTGTTTTTATTTGTTACTTCCTTTAATAATTATCAAATTATAAATACTCACTAAATTAAGAAAATAATTAGTTAGTACAATATCAATATTAGAATAAATTATGAATAATTTATTAAATTATTCATATTTCTTTTCAATATCCTAATTTCTTTTATCTTCATTCACTAATAAGTTAATGGTATTTAACAGAAATATTAATGATGAAAAATAATTAATACTACTTAAATTCTTCAAATAGATAATTATTTCTAATAAATAAAATTTTAAAATGAATAATTATTAAAAAATGAATAAATTATATACAAGTGACCCATTTCAACCAAAAAAATAATATAATATAATAATCCAGAAGATCCAATTTTCTTATATTCTAAAGTCATAGCTGCTTCCATATGTGTTTGTTCGTTTCCTTGTAACTATTTGTAATGTCTTTTTTCCCGTGTCCTTCGTTATGTCATTAACACAAATTATGTTTGGGGGGATCAGTAAGAAGCCGGAGTTGTAGGGATGTGCACTATAAAAGCGTAATTCAACGCACATAAGTTATTCAACGGATCTCTGCGTGCTTGTGTCGTATTGATACCATTACACCTGAAAACGACGGTGAAACTGAAAAGGGTATCTCCTTCTCTCCCTCCGATGTTCCCTTTTTTCGTTTGCGGTGAAGAAGATAATAAGTGGTTAATTAAGAATAAAGTAAATTAATGTTAGGTGATCGAGCAACGTAATGAAGAAATTAACCGATTATGAAAATGGAGCAATTGTATTCAGCCACCAACGTAATGTTCATTTAACATATCCACTATGGAAAATGCTATCTGGCTACGTGGACTGTCTCAGAATTGCGTTTCATTTGCTATCTCCTACTCTATCTTCTAATTATTTATTGACATATAAAAATATATATTACATATTTAATAATTTATTAATTTTTAAATCTGTTTTAATTTCTATCTTACATATAACAATAAATTATCAGAGAAACAACAAAAGGGACATCATTTGAGAAGCTACAACCCCATGCGTGCACTTTTGCCTTCAAAGTTTGACCACTGCTTATACTTAATTACCAATATTTGGATCCCTTGAATTAGTCATGTGGCCCACTTGGCGTGTGTATGAATAAGGTAAAATATTAAAATTATTTCAATAATTACTTATTTATATTATTTTTTATATAATTAATTATATGAGAATATGTTTGGATATTTTAATTGAAAAGTAGTTTCAAGATAATCTCTTTTCTTTGGGCCGTATGAAAAATATTACTTTTATATGATAAATTACTAAAACGATATAAAATTATTTATTTATATATAATATATAATATTTAATATTTGGATTTAATTTGGTAAAAGTACCACGATTTAAATATAATCAGCTTCAGCTTATAATCCAAAGTTTCATAAAGTTGTTTATGCTTATAATAAACTGTGTTTTCAACTTAAAATTATCAGTTCTTTATGATACTTTATTTTCATATTTTTACCAGATATGATTAAATAATTTTCTAAAACAATTTTTTTGTATAAAAAAAAATTTGTTCTCTTAGTTCCCGAACATGGGTTGGACATAAACATACTAAAATATAGTAAGGAAGGAGAAAGGATTGTATTCTTGCAACAAAACAAATTGCTAATATATTAATTATACCAAAAAAAAAAATCACAAATGGATATGAGGGAGTTCATATCGTAAGGTGAGTTTAGTTGAGAAATGAAAAAGAAAGTAAAAATTTACTAAATAAGCTTTATATGAAATTTTAGAATGCAAATCACCCATGAATGGATTCTAAGGTTTCGAGCAAAAAGAAACAATGAAAATTAGGATTGTTCTCGTTTTTTCATGGATTTCTCAGCTAATACTAAGTCAAAATCATCAAATCTAGTGTCATTCAATGTAACTCTAAATCGATGTCCTTGTCAAAAGCTCTCAAACAATTTTGGATTTAATCAGTCCAAAATTAATATGCTAATTTAAGGTTGTTAGTATTCATCATAAATATGATTTTGAAACTACTTGCTCAAACAATCTTGTTGCTAAGAGCCATAATCAGTGATTAAATCAGCTTTTATACCAATTGAAGGAATTTTAGGCCTTAAGATCTAGAGGTTTTTTATCCTGGTCATAACATGAAAAACAATAATGAAATGATAAACAAGACTGAAGTTACCAAGGTTTATTGACAAAAATAATTGATCCATGGCTATTTAACCTTCAAATTTGGAAGAGAAAGTGAGGCCAAGAGGCCAAAAGAAGAGAGAGCTCCCTCCTATTGCCTAATATAATTGAATATACACTCTTGACTCAATAGGGCATGAGAAGCCTATATACAAGGATAAGATAACGTAGTGTCTTTCTATATTAGTAAAATGAAGGACTAAACTTACACATTATATTAGATTCCATGCACAGAGAAATATAACAATACCCACTGGTGAGCAATGTTAAGAATAATAGTAGTAAAAAAATTTTGAGTTTAAACAATATGCCCTAATGAATTGACCTCTAATCAGTCTAGATCCAAAATAAATTTGTAATTGATTTATGTTGGGCCACAAAATAATCCAAGAGAGCTTTGATTCCACTGTTATTGTTATGTTTTGAAGCAATTGTTATTTGCGACAAACCTAAATCAATGGTTCCCTGTCATTTGCGCAAATTGGATTTGGGATGGGATAGGAGCATTCGAATAGTTAGAAGAGGAGGACTACAATTTTAAGGGGAAAAAAATCAAGAGATGTTAGACAGGGGTGATTTGTGTGAGAGGAAGGGATCACGCGAACTTCTTAATTTAGAGGTGTAATTTTAGTCGCACAATTTGATTTAATGACTGAAAATTTCATTTCCACTTTTTATGTACCAAATTCATTCTCATTTGATAATCTCTCTAGTTAATTTATACTTGGACATTAAAAGTTTACTTTAACATTATAATATAAACTTATTCTTGCACTATGTATAAGCATGTTTCAAAATCAACGATCTAAAAAAATAAGTTAAATATATACCAAAAATATGAAAAATAAATCAACAAACGAAAATGTAGGTAATATGGTACTAGAATTTAATTACTGACCTCCGATAATGAATTTGAGAAATTCATTTGATGTATTACATTTTACTTTTCTAAGTGTAATGAAATATATCTTCCATTTACTTAAAGAAGATATTGAATATTTTCATATCATATAAAAATATATATTTAATGCTTTCTTTGTTTAGTAATTAAAAGGATAATTAGAAGGATGATTCAAGAAGATTAACTTACTAAATGAAATGTACAAGTGCATACGCACCAAAAAAAAAAAAAAAATTGTACAAGTGCAAGATATGGTTGGTGTTGTGGCCTTAATTATTATCAGTCTTTATGGATTATTACCCCTATCAGCAGATATATTTTGACAGGGAAAGCGAAGTGATAGCTGACACCACACTCAGGACCACAAGGGGCACTCGCTCTGCTTTTTAGGCGTCTAAATCAGATCTAGTTTGGCGCCAATTCCGGCACATATACGGTAAGGATGTGCTTGGTTGGTGGAACAAATGGGATAAGTTTTATGAGCCACCGGGGTGCAATGAGCTGCTCCTTATTTTTTTGAGGGCTGGATTGCTAAGGTTATATTTAGTGGAAAAAAATTATATATATATATATATATATATATAGTGTTTGTATAAGTGATTTATACTAATATGATAAAATAGATAAATTTATTTGTATATAGTGTTTTAGAATCAGCCAATAGTAAATTTAATAAAAAAATATTATTTTAGTAGATTATGAGTATGACTTTGACGATGGTATAAGTGACGGATTTAATACTAAAAGTACCATATTGTATGAATTTTTTTCAAAATATTATATTAATGTAAATATACCACTCAAAAATTATATGTAAAAAAAAGTCTTTAATTTGAATTTTTATTTTTTATTTTTAATTATTAATATTTTTTATAAAATTTTAAAAATTAAAAATCTGAAAATTAAAACCACACGGGACCTAAAAGTTCATAAAGTACAATTATGGACAAAGAATAAGAGATGACCGGAATATAATAGATACATTAAAATTAAAAAATTATAGAATATAAATATGATATATATGTAATTAAAAATTGAAAGAAATGACATTATTAAAAGTATCATTTATATAAGAAATTTATTTTCTTATAAACTCAAAAGGTTATGTATTATTTTATTTTTATAATTTTATTTATTTTATATTTTTTAATATTAGAGTAAAAATAGATAAATTTTAAATTATATATAAATAAATATGTGTCGTCGATTTGCTATACAAGATCTAACACAGAGAGATATTCATTATGGACACGCCTCGTAGCTAAAAATTGAAGAGAAAAACTATTTTAACACCTAAAAGTGGGTGTCTGAAACAGACACCACTTTATAACCATTGGATGTGATGGATGTCTCCACTTATTCTTAACATCCATCACATCCAACGGTTAAAAAGTGGGTGTCTGTTTTGACTTGCCCCGTATAACTCATGGATTCAGACTGCATTAGAGGTGGTATGGCTCGTTTTCTCAAAACATTAAAACAAAAAAACAAAAACTACCTATCAGGACGTATTAGGCATATTATGTTTTGATTGAATTTAAACTTAATTGAATGTTATATATGTATTTGTTTTGCATTTTACAAGTACATATATTTTTTAGTTTCTATTTTTAATATATATTTTTTATTTGTTTAGGAAATTTCTAAGTATTTTATATATATTTTTTCAGTAAAACAACCAGTTTAACCCACTAATGCAAGTGAATTAAGTTGGATTGACAATTTTTTATTCACCATAAAAGTGAGCCAACCCATTTTTAACTTATGACCTGCAAATAATAATAGACCCCCTTTGACAATTTTTTATTTTTTGGTATTTCTAAAATTATATTACTATAATGATGTTTAAATATAGAACCTCATATGAATTATTAAAATCTCTCACTACTAGACTAATTCGAATTGCTTATGCAACTTTACTTTTATTTGAGAAGAGCCTCAGCCAACCTGACAAATTAGTTCACTTTCACCATTACAAGCTAGGGTTGAATTTTGTATTATGTACATATTGTGAGTCGGGACATTTCCGTGTTGATTAAGGTGCGAGCTTATGTCCCCACAAATATTTCCAAACTTTTTAAATAATCATATATGTATACATATTTTTGTCTCAATATTTAATAAATTTATTCTACATTAACCATAAATAAGATAAAATAATAAGATATAGTTTAATATATTTTTATTATACTTATGTATTGTCTTTACCTCATAATTATAATTTTCAGAATCAGTCCTTGATTGTGAATTTGCGAGTCTATCATTATGCTTTGTTTAAAAAATCAATAGACATAAAACAAAATTAACTTATTAAGCTTTGCATGTTAGTGAAGGAACAAACGATGGGATTTGACTGACACCGACTCTTGGCAGTGACAGCAGAAGGGCATTAAATCAAAGCTACTAATAAGCATCAATAATTAGTAGTTTTGGGTCAAATGTCGTAATGATTTTGTCTGATGCTGTTATTAATGACACAGGTTTGGCTAATTGAAGCAACAATAGAGAACCAAATGTAAGGTAATTAACTCCATGAATAAGTATAATTAATGTTGGACAAAGTTAAAAGCAAAATACTACGAAGTTAAAAGATGGCACATAAAAGAGTACTATCTTGACACCTTAAATAAACCTTCTTCAATTGAAACTTTTTGCTATCGAAATCTTAGAGCATGTTTGCTTTACATTTTTCAATTTTCAGTTTTTATAAAGAAAAAATTGAAAACTGAAATTTGTGGTTTTCAATTTTTTATTCACGAAAATTGAAAACTGAAAACTACAAACCAAGTAGGCCTTAACTAGTACCCTTTGCGAAATTTCGCATCATATCCTTCTGAATTCTGATCATCCAGAGCTCATCCTAGTTTCTCATCAACAACTTTAGATTCATCAACAGTTCTATTACAAAGCCAAGTGCAAAGGTAGATACCGATCACACTGACTCAATGATGATATTGTGAGTTTTTGGCTCTTGAAATCAGTTTCTGAAGATATAGCAGCAAGTGCGATTTTTGCCGATTCTGCTGATGCAATTTGAAAAGATTTGCAAGATTGCTTTCTGCTTCTTTGGCCTCAAACCAAGTAGCTTCTGTTGTCGTGACTGATGCGCTAAAATCTCTACTGTTTGATGGCAGAATGAAATTCACAAAGAAATATCAACCATTGTGCTTATTTTGGAATCTTGGTATCGGAGTATAGTAGATGTTAAAGGCTCCATAGTTATCCCCTTAGCTATGGAAAATTTAAAGGGAAAACTTCTTCCCACTTAGCTGCAGCATCAAGTCTCACTCCTCAACATTCGTAATCAGTCCAACACACATGATGTGAATCTTGAGGAATAATATTAAGCATAGACATGCTAAGCACTATGAAAGCAGGAGAGGATGGATTTTCAGAATAAATTAAAGGACCAAGACTTGGCGTAATAAAAGAGTTTAAGGAGATAGATTATTATTATTTTCAAGTCATGATCTTAAACTCATGACATATATTTCAATGAAAAATAAAATGTGCGGTAGAGTATAAAATCTTGAGTTTAATTTTTATAAAATTGTACACTAAAAAACTAACAAAATTATAAAAATATTAAATTATGGTGAATGGTTATTATAATAAATAGTTATCTAAATATGTTTTGACACTTTATTGAAAGTTTATCATCAATTGATATTGTAAATTACATTGTTTAGCACATAAAATTAAATGCTAAAATCTTACATAAAAAAGTTATGAATAGGAAAAATTGGAGCAAATTTGAAGGTAAATATAAGCATTTAGACTAAATGTTAGAGTTTCATATTACTTAAGATATGACTTAGATTACCTTTATAAAAGTTTGAGCAAACTTTCCCCATGAACTAGCTTTTAGGTGGAGTTAGACCCACTGAAGATGATATATTAGAGATCATCATATGATTGTTATTATTAGACCACCCACACATGTTTAGTCTTGCAAATTTCATGCTCTAGATGTCTAGTCCTGAGCATGAGTAGTGTGTGTTAGAATCCTATGTTATTAACTTTTGGAATTGAGTTAGGTTCACTTAATTTTTAACCAAAATAATCTTTAATCATGCCCCAAAAATTTCATCTCTTCTTTCACCAAATATATATATAACTACTAATAGCAAAATACAGTTACCACTTTTGAGTTATGTTGAAATTTTCTCATCTATTTATCTCTTGTAAATGGACTATGCAATGCGTATTAAAAGGGAAAATAGTATAATAATCTTATAAATTCAATAGAGGTTAATGTGATAATTTCACAAACTTATGTATCTTGTAAGTAAATTTTACAAATAAAGGAGATTCAGGTAAATTTCACATAATTTTAAACAAAATCAATGTAATTTTTCTATTAACTAATCATGCAAGGCCAAGCTAATTGAAATCCTATTTATGATTGTTTGGCATAGAAATCGATGATTTTGTATATGATAAAGGACGCTGAACAAATTTATACATTAACTTATATTCCTGCCCTTTTTTGGTACACTACTCTCTGCAAGATTACTACTCTTCATTTCAATTTATTTATCAAATTTTTAATATACTTTTATTTTAGAATATCAATATATTTCTAATATTAAGATAATATTATTTTTGCAGTCATATTCTCAATATAATTAATCGTATTACTAGAAGAAGTATGTTACTCCTCCATTTCATAATAAATGTTAAGTTTATTGTACAAGAATTAAGAACATCATTAAATAACCATGATCTTTTAAAACGTTTCTCTAAAAGACTAAATTATCATTTTTAAAGAAAGAATTCTGACCAACTAAATGAAGATTAAGAAAGAGAAATATATTATCTAATTTAATGTCAATAGGAATATAATTGGTATATGTTAATTAATATTTCATTAAAATTTTAAAATGATAGTTATTTTGAAAAAAATGAAAAATCTAAATAGACATTTAATTTAAAATATAGGGAGTAATATCACTTATATTAATGAAAATGAAGAAGAAAATTTTCTTCTAATCATAATCTTATATATCATTACTAAAACCATTTTATTACTACTTTTAATATATATGTGTATTTTTTTATTTTTTGACAAATAAATTCAAACGGTGTGAGCATGTAGCATGTTTTGCTCTGTGATTTTGTTGTTTCTACTTTTTCCCTGTTACACAAAAAAGAAAAAATGTTTTGCTTCACTTGGAAGGAGAACAATTTGCACAAGGGGAGAAAGATATACACCTTTAATCATCAACAACCAATTACTAATGTTTTTAACTTGTAAAATACAAAAATCCAGATAATAAAAATTTTGATTTTGTCCTCAATGATTATTATTAGCTATAATTTTATCTTTAAAGTATAAAACTTATTATAGTTTAATTTTTTTTGAATTCATTTATGAAAAATAATGTGATATATTATTGTCACAGCCCAATCTGGGAATGTGATCAGCATGTGAGGAATTTCATTTTTTCGTAAGCCTCATGATCTTTGAGCCTCTCTATATGCATATAATAATAATTTCATAATCGAACTCTAAATCAAAATTCAAAGTAATATAAAAACATCTCTGATATAAATCTTTAGCTCTTTAAAATCAAATTTCAAATAAATAAGTTCATAATCAAACTCTAAATTTGTATCTATAATACAAAATAGACAAAATTACCAAATTCGTCCCTGAAAAATTTTACGCTGACCAAATTGATCCCTGCAAAAAAATAACTCCCAAATTGGTCTCTCCTAAATTCAAACGTCTACCAAGTTAATCCTTCTGTTAACATCCACTAACAGAGTCCGTTAATATACCGTTAACATCCACCTTCTTCTTCATTTTCCTTTTTCTTCATTAATGAGAAAACATAAATTCCATTTCTGAAAGTTAAACCACACCCCCAATCTCCATTTGCTTGTTATCTTAATCAAAATACATAAAGTATGGTTCTCACTCTCCTTTTCCCCCAAAGTAGCTTTTGCAACAATAACAACAAAGCTATTTTTCTCTTTACTGTGAGTAGCTTTTGCAGAAGCCAACAATAATAATAACACCATACTTCCCTTGTTTATATTCAACGTAGAGCTCCTTCTTAAGCCCACAACATTGGTAGCACCCTCCTTCCTTTCCGGGTCCAAGATCCTTGTCACCGTGCCTTCCTTCATGGGCACAGGCAGCGAGAATAAGATGAGAACAACCCATCCTTGCGGTCATTATCGTCTTTGAGACAACACCATTCGCAAAAAGCAATCTCCTTCTTCATAACACTATAAGAGTTTGACAAGCAACACAACTGATCTCACTCTCACTCTCCTCATCTCTACCTTCATTAGTATGTCCATCATTCATTGATAATCATGGGTTTTTATTATGCTTATAAAGCTGAGATTTGATTCAGAGGACGGAAACGGAGATTGGGCTAAGGTTTATCTTCAAAAATGGGGATTAGGAGTACTCACTTTCTCATTGATGAAGAAGAAGGGGGAGGGAGAGAGTGGAGATGGCTTTTCTACAGGGATAGGCCAAAATGACGTCGTTTTGGGTGTTGAAGGGAATAATGGTGACACATTATCACTGAAACAGACATGTTAGCCATCTCTGTTTGCGGATGTTAACAGAAATATTACCTTGGTAGACGTTTGAATTTGGGAGAGACCAATTTGAGAGTTATTTTTTTTGCAAGGATCAATTTGGGAGTTTTTTTTTTTTTGCAGGGACCAATTTGGTCGGCACAAATTTTTCTAAAGACGAATTTGGTAGTTTTGTCTACAAAATATAATGAGTTGCTCTATACAAAATAACCATAAGAACCATAATCAGGTAAATGCAAA
The DNA here is from genome assembly GCA_031216105.1 of Dalbergia cultrata. NCBI lineage: Eukaryota > Viridiplantae > Streptophyta > Magnoliopsida > Fabales > Fabaceae > Dalbergia > Dalbergia cultrata. The sequence continues at coordinate 47,516,267 of CM062352.1, forward strand.
ATAATCATAATAAACAATGCAAGTCTATCTCTATGGTCCACAATTATCCCTACTATGTACAATTAAGCACTCTATCTCTAAACAAAATATAAAAGACACTTCACTCTGAAATGAAACTCACCAACTGGAAACCTCTTATGTTGGGGAGGAGGTGCTTGAGAATAACTTGTAGTAGCTAATATTCTATAATGAAATGGAAAAAGGGAGAGGGTGGGTTTTATCTAAAACTCAATGAGTAGGCCCTCACCCATAACACTCTCATGGGACAACACCAAGATGTGTGTATATATATATATATATATATATAATTAAAAAACTTAAAAATGCAATTTCTCCAAAATCATTTCCATACATATACATAATAGTTCTTAAATAAATTATTTTATGGAAAGCATCAATAATCTCTAAAATCTCTGGTTATGTATGTCAACCATGACATAACAAATTCTCAAATCTCTAGGATCCCTTAAGATCCCAATTGGATACCTGATTATGTTCCATTTTCTGCTCTGTGAGATTGTCTTCTCAGGACAACTTGGAATTGAGTTTTAGCAGTTAACTTACTGTCTGTTTCTTTATTGCTATTGTATATTCTCTAAATAAAAATAATACTTATTTTCTCCAAATCTATATACTAAGCTCTTCTCTAGGTTTAAAGCTCTATTATATACTTATGCTCTACTCTTGATATCATCATAGAAATTCACAAATGTCTTAATAAATTCATACTTAGACTCTAGCTCTTTAATAAAATAATTTTAAATATAATGATCCTATGAGTTTACATTAAAGCATTGATGCGAGCTGTCGCTACCCGCAACACATTAAAAATAATTAAAATGCTAAATTGCACCAAAAATATAGTAAAGGGCACAACTCAGGTCGTCTCACAAGGAAGTATTCTAATTGATTCAACAAATTGGGGAATTTTTGGAATTATTCAAAGCAAAATTAAATTGAGGAAATATGATGAGAATAATTACCTGCACAAGGATTCCGTCAGATTAAGAGTTGTTCAATCATTGACTTAAGAAATAAATTCATGGTGGTGGTTACTTTCATTATTCATGCTATCACACAATAATGATGTAATTCTACTTAGCAATCATACAATCGCATTCTCACTAAGAGTTTGGCTAACATATGGATTAGTAATTCACGATCGTGATTCTATGAACCTATGACAGTCTGATTACCAATTACAGCAACCTAATTCCTAACGGAGTTAATTTCAATCCCTTACCAATTTGGATGTAATTAAATCAATCGATCTAATACCCCAATGGTATCTAAATTATGCACGCAAACGAATGCATAATCAAATCACCCTAAAAAATACGATTGCAATAATCATCACAACCAATATTAAAGAGAGAAGATAAGAGGGAAAGAAAAACTAACCACGAATTGCAAATAAAAATTGGAGTCTCAAGAACAATCTTAATCTTCAGTCATCCATGTGCACGGTAAGGAAATTACTCCTCCATAGGGGGAGTTCATAGCCAACGTCAAAGAAAATTGATAATTTCTAATGCAGAAAATACTGAAATTCAACAATAATCGAAAACCCTAGCCTAGAGAGAGAGTAGAGAGAGAGAGAGGGAAAGCTAAAACCTAAAAATAAAAAATATTCTCGATCCCTTTTTTAGTCTTCGAAACGGAGTTAAAATAACAAAATATTCAAAAGCAGAACGAAGTCACGAAACTCGCTGACATGAAGTCACTTATGACCGCTATATTATGACCGCTATAGCGGTCTGGGACCGCTATAGCGGTCCTGACTTATGCCCGCAAGTGCTGCAATCAAATTTGTCTCTCTGGTGACCGCTATAGCAGTCATGTGCTCACTCAACACCGATTCGTATACTTCCAAACCCATTTTGAGGCCTAAACTATTCGAATTAGCTCTTATCTCTAGAAATAAAAGTTGTAGCTCTTCGAACAAGCTTTCCAACGCCATAAGAATCATGGCAATCAGATATCTATAGCTCTAAATATTGGCAAAATAGCAACTAGGGGTAAAATCAGACAGCATCACAACATCAGAAACCTTTAATCTTGCAACCTGGAAAGTCTTTGCCAACAAATGACACTCACAAAAAAGGGTTAAAAGTACAAGAAGTTCCAAAATATATTTATTTATCAAAATGGTGCAGAAAACCATGATTTCATTTAATGATACACCATTAGGACCAAATGCAAATCTACTAAATGTTAACCAATTAAACACATAAATAATGCAATATGCCTAGAGTTGAATGGGAAATGGGGTGCATGAATGCAACCCATCAAGCATCTCTTTCACGCTCTTTGAAAATCATAATTTACATAAATTCTACAAAATCAATCACAATCTTTAATCTCTTGAAATAGCCTCTAAAATCATGCAATCATGCCACACTTTAAGGAAAATAGTTCTAATGATCAACATAAGGATCATAGGATCTGAATCCACTCATTAGGAGAGGTAGAACACGAAGGATCAACTCCAAGTAGGAAGGATGATACCAACGTCTGTCATTGAAATAACAAAACTCTAGATTAATCTCTAACACTCTCTAGTTTACTCTAGATAAATTCTAACAATATTGGGGAGCATCCCTATGAAATCTATTACCTTTGATCTTGAAAGGAGACAAATTGATGATAGATTGAGAGAAAAAGAGTGGGAAGGGTCTTTGGGAGCTAGGTTTTTAGGTTTGAGGGAGAAGAGCCCAAATTAGGGGTTTAAAAAGGGGTGGAAGATTTCATTAAACAAAATGGGGTTGTGTCTATTTGGACACTGTTCAAGCACCAAGGGGACCACTATAGTGGTCTATGGCCATTATAGTGGTTAAGGGCACCCCGCCCCCCTAGCTGACAACTTATGACCGTTATACTACCGAATTTCCCAAACTCACACATTGTGACTATAGCGATCTTTGCATGTGAAAAGGTTCTTTCAAGCTTCTGGGGCCTTCCCAGCCATTTGAGTGGGTCTTGGGGGACCCTACAGTTGATCCGAACCTATCTATTAACAAGTGTACCTGAGTTATTATATATATCTACGTTGAACTTTTGGAGATGAGTGAAGTATTCTATTTTATAACAATTACAGTTATTTTTTTAACAATTTTGATTAATTTTTCTAGTTGTATAATTTTTCTCAAAAATACAAATAGGGCCCATTTAAATCATTAACTATGAATTTTTCAAAAGTTAATAGCCATATTTTTAAATTTTTGGTTCCATTTGACTACTATAAAAATCATTAGTTCCAAAAAAATCATTTTAAGTGATTTTTAAAAAAATTAAAATACCTAACTTATCAGAAGATATTTTTTAAACTACTCAAAACGAGTAAAATTGGCCTTATTTGCCCTGATCTAGAGTCGCGTCCTACTGCTCTTAAACTGGCCTAGATGATATTCAATTTGATATATATATATATATATATATATATATATATATTATATTTTAGTTTATTTATGATTTATCAAGCTTTTGATTTTTTTTAAAAATATTTGTCCATTTATAATATTAAGATAATATTAGTTTTTTCATTCAATAATACTTTCAATCTAATTAATTATATTAATCAAAGTAATATAATATATTTTGCATCATTATTAATGCCGCTTTATTGCTTTTCTGAATGTGTGTATTTGTTTTTTTTTTTTTTTGAGAGATAAACTGAATCATAAGAATATACTACACATTACAGGTTGACGGTCTGCGGTAATGTTGTAAAATTTACTAAGCTATCATAATCAATAATTAATAATATTAGATAAAGTAGTGTCCTCTTTTATCGTCCCACTAAATTTTTAGTATTCACACTTTGGCCCATTAAATTAATGAACCGTGTCTTTGAAGAGAAGTAAGAGAGAATAAATCAATCAGACCCATCCTATTGGTGTTTGGAAGCTAAGGGGACCATACTCGATACAATTTTCCTAATTACAATCTGAATTTTAGCCTATTACTCGATACTTTGTTATTGAATAATTATTTATTTTAAAAATTTATTTTATATAAAAATAATTGTTCAGTTTAAAGGTTTAGATAATATTAATTATTATTTTTATCAATAATATTTCTATCAAATATTATTGACTCAGTAGTAAATGAGAGAAAAAGAAGTTGAAGTATTAAAAAGAAATAAAAGTAATTTAGTAAACTATTTTAATTTTTACTAATATTAATATTTTATCAATTATTTTTATAATTTCAGTTATTATTTGTCACTTGACAATTATTTAAGGATGAAAAAAGTGGATATTACTGTGAAATTTGCATCAGAACAAAATTACTCATTGGATCAATCCAACAAAGACAAACTTTGGGTTGTATATGTTCTTTTTTACCACAAATTTTCAAGAACAATGTGTGGTGTACAATAAAATTATGTAATAAATAGACACTACATATCTTATTATCATTAGATGTAATATGTGATCCACACTCATCTCACTCATTCATCATATTCAATAATGATAAAATATGTGGTGTGTATTTATTATGTAATTTTATTCTTAACCAAAAATTACTCAATTTCCAAACATAGTGCAGAAGCAAGCAAGTCCATAAAGCTCATGTGGAAATCATATTTTCAGCAAACCCAAGTTCTGGGCCTTCTATGCATATCAAATAAAATGAATGCCGGTTTAACAAGGTCAAGCATGGACTTAGGGTGTGCAATTGCCCAGCTAAACGTGCACCAAAATAATAATCCATAAAATATTGTGAAATAAAATTGAAATTACAGTGGATTTTTTTTTTTTTGCTTTAATAGTTTTTATCAGTGATTGCAGAATGTCAATTGCAAGTAACGGCGTGGAGAAATGTAACTTTGCTGTATTAATAATTACTCATCAACGCTAGGACACCCGGGTCAATTGATTTCGGCAAATTATTTTAAATATAATCTCATCTCATTAGCACTATTTAAGTAGTTGCTAACATGACATACACAGGAAATGCCCATCATCATGAATCATTATAGAATGAAAATAATAATAGTAATAATAATATCCAAATTTAAATCACATCCATATGCAGATACAGTGATGGTATCCACTCACATCTGGTTCGTTTTCCCAGCAAACAAAAGAAGGCCACCTTCTATCATTTTTAATATTGTCTTCTTATTTTGGCAAAAATAATTTATGCATTGCCTAAACATTACCCAGAAGGACCCCACCCATCAGCATCAGCAGCAGATCTAATCACTACTAGAAGGAGGGAAGAAAGAAATAACAACACTAGGAATAATTTAAAACAAGAGTCAGAGGTTTTTAGCAATTTAAATTTCAAAGTGAATCAAGCCAAACCCCAGGATTTATTCACGTCACATCAAATACCGCATCAACTCTTAATTCATATTTTTTTTATTATTAAATGTCATAGGAATTCTATTTAAATATAATTTATATTTTATTTAATAATAAATAAAATAAAAAATAACATTATATTTTATATATTATGAATATAAATAATATTTTTTTAAACTTAAAACACATGTAGGGACAAAAAAATAATAATGGTAGAGGTTGGAATTAGGTAAGTGAACAGTGAAGAATATGGGGACTGGGGTACTGATTCCGTCTCCAGTACACAAATCCAAGAATTTGAAATTTGATTTGAAAACATAAGAAACCTTGCGAAGTAGAAGCTCTAAAAATCCCACATATAATAGCGCCAATCATAACACATATGCATAAGTAACCCTGCCGCTTAATCAATTTTAAAAAAATAATTAGCGAATGGAGTGGACAAGTGGCAGGTTGGTCGCACTCAAGGACAAACGTTCCCAACCACTGGGCCATTGTTTCCAGTTGTTCACAAACTCTACTGCTTTTTTATTTTCTTTTTTCATTTTTCATTTAAGATAAATAGGACTATTAGTATATATTTTTTATTTTAAATTTTGAACTGTCTCAAGGGGACCCTGAAACCTTAATAAAAGCAACTTGTCTTCAACATTCTACACTCTCAACTCATTCACTACACGGACATTGCACATCTCTCTCTCTCTCTCTCTCTCTCTCTCTCTCATCCTTTTCTTTTTGGGGTTCTCTTTTTCTCTCTGTGCTCTCCTTGCTGGGTCCCACTATGGCCTGCAAAACACAGCACACACAGCTGGGTCATTATTAAATCTTCCTCAACCAGCAACTTCAACTTCCTCGTTCTCACACAACGGTTCCATAACTCTCCTTATTCTCTTTCACTCACACTCCCTCTTTTCTTTCTTTCACTCTGTAGCTTCTTCCCACACCCTCACCACCGAAAGCCCCATGGCTAAAGCTTCTGATGTGTCCGAGACATGGCTTCCCGACAAGGAGAACAACAAGAACGGCGTCAACACAGAGTTGGACGCCGAGTTCGGGTTCCCCTCTGAGTTCCCCTACGAGTTCGACTCGTTCGGTTGGGAACCCCTCAGCTCGCCGCCGGTGGAGTCGGTAGCCGGCTCCACCGAGACGGAGAGCAGCGACGAGGAGGACTTCTTCGCCGGGTTGACTCGTCGACTGAGTCAAGCAGCGATTCACGAAACTCGGAACCACCAACTCAGTGTCCCAATCAGCAACAGTGACAAAGCTGAGGTAAGAAAAAAAATCAAAAGGTTTCTTCTATTCTCAAAACACTGTTAGTTTCTTTTGATTGTTTCCTTTGCGGCGAAGCTAACCTTCTTTTTTTGGTGCTTTTTTCTTTGAGCAGAGAGAGAAGAAGGCGCGAGTTCTGGCCGGGTCGCCTCAGTCAATACTGAGTGGAATCGGGAGCTGGTCCGGTCGGAGCGGTGGCTCCGGCGACGGCAGTCCAGATGGTTGCTGTTCCCGCGTTCCGTCGCCGTTCTCCGCGGCGAATGAGGCCTGGGATGTCATTTACGCCGCCGCGGGTCAAGTCGCGAGGCTGAAGATGAACGGCGACGCCGCCACCTCCAAGCTCGATTTCCAGACCAGAGGAGTCCTCGGCGGCCTCCCTCAGGCAACGGCGTCGTTCCAAAACCCGAGTCCACCTCAGATTTTCAGCCACGCACCTCAGGTCAGTAACCGTAGCCCTTTCATAAACGGTTAAAAAATTAGCTATAACTGATTAGCTCAGTTAGTTACGCTGTCAGTGAAGTTAGTTATGACTGATTTTATTTTTAATTTATTTATTTGTGTAGGTTCAGTACCAGCAAGTGTTCCCGGAGCAGGTGTTGAAGCAGCAACGTGGTTCTCTGTGGGGAAGGCAAGGGAATGTTCAGAACAGAGGGTATGAGAGCATTGTGAAATGTTCACGTGCTTTGCCTCAACCTGCACCTGCATGGCCTCTTCATGTTAAGCATCAAAATCAGCAGCTACCGCATGTTGGATCCGGGTCTCGACCCGGTTTACACGCCGGATCTGGCGGTGTCAAGAGAGGATGTGCTGGAACCGGGGTTTTCTTGCCTCGTCAGTACGGTGCCCCTCCAGAGCCTCGCAAGAAAGCAAGTAAGAAAAAGATGAACCACAGAAAACATCTTTTAATTTTGTCAGTTTCTTAATGGTGTTTTTGTATTTGTGTTTTGTGCGGGTTATTTACTTGAATGTTGTGTTGTGTTGTGTGGTCTAGGTTGTGCACCTGTTGTGGTCCCGGCAAAGGTTATTCATGCTTTGAACTTGAACATTGATGACCTGAATGCTACTACTACCCAACCACGCTTCTCGAGTGCTTTTGGAGCAGAATATGGTGAGTGGGTTTTGGTTGAAGTTAAGTTTTTTATCTTAGTTGGGACTTGTGGCTTATTGTATTTTTGGGTTTGTTTTTTGCTTACAGAGGCCTTGTTGTTAGCAAGAAGGAATGCTCTTCTCATGCAGCAGCAGAGACTGGCCATGTTGCAGCGAGAAGAGGCAGCAAGCTATGAAGTTCGCCTGCCTCAGGATTGGACTTACTGACTCTTTGTTGATACTCCAAACAAAGATTCAATTTCTCCGAGGAAAAGCTATACTCAAGAAGCATTAGTAAAGTTAGTAGGGTTTGTGATAGGGCAGTTGGTGTTTTAGGTTTTTTTTTAAATCTTTTTAAATGGAATATAAAGATGAGATTCAAGAATGTGTTTTGGCTAGTTTAGTTGTAATAAAAAAAATCATCCGGTTTTTGGGGGGAGATGCAGCATTTGAGGACTTTTGGTTAGTTGGAGTAAGAAACAGTGAAAGATCTTTGATTAGTAATATTATTATTAATTATTAATTGTTAATTGTAATAAGTTAAGGGGGTCGTTTTCTTCTTCCATTTTGTAATATGTAGATGGAAAGAAGGATTAAAAAGGGTTTGTTGGCTTGGGCAGAATCTCGGGTCAAGCTAGCGAAGTGTTGGAAAATTGCCCGTGACTCTCTCTCTTGCTCTGTTTTAGTATGTAATAAGCTATACTATGTGGAGTAAAGGATATCTATTTTTGTGCTTTTACTGTTCTCTCATTGAATGCTGTCTTATTCTTCATTTTCATGCGGAATTTTTGCTCACATTACATCCGTGGCAACTGTATCAGTGATTAGTAGTTACACTCGCAGCTTAGGAGGGCTAAAGCTTAAACTATAAGCAAATTCGTTAATCATTAAGGATTGCGATTTTTGTGGAAAGGTGAATGGATTAATCAAAAGATATTTTCACCTGTGATAATTGATAGGTCGGAAATAGGCAGGGGCTATGAGAGCAGGTGTTGCTTGCGGAGTTAGGCATTGTTGCAGTGGGTGCGGGGTGGATTGGATGGATATTTGGATTGTGGCCCTGTTGTGTGGGGTTGAAATTTGAATGTACGTATGATGGGTCCTCTCTCCCCTGCACTGCACTCTGAAGCTGATCGGCTTTGGGCCCCTCTCGTCTCGGTTGTTGCCCCGTCTCCCGCCCTTTTTTTCTCAAGGAAGCAACCCAAGAGTTGTCATTTTGAAAGCTGTGATTTGATTTGGAGCTGTTCCCTTCTGATTTTGACTCGGTCAACTGCTCTTTTCTTAAAATACTGTTGTTGTATTATTATTTTTTTCTCTGTAGTGGAGACTGGGGATAATTGAATCCTGAATATTTGATATTTGAGCTTGGAGGTCCGCTATGGAATAAGTTTGATATTATTTCATGAAATATTTCTTTTCAAAAGGTTCAATTGATGATTAAAATCATCTGAATAATTTTATATTGAATATTAGGTTCTTTCTTAAGTATATATAGGGTATTGGTATTTGTGTGTAATTAACTGTAGTGTTTTTAGGGAGAGTAATTGTAATTTAATCTTTAATTTGATGGGTTTTTGTGAAATATATAGGTTTAATTTTTATCACAAATAATTAAAAAATATTAATTTTTTTTCTTGAATTTTATAGGAATATTAGAACCTCTTACACAGACCACTCTTAAAATTTGATAAAATTCACTCTAATTTCTATTTATTTGATCGGTTGATATTGACCTCTTCTATATATATTGTTTATTATGCATTAGAGAAGAGGTTAGTGTAATCATTTTATAAACTTGAGAGGGGTTGATGTAATGATTTTATAAACTCATAGATGTGGTAACTAAATTTTATAAATAGAAAAGAGATAGACCAAAATTTTGCCAAATTTAAAGGGATATAAGCATAATTTATCTTCATTATTTTCTTTTAAATGTTTTCAGCCTGCTTATCGACATTTTAAAGTTTTGATTTATTAAATTTCAATTTTACTTTTTAAGTATTACATTTATTTTAAAGCTAAAGACAATCGAGGCATCTGTAGACAATTGGTAGCAAAACACTTATCCTTATATTTTATCTTTTAAATAGTGTGCAGTGTCACTATCACTTCTCCTTGATCTCCATGGATTATATAAATGTAAGCATTATTGCTGCATACTAGAATCTTTTTAATCCGGTTTTGTATGGGAAATGGAATCTTGATTTTCGTTCTTAAGCAAGAAAGGCTGAATATTCACGAATGTGACCACGGCGGCGGAGTTTTTTTTTTTTATAAATTTTCTTAACTGTGTATTTTGTGCATAAGTTGTGTGCTTTATTTGAAAAATGTAAAATAAATACTAAGTAATTTTAATTTTATGGTAAAATTTTTTAGATAGATGCCTTCAGAGCCTGTTGATAAAACTATTTGCAATATTACGCTCCTTATTAAGTTGATCTAATTATGCTTTCCATACACATTTTTCAGAACAAAATTTGTTGTAATTTAACAGCAGTTAAAAAGCCCAAATCAAAACTAGCAGTTAATCACTACGACGAAATAAAGCACTACTCGAATTAGCCGAAAGGGTAATATAACAACGGAGAAAATACTATATATAAATTAGAAGATAAGATCTAGAACATGCGTTTCAATAGAAACTTGCTATCATACTGGTTTACATTAAAAAACAGAACTAACAAATAATTTAACTAACTTTAATGATTTACATTTTATTATTATTATTGGATAATGACTTGCGGAAAGTAATATTTTAGGAGAATATCAATTTTGGACGGCACGTTATTACTTTGAACACATCAGCTAAACAAATTATGCAGTTAGCTGTTAACTATTCATTTTTTACGAGAACCATATCCCGGAATTATGTCATCCAAATATATCATTTAAATCGAATAATGTTTTATGAATGGAAAATTCCCGCTCGAACTTTTGTGCGAATGATCCAAACCGTGGATTTAGTTATTGTTTTTTATTTTTTATAATTTTTTATTTGATAAGACGCCGTAAACTCGTTGTTGGATATTTAATCACATGTTTTTAACGAAAAATGTTTCGTAACATATAGCACTGTTCTATTTAAATTTTGGGCCATTTCCACCCATTAGGTTGGTCTTTTGGGTTGAGCTCTCTTTTGAGTCGAGTTCGTAACGTTTAAACTATCAGTCAGAGGTTGACACACGGAGGAGAGACCTAGGAAATGAGCAATATGTGAAAGAGCTAACTCAAAAGACCGTAGTGAAGTCACTCAGATTGTAGTAGGCCTTTCAATCAGGGTGACAATATTACAAGTCCCACATCAAAGAACCGTGTCACCTAAATATAATATTTAAAAACCTGGCGTGCTCTGCCCCTTTGTTTTTTTTTTTTAATTTATTTTTTACCGCACACAATGAGAAGCCCTCCTTGCCGTATGCTCTTGGGGGAGCTAGCTCCACCTCGATGGTGGTGGTCTAGTACCCCTTGCCCCCTTTTTATTCATTTCTTTTGTCTTATATCTTCATTATATTATATTTGTTTGAACTTTGAACCCTTAACAGTAAAGTTTTATCTTAGTTTCCTTTTGTTGCTCACGCTATTAGAAGCTTTAGAATATTGCGTCTTGATAGGTGATAAATCAGGATTCTATATTCGTGGTTGTCTTGCGAGAGTATTGTTTTCTTTGTCTATTCTATGAGTACAACACACTATTTTTCAGAGAATTTATGTGGAAGCACAAGCTTAGGCCATTAGACGTGTTAATTTGAGGAAGAGAGGAAGTGTAAGTACTGATAGATCTCTAAGAGTTCTTGCAGAGGAACTTGTTTGCTTACATGTTTTTTCTTCTATAAATTGGATTGTTGATGTAAAGGAAGTTTGCAAAACAAAGAAAGGCTTCTCTAATTGCAAAGAAATTAATGTGGTAGGAAACTTAGTTGTATATTTGTTATGTGTGGATAGGGCTATCTTTTAGGCTTTGTTTTGCCAAGCCATCTAGCAAATAGTATGGCTGGGTGTCTTACACTATTTTTTCATCTTCTCAGTGTAACTGGTTGTGGGCGTTTGCTCTTCTCAATGAATATCTTTTTTGACAAAAAAAGAAAGAAAGAAAGAAAGAAAGAAAAACTTAAGTCTAGTGAACTTTCTCATCCAATAGACTAACCTTTTGGGCTGGTTTTCCCCTGGCATGGAGTTCATGACATTAATATGCTTTTTGTTTTTTATGCATTTAATATACTTTTATTTGGTTCATAAATGGAAAACATTTCTACCTTAATATTCATGGAAAATTATAGTCACTTTCATTGAGATTTGTGAAAATATAACCCCTATATTTTCTAATTGTCGAACCTACACTTACTCCCTATTAAACTATTATTAATTCTCACTACTATCTCACTCTCTCACTCCAACAATTTGAGGGTTTTTAATCTGAGGGTTATATTTTTAAAGAAGAATTTAGGTTCAACCGAGTTTAGTAGATTAGTGTAGGGTTCATCTGTTTCGAAGCATCAATGTACTTGACACTTTTGTAAATGAAGGAAGCGTATATAATATTCATAACAGTGTCTTTGATTTGGTGTTAAAACCGAATAAACTAAAAATATCAGATTTTTAATGAAAGGTTGAAATGTTTCTTCGGAAACTATATTTGGTTACTGTTGTGACTATGAAAAAACTAGCACGTCTAATTCATGCCCCTAGCAATGCATTACTTGTTCTTTTCTTCCATGGAACATTCTAGAAAGAAGCAGGATTTGGGATGATTTTGACGGTAACTTTGGATTTGTGCATGTGTTTTTGTGGGTGGTTACGGTGGCCGTGGGAAAAAGGGGGGAATGGATTTTTCAAGTAATAGAGATAATAATGAAGGCCATTTTGCAAAATTAATAATAATATAGACAGAGAAATAATGTTGAGGTTGTGAGAATTTTTTATTGGGTTTTCATTTATTAAATGACTTTTAATTTTATAAAACAAGTTGAATGAATAAGTCATGTATTTTCGTGAAAACCCATGAACAAGGGTGAAAGGTAGTGTTAGGAAGGGGGCAATGAATTATAGTAAAAAGCTTTAGAATGACTTGGCCTATGATAGATAAGATTAAGTTATGAATAAATTCATTCACTTGGCCATCAATATTGTCTTCAGAGAAAGGAATAGAGGTTGGGAGGAAATAAGAAGAAAGGGGTCATTCTACTTTGTTTGGATGTGAATTAAAATGAGGAAAGCAAGATTTAAAAGAGGTGGGGTTCACTAAACTATTTTCAAGGAATGAAATTGAGAGGAAGGAAATCGTTTTACTTTGCTTGGATGTGAATGAAAATAAGGAAAGTAAGGATAACCAATATCGAAAAGTAGGGATGGCAGTAGGGCAAGTTGGGATGGATTTTTGCTCAACCAAACGTTGTCCTGTATCAAGTAACATGAGTCTTAACCCACCGAGCTCCTACCTATAACGCTTGGGAACGAGGGCGAGGAGTGATCATCGGTGCAAAAAAGGCACGGACAAGGAGCGGCTCCTCACAGCGCCCTCTAAGCGAAGGAGTACGTGAATGAACCGATTATGCACCCCAATGAGAGGGATCCTAAGACTGTATAGGTATAAGATTGTAAAGTTGAGGATTGCTTATATGAATTGATTTATATAACCTATAACAACAAGATGCATCCTGTAACGCCATGAAGCATGCGAGTGAGGACAAAGCATGCTGAAAAGACCCATGTTGGTTTGTGGCGACAGTCGTCAATCCATAAAGCAGCAGGGGATGTTACAAATGGTATCAGAGCCTGCACCTCTCCCAGTACGGTGTGGTTCGGGGACGAACCAGGCGGAAGCTGGTGGGCATGTAACGCCCGGGGACGAGGACGAGGAGTGATCGCCGGTGCAAAGAGAGAACGGACAAGGAGCGGCTCCTCGCAAGGTCTTCTAAGCGGAGGGGTACATGAATGAACCGATTACACACCCGAATGAGAGGGATCCTAAGACTGTATAGGTATGGGACTATACAGTTGAGGATGACTTATATGAATTGATTTGTACTATCTATATCAACAAGATGCATCTTCTTTTCGGTAGCCCAAACTGAAAGAACTCCACAATTAAGCGTGATTAACCTGGGGTAATTTTGGGATGGGTGACCTCCTGGGAAGTTTTCCCAGGAAGCGTCTGATGAGGACAAAGCATCTTTGAAAAAGACCGTGTTGGTTTGTGGGGACAGTCGTCAATCCATAAAGCAGCAGGGGATGTTACAAATGGTATCAGAGCCTGCACTTCTCCCAGTACGGTGTGGTTCGGGGACGAACCAGGCGGAAACTGGTGGGCATGTAACACCCGGGGACGAGGACGAGGAGTGATCGCCGGTGCAAAGAGGGCACGGACAAAGAGCGGCTCCTCGCAAGGTCTTCTAAGCGGAGGGGTACATGAATGAACCGATTACACACCCAAATGAGAGGGATCATAAGACTGTATAGGTATGGGACTATACAGTTGAGGAGGGCTTATATGAATTGATTTGTACTACCTATATTAACAAGATGCATCTTCTTTTCGGTAGCCCAAACTGAAAGAACTCCACAGTTAAGCGTGCTTAACCTGGGGTAATTTTGGGATGGGTGACCTCCTGGGAAGTTTTCCCAGGAAGCGTGCGAGTGAGGACAAAGCATGCTGAAAAGACCCGTGTTGGTTTGTGGGGACATTCGTCAATCCATAAAGCAGCAGGGGATGTTACACATCCTCTTTTCGGTAGCCTATCACTAAAGAACTTCATGGTTAAGCGTGCTTGACCTGGAGCAATTTTGGGATGGGTGACATCCTGGGAAGGTTTTCTAGGAAGCGTGTGAGTGAGGACAAAGCATACTGCAAAGACCCGTGTTGGTTTGTGGGGACAGTCGTCAATCCATAAAGTAGCATGGGCTGTTACGCTACCTATGGGTTTTACAAGTTTAAACCCTCATCCGCCCCACAGGTACCCGTCCTGCCCCACTATTCTTTAAAAAACTTGTAAAATTATCTCAAAATATAAAAAAATTCAAACACAAAAATATAAAATACAACCAATGATAATGTTGATATTTAAGTTATAAAGTAGTAATCATTAATGCTAAAAAAATAGCAGAATATCCTTAATAGGAAAAACAATTATGTTCCAAATAAGTTTAGCATATATCAAATTACAACAAACCATAATGACTTCATGTCTAAGCATCTAGCCTCATAATTCTTCAAACCATTATTCTTCAATTTCTATATCCTCATCTTCATCATTAACTGTGTAAGCGAAAGAAAACTTGGAAAATAGTTGTGGCGGCAACGCCGTAGAGGATGACGAGGGGCTTGAAGCAACCATTGATTGAAGACGACAACGAGGGATGCCATAGATTTAGACGATGACTTGAGACTCAAAACTTCTCAGGAAACGTCACAGATGATGAAGGTTGAAGGTCTGTTTTTGACAGGAAGAGTGGGTGGCCAAGGTTGAAGATAAAGGAGGTGAGAGTGAATGTGAAATATGAATGGCAGAATGAGTGGATATTACTTATTATTGTATTAGGGATTTAGAATTAGATAATTTTCTTTAAATATATACATATCTAATTATTTTTTAAAAATATATATGGGGTGTGGGGCGAATTGGGCCAGATTCACCTTAAACTCGCACTTGCCCCAATTTACAGACAAAACACGTCCCGCATTCACCCAACTCGTGCAGTTAGAATAGGGTAGGTAATTCGTGGATCGGGTTGAAATTGACCTCCTTAGCAAAAAGAGGTGGGGTCCACCAAAATGTTTTTCCTCGCACCCTTAGTTGTAAAACTGGTGGAGAAAAGGCACACTATTTAATATTCCAAAAATGCCCTGCACGTCACATCTTCGCGAGCCGTGTTCCCAAGCCTTGCGCTTCTCTCCGATGGCCAGGAACTTGAGCCCAAAGAAGACTTCACCTTTGTCCGAAATTGTTTGCCAGCCATAATTTTGGTTGATAAAAATTTACTACGGCACGCAACTTATGTTGAAAAGAAATATATGAAGTTAGGCATAGTATATTAATAAAATATGAACAGCGTTAATAATTATTAATTAATTAATGATGCATCAATTGTTGTATAATAATTTGCAGGGGACGTAAGTTGAATAATATTTTGAAAATATTATATTGAATGAAAATAATATTTGCATATTAAACTCATTATTTAATGACTCCTTATTTATAGTTGAAATAACTTCTCCGAACAATATAAAAATAAAATCATCATTTGTCATCATTATTTTTTTCTTTTCTTTCATTTTTCCATACAAGCAAATAAAAGAAAACAATCATTCTTCTATTCTTTTTCCTCTCATTTTCCTTTTATCGCAACATTCACATATAAAATAAAAATCCACTTGATTTCTTTTCTCTTTTTTTCTTTCATTTGCCATACATACTCTAATAGAGTGGGTACTCGTGATGTATGCGTGTATGCTTTCCCTTAGAACAGGATTCGTGGATAATGCTCTTCATTATCATGTATTGATTGAGGTACGCTCTATTATTATTTTATTGATGTTATATATGCCTAATATAAACTCTATAAAATCTTGCATAGATCAGTCCTGTGAACATTTGTTATATGTAATGATCTAAATGTAATTAAAGTGAAGAGGCTGAGTAAAATTGTCATTCTTGCTTCTCCCCTCCGCCATGTTAATAACTAAATATCGAGAAAATGCATTAACGCTGTAGTGGTTGACGGGTGGTGGCGTAGTGGACAACAGCTATAAGGCCTTTTGACGCAGAAAGAGGATTAATAGGGCGCAGATGAGTCATGAGTTGGTGGCTTTGGTGCTTTGTTTAGGGATCTTGAGTATCCATGTGGGGGAACCGTACGGTCCAGCTTCACTTATTTGGTTTATGCAAGCAAACACATTAAATAACACCTCTATATATAGTCCATGTCACGTGTGTCAAGATCACAAATTGAAGACCCCAAATTGATGATCCTGTTAATTACTAGTACTTGGACACTCAGTACAGACACATTTCAGTGTCCACCTTTGGACTTGATTAGTGGAATGAACGTATGGGGCATTTTAACCTGCAATAATCGCTAGGGAACCTTAACAGCTTAATTAGCCACTACTTTGGATCATATTCTGCACAGAATTCGCACAGCTGTATTTTCAGGATCCAAGGGAACTTTGTCAGTTGCTGACAGTTCATAGTAGAAATTGGTTCTGACAAAAAGACAAAAAATAAAAAATGGAGTTGAATTTGGTTGTGCTCTGTTTGTTCGCTTAATTGGCTCTCTTTATTGTTGTTTTCTAGATGAACTAGCGCAATGATTTATTGGACTCGCTCATGACTCAGCTATAGGATTGGAAAGTGGTTAATACATAGTGAAAGAAACAAACAGGACCGGTGGGGGTAGTTGAATACCATTAATTTGTTTCTTTTGTTTGGTTACTTCCTTCTTAATCAAACCGAAAAGAAGGTGTTTTAGATTTGTCCCTATGGAGCAACGAAACAAAGCACCCCTTACTCCTGTCCCAATTAAAAAGTCAATTGTTGCCATTTGATCCTATTGTTTAATCGTGTTCTACAACCATGCTATTTGATTTAATTAAACATATATATATATGTATATTTGTCATAATTTTCAACCAATTTCTTAATTGCCCCTTTCTTGTGTGTTGGCGTTGCATGCCAATATGGGGGTTCAATAAGCTCGTCCCATTTGGCTTTCTTGGTGTTGAGATAGCTACGATCTCTATAAAGAAAGATATGTATTTGATTGAACAAAGCTTTGTGCGTATTATTGTTTCACTATTGTGGACTTGGCTTTGCCACCAAGATACCAAGCAAAGCCTGCAAAATAATTTAAGGTAACGTGCAAGGAGTGATGGGCTGTAAACACGTGGAGGGTCACAAAGATGTTATTAGCACACTGAATGTGACATCATGGGTGATGATTCTTTTGCTTCAAATTATTTTCTTTTGTTTTTTACCTTTAGGCTTTTCATGAATGGGTTCTGCCCTTACTTCGTTTCTGGCCCATTTTTAGCCGTCAATCACGCTTCTTATGGGTCCCCGGTCCATTTTGTATTTTTATACTTTTTTTTTACGCTCTTTCCTTGATCTTTCTATACCAGCTACAAGCTGCAGCAAGACAAAAAGAAAATGCACAAGGAGTGATCAGTGAGTGAGTTTCACGGACAATACCTAAATGTGTCACATGCTACATGCAAAGACAAATATGATGCAAAAATAAATTCTATATTCAACTCTCAAGTGTAAAGACATGCCTAATTGTTCCATCCTTTGAACTTATGTTATACATGATTAATTACAACTAGACGTAGGATTTGGATTTCATCAGAGTAACAATGGAGGGTTTTATGGTAATAAGTTAGTTTATATAGGATTTTATGAAGCTAGGAGCAATGCTACGTAGGAACCAATCATCCACAGAGGCCCACAGCCACACACATCAATTGATTCATTTCGTTAATGCCGTCTATCATGCATGCTTACCTGATTCTTAACAGTGACTGGCGTGCACTTAAGTCAATCATTTGCATCTACCAATCCGTTGAAAAAATAAGAAAGTAATCACGTTTCCGGCTTTTGACAATTGTAAACGGTTTAGATTTTGAACCTTTTTCTTGGTTATTTTGTTTAAAAATATATATCTGGCTAATGATGTAGATTGTAGGTGACATGAAAGACTGTTGAAAAATTAATTTATTATATATGCTTGGACCTTATTTTTGTTGTGATATCCAAAACCCATCAGGCTGTTATTAATCTTCTTTCTTTTCCGGTCTGACAAAATAGTTGTCATTAGTTTGTTAAAACTCGTACTTTTCATAGGTCTTCCATTGATTGTGAAAACAGAATCCATAGAATTTCCAAAATTCAATCCAAGGAGACAATCCTGCTTTCCATTTTCGAAAAGGACTTGAATTTTTTTGTTTTAAAAAATTGAGTTAAACGAAGGACTCATTCAAGTAGAGATTAAGAGGAATACTAATAAAAATATTTACATATGCCGTTAGTTAAAAATCTTAAAATTAAATTCGTTTGTTCTTATTAGAATATTTTTATTTTTTTTTTACTCCACAAAACTGTTCACTCAATTTCGAGTTAAAAGTGATGCGGTTAAATAAAATCCTTCTGAATGAGCTGCATTATTAATTTTTCCAATATATATCCAATTAACTCCTGAAATTGAAAATTGAAGTATTCAATTGAATGTTATTAAAGGTTTAGATTGCCATTATAGTATGAATGGGTTAAAAACACTAGTAATAAAAAGAATTATATGAGAAGAAGTCACGCCTATATGAGGAACAATCCCACTTTTTGTTCAGCAGAGTGCAGTGCATAGGCTATAATGTAACTGTCTTTGTACTCTAGTTAAACATGCGGAAAGAATAAAAAAGATAGGAATTTGAAGTTCAAAATGAGAAAAAAAAAATGATGAAAAGCTTGTGAATCACTTTTGAAGTTTCCATTTCTGTTTATTTCTTTCTCCCTCTAAATAAGAAAGATTGTTAATTTTTTTAACTTTTAACAACTTCATTTTTCACAATATATATATATATATAGAGGTGACATACATATCAAAGTGATAATGAATTTGTTATATGAGAAGTGAGAACAAGTATTCTAGCCATTGGATTAAATTATGTGACTAGGATTATATTACCAATAATTTAAAAAAACCTCACAAGATATACCATTTCAACTCTCTCTCTTCCTCTCTCCTCTCTTTATTATTTATTTATTTATGGTGACTTCCTCTCCCTCTCTTCTACTCCTTGATCTTTCCCCAGTTTTCAGATTGTAAAGTAATCGTAATTTCTACGCAGTCAATTCTAATGTCAATTATTTAAAATGTACTTGATGAAGGATTAAATAAAAAAACTTTATGCTAACAACCCAATATGAATTGAATTGACTTGATGTAAAATGGACAAATAATTAAAATAATGGATGCCTATAAACACAGCATTATACACCTCGACCTAACAATCGCGGCATGCTCATATACGATATTAAAATCATGAATAATGTGAAAGGATGAGTGATACACTTTGAGTGGCACATGTGAGATATTGAGTTTAAATTATGAGAAGTGTGCGAGAAACCCCAAAACATATGAGTTGTTATTGAAAGTTGAAAATTGGCGCGTGCACTTGGTTTTTTGGGTGTGTTGCCTATTTATTGAGTGTGTGAGTGGGTGTCCTTCGTGTGGATGTGTGTGTTTTTTGGATGTGTGTATACCTGTTGTGTGTGGTGTGTGTGCTTATGTATGTTATCTTTTATCGTGATAACCTCTTTAACAACTTGGTGGATCAAACTAGTGATATAGATGAGTATAGATTGTGGAGTGATGATTTCTTTCTGGAATTGATAAAAGCTAAGGAAAATATGAAGGAAATTTTTTTTACATGAGTATTTCCTTGGGGACCTTGATGGTCATGCCGAAGGGATTTCTAAAGAAGTGCTCTTCTGGTTTCAAGGCGAATGGATTGATGTTGAGCTAGACTTGATATACCAATACTGATATTTTAAAAGGTGGTGATATACATGTTAACATGATGTGATTTTTAGGATAGGTATACAACTGTGTGAGTCTCATGGATACAATTATATGTGCTAAAGGCATAAAATGTTGAAGGTGTGTGTGATGAACATTTGATTTGCAAATTTTTGTTTTGTAGGAGTGGTTGACTTGGTCTATCAAGGTGTATAGTACAAGTGTTTGCTCTTGGTGTAGCTAATAATTGACATGTATAGTAAGTTATTAGTTAATGATTTTTTGTTAGGCTACTATTTATACTCTTACTTGTCTCTTAGTAAGTATACTCTAATTATTGAAAAAAATAATAGTGAATAATATACAATAATCCTATACCAACATTCCCAATATTTCTTTTATCTTTTATTATATCAATACCTACTTTCACAAAAAAGGACAAAGAACATTGATGTATAACTTTGTTATTCAACTAACATTCCTCTAAAATCATTGACAGTTTGAGAGGATTCTGGCACAGTAATCTCAATTGTGTGAGTTTGTGCTTTCTGGCACGTCTCAACTTTCCTTTTTTTTTTTTTCCGGATAATGAGGTTTTCGATTTACTTATAAGATCAATTCTATCTACCTGTCCAATGATTGGCAAATGGTTCCTTTTTATTTTTCTTCCATCCGTCACACCTATTTTCCCCCAAAGATTTGCCTTGCAAGACATCGCCTTTGGCAATTTGCAATCGAGGTTGTGCTTCATCTTACTGTAATCTTGTTAGCGTAAAGTCTGTTTTTTCTTTTCCTCAATCAACTAAATTTGTAAATAACTGACATTATAATTAAACAATTGCAGAGATTGGGATTCACTTCACGGTCTGAAAAGTGGGGAAATAGAAGAGCAGAAGAGAGGGAGAGGGAGAGGAAGAGAGAGAGTTGGGATTTGATATGGCAAATCTTACAAGATTTTTTTTAATTGGTCATATAATCTCAGCCACACGATTTAATCCAATGGCTAGATTACTTGCTCTCGTTTCTCATATAACAAATTTATTCTCACTTATACGCAGCAAACAAAAAGTTAGAATAAGAGTAGTAGCCAAAATGGGTTGCCCACGTTGACTGCTAAGGTAGAAGGTAATCTCTCTCTGTCGCCGATGCCCGGTTATAGGAAATGGCCCAATTTTGCATGCCCCTTGCTGATCAATCAGTCATAACATTTCTGGGGCTTCTAACCAGAAAGGGAGGTTAATGCACTTAAAACATATTTCAGACCAGCCCATCAAGTTATTGAGGACCAGAGGCCCATGTTGAAGACTAGCCCAATTCACGACCAAAAACTAGCTCCATTCCATTTCATTCTGTGTTCGTATGGAACTAGAAAGTCCTAGTTGACAATGATGAGTTTGAAAAAAAAAGAAGAAAACATTTCTGAACAAAAAAATAAGAAGAGAAAACACAAAAAAGAAAACATTCTACTATCATTGAAATTTAATTATTATTATGCAACTAATAATAAAAATAATAAGCTGACGACTGAGTCACAGAAACAAAAAGTAATCTTGTAGTGAATCCTTTTGCTGAATATCGGTTCATTGACTGCCTGTTTAGAATTAAAAAATGTTCATAGAATTTAATTCAATTCTACCATGAATTGAATTGGATTTAATTCTATATTGAATTACTATATTTGGAATAAATAAATATGAGAATTGAGTTCAATAACATGCTTTGGAATGTCTATGAAAATAAATTAAATTCTTTATTTTAATAATTTTGTCCTTCATTAATGAATGAGATTTGGGGGAGAATGAGAGAAAATTAAGCAGACAAGAGTATTTTAGGTATATTAATTTTTAGACCCAAATGCTATCGATTGGGTGTGATTTGCTTTTAAACTATTTTTTAAATGAATTGAATTATAATATAAATTGAATTTCCTACAATTATTTAATTGCAAGGTAGATAATTGAATTCAATTCTGGAAAGAATTGAATTGTCGGCCTTTCCAAACATCAACATCCTGTAAAAGAAATCATGTCAAACACTCTCCAACCATAACAATTATATAAATGAAAGTTTAAAGAGATAAATGAAGAAGTTTGTCATAAAATTAACCGTAAAAATGTAGAATGTAATATCAAATATTATAAAGAGAGATGATAAATGAAAGTTTTTGTTTAAAAAAGAAAAAAACACGAAGTCGTGTGGGAGGCGAAAGAACCTTACGAACCTACGTGAGTTGAAGCATTCCATTCCGTAGTAAGCAGCATTGTTTGGGAGAGAAGCTAAAGTTTGGGAGCGAACCTAAACTAGACGTTTCCAAAATCATAGATTCTTATATGAGCACAAGTTTAACATATCATATTTAGATATACTCATAATAAAAATAAATTTTATCAATTTTATTTAATATGTACTTACTCATTTATAGATCCTACTACTTTTTTATAAATGTATCTAAAAATAGATTCTTAGACTTATGCCTATACAAGAATTTTTCTTTTGATATATAAGGACATGTTTACTCTTTGTTCTCAATCTATTTTTCAAGAAAATAATATAAACATAAAATGAACAAAAAAGATAGATTTTTATTTTTACTATTTTTTTCACAAAAATTTAGAAGATGATAAAGAGGTTGGAAATAAAAAATAAAAACAAAGACAAACATATCCTATCTCATGTCATTCAATACCTAATGCTTCACTAATACTATGCAAGTTTACAGGTAAATGTTCATTAAGATATTTATTTTATTATTATTGAAAATGATAAATTAATAGGATAAATCGTGTTTAAATAACAATTTTTATACCTAATAGGCTAAAAATAGGTAATCTATTTCATCAAAGAAACAATAAACCAATAAAAAAGCCCGATAACCTCATGTTTAGTCAAAAGAAACTTAAAAAGTTGAGTAGATTGTGACCATGCAATTGCGTGGATCAATGAATTGACTAGATATATAATTTTAAATTATATATGTGTGATAAAGAATCATATATTAAAATAAATTGTTCGTGAATTAAACATAAATTATTGATCAATTTATAATATAGTTTAAGTATATATTTCTAAAAACTTCCTTATATATAACAAGTTTGGTTTCATTATTGTTCTTTAAATTACCGTTACCTATAAAAATCTTTAATTTTGTCAAATTGGGTACTCTAGAAATTGCAACATACAATTAGTCATGATTGAAAATAGATCTATCGAAAATCAAGTCAATATTTTCTCTAGAATCATGTATCAATATATAAGAAGGGTTCATCTAACTAATGACCCATGGACAATGGTTAAAATATATTTAATAGACCTCACACCTTGAAAAAGTAACAATCCCACAATTCGATGGTAAACTTATATTTTTTGAAACTTTAACCATTGTTCTAAGGGCACTAATTAATAAAACCCAAATAATAATAATAATAATAATAATAATATATGATAAAATTTGAATAAAAATAATAAAGTAAATGATTTTATCAAAATGCATCTATAAAGAATGATGAAAATATATTATTAAAACAAATTTTATGAATAATAAATATTTATGGTAAATTGATTAAAAATAGATGATATTATTAAAACATATGATATTTGCCCCTTTATTACTCTATCTTCTTCTTGAATAAATAAACAACTGTAAATTTATATTAAGTAAAATAGCCCATAAGTATATTTCTTTCAATTGAGTATTCGTAAATGGTTTTCATGAATAAAAAAAATCCATCTCCCTTATCTTCCACGTTCCTTTTTTTCTTGAGTAAGGAAATGAGGCTGTAAATTGATATTAAATAAAATAAAAATTTAGAATACAAAAACTATGAATTTATGAGCATAATTAATTTTGATGAGAGATACATCAACAGTTTTAATGAGAATTTATCAAAAATGATTTCATCACCTCATTATACCTATTACTATTATTATTATTATTATTATTATTATAGTAAAGATCATATAGTGAGCTCTAAAAATTACATATATTTACAAATTTTTTCATAATAATTGAGGGGTGCGTTTATTTAAGATTTTAAAAAAAGTAATTATGAAATTTAAATTTTATATTTAACTGAAAAAAAACTTAAAATTAAAATTTTCAGAAGCTACTCATTTAAACTTCTAAAAAAAAACCTAAAAATTGATTTTTTTTAAGATTCTAATTTTTTTAAAAAATTATATAAATATGCAAAAGGTAAATTTTTTTTTTAGTGAAAAAATGATTCTAAGCTAAAAAAAGCTCAAATAAATGCGCCCTCAACCTTCACCTCTAGTAGAAGAAAAATGTTGATCTCTACCTCATGCACATTATTTTTCATAAGTTTAATTACATTTTATGCAAATTCTTAGTTACCACAAAAGGCTAAAAAAATGGAAAATGATTTTGTAAAATATTTGAAATAATAACTTCTTTATAACTTTTATATTCAAATTAATTATATTTATTTTTTATGATTTTTACGTTTACATATAAATAATTAACCTCTTATAAAATAAAAATAATTCAAATACTTTACAATGTAAATATAAACAATCTTCATGTTTTACTTTGAGTGAAATATCGTTGATAGGTTTTGAGTAAAAATCTATTGCCGAAAATTAGAAAAAAACTTCTTCTCCTTGCTACCCTTTCCATTTTTCTTTTTAGATAATTATTGGATAAATAAAGCCTCCAACGGCTCCTTGATTCCTCCTCTTTCTACAAATAGCCAAATACTAAGGGTGTCAAACGAATAGGACCCGCTTGTGTTTGGCCCATGAAATAAACAAGCCTAAATAGACTGACCCATTTGCCCATGAAGCAAAAATCCCCAACTTAGCCTGCTAGTTTCTTTCTCTCTCTCTCTCTTTTTTTTTTTTAACAATTTGGGCATACTTTTTCCTTATGCACCAACAAACAACCTAATAAAATAAACCAAAGGAAGTTTATAATTTTCTAATTAGACAAAGTGCTCAATTTAGGCAATTACATTATAATGCCATAGATATTATATTCTTTCCATAGGAACAAATCGAAATAAATTTCACACAACAAATTTCATAATCTAAATCCATATGGACATAGAATTATAATCCAAATAACCAGGTTCTCACACAGTAATAAATTTCACAATTTAAATACAAATTCAAATTAAGAACAAATTAAAAATATAAGGTTGAAATTCAAATACAAAGTTTTGGGTTGGGTTATACCTTTGCGGACAAGACTCCAAATGGGCTAGTAATATAATATAACATTGCAACTTCACTAAATTCGAAGCTGTAAAAAAAAGCGGGTAAACGAGCTGCTTGGTTATCTACGCGGACTGACCCCTTTAACCCACATGTTAACTAGGCGAACTATAAATGGAATTTTGCTAAATTGATCAAAATTTTTAGACCTAACCCCTTTTTTTTTTTTTGCAAGTAAACGGGTTGACCTAACAAATTTGGCTTGTTTTAATGGCCCTAACAAAGCACCCAGCCAAGTTAACAAGAATAATATAAAAGGGTCGATAACCTCATATTAAAGAGTGAGGAGGGTGAAATTATGGAGTATGATAGGGATGATAGACTAGTGTAAATTTACAAGACAAAGAGGCATATTTGAATTTCAAATATGCAAGGGATATGTAGTCAATGCCCCGGTCATTATTTTTAAAAAACTACAATACTTTGACAAAATTATGTTTTTAACCTTGTGTCACGGCCTTTGACACGCTACAACATAATCGTATCGACACTTAAACTTATTCAACCTCTTGAATTAAGCACCAAGCCAATCTTACTCAAGATGAAAGTTAAGAGTACAAGAAAATAAGAGAACTTTGGTAGAGAGAATACTTTACACTACATAAATGAAAGCTTATAAATGACTTGAATGATACGACCAATAATGGCTAGCCATAGCCTTTCACGTTATGGACGGTGGAGATTGCTTCTAATAAATAACCTAGATCATATATCCAGAATATTTCTATATTTCATATATATCTACATATTTCTAGAACCATCTACATATATATATTACGAACATTATAAATAACTCCTATATATCTCTAGAAGCTTTTACATATCTTCTAGAATTTTTTAGAACAATTCACATTGTATTCTATATTTTTTTTAAAGCCTTTCAAAATTTTCTAGAATCTTCTGCAAATTAACCGCTTCAATAAAGAACGTTTGTGACACCTCGCTTTCCCTCATCTAACTCAACCCGTCCTCTGTCGCTGCACCTCCCCTCCGTCAATCGCCATGTTATTGCCCCGCCACTCGAGCACTTCACTCTGTCAACAAATCTTTGCCCTACATTTGTGTGCACTAACATGCATAAAAATCATCCCATCGCAGTTTTCTTTTTTGGTATTGTACTCGGGAGTATTTTAAATTTGTTTCTATACATTTCTCTCTAGTGAAATCATTACCGTGTCTTTAGACATGATAGATTCAAGTTTCCTTTCTAATTTCAAGGGACACAACACTTCTTTGTAAACCTTTCTGCCTGTCCCCTGCTATTGAGTGATTTTATAAAAGAAGAATTTTTAGAACTACGTCCGGCTGTCATTTATTTGGAGCTAATAAAACCAGCCACCTGGTATTGAAAGCCAACAGCTCCATTAGCTCCATCACAGTGCAGCTGGCGAGGAACTGGTCACTTGGTCAGTGGGAGCGGTGGGGATAAGACTGACAGGATGACACCGTCAAGAGAGAGGGAATGGGATAAAGTTGGTGAGCAGCATATAATAATTTTTCAAAAGATTAAAATACAAATAAAAATGCTAAACGAGGGTTTCCAACATAATCCAATCATTTTACTTTTCATATTGGACAACATGTGCATTTCCAATAAATTTGTGCATTCCATACATATACAAAATTATAGGCAGAAGAAGGACCATCGAGGTTCTTGCCCCAATGTTAGAACGATCCTCAAGAAAAACTTAAAAAGTTGATTACTATATTTCAACAGCCCGTTTGCATTACATACACACTGCATATGACGATTGATGAAAACACGCACAGACCATCACAACAACCACACTCATGTAAGAAAGCCGAGTCCCATATCTCACACACGCTGGAACTCAACAATCACACACACTTATTTCTGTTCTACCTAATTTTTTTTTTATTTTATTTCAGAAACACCATCCACATATCTTGTAATTCATATAATATCGGAATTGAGTAGTAATAGCTTCTTGCTCAGCCAGTGATCTGAATGGGCTTCACATCTGGCTTCTTCACCTCCTCCTTGGGAACAGTAACAGTTAACACCCCGTTCTCCATCGAAGCCTTCACCTGATCCACCTTAGCATTCTCCGGAAGCCTGAACCTCCGAAGGAACCTGCCGCTGCTCCTCTCCACGCGGTGCCACGTGTCATTCTTGTCCTCCTTCTCCCTGGTCCTCTCTCCGCTTATCTGCAGCACCCTCCCTTCCTCGACCTCCACCTTCACCTCCTCCTTCTTCAGCCCAGGCAGGTCCGCCTTGAACACGTGCGCCTCAGGTGTCTCCTTCCAGTCGATGCGCGTGTTCGCGATCGCCGCCGTCTCGCTCGCAACCTCTGACCGGGGAAAGGAGAGTGCGGTGCCGAAGTCCTGGAATGGGTCCCATACGTCGAGGGAGAATGGGTCGAAGACGTTGGTCCTTCGCCCAGTTCCGAAGAAGCTTGGAATCAACGACATTGTTGTGCTTGGAAAGCAGAAAAGATAATAGATGAGTGAGAGAGTGTTTTGGTGGTTTGATTGGGACTTTTTGTGTTTAGCGTTGTTTGCTGTTATGAGATGCTGAGTTGGAAGAGTGAGTGTGTGGGGTTATATATAGCGTTGTGAGGAGGAGGAGGAGGATGTTTTGGTCATTAAGTAGGGGGGTTTCGAGATGATTCAGGATTATGCCTTCGTTACAGAGAAAAGAGAAAAGGAGAGAAGAGTTTGGAGAGTTCTCCAAGCTGGGACAGTGGGGTTTTTGAATGAATGATTTTATGGCAAATGGCAAATGGCAAATGGCATGGATGTGTGAAGATGTTTCCCGAAGGATGGAGAGAGAGAGAGGTTGATGTTTATCTTTTAATTTGGGATTGCCATGTGGACGTCCTTTTTTCCTCCTTTTAAATATATTTTTATCTAAAAACATTTTGATTTTGGTTTAATAAAATTTTTATGTTTAAATATATTTTAAATTCGTATAAATATATTGATCATTTTAATTTTTAGCCTCTCTAAAATTTTTGTTTTGATTTTACTTATTCTTTCATCATTTTCTTTGTTCTTTGTCCTTATTAGTCTAAATTTTGATGATTTCAGTAGATTTTTTTTAATGTGTGTTTCATTACTATAGATATTAAAAATTTTATCTTTGTTCTTTAAATATTTAAAAATATTTTTTAATCCTTATAAGCATAATTATTTGATGTTAAATTTACATGAAAGGGATAAAAATAATCAGGATAGGAGAAAACAAAAGGATCAAAACCAAAATAACATACATTTAATTAAAGAACTAAAAATGTATTTGAATCAAATTTTTATTTGACTTGACTTAAATATTTTTAAAATTATTTTATTTTAATTTCCATCATATATAATTATTTAGGCTGTCACAAAATAAAATAATTTGGTATTCAGCTAATTTAACTTTAACACAAACAATAATATGAACTAAAATTAAGCAATTTTATAAATTTATTTCTTTTCATTCGGGAGGGTGACAAGGAAATTAAAGTGAGGATTTTTTCTTGGATGTTATTTGAACACATAAGACCACCACCAAACAAAGAATGTTATTTCAATATATAAGACACTCAAGACATACTAGCAAAATTATTATAAAAGAAACAAATGAAATTTTAAAAGAAAATTATTGGAGAGAGAGAAAAGCTGAGAGGAGTGTTGGGGGTGTCCAAAATTCAGGTACTAGAAAAAAAAACTTCTGCAGAAATAAGGGTGACAAGGAAATTAAAGTGAGGATTTTTTCTGGTCTCTTCCCGAATGAATTGTGTATCTTCTTAGTTCTTCTATACGCCTCTTGCGCCCTCCAATGAATTGTAAAAGTTGTTTAAAAAGTCGGGCCCAATAAAATTGAACGGTGAGGTTTTTGGGCTCTTCTAGCAAAACAAACAAAAAAAATATTAATTACAGATGTCCATCCATCCTATTATTATTTATCTATATACAACATTTTTTGAATTATAGTAAAATAATTTACAGTGAAACAAATTACTCATATAATACGTTTAACTACTGAACGAAATATAGACCGTGTCAATTCAAAAAACGACCAACTATGCAGAGAAATGCGAGTACACAATATGGTCAATAGCCAATCGAAATACAAAATGGCTAAGTACCAAACCTATTATATATACGTTACATAGCCAAACGAATTAGAGACTTTTGTTCCCAAATTCACGAGGTATCCATTTTTTTTTTTTTTTGAGGCAATTGATTTTTCAAGCATGTGAGTTTTGAGTGACTGTAGGTAAGGGAACAATTATCAGCCAGGGTATGACAGTTGGCCTACGGACCTTTAGAGGACTCCAAAATTTAAAGGAATTGACCTCTACTATCAATGCTGAATATCTTGAAAAAAAGATAATTAAAAAATATAAGATTTTTATTTTTTATTATTATTTGACTCAACTATAATTCTACTCGATAAATTTAGAGTAAATTACATTTACATATTTTAAAGTTGGTAAAATTTACTGTAGTTTTATTTTATGTCTAGACAGCATTAATCCCTTCTAAATATATTATGCAACATACAATAAAGGTAAAAGGCGATAAAATAAATTTAGAGGGAATCAATGTTATCTAGACAAATAAAATAAAATAACACTGATCACCTTTTTTAGAGACATGTGTTTTTTGCATTCTATCTGTGTCTAAGATGGTAGAAAATAAAAAGAATTTATCTCCAAGTCATTGTATACAAGGTCGACCCATGTTATGATTTTAGATGAACTGAAATGTTGAGTGTGCATTTGAATGAAGCAATTATAAGGGAATATAATTTTTGGAAGGATTTAAAATTCATCATGATAAAATATTCTGTTTGAATACTTAGTTAGAATAAATTGTAGAATTCAATGAATTTTAAAGAGGGATTTGATCTACCTAAAATAGAGGATTATAATTTCCATCTATAGAGGGGGATTTTGGAAATCCCTACATACACAAGCATATACTTTTCTCATTTTGGTAAGTCTTAGTTTTATTATATTCCATTACAATTTCTTTATATTTATGAGATTTTTGTTTAATGTTGTTTTTAGTTCATT
This sequence comes from Dalbergia cultrata, assembly GCA_031216105.1. Taxonomy (NCBI): domain Eukaryota; kingdom Viridiplantae; phylum Streptophyta; class Magnoliopsida; order Fabales; family Fabaceae; genus Dalbergia; species Dalbergia cultrata. Next base: position 47,546,697 of record CM062352.1, read on the forward strand.
TTGTTGCATTTAAAATATTTTAAATTCATATTTCATAAATCATTTTAAATTTCATTAACAAAATATCTTAAATTTGAATTATAAAATTTAATTGTTATATAAATAAAATGGAATGATCCATAAATATAACACCATGTAATATAAACTGAATATTAAAATATTTAAAATGCAACAAAATGAACTAAAAATAACATTAAGCAAAAATCTCATAAATATAAAGAAATTGTAATGGAATATAATAAAACTAAAACTTACCAAAATGAGAAAAGTATATGCTTGTGTATGTAGGGATTTCCAAAATCCCCCTATATAGATGGAAATTATAATCCTCTATTTTAGGTAGATAAAATCCTTCTTTAAAATCTATTGAATTCTACAATTTCTTCTAACTAAGTATTCAAACAGAATATTTTATCATGATGAATTTTAAATCCTTTTAAAAATTATATTCCCTTATAATTGCTTCATTCAAACGCACACTCAACCATTTCAATTCATCTAAAATCATAACATGGGTCGACCTTGTACGCAATGACTTAGAGATAAATTCTTTTTGTTTTCTACCATCTCAGACACAGATAGAATGCAAAAAACACATGTCTCTAAAAAAGGCCATCAGTGTTATTTTATTTTATTTGTCTAGATAACATTGATCCTCTCTAAATTTATTTTATCGCCTTTTACCTTTATTGTATGTTGCATAATATATTTAGAGGGGATTAATGTTGTCTAGACATAAAATAAAACTGCAGTAAATTTTACCAACTTTAAAATATGTAAATGTAGTTTACTCTAAATTTATCAAGTAGAATTATAGTTGAGTCAAATAATAATAAAAAATAAAAAACTTATATTTTTTAATTATCTTTTTCCAAGATATTCAGCATTGATAGTAGAGGTCAATTCCTTTAAATTGTGGAGTTCTCTAAAGGTCCGTAGGCCAACTATCATACCCTGGCTGATAATTGTTCCCTTACCTACAGTCACTCAACACTCACATGCTTGAAAACTCAATTGCCTCAAAAACAAAAAAAAAATGGATGGAACAAAAGTCTCTAATTCGTTTGGCTATGTAACGTATATATAATACGTTTGGTACTTAGCCGTTTTGTATTTCGTTTGGCTATTGACCGTATTGTGTACTCGCATTTCGCCGCATAGTTGGCCATTTTTTGAACTGACATAGTCTATATTTCATTTAGCTGTTAAACGTATTATATGAGCAATTTATTTCACTGAAAGCCATTTTGCTATAATTCAAAAAATGGTGTACATAGATAAATAATATTAGAATGGATGGATATCCGTAATTAATATTTATTTTTTTTCGTAAAAAAGCCAAGGTTTTTGCATGGTGGAAAAATTTCTTCCTCTAGAACAAGTGGTTTTTCTTGAATTAAATGAATTCCAATCATTAAATATAAAAAAAATAAAATATAATAGAAAAAATATATCAAAAGATTATATAAATTATTTGAACCTACAACAAGCCTCTCTGAAGTGAGATGGTTTAGAGTTTGGAAGAAGGTAACAAGTAGGAGAGTATACAATCCACAGTGAAAGAGCGAAATCAGAAGATCGAGAAACAGCATCAATCTATTATGCTTCCGGTTTCCACCGCATGCTGAAATGATTGCATACAGAGCTTCTTTACTCCACGGAAGAAATGCTTTCTTCCTCCCCAATCTATGGATACCATACCATTGATTCTACCGAGGACGTCGTCACTTTTGTACTACCAAGGACCTCACAATGCCAACAAACTATCTCACGGGAAAAATTAAGTTGATATATAAGAGAGTAGCTATTCCCAAAGGGCTATTGTCACTCATAATTATAGTGATTTTTAATTGATTTTTTTAAAATATCTCTTCTATTGAAAGTACTAATAATTAATTCCTTTAATATAATTATCTACATTTAAATATTGACCGATTTTTTTAAAAAAATTTCATACAATAATTATCTAAATATTATAATAATGACTATTTCTTTAAAAAATATTAATTAAAATTTAATTACATTTAAGACATATTAACAAATTGTAATATACAAAAAACATAAACTCAATTTAATCAAAGAAACAACGTAACTAAAAAGCATGTAATGGACACTATGCACACAAAATCTTTTGGTGTTGATATAATTAAATAAATATTAAAGAAACATATGATTCCAAATTTATTTCTATTAACAATAATTTTATTATAATGGTTTGTTCTTTAGTTCTTTTTATTTTAAATAATCTAACTTCATACATTAAATTAATTTTTATTATTTGTTTTCTTTTATATCACGTCGTAATTATGATTTATTATTATTTTTATTGTTAATTATTTTTACTTGTTATTACTTTTACGAATTTACTGTTAGACTATTTAATCTAATTAATAAAGTGCTTTAACTATCATATGTAGGAGGATTTCAGCACACCATAATATAACAAAGGGACACTTTGATAAAGCTTATGAGTGTTTTATTTTTATTTGATTAAACTTGACAAGTTAATTAAATTTTATTTTATTATATTTTCTAATTCTTGTTAATCATTATGTTAAAACTAATAGTTTCTTGTGCTCAGTTGAAAGTTTAGTTATAGTTATTTTTATTTAGTATTAGTTAGTAATATTTAAATGATAATACACAAATTTTAAAATATATTTTTTATTGGGAAATTGAAAAATTAAAAGAATCCTAATGTCCAAAATATATAAAAATACAATCTCAAAAATTAAAACAAAAATTCTTGGAATATCACAAAATAGAGATATAAATAGTTACATTACTTTGTATGCATCAAAAACTTATTATATTTTAAAATTGGTAAATTAAAAAATTTAATTTTTATATTTAATATTAATTAGCATAATTATAACGTATAATTTGAAATATGAGAATGGCACTAAACAAGAATAAAACAAGAATCTTAACTTTTAATTAAGGATAGTTTTGGAATATACATAAATAAAAGCATTAAATGTGGAGTGATAATTAACATTTAAGAGTGGCCTATAAAGAGGGATGTATATGAATGGTTCTATATTTTAACATGCCATCTTATGAGAATTTCTTTTGGATTTAGAGTGTGAATTATTTTTTCGTTAATATAATAGGAATTTAATACTGATCTTTTAGTCATGATGGTTCTTATTTCATATCATAAAACCATTTTTCCTAAAAGTTTAACTTCATGATAAATCAATATGAATGGTCTTAACTGCAACTTCATGGAACTTTGATCCTTGAATGTTCAGATTTTCATCGAAGCGGTGTAAGTGCAATCATTTGTATGATGCCGGATCAACGAGGAGGAAGAATCCTCGGGGAGGGAACACAGGAAATTTTTTTCAAGAGCAATGGTTGTCGGTGAGAATTGAATTCGTACCTATACAAACAAGTTCGCATTTACAACGTGCTTGATACTTTTTGGAACATTGTTACGAGAACGATAAATGTTGATGTCGAGTTGTAATTGAGCTAGGGTATATCTTTAAATCAATTCAACTCGAATCAGTTTACTCAGTTTGGTAGATTTTGAATATGAGTAGCCAAAAAATATGTATATACTTTAATATTTACTAACAATTTAATTGGAATATTTTCAAACTTTTGAATTAGCATTTTTTTATGTGAAAAAAAATTTTATTCATATATAAGCCCAACAACTAGCATTTATAAATTTGAAAAATGTTCTAAATCTAAATTGAATAAAAAACAGATACATCTCATATTTTGATCTAAGTAACTAATGGTATATGACTCTGCTACTCATTCAAAAACTATCAATATGACAACATCTTGTACCGTGTAGATCAACATAAATAATACTGCAGCTTGAAGAATATATTAAAGAAACAAAAGACAGAAATCTATCAAAAATAGTAAGGTTGTTATCACAAAAGAGAAATGACAGCCCTCCTCATTAATGCTCACACAAGTATTTTTTTAGAAATTAAAAAAGAAAAACAAATTCAAGCCAGAAATACCTGCAGCTGCACCAAGTCGAGTCAGTGGGCCTCTTGTTGTCCAAGGGGGGCAATGTGTCACGGTTTTTCTTAATGGGTTAATTAACGGAAGATTTTAGAAGATACCGGAAGACCGTAGAAAAATATAGAATATTGTGGAATAATGTAGAATACTCTAGAATGTTCTAGAATCTTGTGGAATCTTGTAGAACCATGTAGAATCATCTAGAACTATGTAGAAATATGTAGAAACATGTAGAAGCATCTAGAAGCATGTAGAGATATGTAGAACTGTCTAGAAGCTTCTAGAGGCATGTAGGAGTTATCTAGAGTGTCCTTAGTAGATATGTGTAGATGACTCTAGATATATGTGGAGATGTATAGAATGTAGGAAGGTTCTGGATACAAAATCTGGACCATCCATTAGAATCAATCTCCACCGTCCATTGAGGAGGTGGAAGGCTATATAAAGGGGTGGTCATTCTTAGCCAAACCATCCAAGTGATCCAAGTCATTTGTAAGCTTTCCTTTGTGTAGTACAAAAGAGTTATCTCCACCAAAGTTCTCTTATTCTCTTGTGCTCTTAGCTTTCGTTGTTAGTTATTTTGAGTGAGGCTGACTTGGTGCTTAGCTCAAGAGGTTGAGTAAGTCCAAGTGCCGGCACGGTTGCGTTGGAGTGTGTCCAAGGTCGTGACAAGTTTGGCATCAGAGCAAGGTTCGTGTGGGAGCACAAGTGGTTCGTGTGGAGAAAATGACATCAAATGTGACTGAGGAACATGTGGAGGCTCCAAGGGGGAGGGATGTCATTCCTCCTCATACCAAGAAGACCTGTGGGTCAAGCAAACCAAGGGGCGAAGATTTTGCTGCTTTGGAGGAAAGGGTTTCTTTGTTGAAGAATGCTCTAACAAACATGGATGTGTGCATCCAAAGGGTAGGGCATGACAAGGAAACCTTAGAGACTCATGTGTTGGAAGAGCTAGATGTCATGAAGGAAGATGTCATAACTGCTCTTAAGAGTGGAGAAGAAAGGGATGAACGCCTCAACCAAGTTGAAGGCAAGCTTGAAGGTGTCATAAAGCTACTTGAAGAGGCTCGAGCATCCCTTGAGGAAGTCAAGTTGCGAACTATTGCTGGTACGCAAGGTGGAGCAAGGGAAACTCCACGGGTTGATCTCCCTAAGCCAAAGGAATTCAAGGGCGTGAGGGACGCTCGAGAGGTAGAGAATTTCTTATGGCAAATGGAGAGGTACTTTGAATGTCAAGGGGTGGCAGAAGAACAATTGAAGGTACATACTGCTTCTCTCTATCTTTCTGATAATGCAATCTTATGGTGGAGAAGAAAGCATGCAGACATAGAGAGAGGTACTTGTAACATAGCCACGTGGGAAGATTTCAAGAGGGAATTGAAGAGACAATTCTTCCCCGAGAATGTGGTTTATGAAGCAAGAAAGAAGTTAAGGGATTTGAAGCATAGAACCACGATTGGTGACTATGTGAGAGAGTTCACCACACTCACACTTCAAATCCCTAATTTAGCCTCAGAAGATGCGTTATTCTTCTTCATTGATGGACTCCAACCTTGGGCAAAGCAAGAGTTGCAAAGGCGAGGAGTCCAAGATGTAGATGAAGCCATTGTAGTGGCCGAGTCACTCACGGAGTACCAACGAGGGGACTCCAAGTCTAAACCATCTTTTAAGGCTAGCTCCTCTAAAGGTAGGGGAGACAAAGGGGGAAATATTCCTCCAAAGAAAGAATTCAAATACTTTTCTAAGAGAGAGTATGAGGAGAAAAAGAAAGCTTTTGTGCCTAAAGGAGGATGCTTCGTGTGCAAGGGGCCACACCAAATGAAGGATTGTCCCAAGCTAGGGACGTTGGCATCCATTGTTGAGGAACGACAGTCCCAAACACAGGAGGTTAAATATGTTGGATCTGTCCAACTCTTGAATGCATTGAAGGGTAAAGAGGTACGCCCTGCTGAGAAGAAGAATGGGTTGATGTACGTGGAAGCACTCATAAAAGGGAGGCCTATTGTAGCTATGATTGACACTGGTGCCACACATAATTTCATCACACCCCAGGAAGCAGAGAGACTTGGGTTAAAGGTCATGGAGAAGAATGGTTGGTTCAAGACCGTCAACACCAAGGGAGAACCACTTAGAGGAATGGTGAAAGAGGTAGAGGTGACTCTTGACTTATGGAGAGGATTTGTAGATTTTTCAGTCGCACCCATGGATGATTTCAAGATTGTCCTTGGATTGGACTTCTTAAGGAAAGTGAACGTGGTACCCATGCCGTATTATGATGCGGTGTGTGTTATGGAGAAAGCGTCTCCATACATGATCCCTACACTCTCCAAGCCTGGAGGAACTCTTATGTTGTCTGCCATGCAATTAAAGAAAGGGGTCAAGAAGGGGGAAGTGACCTACTTGGCCTTGCTCAAGGAAGAACCCATAGTGGAAGATGGGGATGTACCCGTACAAATCAAAGAAATCGTCGAGGAAAACAAGGATATCATGCCTCCTGAATTGCCAAAACAGCTTCCTCCTAGGAGGAAGGTGGATCACAAGATCGACTTAGAAGCAGGAACAAAGCCACCCGCACTGGCACCATATAGGATGGCGCCACCAGAGTTGGAAGAGTTGAGGAAGCAACTCAAAGAGTTGTTAGATGCTGGTTTTATCCGCCCGTCCAAAGCACCATATGGAGCACCGGTCTTATTCCAAAAGAAGCATGATGGCTCATTAAGGCTATGCATCGACTATCGAGCACTTAACAAGGTAACTATCAAGAACAAGTACCCTATTCCTTTGATAGCTGATTTGTTTGATCAGTTAGGAAAAGCCAAGTGGTTTTCAAAGCTAGACTTAAGATCAGGTTATCACCAAGTGAGGATTGCCGATGGTGATGAATCAAAGACCAATTGTGTGACAAGGTACGGTTCGTATGAGTGGTTGGTAATGCCTTTTGGCTTAACCAATGCTCCTGCGACATTTTGTACCTTAATGAATGAGATTTTCCACCCTTATCTTGATCAGTTCGTAGTGGTATACTTAGATGATATTGTGATATATAGTAATACTCTTGAGGACCATGTGGATCACTTACAAATCGTGTTCAAGACCTTAAGGGAAAATAACTTATATGTGAAAAAGGAGAAGTGTTCCTTTGCCAAGGATGAGGTCCATTTCTTGGGACATGTGATTAAGGATGGAACCCTCCGGATGGATGAGGAGAAGGTTAGAGTTATCAAAGAATGGGAACCCCCAAGTAAGGTGTCCGAGCTGAGATCATTTCTTGGACTAGCAAACTATTATCGGCGCTTCATCAAAGGGTATTCTGCCAAAGCTGCGCCGTTGACTGATCTCCTTAAGAAGAATCACTTCATGGGAGTGGACAGACAAATGTCAGAAGGCCTTTGATGAGTTAAAGACTGCAATAATAGAGGAGCCTGTGTTGTCCCTACCGGATCACTCTAAAGTGTTCGAGGTCCACACGGATGCCTCTGACTTTGCCATAGGAGGTGTCCTCATGCAAGAGGGACATCCTATCGCATTTGAAAGCCGCAAGTTGAATGATACCGAGCGGCGTTACACGGTGCAAGAAAAAGAGATGACAGCTGTGGTGCATTGCTTAAGGACATGGCGTCACTACTTACTAGGGTCACACTTCATTGTCAAGACCGATAATGTGGCCACTAGTTACTTTCAAACTCAAAAGAAGTTGAGCCCTAAACAAGCTAGATGGCAAGACTTCTTGGCTGAGTTTGATTTCAAATTTGAGTACAAGCCAGGAAAGGCTAACGTAATGGCAGATGCATTGAGTCGAAAGGCTGAATTGGCAGCCATTTCCATAGCTAAAGGAGATATTATTCAAGTAATCAAAGAGGGATTGGATCATGATCCCTTAGCAAAGAAGCTGGTAAAGATGGCTAGAGAAGGGAAAACCAAGAGATTTTGGGTAGAAGAAGGCCTACTCTACACCAAAGGAAGAAGACTATATGTCCCCAAGTGGGACAATTTGAGAAGAAAGTTGGTAAAGGAGTGTCACGACACGAAGTAGGCTGGTCACCCAAGGTAACATCGTACGTTGGCGCTAGTAGAAGCAACCTATTATTGGCCGCAAATGCGAGATGAAGTGGAAAGTTATGTGAAGACTTGTCTTGTTTGCCAACAAGATAAGATAGAGAACCAATCTCCTAGCTGATTACTGGAACCACTACCTATCCTAGAGCGACCATGGGAGAGTGTCTCCTTGGACTTCATCTCTGCGTTACCTAAGTCTGAGGGGCATGGATCCATCTTGGTAGTGGTGGATCGATTTTCCAAGTATGCTACATTCAACCCTGCCCCTACAGATTGCACTGCTGAGGACGCAACACGATTATTCTTCAAGAATGTGGTGAAGTATTGGGGATTGCCCAAGACAATCATCAGTGATCGAGACCCACGCTTCATAGGTCGATTGTGGACAGAGTTGTTTAAACTCTTGGGGACAGAATTACACTTCTCAATTAGCTTCCACCCATAAACTGATGGGCAAACCGAGAGGGTGAATGCTTTGTTGGAATGCTACTTGAGGCACTTTGTGAGTGCTAACCAAAAGGATTGGCCTAAGCTCATGGATATAGCTCAATTCTCCTACAACTTGCAAAGGAGTGAGTCTACGGGGAAAAGTCCATTTGAGGTCATGAATGGACAACAACCTATTACACCCCATATCCTTTCATCCTCTTACGCAGGGAAGAGCCCCGGAGCATATCATATGGCTAAGTCTTGGAATGAGTAAGCTGATGTTACCCGCTCTTACCTTGACAAAGCCGCAAAAAGGATGAAGAAGTGGGCAGATAAGAAGAGGAGATATGCAAGCTACAATATAGGGGATAAAGTAATGATCAAACTCCTTCCCCAACAATTCAAGGCCTTTCACAAGGTGCATAAAGGTTTAATTCGTAAATATGAAGGACCGTATGAAGTTGTTGGGCGAATAGGAGAGGTGGCCTATAAGATAAACCTCCCACTAACCATGAAAATCCACCCAGTCTTCCATGTAAGCATGCTCAAACCATGCCATGAAGACATGGAGGAGCCAACTAGAAGTGACTCAAGGCGAGCACCACCTATAGTGATCAAGTCCTTTGACAAAGAGGTAGAGGAGGTGTTAGCTAATCGAGTCATCAGAAAGAGAGGAGTACCACCAACTATCCAATACTTGATCAAATGGAAGGGACAGCCAGTGAGCGAGACAAGCTGGGAAACACGAGAAGATCTCTGGTAGTTCCAAGACCACCTAAAGCGTTACCATGACCAGAGCGCGACGAGGACGTCTGTGCAATAGGTGGGGGAGATTGTCACGAACGGTTTTTCTTAACGGGTTAATTAACGGAAGATTTTAGAAGATACCGGAAGACCGTAGAAAAATATAGAATATTGTAGAATAATGTAGAATACTCTAGAATGTTCTAGAATCTTGTGAAATCTTGTAGAACCATGTAGAATCATCTAGAACTATGTAGAAATATGTAGAAACATGTAGAAGCATCTAGAAGCATGTAGAGATATGTAGAACTGTCTAGAAGCTTCTAGAGGCATGTAGGAGTTATCTAGAGTGTCCTTAGTAGATATGTGTAGATGACTCTAGATATATGTGGAGATGTATAGAATGTAGGAAGGTTTTGGATACAAAATCTGGACCGTCCATTAGAATCAATCTCCACCGTCCATTGAGGAGGTGGAAGGCTATATAAAGGGGTGGTCATTCTTGGCCAAACCATCCAAGTGATCCAAGTCATTTGTAAGCTTTCCTTTGTGTAGTGCAAAAGAGTTATCTCCACCAAAGTTCTCTTATTCTCTTGTGCTCTTAGCTTCCGTTGTTAGTTATTTTGAGTGAGGTTGACTTGGTGCTTAGCTCAAGAGGTTGAGTAAGTCCAAGTGCCGGCACAGTTGCGTTGGAATGTGTCCAAGGCCGTGACAAATGGCCCCCATAACATTTCCCGTTTTCTTTTATAAAATTTTTAATTTTTGTAATTTGGCTCTCTCTAAATATTTTGTACTATCAACTTTTTATTTAACTGGATATTTGAATATTCATTAATGCGTATATTCTTTAGTTTTGATGGTAAAATATTTATTTCTTTTATATATGATAATTATTATTTAAATTTTAAATAAAAATTAAAATTACAAGATACATATTATATATATATATATATATATATATATATATATATATATATATATATAATTGACTGTTAAATATTGGCCCTTCTGAAAAATTTGCCTGTCTCCGTCCTGCCCCGAGGAGACGTCATAGCCATTTTCCTTTGTCGAGCTAAAATAAGTTAACTCACGTGACAAAAATGGAGCTTGAAAATTGAAATTTCATGTTGGCCCGTGTAAATGGAATGTATTTTTCGTACCAAAATAAAAAAAATGGAATGTATTTTTGACCAAGAAAAACGCACTTGGATTTTGTATTTGTGTTTGTCCATCGTACTTCATATAAAGAACAAATTTAACAGAAAAAAGGGCCAATTCGACCAAAAAAGAGGACAAATTATTTGGTCAATAATAATAATAATGGTGACGATGATGGTGATGACAAACCACAATGAAAAATGTTAGATGTCTATAATTTTTTGTCAAAAAAATAAGAATTAGAATGGTGTGGCTAAAGTAATTACCTTTAACTGAAGAGATGAGTTTTACCATTGTATGTAATCCAACCACCGTCATGTACAAAATTCTCATTATTTTATTCTTGTTATGCAGCGTTATTCATCATTCTATACTTTTATAATGTACGGAATAATGCCGAAGGGTATGTATGTGGATGCTCTAGAAGCTTCACTGCAGTTTTTGTTTCGTTGGCTGCTTGGTTTTCTGTTGTTTCTCTGTTGTGGTGCTGCTGGAGGTTATTGTATATGGGCCAGCACATGAATCTTTTGCTCTTCTCCATGTTAGGGGTTGAGCAATATCAAATTTTCACACACAAAAAAAACTTTCATAATGTATTTTTCTCAGATAAAAAATGTATACTTAAAAAAATATGCTAATTATTAATTAAAATAAGTGTTATATTGTCAGTTTAAAATTAATCATAATATTTAATTGAAACATGTATCAATTAATTGTACACTACAAACGTGCAATATTTTGGAATGGAATGTGTTGTTCTAACAAAGGACAAAATTATTTGGTCCAAGAGGAAAGAAAGCACAAATTTTTCTATATTTTCATCGCACACTTAATGTATATTTCTCATATAGAAAGATGTATTATGTATACTTATAAAATATTCTCGTTATCAATTAAGATAACTTAAAATAAATCACTTTATATTATATATTTAAAATTAATAATTTTTTTTGTTAAAACACTTATCAATTAATTATACTTGTAAAATCATGCAACATTTTTTTTCTTATAAAAGTTCCTTAACTACTGTCTTGCCACAATTAGTTAGCTAATTGTAAATAATTTATTAGTTGAATAAATTTGATCATTTATTAACCAAAATATGAAGTAATATTGTAATATTATTCTTTTGGAAGTTTTAGTTAAAATAATTATTTTTTATCGATAAATGGAAATGTTCATTTTGGTATTAACAAAAGTTTTGATTGACCATGGGAAGACTTCACAAGTCCAAAATTAAGATATGTTTTTGAATTTATTGAGTACTTATATGTCAAGACTCGATTTGGGCACATAACCGGCATGTGAGAAATCTCATTTCCACATAAATTTCATGACTTGAATTTCTCTATATGCACAATTTGTTATAAAATCATTTAAGATATAGTCTCATTATATTTTCTACATACAAATCACTTGTTTGTTTAAATCATAATAATTGGAACTGAAGTTTTATACTATTTCTAAAGCCTGAAGGCATAATATGAACAAACGTAATTAAAGTCTGTTATTTACAAAAAAAACAAAGAGTAGTAAAGTTGTTTAAATACAAACTAGAATAACATCTAGCATGCAAAACAAAAATCATGCTCTATTGTCAGGGATTCTGCCTACATTTACATTGGAGCACTCTAAAGCAAAATAAAGGACACTTCATCTAGAAGAGCTCACCAACTGGAATTTAATACTGCTGGAAAAAGTATGGTTGGGAAGAATTTGCAACAGTAGCTGTATTTGTAAATAAGAGAGAAAAAGAAAGAGGAGTGAGTTTTGTTACCAAAACTCAGTGAGTGAGTCATTACCTGGAACCTCCTTCATGGGACACTAAGAAAGAAATGTCTAAAATCATAATCGTTCTAATAATGCTCAAAACATTACATGTTTACATGTACATATATAGCTTCTCAAAACACTATCTCATTAATCAACTCAACAGTACCCTAATAGAAAAATAGAAATCTCCAGTTATGCACAGAACTTGTGACGTAAAAAATCTCTGGTTATGCTTGGAAACCATGACATAATAATAATCTCGGATCTCTGTTTTCTCTGACCTTGGTTTGATACTGAGGTTAACAGATTAACTGCAGTTAATATACAGTCTGTTTCTCTATAACTACTATCCATTTCAATAGAAAACTAAATCTTTTCTCTAAATTCTGTAAAAAGGCTTCTATCATAGGGTTCAAAGCTTGCTCATATATCAGTATCCATTACCAGAATCATATATTCATCATAACAACTTTAAACAGTAAGAATCACAATACAGTTCTCTATAAATTTATTTTATCAATAATGGTCCTATGAGTTTTCTCAAAAATACGGTTCATGATATTTTGAAAACCATAAATTCACAATTCAACAGAAATCTCCATTTCTTAAAATAAACTCTAAAAAAATCATGTATTGTTTCATATTTTCATGAAAATAGCTACAATGACTAATATAGAGATTGCAGATGTGAACCCACTCATTGGAGTGGTGAAATATGCAGGAATAGCACCAATGGAACTCTTAGAAGCAAGAATGGTACATTATCTACCATTGGAGCAATAAAACTCTATATTAACTTCTAATTACTCAAATCTAGTTCTAACCATCATGATAGAACATCATAGGATAAACCATGAAGAATATTCAATCTAAACCCCATGAACAAGGAAGAATTGAAGGAAAAAGGGGTGAAATCAATAAACAATATACCTTAAAGCCTTAGAAGTTAATAAACAATATACCTTAAAGCCTTAGAAGTGAAATGTTGAAGTTAAATTCGAGAGAAATGGAAAAAATGGAGTTTAGAGTAGGAACAAGGGTAAGAGGACGAAGTTCTTCGTGTTTTGGGGTGGAGGGCATGTGTTTCTGGTCTAAACCCCAAAATAGGGGGTTTATTAAAATTTTAAGTGCTGCAGCACTCATTCAAGTGCATAAAATTTCCTACTAGCACTGCTTTAGTATTTCCAATAAGTGCAGTAGCGAGCTCTCCACAAGACATTTTCCTAAGATTTTAAGCTATAATTCAGGTGTGATATACCAACAACACAAGTGGGTTCTGAGAAACTTATGGCGGTCCCAGATTTGCCTAGGGACACGTGTACCTAAGGTATTACATCATAAATCATCTACCAATAAGAGAATATAGGAATCAAACTTGAACCATGGTAATGTAAATTATCATTTGTACTTAAAATTCCAACATGGACTGCACTGTTAAAAAAATTAAGACAATAATCATTAACCCATTATTATTAACTTATATCGATAATAGTGTAATTTATGTAGGCATTTTCATGTGTTTGTGTGTGTGTTTCTTTTTTTTTTTTTTTTAGTATATCACCAAAAAAAAAAAAGGCCAAGTATGAAGAAAGCTAGGGGTGGAAAATAAGGCAAACTGGGTTGATCATTTTTTATTATTTGCTTTAAAAGTATCAGCCAATCCTGTAAAAAAATAACAGATTGACAGTGAACCCAACAAGCTAGCTCATTTTTTATTATATTTTTAACTATTTTGCCACCCTATTACATTCCATCGCAGATTGACCATAAAATGGAATGGGTGGGTTTAACCGTATTAATTATTTGGGGTTGAAAATACTAACATGTCTGATAAAAAAATAGCGGATCGACTTGGCAACTTTTTATTCCACTCGTAAACAAAGTATGTCAACACATAAGCCCTACTAAAAAAAAAATTCAACAAATATGATATATATATATATATATATATATATATATATATATTGATGTGTGTGACTAAAAGAATTGATTAGCCAACTTTCATATCTTTCACTATATTTAAAATATGTTTTTTAAGCAATATATTTATTAAGAATTCAAAAAAGGCAAGTATTGGATATGAAAGAGAGATTTTCAAATTTTCAATGAATATGATCCATTGAAAAATTTAGGCCCAATTAATATATAGGATAAGACTTGAATATATTAGCTAATTTTACAAATCATTTTTTATTAGATGTTTAGTATTACATGTGATAATATAATGTAATACGGTTTGACCATTCTTACACTATAATTATAGGATTAAGTTATCAGAGACTGTTGATTACAATTGCTACTATTAGTTTTACTGCCAAGTCCCAAAATAACTTTAGGTTACTTTTCTTCGTCACTTTACTCTCCTACATCTGGTGCCTGCACATCGTCACTCGCCTACTAGCATTTAGTCATCGAGCGCCTTCCTATCTTGCAATCCCTGCTTGCCTGCCTCCAGTCGTTCCCCACTTGTCTACCACCGGCCATTGCCTACCCAGTGTCATGGTCCTATTGCCTAGTGTTGGTTGTTTGTCTGGTGTTTAAAAAACGCAAATTGAGCCATTTTTCATTCGCATGAATACCAGTCCTATATGTGGCACACTAAATACAAGATAACATAAAAACTTATACGATAAATCTTTGATACAAGATTATCAGACCTTGTACCATTGTAACACTATTAGGATTTATTCTATATGATGCACCAAGTTAATAGGATTTAATATTTAAGATTATGATTAGAAGAATAAAAATGAAGGGAGTGGTAAGGATTGACAAGACCAAGGTTAAGTAACCATTATTTGAAATTAATTTTAAGGGAGGGAGTGACATAGTTAGCAAGAGATAATGTGTCCTTTTTTTACTATTCAAAATCAAACTATTTTAACTCTTCAAATTGAGGCGTCAATGAGGAAATAAAAGCAACTTCAAAATAAGAGAATGACAAAGTAGTTTCTTCTACTCTACTCCTTATTTTTCTCTTCCATTATATTATTAGTCACTCTCTTTTGTCATCAATAAAATTTCCAATCATAACCTAAAATAATTATTAAAAAAGCCTTAAAATATTTATCTAATTTTAATATATATTATTAATATAAAGTTTTCTGGATGCAATCACTTAATCATATTTTATTCTCTCTTCAAATGAAGCCAATAGCCTCTTCCTCTCTCCTCTGAGTCGTCTGACATATATCCTTTAACCTCAATCAAATCTGTCACAGCTGGTGCCTTAACTCTTAGGTTAACTGTGGGGGAATAGTGCCGTTTCATTTTCATCTGCATCTACCCAATCGAAAGCTGTTGTCCACATATTAGTGCATTTGATGCAATTGCTTCTCAAAGTATCGCTGAAACAAACTTTTTTTGTTCCGTCTAGGAAAGAAAGAAAGGAAAAAAAAGAAGCATAACGTCCTCTTTCTAAAAGGATAACTTTTTTTTTTACACAATAACATGTTCCGAATACATTGATATACAACAAAACCAGAGACTCAGTCTATTTAAGCATATAACTATGAGTGTTTTAGTATAGAGTAGACACTATTCAGGGACGGATCCACTCCTATGAAAGTTGGGGCTCATGCCCCACCAAAATTCGGAAAATCTTTAAGAAGTATAGATGTATACGTATATTTATTCATATTATTTTATTTAGTCTGACCTTTTATAAAAATAAAAATTATATAAAATTTTATTTGATCTTTATATATTATTTTTATGAAAATGACTAAAATATTTTGAAGCTATCACTGAACACTAGTACTAAAACAATTTAAATGCGTATTTACATAAAAATTAGTAAGAATTAAACAAAATTAATAGGACATTGTAAATACATACAGAAATGAGTAGTCAGATTTACGTGGATGCAAGAATGTCTCACTATCACCATTAATTGAGCAACCATCCTTCTCAACTTCCGTTTCGCGAACATTAATTAGACAGGTCAGCAAAAGTTTTGTACTGCTATCACTTGTCATTTATTACATTAAGGCCCATATAATTCTGCAGAGATCTTGGTAACTAACAGCTAGCACGAGAAGCATTTGCGGAAATTAAGAATGTTTCAAGGCAAGGCATACTAATCTCTAAGGAGAATTCATCACACAGAGAAAAAACATCATGGGGGAGGAGCAAAGGAAGGGTCTTAGGTTGGTGCTTATCCCTTTGCCACTCCAAGGCCACATAAACCCTATGCTTCAGCTTGCGGATATTCTCTATTCAAAGGGCTTCTCCATCACCATCATTCACACCAGTTTCAACTCTCTCAACCCTTCAAAGTACCCTCGCTTCACCTTCTGTTGCATCCAAGATGGCTTGCCGGAAAGTGAATCCTCTGAATTGGATCTCTTGCAACTCGTCATCTTACTCAACATTAGATGTGTGGGACCTTTTAGGGAGACGTTGGCTAAGCTGTTATCAGGTGTTGATGATGAGGAGCCTGTTGCTTGCTTGATCTCAGATGCTCTATTATATTTCACTCAAGCCGTTGCCAACAGCTTTAAGCTCCCAAGGATTGTGTTGAGAACCAGTGGAGTGTCTTCTTTTATTCCTTTTGTTTTCTTTCCACTTCTAAGAGAAAGGGGTTACATCCCTATACAAGGTACGTTTTACAGTTATTGTTCCTCTTCTTGCGGTTTAATTTGGAACCTCACCAATTAGTCAACAAATTTATGCATTGAATCTGGAATTATCTGTATGTATGTTAGAGGGCATAGAACGAGATATTTTCTTTTTCTTTGGGAACAAATAAAACCCATTAAATAACACAAAACAATTGTCAAACGGAACAAATTGTCTCATCATTACGTCCAATCTATACTTCCTTTTCTTTTTCACTTTTTCCCTTTTTTCCTGGTTTAGAAACTACGTTGAGAAATTTGAGTGGCGGTGCCACACCTAATTTCCTTTTAAGCCCAACTGATTATATTATTTCATCCCTTTGTAATGGAACAACCATGCTAATTAGTCGAACATGAATAGGTCTTTCCCTTGCAAATCTCTCGTTTTGTGCATTGTATTTGATGATAGTTTAAGAATTTAAGTATTTTGGGTGTGGTTGAATAAGGAGAGAAATTGGAAGGAAATTGTTCATGGACGAGATTTATGTTAAAATTAAACATATAGTTTATCCGTAAAATATTTTTTTTTATTTTTTATTCTTTAACCAAATCTTGTAGTTTAAAAAAGTTTTATAGTGTCAGCTGGGGGCAAAGCTAGATCAATTTTTTAGGAGGGGCCAACATTTAACAATTAATTTGATGTAAATGATATATGTCTTATAATTTTTATTTTTATTTAAAAGTTAAAATAAAATCCATTTTATATAGAAGGAATAACTGTTTTGTAATCAAAACTCAAGAAAATATGCACATTTATATGTGCTCATGTAAGATATTATCTATGATAATATTTCAACATCCATTAAATGAAAAATTGATAGAAATCATTCCAATAAAAAATTTAGAGGGGACAAAATAAAAAAATTATAAAAGAAACTGTAAAAGCTAGCGGGGGGCCACTCCCCCTCGGCCAACAAGATGCTCCACCTCTGGTGTCGACTAATAAAATTTTAATGTCAAATCTTGACTATGTGATTGCATACTATGATAACTGTATTAATTAATTATGATTTATTATTTGCTTGAATTTCTATTTGTAATTTTATATTATCAATACGTAAAAATTAAATTTATATTTTTCTGATATTTAATTCAATTTGTTTCTTTTCCAATAATAAAAGGATAAAACTCATTTCAAGAAATATTTCACCTAATCTCATGTTTTTGCAATGAAAATTAAGTTTAGGGTTTGATTACAAATTTTTATTCGCTATATGAATTTGATTATGAATTTTTAAACTATAGGGATTTAATTGAAGATTTGGTAAATCATTATAACCACACTTAAATATCCATTGTCATTTTTATTTTAGTAGCTTTTATTTAATTTTTCTAAAATTTTCTCTTTCTTCTCTTGTTTATTATCAAATTTACATATAATTCAATATTAATTTTTATTACCAATTATAATTTCATCCTTTTTTTTGTATAGAGTAAATCACTGTTTTTAAGCATCAAATCATAGTGATGCGCCAACATAATATTGGTTTGAGTGAAGGAGGCTTAAATCCCTTATAAATATATACATAATTTTCACTTTTATCTTGCTTTTAAGATTAATCTTTAGAGTTATATGAGTGAAAGCAATTGTGGTGATTCGGTTGGCTGATGTGGATTATATCAAGTACAAAAAATTTCTTTTCTTTCAGCTCTTTGAAATAATTTCTTACGTCGCTTATGAATATTCATCTGAGATGGGCAAAGTGGCTCGATTCTTAGATCCCTACACAAAGGATTCTCGGGTAGATTGCTGGATTCAATATTTAAATAGCCTCAACATTTTTGTAAAATAAATTAACCTTACATAATATTCCTTGAATCTTCGTTAGTTTCATAACGCGAACATGCAGCAATATGCACCATCTGATTTTTTTTTTTGTGAAGATATCAGGGCCTTAGATTTCTGCAATTAGATTGACTCGATCACCCTGCCTATAATTAAATTTCGAGAATTTCACACAATATTGCTTGATTTTGAAAACACATGATTAGAATCCCAGTTGGAACAAGCCGTGACCGAGCTTCCACCGCTAAAGGTGAAAGACTTGCCAATGATTGAAACAAAGGAGCTCGAGAAATTCTACAAAGAAGTATCCAACCTTGTTGAAGGGACCAAGGCATCTTCCGGGTTGATTTGGAACACTTTTGAGGACCTGGAACCATCTGAATTGGCCTATCTTCGCCAACAACTTCGCATCCCATTTTTCCCAATAGGCCCTTTCCACAAATACCCCACTTCAGGTTCTGCTTCATCTTCTAGTAGTAGCCTATTAACTCAAGACCAAAGTTGCATTTCTTGGCTAGACAAACACAAACCAAACTCTGTTGTCTATGTGAGTTTTGGGAGCTTGGCTTCAATAACTGAGGCACAGTTCTTGGAGATAGCTTGGGGTTTAGCCAACAGCATGCACCCTTTTTTGTGGGTGGTTCGAGAAGGAATGGTCCTTGGCTCGGAGTGGCTCGATCATTTGCCAAATGGGTTCATTGAGAATTTGGAAGGAAGAGGCCACATTGTGAAATGGGCACCTCAGCAAGAAGTGCTTGGTCACGAGGCTGTAGGGGCATTTTGGACTCATAGTGGTTGGAATTCAACTTTGGAGAGCATTTGTGAAGGGGTTCCTATGATATGCATGCCTTGTTTCACTGACCAAAAGGTGAATGCAAGGTATGTGAGCCATATTTGGAAGGTTGGGATGCAGTTTGAGGGAGGAGTGGAGAGAGGGGAGGTAGTGAAATTGATTAAGAAGTTAATGGAAGAGAAAGAAGGGGTGGAGATGAGAGACAGGGCCTTGAATCTGAAGGAAAAGGCCAGACTTTGCTGGACTCAAGAAGGTTCATCTCATCGTTCTCTGGATGGCTTGGTTAGTTACATATTGTCATTTGAACCAATTATCCTTTCGGTTTCATGAGATTATATATAAAGTCTCCCGCAACAAATAAATTAAGAAATCATAAACTAATTCAGTGGCTTGTACTGTACAACACACTCTAGTAGTTGCTCATATTGACATATTCTTTAGGTATATTATTATAATATTTCATTTTATAATCTCATTTATTTGTCTGGTATGATGTTTTCAATAATGAATTGAATAACTGTATGCGAAGTTTGGCATAACAGTTGGTGTTGATCAACTATATTGTCTTTGAAATAGTTACACTGATATAAGTGAAGTTTGGCCAGAATGACTTGAATTGATAGTTGCACAATGATAAACATTTCACGGAGCGCGTTCCAAATATCTGCAGCAGAATCAACATAAGCAACACACTGCCATGAAGCAAAAAGATCTGAATCTGAATCCGGTGGGGGCTTCGAAAAGAGCCATCAATGAATCCGACCGAGTTTACGCTTGTAGTTGAGGGGCATGCGCATAGCTAGATCGACCCCAAGAATTGTAGTTTTCATCGGTGAGTGGCTGAGAAACCAGAACAAATTATCAGCGGAAGACAATGCATACAGGTTGTATAAAGCTTGATTTGCATTTGTGGATGACTAAACAAGAAAGAAGGGAGAAGAACGATCAAAAACTGCACGCAAGTTAGAAGAATCAAGGAATCATCACCGATACGATATCAAGGTGATAATCGAGAGTGAATTGAGAGAGAGAGAGAGAGAGGAAAATGGAATTCTGCTATTGCATAACTGAAGAATGATTAAAATGAGAATAGATATTCACACACGTGTCTCATTCTAACTAACCATAACTGACTTGCTTAACTCACTAATATAATTAACTAGGCCAATCCTAATAAAATGATGAATCAGTACGTAGATTATTAGTTTATTTGATGAGTCATGATTAAAATAAATAGCAAGCAAAAATTTAAGTATTTATTAAAAGTTCACAACAAAGAAAACCCAACGTTCGCCCCCCCAAAAAAAAAAAGAAGTATTTGTTAAAAGAATATGAGAAAAATAATCTATTGTGATCCGAGGTCTGGATGAATATAAATCTTGTGGAACTTGGTCCTGTTAAGGGTCTAATTGGTTAATGTTTATATTTTGTGTATTTTGAATTTCATAAAAAAACTTAAAAATATAAAATAAAATTAAAAATAAGATTTTATTATTTTATAATTTGCAATATTTCCTTACTGGAAAACAGAAAATATAAAAAATTAAAAAAATGAAATGGTATTCAATCATATCCTAAGACCTAAGCATGTACGTGTCTTCTGTTGGCAGAGACATTTAATCAGAATTGACACTTGCTGTTACAACACCTCATATATTCAATCGAGATATTCTTATGTGCACTGAGAGCATACCCTCCCTCTTGCTCTGTTCCACTACTTTTTTTCCATGAGAAGGACGAATTCACAAAACTGTGTTCTCTTGATGTCTCATTTCGAAAGTGGGTTTAAATTTGTTGCGGATTGCAGTAATGTTTAGTTGATGCTGCAAAACATTTTGTCAATTTCTTCAAGTACAGCCACTTTGCATCATATCATATTGTTAGTCAATCCCTTCTACAAACACACACATTTCCATTTTTGGATGTTCAAGTTTTCCAAATGTGGAGTCTGGATCAACTTATTTTGTAAGTATCAGTTCGATTTACCTTATTTTCTTAATAATTATATTTATATCATCGATAAATTGTGTTTAGTAAAAGAATCACCATAGAAATTGTTCTGCCTTGGATTGGGAGAGATGGGAGAAGAGAAAAGAGGAGAGTGAGTGAGAGAGGACAGCAGTAAGGGCAGGGAAATTTTTAGTATAGATTGTATAATGGTTAACCCATGGGAGGTTAGTATAGATTGTATAAGTAGAGAACAGGTGAGTTAAAGTTTGACAAACCTAAAAAATATAAGTGTAATTTACCCAATTTTTTAATATCGGCAAAATTCGTTGAAAAATTTTGGTACTCATTAAAATTATTATATTTGCCCTCTAGTCAAGTGAATAATATGTGAGATGAAATATTAAATTGATTTTTGTAGCTGTTAAGTATTACTATACGAGAAGATAGGGTAAAAAGGTGTGAATTAAATTCTTAAAATATATTATTATGATTTATTCTTTTTGCCGAGGTTCTAAAAATCAAACTGAACATTGAATCGGTCAGAGCAAGGGTTCAGAGATTCAATCAGTTTAACGGGGGTCCAACCAGAATATAACTGGTATATAATAAAACCTGTATTTATATAAATATATAAAAGTATAATATAAAATATATGTAAAAAATAACTAAAAATTAAATTAGATATCAACAAAATGCATAGAATATAACATAATTTATCTCTTAATTAAAATAAACATTATCTATATGAATCAAATCTTTCAAGTTACTAATTCTCATATCAGAAAAAAGAAAAGAATTAGGAAAAATGAGATTTTAGACTTTTTTTCAAAAAAAATAATGTTATTTTACATCTTTTCTGTAAAAAAAAAAAAAAAAAGGTTTGACCGGCCTGGCCAGTTTGCTCGGTTTTCTTGGTTCCCAGTCGGTTTGCAATGGTCCAACACCGGTTCTTTGTCAATCGGTTTTGGGGCCAACCCGAACCAGACAACAGGTTAGTTCCCGGTTCAACCGATCTAGTTCGATTTTCTGAACCATGCTTTTTACAATGGTATTAAACTAGGAATTTGTCATATAGTTAAGAGGGAGGGGAGGAGAGAGTCAAATATAGGACTACCTACTCAAGTGTAACTATTTCTTTATTTTTCAAAAATGATGGAGAATTATCTTTTGAAATAGTACATATATTCCCTATATTACCGAAAAAAAGTATATATATTCCCTAATACAGAGTCGTGGGGTGAAAAGCATCTCTGTCGTGAAATATACAGGTGAATCGTTACTCCTGTATCTGAATGTGATTTTCACGACGAAGGTATCCGATTCTCCATGCCAATATTTTTACAATGGTATTAAACTAGGAATTTGTCATATAGTTAAGAGGGAGGGGAGGAGAGAGTCAAATATAGGACTACCTACTCAAGTGTAACTATTTCTTTATTTTTCAAAAATGATGGAGAATTATCTTTTGAAATAGTACATATATTCCCTATATTACCGAAAAAAAGTATATATATTCCCTAATACAGAGTCGTGGGGTGAAAAGCATCTCTGTCGTGAAATATACAGGTGAATCGTTACTCCTGTATCTGAATGTGATTTTCACGACGAAGGTATCCGATTCTCCATGCCAATATTTTTTTCAATGAATACTGAGATATTCGAGTTCAGCTAGCTCCTATTGAAAAATCCCTTTTATCAAAGGCGGGGTCTACATGGGGAATTGCCGTTGATGACCTAAAGCACAACCTACCGCCACAGGGGATCAACTTCCCAGCTGATACTGAAAATCACCAATTTTATTCTGTTTTGCAGTACTCAGCAGTCCGCGCTGTGTCACTATGTCTCTCAATAAGATCGGATTTCATAAATCATGACACTGCGAGAGATGAATTTGAATGTTTTTAACCCAGTCTTCTTCTTGGTGAATTACAAATATAAATAATAAGCAAGTTCACTAAAGAGAGACATATTTAAGTTCAAAACTATTAAACCATTGTATATATCGTGTTTGGTTTGAGTTGACAAGTGTCCCAAATTGTGCTTGTTTTGGGTTGCGTCCATCATGTAAGTCACATGCGTACTATAGTTCGCTTTCAAAAAATGGCACCAGCTTATTTCTATTTCCAGAACGTGTTGATCCATTGTTACAGAGCAAATAATTCAGTTGCATTGACACACCAAACAGCAAACAAGTTTAATCATTCGAGGCCTGCGCATCCTATAAATAGGTTTAACCGTCACTACCATTAATCGGGCATCATCCGATCATCGGTTGCCAGTGAAGTGTTTAACCCCAATTATGCACCTAATAACGTAGCATCAACGGTACCAGATAGCAAAATTGATAGCACAATTGCATATCACGAACCCGCAATAACCAACAAGAAACACAACTTAGGATGTACACACGACAGAAGCATTTACTAGACATTACCAATTCATTCTACACAACAAGGATTTACCGGACATTACGAATTCATTCTATACACAAAGTGGCGCAAGCCATATTAAAGACTAACCGCACAATTATTTTTATCACATCAAAATTCTAGAGGCACAGCATACACACAATGTGATATAAAACCATTAGTATTTTTTCTTTTCGAGTCATCAGTTTCTTCAGCCAGAAATGTGAATGGACCTGACATCGGATTTCTTGTTGGGCTTATCCTTAGGAACAGTGACAGTAAGCACACCGTTTTCCATCGCGGCCTTAACCTGATCGACCTTGGCATTCTCGGGGAGCCTGAACATGCGCTCGAACCTCCCGCTGCTGCGCTCCACGCGGTGCCACGTGTCGGTCCTCTCCTCGCTCTCGCGGTTCCTCTCTCCGCTTATGCGGAGCACGTTCCCCTCCTCGATCTGCACCTTCACCTCTTCTTTCTTCAAGCCCGGCACGTCGGCTTTGAACACGTGAGCCGCAGGTGTCTCCTTCCAGTCCACGCTGGCCCGCACGAACGACGACGTTTCCGAGGGGAGCTGCTGGCCCCAGGAGGGGCGCAGAGGCAGAGGCGGGAACCCTTCGAATGGGTCCCATGCTTCGAGGGCGAAGGGGTCGAAGGGGGTGGATCGGCGACCGAAGAAATTTGGAATCAGAGACATTGTTTGAGGAGATTGGTGAATTCTGAACACTGGTTTGTGAGTGACTGAATAAGCGAGTGCGTTTGTGTAAAGCAGATGAGGAGAGAGACGAGAGGCGCTTGGTTTTAGAGAGTGGTAAGAAAAATCATGAGGGTTCCAGAATGTTCTGTTGACACCGTGATTCGTGGGAATGTCAGAAAGTGCCCTCCATTATCTCGAAATTGCGAGATGTTCCCATATACTTTCCATTTTTAAATTATTGCCTGCTGGAAGTCTTTCTCCTTTTGGTCATGGCCTAGCCCAAGAGCTTATGCCTGTCTTTGGGCCAAAATCTCCTCTCCCATTATTGACGGCCCATAATATCATTTGCTCAATATCGCCTGTGAAAAAAAGAGATGCTAGAGTATTCTCATGAAACACACTGAAATGCGGCATTGACACATTTCTTATTGGATTTACCTTACCCTCAGGTGGTAAAAGTATTTTGTGATTGACTTTGAGGAATGTTTTTATCTAAGCACAATATAAACTTGGTTTGCAATTATGCGAGTAATTACTGAAAAAAAAAAATAATAACTTTGATCAATTATCCATTTTGAATTGTTATATTATCACTTACATATAAAAAAAAAATTTATATTATCCATTTGCAATCATTTTGTTATATTAAGCTGTTGAAAATTTCAAATTTTCTCATGAATATTTCAAGGATTATATAAAAAGTACTATATGATTAATTATTCATATAAATTTTTTTTCTCGGTGTAATATTAATCTCCTTTACATAATCTTTTGATTTTACATTTTTTCTTTAGATTTAAGTTGAGCACTGTGATAAAACTTTTCCGTCCTACATATTATGTCGCGAGTCGCGAGAGTAGAACTAAGAAAGTGATGGAATATGAAGTTACATTACTTCTATATGCTACAAACTCGCCTACGAATAAAACAAAAAAAGCTTGACCAAGCACCACCAAAGACAATGTGGGATGGTCTATTTACAAAATGTATCATACAGATTCGAAATGTCTCACTCTTCATCAATTTCGCTGCCACTTGAATCATCCACGTCAATTGCTGCAACTCTGGAAGCACTGATCTTAAAAGAAGCCGATCGAATCTTATATGGTAACTTGGCATTATTGCTTGTAGCAGCAGCAGCAGCCACGCCACCACACTCTGCCAACCCTTTTCTATGATCTTCCTGATCTCTCTTCAAATCACTAGGGGCCAAGAAGCAATCCATGGACAACCCTTTAATGTTGAAGTCCACTTCTTCAATTTTCCAATCTTCTTCCATTCGTGTTCTCGAATGGTTTTGTGGCCCTTCACCGAACCTTGAAAGGGACACACACGTCTTCCCAGCGTGTGCTATTTGGATGCCATCAACGGTTCTGTAGTCTTGTACGAGGGACTCCATGTTGGTTTCCCAGAATATTGTGTCGCATTCTTCGGAGGTGTTGAGTTTGAGGAGGTAGGTGTCTTGTAACTGGACAAGAAGGCCTGTCCTCTGGCTGAAGTAGCCCCACATCGTGTGCCGAATGATCTCCACGTTGCTGCTGCTTCTTGCTTTCAGTGAAGTTGGCTCGGCTTCGAGTTGTAGTGTGAAGCATTCTTCGTCGTTCACTGTCTTCTCGCCAATGCATATGGAGTTGTTGAAGAGATTGGCCGTGGACCTTGGATCAAGACCCTGCTCAAAAGCCATATTAAGTATCAAATATCCATATATTCCATATATAATGGACATTAAGAAAAGGTTAAATTTTTATAAAGTTCAAAATCAAAATGTGGATTTGGCTGTGTATTCCTTTGGTATTAATTAGCAGCTTAATTTCATTGTAGCTGAGGTAGCCTTATTTTTCCATGAACAATCCTTATCAGCATTTGATGAATGATGAGATAAATGGGTGGGGGTGAGTGTTTAAATGGGACACACTCATTCTTAGATGTTCAACTGATATTATTGAATTTTTTGTGAATCATGTATAAATGGAATTGGAGTCTTTAAATTAGTGCAGGCAAGGCCTATAACAGCCCATATTGAGTATTTCTTTGTTAATATATGTATGTCAGTGAAACTTCAACTTTCATTTTTTGTTCTTTTATTCATCTAGCCAATGCTCGGCGGGGGGGGGGTAAGGAGTCAGAAATGGGAAGATTCATATTGGCAAGTTGGGGTTTTATTCTCTAAGCATAGAAACCATTTAAAACTTTAAATTTGCTCTTCTGGGTATCCGTACCTTAACCTTAGAAAAACTTTTTTGCTCGGCAGCGGGGAAGGAGTCAGAAATGGGTGGGGGTGAATGTTTAAATGGGACACATTCATTTTTATATGTTCAAATAATATTATTGAATTTTGTATGAATCATGTATAAATGGAATTGGAACGTTCAAATTATTGCAGGCAAGGCCTATAACAGAGCCCATATGAGCATTTCTTTGTTAAGGTATGTATGTTGGTGAAACTTCAACTTTCATTTTTTGTTTTTATTCACCTAGCCAATGCTCGGCACTGGCCAAGGAGTTAGAAATGAGAAGATTCATATTGGGAAGTGGAGGTTTTATTTTCTAAGCATAGAAACCATTAAAAACTTTAAACTTGCACTTTTGGGTGTCCATATCTTTAACCTTAGAAAAACATTTTTGTTTAAAAAAGAAAAACTTAGCTATCAGGAAAATACAACCATTTATGAGTCAGTTTGAATTCAAATTACCTTTGGGGTTTGGCTGTTAGGTGACAAAAGTGTTTTGAAAGAATGGAAACAAGTTGTCATGCAGTAAGCAGTGACGATAGATAATGTTAACTAATAACTACACGCGATTACAGCTATTTAATGGAAAAAATTTCCGGTTTTGACTTCAGACTTTTTTAAAGGATGGAATTTCCTCGCATTACCTATTAAATTGTTGACTTTTCTTATCAGATGTTGACCTTCTGGTTATAGAAGGGATAAGGGTTGATTTCTATGATTCAAAATATATATACATAAAAGCAAGTCACCCTTTTTCTAATTCTTTTTTCTGGTTCCTTCATTCCTTTTGAAAATAGGAGCATTTGGTAGGGTGAGCTTCCGTTAGGCAGTGTTTAGTTAGGGATGCTGACAACATCCAATCCTGCTTTTATGTGTTTTAGTAATTTAGACTTTTGACAGGAAAAGAAAAAGAGAAGTGAGAACGCAACATATATGGGAACACATTCAATTCAGATTCACACTTGAGGAAAATCCAGAAGGATAAAGCAATTAAAGGAAACCAATAAACCGAAGTAACACCAATTAATGTAAGCACATGGTTTAGCGGTCCACCTTTCCACTAGGTTTTGGGTCAGAACTTTTCATCTCACGGATATAAATAAAATTTTTGACATCTAACAAAATTACTTAAATAGAACTCTATATAATTTTATGCATGTTAAAAATTAATTTGTATGTATAAGATAAAAAGTTCCACCCAAAAAAACTGTCCCCCATGGCTTTGGCCAGAGACCAAGAGGAACCCCACATCATGCACTTTCTGAGCTTAAAGTTTCACAAAGTTGGGCAGGGGAAGCCCACAGAGAAGGTAACTAGCACTCATTCAAATCAGTGAGAAATGTAGTGAAGAAGTTGGGTGAATAATCCTTTTACAGCCCCATGTCCCCACAGATATATAGTAATCATAGTTTGGATTTTGTATGAATAGAGTGCCGTTGGAACCTACTACAGCAAGCTCATGGGATAAAGGCTAAAAAGCTGAGCAAACCATAAGTGGTGCAAGTACTAATCATATTTAATCATGTTCAATAAACACACACTTCTCTTCAAATTTATCTGCTTCAAATAAAGTGAATAACAATAAAAATATAGTCATGTTATCTGAACTCATTTTACTTGATACATCGTATAACCTGCACGTTACTCATTGGAATAAAATGAGAGAAATACCTGAAGTAAACGCCTCAGTGGTCTTGGTGGGCCTCTAGAGGCATGAGAATGGTGCCAAGGTGTTTGCCTCCATGCCACTTTGCCATCACTGCCGGCACTGATCTTGTACCCGGAAACCACCAGCTCCAAGCACCACAGCTCCGGCTTCTTCTGCCACAACACAAAACCTCCCATCTCACGCTTCAACTCAACCTTCTTCACCATCTTCTTCCCACCACTCACACACCCTTCCCCTGCACTAAACTCCGAGGTCCCTACCTTCACCTCACCCATCGCATACATGCTCTCCACCCATCTCAAAGCACTTTCTCCTCCCACTGCCGCCACATATTGCTTCACTATGTATTTCGCCATAGAAGCCTCCTTCAAAACCACACACATACACAGAGCAATTTCAACAAAGAGTACAAAAATTATATGGTAACACTACGCAAAAAATATATATGCAGAATCTTTTGATAACGATAGAAATAAAAGGCCGTAGTTCTGACACATCATTCTGACAATCGAATTTTGGCATTTATTCATATTTATAGTAAGAGCACGTTATTCTGACGATTAAATTCGGACAAAATTTACGAGTCCTTAACTTTTTAAGAACATGGTTATGAAACAAGGCGAGAAATAATCAAAAAAGAAAGAATAGTTTTTTCCAATTACTTACGATGTTGTGGTCTTTGATGGTGCGAGTGGTGATGGGTTGGTTCTCATCAGAGGTGATAGGGAAAGGGACTAATGGTGCTCCTACAACACCAAGTAATAGCTGGATCTCTGTGGTTCGGCCTCTGAAAACTGATGATGATGATGATGATGATGATCTCGGTTCAACAACGTTTGGCTTCATCCATGACTTCATGTTCTTCCATGTTCCACTCTTGGAGAAAATCTCCTCTGGGATGGGGACTTCAAGCACCGTTTCGAGCCCATCCTCGCGATCAAGATTTGGACACAGCTTCTTCATAACAGAAAATTAAGTTCTGTTTATTTGTTTTGATTAATTTGAGACTCTCTGGAGATGAAGGTTTGTTATGGGTTTATGCAGCTTAAGATAGTACTATGATCTATGAAGAAGCAAAAAAAGAGAAGGGGCAAGGAGGAGTTAATTGCATAGTTGAATTCAAAGGGAGAAAGAAAAAGAGATCATATACACAAAGAAACTAAGAAGACAGTATTGAGTTTGAAACTTTGGGGAAAAGATCAACAACCGAACCGTGGAGGGGACCCCTGAAGTCGTGTTTGCACGCCACTCCTTCACACTTTATAACTTTTATGGCAACTTAACTTCCGGTTCCTTTGCATTTTTTTTGGTTATTATTGTTATTTATTCTTTATTTTGGGTGAACTCCCCTCGAATTCAAAAGTTGCTTGTATATATTTAATTCGGAAGATTTTCATGTTAACATATTTAATTTCTTCTGAAGGGAACATGTTCGGTTGTTGGTTTTAATTGCAAAGGTTACTGTTCTTTGTCACTTTTCGGACAATATCAGGTGCGCATCTTAATTTTTCCTTGGTAGAAATAGGAGGTCAAGTCGGGCTCAATAAAAGTCCTCGAGTAGATAGAAAAACATTGCTTCGTTTTTACCGTGATTTTGTATGTTTCTGGTTAAATTTGGTTTACGTCTTTTTAACTTACTATAAGCTACATGACATTAGCAATTTGATCATTTTAGTAATGGCAAGGTATCTTGACAACTTAAAGAGAAACGGGGACTTATAGAAAATGAGTGCTATCAAATCTTCGTTTCTTAATTACTCTACTACAAGCTAGATGAGCTCATCCCCAGTCACTTGTTCCCGGGTATGAAAGAATTGAAAGTTTGAGTAAATTTTATAATGTGTGTCTCAAATATCATCGATCTTTTTTTTTTTTTTGGCTTTTTATTTTCCCTGCACTAGATGTATATAATTCTGTTATTGCAGTAATCCGTTACTTCAATAATATAACAAAAAGACAAAATAATAATTTGGTAAGGATATTTAAATAAGCTTTACTTACGCATGTACGCGTGGTGATTTTTTAACAACTTTCAGGTGGAAAATTTCATTTTATTAACGTAATAATTATTCAGATTGAATATAGACTGTATATAAATTGACAGTATATCCTATGTGATAGCGAGATATTACCAAAATCAATACTTAGTGTGTCCGCTACACGGTTAAGATACTCTCTCTTCAAGATACATATATGTATACGCTTAATAGATCTAATTTGATTAAGATTTAAAAATTAAACCAACAAAATGTAAGGAGAAGTTCATCTAGTTATGCTACAATTTCTGTGTGGTGGGGGGAAGAGAAACGAATTAAAAGATCCAAAGAAGGTGGATTACCCCACAATTCAAACTTTGCTTCCTACTACAACGGCATATCTTTTTATAAACTTTATCTTTTACACAATAATTACCAACTAGTTAAAAGGATAAGATCATACTTATGCATGATACGTTACCACTTAACCTAGGAAAATGTCGGCGACATTATATATATACAGAGATCACATAAAGATGCATGCCCCCAACCATATAATATACGGAAGATGCGACCAACATTCTAATTCTAATTTGTAATCGAGAGTGGTAGCCCATGGCCATGTAATTGGTGGTAGCTGATTACTGGTTAGGAGCACATGAATCGATTAATGTCTCCAATGTAAAGGGCCATGTGAGCTGTGCCCCTGATTCTATTTCGGATTATTGGTCCGGTTGAGCTGACACGATGGTAATAAGCGACAAATTACGTTTAACGTTTTCTAATTATGAATCATGTCATGCACGTTCTCATGAAAAATGTACCTTAGCTTGCTTCTTAGTCTTTACCTGTTTTGAGTGGCGACGGGCCGGTAAGTAACAGTGTGTGTTGTTACAACTTACAACAATATAATAAGACGTTTATTTATTAGGGAAAAAAAATGTTTTGTGCAGGACTTCAAATATATAAATTTTCTTTAAGATTTACTTGTCCCTGTGACATCATTTAGCTTTGTATTTTTTGGAATCTATAAAGCATGGACACCGCATTCAAGTGCTATTCAAGTGCTGTATCCATATGTTCGTGTTGGATTTTGCATAACACGTTCATGATACATGTTTGTATATATTTAATTTAAAATTTCTTTCTTTTACTTCCTCTAATATAAGAAAACACTATATAAACAATATTATAAAAAGAAAATAATACATAACTTTTTAAATTTATAAGAAAATAAAGCATAAATGAAACTTATATACATGATATTTTGAATAATGTATCATTTTTTAAAAAATTTAATTATATATACTGTGTCCGTGTCTTATAATTTTTCAACTTTGGTGTATTCCTCGTGTTCGTGTCTGTGTTTGTGTTTCATAGTTTGGGAATGATGTATAAATTTGTTTCCAATTAACATCAAACAAATTGAAATTACCAATAAAGGAAATATATTTAAGAAGCATATGCTATTACTAACCTCGTTACCCTTATTGGAGCCAAATCTGTTATCTAAATGTACCAGTCAGTTATGGGAAAATTATATCCCAATATGTATGTAAGAAAATTTTAACGTGAATGAAGTGTTAAAGTTGTTATCCATTTGTATAGATTTTTATCAAATTAATAATGATGAATAAACTTGAAAAATAAGATTTCAATTTTCAAGTCAAGATTGGCGTTGCATTATTTGATCATAGTGATTAAAATCGTATTAAAATCATGTGAGACATAACACAAGGCGAAATGTTTAACTGGGAGAATATTTTATTTTTGATAATTTTATTTTAGTATGCAAGAAAGCCTATCTCAATTATATGATTGGATGTAACATGCTGAATCAATGTATGTTAAAATTGAAGAAGTACCTGTTTTTATAATTTTCTGCAATGCGTTCCCGTTAGTTCAAAGAATCAGTTGTGCATGCACCAAAACAGAGAATCAGTCGTGCAAAGGAAACTAAAAACAGTAAAACACAGACTGTAAAATAGATGAATACTACATCTATGTTTTGTCCCCCCTCTACACTGTTGTGTGCCTAATTGGAATTATATCAATAAAAATATTATTTTGACACTCAAAAAGATGGTGTCTATTGAAACACTCACTTTATCACCATTAAATGTGATGGTAGTCTCTATTCATTCTCAATATCTATTACATTCAATAGTTATAAAATGAATATCCCAACAGACACACACTTTTTAGACGTTAAAATAACACAATCCTTATATCAAAGAGCCCATGGAGTCACTTAGTTTAGTATCGATCGGCATAGTGATGATGACAATTAGTGAGAGCAAGTATTTTAAGGAAAGTGTTATCTTTTACATAATTCTTCGAATACAACAAACGCCAATACTTTTCTAAATTGATCACAAGGAAAAAGGACACTAATCATCACCATATACGTTTTTTTGACGTACCTGGATAATACTAACAATATGCCTAATAATAATAATAATAATAATGAAGGCAAGTGAATAAAAAAAAAAAAAGAAGTGGAGAGTGGATCCTTTCAACTACAAAATTTCATATAATCATATCGAATATAAAGTTTCAGTCGACTGCTCCCTATAAAGTAGGGAGCGTCACACAACATGTAATCTAAAAGTTGAGATTTGAAGGTGTAAGCATGTGCCAATTATTATCAAAATATTGTAAAAAGTCTCATTTTTTTTTATATTATTACCAATATTATATTATATTGTTACCATTTTTTATAAGCTTTTTTCTTTTTTTTATATGAAATTTGATTATACTATTTACATCATCATTGTCCCCATTGCAAAGTGAAAATTACTTGCCCAACAAATATAATTGTGTACATCTTGTTTTTTAGAATTATTATTATCAATTATTTATTTAAAAATTTAAGTATAAAAATGCATCCAAAAAAGGAAAGCATAATGACAATAAAGAAGTCAAGTTCAACGAGCAAGGAAAAAAAAAGAGTTATAAATATTTCATCTTTTATTTTTCTTATTTTTTTTTTGGCTATGATTGAAATTAACATAATAGTATTGGTTGAAGTTGAAATTCATACAATGATCAATATTTTTAATAATTAATTACAAATTATGATAGTCACGATGATAATCAAACAAATTATACAAGTATCATGGTGTAGAGGTATTGTGTGTCAGGTTTACAAGTTTTTACAATAAGGTTTATAAGTTTTTATAGAATGGTTTATAAGTTTTTTTGTCTAGGTTTACAAGTTTTTTCTTTAAGTTTAGTACCGCTGTCACTTTCAATCATCACAGGCATTCCTCTATCACAATGAAAATACAAATAGCACTAAATAACAAACTTCTCCCATTTTATCCAAATAAAAAAAAAAGATAATCCTTTCAAAAAGGAAAGCACAATGATAATGGAGAATCCAGGTTCGACGAGCAAGGAAAAACAAAAAGAGTTATAGATATTTCCCTATTTTATTTTTTTATTTCTTTTTTGGTTATGATTGAACTCAACATAATAGAATTGGTTGAATTTAAAATTTATATAATGATCAATCTTCCCAATAATTAATTACAAATGAAATGATGATGGTCATGATGATAATCAAACAAATTGTACAAGTATCCTGATGCAGAGGTATTGTGTGTCATAGGTTTACATTTTTTCTATCATGGTTTATAAGTTTTTACAACATGGTTTACAAGTTTTTTGGTTTATATTTACAAGTTTTCTTTTCAGGTTCAGCACCACTATCCCTTTCAATCATTACATGTACTTTTTTATCACAGTGAGGATACAAATAACACTAAATAATAAATTTATCCTTTATTTCCAAATTAAAAAAATGAAAATTCCTCTAAAAAGGAAAGCACAATGACAATAGAGAAACCATGTTCGACGAATAAGGGAAAAAAAAAGAGTAACAAATATTTTTCCTTTTTTATTTTTCTTATTTCTTTCTTGGCTTTGACCGAAATCAACATAATAGAATTAGTTGAATTTAAAATTTATACAATAATCAATCTTCCTAATAATTAATTACAAATAGAATGATGATAGTCACAATGATAATTAAACAAATTGTACAAGTACCATGGTGCAGATATATTGTGTGTCACATGTTTACAAGTTTTTCTATCACGGTTTGCAAGGTTTTACAGTATGATTTATAAGTTTTTATATTATGATTTATAAGGTTTTTTGGTCTAGATTTATAAGTTTTCTCTTCAAGTTCTGTACCACTATCACTTTTAATCATCATAGACACTCCTTTATCACAATGAGGATACGAATAGCACTAAATAACAAATTTCTCCCCTTTTTTCCCAAGTGAAAAAAAATGAAAATCTTGCACCATCTTTCCAATGCGGTTGAAACATGGTGAAACTGGTCCTTGAGGACTTTGTACTCCTTTGCGCTTTCTTGTTATATTTCAAACAACAAAAATAAAAATAAAAAAAGAATTAGAGCCAGCATGCATATCACCGTTGACAAAGTTTGAGCCATGCCATCCGCCACCACATGCTCGCCTTCGATCACCACCTCCACCTCTCCACTAACTCATATTTGGTTTTAATTAGAGCAAGTTTGTTGATTAAGACTTTGTGATTTTTTTTTTTTTACTGGTTGATTTTATGAATTGGGTCTCGAGGAAAACCCTCCCTCCTTCCTTCGGCACCCTCTCCCCAAACACCTCAACATTTTGCACGGGGCTCAGATACATATTGTTTAGCCATGGATGTTGCAGCTACTGCAGCCATTACGAGCTTCACGCTCAACAAGCCCATGTTGGCCTTCCCATCTTCTTCTAGAATCGCAGCAACCCTTATCTGAGCCCTCAACTACTGCTCTCCTTCCTTCTAATCGCAGTGCCTCATTGAAATGAAATCACAAAAGATTACCAGATTGGAAGCAAAATTGAAAAGAAAAAGGACCAAACCCCTCCAACCAAGAAAAAAAAAAAAAACTAACCAGCAATGATTTTCTCGCTTCCTTCATGCAAATATAGAGGTTATTAAAATTTGAAAATTTTGAAAACTCCCTAATTTTTTCTCGTTTATTTCAAAACTTTTATTTCATCAAAACAGACAGTTGTTGCTACTATGTTGTTGTAGTTACTATTGTGGTGGTGGTGGTTGTGGTTCAAACAGGGGAACCCAATTTTCATTGATCCACTCGTGGTGGAGCCTGAGGTTCTCCTTGGAGAATTGAATCTGCTCCCTAGAAGTTTTCAGGAACAATGAGGGGAAGTAAGAGAGAGAGAAAGAGATAAGCATGTAGTGCATCATGTATATTTGGAGCATGCATGGACTCTTAAATCACTGCTGTTAGATTACTAGATGTGTGATACACCATACTTAAGTTGGTGTACCATAGCCTTCGCAAGAGTTTCATCATACAGTGAAGTAAAATGGATTTACACCACGAGTGCATCATACTGTTTAATCAATAATGAAATTTATAATTCTTCCTATCAAAAAATGAAATTTATAATTCTCACTCTTGAATATTATTCCGGCAGAGGGCATGGCGAATTATAGTTCCACGTGGTGAACTTGGATGCAGATTAAGATCCACGGAAGACAAACAGGCGCTAATTCCGCCGAGTTAGTGGCAGCAACTCATACACTGAAATAAATTGCCTTCCAATTTATTGTTCACAGTACGATTCCAATATGCCGCCCATGCAAGTTTGATATATAATTTATTTATTTTTTGGGGTTACGGTTTGATATATAATTTGCTATTGAGCATCAGAGAGCAGTATACTGTCGTGTATAATTAATTTTGTCACTGAATTAAAAAAAAAATTGTCACTTGGATGCAGTGTCAAAAATCAATAAATAAAATCATGAAGGATTAATTCCATGAAAGAGTTTTAAGATTAATTTTCGATTATTATTATAGAAAAAGAGTTTTATATTATTATTCAATCATACACTTTTATTTATAAGATATTGAAGATAGTAAATAATAAAATTAAATATTTAAATTAATGCAGTAATATATAATTAGATATTTGTGTAAATTTTAATAGTCGTGAAAATAAATTTTAGATGAAGGTCTATATATTAATTCGGCAACTTTATGATGACTGATGAACTATCACGTGGCATTCGTTCAGATAATGTCTTTCACATTTTCTTGTCTGCTGTTATTTTTTGCTCTTCCTATTGGAAATAACTCCCTGTAAAGATTACGGATTATTGTTGTTGTTGTTGTTGCTGCTGCTGCTGCTGCAGTAGTGATGTTGTTGTTATTATTCCTCCACAGTCTGTCTTCGTGGGAAGGCACAATAAGAAGAGAAAAAATTTTGCAAAAAGAAAAGGAAACTTAATTGAAGAAAATAAGAAGATTTATGTTCAATATAAAATTTATAATGATATTTGGATGAGTATACAATAAGGTGGAATTAAAAAAAAGACAAAAGAAAAATTTGGACTCCCTTGGGTGGAAAAATAATTTATATATGGTGTTTGTATAGGTGATTTACACTAATATGATTAAATGGAAAATTTACTTGTATATGTTATTTTAGAATTTGTCAATAGCGAATTCAATAAAAAGAATATTATTTTGATGGATTCTGAATCTGACTTTGACGGCAGGATTTTGTTTTAATATTATTTTATTGAATCCACCATTGGTGAATTCAATAAAATAATATTTTTTACACTGAATTCGATGCAAA
Source organism: Dalbergia cultrata (assembly GCA_031216105.1). NCBI lineage: Eukaryota > Viridiplantae > Streptophyta > Magnoliopsida > Fabales > Fabaceae > Dalbergia > Dalbergia cultrata. The sequence continues at coordinate 47,583,625 of CM062352.1, forward strand.
TTCAATACACAAATATTTTTTTTATTGAATCCGCATTTGGCAGATTCTATACTAAAAGCACCATATTGTATCAATTTTTTTCAAAACACCATATTGATATAAATACATCACTCAAAAACCATATGTAAAAAAAGACCCTCCTTGGGTAGGTAAAAAGTGAAAACAGAGAATAGATTCTGAAATTGTTTTTTCCTCCCATAAAAGTAGAATTTAATTTGTATATGTTCATAGTGTAAAATAACTTTACACAATCATAATTTAATTTGCATGTTTCCCCCCTTTTACAGTTGATTAGATATATATATATATAATTGTTTTGATTTTAACAAAAGTCAATTGAAAATGATTTCTATTAAAATTACAAACTATATATATCTTGTTTTGATTTTAATAGAAGTCGACTGAAAATGATTTCTGTTAAAATTGCAAACTTTCACGAAAAAATGCTTAAAGTATATTCAAATCAACTTTAGGTGGAGATGGAGCACAAAGAAATGTCAAATCATGTCGGGTTGTGATATACTAAGTGTCAATTTAAATTGAGTTTATGCTATGTGTCAGCTACTGTGCAAAGTCTATTAAAATCGACTTCACTATTAGACAAAATTCTATTTAAGTTTATTTCTGTGTAAACTGAAGTAAAATCAAATTAACTTCTGAAATACTCTAACAATGTGTTAGAAAACGGTTAGAATCAACTTCTAAGGTCAATTTAACTCGATTTTTGGGTGCTCCTCGTTTATAAATTTAGCTCTCAGCTCAGTTTCCATACCAAAAAAAATTGAATTAGTCTAAAAACTTGGGTTAGAATAATTATGTATATATATGATATTATCTTTTTTTGTCACTTAAGTTAATGAACTAATATCTACAGGGAAGGTTAATATAATTGTATTGAACCTCAAGGAAGATTTGTGATATTTTTATAAAATTAAGAGATGTCAGATATAATTATATTAAATCTCAAAAAATGTGAATGCAAATTACTCAAAACAACAAAAATGTATGTATAGATCACTCATTCACAAAACCAAAAACTCAAAAGCAAAACTGAACTGATGACAATACATAAATGAAACATGTTAATTAAATAAAGGTTTTTTTTATGTAAATAAAATAAAAAAATTACATATTAAACATTTCCTCCATTTTTCAGTTGATTACATATATCTCCTGTTTTGCTTTTAATAGAAGTCGACTGAAAATAATTTTTTTTAAATTGAAAATTTTGACCAAAAAAAATGTTTTAAAGTCGATTCAAATTGACTTCAGCCAAAGATGGTGCATAGAGAAAGGTCAAATCATGTCATGTTGGGTTGTGAAATGCTAAGTGAAGGTTGATTTAAATTGACTTTTGAGGTCAAACTTGAAGCAGATCCACTCATATTAGACTGCATTGCATCTAAATCCACCGCTAAATAGTGACCAAGATGCTCTCAAGATTGAGACTACAATATGTAATGTTGACCCAAGTTTTGTACATGAAACAACTGGTAATCTTCTTCTTCATCATCTACTACATGATTAGGCTCCTCCTCTTCATCATTTTCATTATCTATTGTGCGAGCTTCAATAAATGAGTTAAAATAACCTAAAATGTGATCAACGTACTCATCCTTCTGAATTCGTCACCTTCTATATCAAATCCTATTTGGCTCAATATCAACTAACATCCTATAGAATATCTTTGAGATTTGTGTGTTGTTTCTCTCGTACTCCTCTAGTATTCGGCTTTACAAATCTAATAAACTAATTGGTAGACAGACAACCAACCAAACTTGATTATTAGTATAAAATGTCTCACCCTTACTTGTGCTTATAATTTGACTGCTATAATGGACAACAATATGAACATAAATTTGTATCATATTCTAACCCATGTTTTTACACTCACTCAATTTTTTCAGCATGGAAACTCAGTAAGGAGCTGTATTTATAAATGAGAAGCACCCAAAAATCGAGTTAAATTATCCTCAAAAATCGATTTAAATAGACTTCTATCTAATAGTGAAGCCAATTTTAATAAACTCTATATAGTACCTGACATGCTGGCACAATTCTAACACATAGCATAAAGTTGATTTAAATTGACTTTACTTGACATTTCATGGCCTAACACATCGTGATATGATTTAACCTTTCCCTATGCAATATCTTTAGCTAAAGTCAATTTGAATAGACTTTAAAGCATTTTTCATGAAAATTTGTAATTTCAACGAAAATTGTTTTTAGTCAACTACTATTACAACCAAATCAGGACATATACGTAGTTAATTGAAAAAATGGGGAAGTGTGTAATATGTAATTTTTAAAATTTTATTTACGTAAAAGAAACCTCATTAAACAAGTCGTAATTATTATGGGAAGAAAAAGTATTGAAAAAATGTCAAAGATTTATCAATCTTTTATTTGCTTTAAGGTGACTTTCAGTCCTTTTCTTCTTTTGTTTTGGAGTCTTAATCAACTGCTAGACATAATTATAAATGTATTTGTATTGGTGCGGGCTCATGAGCAGTTCTCGTCCCTACCCCAATTTTAATTGGATTAAATTTACTTTAACTCCTTCAGGTTTTTATGATAGCACAGAGTCTCTCCATGAATCCTATTAAATCCAAATTATGGTGGACAGTTGGAACTTTGCAATAGAATGACATAAACATGACTCATCACGATTCATGAGTTAGTGCTAAATAAAATCATGCTAATGACTATTTTTTAATATCCAAGTGGTACTTATAACTGATTTTATCCTAACAAAGTCTTCATACTCCCATGCAAACTAGAATTGGATATCCAACTCATTTGAAGGTGCTTTTCATAAAAGATTTTTTCAATTGTTCTTTTCAATTAAGATATTTTAAAAATGTAAAAGTTAATTTGTATTTAGATGTCATATTAAAAAATCTTTATTTATTATCAAACATCTTTTTTATATTATAAAAAGAGCATTTTTAGAAGATGAAAATTCTAACTTATAAAAAAAAATTTAATTTTTTTAGTAATTCTACTTTTACTTGTAAAAATTACCCAAACATACTAAAAAAAAAAAAAAAAAACACATCCAAACAAGCTCAACATCTTATTTTAATTGTAAATCCTTACTATAGTCAGAATAATTTACTTCAAGATTTATGAACAAGTCCTGATGAAAAATTATGAGCCAAAATCATTACTCTTTTTAAAGATGATATAAGATAAAATCTTGTTATCTACCTACACTATCAATTTTCGCTAGTTTCCTTCGATCTTCGCATTTTCACTCCTAGCAATCAATCACTTGCAATACCTTCAGGGCACAGTCAAGTAATCTTTAGTAGTTTTCTTACCCCTCTTTCCCTTCAATGCCTCTTGGTTTGTAAGTGGCTAATTAAAGTGGAGATGGGGGAATACCTCCAAAGTTGTTCAGTTCAACAATGAAATTTCCAAATTCAGGATCCTTAATGCCCATCACAACAGTTAAAACTAATCTTTATATACCAAGTCATAAGCACGCCATAAGAAAATATGAATGGAAAATGTTAGCATTTAGATGCATTAATAGGTCATATCATTTTACTTTATCCAACAATCACCATGTTTTCTATGACAAATTAAGTATATTTATATATTTTTCTAAATGTATAGCATTACTCAATATTATTTGCTTCATTCCCTTAAAACACACACACATACAACTAAGCCTAAAGACAATCTCAAATAAAAATAGCTTGCAGCAGAAAAGGAATAAAAGTATTTTCCCCTCCGCTTGTCCAAGCTCGTTTAACCATTCCAATAGACTACAGCCATATACAAATTTAGGTAAAGAAATAAACATAACCATCCGTGCTACTATTTAAGGTATCAACAATAATACATCAAAAATACACATATGAAGATCATATGGAGGCACAGGTAATTGAGTTTAGTACCTGCGTTTAGGGCCATAGGTTGGTCTAATTGACCCTCAGTCATCTTACCTGCTTCATCCTCAAGTTACACAGGAATTCATGAGGGCACATTAAAGTGGAAAAGCCAGGATATGACAAAGGCAAAAACCATACATGCTAGTAGGAAATTCAAGAAACGGTGTCCCTGCCAGAAGCTTCGAGTTTCTGCTGAGGGCGCAGCAGGTCCGGTTGGTGGTACCGCAGAAGCATCATTTGCTTCATTCCACTGTTCTGTCATCTGAACTTCAACTGAACCAGGTACATTGTGCGCAATTGATCCACAAATTTCACAAGTTCTGTTAATCATACAAGTCGAATAATTAGTGTGGTTAACATCTAAAAGGACAACACTAGTGCAGTAAAGTTCCACTTCCACCACTGTAAAACACAAGCAGAAGTAGATCAACTGCATGGATTAACAAGCTCCATAAACCATACGGGCTATTCCAAAAGGAAGGTATTAGGTGAAGGTACGCCAGCCTATCCATCAGAGTGCCTTCAACCTTCCCAACCCCTCAATGCAAAATATTGATCCTGAGCAATATTTTGCTATAAACAAATAAAGCTATATGAACCATAACCAACTCCAAGTATTTCAGAGCTACTTGGCACCCCTAGGTCTAAGTTTTGACTGTATAATCTGAGAATTAAGAGCAGATGAACATTAAGGTGCTGATTGGGCTGCAAACAGCTTACACAGAGCTGAAGTAGGTAAGGAAAGCAGTTATGACTTACGACACTAGGAGAGTTCATTAGTTGGTAACCAACAATTAGATTATCCTAGAAATTACGGATGAACAAGTTAGATGTATAAAATTCTGTAATGGTGATGCATTGTTGAGGATCTTGAATTCTTGATGCTTCCCAGTGCCAGACTTTCTGATGTGATTTCAAAACATAGAACTTTGGAACATAAAGATGGACGGAAATCAGTTTAATTGACCCATTGCAAATATATGTTTAGCAAGAAAAGTGATCCTGAGCATAATATTCTTAACAAATGAAATGGTCAAAGTAAACCAAGAAAATCAGCACTAAGGAAAAGTCAAGCCAGAACATATAAAGATCAACTACACAAGATTCACAAACTTCGAAACAAAGGTAATTTAAAAACCACAAAACTGTTATCAGATGAAAGTAACTGACAGATTTTGATCCCATAAAGAGTAAATCACATGTCAAGCCACTAAACTCCAGCTAAAAATTAAATTCTAAGAATAAGAAACACTAGCATTATTCGCTATAACTGAATCAGAAATTAATGCAATTCTTTTTATCAAAAAAAGGCATATACACAATGATATGCCTTATTTATAAACAGTCTTCAGTGAACTCTGCTCACAAAGGCCAGTAGTGAAAGGCCAGATCAAATCATATCCGTAATAAGTATAAAGTGACGTTCATTCTAAATTTTCCATTTTTTCAGTTTCACCTACTCAACTTAGCAGACCCACAGAGCTATAAGTTTAATTTCCCGCAAAACTCCAAGTATCACTTAGGAGATTTTTGAATTTGGAAATTTCAAGAGTTGTAAACTAATAAAAGATGAAAAACAGATCAAACTATTATTTGTTGAAAATGCACACAACTCCTAAGTGAATGACACACCTACTCTGCTATTCATGATTTTACCTTCTTTTTTTTTAATAAAAATGAAAAGAATAAAGGAACAATAGACAACCTGGTCAATGAACACATTGTGGATGTTGACAGCAAACACCATGCAGGTTGACTTAGTCAAAATCCAATTTGGTGAGAAGAAACTGAACAAAGAGATGGGGAAACAAATATTTGAGAAGCCTACTGAAAAGCCGGAATTAATATGTGCGCTTTGACCTGCAAATAAGATATTTTCATCCCCCTCAATTTTTTTTCTTCTTTCTTTTAGGCATTTAATCTTTATCACCTAAACCCTTATCGCCACAATGTAGCTTAGTTTAGTCTTCACTCCACCCTTCAATTTGCACAAGAAGAATCATACTCTAGTCTATTCTCCACTACAAAGCCATTTTATGAAGCACTATCCTTTAGCCCGCATTATACCAAGTCCTCTTCACATCATGAAGCTATGCAAAAAGGTAAAAAAGCAAGAAATAGATAAGTCAAAACAGCTCTAGATTTGGCAAAGAATATCTAATCCTCAAACAAAAGCATAGCCACGCAAGTGCCCCCTTTTTTCCCCTCTTTTTTGGGTACATCAATGGCCTAAACTTATAATTCCACCCACAAAAGAAAATCATATCAATGGTGAGTAGTTGTCATCAATCTGACACTCTCACAGATTCAATCAATGGTTTGCACCGCAACAAGCAAGCACAAGAACAGCCACAATTCCACAAGTCACACCCATTTCAAGGACATGGAAGTTTCTTTCTTTTCTTTCTTTCACATTGCACTTTACTTACTTGTTTCCCTTGATCTTGAACCAAGCCTCAGCACAGTGTTTGTGAGCAGCAGCCAAATCATCCTTGCAAGAGCACCCCAGCTCAATGGGGGTCCCAGATTCATGGTTGGTCATGTCCATGCTGAGGTGGCAAATCCTGCAATCCCTCTCCACCTTATCCAAATGCACCTTTACATCATCACCACCACCATCAGGCACTGCACTCTCCTCCAGATCCACCACTTCCACTGAACACTCTGATGCAGAGGATCCTCTCCCTTTCTCAGGCATGCCAACAACAATCCCAGGACCAGAATGGTTCGAACAACTTTGCTCCTCATCATCAGAACACCCTTCACTGCCATTGTTGCCTACTATGTCAACAACAACATGAGACTTGTCCTCAGTATCCAACATTGACATTGTGAACTCCCAAGTTGAGAATCTTCATGTAATGACTCAAGGAAGCAAAGAACATCCAGCACCCACCAATCTTTGAAGAAGAGAGTTGGATTTTTATTTTTATTTTTTTTGAAGAAGAAGAGTGGTGTGATGAATTGTGTTTAAGGTATTAAGCAACACGTTAACTCTAGTGTGGTAGGTGATTTCTCTCTCCTTGGTCCCTGACAGGACATTGAGAAAGAGAGGGGAGAGAGAGTGAGAGAGACGGAGATGTGGATCAAAGAAATGATGTTACAAGAGAAACAGCATTATGATCTGATGGGTGAAAATTAGGCAAAAAAAATTCACATTTTCTCTGTTTGTTTCCATGTGAAAAAAAAAAAAAGTTAGAATAAAATAAAGGTTCTTGGAGTTTGGAGATCTAGCTGTTTCTTTTATTTATTTATTTTATGTTATGCCTTGTTTTCTCCATGTCCATGACATAACAATAAGCAAAAGAAACCTTGAAAACATATATCAAAGAAAAAAAGAAACCTTGAAAACAAGAGGTGAGATTCCTCAAACAAGGGTCATGGTGACAAGGTCTAATGAGATAAGTGGACCCCACTTTTCTTTTTTCATCTGATGAGTTTGTGAGGGGAAGAATGTCTATCGTGTTTCTACTCTCGGTTGCTTCTACTGTGGGGTGCCCAACAATGAGTGCAAGAGAACTGATAAAAGGCCACAAAGAAGAAAAGGCCAACAAAGAAAAAAAAGGCAAAATGAGAACAGGATGATATTTTGACGAGAATGGCTTATGATCGAGGTCACCTAAAAAGCTCTTTCTTTTGCCCCTGGCTGGCACCAACAGATAGAAAACCAGGGGAAAAAAAAAGCACAGAATTCTTTTTTTTTTTTTTTTAAGGATCATAACAATAATTAATTCATTTGAAGCATATTTTCTATAGGATAAACTTTTGGTAACAAAGTTCTTTCCATACATATTATTACAAATTGAATTACTAATTAGATGCTTAAGAGCTAGTTAATTATCTATTAAACTAGGCCTCGTGATTTATTTTTCATTTTTGTTATCTCAAGTTTCTTATATCCTTAACTTTGACTATTTGATAAATAAAATAAGAATGCACACCAACAAAAATAAATTGAATCGATATAAATGAAGATAACATTTAGGGGTTGGGTTTAATTAGATTTGATTTGATTAATTGATTGAGTTATTTCTTAAAATTTAGATTTGAGTCATTTGACAATGTTAATAATCGGATAGAGATTTTAACAGGATGGAAATCTTCTATTTTCAAATGATGTTCTCTTTTCTTAGTCATTTATTAACATATGAAAATATAAGAATAAAAACATATTTAAAAAATTATAAGTTAGCAAATATATAATATCCATTTGTCACATGTTAATAAATGATTGAGGAGACATGAAAGGGGACACCATTTGAGAATAGAAGATTTTCATCTGATTGAACACATTATATATATACATATGTTACATAAAACAAATTTTCAAAAGAAAATAAAGTTTATGATATATATCTTAAAACAAATTAGTTTGCATAAAAATAATACCATATTATGTAAAGAGATTAATTTTGGTTACTACCATATAAAGATTTTTAATAATATTATTCAATCAAATTTTTTATATTTGTTTATAGTAATATATACATAATTGGATAATTATGTATACCTTTTTTACACTGTTATCCACCAAAATTGAATCCTTACATAAAAAGTATTAATTGAAGTATGAAAAATCTCATAATTCATCAAATTTATGTTAAAAATAAAATTGTTAAAAAAATTATATAATATCAATTAAGTTAAGCAAACTCAAAAATACAATCAAATCTCAATAAATTTGGACCAAATGGAGTTATTAGGTCCAACTAAACCGTGAATTTCTTAATAACACATGGTTATTGTTAGAATTTTTAAGTTCTCATTCATATGTTTATAAAATTCAAAAAATAATTCTATAGTTAATTTGATTTTAATAATTATCAATAGAATGTTTTACGTAATTAGTTATGTATTAATATATTAATAAAAATATTCCATTCTTATAATATTATATAATTATTTGACCACATAAAATGTTTTACTTGCACTACACAAAATATGAATATTTTCAATGGTTATTGACATTTAAAATGTCAATAAAAATATCGTTAAGAAAAGTAATGTTAACATAAAATGACCGTTGAAGATATTTATAAATTTTTATCAACAATTATTACACTAAAAAATTATCCAAAATTATTTGAAGTGTAATCATTATAGATAAAAGTTTATAAGTATTTTTAATAAATATTTTATATCAAAATTATTTTTCCTGATAATACTTTTATTAATACTTTAAATATTAAGAACTGTTAAAAATACTTATTTTTCTTATAGGGCAATAGTGTATTAACTTCATTTTATTTTCATTTTTACATTTTACAGTTCTTACAACATCATATTGAAAACTTTCATGTAAAAAAAAAAAAAAGTGAAAACTTTCTCATTTTTGTATTTTTTTTTTTGTTGGTGAACACCCATTTTTGTATATGTATATATTACTCCCATGCCTGATTGTACAGGCTGATTTCCATGATGCAGTTACAACTTTAACCCAGTAATGAACATGGTCTTTACACATGGACAAAATAAAATTATTAAGGCAAGGGTACATTTGACTTCTTAGTCGCAATAATGTAACAGCTTATTGCGTTTTATTTTCCTAATATGAAGGAAAGCATGCGGATGTAGGGTCAGTTTTTTAATATGGGCAAAGGGTACATGGTTTTCTTTAAAGGGTAAAATGTATTATTTTCCTAATATAAAGGAAAGGATGTAGATGTTTTCCTTTTTCTCTTTTGGGGTAAAATATATTTTATCTCTTTTAACTTTAGATTATGTGTAATTTACATCCTGATTTTTTAAAATACGAATTGTGACATATTAAATGTTTTAAACAATGCAAAATATGCATTAGGATAATTTTGACAATTGATGGATATATAGTTTATATGCACTTAATCCTTTGATTTTTTTAATTTGTGCATCTCATCACCTTATTTGTGAATTCTCATATGTATTAAAAATTTTTTATCATGTGTAATCTGACACCCTGTTATGACCTTAAGTTTTACAATATTTGGAAAGTCAATGATTTTTTGTATTGTTTAAAAAGTTCAAACTATCATAATATATATTTTGAAAAGTCAGGTATAAGTTACACATAATCTAAAATTCATAAGGTAAAGTATATTTAACCTTTTTTTAATTGAGTTAATATTTAGATTAAGGAAAAATTTGTCCCAGTCTAAAAATATGCCTCCAAACTAATCAAATATAATGCTCCTCATAAGGGTACTCTACCTTATAGAAAACATACACTATGTTTTTTTTTTTTTGGTTTGGTAATCTAAACTTTCAAGTGTTTTTACTCCTAGGTGGTTAATTACTATAACTTTTTTAGAGTAATATTTTAAAGTAACTTTTGATTTGAGAACCCCAATAATACTAAACCCACCCTTACAAAGTTACTTTCAAATCACCACTAATTGAAGAAATCTAATAATTGAATTCACATCATAAGAATACACGAGTGAAATTTGGACCATGATGTGGGGATGTACATTTTATGAAATGTAAAGCAGTAAACTGTTAGATAAATAATTCTTAGAGTAAAATATTTCAACTCTATTATTTTCTTGCTATTTATTACGCAATTTTAATGCCACAAAAATTGCATTTTTCATCTTTACTACTAGTTTTTATTTCACTCACTATCATGTTTCTCTAATGAACAATTAATTTTATATTATTTATAGAAAGATATTATACAAAGTACTAAATATGAGAGAAAGGGAATGAAATAAAATGAATCTGCCTTCCATTTTGGAGTGCTAATACTAAATTTGATTTTAGTTTAACTGTCAAACTATCCATCATTATGTCATTAATAATTAAGGTTGATACAGTATAAAACTCAATATTTTTTAATTTGAATATAAAATTTCATATTAATGTCTATGTTTTAAGGGATGGAAATCTTATGTCCTTAAATAATGTTCTATTCCCTATCTTCTTAATTATTTATTATCACATAAAAATAAAAATAGATTGAACAATTTTAAAAATTAAATTATTCAATATCATATATATATATATATATATATTTTATATATTAATAAATGATTAAAGAAATATAAAAGGGATTCAATTTGGTAACAATAGATTTTTATCTCGTCTCGAGTGCTGGAATGCATGAAGTGCCATACATAACTAATGTTGTGATAGTATTCGGTGATAAAGGTAATTAATTGTTGTTGAATTAAAAAAGAAAAGAAATCTACAAGTACAAGTTGGGCCACTGATCTGAAACTGGTTCCGCTGCCACCATCCATTGTTTGTTCTTATGCCGGTTGGTCCTCCAACTCTATCTTTCTTCAGCTAAAACCTTAAATGGGCCCAACCAGAGTAGCAAACCCCGCAAATCATGGTGACCACATTTCCCTCACTTTACATGTATGAACTCCTTATTCCTTTAGTGAGTGTTGAGCATCTAAAGATATAGCTATCGTGATTAAAGATAAAACTTAGATATGTGAATTAATAACTGCTTATGGTAGGGAATAGTTTGGGTACACCTAAAAAAAAAGAGTTGAACAGTTTACCACTAACATTTCTTTGTCTCTAATAAGAATAAGAATTTGCTAATATTTTAGTCTCCAAGATTTATATTATAATATTATATAGGTTAGTGTCATAACATCTCCAAAATTTAAATAAAATGTGGAGCCCACCAATTTTATTAAGGAAAAATCAGGAAATCTTTAAATTTGAAAAGAGATGGATCTTTGAGATAGATTAGTTTCGGGAGTCTAATTATAATGAAAGATGAGTGAAAATTTAGTTGCATTGCACCTGTAATACATATGTCTTGGGACGGTTACCCTAAAGCTTGTGGGGCAAATTAAAAGATAACTTTAATAATTTTATTTTCCTTGAAAAATAGAATTAAAACCTTAATTTTAGTTTGACAGAAAATATTTACTCATACATATGTAATGAGAAACTCAAAGTTACATAGTTATTCTTAAAAATGATTATGTGTTGGATTAATTTTATTTATCAAAATATATATATTTTAAAAAAAAATTATGATAACACTTTTGATACAACTTATTTTCAATGAAAAATTTAAATCCAAGAAAGGAAATGCGTAACATAAAAATTCAGGAGAAAAAAAAAAAAGACTGAAGAACGAAGTTCAACAACGAAACAGATCTAAAGGAAATCTAACATGTCAAAAAATGAATCAAACGCATGTACAAAAGGTAAAAATATTTACGAGAAAAGAAAGGATGAATCAAGACAAGGCAAGCATCCATTTTCTCAATCTATGATTTCATAAGTGGGTGAAAGGTTGAGAAGTATGTGAGATGAGACGAAGCAAAAGTGGGAAAAAAAAAAGTTGTTCAAATAGAAGACAACAAAGATTAAAATTGAAAGATTTATTATACACGAGCTCCTCCGAATTCATTCTCCAATAAGGGTCCCTCCTTTGTGTTTTGCAATGGGTCTTTATTTATAGAGGGGTAAGGAGAACAAATTCTGTAATCGATTAATAACTGATTGGGATCAGATAACTCATCTGTTACACTCTATTAGGAACGAAAAGATTCGCTTCTAGAAGACTTAAAATTTTAAAAGCTGTTATATACGAAATTCAAACAAAATAATGAGTTTTTTCAACTCATTTAAAAATTAGGTGCTACAATTAGTTCATTGGTTAAATTAATTATTATCTTGATGAGATAGTCGTTAATTAATTATCATGTTGTATCTGATATGGAACCTATTGGGATGGAGTTCGTCTTATTGATACGGAGTAGATTTAATAAACAATCAAAACTTACCGTCATGTTAGAGGTAGCGCAGTCCACAAGTCTTTGTTTAAGCAAAACATATTTTCAAAAACAAATCGTCCCAAACTGATGATGATGATAATAATAATAATAATAATAATAATAATAAGAATGGATAAAATGCCAATTCCAACCGAACAGATTGTCAAGTTAACATTGTAAATACTTTTGTTGAATGGATCGATCTTATAGATTCTCTTATTTTTGTCCATTAAATAATATTTAAATACATGACAATTAAAGGAAGCTAGTCAATTTGCAAAATTCTTGTTCACTAAGATATGACAACGAGTTATTAAGGTAAAATGAATAAAATTTTTAATATAAACAATGGAAGGGAATAACCATTAATTAAATGAAGAAGAAAAGTGATAAGTAAAGTGGAAGAAAGTATGCACGACTTTATTTTTAAGTTTGTAATATAAATAAATAGAATGAAAAGAAACATAAATTTCATTTTCCACTTTTAACCTTTTATTTGATGAGAATAATTTTGATAGATGGAATTTGAAGGGTTAATTCAATAAAATTAGTAATTACACCCAAAATATGAAGCTCCCACCCCCGCTTCCCCCAAGTGGGGTTCAATGGTTTACTGTTTTGAAGGACTTAAAAGAGGACTGCTGGTTCCCCCCCAATCATTCTACTCCCTCTTTATAATAAATAACTCCAAAACATTTGTCTTTTAAATATCAAAATTAAAACTATTAAGACTAAACTGATATTAAAAATTTTATTAGGATTTTATTAAGATCAAATTAATATAAAATTAAAAATGTTAGGAGCCAAAAAGTTGCTTGCTCTTAAATTTATAGTGAAAGACGGGTGCACAATAGGATCAATAGTGCGGATGTTATCACATATATGAAAAACTGACAGGATAAAAATGTAGAAGACAAATGATACTCCTTTACTGGATCAAATTGGTATATGTATTTTCAGATGAAAAGTCACCGGATGTCCTTCAAGGGAACTATTGTGGACTCTTCACGTCAACGAAAAAGGCTGTACTCACTTCTAACATGTTTGGTTTTCTGTTTCAAAGCATCAAACCATAGTTTGGGGCAAAAGTTACATAGGAGTAGCCCTTTTGTCCAAATTATATTTGAGCTTTGACCCAATGGTTTTGGAATTCTAATCAGACATCCAAACATGCTATTAGTAAAAGCAATGCTCTCCACAGTGAGATTTAGTGTAGTGACAGACATTTATATACCCTTTATATGGTTCTATCCACCCACCCAAAACGCCAAATAAAGATTCAAATCCACTAGAGAAAACTGAGGTCGTTTGGGTCAAACTTCTGCAGGCATTGCAAAATGTTGCCTAGGCATCTTCGTTGATAACACTTGTTGCATCGTACCCAAAAACTTGCTAGGTCCCTCCTCATATTGCATGTAGTCATTCATTCTACCTTGTCCTATGAAGCTTGTTTGTGAAGCAGTGGCAGCCTCTTGGAATGCTGTCAAGTTTGCAGTAGTCTCACTTACTTTGGCCCCGTGGTTCTCTAGGCCACTCTTGATCCAAGCCATGTTGTTTAAGTCAGTTGCTATGGAAATCAATTCATGACTGGAGTAAGGGGGAGACTCCACATAGTCAACAAACTCAGGACCTAATATTGAACCATGAGATTGGCTTCCCCCTGAATCTGCAGCACAGCAGCCATGACCACATTGCAATGGAACCAAGGGCTCACATCCAATACCATCAAATAACTTGCGGGATCCTTCATCTGCTTTGGGTAGTTGGATCAAAGGGTTCTGCACTGGGGGAATCTTTGAACATGATCCAGTTGTTGGCCTGCTTGGAGGATTGTATAAACTAAATGCACTAACACGTGCTACCGGTCGATGAAGGATTGGATTTCCCTCCACTTCAGCACCATCTGTTCTTGGAGGTTGATCTTCATACTGTTTAATCTCATTATTCATCACGACATTTCTAGCTTCTGTAGGATTGAATGAATTCATATCCCCAATTGATATGGTCTCTTCAGAGGATGCCTTAGTTTTCTCGATGCTTCCATCTTCCATCACATCAGCACGTAGTGGGACATATCTTCCCTGTTCCATACACCTGCGCTTTAGAGTAGAGTTCCAGTGATTCTTGATAGCGTTATCTGTTCTCCCTGGAAGAAGCCTTGCAATTGCTGCCCATTTGTTCCCATGGACTGCATGGGCTGACACAATAATATTGTCCTCTTCCTCTGCAGCCATTAATTTCCATTAGGCTATCACAATTGACAGGCACAATATTCACAATGGATGGCCAATATTTCAATTGAATGATCACAAATTTACTTTGACAGAATATATAGCATGCAATCGGAACATTTGAGAGACAGGAACCAAAAAAAAAATATCCACAAGACAAGTTCTGATATCATAGGTTTCACTATTGTGCAACATCTTGCTATCATAACTGCCATCCTCTACTAGTGATGTGGTTTGCTGCAATCTCTAAGATGGAGACTTGCAAATACTTCTGCCCAATTTTTTGTAGTGTGATCGTGAACTTAAGTCCTTATGTGCATACTCATAATTATCTCAACCAATAAATTAGTAATGTAACAGAAAGCAATAAGCAGCTAGGGGAAAAACTATTCTGAAGGTTGAGATCCATGCTTGGTCCTGGTAACTCTTGAGCATTTCTTTTAATTATATATTGCTCTTCACTATAATAACTAGTGCACTGATAGGAATACATCATAAATTGAAAGACACATCCCACCAAGATGATATCTCAAAAAAGTTAATGCAATTATCTGTTTCAGAGATATCAAATGACAAGAGTCTGAGAACATGCAAGAGGATGACACATTGAGTTATTGATAATAGGCCTTATTCAGTACTAATACCACACCAAACAAACTAAATATACAAGAAAGTAGAACCCAATTGTGCACAGAACTCAAGTCACACACACACACACACAAGGATACCAAGGATTTGGAATCTATCTCCCTATGAAAATCAGCAATATTGATGTGAGTGGTCATTGCAATAATGTACAAGAGAGAACAATCATCTCATAATTGTATTTGTGATCAAATATCAAATAAATAGAAGGACTGTAAGAGTCATTTTTGATGATTATTTAGCATCTGAACTTCTAAATAACCAAATTTAACAATCTTTTAGAAAACTACCAGCCTTTCCAAAACTAAAGTGGTTGCTAAATATTTAAAAAAATATATCTGTATTCAATTATTCATTCAAGTAGAATTTCTATATCTGTCAAAAGATAAGGTCTTCATTTCTTGCTTTATAGTCAATGTTCAGTAGATGCAAGCTCAAAACAGCAGTATAGCACAATTGGCAAGTTGCAAAAGGGATGTTCATTTGACAGGTAAACTTTAGCCAGACTTGGCCAATTACCACCAATTTTGGGAAATTTCATACTTCAGAGAATAATTATGTAGATTGTAGTGGTTAAACTTAGTGTAGTAACTACAGTGGTTATTAGATTTCAACTAAATGATAATAACACAGGTTGATGGTTAAAGAAACGCCAGTAAGTATCAAAGTAGTGATGATGCTAAAACTAATGGCTGACACTAACAACACAATGCTTGTTTCTGAAACTATTTTGATTGATTCTTGATGCATAAGCTGGTAGAAATAGGGATGAAATGAATTGAATTAACATGCTGTGATGCCAAAACAACGAACCAAAAAGCAGTGGATCAACTTCAATCAAAGGAATAGAACAGCAATATTAGCTGCCACCACAAAATGCTCTTAAGCACTCTTGAAACTGTAACAAGTACGAAATTAGATGAAAGTAATATATAAAACATTAGACATTGGCTCAGAAAATTGCTAGATACACTACACTTATATACTTCATATGGAAGAGCCAAAAGGGAGGGGGAAAAATGTTCCACTCTGATAACAAATCCACTAATGCGTATTACTGAAATGTAAATTGGGCCAGTTTAATGACTTCCAGAGATGCACTAGATATCTCCAATTTGCTCTAACACAATGTGCTTCTATATTTAAAACACACCATGGTGGTTTAGCAAACAATTCAAATAGTATCAGCTGAGCTGATTATGGCCACATTTGCTTCAAGTTGATTTTGACAGAAAGTGTTTTTTTTTTTTAATTTAAAAAATCACTTTTCAATCATAGAAACCACTCTTATCAGCTTCAAAATGACTTTTCTGTTAAAAACATCTGAAACAAGTTCACCTATGTTCTTATTTGCCAATCGTCTTAATAAGTCATCCTATGACCTTTTGATGAATCTCCCACAAACTATAGTGCATAACATCATTCCTTTCTATCAAACTAATCACCCTTACTCAAACCAAGACACGGATTGCGATCATCTATTTACAAAAGTGACTATTTGCCTCCCTTAATAATAGCTTTGCAAGTTTCATACAATGCAATCCAAGACATAAACATTGCTTCAATGAATGAATGAGAGCACAATAAAAAATCAAACACGGTTACGCAATAGCAATTAGCAGCACCTCCCACCATTCCATCTAAAAATATATAAAAAAAAATAAAATAAAGTAAAATTGAAAGCTACAAGAAAAGGCTCAAGTGTTTGTTATTATAACCGCCTAACCTAATTCTAGAAGCTTCGAATTCTCAAACACAGTTTGTATCAATGGAGATATATAGGTTATGTTATTACCAGTGAAGGGCTTCCGTTTGACGCAAGGGTCCAGCTGGTTACACCACCGGAGCCGGCACGACTTACCGGACCGTCCGGGAACTCCACGCGCGATCATGCTCCAATTCCTCGCTCCGAACTGCGCCACCAGCCGGCTCAGCACCGCGTCCTCCTCGGGCGACCACGGTCCCTTCACTCTTCCCGCACCGCCGTCTCCGACCACCGTCACCTCAGCAGCATCGCCGCCAGCCGCTTCGGTCTCCGCCGCGACATCGCGGAGTTCCGTGTCGGCGACGCCATTTCCGGCGGTTGGCTCGGCGGAGGCTCGGTCTTCTTCGGTCATTGGCGGTTGTTGGTTTCGGTTTTGCTTCGGTGTATGTGTCAGTTTCTGTTTTTCTCTCTCTCTTAACTATAACTGCAAGAAACTCCCGATGGCACACACGCAAAATGTTTCGCACAAATTTTTGTTTTGGCCCGTTTTGTGAGCTTCTTTTAATGAAATTACTTATTTGTCCTTGCGGAAACGACGCAGTTTTGGGGCTCGGGGACGGTGTTGATTGGTGTTTCCTGTGCCGTTTCGGAAAACGTTTGTTTACCTTTGGTTGACTAAAGAATGTCGTTGACTTGTGACACGTCAAGTAGCGTGTATTTTTTTACGAAATGATCCCTTGTTTTGGTTGTAATTTACCGTGTTGCCACCGGTTTTTGGATGAAACTCATCAAAGGAAGTAACCGCCTTTTGGATTTTGAATCTTTGAAGAAGAAGCGTCTTTTTTGGGAGTTACGATTGTACCCTCCTAATTGCAGACTTGGGCTTTTTTTCACTTTTTTGGGTCAACCACATTGGGCTACTCTCCTTAATAAACCAAACTCATGGGCCTCCTCTAATGGACTTAACCATTTCTAGCCCATCATAAAGACCAATAAGAAGCCCAATGTAGTCTCGATGTCATTCAGCTAAAGCCCCTAGCTCAGACCAAAAAAACAAAAGTCCCTCTACACAAAATCCAAATAGTATAAATTGGACAGGATATTTGGAGCTGTTAGCCTTTGGAGTTTCGAACGGAAAAAAAAAAACAGAAAATGCCGTTAGCCTTCAAGTTTTCACTTTCAAAGTTTAAAGCCTGCGTGGATGAGCTGCATACTATTGTTTTTGTTTTTGTAATGATGATCTGCATAAAACAGCCCAACAAAAAATAATTGACATTACACACTATTTTCAAGTTCTTGCCATGTGTCAATTATCAGTGCACTTATTCTCCTTCAAAAGCTTGGCATTACTGTTGATAGAAAGAATCTCCTTTTAATTTACATGAATTTGAAATTTGAAATATTAATTTTGCTCATAACTGTAATAGATGTTATCCACTAAGTCACAATGTCAGGCCTATTATTTAGCCTCACAGTATGGGATTCGTACCCACACCTTCATGTTGAGAGTTGTTTTGCTAAGTGCTAACCACTACTCCACCATGCCACATATGCTAGTCTATGCAAAATATTCTCTTTTAAAGCACTCATTTTTTTTTATTCCATTTAAAATTCACATTTTGAACCTTAGCCCTCAAACAAGATGCGCTGCACCCATTCCATTTACTTCACAGACTTTCATTTCAGCTTCTTCTTGTCCATCATCCATCTCTCATTCTCTAACAAATTATTCCACCAAATCATCGCCTTCTCTTTTTCTTTTATTGCTAAACCACCTCTTTGTCGGACCACCTACCACAACCGCTGCTCCAGGACCAGGCTGTCGTGTGCAACCATCTCGTCGGACTGTCATGCACAACCACCTTGCCAGATTATTGCAGACCACCGCATCACAACTGGCTTGATGTATGCCGCTGTGTGCCTCAATCGTTGTTGATAGCACTCATCAATATGTTGGGGAATTTGTTACGCGCTCATAGATCTGGGGGAGCTAATGTCCTATAAGTGTTTTGTTGGACCTATGTGACAATTTTTTTGTGTTATTTTGACTTCAGATTAACTACTGTGGTTGGATCTGATGATTATAGATTTGTGGTATTCTTTTTTCTTCAATTCCTTTGTAATGTCTTTGTCCTCCTTGTTTTATGTTGATGATTAGCAATGAACATATGATGATATTTTGAAATTCAAGTTAGATTAGTTCATTGTTTAACTGAGAGTGAACACAGAAACTGGGTCTGGATGTATATTGGATTATTGAGCAATTTGAACACTCATTTTTGTCATATTATTTTATTTTTAAAATATTACAAATTACAATTTTTTTATAAAAATTACAGACTTTGTTAACAGGTTTCAGGCCAGGCCAGGCCAGGCCAGGCTCAAGCCAAACAATTATAATTCAGACCTGGCTTGTCAAGGGAAAAGCCTGGCCTGGTTGGCCTGTTCCCACCCCTATTCATGCGTTGCAGGATTCTCCTTTTATCATAAACTATCTCTTTCTTCACTTGCGCCAATTCTTTGATGTTCTCTCTTCCTCTTTACCCACATATAAATCCGACTTTTTACTTCTTTTATCCATCACGAAATCCTGCATCCCTTCGCCATTTATTTCTTTACTACATTGTCTTATTATAATTCTACCTTTATTCTTCTCTCCTCGCCATTAATTTCAAACATTGTTACAAATAGAAATGCTAAAATTCAACATATGGTGTAGTGGGCCTATGCAGCATATCCATGCTTTAATGCCCCAGTAGGTATTTATACATATAAGAAGACATGTTAAATATAAAATTATTTATATATTTATCCAATCACTCAAACTTTTGTAAGAGATAATTCATAACTAGAGAAAATTATACTGACTTTTTTTTAAGTTTAATGCAATTACACTTGACACCACACTATTTGTAAAATTGTTACCAAAGGTCTTTCGGGTTCGTTAAATCACGCCAATCTCCCCTATGGCTATCTTTTTTTAATTTAAGTAACAAAAAAGATAAATACATAATTAGTAATGACAAAACTATAATATTCAATTGGAGAAATTACAACTACCTCTCTTGAGATGAGTTGATATTACACTTACCCCTCCTTATTTTTCAAATTACACTTACCTCCCTTAAAAATAGCTTTAACTTTTGTTAACTTTATTTTGAAATTCCAAAATTACTCTGAATCACAAAACCTGTTTCCCCCTTATTCCCTTCTTCACTTTCCACACAAACACCATCTGCCATACATCCCAACAGAAGCTTCCTTCTTTGTGGAGCCCCAATGGCATCTCCTGGACCTCGTCATTGCACTTTGAAGTACTCCCTTGCCGCCTTCAGCTACCAGATGCTCCACCTTTCCATTGTCATTAACCCATGATTACATCAATGTCTCATGCCGACAATCGAGTCGAGCAGCAGAGGAGGGTGGAGAAGCATGGTGTAGGTGTGCTCAGTAAAGGAAGTGGACCAAATGTTGTGCAAGGATCCTCGGGCGAACAAGCAGCTGAGCAGAGAGATGAACTATTATAGAAAGAGGCATTGCCTTCGCCATGAACACTACAAGAAACAAGTGAGTTACAAATGGATTTTATCAACGGATTTTTTCTGCGAGTAAGACTGGCAAAATTAATGATAGATAATGCGAGAAAAGAACAAAAAGATTTTTTTTTGGTTTCATATCATTACTAGCGGATTTTACGTCGATAATTCGCCGAAAAACCTCATGCCAATTAGCCCCAGATATCGCGCGCTAATTACCAGCGGATTTTCTGTCTGTAACTAATTTTGAATATTTTTAAATTTTTTTAAATTTAATTTTACTGGCAGAAAAATCCGTCGGTAAATTGAGTATGACCATTGCAGGTGTTACCAGGGAAATTTTGTTGGAAATTTAAAAAAATCTACTGGTAAGGCAATTAATAAAACATCATATTTTGACCTCATGACTAGTGGATTTTTGTGTTGGTAGCTTTAAATTTCCGTCTGTAATTGTTGAAGATAAGGCTAGATCGCATCGTCCTCCTCATTCTTTTCGCCACCATTCTCACTCTCCTCTTTCTTTCTCTCTCTTCGTTGTGCTCTTTTCTGGTGATATCTCCATTGCTTCACTATCGTTCAAGGTGAGGAGACCACCATTCTCCTCCTTTTATAGTTCCCTCCATTCTAATCAATTTGTTTTTTTTTATTTTTATTTTGTTGGTTTTTCCGTTTCATTTTTTGAGAGTTTATTTTTTTTTAGATTTGTCCACCTCTCCTAACATCACCGTTGTCACCGCCACCACAGGTAAGTGCTTCCAAGATTTTGTTAAATTTAATTAATTATTAAATATTATTTGATAGTTGGTGTTTAACTATTAATTATTATTTTTAACGTATGAAAGTTGTATTTCATATTTCAAAGTTTTTTGATTAATTAATTTAAATAATTGATTTTGTTAGAGAGCATTGAATCCGCTTGGAACATTTCTTTGGTGGAGCATATAATTCTTTTGTTTCTTAAAGGTAAGTGATTATTTCTCCTTATTTAATTACATTTTTTTGGTTAAGGTAGAAACTTATGATTTCTAAGATAGAATTGTAGAAATTTGGGATAGTATGACTGGGGGAAAGTGCATAAAGATCATTTCTCGACTTGTTTTCATTATTTACTGTGGAGATTGATTGTGTATGTAAAGATTACAAGATATGCATATTGTGATGTTATAAGGGAGTGTCCTCTATAATGTGAATTTTATTTAACTGGATTAATATATGTATGTATTGAAATCAAATTCTTGAGATGTCTTAGTATAAAGAGAGGTTTTGTCTTTTTTTTTTTAATTTAAAGAGTAGAATATTAATTTAAGGGGGATTATGTTGAAATTTTGTTAAGTTAAATAT
This sequence comes from Dalbergia cultrata, assembly GCA_031216105.1. Classification (NCBI taxonomy): domain Eukaryota; kingdom Viridiplantae; phylum Streptophyta; class Magnoliopsida; order Fabales; family Fabaceae; genus Dalbergia; species Dalbergia cultrata. Next base: position 47,605,708 of record CM062352.1, read on the forward strand.
CACAATCTATTTACTTAAAAGATTTTTACTTTCAAAAGATGATCTATTGAAATATATTTATAATTAAATAAAATTTTAATGATGATGAGGTCTGTGAGCAAGTTCTCTTGCTCAACGAAGAACTTCATCGTATGCAGGAGAAGGATGCAGAGACATAGTGCCAATTACAATAGATGGAAAAGAAGATGGAAGACAAGGAAAAGGCCATGGAGGTGAGAATAAGAAAGCTAATGAAGAAGGAGATAATGTCTTTATGGAAGAAGATGAGGGTAAGTTGCTCTATACACTAGACTCCGATGATGATGACGATGGTGATGGTGATGTTGATGATGACAATGATATTATTGACTTCTCCTTATTGAAGATTTTTTTAATTGCTTATATGTTGACTTTCTTATATTTATGTTTATAGATTTTCTTACATTTGTATTTATTTTACATTTCAAATTTAAATTTGTAGGGTTTATGATTTATTAAGTATATTTTTATAATTTTTTATTAAATATATTTGTATATTTATAATTAGTGTTAAATAAAAAATTACCAACAGTAAAATTTTAAAAAATTGTAACAATTATCAGCGGAAACAATCCGTTAGAAACATGAAAAAATAATTAAGAAATTCCTTATTGCTAATGAAATTTTCTGTTGGTAATAACAACAAAATATTTTCTCGTGCTAATTACCAATGGACTTATTTCTGTTGGTAATTTTTTTAGGAATTTTAATTTTTTTGTATTTCATTACCGTAGGAAAAATCCGTTGATAACTTGAACAAAATCCGCTGGTAACATGTATCACTAACAAATTTGTTCATCACATTACTGACGGATTTTTTCCGTCCATAATACTTTCTGACGACATTATTTGTTTATGCCACAATTCGTGGGTAATTCCATTTGTAATAAAAATTTTCGTCGATAACCCAAAGTATTTGTCGGTAAAATCCGCCAGTAACAACCATTTTTCTTGTAGTGGAAGACATGCCTTTTTGCTTGATCCCGCCGCCTACGGGGTAGGCAATAAGATAGTGCTTGACATTTAATACTCACTATCTCAGTTTATTGATTCAATTTTGACTGTGATTTAGCTAAAAAAAGGTTAATGAATAAGGAGATGCTTGAGCATAGTAAAGAATCCAACCTTGACTATTTTCTCTCTTTGTTTTTTTTTTTTTTTTTTGGTTTGGTTATCACACTGCTTGGAATGGTGGAGTTCGAAAGGAGGTGGTTGAATTTTAATTTGGGGGGAAAAAGGTCAAGAGGATAGTGGTTTAGAGTAGGATGACATACAATATAAATTGGGAACATATTTAAGGATATAATAGTCATTTAATCTATTTTGGTCACATGCAACTCGTGTGTCATTAATAATAAGGGGCATAATTGTAATACTTTTGAATAATGAAGGGAGATATGTGTAGGTTTAAAAACAAAAAAGGGTAAATGTACTTTTAACTAACTTCAAGCGAAGTAACTGTAATTTCTTGTATTTAAAATATAGGTAGTGATCAGAATACATTCCAAATAATAATGACATTTTGACACCAAATTAATGGATTTATGTTTGGGTAATTTTCTCATCTCTTCTCATGATTAACTAATCAATGAGTTGAAAGCATTGATTTATTCAACTACTACCTAAATATTCTAAGGCTTTTTTAGGACACTGATTAGGAATTTAAAAAAGGTAAGTTTTTCATTAAAAAGTGTAATTATTAAGTTAATATGGTACGAGATCTAAAAAGAAAAATTAATTTTAAACTATATATTGTGAATATTTTAATCATTGCTCTTAGGGAGCTGCTTAGAAAAATTCATATTCTAAAGCCATGTATTCCATATAAAGAATTGGGCATTTATTATAAATTCAACTCTTCTAAAATGTAGAGTGCGCAAATAAAGTGTGCAAACTTTTAACAGCAGATGACAAAATTAATGACACATATTATCACCTATGTATAAGATTAATTAATCAATGATAGTACTGATATTTTATAAAATCTTAAATTTAGTTGATTTTTATATGGACGATTTGCTTTGTATATTGTGTGTGTGTATTTTTTTTTCATTTGACGGCCTATATTGTCATATTGTGCTTCAAAGTGCACACACTTCATAATTATCCTTTAATTGCAGAAGCCGATAAACTTCTTAATTATCTATTCATTTTCTGCTTCTCGATTTTAAAAAGTTCTTCCAGTTTTGAAATTGATAGAGTTGCAGTGATTGAGAAGGGGTTGAATGAATCACTATTAATTCAAAAAGTTCCGTGCACACTCACAAAATTGTTCAATAATTTCAATAAAGTCTCTTATTGTAATAGGAGATTTTGTAAGCAAAATTCTTTTAAACAAAAGAAAGATTTTTGGTAAGTGATTGAAAACATCAATAAATGTATCTTTTAGAGAATGTCATTTGTTGATGCAGTTTACAAGTTTAATTCAGAGAAAGAGTGCAATATTTAGGACAATTAAGTTTGAGCACAAATTAAAGAGTAAGGGAGAAGAAGCTTGCAAACAATCTTTTTATACTGGTTTGGCTCCTAAACCTTGAGCATACAGCCAGATCTCATCCTTCAGGTGAGAGTTTCACATATCAAAAGGTTTACAAGGCAAACAACCATAAGCAACGCTTCACTCAAAGCTCAAGTGCAAGCACCAACAAAGAGTAGTTTTGACAAGAGTCTCTCCAAGCTCACCCAAATAGTAGTTTTTTATAAGAGTCTCTCAAAGCTCACACAAAGAGTACTTCCAAGTGCCTCTCCAGACTCATACAAGATTCGCTCAAAAATAAAGAAACCTAGTTCTTTAACAAAGGTTCACCAATGGTTTTTCTCTCAAAGCTCCACTAACAAATTTTGCCTATTACAAAATATGTATGTCTCTGTTTCCTTTCAAAAGGTAATATTAAATGACAACAAAAATAATAAAGCTCTCAAAAGATGTGAATGATGGCTATTACAATGAAAAAGAAGAAGAATGAGTAAGCTTAGGCAGAATTTTTCTCATAATAGTATGCTTTTTAGTGCTTTTTTCCTCTTAAGATGATTTGAGGCCTGTTGTTTCTTCCTTAAATTGGAAATATATTATGACTGTTGCAGACCATGAGGAGGACCAACCTAGCCCATGTCCTTCTCTAGTAAGATGGCAACATCTATATATAGCATAAAGATTTTTTGTCTTTATGCCACTTGTCCTTATCTTTTTGCCTCTTTTCTTTCTTTTAGAAACATATGAGTTGTCATTGTTCTTTATTCTCAGCCATAAATAAATTATTCTTTAGATATTTATGTTGTGAATCATGATAATTTTTATCCAAAATGCAATTGCTACTTTAGCATACAATTTGCTCTTTAAATAGCACAGTGCCAATGGTCTCAAAGTCTCCTACTTGTGTTGGAGACATTATGTGTCTGCTACTTAATTTTAAATACAATACACTGAAACACTTAAGCAAACACATTGATAAGATGGGACTCCATGATAATCTTGTGTTAATTTCAAATTAATGCATATTCTGGATATAGAATAGGAATATGTTCATTCAATAATGATTATGCCTTCAATCACTGTTAGGTATTGACGCTTAAGATAATGAATTGGCATCTTCTTTAATTTCAAGGGTACTCTTCACCATCTCTCTACTACATTGCAAATCTCGCAGATCACATGGTCCCCTCACCAGTACCCTCTATACCCGATACTAATTGGTGTAACCATATTTAGTCATGGCCAATACCAAACAAAATCAACCGACCAAATTTTAATTTCCTTAAACCATAATACAATTTCCAATTTTTATTTTAATTTGTTTCATCAAAAGGCAGAGAAAGAAGTTTGCTTTGGATCATGACTATAGCTGAAGGATCAATATGGCAAGCTTTCAAACACATGAATGAGCTTGCACTTGTAACCAACCATAGTGCATGGACCTAGTGAATTTGCAAAATTTGCAACCTAGGAGGACCACATAAGAAAGTAGATGCACCAACTGATTAGGCCTTTTTCCTTTTTCAAGACAGACACAAGTGCCACTAGATTTTCCGTTTTTTAATTTTTATGGTGCATTTGGGGATTGAAATTTGTTGAACAAGATCTCATTGACATGACCAGAATTCGCACAATCCGGCATAAGTGAAACTATTCTACTCCGCAAGTGATTTAATTGGAAGAATATTGCACATAGACTTTATGTAATACTCCGGGTGTAGTTGTCATAAACTGATAACATTTATGGAAGTTGTGATATAATTATCATGAAAATTGTAAGGATGAATACTGATTAATGCATTTCACAATGGAATGAGCAAAATGTAATATATCAGTCACAGATTCGTAATGCATAAAGACCTGGTCTGTGAAGATGTGAAATTAAAGGCTATGATATCAAAACAAAAATATTTTATTCTAAATGAAATACCACATATATATGCAAAGCTAGAAAATAAGATTAAAAGTAGAGTTTTATTTTAATGTATTGATAACTATCTCTACTAATGTAAAAATATACGATTAAATTGCACTGTAAAATTTTTTTATACTTTTAATGCATCAAAATTACTAATTTTTTCTTTTTAGTATTATAAAAGTATTCTATATTCAACAATGCTAGCCAGCCCGATAAACACCACGGTCCGACTGAGTTGGCAATTTATAATTACTTCACAATTTTCTCTTTCTTCCACCAGTGTATTGTTATCGTTTCTCTCTTCCAATACTTTTTTAACACATCAGTCGGGAATCATAACATCGGGCAGCTTGTTCGGGCTTCCTAGCATAACTCTTCTATATTTCTGTGTTATCAGGAAATTTAAAGGGTTAAGCAAAGGAATCATTACCAAAGCAAAAGGCAATTGAGGGATTTAAATGCAGGAGCATATTCTTTTGTTATCATTAGCTGAGTGGTGAACCCATATATATCATGAAAGAGATTCCCGAACTCCTCAAATTAGAGAGATTAAGAATCAAATTAAGGCCACCATATCGAGCAAACTAATAGCTGACACTGCTAGTGCTAGCTAGCTAGGTTCCCAATTATGCTGGAAACTGAAAAGGAATTTGGATCTTTTCGAAACTTTCGTCAATGATGAGATTGATGATGAGCAACAAATGCTTATTAATTATACATGTATCTAGGTGCGTCTATTTAAGCTGTCGAAAGTATAGCAAAGGGAGCCGATTGCCCTACAATTAATAATACAAAATGATCAAGGGGGGATACAATTGTAAACCATAAAGTGCTCAACTCGTGTTGGGGGGGAGAGCAAGGAAGAATAAGGGCATGTTTGATTCTAATTTTCATTTTTTTTATTTATTTTATATTTTGTTTTCAGAATTTGAAATTTTTTTTATTAAATTATATTTTCTATTTTTACTATTCATTACACAATTGTAAAAATAAAAACAAAGGTTTCTCCAGCACCCCTAAAAATTTAAGAGCACCAATACGTATCTTTTAGTTATTTGTAATTAAAATTGAATCACATATCCTACTAATTCAAGTTTTTTTTTAAATCTATCGAATCAAAGATCAAATCATCTCTTTTATTGCACAAATTAAAGGATACCAGCACATATTGGGTATCGAAGCAAAAATCATAAAAAAAAAAGAGTAAATACCCAAATTGGTCTCTAATAATTTTCTTGATGGACAAACTGGTTCCTAATAATTGTAAACACCCAAATTGATCCCTCACAATTGTATAATAGGACATTATAGGTCCTTGACTGACCTGTCATCCGAGCTTCGGCTACACTTACTGAGCTCCGCCTAGACATTATAGGTTGTTGAGGCTCTGGTAGGACTATACGGAACTCGGTAAGTGTAGTCAGAGCTCGGATGATAGATCGGTCAGGGACCTATAGTTTCCTATTATATAATAGTGAGGGACCAATTTGGGTGTTTACAATTGTTATGGATCAATTTGTCCATTAAAAAAATTGTTAAGGATCAATTTGGGTGTTTATTTTTAAAAAAAATTAAAAATAAAAACTAAAAACAAACATATCCTAACAAAAAAAAATGAAGAACAGCATAAAAGACACTTAAATTCATAATACTCTTAGCCCAAACAACCCTAATCCCTTTTCAGACCATATATGCCCCACGAACTAGAATGAAAGTAGTAGGGTTCGAGACCACACTAATTGGGGTAGGGTATAGAGAGGACGTGGGGTAGGAGGTAGGAGGTATCAGCACTAATTGAATTGTCCTTTGTGGGAGACCCTCCCCATATATGTGACAATGAAAATCCATGTGCTTGTGAGCAAACAAACAAGTTTTGTATCTCAGTTTGAACCTCCATCCATCCTTTCTTTTATAAATAAATAATAATAATTCAAATTCCCTACTCATCATAATGGTTAGTGGGTTGTTGTTACCCTGCGTGTCTGTCCTACCCAGCAAGTGTTTTTTAATTGATGATAGACATATAGGTTTAAGGAAGCGGAGCTAGCATGCGATTTCAGAAACTTAATAAAAAATTCCATTGATTATAACAAAATTTTTAGCTATTTTTATTACGTTTACCCTGAATTTTCAATTTCATTATGGGGTGTCAACTTGGAAGCACATTACTGCAAGGTGCAATTTAGCCTTTTTTCGACACAAACTTCTTGACACATGCGTAGAGGCAAAGCAGATATATATCAAATGCTCCGACAATAGTCAATTACAAACATTTCAGCATTAATTTTTTTTTCTTTTTTGAAAAATTCTTATCCTGTTCATTTTTTTTTTCAAAATTAAAGCAAGGTTAGATCGGCAGTTGTGGTCCATGCATGGCTTCAAAAATTCAATGAGTTGAATAAAGATACAGTAGAAGGAGTGGTTAGCAAACAGAAGGACCACCAAACAAATTCTTTGAGTGGCATAATTACTTTCCTTATGAAAGAGAAAGGCCAGAACTGGAAAAAGGGCAAAAAGAAAGAAGTCCCATAGACAAAATTCATATACATGATATCAGCAAATTGACATCTCAATATCTTAACAATTAGAGTCCGTTTGATTTAGATTTTTATAAAATCATTTTTAAAATACTTGATATTAAAAAAATTGATTTTGAGATAATCAATTTTAAAAGAATTGATGTACGTTTTGGAATAATATTAAAAAAATAAATTTTAAAAAATTAATATAAAATAAAAAAATAAAAGTTAATATTTTCCATTAGAATCACTTTTATCCAAAGTGAGAAGCTTTCTCCAAAAGTAAAACACCAAAACAAACATTATTTTATTTTTTTCCAAACCAATTTTTGTCACCGCAACGCGAAAACATGCGGTATCCAAACATGCTGCAGATCATTATATTGCTTATGTTTGGAGAAAATATCAACATACCTTGAGCTCCAATTCAATTATAATGGACGCCTTTTGTAATTTAGAGACAATGAAGATTTCAAACTTTTCATGCCAAGTTGGTCACAAAATTGATAGGCATCAATTTCATTTTACCATTTGAGTTGCATTGGGAGACAAATGAATTACAGCCACTATTTCTGTAGGCCACAATCGCAATAAAGTAAGTGAGAGATATACGGCGCAGGATCCATTAAGAATTTTGATTTAGTTCAGCCAAACTATAATAATAAGTTATTAAGACATCAATTAATAATCTTCATTCAAACATAATGTTAAGTATCATTAGTGACCTCACGTGGAAGTGATACGTACGTACTATATGACACTGTCACACCCTAATCTGAATCCCTGAAAGGGGAAAATGTACAAAAAATAATTTTTTCTTTTAAGGAAAAAGAAAGAACTGTGAGTGGAAGTTGGCACTGAGGGGAAAGTTATTGTATTATGCATGTTGTGGAGATGGATGGAAGGTACGAAAAAAACACAAGGGGCAGAGGCAATAGTGTCAATGAGTGTGTGATTGAAGACCCTTTGTGCTCCACTCGATGGGTTACAGAGGCTGGGTGGAACAAATATTTGTGTCCTACAAATAACAGACATATAATGTCCTCTTCCGATCCCCTCACTGGTCACACCTGAACCAAAACCCTACTACTTTCAAATCACATCAGAAAGTATTCTGCTAAATTCACCAATAAATATACATACATATGGGGTACCATGTATGAGGGTTATTTGTATTGTAAAGGCGAAAAAAAATTATCATTAAATCATGTAAAATTAGTAAAATATAAGAGTACCATGTGTTATAACCGGATCTTTTCCAAAAATTTAGGCTAATAAATGTATATGAATAATTGTTATAATTAACATGTCTCTTCATACAAATTCAAATAATATCTCTTCTAAGTTTGAGGGTGGGTATTTTACATAATGAAAAATGATAAGGATCAAATCATTGACTAATTATTTATAATGATTTTAATACTATGTCATAAAACAATCTCTAATAATATAAATAAGTTTCATATCAAACATAATGAATAAGTAAAAACTTTAATAATAATATCACACTTACTCAATATCTTAAAACAATGTATCTATAAATCCTCCTTCCATCTTATATATCCTTCACTTAATTTATATTTAATTAACTAATGTCAAATTTGAAATTTCAACACCATTCTCTCGTACATTAGAATTTGATATATTTACTTACTTATACATAAAAAAAAATACCCTATCCATTCGGTATCTATACAAAAAAACATGTCTAAAAAATTGTTTTCCCTACATGTATGCGCAAGAGAGCACAGAGCACAGTAAAATATTTATGTGGTGGTAGGGTCTATCTAGCACCATAAATGGGTCGATGCATCCATTGTGGTCTGTGGTCATTTTCTTGCTTCATTAATGTGGACAAAATCTAGCACCATCCATCATAATCTGGAGTCGTCTCAGCGGATAGACAAGCACACAATCACTTACGAGATAACCTACCCATGGTTTTGTTGGCTGTAATAGGTTCTTGTGGTTTGAGACGGTTACGTTTTAATCACCCAGCAGTATTACTAGGGACCATCACTTTTCTCTCACCACTCCTACTTTCAATTGCAATAGCCTGATTAGTTAAGTCTATTAATTAGACTATTGTACTCACCTAAGAATGACTCACTCCATGTATTCCCATTGTTTGGATTTTATATTTCAAGTTATATTGTGAGTCATTTGCAAACATTTTTGCAAGTATTTATCAAATCCAAGGTTTGTCAAGATCATTAATTAAGACGACTCTTCTCCTCGACCTAAGAAAAAAAAGTGATATTATGTGTATAACTAAATTACACAATAAATACATATCGCATATCTTATCACCATTGGATTGGATGAATGAGTGGGATGAGTGGGGATCACACATCACATCTAATGATGATAAAGTGTGTGATTTGCATTATTATGCAATTTAATTATATACCAAACATTATTAAAAAAAAATGTTTCTAGTTAGTTTTGTACTATTTACGTGTAAATAGGGACACAACTTGAAGCCTTTTAATTTCTTATTTGATTTGATTAAATCTTCCTTGTTAGTTTATGCTCTCTCTTTTACTTTATTTTTATTAAATGCTTCCTTGTAATAAAGGATGCTTAAGACATAGTATAATAAAGCTAATTAAAAGATAAATCGAACCGTGTGAGATTTTTTATTTCGAAATTAAGGTAACAATACCCAAAAGGATTTGGTTTATTTGATTATGGTTTTTATGATTCAACCAAAAGACTTAGTGCAATTTGTAGTTAGTTGGGTTCTTTAAACATTTAATTAGGGGTTCAATTCCTACTAATGTATATGAAAATAGTATAATGGCTAGAGATTTACTCCTCCGGGGAGCTCTTACCTCAAAGTAATTAGTTGTTATCATCGACAGTGAAAACCCTAAGAAACTAAAAAAGATTATTACTCTAATTCGAACAACTCTTTGAAAACAAATGTTCTATCATACTTTATCTGTATCAAAATAAATATTTCTTTCACTTTTTTTAAAACATTCATAAGACTATATATAGAGATATGGAGGGAGTATATATCTATATTACTGTTATTGGCTAGCACAGCCTAATATATAACTAGGCATTCAAAATCATTTGCAAATCATTATATTGTTCTTAATTGAGTGCACCTTCTATGCCCAAGACTCCGATCCGAGTCATTCCACCTTTATCTGTTGAAGATTTGCACGTCTGCCCTTCCCCTCTTGTACTGTTGTACAAATGATAATTGATAGTTTCTTCTACCAATTGGAAGATCAAGCAAGACACTAGCTAAAATCATATGCAAGAGTTTTTTTTCTAATAAAAAAAAGAAAACAGCAACAACAACAATTTCATAATTCATGAACAGATTCTGTATGGGTGAGTCAAAGGACAGTTTCACGTGATAAAGTTGAATTCTTGTTGATCATACTGTTTGCACAATAAAGGAAGACAAATTTAGTCCTCAAACTTTACGAATGACACGAACATTTGACAAGCATGTATGATGAGGCTGTTTGGTAGAGAAATTTAATCAATTTTAGACCGTATTATCCGCCATGATCATGTGGTAAGGATTAATTTCTATCATACTCAAAGAAAAGACAAGAAATGTACCAAAAACGAAAGACAGGAAAAGATATATGCAAGAATCTAGACAGCCAAGTTAATTAGAATCGATTCATTTTGTCAATTTTTGTTCATATAGTAATTAACGTCATAATTTGAGTTGAATTTTTTATTGATAAGAGACAATTGAATCTAGAAGCATGTCATAACCTTTCGCTGGGATGAATCTTTATGAAATTTAAACTTTTTCTTTTTGAAAAAAATTATCAAGAAAAGCTAAACTACGCGCTTCTTTTGTTGGTGCCTATTCATGTGCTTGAGTGGATTGGAAGGAAAGAAATGCTCCTCTTTCGGGTGCTCCTTATGCTCTTGTCTCCCCATTAAAAGGGAGCAATCTTAGAAAAATTACTTCTTTTTCATTTTTACCATTGATTCGATTATTTATACTTCTACAATATAATTAACTATAGTTCTCATAAGTCACTGATTTCGTTCCTCCAAAATAAGGTAAAGTCATTGTTTAACTTATAGCCTAAGTTGCTCGCCCAAATTAAAAAAAGTTGTCAATGTAATTTGTGGAAGAAAAGAATTATTTATACTTAAGAGGATATGATAAATATATAATTATTTATCTCGATAATCTTAAAGATAATTAACACTATTTTGTTCAAATTTCTTCCTTCTTCCATAAGTAGAATATATGTCCAAATTAATAAGAAAATTTCAATTAAAATAAAGATGATCAAAACTATATTCATAAACTTGGGAATGATATTTGCCTAGCTCCCTAGGAATTGGGCGAGCTTATTAGTTGGATTGATTAAATACTAGGCATGATGATTGAATTGCATTTTTAGTTGGAAAATTAAAGTTTAAACTCTAAAAAAAAAAAGAACGATAACTATTGAAAAATGAAATAGTTAATTATCAAAAGCAACGAAGCCCAAAGGAACAAACACACCATTAAGCTTACAACCAAGTTTACTTGTTAAAATCCAAAACACACACGTAACTTACACTCGTATATTACCACAAAAAAAAAAGTATTAATTAAAGAGAAATGAAATCCATTAATAAACTATATGGGTTTTCTTTCTTTTCCTTTTTTTTTAAGTAAAAAAATCGGATTAGGTACCAATGAGATGATCTTCAGATTTTGATGTAAGAGGATGAGAAAAGACGGTAATTCGTGGACATTAAAACTTACTAAAAATGGAACATGATACAAGTACCTTAACATAATATTGATATACATAAATTATTTTTCGTAGTGTAATTTAATTTATAAGTATTGCACTATGCTAAGCATCTTTGACCAGTATACACAACTTGGATGTCTTCTAAATATCTCCCATTATATATTATATATTATATATGTTTAATTAGTTCTGGTCCACGCATATGATCATCGATATCAATATTGATAAAGTATGTTTATCCGTATATATAGTATATGTGGCATAAATTTTTTAATATATTCGTTCATTATTATAGAGTTTCTAGTGTGTAGTGGGAACATGGATTGGACCACAAGCCTTCATTTTGATGAAAAAAAAAAGGAAAAAGGAAAAATGCATAGAATAGAATTACTATCATATATTGCTGGCCAACTTGTAGAGAATTTCCAATAATGGATAGCTGACCCATTGTCGGGTAAAATTTCTTTCCGTGTGTCTGGTTTCTTAGGGAATGGGGTCTACATCTTAATAAATATCATTATTCTGTGAAAAACATTTTCTGATGACTCCGCAAATCTAAACAAATGTAATCAATTTAAGGAAATTTTGAAATAAAACAAAATGATGATGGAAATGGAGCCAATACTCAAATTATTATACATGAACAATTGTACACAATCAATAAAAATTGCTTTAATTTTTATATAATCAAGAATAATTATTTCGTAAAACAATAAAGTAACATAATTCAATTATTTATCTGAAAATTATTAAAATATTTCTTTTATATTATTGTAATAAATGAATTTTGAACAAAATTTTGACTATTTGAAATTTTTTTATTATATATTTAACACGTATAAAGATACTAATTTTAATATAATTTTTTTATAAATAAATTATTTTGAACTCCTTGAGATTTAATGAAATTTATCTCGACAATAATATTTCTTTTTTGGACGCATTGTGTGATGTATAAATATATAGGGATGCCATATAAATTTGACAAACTCATAAAAACTTGATGTAATGATTTTAAAAATTTAGAAACCTCCTCAATAAATCTTCAAAATAAAAATAATTATAGTGAATTTTGTCGTTAGTATAATTTGCCCATCTTTATATATACATATATACAAATATACCTGGCCAACAAAATTTCCTATTGTTGTTAATATAAGCAGCAGTTCTCTTTTACATTGAAACCCTCTCCTTCAAAACCTCAAACTCAGAGCCATTCACTTTCCTTCACACACACCGACGCCAGAGAAAGAGAGAGAGTGAGGGAGAAGGAGAGAGGAGGCTATATGCTTCTGAACCCAGAAGAGTCTAAGATGGTGAAAGTTTTGGTTAATTATTCCACTGCAACTGGAGGAGGCATCCAAAGGGATCGCATTGATCCCAAATCTTAAATCTCTCTGCCCTTAGCTTCTTCCCAAAACATGATGTATTTGGGATCATGCTATCCCTTTGGATTCCTCCTTTGGTGGCTTCTACTGTACATGACGGTTCTTCTGGTGGCATCAGAAACACTCACAGTACTGCAACTGCATTCTCTACATGAAAGAGAGTGGCACAATTCCTTCCTGTAAGTCCATGTTTTTGACCTTGTTAATTAACCCTCTTGCACTTACCAAGGCAATTCCTTTAACATGTTTCTTTTTAATTTTCGTTATATCCAATCTATTAGTCATTTACAAGTCACTTTGCTGCTTGTCTCCAAAATAAATATGATAAGATTATATATGTATATTTAATTTTAGCAAGAACAGGCTTTATGACCGATTACCTTACTATTGCTTGGTGGGTATGGTTGAATTCGTGTTTCAAATCTGAAATTCCCATAGATCCACTTGGATCTGAGTCTGACCCATCTTGCAGAAAGTTTCATCTCATTAGCTAGGTCTTTCTACTTTTCATCCAATAGCTGCTGTATATATTTCACCTAAGTAGTTTTCCATGAATGTCAGTGCGTGTCAGTGTATATACAGTGCATACACACATAGGTTTCAGGCATCTGAGTGAGGTCAGCCTCTAGAGTTGGGCACTCAATATACTGTAAAATATCAATTGTATCGCATAACATGCAAGTTAAAACACCAGCTTTACTGGGTGAAGTACATATATAAAGTGACACCCTAATTTAATTGCAGTTGATGCATTAAGATTTTAAGACTAAAAGAGTCATTAGATGTTTATTTCTAGAGACGCCTTTAATCAAGTAGTGTGCCATTGATTAATTGTAAAACAACCTAGAGCAGACAAATAGTGTACTTTGCAGATATCTTTTCTTTATATAAATAATAAAAAAATGAGAAACATTAATTAAGTAATTCTTTCTTGGGATCAATCAACTAGAATGGTACTAATTCCTTCATCATGGGTGTCGAAAAGAATGGAAGAAAATAGAAAGAAAGTAATCTCTCCAAAATGATGCAGATGCGCATATTCTGGCCCCAACAAGTGGTGGATGCCAGTACTGTTGACCCAAAAAATAATCATAATTTAGTGCAAATAACAAAGTAGAAGCAGGCTAATTATTAGTAATCGGTTCTACGACATAATACGAATAAAACAGTACCGATTGATTGATGAGAAGACAATAATTCTATGCATTTTTATTTCCTTGGCAAAAAAATAATAATAATAGTCTCTACCCCATTTGGAAGCTTTTGATCATTACTTATGTATATCCATCAAATTGATTTCACCTTTTGGTAAAGCATCTTTTATTTTTCATAGGATATTATCATTTTCATTTTTCAACTCATCATCAGCTAGCTGGACAAATTGAATAGGGCAATCATTAATTTCTTATGGCAATTTTCATGTGTTGACCATGTATACATCTTCTGCTGAACTAGTCAACAGTGTTCTCTTATATGAGCGCCTAAACAGCTTTCGTGGTCACATACGAGCACAACACCCGTGTGTGGTGGCCCTGAGTGAATTGTACTCCAAAAACACATGCTTTTAATAATGAGGCTTTAATTAGAATCCAAGGCAGTGAAAGTAGTGATTATAATTAAGCAGTTCTATATATATAAAGCTTTGAGCCTCACACTGATGAGTGTTCCATAGGTAATGGAATCAGGAATCATATACATGTGCGGAGAGCCGGAGAGCATAAGAATTTGAAATATAAGTCTTGGAACATTGCTATATCTTTCTTTGAATTAAAGGGTCCTTTTTGTTATGCCCCCTCTTATTCTTAGAACATGACTCCCCAAGGTTCCAAATATAAACCCCATACTTTCCTCATGACTTTTATCACATGGTTCCAACCCCTCCTCTCTATCTCTCTCACTCTCTCTCCCTCTCTCCTGTTGAAGAATGAGCTGTAACTCTCTTTGTAAACTACCCTCAAATGACAAAAGTATTTTAGGCTAATCTATATATTAATCCAGGAAAACCAGTTACAAACTTATCAACAAATCTGCATAAGAATTTCTGATATGAAATTATTTCAATTTAATGTATAAAACATCAGAATAAAAAGATCCCTTCAAAAAGATAAGAGGATAAAACATAATTAGAGATATTAATGCGCCACTCTTTATCGTTTAGATGAAGCTACATCATTATTTCTTTATGGTTTTAACAACACAAGGGAAAGTTACTTTCATTAATATGCGATTATGCTCAAATAGAAACTGGGTCATGCTTGTAAATGTGTCTAATTAATATAAACTTGTTTCTGCTTCTTATCCAAACTTAATTAAGATACCACTAAAACTGAATATCTTCTTATTATTAATCAAATGGTTTAGATATGTTCTATCCAAGGGTTCAAGATATGTCATACTTCAATATGGAGAGAACAACTTCCCACAAGTTAAGATAAATAGTATAGAAGAATCAGGATAAAGGAACTAGATTTATATCTTAATAGCTTAACTCTTATATTTGTAATAAGTAATAAATTAATAATTAGTAACCAGAAAAACTATCTAAATATTCAAATTTTTTTTTAATTAGAGGTCTTCCATTCCTTATTTTCTTGATGTTGGATAGAGTGTGCGCAGTAACCAACCCTCTAAAACGCAGGCTGAAGTATTTAATTAGGACCAAATCCTGTTTGATGAGTCAAATTAAGCTGAAATTTGAAATCTTAGTTCAGAACAGTTTCTTTCCTTGATAATTTTGATTCTTTCTCTCTCTATTGACTTAATTATGATAATACATCTTTTTCTTTATCAATTTTCACAGAACCTGTAAAAAAGTAAATCATAAATTACACAATCAAAGAAACTAGCCAGTACGTAAAAACTACAAGTTTGGGGTTTCAAGTTTTCAACCATATAATCAAGTAGCTAGTACATGCATGACATTAAATTTCTGTAATCACTTTTTCTTAAATCACAGCGGTGCATGGATTTCAAAATTTTTCTAATGAAATGACATTGAATTGAAATTGTACGCAAAGATGGGGTCCTGGTCGCTGAGGAAGAATTTTTGGACAAATGAGTGTACAAATTGTCTACAAGTGTGGACATGTAGTTCCAATGTCTCCCTCTTGCACTACACTAGCTTTACGAAGAAGACATAAGCTGCCAAAAGAAAAAGAGAGTAGATAATTCTCCAGAAAAAAAAAATAAAGAGTGTTTTCAAGTTAAAGAATGTTATTTGTATTCACAAAATATGAGATATTATGTCAACTCACATTTATTTATTATTAGATAAGATGTGAACTTGATTTAAATGAGATTGACACTTAATTCAGTGATGGATAAATGGTGAGTTGACACAATGTCCTACCTATTATAGTACAAAAAAACATAACTCTTTCAAGTTTAGAAGAGATAATATAGGTGTGTACGTCCCGGGAGTATAGTGGCCCCAAAGCCCTTGGCTTGTCTTCAAATTCAAACTCCTTTCCTCAATTTTTCTTATGAGACACTAGGTTCCTCAAATTCTTTTAGTATATTATTGCACTTTTGAACCTTGAATAAATTGGGGGGTCTAGGATTTGATTAGTTTTTCCTTATGAGCAGACTTGTGTTACAAAGTTCAAAGACATGTTTGCTTGTTGTAATTGACTAACTGTCTTCTCTCTCTCTCCCCGCCCCCCCCCCCTCTTCTCTTTCTCTATTTTTCTCTTTTTTTTAACGGTAATTTTCACCTTCTGGGGTAAAATAAGTGATTGGAACTTATGACATCCCCAATACTGTTGCGGATAACATTCGAGCGGTCGCCTACAATAATTGTTCTGATCTAGTTATTGATTCACTAATAGATGTTTTATATATCATCCCGTACCTTTATCGGAGGTTAAAATTTCAATGTTCATCAAATGAATAATTAATGAACAGTATGTTACAAAATCTATGAGGCAAAGTTAATATATTTTGTATATTTAATAAGAAATGTTAATTACTTACACTTGTGTAACCTCACCTATGATTATATATATCCTTCAAATTTGACAGTGTACGTATATTCTTAGACTAATCATGCAGAATATAAAAATGCACCCGATGGTGCAAATTAAAAATATTGTTGCCGGGAGTATTAATTAATCAGTTAATGAAAATGTTGTAAAGCTATAATATGGGATGCACTAGTCCAAATTGGGAGTGGGAGTGAGTGCAAGCAAAATCAAAATCCCAGATTTTCTGGAGTTTTTAACGCGGCTGCACATAGTTTGAGGTTATACTGCATGTACCGGGACATTTGGCTAGAAACTGGATCATAACTTTATTCTTGTAGATAGCCTGGTATGGTTATTTTAAACTAAATTTTCACATGTATTGCAACACAAGGTTGTAGCGCTGTACTAGGTTTCACAATTTATTCTTCATAAATGGTGTTATTCCCTTAAATGAGTACTTCAATCGATTTAAATCCTAATGCTATTATTTTTCACTTATAATTGTATTTTTTATTTGTAATTTTATGATATTTGAGGGTTTTTTTTTCTTCTTTGAGTGGTCAAAATCATTATTTGTTCCACTATTATATATATATATATATATATATATATATATATAGTTTTTCTCTCAGACAAACTGAACATATATATAACTAGGCTTAAGGCAACTAAAATCACATGGACATCAAACTCGAACGTTAAGAGAATTATGGATCATTTTGCTAACCAAAGATTAAATCCAATAGAAAAAATCTCATGTGATGCAATTCTAAAGTTTTATTCTTATACGTACTCACAAGAAAGCTAGTAAGATTCATAAATGAGTAAATATATGTTGAGTAAAGTTGATGAGATCTATTTTTATTATGAGTGTGTATCAATATCATCTGTTAGAGTTATGACTATGTAAAAATCTCTCAATCCACAATGGTCAAGTATTTGGTACCCCACCTAGACATGGCATGATTGGCTAGACATTCTTAATAAGTACAATTCTAACACATGATTAAATGCAAATACATTTCAAGAAAAAAAAAAAAAGTCTCTACAACATTTTTTTAATCTACATTTACATTTTTTTCTAATGTACGCTCATTATTTGTAGACTCTACTCATTTTACAATATGTGAACACCAAAATAGGATGTGTTATATATATATAATTGTGTCGTGTGTGTATATATATATATTCCTAAAACTAATTGTGAGTAACTCATGGACCCTAGCTTCGGGGCAGGAAAGAAACAAATTAAATAGTGATGATATATATTTTGTATCTACCTAGTTAACATCAATCCATAAAAGGTGATGCATCGTGTCAATGATATGTGAAGATGACTGCTCAATCGTAGTCAGCTAAGTTTCGATTTTACCATACAGATTAGAGGTGAATAAAACAGTAGAAAGTGCGTGTATGTAGAGCTAGGCGTGACTATGGTTTTATAGCTATAAAGCGTAGGAGTGTGTGCCAAGTTTGGAAGGGATATAACTAGCATGGCATGGTGATGGTATAGCGTGGTCCAGCTACTGTGCATTGCATAAATAACCAAGGCAATGTCATTAGTGGGATGACAGTACTGTCAATATTGGCGCTATGGGTGCATAATGGTGGCATTGGTGGTGATGGATTGGAAGGTGGGAGGCCCATATATTGTGGAAAAGGACGCCATAATTGAAGCTCAACTAATCATGTTATCAAAAATCAAAATAGTCTAACTCATTGCATTTCTTTTTTATTATTATTCTTTATTCCTTTTATAATTTAGGGATAGATAATAATTAAAGGTGTTTTGACATGTTTTTGTCTAAGCTAGTGAGATAGCTAGATAGGACATTGACGATTGAAAGCCACTGTGGGACCTTTCTCTTGAAGGCTTAAGGGGGGAGCTCGATATAGATGAAGGGTCGGAAAGAGACGTTCTTTCTAGTTTGATGGTAGAATAGTGAATAGCGTTGTTTGATGGGGTTTTCGTCGACGAACATGAGGGTTTCGAACGTCAAATGTTTGTTTTTCAAATCACGATTTGAGAAACGAAAAATTACTCCTTTTAAGAGTTGTTCAAGCAAAGAATCGAGTGTTAAAGTGCGTGAATGAAATGTGAGTGAAATTTGTGTAAGGTGTAATGGAATGATCACTACTAGAAACCCATGGACCACAGACAAATTTATAGATGAATTCTTTTCCATCTATGACACAGACAGATTTATAGACAGACAAGCGAAAAAATAGACTTTTTTTTTTTTGTCATAGTCAGTAAATTCATCTATAAATATTGGTATAAACTGGCATCGCATGAGGCATAAACTCGCATCGCATGATTTGTAACTATTATAGACGAAAAATAAAAGAAAAAATTTATAAAAAAATACAAACGGACTTATAAATGAGTTTTTAATTAACTTTTTTATTTAAATAAAACTCAGGTCATCACAGATGATAAAATTCATCCATAATTTGAATTTTCAAATGCATATCTTATACACATTATAAACTGGCATCGCATGAGGCATAAACTCGCGTCGCATGATTTGTAACTATTATAGACGAAAAATAAAAGAAAAAATTTATAAAAAAATACAAACGGATTTATAAATGAGTTTTTAATTAACTTTTTTATTTAAATAAAACTCAGGTCATTACAGATGATAAAATTCATCCATAATTTGAATTTTCAAATTCATTGATCGAAATGTGTCATTTCAATTACTTTTTATATAGATATATTTTACTATTTGTAATGCAATAAATGAAATAATGTGTTTCATTACTCGTATTTCAAACGGATTTTCCCATCTACAACACAATTAATGAAACACATCATTTCATATGTTGCATTACAGACAGGAAAATTTGTCTATAATGTACTAAGTAGGTTTCAAAATGCGCAGCCCTCCTTCTTCTTCCTCATTTTCCATCTCCTACTCTTTCTCATCTCCATCTTTTTCTCTAGCTCTGTCGGCACTCTTTTGGCTGCCGTCGATGATTCGACCCTCCATTTTTGTAAACGGTTTACGCCATTGTATTCGTGATATTATGCTCCACCTTTTAATTGGTTTTTTTTTTTTATTTTCGGCCCTTTTTTTGTTTGCTTTTCATTGCTCACTGTTTCAAGTTTTTAGTGTTACTAATTGAAAGAAATTTCAATTGTTTAAAATTTTGGAGCACATTTGGAGCATTATTGGAGTAAGTTGGAGGATATTTTGTTCATGTGTTTGTGGAGAATTGATAAATAATTATGTTTGATAATGTTTTTTATTTTGGTGTTTAGGAATTGAAAGTGAATTTTTGCTCCTAATTTTACTATGAATCAAAAAGTTTGTATTTATAATTAAATATGTTGTTAATTTCTTTTATTTTCAAGATCCGGTTAGGCGCGTGGTGTCAGCCAATGATTTGATTGTTTATCATGCATTGCTGTATAGGTAAGTAATGAAATCTTTAATGTTGATATGGTTTAATCTATGTAAGATAGAGACTTATGATTTTCAGGATATAATTGTAGAACTAGATATTGCATGACAGGGGAAAAGCATAGAGATCTTTCCCCGACTTGTTTGTATTGTTTATTATGAGATTCTTTGTGTTTGTGGATATTGTAGGATATATATGTTGTGGAGTTATAGGGGGATATGCTCTAGAATGGTTTTAGGATTGTGATGTGTAATGTATTAATTAATTATTTTGTAGTCTAATGTAATTGTTTGCGTGTAATTATTTTTATGTATGATTAATTTTTTGTGCTATTGCAATTAGATTGTGGGTTGTTAATTGATTGTTAAAGACATATTATATTAACGGGATGCTCTTATATTAGGGGAAACTTCTGTTAGAAATTTTCAAAATATAAGTTAAACCGTATGATAAGTTGTGCCAAGGTTGGGGGGAGGGGGAATAAAACCTGTATTCTATGAGAGTGTTGAGGAATTCATACATTTTACTTGCAAGTCACAGCAATTTATTACTGATCGAAAAGTTAAGTGCCCATGTTCTAAGTGCAAGTTAGAAAGTTCTTAAATATTGATTCAATTAAGCATGATCCGTACAAATTCATATTTAAACTTGATTATTGAAATAGACTGGATATGTAAAAGTAGTTTATGTGAAAAATTAGGGCCTGTTTTGTTTGCTGTTTTCAATTTTTGTAAGGGAAAAACTGAAAATTAGGAGGTCGGATATGGGCAATGTGACTTGAGAAAAAAACAATAGTCATTATCAAGAAATGGTTTATGATGTTGATGGTTGAATTTAGAACCTTTCCTGACTCTAAAGCTGAGCAAGAACCCAAACTAGAGGCTGAATGATTTTATAGCTTGTTAGAAGGTGCAAACAAGCTTTTATGGGATGAGTGTGTGCACTCAAAGTTGTCCTTAACATTAAGAATGTTGAGCATTAAGTCAAAAGGCAATCAAAGTTAAAGTACATTTGATTAGTGAGCTTGGTTCCCAACCTAAAGCCATCCCAAAAGAGTTTTACTAAGCGAAAAAATTAGTTTCCAAACTTGGTTGGAAAAAAAGGAAAAAATTGATTATTGGTTAAAAGGATACGTGCTCTATTACAAAGACGATGCTATATTGACACAGTGCAAATTTTGTGAAGAGCCTAGGTTTAAGCAAGAGAAAGGTGGTAGAAGTGGCAAGCATAAAGATTTGCTACAACAGAAAATGCATTTTTTGCCCTCAACCCCTAACGTAAAGTGTTGTATGCATCTGGCGTAATAACTTATCCATCTCACAGTGAGGCTTGGCAACATTTTGATTGGGAGTATCCTGGGTTTATGTCTGATCCTAGGGATGTAAGGTTAGGATTATGTGTTGATGATAGGTTTACTCCAAATAATCAGTTCAATAAATTTTATTCTTGTTGGTTTGTTGTGCTTACACCTTTCAATCTTTCCCCCGAAATGTGTATTAAAATCCATGTTTGTTCTTTACTTGTATAATTCCTGGTCCAACAAATCCAAAAGTTAAAATTGATGTATACCTTCAACCTTTGATTGATGAGTTAAAAGAGTTGCGATATAAGGGAGTAGTAACTTATGACATATCAAGGAAGCAAAAGTAAAGATAATAGCAAGGCAAGACAAGATTTTTAAGAGTATTGTAGGCGTCCTGAATTGAAATTATTACAACAACTCCCAAATGGGTGATGGTCAAATCAAAAGGTAAGTTACACCCTGAGCTTACCTCAAAAACAAAATGTGTGTAAGTGAGTGCAAGATTTGAAAATGTCTGACGGTTACATATCAAACTTGGGTTGTTGTGTGAATGTTCCACAAGGAAGATTTTTCTAGATAAAAAGTCATAATTATCATATATTCATGGAGTGTCTGCTCCCTATATTATATTTAGGGAACCATCTAACCATGTTTGTTAGCTGTTGATAGAGCTAAGTGAGTACTTTAGGGACCTATGTTAACCCACTCTTAGAGTTGACAATCTATTGGTGATGGAGAAAACATCCCTGTGATTTTGTACAAAGTAGAGAAAATATTTCCTCGATTTTGATCTTTAATTCCATGGAGCACTTAGCCATACAATTATCACATGGAGCACATGTTTTTGGACCAATACAATACATGTAGATGTATTCAATCAAGAAGGAAATAGGAGGGTTAAAATAAAACTCAAGTTGAGGGATCCAAATATCAGACATACATATCAAAGAAGACATCAAATTTTTGCTCATACTATTTTGAACCTCATGTTCAATCAAGGAGAACTTAGGTTGGTTGGAATAATGATGGGAACAAGTTTAGTTAAGTCAACTCTGTCCGTATTCAACCAAGTCATGCTACTAGAAAAAGTGAAGAACGATGGATCGTTGTAGATTAATTAGATGCCGCAAATTTGCACATCTTGATAAATTGTGATAAGATACAATCTTTTAGAACGTAAGTGACTTATGATTGCTTTAAAAAAAATTTCCTTATAATTGATTCAATTCTCACTTATTATTTCGATATTTACAAATATTTCGAACAATTATATAGTGATAATTACCCGAATCGATTTCCATCATGACTCAAATCTTATGTACGACATGTAGTTTCGCTTACAAGTATTCGTTAATTTTTTTATTTGATCTTTATTCTTCAATTTGATATCTTCCATGGTATATGTATGTGCATGATCCTAGTAATTAATCGATATTGACTTGTATAATTTGTCCCGGGATCCAAAAAATAAATCTTGTAGTTAGCCAATTTATTATATTAATGGGCATAAATTCCAAACCATGGAATCATGTAGACGGAGAAAAATGGACAATAATGAGGTTAGTGTTAGAGGGGATTCAAGTGTTGGTGAATGTGATTGGTATGAGAAACTTAAGGAAATAGTTGAGTTAGAGTATGCCGGTAAACCTATGAAAATAGTTGTCTTGTTCAAGTTTGAATGGTTTGATCCAACATGCCCAACAAGAACACGTAAACATAATCAATACAACATCATTGAGGTTAACCATACCAAAAGATATAAAGGCTTCGACTTGCTCATTATTGCACAAAACACAAGACAAGTATATTTTCTATCTTACCCTAGAAAATCTAATAAAAGTTGGAAAGTCATAACAAAAGCTAAACCAAGGGGTTGGATTGAAATCGAAGAAGTTGCTTATGAGGAGGCTTATCAAATCGATGACTCAGTCCCTTCACGTGTAGTAATAGACACTGTTATCCCCCCAACCTTAGATTCTCCTTCAAACGAAGTTGAAATAATTGACCCTCCTACCCAAGCCTTAAGAACAAATGAAAGGGATGACAGATTGAAGATGAAGAATAAGAATTTGTGAATGACATTTGATCTAAGAATAATGATGATAGTCCTAAATTATTGAGTAAATAAGGTAAATTAATTAATAAGATGAATAGTACTTTAATGTTATTATATTTATGTATTGTGTATTGTTGATCCTATTTTACTTTAATTATGATATTTCAGACTAAACATGTATTATGTTTCATTCAAATATGGTAGGTAGAGGTAAGGGGAAGAAAGGTGCTACCCAGCGTATTGGTCGTGGTGGCAGTGATAACACTCTCTCATCCACTACTCCGGCTTCTAACTCCACATCAGCTGGAGTGTAGACATCCTAGCCTAGGAGACATGAGTAGTACATCGTGGTGCCTAACCTTACATATATGTCTCATCCCCTTCTAGTACAACATGCTTCACAGCTTGTGCCACCGAATACATCCACCACATCATCCCCTACATAGTGCACAGGTGATGAATTCACTATTGTTGTATCCTTTGAGTAGGAATCACAGACAGGCACCCCCGAGAGCACTTCCAAGTCTGAGATAGGATGATCCACTTGGTAAGAGATTTACAAATTAAGTTGTTTGTATTTATTTCATGTGAATGTTAACTTATAATTTTCTTATTTTGTGTTGTCATTGTCTTTTATATAATGTACCTTCATGTGTTCAATTGGCATTCACCCCATACAGGTATTCGCTAGGTCACGGATACCATTAAAAAAAAGTATAATGCGCCTTATCTAAATTTTGGTAAGGAGCCTAAAAAAACAAAGGAAGAGAGGTACAAATATTAGAAGGTAATAAAAATCAATTGATTAATTTAAAGACTTATTTGAACTCTAGTGTTTTATATGTATTAACTAATTTCTATTCATATAGAGCCACTTCTCCATTCTCCCCAGGAGGAGAAAATGATTTTCAAGGCTTGGAAGAGTCGCACTGCAAAGTGACTAAGGCAGATATACAATGAGATTTGGTAGGATCCGTCATTTATACATTTGATAGCACCCCACTTTTTTGCAAGCTTTGCAAGAATACTGGTATATGCCAGAGTTTTAAAATCCATCATTGAAGAATAAGGCGAGTAGGGCATCTACTAAAGATGGCTCATTGCATACTGGTGGCACTTTGGCTGTTAGTTAGGCCAATCTGGTTAGTGATCGACATTTTTTTTAGGAGTTTTTTGTTATACAATTTATCAATTTAATCTGATTAGTTTATTAATTGTAATTGCATGAGAAGATGCTGAAGAGACTACCTAGGTAAAGGAAGTGTTTTAAGGAGATGCAAACCCATAAGCATAACAAATTAGTGTGGGTTAATCCACACTCTAAGACCACATATGTGAGTATAGTTACTAATTATAATTTTTTATCAAGCACTTAAAAAATATTTGTAACTAATAGTTTTCTAGATTAAATTCTAGGGTAATAAAGTTCAAAGGCTAGAGGCTGCCTCTGCTGAGGACCTCTGCTGAGGACCCAGAATCTATTGGTGAGGACACTGTGGTTTGAGACTATGGGCGGCCTTTACAAAGGTCGCATTTGTGGCATAGGGGTCGCTTTGCAGAATCGATGTCCCCTGCATCTGTGACTGCGGATGTCCCTTCTCTTGTGTTTGAGGTGGTGGAGGACACGGTCTGCACTTAAGTCCATGCTTAAATGAGGAGATATGGAAGCAAAATGAGGAGATGTGGAAGAACAAAGAGGTTACATCGAAGAAGAAATAAGCTAAGAAAATAGAAAAGAATATTGACAAAGAGATGGCATCGAGGATACAAAGGGAAGTGCGGCAGTAGTAGATGTAGATGTTACATATGCATGCATACTTCGAGCTAATGAGAGCGAGTTACTCTACACCTTTTCCTCCTCCCTTTCCAGCTATAACACCACTAGGTTTTGGGGCAATGCGGAATTCTTCCTCCTCCTCCTCTGATAATGATGATGGTACTGATGATGATGGGGAGCAAAAATTGATGACGTCGAGTGTCCGTGATCATTTATATATTGAGCTAGACTTTGTTATTTTATTTCTGATATTATTATTTTGACATTTTATTTTATTTATGGTTGTGATATTTTACTTTGTTATTTATTAAATGGTATTTATATATATACAAACAGATTTACAAATGGAATTGTTTTCCAATGTTTTATTTTTTTATTTTTAATTACTTACAGATAGATCTTATCGTCTGTAATATTAAAGATGATAAAATTTGGCTATATTTGTCAAATTATTGAACCATTTTTTGGCCAATTATAGATGGTAAAATCCATCTGTAATGGCCTAATTTGGCGTGACTTTTTTCATCCACTTTTAGATGGATTAATTCATCTGTATTATATATAGACGGACCAATCCATCTATATTTTATATAGGCGAGTCGTCTATAAATTACAGACATATTTAGAAATCTGTCTACATTGTTTATAGGTGCGAAAAAAATAGATGATGTATTCCCATCTATAATGTTAAAATCAATCAGTAATATGTTAAAATCTGTTTATGTTCCCGTGAAAATCTTGTAGTGGATGACAAAAAAAAAAATGAAAATGCAAAAGAAATGTAGAAGGGAAAGTATTTGTATTGACAAAAATGATAGGGCACAGACAATAAAAAGGCAAATAAATGAAATCTATACCTAAGAAGTAAAAAGATAGAAGGTTAAGAATAATTACTCAAATGACTCTGAACTTTGTCTCATTATTAGGGTGACTTATAAGAGTGAGAGTGTCAGTAAAAATTCCAACTCTTGAATTACACTTAGTGTGAACCACTACTATTTATAGAATCTCTAGATCTCTATGATGTTGACTTGTGCTTTCATTTGTTTTGAGATTCTTCAATGTGTCTTAATGGTTAGTCTCATCTTCTTGCCATGTGTCTTTGACGAAGGCAGTTATTGATTTGTCATGTGTGTGCCATCCTTCTATTGCTTTCTGTCAAAACCACCAAAAACTGTCATGACCTCGTCTCTTTCCTACTGTTCACTATGATAATTCTCAAAGTGTCATAAAAACTTTCTAAGTTCTAATTGATGAACTTCAACCTCAACCTCTCGAACTTCAACCTTGACTTGTCAAACTCCAACCTTGAAACTTTGTCATCATTGGCTTGCACAATCTTGATAATCAAACTTTGAACTTCTTAGCTTGTGTCTCTTGCCAAGAGGTCGAATTTAAATTTGACATTTTGACACTTAGCCAAATTTGGTGCCAATAAGTGTGCAGGCCAAGGTTAACGTACACCTAGCAAAGTAAGATGTACCAAACACAAGGCACTTAGTCACATTTATCAAATGTGGCTAAATGCATTAAAAATATAATAAATAAAGTTTGGCTAAATTTATTTACTATAATTTTGAATGTATTTGGCCATACTTGATCAAGGTGACTAAATAATTGAAATGTGGTACATGACCTTACTCTGCCTTGTGTGCCATAGACAAAACTTGGTGTTTAGACATTAGAGTGAACTTAAGGAACTCCTCTCCATTGTTTCAATGTTTATATATAGCGCAAATGACTGGGTTGAGTTAGGCAAATTATTATTTGGTCTGATTGGATGTTTGAATTGGAATCATATTTCACATTCTAATATTCTATTATGTATTAAAAAAAATAATATTGTGACTTTCGCACTTCATATTTTACTCTTAATTCAATATTTTTTATTTTTGTTTCCTTTCAACTCTTGCATTAATACCACCAATTTCAGAATTTTTTTTATCCATTCATTGATAACTATTTTTCTGTCCCTAAATAATAAAAAAATCATTAATATATGTCCTTTTAACAAAGATAACATCTAAATTTTAATTTAATTATAGTTTATGAATCTTTTCTATATTTATATATTATACCATTTCTACTAATTCATTGTTTTATTGGGTAGTCAATTGTTTTTTTTTTTTAATTTGAATCTAATCAAATTGTCATATAAATTACCTTCTTAAAAAAAATTGAACTCATTACTAAAATTCTTCTTATAATCATATTTGAGATGTATGTTTTGAAAATAAAGGAGATATTTCTCTAAAAAAAAGGCCTTTTTTCATTAAAAAAAGGTGTAATCTTACTTCTTGGTCTATAATAATTAATAAGATATAAATATATTTACACCCAAAATTCTGGAATTGTAAAAACTAATTTTGTGTTTTATAAAATAAAATATTAAATAATTTTAAAATTATTCATCTGCACAAGGCACGAGTACATCTAGGGTTGGATACTTGGATGGATAAAATGAGCTCTAACTATTTTTTTATTAAAAAATATTATTTGTATTCATAGAATATGATACACTATGTCAATTTACACTCATCCAATGGCAGATAAGATATAAGTTGGTACATTATCCTATGCTATATAAATACAAACAACACATGGCACAAGCATCATGACTTGCCCACATTATTCAAAATGGTATAGCTGCTTCTTTGAAATAAGGCTTTTGCTAACTAGTGCCCTAAAAACATATGTTAAGGTTACTAAAAATGTTTAGTTTACTAAAAATGTGAAGTTTCAAAACTTTATTATGAATGCAATGCTGTCAAAGATAAACCCTTGAAATAATACCTGTAGAAGGAATACGATCCGAAAAGGATGAAAATAAATGGGTCATTTGGGTTTCATACCATCTTAAGGTGCTGTTCACGTGGGTTGTTAATCAAGCTTTTTTGTTTTTTGGGTCCAAGAATCAGTGCTTACCATGGTTTCTTGTGTTTCTTGTGGTTTCTTGTGGACTTCGCACTGCATGGGCTTAATTTTCTGCATGGCCTTGCCACCATTTTTTCAGCTTTGGGATTGTGGACTTCCTTTAAACGAGCACAAACGGAAACCACCCTCTAGGATGTCTGGTATGTTAGGTGAACAAAAAAAAAAAAAACAGAGAAATTAGAGAAGCAGAGGTATCATCTATGATGTAATTAGGACTTTGGATTAGTATGGTGGAGGGGGAAAATATGATGCACCAAATTTAGCCAGATTTATTAAATACGGATAAGTGTTCAAAAGTGTAACTAAATTCATTTACTATACTTCTGAATGCATTTAGTCACATTCGATAAATGTGATTAAATGTATGGTGTACGGTGCAATTTCCTTTATCTAGTACCACAAAGACAAAACCGCAATTAAACCATTGTCTTGAATTTTAATCAATAAAAAATTGTTAGAAAAATAAAAATGAAAAAAAAAATCTATTAGATTAATTGATATGTACTAATTTTACACTATCAACTAATTAAAATTTCACACATAAGTGATTGGTGAGAAAAATTAGAAGAAGGTGATGTAGCTACTAAAATTATGGTAATGTCTCATTTTTTAATTGATTAATACATCATCAACACACAGGTTAAC
This sequence comes from Dalbergia cultrata, assembly GCA_031216105.1. Classification (NCBI taxonomy): domain Eukaryota; kingdom Viridiplantae; phylum Streptophyta; class Magnoliopsida; order Fabales; family Fabaceae; genus Dalbergia; species Dalbergia cultrata. The sequence goes on from CM062352.1 coordinate 47,634,848, forward strand.
GTCATAATCTATTTACACACATTCATGGATTGTCTCTTCTTCCTATCAAACGTTTCTTCAACTGTATATTCACACGGCATGTTTGAGCCCCTTCAACCAACTTGCTATCTTCCTCATCGCCTTTTTTTTATTTTGACAACCCCCAATTTAATCGCTCTAAATTTTTAATTCAAATAAATTAATCTCTATAAAAAAAATTTAAATTGATCTCTATAAAATTAAATAGTCAAACAAGTTATTCCCTAAAAAAAAACTCCCAAATTAGTCCTGTAAAAATAAACTGTCAAACATGTTAGTCTTTATTACCTAACTTATTAGAGGGAATAATTTGATTTATTATTTAATTTTACATAGATTAATTTACCTAATTTCAAATTTTACGGGATTAATTTGATAGTTTTATTTTTTAGAGATCAATTTATTTGATAATTTAATTTTGTATAGAGCAATATGTTTAATTTAAAATTTTGCAGAGACTAATTTAAAAGTTTTATTTTTTATGGATCAACCTATTCGATAATTTAATTTTACAAGGAATAATTTAAGGATTTTTTTTTATAAGAAGTAATTTGTTTGACTTAAAATTTTAGAGAAATTAAAATGATTATTTTGTTTTTATTTTTCCTGGCTTGCCATCAGTTTTCGTAGCAATGACAAACTAATATTTTTCTTCATTTGTGCGGTTTAAAGCGTATGCGTCTCAATTATCGAAGATGGTAAATTTGCACCTTGAGGGAGACTGTTCCACAATTTTGAAGCTAAAAGGTTGACAACAGCCCATTGTTATCTTTACAAGAGACGACAAGTCTTTCCGCACAAATATCAAATTAGCTTGTTTGTTGCCAAAAGTTAACAAAAGTCTAAGCCACCAATTTGATCCATTAAAATTAGAGTTTAATTTTGATGTAATATAAATTTGAAATGATTGTATGCTGTTATTTAATTAAATTATTTATTTTATATAAATTTTTTAGTAATAAGAGTTAAAAGTAATCATATTTACTAATGTGTTATTACATAATTAAATAAACGTAATAATTTTTTTTAACACTATTAGTATAATATAATTAAATACTTAAAAATATATGTAGCATCAATTCAGTATTAGAAAGATTTTTTTTTATAGTAATTTGGCTTTTAAAAGATATACATAATATTAGTTTAGTCATAAAGTCTTTTAAATATCAGTTTAATTTCTGAAAAATACATGTCACATTGCCTTACTACTTGAAAGATAAGTTTATGAATTTTTAAGATAAGAGGAGCCACATAAATGTCAGTATGTCACATATATATTTCAATAATTAAACTGATATCACATGTATCTTTCATAGGCTAGATAAAATTATTTTTTGTAAGACAACATGATATACTATAATTAAGATTAAGATTGCATTATAAATATGATGAAAATTAAAAATTAATTAATAATAATTAACAATCACATCATCATTTGAAAAATTCACATTATTTTATGTTCTAATTGATTATTCAAGTAAAATTTAAGAATGGCTCGAATTTGTTCACCTCATTTTCCTTATCAATTATGCCTCTCCAACTTTAAGAATGACTCGAATTTGTTCTAATTTAAGATGGCTTAATTAGCTTACTTAATAGTTTTGATGTTTCCCACTTCAGCTTCTTTGGAATGGAGTGATGTCCACATTTAATTTAATAAAAACAAAAAGTTAGAAGTAAAATCAATATCAATATGCTGTCCAACTTTGCATACCAAATAATATCATGCTCTTAAAAATCTTTGTCCACTCCTTATAATGACAATAACGGATCTAGAAAATATTGATAATGGGGTAAAAATAATATGTAAGGATAGTAATAAGTAAGATATACTATATTCTATTATTTTGTCTTGTTTAAAATTAGTGTTTGGCCAAGCTTAATTGATAAATGGAGGTAGAAATTAAATATACATACATATATATATATCCATATAAAATTAAAATTTTTCCTACATTATTCAACATGCATCCGCTCCTGGCTAGTTAGATTTTTTTTTTTCTCGATTTTCATTCGTCTAAATGGCGGAATGACCAGTATTAAACCCACCTAAATTTGTGTTTATAAAAATAATGTTGCCAGATCGATGCTCAAAAGTGTTATTCATCAAATCAAACTTTGAATATAAAGATTCAGTAGTTTCTAATAAATAAAATGAAAATTTTCATATATAAATTTCATGTGTAATTATATTTGACTAGGAGTAAAAATAAATCATGAAAATTTCTATCATAAACTTAAAAAGGAAAAAAAGAACTATCATATTTTCACCCCAATCAAACATACATGGATGTTAAGAATATTTGTTCCAACTTTTAGGTGATAAAGGATAATATATATATATATGGAGATTTATTTACACCAGGTGTAGGTCTTTATGGGCGTAAAGTTTCATTAATTCAACCATTAAATTAAAAGTTCTTACTTAGTAGATGAAATATATCAAATTTCATACAATTTGAAAATAATTTGGCATTTCATTATGCCACTTTATTTTGATGGATAATTTTTTTTTGAAAATATTAGTAAATATCACTAGTTAGAATATATGTTTGTTGTTATTCGATTTTCTGAAATTTGACACGCTTGATCGTCAATATAAATTCATATAATTCAACGATCGGATCAATTAAATTCAATTTCTATGAAGAGTTATTGAAAGGTGTAAGCGTACAAGACTTATACTTGGTGTGTGTGTGTGTGTGTATATATATACACACACACACACACACACACACACAAAGTGTGTATATATATATATATATATATGGTTAGGATCAAGTTACAATGATATAACTTTAAGCAAAGTTACACTACTAATAACTTTAAATGAAATTATTTTTTTGTCGATTCAACCGTTGAATTACAATTGCCTATCATAAAGACTATTTGTATCAAATTTGATAAAAATTGAACATCAATAGTAATACAATCATGTACCTCTTACTTTTGTTCATTTTAAGTACATAAATTACGTTAATTTTGATGTATATAAAAATTACATCAAACAATTTTAGATTAATTTGAAATTTTACATACTTCATATATTCAATATGAGCTTCTAATTCAATGGTAGGTTTTATAAATTTTACACCAATAAAAAGTTATGCAACAGTGTAACATTTTCTTAAAGTTACACCGTTATAACTTAATCTTCTCTCTCTCTCTCTATATATATATATATATATATATATATATATATATATGGCGACCAAGTGGAGACCAAGGCCACCTCCCCGAACCTTCGATGAAAACCCGAAAACAGTGGACCTCGGAAGCATAGAGGGACGAGGAACATCAACTATAGCTTGTACCGAGGAGGCCACCTTGGGAGAAGATGTATAGACACGGGCTCGAGGCCGGGATGAGCGCAAGATGAGTGCACCATTCGCGCAAGATATAGTACAAGTTCTAGAATGACCCCCTTGATGATATTTTGCATATATCATACACTACAATTTAGCCATAGGATTGCCCATGTTGGACGTATTCAAGTAGTACAAATAAGGAAATGGAAATTATGTATATATAAGTTATTTATTCTAATTATCTATTTATCTTTTGTCATGCCTGTGTTGATTTGGGCGTTGAAATTCTCTTACACATACCCACCCCTAATGTTCAATTCACCGTGTGGAAGGAAGGAAACATTCAGAAGACCTATCACTCGTGAACCGGGGAGTTTCCATGGCGTAACTCTTGATATAATATATTTGGTAAGAAGTGATGCAGAATTTTCGTTCCAGCTTTTAGGTGATAATTGCTTGTGATCAAAGTCGAAACCGACAGGTATAAAGACAAAACCCCAACATACCTGGTAATAGGGAGTGGCGGTCCAATGCAAGTATGCAACCATTCATTTGGAATTAATCATTTTCGGCAGAGCCCACCACCACAATATAATATAGATGAAATATTTAACGTTAGCTTTCTTGATTCACTCACAGATTTTGGGACACCCCCAATAATATCAAGTCTCTGACTCAAAAATAATAAGAATTTATCTAACCAGTTTAATAAATTAAAAAGAGAAATACTTACATTAGAAAAATGTTTTTACTGTTTTCAATAAATAAAACCATAACAAAACTTTAAAACTTACTTCTATTTTTTTATTTTTGGCTTTCTTAACCAATATTACAAGGATACTAATAAGTAAAACCCCAATAATAATAATAATATATACTATATATAATGAAAATTCCTCCCTTTAATTACCTTTTAGTGTCCAAATTCCAATTTTTTCAACATAATCATAATATAAAAGTTAATGATAGTTAAAACAATTAAAGAAAGTTATAAAAATTTTTAAAACAATAATAAATCTAAAAAAATATAATAAATAAATAAATACATTATAATTTTTTTTAAAAAAATATAAATTGGTAGGTATGCAGTTACCTATTAATTTACTAGTAATAGTAATAATAATAATAATAATAATAATAATAATGTGGATGAAGTCTTGGACCTCATCTAAGTCATTGGACGCCACACGTAATTGACAGTTCCCCACGCATTTCTTACGGCATATCATCCATCGAACGAATGCAGTCCATCTCTGATTGGTCTCCTTTATCAAATCAATGAGGCATGATATTCTATGTTGTTGCCTTTAGATTCAATCAAAGGATGACGAATATATCATACGATAAGAACATCTTTGAATACTACAACTCTGTTCTAAAACGTACAAGTGACTAAGTTAACAAAAACTGGAATACTAATGTTACACAGTGATATATATATATATATATATGGAATATTAGAATGGGGTGTCAAAATTTTTAGATAATGATATGAATTCATTACAACCAATGGAATTTCAAAATTATTAAAAAAAAACATTTAAGCAGCTTTAACTTATTAAAGTTAATTTAGTACTAAAATATTTACTACTTTTTCATATAATAATTAGGAATTAAAGAAGGTGATTCTCATGGGTAATGAGGCATAGAGCATGACGTATGTTCCAAATCTACTGAAAATAGCACGTCACTGACCGAACCTTTTTGTTTCAAGATTCAATGAAAATGAAGAAATGGGGCATTGACGCATTGCGATCAGTCGGATTGAAGGTTAAGACTGAGAATAATATTTATCCATTTTAAAAAAATTTCTTCCTCAAGAAATAATTATTTATTTTAAAAATTAAATAATATTAATTATTTTTTAATAATATTCATATTAAATATTATTGAAAGATCATAGAGTTACAGTGGAGAAAGAAGAGAAAGTTAGACTATTAAAATAAAATAAAGATAATTTATGATAATTTAATAAATTATTTTTAATTTTAATATTGTTTCAATATTTTCTTAATTTCTGCATTTGCACAAGTTGAAGGACGGGAAAGAGGTTGTGTGATCCAAGACGACAAGAACAACAACTGTACAATAGTTCTACACTTAGGCACGCCAAGTGGCCGGAACTATTAATAAATAAATAAATAAAACCAGACATTATACGAATAACAATCAATCTGTTCAGTGTCTGCCCAGACAAATTGTGTTCTGTTCTGTACTCTGCAGCACAAGCACGACAATCAAGATTCAAGAGTAGGCGCTCATAGAAAGAAAGAAAAACACTTAATTTATTTATTGTTACTCTTGTTATTATTATTATTTTTTTCAATTTATAAATTGAAAAGGGGAAAAGAGGTTGAGGAGAAGGAAGCTGCAAGAGAGAGTCACGCTGGCTGTGAAGGACATACCTGCGGAGCAAGACGAGGAGCAGCAGCTCAGCGTGACGCTGCTTTGCGATGATGATGACGTTCAAATCCCAGACACCGCACATCAAATTAGCACTGGTGCCTCATTTCTTAACTTTTATTACCTACTAGATTTAATGTTTCAATCATAATCATACGAAATTTACATTTAAATCTGCAGTTTGTATAGAGTAAGATAATATTGTAGTTTGGGGAGTTGGTGAATCAATTAATTGTATTCTGCCACACACTTTATTGTTGGTTGTTAATTGTGGAACTTTGGTCTTGCAGATTCGTGGTTCCAAGTTGGTTTTGTGCTCACCACGGGAGTCAACAGTGCTTATGTGCTTGGGTATTCAGGGACCATCATGGTCCCCTTGGGTTGGGTAGGGGGCGTGGTGGGTGTAATTCTCGCCACCGCGATTTCACTCTATGCAAATGCTCTTATTGCTTCGCTGCATGAGTTTGGGGGAACGAGGCATATCAGATACAGAGATCTTGCTGGTTATATTTATGGTATTCGCCCCCAACTAATAACATTTAACCTGACAATAACTATAGCTAATAATAGCAGTAGTATCTACCTAGTTTCCTCTCTTATCTTGCACAAATTATTAGATGCACCTGCAGAGCGGCACATGGATATGCTCCATGCCACTAACAAAGTGATACTTTAACTAAAGTTAAAGCTGGTCTCGGGTGGAATGTCATTTTGCTAGTGAATATAAAACATATTCATGTGGTGCTCCAGGTGGATCTAAGTATTTTTACTTATCTTGTAGTGTTGTTTTGTCCTGTGAATAAGCATAGTTGCTTGTGCTCATTCTCATTCTCTTTGCAGGAAGAAAAGCATATTCTCTCACATGGGCACTTCAGTATGTCAATCTTTTCATGATAAATGCCGGCTACATCATTTTGGCTGGTTCAGCCTTAAAGGTAAAACAACTTAAAGCAACCGATTACGTCTTTTGTTTTCTTGGACATGCAATTGTAATTTGTAATTTCCTTCTTCTATTTAGTCATTTGTTGCAGAAGATAGTACTAATTATTCAGTACTGATTCCAATTTTTCTGTTTTTTGAACCTGCTAAAGATTATGTGCTTTGCTTTCAGTCCTGCATATTCCCATTGAAATCAATATCCACTACACTAACTGCTTTAATTTTGATCAATTCTTTTGTAAATAATAAGACAAATAATTGCAGTCTTGTATTTGTGAATTAGCAAGAAAGTATGACATGTACTTGCTATGTCAATTCTGTTTTCTCCTTGAGCTGTGGTGTAGAAAATGTTTATGTACCTGAATCTTGTTTTTTCACTGTCATGCAGGCTGTTTATGTTCTGTTTAGGGATGATGATCAGATGAAGCTTCCATATTTTATTGCCATAGCTGGAATAGTGTGTGCAATGTTTGCCATTTGTATTCCCCATCTTTCAGCTCTTGGAATTTGGCTTGGATTTTCAACAGTCTTCAGCTTAGTGTACATTGTCACTGCATTAGTGCTGTCCCTTAAAGATGGTAATGTCTCATTCTGTTATATCTATGCATACAACATCTGAAATTACTGTTAAAATCTTGTAAGTTATTTCTGTGAATGTCTTCATTCTGCAATCCCTAATCTGATCTGCTTACCAATGAATGCAATGTCACTTATCTGTGATTTTGGTCTTCTGCTGGATTTCTGAGGACTGTCATTGATGCTATTGATAAGGGATATAAATGGACCTTAGAATTTCATTCGTGCCTATAGAATTTCAGCAGATCTCCTGTATATGCTTTTCTAGATATATTTTGTTTAGAGTAAATGCCCAAATTGGTCCTTGACAATTTCTTTGATGACAAATTGATCCCTAACAATTGTAAACACGCAAATTGGTCATTCGCAATTGTTAAAATAGGACATTATAGGTCCTTAACTAGCCTGCCAATGCTCGATTGGGAGAAGGTGGAGCTCAGAGGAAATAGAGCTTGAACAGGACTAGGCAAAGCTCGGGTAGGACTAAGCGGATCTCGGCTGACAGGTGGCCGAGACTGATAGACATGTGACGGAGCTCAACCACCTGTCATCCGAGCTCGTCCTCTTAGTCGAGCTCTATTTCTTCTCAAACGAGTTTCACCTTCTGCCAGCCGAGCTCTTTCTTCATCTCTACTTCTCGACCGAGTCTTGACAAACCAGTCAGGAACCTATAGTGTTCTATTTTTATAATTGTGAGAAATCAATTTGGGTATTTACAATTATTAGGGATTAATTTGTCCATCAAAGAAATTGTCAAGGACCAATTTGAGTGTTTACTCTTTTATTTAGGAATTTGCATTGCTCATTGTTAATTTATTTTTATATATTCACCACTTGCCATGTCTCAATGCTAGTAAAAAACAAACCTTTTGAGAACCAGCAAGAAAATATCAATTTATTCTTAGTAGGTTATAAACAATATCTAAGCTTCATCGTTTATTTATAAGCTAGGACGCAGTTCGAGGCATATTACAGAATGCCTAGTATAAAACGATTGTTTTCCTTTTCTTGCATTTCCATTTTTCTTCTACTTTGTTTTGAAGGTCCTATCTAATTGAGCTATAAGCATTCTACTGACTTCACTAAGTGGGTGACTGCAATAATTCATTGCTTTCAGCTTTTTCACTATGGTTAATTTGTTGTGTTGTTTAATTTGGTACAAGTTGATAAATTCAGTGTGAATTTGCACACTAACCCCAAGTGTATCATCACTAGGAATAAAATCACCAGCTCGGGATTATAGTATCCCAGGGACATCAACAAGTAAAATATTTACAACGATTGGGGCATCAGCTAATCTTGTGTTTGCATATAATACAGGAATGCTTCCTGAGATCCAGGTAAGATGGAAGCTCATAGTGATTCATTTCTTGAGTTATATTTGGATGCATAATTTTCCTTTATGCTGAGTGTGCTCTGGAAAACTGAGTTTTGTTTGGTTGTAACCCCAACAGGCAACAATCAGGCAGCCAGTTGTCAAGAACATGATGAAAGGCTTATACTTTCAATTCACAGCTGGAGTTCTGCCTTTGTATCTTGTTACCTTTGCAGGATACTGGGCATATGGATCTTCAACAGAAACCTATCTCCTGAATAATGTCAATGGTCCAGTTTGGGTTAAGGCGATAGCCAATATCACTGCCTTTCTTCAGTCTGTCATCGCATTGCATGTACTTATTACAACTAAACTATAATTTGGTATTCCTAACTGTTTTGCTTAATTTGAGTAAAGGCTCATTTTAATTTCTGAAGTCAGGCACCCAACTATACTAACTGAAATCAGAAAACTAAACTATGTAGTTCATGAAATTGCAAAATGTGGTTCACTTGATCTCTGAGTGAACAGTTAGGTACGTCCTAACAAGACCTCAAGAACTAACATAAATCATGTTTTGCTACTTCAGGAATTCAGTATTTAAGTGATTAATGTTCACAACCAAAGTGAAATACATATAAAACTTCAGAAATTAAAATGAACATTTACTCCACTTGAATTGTTTCACTAGACTAATCATCTGCTTCATGTAGATATTTGCAAGTCCAATGTATGAGTATTTGGATACCAAACATGGGATCAAAGGAAGCGCACTGGCTTTTAAAAACTTGTCATTTCGGGTCTTCGTAAGAGGTGGCTACCTGGCCATTAATACATTTGTGTCAGCTCTATTGCCATTCCTTGGAGATTTCATGAGCCTCACAGGGGCTATCAGCACATTTCCCCTTACATTTATCCTTGCAAACCACATGTACCTAGTGGCAAATAAGAACAAACTAACATCCATACAAAAGCTCTGGCACTGGCTCAACATTTGTTTCTTTGGCTTCATGTCTCTTGCCGCAACCATTGCAGCCCTAAGGCTTATTGCTGTCGACTCAAAAACGTACCACGTTTTTGCTAATTTATGATTAAATTCATTATATTCTTTCAGCAATTATAATATAATGCTGATGTTGTATGCTTCAAATATGTTTTCATAATATATATATATATAGTGCTAATTATGCTGTCACTTGTATATTGCCAAATACACCTCGCTTTCAATTTTAGTAGAAGATAGTAAGAAGTAAAGGTTTGGGACTAATTATGAATTGGACTTTCTTACAAGTCATTAAGTGTCCAAGCATATCGACTCTTGAGAGTTACTCGAGCAACATCAATTCGGATATACACCACTAATCAAGAATTAGTAAATTGATTAAAAAAAATAGACCAATAATATACATAAGGAAAATGGCAGATGATAATCAATTCTTATAAAATGAATACAATATTCTCCAACTAATGTCACAATGATCTCCATCTCTTACTATTTATGCCAGAATGGTAAACTTGATTTTACGGGAAAAAAAAAATCAATGGATCAATATCCCTGAATTAAGACAAAACACTTTCGATGGATATTTCTATAATATGGTTTGTCAAATTTTCCTACCTAAGAGCAACTTCTTGAAATCATCTGATGAAAACTCCTGAACCTGCAAACAGTAAGACAATAAAATAGTTATATGCAATGTTCAACATTCAGATTATTGACTTCGCCATTGACATAATAGTCAAGTTTAAAATTATCTTTTATGGTTGACTCCAATGTAAACACTATAATTTGAATAACAGCCATATTCCAGTAGTTATTTCAAGCAGATGTTCAACATTCAAAACGGATGACAAAATAAAACTATCAATGTCTCAACTTATGAACTGAACTCGGAATTTAATGAACTACAGTCAGTTCATGTCCATGAGCTGCACTGAAATATCGGTCAGAATGCCTCAAACATACTTTCAGAAAAGTAAACCTTTTATTTTAACTGAGAATTCAACTTATTAGTCTTTTTTACACGTTTCTTCCACTAGTGAAGCATGAGGAACCAAAGCAGCACACAAACACACACACAAGGAAAAAAAAAAGGTTAAACTAGACAGGTGTTGAGATCTCACCTTGCTAGGTATCATCCAGAAAACAACTTCACAAAAATGCAGATGGAGTTGAGAAGTATGAGAGGAACTCTTAGGTACTGAGTTGCATAAATAAGACCTATTAGCTGGCCTTTGAAAGATTTTGTCCTGCCGCCAGAAAAATCAGATAAGCCCCATCCTCTAGGTGAAAGAAAGCGGTCCTCATTTAGTATTGCTAGAGCATTTGCAAGAAGCAGGAACCCCTCAAGTAATGTCCACAAACCCATTTCCCTGCAATGCAAAGAAATTCATCCCAACTTTAAAAATAGCTTCAAGTCATTTGAACCAGCTCTTTGATATGTGGTTCAACTATTAACAAATGTAGAGAACAACAAATGACTAAGACAATTTCTATCAAAAGAAAAAAGAGGGGGAAAAAATGACTTAGACAAATCATGTGATGCTTCCCCTAGAAAGGGTAGAGTTGATTGCCGCTCACATTCCTCCACATGACTGTCTCAGCCTCAGGATGGGTGTCCTAATAAGTTCTTATAAACAAAGGAGGCTAAATTTGAATTTATCATCTCAAACTCTGTTTCCTTGAAATTAAACCATAACTAATTAATAAATTAAACTACAAATAATGAATAACAAAAGATATGATATGTCAGAACAAAGAGCACTTGATGTTTGACAAATCATTGAAAAACTATGCCCTGACAACTACAAATAAAGATTGAGTTCATTCTAGAGCATTGCCTCAAGCACATAACTGCTAAAAACATCTTATGAAATAATGTTTTAGCAACTATGACTCCGGTAGTTCCTTCCATTGATTTGTCACTATAGACTTAAAACAACCCTTGATGCAGCAAATACTTGGAGGGCAAGGAATCATCAATCAGAAACATGAAATAGACTAGAAGCACTATACATGTCCAAATCACCTAAGACGAAATTCTACCAATAGATGGTTGGGACATGCATGGAGGAGACTTGTAGAGGCCCTAGTAAGGAGTGTAGATCAAATAGAGGGTAGTCCTACAACTAGAGGTAGAGGAAGACCTAGGAAAACTATAGGTGAAACAGTTAAAAGAGATTTAAATGTTAGTGGTTTAAAATATATGATAAAGCACTATGGCGTCCTTTGATCCACAAAGCCAACCCCACCCACCCAGTGGGACAAGATTTAGTTGTTGTATACTTTTATATGCTAATCGAAAAGTAATCATATCATCGCATTCATAACCATTGATTTGGCTTCCAGCATGTTGTTCATGAACCTGATCCAGGAGATAACGCTACTGGGAAATGACAGACTTACTTCTTACTAGGTACAACCAATAGGGTTGATAATTTCCCCAAGCTGAAGGGTGTTGAAAATAAAAATGTCACAATTACTTTAACGGGCCTCAAAATCATTCCACAAAATAGTAATGTCTTATCAGATTTCAGCAAATATGGTTGCACCTGCTAAAACCTAACAAGAAAAAAACTCAAGTTCAAATAGAAGACTATAATTTTGAGCACTGAATACCAACAATTTCACAGTATTTATGCGTTGCACCTTCTTTTTTTGTTTTGTTTTTGTTTCTAGGTGTCTAGTAGTTGTTGTGCAGAAGTATACACTTCAAACACATTGCAACAAAAATAGGTGAAAACATCTAAACTTGAGCAATGGATCAGAATGCACAACACAACAAAGGAACTTCGATTGAATAACAGAGAACATAAAGCTTAGCTACAATCTTCATCTAACGTCAATAGTGCGGAATCTTAGATCTGCAAACAAATTCAACAAACAAAAGTACACATGACCCCAAAAAAAAAGTTTCGATTTTTAAGCGGAACAAACAAAAGCCACCATCTAGAACTTCGATCGAAAGCAAGGGTATAGCATAAAGATGAAGAGCGAGCACAGAAAATAACATTTACGACAGAAAAAAGAAGAAAAAGCTAAAAGAGAAAAACGGGAAGAAGCGGAAGATGGAGGAAGAGAGAAGGTGGAGGAGGTAACCTGATTACAGAGGGAGCGAGAAGGGAACGGTGGATGCCGTTGCCGTTGCCGGTGGAGGTTGCGGTGTTGTGTGGCTTGGTGCGAAACAGCAAATAGAACAGAGGAGGTAGAATCAAGCCTCAGCAAATCGCACCGTTTCTTTATCAATTACTTCGCTTTTGTTCTTATGTTTTTTCCTTTCTCCCTCACAAAAGATAGATAGAGTAAATGAAAATGTCACGGTCAATTAATTATATTTTTTATTCATATAGTTTTAAAAAATGATTATAATAATAGTTAAATAATTTTAATACTAACAAAATGTTAGTTCGAGTTGCAGAAGTTCGTGGATGCAATCATAGATTCGATTTTGGAATATAGGTCAATTTAAAAAAACCTTCCCCATATCATTGGCACAGATTTTGTACTAGGCATCAATTTTGAAAAAATAAAACCTTTCTACCAAAAAATTTCTTAATTTTTCGTACTTATATGGGACATAAATAGGTCCGAAGACCTATTAAGGGCCTGGCATCATGTTAAAAAGTGAAGTTAGACTCAAGTTTATCTAAAAACCTATTTATTTTAACTACTCAGATCTAGACTTACTATTAAATTTGTTGAGTTTGTCAAGATGGCCTGGGCATAGCTTTAAAAATGACCTATAGCAGGGCTACAACTAAGGTTGTAGTCAAATGTTTGTAATACAGCCTGACGTATTAAGAGTACACGTTTGGTTTCCACCCTCTCCTGACAGGCTTAAAATCGTGTATACGGCATATTTCATCTCAATCATCAAATAAATTAGTCTAACACTTGCAAGGAAAAAGAATTCAAACAATTGTTTGCAAAACTTAAATTAATTTCGTGTAAAAGGTACTACTTAGCTAATGTTATGCTCCAAGCATCTTAAAACTGAATTACAATTCGGAGTACGACTCCGATAATGTGACAACTACTGTCTAACCTATTCCATCTACTCGAATATACTATTCAAAATAGTATAGCAGTATCGAGCAACTAGCTTCTGAAGCTCGAATCGCCGAATGGCTTTGCATAGTTACACCCACGCATCCGAATCATCAGGTGGATTTATCTAATGGCTCAATACCATTGACTATGTGTAATCGTTTTTTTCCATCATCATCATCATGTCTCATGACTTGACTTCTCACAAATGCATCCTGGAAAAGGGTTTGCATAGAAGTTCTCTTCCAATTTTGGGTGGCGCTTTGCTTTTCTAGGATGCGGTTCTCCAATTTTGCTTGCATGTATGCTCTTAACCTTTGATGAGAAATCTTCCCAAGAAATCAAACCATTGTCCAACTGATCAATCAACTTCACAAACCTTTGCCTGCATCATATGTTAAGGTCCACACTTAAAAACAATAAATTAAATTATTTTAATCAAAACTAACCACTACAAGTTATTTTGTTGGAGTATATAAGTGAGATTAGAAATTTATTAGTAGAGTTGATTGAGTTTGTTAGATATTAGTTAGTTAGTAGTTTATTTTGCTCCTTAGTCTAAAGTATATAATACTAGTGAGATGCAACTTTATATAGATTAAGAAACATAATAAATTATTAATTAATATCAAACAAACTCAATTGACTCTAAATAATTTCTAATATCAATTATATACTCCAACATATTTATCTACCGAAAAAAATGGAGCATGATACGTTGTTTAGCAGAATCAATACTTGTCTGGGCCAATGGTTTTTCGAAACCCTTCAAAAGCTCGATGACCCCGGGTTGCTTTAGCCATATTCCCATCATAGCTATAAACAAAAACGTCACTTTCTACTGATAAGATGTAATCCAAAGCAGCAAGTTGAGTGTGGTGGCCTTCAAAGGGTTCTAGCTCGTCTTTTGTGGCTAAAGTGGAGTGTGAGAACACATTCGGATACTTGGTTTGAAGGGGTTTGATTCCCTCAGTACCATAAATATTGCCTGCAGCTATATAAATCTTGGTGTCAAGAGGGTAGCCAAGTGCCTCAAGGAAGACAGCAACTTCTCTAGGAGTCATGGGGCAACTCCCCCTTAGGCGCCTTGACCTGCCATCAATCTCTTTGTTCTTCCAGTGTTTCACTTCATATCTCATTTGTCTAAGCTCTTTAGCTTCCTTTTTTGTTAGATTGTGGTTGCAGCCTGTGAAAGCAAGCATGTCCTTCTCATATCTGCAATATGGTCATGTGCTTGTAATAGAAGGGTTAGAATTAAAAAAAGTATGCTTGGTTACTTTACTGTATTCATTTTATATTGGAAAATGATATTTGAACACCAAAAAAGTGGGTGTCTGACTTTATAACCATTGGATGTGATAGATGTTAAAAATAAGTGGGGACACCCACTTTATAACCATTGGATGTGATGGATGTCCCCACTTATCTTTAACATCTATCACATCCAATGGTTATAAAGTCAGACACTCACTTTTTAGGTGTTCAAATATCATTACCCTTTCATATTTTTATTTTCATAATTTCATGAAGCAAATTACCAAAAAATATTGAAAATAATAAAATCCCATTTTCATTTCTTATTTTATATTTTCATTATTTTCTTTACAAAATTTTAAAAATAAAAACACAAAAAATGAAAACTAAAACCATAAACAAGTCCAAATATTCCTATATGTAAATAATGAACTTAGTATAATGAGTAAGAATATCTCCAATATTGTCCAAATTTGGATCCGACCTGTGATCCCATTAATTATCACATTAATACCACATAATCAGTTTGTCAAAAAATAAAAATTTTGTCCCTTACCTCTCCAAAAGGAGGGACCAACTTCTTGGTTTTTTTTTTTTACTTTTTTGTTCTTGGGTGCAAAAGAGGGCCGAAGCTCAAAGTAAACACAACTAGGTAATTACACTAGAAATACCATAAGCATCACTATTAAATAATCCCAGTAGGGGGATAATTCCAGGTATTGATATCTTCGAAACTCTTATTTGCAAGACACTCAACACACCAATTTCCCTCTCTAAAGGTTGATATGAATTTGATATGCCAGTCCCAGCAACCAAACTCTCCCATAATTAGGAGGGACCAACTTTAGTCCCCATTATCATCCTCACATAAATGTTTTAAATTAAAAAAATCAACAATGGTCATAAATTTTTTGAAATTGAACATCCCACTTCATCGTCCCTCTACCCTATCTCTCATCGTCCCACCAATTTGCCCCAATGGGAAAAGTGAACCATCCTTCACAAGTTATTTGTGTGTTGGAGCTGCTCTAAACGCCTTGATCGACATCATATAAAGAGATAGGGACAGAGTATTTGATGATGATAGATGAGATTAAGATTTTCTTTCTTTCTCTCTCTAGTGTCTATTTTAAATAACATTATTTAAGTATAATAACAGGGCGTTTGGAAACCCCTGAAATTCAATTCCATCAAGGAATTGAATTGAATTTCATTGTTTGGAAGTAACTTAAGTGAAGGAATTGAATTCTCATAGGAATTGAAATTCAACAAAACTAAGGAAAATCGCACTAAAGTGCGATTTGGTGTGGGAATTGAATTCCAACAAATGAAAATACCAAACTAACCTTACTTAAATATAATGTTTTATTTTTAACCTATTATTGAAGGATAAAATAGTAAAACCAATTAAATTAATTCATTTTTAGATCCATTCCAAACGAATGAATTGAATTCAATTCTTTAATTTACTGGTTCATTCCAAACATAAGAATTCAATTCAATTCCATCTCGTTAAAGGTTTCCAAACACCCCGTAAATGAGAATAGGTAAATAGTTTTTAAGTTTTTAATTATCTAACTAAACCGTACAATAGGAATTACGTACATACTTAACTGAAAACACAATAGGAATTATACCTTAGATGAAGAGCAATGTAATTGGTGTTGTTGTTTCTAAGTCTTTTCACTAACTTCATTCCAAGCTTTTCAATTGGGACTGCGAACCGAAGGCCCTCATACATGGCACGACAACGCACCCTCTGAATTGCAGTAGGAAGACCATTATTGACAATTCGAGAATCAGTATGTGTAAATTTGATCACTTTGTTTTTCCTCAATAATTGCAATATCTCCCCTTTGTAGTAGCTGACCTACATATTCCGAATCAACCACGGGTCGATGTTAGATTCAAAACCAAGATAGCTACTTTGTAATTGTCATAATAATAAACACTTTATATGTAACTGATTAGTGTGTGGTATCATTGCCTTGGACCAAGAAACTGGAGCTTTCAGAAGTGGCGTCATTGCTGCAACTTTTGGTGGTAGAGACTCCACTATTCGAACATCATATTTTAAAACTTCAAGGAAGTTCTTGAAGTTAAAAATTTCTTTGAAATTACTGAGACCAGAAAAAAAAAATAAAGATAATAAAACTTAGAGCACTATTGAAATCAGAGGGGCCTATAATTTAATTTCTTTAACTGAAAACATAGGCATATGAGAACCAATACCTAGTATCTGTCCAGAAGGAATGATTATCTAATGTTGGTAAAACCAGAGTAGCTTTCATAATTTTGGCAATAGCAACCATGTCACTTATCTGCAGTTTGATGGGAAATTTATTTATATATCACAATATGGATTGAAGTAATGAAAAGGTTTGAAAAACAAATTGATAAATAAATAAAAAAAATATTATTTTAATACTCATATTCTAATATGAGACTCACTCCATCCCTGTTGAATATGATGGTGGTCTCATTTATTGTATTTATTTATCACATCTAATAATGATGAAATGAGAACACATGTCTTTAGGTATTAAAATAACATTGTTATAAATAAATAGTGCCAAAGCAATTCAATATCGTACTCCAGTTTTCATTTGATTTAATCCTCCATTAGCTTGAACCAAAAGGTACCCATTTGTGTTGTTGCTTCCTTTCCCTTTCCCTGTATAATAGAAAATTTCACTAATTATACAGTTGGCAGGTACGTAAATTTACTGAAAATTTCTAACAATAATTAAATTAAGAGAGCTTTGGACCATGTTTTTCAATCTTTGGTCGACCCATGCATTTGCAGTAGTTGTCACTGTTGGGATGCTTCCAAATTTCGAGAGTCTAACTAACAAATACCAAACGAAAACTAGCATCACAATCTAAATGAAAACACAACAAATGATATCAATATTTATCACATTTGTCAAGAAAAAATATTAAGTGGACACCCCCTGAGAAAAATAGAAAAAAAATGAACACACCAAAGGACCAAATAGACAACCTTTGCAATAACTTTGCTAGGTGCTTGACGTTATTTAAAATAAAATTGTTATTTAAACATATGTTTGTGGATGTCAATTAGACATTGGAAAGCCATGTAGAAAGAGTGAATAATTGAGCTAAAGGGGTTTCAGGAGTAGAGTGAAACTAAAGCATTATGCGATTATCACTTACCATTATTTTCACCCAACTCTCCAATCATGTACATACATGATTTCTGATCTTTTATACATAACATGACTTTTCACATATTGTCAATTTGATATCAAACAAACTATGCTCAAACAATATGACTTTATTTACTGCACAATTTTGTTATAGATATGAACTCATTTTTGGACATGAAACAAGATATCTATTATCAAAGAATTTGTAAAATTGAATGAAATGAGACTTGATTAAAATAATTTATATAGGGAAAACTTTCGATTCATTTAAGGTATTCTATTTCTCTTAAGATAATGATGTCTCCACTCTACTTTTCTTATAACATTTTTTTTGGGTAAGATAATAAAATAAGAGAAATACACCCCTTTCTATATATATATATATATATAATATAAAAGTTTGGACTAAGTTACATGATTAAAATTTAATTGATATTTAATTTTATGAAATTTGACATAAATGATATTTATAATAGGTAATTGTATAATTTAACAATAAGATCGATAATATAAATATTTTATAGAAAAATTTTCAGCAATATAACTATACTTAAATTCATATCAGTGTAATTTGATCCAAACTATATATATATATATAGTTTTTTTTTATCTCAAACAGAAAAATGTAAATAAAAGGTGTAAGAAAATTCATCGTTTCCATTTTCGAAAAATCATTTCCTGGAAAACCAGAAAAATATTAAGGACAAAACTACATACTGGCAAAATATTAATTTGTCAAAGCAACACAAATCCATACTGAAAAACTAATGCATGCATTCACTTTATAAGAATAGGGAGGTATTAGAGGCAATGAAGGTGAAGACAAAAACGGAGAGAAAAAGGGAGATCGATGAGTCATAAAGGCTAAAGCTTACACGCAATACAATAAGACATCTAAATATCATCTAGAATCCGACCAAATATATATATATATAGAACAAAGTTTAACATACCGAGTCCTCAGTCGTTGAAGGTGCTGGGTCTTCCACGACGTTTGAATGTATGACAGTATTCACATCTAGTTGATCAGAAAACATATGCAACAACACGAACTTGATAAGCACACACATAAACACCAAAACCATTAACCCCCAGAAAACGTGACGCCCTAGCTTGAGCCTAAATAGCTTCTCCCAATGTCGTATTCTACGCCTCATAGATGACATGCCTCCCATGCCACATGACATTAACCCATATCGTTCTTCTGTTCCCTCTAATAGACCCCTTCTTGCCATTACTTAATATGGTGCATGCATATGGGATAACAGCCACGCTTGGTATATATCTTGAAGAACAGAGATTAATTATTAGGGAAAGTTGAATGAACAGATTGAGAAGAGAGAGTAGTGAGAGATGTTATTAGAAACAACCATGATGATGAGTGTTCATCAGGGTAATTAATTAGAGTTGCAGGAAGTCTTTGCATTCTCTTCTTTTGTCTTTGGTGAGGCTTTTGTGTAGTTAAACGATGAGTGATCTATATGCTATCGCAGCGAAATATGAGGCGACACATTCTCTTTGTTTCAGATGTTTTTAGTTTCTATGCTATAATGAGTTTGCTAAAATTTTATTTAAAATCATGCTACTTGCTACTTACGTGTGGCTAACTATTTCATGTTTGCATTTGATAGCAACAGAGTAATAGCATGCAAATCAGGTTAAAGAAGAATATTTTCTGCATATGTATTGATCGTTTCTCAATAATTGCTATAACATGGAAGGAAGATATACGTCGCTATGCCATGTTAGCTATCAGTTGCAATTTTTCTTTTTCTTTTTATCTCCTTTTATTGTATGCTATTAGATTATTGGAAAAATGAACAGCTTCTTTTTTGTTTTATAAAATAGTTTTCAATTTTTATTTTCTCTTTTTAATTATTTCCATGTTCTTCAAAATTTTATGGAAATAGCAAAAAATATAAGTTTTAGTTCTTAGTTTTCAAATTCAGTTTTCACTATTTTCTTCCTAAAATATTAAAAATAGGAAGCTCATTAAAACTAGTTTTTTTTATAAAAAAAAACCAAACATATCCTTAATATTTTTTGGGGGGGCAGAAAGGCCTTTTTTTTTTTTAGTATTTGGTTTATCTGATGTAAGAAAGTTGGTAAAACATAAAAATGAGGAGTTAATTATTCTTAAATTATTTAGTAAAATCCTCATATGATGAAGGTTATTGATTGTACTTGACCAATTTCTTCACTTTAGAAAAGTTAAATTTTTTTTTTTTTTTTTGTCAATGCAAGCTTGCTTTTAGTTTTATCTTTTTTTTATTTGGGTCATAGGAAATGTTTTATCCAACTGCTTTGAAAAACAATAGAGAACAGAATGCCCAATGGGTTGGGCCAATCCAGCCCAATAACAACGAAAGGGCCAAAACCCTAAACTGGCCTCGCCCTCTCTGTTGTGTTTATAAGAACCCTGGATCCCAAATACCTTTGGTGCTGGTTCCGCCGTGCTCGTGCATCAAACAGAACCAGAACGCGGTAGTCGTGGAACATCCTCAACCATGGTTAAGGGGCGCCAAGGAGAGCGTGTCAGGTTCCCGATCTAACTCTTGTTTGTGCTTTGCATTTCATTTACTTTCAGCTGTTGTTGTGAGCAACCATATATAGGGTTGAGTATGCAAATTACTAGATTGGTTCTAAGTTTTTGAATCTGTGGTTGTCTTATGTTATCTTAAGTGTTTCTTTCCTTTTTTTTTCCTTCACATGCTTTTGTTTAGGACTTAGCTAAGTACAAGTATAGCGTCTCTGGAAAAATTTTAGCGATTGTTTTATGTGGCAGAAGATTATACGTAATGCACATTAATGATGCTAAGCTGGTTAAGTTAGGTACTGATTACCAGTGCTGAATTGATTATAACAGTAACATATGGATGTATGTGTGTTTATAAATTGAGAATTCCATTTTTTTTTTACTGCACATCTCTTAATATTACCTCCTGAGGTTTTGATATGCAGATGCTTACTCTGGTTAAGAAATGCATATCATGTTTTTCTGTTGTAAATGTGTCATTCTTTTGCTAATGCTGTCATTCTTTTTTTTGTTGTTTTGTCAGACTTTATGTCAGAGGTTCAATCCTTGGATACAAGAGGTAGTCATTTTCCCCTCTGTATTAATGTTACAGATTGTGTTTTTTTTCTTTTTCTTTTTTTTTTCCGCCCCTCCAAATTGGCTGTATGTTTTCTGTTAATCTGAAGGTTTCCTAAAGTTTGTCCAATGAAAGATTTGAGTTTTATGATTTTATTGAGGAAAGGTTCATTTTGGTCCTTGAAATTGTATGCTTGCTTCATTTTAGTCCATAAAATTAAGAAATTATCAATTTAGTCCTTGAAATTGCAAAAAGTTATTCAAATTAATCTCTATGATAGCTTTTACACAGACTAACTTGAATCACTAAAAGGGACTAATTTGAATCACTTTTTTGCAATTTTAGGGACTAAATTGATAGTTTTTAATTTTAGGGACTAAACCTATGGCATTGATAGATAGGGATGCATGTAGTTTGACTTGATTTATGCTGTTGTTTCAGGTCCAAGTCAAATCAATACCCAAATGTCTCTCTTGTCCAGATTGAGGGAGTAAACTCCAAGGAAGAGGTTGCATGGTACGCTGGGAAGCGGATGGCATACATTTACAAGGCCAAGGTAAAGAAGAATGGAACCCACTACCGTTGCATTTGGGGTAAGGTTACCAGGCCTCATGGTAACAGTGGTATAGTCCGTGCCAAGTTCAAGTCAAACCTGCCACCGAGATCAATGGTAAATTTTTGGTCATAGCAATGATTTATATATATATATCCTTTTTGGGTAATGTTTGCATGGTTTTCTGAGTTTTGATCTATCTGCAGGGAGCAAGGGTCAGAGTCTTCATGTATCCAAGTAACATATAAGGTAATTCTACCATTTTATTGATACTTCTTTACACTCTTCGTAGTTCATACATTATTGGTTTTGGAAACATCTCCATCTCTCCGTTGTATGGTCTATGTGTTCTATCAGTTTTTCTTATTGTAAAAATTAAAATTGATCTGTTGATTTCTTTCTTGATTAAGAAAACCGCACATAGTTCTTCTTGGGAGCCTTGTTTTGCAGAAACCATTCCCAGGATTTTATCTGTGCGTATAGCGAAAAAACCTTTCTGCTTGAGCCTTCTCCTTAATCCATGGATATGTGCTCCAATGTAACTGGCTTACAGTTTCATTCATTTTCTCAAAACTATTATGCTGTAATTTAGGTGCTTTTTCACATCCCTGCTGATTTGTTGATTGGATGTGGAAGAGCTTTGCTGTTATTTATTGATTTTTAATTTTCAGAACATATATAAAAGTACCTAGTGAAATCTCAGCACATATTACTTATTTTCCTCTGCAGCTGGTAATTGGTCAGGCTGGGGTGCATTGACATGGTGTGATGGTCTATTTGTACTGGCTATATTTGAAACCAAATTGTCAGTAGGAACTTGTTCTTTCTTGTTTAAGAAGTTTGCACATAGTTCTTCTTGGGAACCTTGTTTTACGAAACCATTCCCAGGATTTTATCTGTGCATATAGCAAGTGAAAAACCTTTCTGCTTGAGCCTTCTCCTCAATCCATGGATATGTGCTCCAATGTAACTGGTTTACAGTTTCATTCATTTTCTCAAAACTTTATGCAGTGATTTAGCATCTTTTTCACATCCCTGTTGAGTTTTTATTTTCAGAACATAAGTAGCCTGTCATATCTGGGCACATATTGTTGGTTCGGTCTCACTAGTTAATAGAAACTTATTTTGAATTTATTGAGTTTTGTTTGCTGCTCTTGTTCTCTGTTATTGAATATTAGAATTAACCGGTGTATAACCATAATGCCTTTATTTTTTTATGCTTGTTTGCAGATTCTTGGGACCTCATGTTGCCTTCAGAGAATTTGTGTGGGGCTAGAAGGCACTTGCGTTTAGCGATTTAAATTTTGATGTCCTTCATAACTGTTGAGCAGAATAGTTTTCATTATTTAGGATGGTAAATGAACCGGATGTGTTTGTTTCATTCTCACTGCTTTGGTTATTAATGAAGATTGAGTCTCAATTTCATAAATGTTCTTTCACCGCTTGACCGTCTCATATTATGATAAGCTTGGAGTGCCCACGTGAAGTTGAAAGTGGAAAATTCAGGCATGTGTTTACATGAAAATGTGTAGAATTATGTTTTCATCAGCTTGTCCTTCGTGGCATTTGCCTATATCCGTTAATTTCACAATAATTTTTTCACTTTTCTGGCATCCTTAGTTTATCTCTTGAGGTGATTTAACTAGGCCATAATATACATATATGCGCGCGCGTCTTTCTATATATATATATATATTATCTTAGTTCTTTAATAAATGTTTATTTACCAAAACTCTTTTTTTCTATTATTATTTATTTTTTAAAAAAATTTTAGATAACATTAATTATTTTTTTTGATAATATCCTTATATATGAGAGAAAGTTAATGGATAGATTAAAAATAAGCATATTGAAGTAGGTGATGATAAGGGTGGTGTTGTAAAATATACTTAAATTTATTTAATTTCAAGTTCATTCAATTATTTTTTTAATATATGTATAAGTGAAAATTGATATTTATTAGATAACATAGTTACTAATGTTTTATTATATCTGCTTGGCTCTCTGGACCTAAATGCCTCGATATCCAATTTGGTTTTCTTACCATAGGTTTCTATTTTTTAACTATTTTGAAGTCATATGTGATACACTACTACGTTTCTTTGTTGTTATTATTATTATTAACAGTAATCTATATTTACTAATTTACGATAGCAATGGCAAAGGAAAGGAGCAGTGAAAATTTAAGAATAAGAATCTTAGTAATGCAGTTGTTGGGGGAGCTCGAAGAAATCAATAAGATCCTCAAGTCTAATCTTCGAGGGAAACATGCATATAGAAGTGTGATGAGTTTTCGTGTTATCCCTGCTCTTAATTGAAAAACAAAGGGAAGTGGTCCACGCCGATGCGATATATATTTGGGTATAATAAGTCCAAGAAGAGATAGAGATGTGTCATTGTCTTGTGCTACTAATTCCATGGATGGGAATCATTCGAATATTTTTTTAAAAAAAGAGGCTGGTAAGATGTCTAAATTATTTGTTGAAACTTTACTAGCAACAAAAGAAAATGAATTATTGAAAATCTTAACTATTTGGACTTAAGACATTTGCTGAAATAATATATAAATTTGAATAGATCATATAACTCTTACAATAAATATGGAGTGCGGTTGTTTGTAATAAGAATAATACTTTTTAAATTTTGTGTAAGTTGTTAGACAAGTTTTTCTTTAAAAAAATTGAAAGAATAAAAATAAGATAAGAAATTACTTCTGCTTCCTTTTTTTTATTCTAATTATTGTCTTACAGGTACTGTCTTTCAGAATCTAATTCAACCAAAATATACCATGGCTTTTTTTTTCTCAATGTTCATAGCTGTTTATATGCGCAAGGTATACTCCACCCCCTCTTCTCCTTCTTGACTTTTCCTACAGAGTAATATTTGCTGAATGTAATGTGCATGTAACTAATCTAATTCATAAGGAACTGTGCATTATTGATATCAATGAATAAAATAGAAAAAGAGAAAAAAAATTAATGGTTATAAAATTGTGCAACTTCTATGTAAAAGACTTATGTTAAAAGCAAACTTGGGATTGCATGTTGACATAGGAGAAAGCAGAATGTGAATCCACGATTGCAACGCTAACCAAGGACACATATCTAGACCATGTTCGATTTTCACATAAAAGTAGGATGGCAGTCCAATAAATAAGTTGGAGAGTAGAAAGGTAATATAAGACATTAAGATCCCAAGATCCCATTTTCCAAGTTGACCGCAGCACCCCATAGATCTAATTACAAACCAAGTCTTTTAGATCCATTCTACCCTATTGAAAATGTAAGACACTCTTTATTGGGAATGATTTCCTCTCTAGCCAAATTCTATTGAAGGTTATGTAATTGATAAGGAACGGGAAATTAACTGACTTGGGTTGACAAAGTCTCATGACCATATACATGACCAAGCCAATTGTGCGCATGTGCTTCTTACCTCACGACACATCATGCAAAACCTTTGTTGACATGTTCTCGATTGATGAATGAATAGAACCCTCAAATAAAATTTTCGTTATAGAAGATTGTGGATAATAATATATTCCATTTATTTGGACTTCTAGTATAATATACAGTCTTTGGTTTGGTGTGATTGGTGAATGGGGATGCAAACGTAGCATATGCCCTCTAACCCTCTCCCATCGCATTCAAGACTATTTTTTTTCAGATAAGATTGCATTCAAGACTATATTTCAAACGTTGAATTTGAATATGCCAAAACCACCACTCTATGCTCCTCATAAGTGAACATATGTTGCATCGCATGTCTGAGGAGAACGTGTAAATCTGCACAACTTTAGGTGGTTCTGCAATATTTGGCCACCTTGATTCAATTCCACGAAGAAAAGAAAAATTAGACCTAACAATAACCTAACAATGCTTGTACACTTTGACTTTACATAGGCATGCATTGAAAGGGAGTTCCAATAGCAATTAGCAGAAGAAAGTAAATGGAGGGAAGGTACACACCTATAATTTTCTTCTCCTTTTAAGGGAGCCTGGTGGGGGAAATTTTGTTATATGGCAAATTAAATATGAATGATACAATATAGCTAGAAAAATAATTATTTTTCTGTAAAAATGATAGTAATTATTAGATAAAATGAAGTTAATTCAGACTGAATCTTCTCTTCAACCTAAAGTTTTATGTGCAAAAAGATAGATAAAATCATGAAGTAGTATAATCTATTTATTCATCTAAGTAACAATAATCATATCATATCATTCTGATAACTAAAAATTAATGAGACTTTTTACTTTTTTAATATTTGAAATAAAGTATGACTTATGCAAAATAGAAAAAGGAAAAACAAAACTCTTTATTTCACTTGTTTCTATTTTTTTCGTATTACTCTCAAGTCATATACTATCAAACTTTATCCTACCAAACATATCAAATGAGCCCTAAAATTGTTATATATTGGAGGTTAGTTCAACAAAAATGAAGTGAGTCCTTGATGAGTTTCGCCCATGAGATCCTAGGCTCGGAACATAAGAAGCATTTTTGAGAAGGGGTAATATCCTTTATCACTTCAAATAAAACGGATATAGGCTTTTTTGATCTAACCTTTATCCACAGTAAATAAAAGTAAGAGAATTTGATTTAATCACTAACTTAAAATTTTACAAATGAAGACTAGTGATTAAATGAATATTTTACGGTATGGGTTCAAAATAATTATCAATTTAAATTCATAAACCATAAAAGTTTTTTTTTTATTTTTCAGTCTGAAAATTATAAAGGATAAATAGATTAGTAAACTGTACATGCCGACACATGGGTAACTAGCCAGTAAGCCCTCGCAGAGATATAACAGAATCCTAATATTCATACGTGAAAGATGGCCCTGTTGGGATGTCAAGTCAAGTCAGCTCAGTACCCACTACCCATTCCTAATTTCTCAGCTAATCTCCTCATCTTTTATACGTGGACCTGTCCTTCCCTGACACGTGGCTATTGTGGATGATATCAGCACCCTAGACCTGTTTCTGATATATTTTCAGAGAACAGAATAAATGTATAAAAACACATTATTTTATACAATTTATTTGCTAAATGTAAACACTATTGCATTTGATGATTTTTCTATAGAATCAAATAATGTTATTTATGGACCAACATAATTGGTTGTAGTGACGTATGCTCTTTTTCATTACTTAATTAGTGATCTCAAATTTGAATTTTAAACGTAGATTAATGGTTTCGAGATAGCTATATTTTATATGAAATTTTAAATGTTGGAATAAAATTATTTTAAGATGAAAAATATAGCTGTGTTAAAAAAAAATGATATCCATGGATTTTGCAAAAATCCTTAAAAATAATCGCCCTGCATTATCATGGAGCTTAATCTTCAACCACGATATGCAGTATTCATTCATTTAAGGCATGTGTTTGTGTCTTCTCCTAATTTTGACAACCTCCTCTCACCTACACGAGCGCGCCGTTGATTATTGTTATTGGACGTGCATTTGTTCATCATTTTTCTTAAGCATTAATAGAACTATCAATCATCATGGTAGAATAATTTTTGCCCAATTTTTTTAATTTAATCCTTTGTCGTTTCTTTTTCTCAATTCAATTCATTATATTTCAAATCATTTTCAATTTGAAAGTTAATTAACTAATTAATTAATTAATTAATGCTTATGATATTTCTATAATGGGAATAAAAATGAAAATGAAAAATTTATGAATTAATTATCAATGAGATTCTCTCGCCTATTTGTACCTCAGTATCAAACTGACTTTTATAGTTAATTTTTTTTTTTTTTGGGGAGAGTGGTTAGAAAGCATCCTTTGTACACGTGATTAGTGACTTCAACAGTTCAACTTGCTCACTATATTATTGAATATTAAAGTCAATTTGGAAAATGCAACACAAAGTAAGCATATGATCTCAACTTTCATGTGAGGCTAGAGAAAACAAAATGAGGAGATCCTAATTAATTGCATATTATGCGCTCTTGAGGACTTAGCAAACTGTAAATTTCGGAGACTCCATAAAAGCAATTATTTTGCTTAGGATATTCAGTTGCATGTATGTTAAGACTGTCCAATGGAATTGTGATGATCTACAAGTTGTTCCCTTCTTTAGCATTTGAATTCAACACAGGTATTAGTTCAACTACGAGTCATGATATACAATATTCCAGTTGTTTGAGGAACTTACGCAATAAACATTAGATGGAGATCGAAATGTTTTCATTATAAGCTTTTTTTTTTAAATATAAGAAATAATGTAAAATATTAATTTAGCCTGAAATCCTTTTGGGGATTTCAAATTTATTTACAGCTATCAAAAGGATAAAAAAAAGAAGGAAAATTCATATGCAGAAATTGTTCCTACCACACAAAAAATGCAGAAATTATGATTTCAAGATTCTATATATCCTGTAGAGGAAAACAAAAATAAATCATGAAACCTAATATAGTCGGTAGTTAATTAGGTTTTTTAATTATAGGTTTAACCCTTACTGCCGGTGGGGATGTCCTGGGAAATAAAAAATTAAAAAGATAAGAAAAATGCACCCTCACTATTAACATTTGTTTTTTGGTTGGACACTACATTTGAAATGAACACTTAACATGTATACTTAAGAGTAAACTAGTTTTTTATTCTCAGTATTTTAAATTTGACATCAACTTGATTCAAACAAAATTTTTCACATCAAGTTATTCCTAAGAAAATTTTGGACATCAATTTATTCTTAACATTCTTAGTTTTGACATCAATTAAGTTTTAATAGTTTTTTTTTATTTCAACATCAATTTACTTATTCTATTAAAGTAAAGATCTAGTAAAATGATTAAATTGATGTCCAAATTAAAAATATTATGACTAAATTTATGTAAATTTTTTTTATTATAATCAAATTGATGTGAATTAAAAATATTATGATCAAATTTACTCTATACTTAACTATGTACAAAAAAAAAAAAACATATATAACCAACTAATGCTCCAATGTATTCAATGCATGATGTTATTTGTTAGAATCCCATCGAAATTTGGTCGAAATATCAAGTAGTCCAATTAATGTAAACAGAAGAAGAAAATAAACCAACTTGGATATAATAATAATAAAAAATAAGAATTAGTTATCGCCAAATAAAATGGATTAATATTATTATATTGTAGTTTGTAATTCTAACCTAAAACTCAATGAGAGTTTAGTCCGTTTGATAAGACAGAGAGACACATTGTTTATAAAATTTAACTTCATTTTTTCAATTAATAATATGTAAATGCAACTATAAATTAGTTGCAACTTATAATTTCTCCAAATGTATCAATTAAACACATAAAGATAGACACACAAAAAAAAAAAAAACGAAACTGTTGGGATAAACATGCAACTTTCCGTTTGAGAATTACCTCAAACACAGAGAAATAAAAAATAACGCAATCACTATATAATAATTAACATGAAAAATCATAAAATTGGAGAAAAATCATGGCTATTGTCTAAATTAAAAACAACTAGAGAATAATACTATATGATAATTTATATAACATAAACTTTTCTCACAAACACAACACCAGCTCTTAGTATATACATACTCTCCAAAATAAAGATGTGTTCTATATCTCATAGTACTCTAACACACAAGTACAAAGAAAAAAAGAAAGTCATATGCAACCTTAAAGTATTTCTTATTATTATACTGTGCAGGTTGAAACAAAATAATTGAGTCCATAAATCCATCTTTGAGCTCCATCTTCGATCCCTTGCAATCTTGGGCGATATGAGATTTGTTTTAAGCAGTTTTCCTATCCTTTTTACAATCCTGAACAATATGAAACTTCTTTTAAAATATTTTATTTAAATGAAAATCACAAAAAGACAAATGAAACCTTATGACAATTATTTAAAAGTTATATTGTTAGAGGATTTTATTAGAGCCAAATTGGGAACAAATACAGGATATTTAATAATTACTAGACTATCATTTTGGATCCTAAAAAATACACGTGACATTTTTTTACATCAATCTAGTACATAAAATATACACATAAGATCAATTTAGTTTCTAAAAATTTTTTGACATCAATTTAGTCTTTGAAAGATACGCATGACATCATTTTAATTTCTAAAAGATGCATGTTGTATTAAATAACTTCATGAGTTTCTAAATAGGTGGGAGTAATAAGACTTGGTTTGTTAATGCTCTCTAAAGAAGTACTCTTGTGAAAAAAATGAGTCAACCTTTTCTCTTTGGCAAACACTAACTAGGGTGTTTTCGCTATTGACTTTTGAAAGCTAGGGTACTTTTGAGAGGAGATCATTAGGTGTTTTTCAAAACTGACTTGTATTCTTTAAAATTTTAAAGATTCATATGACTTTACTTTATTCAATGATAATAAAAATAGAAATTACTCTCTTTAATGTATTATCCATTGTAGTAATTTTAATTTGAACTCTAAGGGCAACATTATAATTAATATATTTATCAAATATTATTATTATGACTTTTCCTTATTGGGGGAAACTTCTACACTAATTTACTAAATAATACTACTATAATTTTTTTAAAAGCAACTTTCGAAGAGCCTAAATAGCTCAATAGCTCTAAAAAGTTACAACAATACCAAACCAAATTTAAATTAATATCACATGTATTTTCTAAGTACAGAGTGGTATCATATATTGATATGTAAGGACTAAATAGATATAGAAAATCTTTCAAAAACTAAACTAATGTTATGTATATTTTCAAGAATTAAATTGATGTGAAAAATATTTTTAGTCTCTACAATTTTTTTGACATTAATTTAGTATTTGAAATATGCAAGTGACATCATTTTGATTTCTAAAAGATATATGTTGTTTTAAATAACTTCATGAGTTTCTAAATAAGTAGGAGTAAGGCTTAGTTTGTTAATGCTCTCTAAAGGAGTACTCTTGTGAAAAACATGAGTCATCTTTTTCTATCTGATAAACGCAAGTTAAGATGTTTTTGCTCTTGGTTTTTGAAAGCTAGGATACTTTTAAGAATAGGTCTCATGAGGTGTTTTTCTGTGCTCTTTAAAATTTTAAAGAATAATATAATTGTACTCTATTTAATGATAATAAAATTAGAAATTACTCTCTTTAATGTATATATCCAGAGAAATACTTGGATGCACTGAAAGCAAGAAAGAACACTTGTTCTGATTCATTTATTAATTAACATATAAATTTTGGTGGTTATTATTATATCCTACTTCCCTAAAATTAGATGATTTATCAATCAATAGTTTGTATAGAGCAAATGTTTTGTCTTGTTTTAAGAGCACCCAAAAAATTCTCATATATCCATTATAGTTGTTTTGAACTCTAAGAGCAACATTGTAATTAATATATTTACGAAAGATTATTATTATAGCTTCTCCTTGAGAACAACTTCTACAAAATTTACTAAATAATATTACTATGACTTTTTAATAGCATATTTTGAAGAACCTAAATAGCTTAATAGCTCTAAAAGAGCTACAACAATACAAAATCAACCTAAATAGATATCACATGTATTTTCTAAGTACAAATTGATGTTATATGTTGATATGTTGGGAATAAATTGATATAGAAAATCTTTCAGAAACTACATTAATGTTATGTATATTTTTTAGAAGTTAAATTGATGTAAAAGATATTTTATGGACTAAACTAAAGTCATATTTGTAGTTTAGCCTTTCACAAAGGAAAAAATGAATTATATTCTATTGAATATATTCACAAATGGATCTAGGGTATCAAAGATGGTTCCACGGTATCAAAGATGAAGGCATATGTCCCATGAAAATTTTGTACTTTTTAATAATAATTATATAAATATATTCTTTTGTCTTTATTTTATTGAACTTGATCTCATATGCTAATTTTAAATGGGAGAAAATAATAAAATACACCACAACTCACTTATTGATCTATTATTCTTCTCCTTGTAATAAATTTTTTTTGGATCTTTCACTATTCTCTTGGTCTCGAATCCACGTGTCCATCAGAGTGGGTCTGATAACTGATCTTGTCAATCTAGCTGTCAAGTCTCATTCAAAGATAAGGTCTACCATCTAACGCTGCTCCATTTTCATCCCTTCAAAGATCAAATCCAGGTGGTGATAATTTAGGTATTCCATCCTAGTCTGGTTGTATTATGTTTCAATGGTTTTTGGATCCATTACTAAATGTATATCCTTTTATTTGTAAATTATTTTTTCTTCTCAATAATTTTTTTTTCTTTTTAGCACAATTTTTTTTGGTTAGGGGGGAGTTGAGCACCCTCCAACTCTGTTAAGAGCTCAAAGCCAGATGCACATCAACTTGAGGTGAAAATTTAACCAACTGTACTGGTCTCAACGTGCTTTTTGGCATAATATAATTCCAGCAAAGAAATGAAAAGGATAATCTAGTCAACACGAAAAAAAAAAGACGTGATTGTTCACTGAAAAAAATTTCTAAGAGTAGACGGTAGGTGCCAGCCCACTCAAACTCAGTTGGGGCCTCATATCGATTTGAAGATAATAGATTGATTGATAATTTGATATGTTGTGCATTAAATGATGAAACTAGGTTTCTAGTAAGAGCTAGAGGTTGCTGCACAAATTGCGCCACCAGAAATGTCATAATCACAATATACAGGACACTATTTTCACATTCTCTAATCTATCTTTGAATTCTGAAAATTAAAACATAAAAAGTTATGTTGTTTGTATTCATAATATATAGAATATAACCAACGTGGTTGGCCCAGTGGTAGCGCGCTAGGTACATGGAGGGTCGACTTGGTTTGCTCCCAAGTTCAATTCTCGCAGTGCTCAAACAATGCGTTGGCCGGTGCAAAGACCTACGCATGAGCTCAGATTAGCCCTTGGTTGAAAGCTTTGGGATACTGAGTGGGGTCGGAGTGATCTTCCCGACTACCAAATATATATATATATAAAATATCATGACAATTTATATCTCATTTATTATTAGATGATGCATAAATCCTACGTGAGATTCACATCATATTTAATAATATATGAAATATGAATTGGTAGATATTCTATACATCATGAATATAATAATACTTTTCAAAAACAAATGAGAGAGTATTGATTATCAGCACGATGTTGCATAACACTACTTGTTGCGCCACCTAGGCATCCTTATTTTAAGAGAGCGTGGAAAGAAAACAAATGAGGCGGCGTTTAGACCGGCCTCGCTGCCCCCTCTTGCTCGTGCGCCAAATGCGATTCTCTTCCTTGTTTCTTACTCAAGTTGTGGTTATTTTACATATTTTCTTTTTCATAGGAATTTGTATTTTTTTTTTCTTTTATTTGATTCCTTTGCTTTCCTTTTCGCAACACCTACCCCATGTTTTTAATTGCACGTCTTTATTCTGTCATTGGCAACTTCTTATCTTATTATTAATCAAGACAAGCCTTTGTCATTTAAGCAGTCTCTTCTTAGTCTTATCGCAATAAAACAAGCAGTTATACTTTTCATTAAAAAAAAATGGACATAAAAAAGTAAATATAGTTCGCATATATATCAACAAAAAAATTATTGTTATTTAAATGAATTTAATTTTAAAACAATGTGTACTAATCTATTATCATGCCGTTCAAATTATTCCATTTTCACCATAATCACCTGAAAAATTACAAATTATCATTCTAATTATTTGATTCTTACTAAGACTACGTCAGAAACTAAATATTTAATTGTATATGATTGGTTAATAATCTAAAACATTTTATTTGCATATCTAAGTTATTCAATTCAAATATACATCATTATAAATTTTTACCTCTTATTACAATTATTTGAAAATTGACAGATATCATAAATATATAATTAAGTTTAATATTAGATTAAAAATTATATTAATATCTAAACAAGGTATTAATATATCATTAATAAACTCAATTTCTTATAGATTATCCAGATTTTAACCGTAATGCACCAATGTATAAATTTGTTTATACCATCACCCATTTAATTTTTTTTATAATTATTCAAGGGGTGAGTGAAAAAGTCAATTATATTTAGAGTTATATTATTTGTACTAATTATATATGTATACTATATTAACTCATAATTTATTTACCTTTAGATAAAAAGTGAATCTTACTTGAATGAGATCTACATTCACTTATTGATATGACAATAAATAATCACAATGACAATGTGTCAAAATTAAATTTTATTATTAATCTCATTAAATGATATATATATATACACTAATACACATTTATTCCTTCCTTTTCATTATCTTATTACTCGTATCCAAATATAAAAAACTTACTGGAATTTAACTCTTCGTGGTCTTTGCATAATTAAATTAGCAATAAAAAACAAAAAAATTATGTACACAATCGCAAATGACAAAAAAGAAAATATATATCCCTGAATAGTCATAATGTTATTAATAAAACAGATCTGATAACAAATATATTAATAATAAAATATTGATCTTATAATCTAATTAAGTATAAATTTTTTTTACACAATCATTCAATATATTAAGTTCATTTGCATGAATTTTTAACTGACAAGTGTGAAATTTAATCACTTTTATTAACATGGTATTATAATTAAATAATAATATAAATTTTTTTATATTATTAATACATCAAGAATAATATTTATCTTGAATGAGTATACTAAGATTAAATATAATATTATTTATACTTATATTTTATAAATTATTGTATTAATATATTTTTATTTATTAATGAATAAAGCGTAAACCCGCTTAATTTGAGTAGAGTATTTCAGCATGCATCCCGCAAAATGTTCCTTTGGTTTTCCACTGTATCTCCCGTGGGACATCCCATAAAATAAAATGCCAGTGCAAATAGTATTTTCCCAAAATTAAATCTTCCTAGGAATGAGAGAAAGTTTGGAAAGATCCATTATGTTTAGTATAGTTGGTAGTTAGTTGAGTTTCTTAAGTATTTAATTAGGAGTTTGATTTCTGACGATAAGTATGAAAAATATTTCATAGTCAAAGATAAAATTTACTTATATGAACTCTACGTCTTAAAAGGATTAGTCATTACTTTCAGACGTGAATACTTTCATTTATCAGAAAAAAAAAAAAGAAAGTTCGGAAAAGGCAGGAAAAGGAAGGAATTGAATGAGCTTCCCTGTTACGCAGTACGCATACGCGTTTAGTCGTTTACCCATCCACATACTTAAAGGTAACAGCCTCTTAAATACCAATAAACACTCCTTCCTCTTTCTCCCTCTTCAATCTCCATATTTCCATTTCCATTTCGTAATCCCTCTCACACACACACAGACCCACGTGATTTCTTCCTCAAACCAAAACCCAAAAAAACTTTTAAAAAAAAAACGACCTTTCTTCCTCCGTGAAATAGAAATAGAAATAAAAATCCAATCCCCCTCAATCGCCATGACAAAACCACCACCACCACCAACACCACCTTCTTCTCGTCGGTAAGATCCATGCGCATTTCCCATTTGAACGGTCCTCCCCCTCCCAGATCCACCACCCTGTGATTCCGGGATCCGAAGATGAAGAGCCCGACCCGATTATTCACGATCGGGCTGGTGGCATCATGGTACTCGTCCAACATTGGTGTCCTGCTGCTAAACAAGTACCTGCTCAGCAACTACGGCTTCAAGTACCCAATCTTCCTCACGATGTGCCACATGACCGCCTGCTCCCTCCTCAGCTACGTCGCTATCGCTTGGCTCAAGATGGTTCCGCTTCAGACCATCCGCTCGCGCCTGCAGCTCCTCAAGATCTCCGCCCTCAGCCTTGTCTTCTGCGTCTCCGTCGTCTTCGGCAACGTATCGCTCAGGTATCTTCCGGTTTCGTTTAACCAGGCAGTTGGCGCAACCACGCCCTTCTTCACGGCCGTCTTTGCTTACCTCATGACCTTTAAGAGGGAGGCTTGGCTCACCTATGTTACCCTCATTCCTGTCGTCACTGGTGTCGTCATTGCCAGCGGGGTAATTAGTTTATTAATTAGCACAACCTATTATGGTTTGGTCTTGCATATTCTTGTTGTTTGTTGGGAAATTTGGCGTTTCTTATTATCTTCTATTATTATTATTTTTTTACAAGGCTGTCCTTTTCTTTTTTCTTTTTTTTTTTTAATTTTTGTTATGGAGTTGATGAGTCATTAATCCGGTTTTAGCTGGTGGGGTGCACTATATGAGTAAGAGTGAAAGTGAAACTCTAACTGCACTATCACTAAATTTTTGGTGAATTACAGTGAACTCTTGTTGAGTTTTTGGTGAAATTCATCTTGACTCCCTTATATTTGAAAAAATTGCTCTAGAGTCCTGTAAAATTATTACACCGACTTTTCTTGAGTTCGTAAAATCATCGGTGTCACCTGGATGAATAGAAGAGAATTGTAGTGAATTTCACCGATTCTCGAGAGAGTTTGGTGTTATTTGCTCCTAGCCTTCTACCTTCTTTAAGGACAAGTAGCAAACTACTTGAATTGAGTGATTTGGGGTTTAGAATTGGGTTGTGCACTGGCAAAAAAGATGAAACATTTGTTGATAATGATGCAAGTTAGGTGTTATGATATTGTTTTACGTTTTTGATTAAACTTTGTAATGTTTTATTGGTTGTAATATACCTTATATACTCAGCAAAATTTAATTATAAAAGTGTGGGAGTAAACATTGATGCTTAGATCTGGTCAAAATTAAAATATTAAATCATATAAATTTTTAAGGTGATTACGTGATTAGCAAATAATTAATATTAACTTTGTATAATAATTTAATGGCTAGGATTTATTTTTCTCATCTCTTTTATAAAAATAATAAGCCCCCTATATGTATAGATAGGGTTGAACTGTTGAAGGGCTGTTTAAGCAGCAGGACTAATGTTGTTCTACATGATATCCGATGCTGGATGCAATGAAGGACTGTCCAATTACAAGTAGAAGTTTATTTAGTTCCTGTTGTGTAGCATTCTTTGTTAATCAGTAGATACACCAAGTCGATCATGCCTTTCGTGAGAAAAACCAAAGGAGTAGTTTTTTTTTTCATTGACTTTATGTGCTTTAGTCACATTCAGCTGTCGGTGAGAGACAGCTTAAGCAGTGGTATATCTTTTTATTCTCTTATATATCCTTCAGCTGTCGGTGAGAGACAGCCTAAATAGTGGTAGACCCATTATTCAATTATACATTCTTCAAGTGATATTGATGAGTAGAAAAATGAAAATACTGTATGGTTTCTGATGTATTTGTTCTTTCTTTTTTATCTTTCTATGGTTATAGGGTGAACCGAGCTTCCATTTATTTGGGTTCATAATATGTGTTGCAGCTACAGCTGCACGGGCCCTAAAATCAGTGTTACAGGGAATTTTGCTGTCTTCAGAAGGGTATGGACAGGAACATTCTATTTGTCTCTCTTCTTTGATTTGTTGTTGTTGGGTAATATTTTTAAAGGGCGGCTACTGATATTCTTTGTTGTTGTGTATTAGAGAGAAGCTGAATTCTATGAACCTTCTACTGTACATGGCTCCAATGGCTGTTGTTTTCCTTCTTCCTGCTACACTAATAATGGAAGAAAATGTGGTTGGCATTGCATTGGCTCTCGCCAGAGATGATGTGAAGATCATTTGGTATCTGCTATTTAATTCAGCACTTGCGTATTTTGTGAACCTGACCAACTTTTTGGTCACCAAACACACCAGCGCTCTCACCCTTCAGGTATACCTCACTCATTCATATGGGCTTATGTCCCTCTGTTTCTATATGTTTTTTTTGTCCCAACTCTGACGTACATATCTGATTTCTTGTTAGTTGGAACATCAAGCTTTTGTTGTTGTCGTTTATGAATCTGTTTTTTCTAGTTTTATTTGTCCATTTTCATATGTTGGTGCAGTCATTTGTCTGTGCTTGTGGGATATCTTTATCCCTAATTAGTTTTTCCTTTGTACTTGAGATTTTTATTTTCTTAAAATTCATGGGTGCATAGCTTTCCCTCTTTCTTTCTTTCTTTTTTTTTTGGTGGGTTGGGGGATTCTCTCAAGTAAGTCAAACCTCTTGGAAAAGCAGTTCAAGGGTTGTCACTGAAAATTATCTTCTGGATCTCCAAAGCTAGCGCTGGTGCAGTATTTTCAAACACTGCCATTGTCATTGAGAGATAATAAGGGTCTGAATTAATGACACTTACTTGTTTCAATTAAATTCTGTAAAGTTCGATATTGACTCGGATATGTGAGCAGTGTTCACTGTTTTGTGAGTTTGTGACGTTCAAGGTGTAAATGGTTCCAGTTCATTAGATTTCCTCTAGCCAACTTCTTCTTTGTTTGTCAAGATGCTTGATAGATATTAATGTGTTGGGAAAATTCTAGATTAGTGAAAGGAGTGTGATTCAAATGAGTAGAAGTTTATACAACAGTGGCAAGGTGTAAATATTTACTGCATTCCAGCATTTGATATTTTCTCGAAATGATACGAGTCTTCAACAGTTAACCTGAGTTTTGCCTGATACAGGTACTTGGGAATGCTAAAGGGGCTGTAGCAGTAGTAGTTTCAATTCTAATATTTAGAAATCCAGTATCAGTCACTGGAATGATGGGTTATTCACTCACAGTCCTTGGAGTTGTACTTTACAGTGAAGCCAAAAAACGAAGCAAGGGATAGTGGCACACCATTCATTCTTGGGAAGCCCATGAATTCACCCTTATTTTGTTTTCATCACTGGAAAGGACAACCTCAAAAGATTCCATAAGGCAAATTTGCTAGCAGCATGCTTGTGATCAGAATCCGGAGGTTTCTGACTATATACTACAATTCTCTTGGCGCCATGCGGAAAGCCTCGTTTGAAAGATTTCTCTTTGTATCAGCAATTGTGCAGAAATATAGCCCCCCCCCCTCTCTAAGAAAGTTCTAATAAGTAACCGATCTCTACACTATACCAATGTTGACATAGTCGAGGAATGTCTTCTTGTCATTTATTCTTTCAAAAAAGAGTTATAGAATTGGATCTATACAAATCTATTTTTGGTAGACGGATCTATACACATCTGTTGTTAACATTACTCTAATTTGTTTATTGATGATATAATTCATATTTTTGCTCATGGTAAAATTTACGCGGTACTTAAATTTGTTTTATGGTTCCTGAGATGTTCTTCATTCAAGAATAAAATAACGATGTACGGAAAAACAAAAATTATACCAGAGTAGTTATTTGTTATGTAACTATGTTCCCTTGTTGAGCAAACTTGTAAGAATAGTGGGAGGTATCCCTTTTCTGGGGAATGCCTTTTTGTGTATATTTTGAGCAAAGCTGGGAAAATTGGGTAGCGCCAGCAATTCCATACACATGAAGTAATCGTCTTCACTTCTTTATTCATTTATTTATTTTCGCTTTCATTCTTCTTGAATATGAGACTAATTGCAGCTTTTATTAAAAAAACAAAAATAAAAACAAGTATTTGCAATTTTATGTTTAAACACACACAATATATATATATATGTTGGCAACCAAAGGATGCTTTGCGGAGCATCTCCAAAACCATCAAAACTGATTTTAATACAAAAAATTATTAGATGTGAAGGATGTCAGCAAACTGGAGAACTTGCCTAGTTGCCCTCTATTCTAACTATCTGGTTTTCTTCTCTGCTCAGGCAAATAATCATTTTATTGGAATGTACAAAAATAACTCCTATAAATATAGTGCATTTTATGGAGAGATGCAGCCTTATCTACTTATTTATATTAAGAGATTTATATAAGGATATTCCCATTCAAAGAAAAACAAAAAATAAATAGAAAAAAAATGAAAGTTATGATATGGCTATTTACAACAGTTGTTTGCTTCTCAGACATCTTTAACTCCTGTCGCCAGCTCCTCCTCTGGTTTATGAACACAAAGGATTGAATAAGCATGTCACAAAGCCAAAAATTGCTGAAATCAAGGTTCAATGAGAGCTTAGGATGCATCATCTTCCCACTCCTGATCATTCAATATTTCTTACATTATTTTTTATTAGACAGAAACACAGTTTGCTGCTGAATTAGGCACCGCATTCGGTGGATATGAAAGAAACAAGGGATAGAAATTGTGACTCAATTATTAGGTGAATAGTCTCACACAAAAAAAAAAGTGAGGGAAAGTGGTATAATAACCACTCAAAAATAGATATCTTGGAAATCACACTGTAATAACTGAATGTGCATTTGGAGAAATAAATCACACAAAATACTCTGCACACATGTGGCACCACGCATATATAAGAATGTAAGAAAGGATAAAGTCATTGCAGAATGCCAGAATCCACATGAAAAACACATCCAAACAATTGCTCCGGAATTTTTGTTTTCAGAAGTAATCGAAAAGCACCAATATTCATGATTCAGGAACAGAGGTTGCTGCCCTTTTCATTGATGCGGACTTAATAAGATGGTTGTAGCTTCCTTTCTCCTTAAAAAGCTGCGAGAAATGGTGCTTGCAGTACAAGATGCCTTCAAGGGCTGCATAATTTGATGGTGTTATGGGACAGCCACCATGTGAACATTTGAAACATGATTTGTGATAGGCTTGACCTTCCACTGTTACCTACACTCAGAAATGAGATATCGATTTAATAGATGATAACTAGAAAACTATGACGCATAGATACTTCAGAATGGTAGACATACCCGTACCATATATGTATTGCATTGGATGCTTTACCAATACTTTCAGATATTCCTAATTATATTTTACATATTTTTAATTTAATTTTTGTCATATCTCCATATCATACTCGTATCGTACTGAATAACTCTGCCAGTGTCCATGCAACATAGCTAGAAAACTTAGACCTCCTAACTTAGGCTACACGTGCAGTTGTGTAGTAATAACTAATCACTGAATCAGAATTACTACTTAGTAAAGCAAACTATACACAAATAAATTCACTCAAGCTTGGGAAAGTGTAACTGTAGGTTGTCCAGTTTGATAATGCACTATCAATGTAATAACTTTCAGTGAGAATTAATGGACACTGGTGTGAGAAAATTTCAATTATGAATGATGACAGACTAGATAAGGAAGGCGATCCACTAATCTACTGGATTTGCAGGTGAATAAATGATAAAGATCCTTGTCCTTTTAAGGCCTAAGCAGTGATCACTTGCATAACAAATTTGCGGTACAGGTTTTATGAACCTACAGCAAATGTCATCATAGGATTTGATTGAGAGATTTCTGAATCTTACCTTCTCCAATGGATAAGCTGTTTTGCCACATGTAGCACACTTTTCTTGTGTCCCAGAAAACATGCTAGCAGCTTTACTTGGGGACCTTGTCTAGAATAGACATAAGATGACAAATAGTAAGAAAGAAACACCAAATGCCATAGGCCCATTTGGAAATTTCTCAATCAAGTTTCAAAATATAAATTTAAAGATTTTTACCAGCTCAGGAGTGTTCTTGTCAGCTAGCTTGGCAGCTGCTTAAAATGAAATCATCACCAGCAATTAGACAGGTATCTGATTTAGAATTCACAAACAAAGCTCAATCTCGGAAAAAAGGAGAAGACATACGTGACTGGAAGTTCTTCTTGAAAGTGCCTGTCTCCTTGAAGAGCTGCTCATAATGAGGCTTACAGTAAAGAACACCTTCCATTGAGGAATAGTTGCTCAACTGAAGCATACAGATCACCAAAAAAAAAGAATTGCAAATCAAATACTTAAAAATCATTTACAGCAATTGAGTAAAATGCTCTACAAGCTCATACTATCATTCTACAAGTCCCCCTTCTTTCAAAAGCATACTTTTTTGTTGATACACTTGGATGACACGAATCGGTTCTCTTTTGAAAATTTAATATAAAAGTGGGCAGCCACTTCCATTGTCAAATAAATAAAAGCAGGGATATTTAGCAAGCGAAATTCAATAGATCAAAATAGAGAACGGAAGTTTGAGAGTGCAGAAAAATACACATTAGGCTTTAAATCAACGATGCTAATAGCTGCTCAGCTGAAACAAAAAAAGATCACTAATAACACTTTGCAGCAAATCAAGTAATTAAACCCAAAAGTTTTTATGAAAAATCAACTCAAAAGCAAGGATCTTTGGCAAGCAAAATTCAACAAAGCAAAGAATAATATTCATAAGGCTATAAATCAACAATGCAGGTAGAAAAACAAAAACCAAAACCAAAAACAAAAGGCGAACAAGTAAAAAGAAACTACCTTTAATGTTCCTTTGCAGTGAGAGCACCTGAAACAAGCTTTATGGTAAGCAACACCATCAGCAGAAAGCTGATCAACGGGATAGACAGTTTTGTCACAAGCCTTGCACTTTTGTTGGGTGCCAATGAAAGACATGTCCGTGTGACTTATGGATCTAACCAAGTTCAGCAAAACAAAAAAAACTACCAACAGTTACAACAAGTGCCCAAATCAGTAGTGGATCAGGTTTCAAGATACTTTGTATCTTGTTAGATTTGCCTTTTTAGTACAATAACCTCAGCTGCTACATGAACCAGAGATTTTTTTTTTTTTTTAAAAAAAGGAATTTGCAAAACAATTAAACAACCCAGTAGACTAAAGATTTTAGTTAATGGTCAAAACTCAAAAAATGAAAAAGTTGGGGAGTACCTTGTGTTGATAGAAAGTGAGAGAAATGGGAGATCGGTGTGAAGAGAGACAGAGAGGTAAAGGCTCGGTCAGGTGAGGACTTCAGGAGGAGGAAGGTGGAAATGAATGAATGAATGAATGAGTATAACGATAATGATAGCAAAAGAAATGATGATGAGTAATGAAGCATAATGTCAAATAAAATGTTATTAACCAATAAATAAACTAATTGGGAAAGAGGATACAGATACGATCCTTGGTGGCTCCACTGTTAGTTAGTGTCAACTACAAAAAAGGGGACCAGGACAATGGGACCATGGGCAACAACTCCGTGACGAGCTTCACACATGGTTTATTCTGGTTATTGGGCTGGGCTTTGACTCTGAAATTTGCACCCAAAAAAATCAATGATAATTATAAGAATTTTTAATTCCAATTAACATATTTTATATGAAATAATATTATTTTTAAATTATCATAGTTTATTTTAAAATATATTATAAAGTATCTCTTAATTTTTTTTTAATTTTTATAACTTTATTATACATTGTATTTGAATCTTTATGATTTTTTTCTATATATTGAATTATTTCAAGTTGACTTGATTTAATCCGACAATTAGTTACATCATTATCAAGTCAAATTTGAGTAGAAAGAAAGTTCCAGTTGAAAAATCAGGTTGAGTTTATTAGGTAGAATACAAAGAAATACATTTTGTGTTAATTGCTTAATGATATAAAGCAATACTTTCTTCTTATTATGATGGCATTAAGAATTAGTACAAGGGAATGCATCATTGACTCAATGCAGAAAAAATAATTTGCACAAAAGATATTTTTTAAAGTTTCTTGCAGGTACTAAAGCCTTGTCAGCAGTATGATTGAATATATTTGTAGGGGTGCCTACTCCAGTGAAAAAGATGACATGTAGTGCAGGGAAGAAATAGAGAGAGAGAAAAAAAAAAAGAATCCTCTACCAACACAAATAACAACCCCACAAACCACCATCCCTTCTCCCTAGCTTTCATTCAACAGACTTAAATTGTTAAACAGAGAGATACAAACTATCACCAAACTTGCACAGAAAAATATCACGCAACCTTAATTCAAAACTAATCAAAATTAAGCATATAAACATAAATCAAGTTTGAGTATCTAACATTGAAAAAAAAAGAGGAAAATAGGAATCAAGAACTACAAAACAAAGCAAAACCCGTAGCATAGAGGTTTCAAGAACTAAGGGAAATCTACAATTTGAGTAGGGAGGTGGGGTTCTAAGGATGTTGGACTGTTGGGACTCAAGCATGTTGATTTGTTGCTCGCTGTCCATGGCGATAATGAGAGGGATGACGATGACAAGGAAGGTGGTTCCGGCGATCCAGCGGCTTTGACAATGCTGTGTAGGAGCTTCTTTGCGAACTTCACAATCTCGCGCCTTGACCACCACACTTTTACCAAAGGGCGATGCTTGTTGTCTCACTAAATGGAGTTCCTCAGCAGTGAAGAGGGAGAACAACAATATTGTTGGGTTTATCAGATCCATTGTGTTTAATCATGAAAGAGCCTCTATGGTCATTTTCTTTTCTTTTGTTAATTTATATTAAAATTTAAACATAATTGCAAATACTAAAAAGTGGTATCTGCTTTATGCTATTGTACATACAT
Source organism: Dalbergia cultrata (assembly GCA_031216105.1). NCBI lineage: Eukaryota > Viridiplantae > Streptophyta > Magnoliopsida > Fabales > Fabaceae > Dalbergia > Dalbergia cultrata. The sequence continues at coordinate 47,678,733 of CM062352.1, forward strand.
AATAGGGAATTAATGGTAATCGCTAGCATAGGCCCGGTGGTTGGTGGTGGTGAATTAGGTGGCGAAAGGGTTCGCGACTGGTTGAATCTGTAAAGTTTGGAAAGTGAGGATACGGGATGAGGATGAACAATAGAATAATTTGGTAATTTTGAAAAATATATTATTATAAAATGAATTGTTATGCAACATATGTCATCTTTTTCACTGGTATAGGCATTATAGACGTTTACTATACTAAACAACAGCTGAGTAATCAGCTTTGTAAGTTTGTTTTTCCCCGGTAGAGGACAATATGAACAATCATCCTACAAGGAATATCTGACAAGGGAATCCAAATCTGAGACAGTTTTTCAAAAAATAAGAGAGAAAAACTGATATTAAAAAGCGATGTGTCAAATATAATGGCTTAATTGGATTAGGATTGGTCAATGGAAAAGGACAAAAGTGGGTTACTTGGTAATTGGCGTAAATGATCAAAGTCAAACAAGCACGCACAAAAATGACCAGCTAACACGTTTATCTTGTAATGCAAGACGATAAATACTTGAACGCAATACACTGATGAAGTTGTTCACAAACGCTAGATCATGGTCATAAAGCAGGTTTTTTTTTTTTTTTTCAATTTTTTGAAATAAAGCGGTGTTGAAAGGAGTACTTGTCAGCAATATGCAAGATGGTCAGGACAAAATAATTTGAACTGCAGAGGGAAAGCTACAGTAATTAATATTGGGACCAAATTTGTTTTCTAAAAAAAAATCTTCAATTGGGCCTGAGCTACAAGTTTTAAACGATTTTATATTTCCAAAAAGAAGTTCTAAATTATTCTTTTCGAGGCCATGTTTGCACAAGATCGACTAAGATCCGCTACTAATTCGTTCTTTTGGAAGCTTTATTTTCATGATCCAACAAAAAAAAATTAGTTGTATACATATCACAAAGCCTTATGCATTTTTAATGTTTTAAATTAATCACTTACTAATACATACCAAAAAGCCTATTATCAAAAGGCATATGCCAAAAAAAATTAATTAATTACTTGTAAGCTGGTCCAGTTGTTTATTAACTATGGTGCCCGCCGTTTCGTTGATATATTCTTCCCAGTTAGCCATTTGGCGTTTGTTGCATGGCTGTGAAAGACGGGTCCTTGATCTGCAACGGCAAGTTCCCAGCGATGCTGCAGCAAAGATCATACCTAACTACTATTTTTTTTTCCCTCTTTTTCGGTACATTATATCATACTACTATTTAATATTTATCGTTATGACATACACATAGTGGTCCAAAGAATTCTGTTATTTATACGTTGCATTACTAGCTCAACACTTGTATTTCTATTCTATATATACATATCTGGTTTTTGAATTCTGGGTGATGGTAGTTTATTTATATATTAAATAAACTCCTTCCATATTCATCTTGTACCAAAATTTAGATGCATGAGCAAGGAAAAGTAGTAAACTAGACCATGCACCACCCAATTGCACAGAGTATACATAATAGAGCAAAGAATGTTGCATGGAAGAACGAAATTCACGCCAAAAAACAAACAAGCAAGAGAGCCCGCCATTCTACACTCCTCTCTTCGTAACTAACTAGTGCAGTGCCAGTGCGCACCTCCCACCACCACCCTCTGTCTTTCTTTCTCTTCTTTTCCGCCCATTCCTCTCTCTCTCTCTCTTTATCCATTGCACTGAAGCAGAGGTGAGAGAAGAAAGAGAGAAACCCTCTTCACCACCATGTTCGAGTCTCCCACCTTCTGCACCACCCTCACTCTCTCTCTCTACCTCCTCCTCCTCCTCTCTCTCCTCCCAAGAAGCACCTCGCTTCCCTCTATCGGCCTCACCTACTCTAATGCGGCAACAACCACTTCCACCACCCCCACCGCCTCCCCTCCCTCCTCCACCACCACCACCCCCCACCCCCCAGAACGCGTCTCCGCCGCACTCTCCACTCTCAAACTCACCTCCCTCCGCCTCGAAGACCCCGACCCCGCCATCATCCGCACCTTCCTCTACACCAACGTCACCCTCTTCCTAACCGTCCCCAACTACCTCGTCCCTTCCATGGCCTCCAACCGCACCTCCGCACTCCGATGGCTCTACACCCACGTCGTTCCTTTCTACCCACGCGCCAAGATCACCACCATCTCCGTCGGCAACGCCTTCCTCGACGCATACCCTCAGTCCTCCACCGCTCTCCTTCCCGCCATCACGAACCTCCACCTCTCCCTCCGCGACCTCGGCATCCGCAAGATCTCCGTCTCCACCTCCTTCTCCTTCGTCACAACAATCTCCACTCCCTTCCCTCCTTCCTCCGCAGAGTTCCAAGAACCTCCCAACCTAAACCTCATCGGCCCCTTGCTCCAGTTCTTGCGTGACACCAACTCCTCCTTCTTGATCAACGTCTACCCTTACAACCTCTACAGGCTCAGATCCGAGATTCCTTTGGGAATCGCGCTCTTCCAAGAACACGCGTTCAATTTCAGGGACGACTTGATCACCGGAGTTAGGTACAGGAATCTTTTCGACATAATGGTTGATGCGGTGGTGAGTGCCATGGCAGTGGCGGGGTATGAGAGTATACCGATCGTTGTGACGGAGACGGGGTGGCCAAGTAGCAGCGCCGCCGGGGACGAGGTGGATGCGAATTTAGGGTACGCGGAGGTTTACCTGAGGGGTTTGGTGCAGCATTTGAGGTCAGGGATGGGGACGCCGTTGTTGAAGGATGGGGTTAGGGAGGTTTACGTGTATGAGATGTTTGATAAGGAGATGGTGCAGCAGGGGAATGGGAATGCGGCGTCGTTTGGGAGGAGCTGGGGTGTTCTCTACCCTAATGGCACCAGGAAGTACCACATCGACTTCTCTGCAGCTGGGACGACGTCGCTTTCGTCTTTGAAGGATTCTTGGATTTACTTCTTGTTGCTTTTGGTTCTCTGTATTTGACGAGCGAAGCATCATCATCTTCTGTAATTTTCAGGTTCATTCTGAAACTAGGCTTTAATTGTTTTTTTTTTTTTTTTTTTTGGGGGGTTTACTTAAGGGAGCTGCTGCATGCAGAGACTGATGTGGATATATAGTTTTTTTTTTTTCTTTCTAGTTTCTATGGTCTGTAGTTTTGATTTCTTAGTTCAATTTTGCATGTTGTGTAGAGAGAGAATCTGTGACATTGATCAATGTGACTGGGTACTGATCTGTAATCAGGTTGCTATGCCTGCTCAACTCATATACCTGACTATTCAAAGAATTTGTTGTTATATTGATCTTCTGTTAGAGGCTTGAGTCTTTTTTTTTTTTCTTTTTCTTTTTCGTGTTGATGTGTGTTCAGCTCTCTGTAAATAAGTCCATTTATATACAGACCCAAATATGGATCCACATTCTTTCGTTATTGTGCATGTAGTGTGACTGAGTAGTGAGGGAGATTGACAGGGTTAGTTATTTGAATTTCAGTCTTCACCAGCTATGTTTTTCGTTTTAATATGCCATTGTCGTCTAAAATGACACTATTGTGCGATATTTGTTGTTGTTTCCACATTGAATGTTTATGAAAATATTTAATATTTTAGAGTTCTGTAGTTTTTATAAGTATTAAAGAGCTTGGTCATGGAAAATAGTTTGTATGATTATTTTCATTTAATTTTTATAGTATATGGAAAATGTTCATTGCTAAATAGTAGATCAAATTATACTGACCTCTCGTGATATGCACTCTTGTAGAGACACTGTTAAAGCACTGAACTGGTTCCTCGCGTGCAAAATAATTTATTTTTTTGGGGTCAAATACGGGGGTTTTGACTTGGGCCCAATACCGGGCAAATCCAATAACCAATGAATGAGCTGATATTGTGCTAGAGCTGGCTTCCCTTTTTAATGTGGTGCTAGACCTGTATCGACAAGAGATAACAAGCCAAACCTGCGCCCCAATGTCGGTGTTTTGTCCTGGTCCAGTTAGGGGGCTTCTTTTGGGCCATTTGTGCAATGATGGGCTATATTGTGATTTAGCCCTTGTCTCGTTTGACCCATCACAAGAGATGACGTGAACCAAAAAGCAAAATAAAAACAATAAATGACCCCAAAAATGGCATGCAACACTATATAGAATTGATTATTGAGTATTCCATTGATTAAGGAAGAATGTAAATGTGCAAGTTCACGCAACAATCTTAACGTTTAGGAGTTATGACATATCCAATAGAAGGTGCGATACAACCCAAGGTCCAGGACAGCATCTTGAACCTGAATCCGTTAAATGCCCGAGTATGATGATACACAGCTCGATTCACCTCAAAAACTCGATAGCTTTTCATGTTCTAACTTTCAATATCAAGGCTTGTAGTTTTTTTTTTTGGTTCTTTTTGGGGCGTGGGCTTATAGTTAATAATGGTACGGAAAAAATCTAGATGAACAATTAAGATATGTTCATCGCCGATAAATTGATCCTTCACTACTTTGGAACCTTCACATGATCCGCACTTAGTAATAACAAAATTACTAGATTAACCCATATTTAATTTTTAATTCCACTCCTAGCAATTCACTCCTTTTTCACCCTCCATCACTGAACCACCCCCCAACACCCCTGTGTTGTCCTCTCGTTGACTGAATCATATCTTCCTTTGTCTCATTTGAAGTCCACGATAGAAACTAATGTGTAAAATTGGAGAGAGATTTGGATCCAAGGACCTTCACTTCCTCTGCGGAGCTTGTGGTTTTTGCTTTGATTATTTTGAGAGTGGAGCTCAAATTGGTTGATGGATTCATCAAAGATTGATTTTTTTTTCTTTCGTAAAGCTATAATAATCTTTTGTGATTAATGTCTTAAAATCCTCTCTGGGTTTCAGAGAATTTTGGTGAGACAATTGAAGGTGGCAATGGTGATTTGGGTTTTTTGTTCCAATGCTTGGTCTCGGACTTGTAATTTGATTCAGATATATATGTAGATTTAAAAAGAATCAAAGATGTGCAGCATATGTTCACCCAAAAAAAAAAGAAAAGGATGTGCAACATATATTCTATAACTCTGAAGTAGCATCAATTTTTTCCCCTTTTATATGCAATTCTTCTGTATGATTGTGAAGTTGACCGGTTGCTTCTCTTTTTGTTTTTCAATTTATGGTTTAGTCCTCTGGAACATTAAAGGAATTGAAGGAAGCTAAAATGGTCCTCCATTATAGAATACTAAAGATATGTGAAAAAGGCATTGATTGCACGTCGACAGTTAGAAGAGGAACACTTACTGGATAGTAGATGATGGCCAGGGAGGAGAGGGATGGATTATTTTGTAATTTCCAATTGCCGTGCTTTTTAAAAAATCTTTTTTTGATAAGGCTTTTAAATAAATTATTTATAATATTTTTAATTAATAAACTCGATTATTTATCAGCCCTAAGATTTTCAATTGTGAAGAAGTGTAGTAGACCACCACATGCTCCGAGACATATGCAAACCAATTTATCGGCCACCTTCATCTCAGCCTATTATTGAATTGATGAATAAAATAGAAAACGACATTTATCATTGTAGAATCATGTTTGCGGTGACCCATCCCATGTGCCCTAATTTATGCAAGGACACGCGGTTGGTTGCAACTCAGCATCTCTATGTCACTTTGCTTTTCCTTTCTAAAAACCTCAATTACATTTTCGATGAAGCTCTTTCAAGTCCTCAACAGCTTCAATTCCTTCTATAAGCGGAACATGCATGTGCTTGTGTTTGATTTGTAAAATCACATATATAATTTGCTATACTATTATACAAACATCCCTCATATGAACAAAGCAAGATGCATGCAGAGACTAAAAAAAAAATATGTACTATTTGGTGAAAAATGAATCCATCATTCTGTAGGGTAAAACTAATATCCAGCATCTATGTTCTTCCTTGTTGCTCAAACTTATCACATATAGGGTCAGGAAGCAAAAAATTTCGCATTCCTGTATCTGCAACAGCCAATGCATCCATATGGCTGCTTATGATACCCTTTATGCGGAAGCCCTTCTTCCATATCACATTCCTTTGCCTAGAAAACCATTCATTTTCTTTGGCAGAATCTTCTTCTTCAGCTCTGCAAAATGCAGATTATTGACAGTATAAGATCAAGTAGTTACTATGTTAAAGTCCTAAAAAGTAAGATGCCTATGTTAAAGTACCAGCTTCACCTCTAAAATATGTAGTAGAACTTGATGTAAGTAAGAAGAACAATTTTAAGCTAGAGGAAGCTAGATCTTTTGAAAGTGAGGCTTAGATATCCACATGAAGTCTAAACAACTGAGATATTTTTCTTATTCTCTGTACATAATATATGGAAGGAACATTATCACAATACCTCATCATCAAGGATGACCAGCCTCCAAATCCAGCTGAGACAAGATGGTTGACAGTGACATTTTGGTATGTTGAGGGCTCTCTTGACAACAGAATTATAGGCCATCCAGCAGCTTGAAGGTTCTTGCATAATTGTAAAACGAACATGCGCTTTAAATTCTTTGCCTCTAAGATACAATTGCTAATGCTGTTATCATGGAACCTATACCAAAAAGACAAATCCTGTCTAGTTACTGGTGCCTCCTATATGAGGATCAGCATTAAGTTGAATAAATAAGGACAGCCTAGTGCACGAGATTCCCACTTGGTGGGGTTTGGAAAGGGTAGATATACGCAGCCTCATCCCCGCTTTGCGGAGAGGCTGTTTCCAAAATTTGAATTCGTGGTCTCCAGATCACAAGACAGCAACCTTACCGTTGCGCCGATGCTCTTCCTAGCATTAGGTTGGATAAACTATAAAAATGATAAGCTTGATAATAACCAACAAATATATTAATCTGGTAAACTCATGCAAATTGGGCTAGAAGAATTAAAATTATCTACGGATACAAGATTACCTCTGAAACAAACTGGACGAATGAGGATTTGGTGGGAAAATGCCATCTATGTCTATCACCACCACATCAAGACCATCATCTGATGGTCTAACATTGTCAAAGTAATCCTCAATCATAGACTTGGTTAAATTCAAGTCCCTAGCATATTGATCTCCTTTGACATACTGTGTAGCCAGGTCCCTGCAGATGCTAGGAAGATTATGTCCTTCCAAGTTATTGAGCACGGCATGCAGAGAATAAGTCTTGCAATAACTGTAATCATCATTTATATTTTGAAGCTCAATAACTCCATCATTTCTATTTTGACAAGATTGCAGCATCATTGCTAGAGCAATCAGCATAGTAATCAATAAAATCCCGACAGTGGCAAGTGCTGTAATGAAGATGGTTGCAGCAAATGATGTGACGTAGAATCCTGATTCCATCGCATAACTGCTCCTCATCTCTGTGACCACAAAAGAAACATGACAGATAACACCAAAATTATGCCTAGATAACAAGAAAAATAACTCAGGATGAAGGATAAGATAGTCGAGAACAAGCTGAATATTATCGGCTAGCAAAAGTATCGGACTAGTATAGGTAGTAATTAAGTCATGCTTCAAGGTAAATTAACTGAATGTGAACCAAATCAACTGCTGTTAATTACTAAAGTAGAAGCCTTTAATTGTATGGGCTCCAAACATGTGATTGAGAATCTATTTGTGATCAGGCTCTATTACAGAACATAATGTTTCCTGTCCAGTTAAAAGAGACAAAGTTGGCATTGCATACCAGAACCACCAGAGAGACTCCGAGCAGAATACATCTGCTCCATTTGATGGCTATAAGCAGACATAATTACAAGCTATAATCTATCCTTGCATCCAATTCAAGTCACACCTACAGCTAGCATCCAGAAGTCAAAGGGGCATCCTGAAATTTTAGAGAAATTTGGTCATCATCCACAACACGAGTTTCAACGATGGTGACTGCAATAAGTAAAACAAAACAACTGGAACAAACTAACACAACTCACAAATGGATTGCTTTTCTAGTTCTAAGACAAAAGCAAAAATAACAAGAAACCACAGAGAAGTGAACACCGTTTTTCTTCCTATCTCTACCCAAGTTGTTTCTTTGCCAATGGATCATTTCAACAAGAAGGGATGAGAACATAGTGAGAAGTTGTTATCACTCAACAACCAAAAAAAAGAACAATTGTCCAATAATACATTTTTTTTTAAACCTTTTCATCAGATTTGTGCCTTCTACTGCTAGTATTTCTATGAGTCTGAATCTCATTCATTAAGCTTTCTAATCCCACCGCCAGCCTAAAATCCGAATTTGACCACTGAATCCAGCATCATCAATGAGGACAGGATTGAATCACCCCAGTTTCAGAATATGCAAGATTGAAGCAGTGTAGATCAAACTTTCAACTAGATGTCTGTAAGCCCCTGATAACACATCATTTCAGCATTACAGCATGAAACTCAAATTGGCTCAGAAACAAGGTGAAAGAAAAAGGGTGCAGATTGACCCAAGTTATGATGTTTTTGTCATACCAATAAGCCTCAAAACTCAGTAGTCATCCTGAGTAGTAAGACAGTTAACACATCATAGACAAAGAAACCATCATATGAAAACATGCAGCTAAACAAGTAATTTGGTAAAGAAGTGAGAGAAAACAAAACAGTACCTGAGAAAGACATTATAATGTGCCAACCCAAAGTGAATTTTGGAAGAAAGGCTTTTAGTAGAGCTAACGTGTAAGACACAAATGCCTTGGTATAGATATTTTGCTATTAAATTAGCCTTTCCTTTGCTTTTGCTCTGTTTCTGTAGGCCTCAATATGATTGAGTAGTGAAATAATAATAATAATAATAAATAAAGAGCAGTGAAGTTCCTCTACTCATGCCCATTCAAAATGCATCACCAAACCGAAATCATGAATTTTCTCGAAAGTCATAATGTAAGAAAAAGGATATATTATTTAATTTGATCTTGAAAATATCAAGAAGATAGGAAAAAAGGGAAAAGAAAGACAATAATGCATTGTGTCGCGGTCGCATGTTGCACACACCAGTAACCTCCCACGAGCTGAAGTGGTGGGGGGTAGTAATAAATGTTAGACTAGACATTTAGTTGTTTAAGAAGATTCCAATCCCACGTCATAAAGAAATAATAAATAATGCACACGAAGCCACTTGGTGCAAGCAGAGTGGTTGCACTTCTGCATCGAGCATCATTCCTCACAGTTAAAGACAGCTCAGCTGCATAATGGAATTTTTTTTTTTCGCCGGCACAAATCCAACTTTTTATCTTTAAATAAACTTACAGAATATTCTACTAACCTATAAATAATATGTATATGTGAAATAAAATTAATGAAATTTATTTTTATGGTAAGTATATGTAAATATAAAATGTTACACTTTTATATCTTAATGGACAATACTTGTGTGGAATAATTGCAGATTGCTGAAAATTGCAAATAATTGACTTAGCTATTTTGCTAGCTAACTCTAGTTAACAAGATTCTCTTGCTAGACAAATCGCTAGAGTATATTCGATGCGTATTCCAAGTTAGACCCATGCCACTGAAGGCCCCACACACGCACACACACCTGTTTAAAAATATGAACCACCAACAATTATTGACTTCATAATGCCACTTGTCATGTACTAGAATGCAACATAAGTGCAATCTTCAAAGATTCAAGCTTTGACCCATTTTTATCTGAATTACAACTACAATTCCCTTATCATATACTTAACTCTTGTTGATCAATATGATACTTCTCTGAATAAGTTTGAAGGATATTTGTCAACCTTTTCTTTTTAGAAAAAGGTTGAGTTAATCTGATTTAAAGTAATGCTAACCTACTCTGCCAAATAAAAGTAAAGCTAACATAAAGAATAATGTTGGGTATACAATTAAATTGCATAATAAATGCACACCACATACGTTATTACTATTAAATGTGATATGTAATTGTTACGCATCCTACTCATTCATCAAATTCAATAGTAATAAGGTATGTAATGTGTATTTATTATACAATTTAGTTATACATCTAACATTACTCTAACATATATAATTGCTTACCTTTTGAAAAGGTATTTATGACAAAACAAGTTTTTTTTTTAAATAAATCAATTGCTCTGTTCAAGTAAGTCACTTGAAGAGAGAAATACAAGTTTTAAAATAGTTAAAATACTTTTTGACAACCCCAAAGGTTCTTAGAGTAGAGTATAATAGGGTTTGCATATGACAAGTCAAAAATTCAAATCTCCATTCATCTCCTTGGAGTGGGGTAAATGTAAATTTTTTATGTAAATACTCTCTAAGCTCAGTAGCTTCTCCTGCATTAGGCTGGAGTGCCATCCTCTCACCTTGAAATTTCATGTACCAAAAATAAAGGTTTTGACAAAACACTTGCTGTATTTGGAAACCCGAATTCAGAAATTCTTTTACTTCAAAATCGATAGCATAATGCTATGCACAACAGGAAATGAGGTGTAGAATACACATGGTTTAAAATTTGACCCATCCTTCATGCTTCAGACCTATTTTCTTATTCAGGTCTGGCACTTCAATTTGCCTATCACTATCAGTTACAAAATCCCTCACATCATTCTATAGCACTATAGTTTTTCATAATAAGGGAACATTATGTCCATTTCTTCTTCCACAAATGCAGTACTTTATTTGTGAGGACTGGTCACAAAAATGCCTTGGCAGTAGTCTCATTAATTAATATATCTCCAGAAAACTGTTTCAACCACTTGTTTCTCAGATGCTCATTCCATTCACGATAACATTCACTGTGTTTTCCACAGTTTTGGCCAATTCAACAGCTGCACCCACATAAGTATCTGGTGTTAACTTTAACAGATTCTTCTTTGCTGCTTCTGGAATATCTAAGCCTTCAATGAAGTCTCTTATGCTCTCTTTGGTGACTGCTCTCCCTCTGGTCAGCTCCTTTAACTTCTCATAAGGCTCAGGAACACCATATCTTCGCATAACCTAAATAAACAATTCGGAAACAATTATATATGAAGTTTTAAGGGGATAACAACAAGCAACATCAAGAGAAGTATGTAGCTATACATTTAAATTTCTCCATGTTCTCTCCTTTCCATTCCTTTTCTTCATGAATAAAGCCTATAATTAATGAGATTTTATGTCCTCTGTTTAATTTTATTGATCCAAAAACAACAGAGTACCCCTTATAACTTACTCCGCATCCTTCTGCATATAATATGAAGGAAAAGACTTTCCTCCATCCAAACAAACCACTATCACGATGCTAAAGTAAGTAGATTATTCATACACAACAGAAGAGGGAGAATACTAAGGCTTAACTCAAACATAATCCAATAAATACTACTGTGAATATGGAACTAGGAAAGACGTCTTGGATAATTGGCTATTCTTCAAAAGCTAATTTTAGAATAAGCTTCAAGAAGCATATCATGACAACAAGGCCCAGAATGAAAGCTACAAATACAAATTAATCTTCTGTAACAAATTTTTTTCTCCAAATATTTCAGGTTTGCCTTTCAAAATTTCTTCACATGCCTTGGAAATATTCAATTGTTTTACAAACAGATTCAGCATGCCTTTGTTCTCCCACGCCCATTAGCTAAAGTGTGTTGTCAGCTACTAAAATTGCAATTACATCATCATTGTAGAGAAAAGTCAAAAGAATAATTTACTTCTTATGATGTACCAAGTAGATAACTGTATCAATTAAATAATGGATCTCCACAAAGAACTCAAGTTATAAATAATTAAATATGCTCTAAGAATTCAACTTTTTTTTTTCTTGGTGTTGTTTGTTGTGTTTTATTTTTTTTTTGTGGGGGGGGGGGGGGGTGAGCAAAGAACATAATCATGCAAAAAGGCAGGTGCAAATAGCAAATACATACAGTCTGTATTGGTTCAGCTAGCACCTCCCAGCACTGGTTCAGGTCTTCACTCAAGCGAGCTTCATTAACCTACATTGTAAATTATAATATTACAAGAAAGCTCAATGTAAAAGCAAAAACCTGTTGTCATTTTACTAGATGTGATAGAAAACTGAGAAACATGCTTATATGAATATAATCAATGACCATAACTTTGTTGTATGTGAATCCTGCTCAGATAAATAGCATGGCCAAACAGTTGAGATAACAAAAAGTTATCATCTATTATTTCTGTTACAAGCATAATTATGAATATTCTAAGAGAAAAGTTAACACAAATCCTATGCTGAGTTGAATACCTGAAGCTTCCCTATTCCTTGAAGAGTGCTTTTGTAAGCAAGAAGAGAATGACCAATTCCTACACCCATGTTCCTTAAGACAGTCGAATCAGTCAAGTCCCTCTGAAATAAAAATGATAAAAATGTTGGAAAAATGATTATTTCCACAAGCTTCTCACAATTATTGGAAAAGGTAATCACTCAGGACTCAGGTAACTCTTTTCCACAGATATTACTATATTACACAAAGTTACGCTGACCCACTTCCAGAAGATCTCATCATAAAATCCTCTCAGTATCACAGTTTAAAGTAATTACCAGGATGAGCAGAATAAAACAAAAGACATTTAAAGCAAAAAAAGGTACCTGCCAACGTGAAATTGGCAACTTCATGCTTAGATGAGAGAGACCTCCATTAGCCATACCTAGATTACCTTCACTGTTCTCAAAATCAATAGGATTCACTTTGTGAGGCATAGTTGATGACCCAATCTCCCCAGCCTTAGTGATCTGCACAAAAAGTTTAGAACATGTAGAAGATTATTGCCATTCTAAGAGTAGAGCACCATACTCTGCTTACAGCTACTGTATCAGAATACTTACCTGCTTGAAGTAACCCAAGGATATATAGCCCCATACATCTCTATCAAAGTCAATTAATATATTGTTGAATTGAATGAGCGAATGAAATAGCTTTGCCATGTAGTCATGAGTTTCAATCTGTTAGCCAAGTGGAGTAATATAAGCAGAAGGATACATGAAGTTAAAATCTCATTAACAAGTTGGTATAAACATGAACTGCTAGTGCAGTAGTGCTAACTCAAATTTCTAAGGACTTAATATGTAACTATCATAAAATAAGATAATAACTGAAAAATAATAAGTTTCACTAGCAATTGATGAAAAATTGTAAAACAATGTTCACATAAAATAGAAACAACAGAAATTATATGGCAGTTCAGAACCTCAAGATTTATTTTATCAAGTTGCAAAAATATTTGTTAAGCCTAAAAGGAACCAAAAAAACAGTAAAAAGTAAAAAAAAAAAAAAAAGATAAAAAGTAAAAGCATACCTGAGCAACATAAGGATTAAAACTTAATGCAAGAGATTGTACAAACTCTTCTGCAATGTGAGGCCAGTTAACATCAGGGTATGCAACAACATGTGCATTGTAATTTCCAACTGCACCAGCAAATTTTCCCAATATCTCAACCTGAGACAGCTCCTTCCTTTCTCTGCTTAATCTCACAGCAAATATAGCCATTTCCTTTCCCAAAGTTGTTGGTGAAGCTGGCTGGATAATAATCCATAAAAATTGTAAATTTTTATTAAGATTTTCTAACGAGGACAATCTACCAACTAATGCACAAATTAGCTTACCTGCCCATGAGTGCGAGAAAGCATTGAGATATGAGCATTATCTTTAGCCATATTACACAAGGCTTTAATTATTTTATCCATGACAGGAAACATGACAGACTCCATTGCTTCTTTCAGCATCAACGCATGGGCAAGGTTATTTATATCCTCAGATGTGCAAGCAAAGTGAAAAAATTCAAGCACCTGCAGGAAAAATGTTAGAACAACACATGATCCATCAGAACTCATGCTGTATGTCAAACAGAAATCAGCTTACAATCTCAGAAGCACGAAGAAACAGAAGTGAATCTCAACCTTTGCCACTTCTGCATTCGATTGGCATTTCTGTTTCAAGAAGTACTCCACTGCTTTTACATCATGATTAGTAACCTTCTCAATATTCTTTATCTCCAAGGCATCATTCACACTAAAGCTATCAATCAGACCTTGTAAAAAAGACATAGCATCCTCACTGAAACCTGGAACCTCAATGATCTCAGGAATCTGAGATAGCTTCAGCAACCATTTTATCTGACACGAAACACATACATATTTATACATTACAAACAAACCTATAAAAAGAAAAGCAATGTATGGCACAATTGGTTTATAGTTGGCAAACCATGGGGTTGGTTCAAAGCATGGCAAAGCATATTTGTACTCAAGTCATGGTTTGAGCCCAAAGTTCATATTGAAATGTAACTCAACATGATTTTGCCAAACATGTTAAGACGAGTTCAAACTTCAAACTCAGTTTGAGTCCTTCAAATCATATTTTAGACTCTCCAAACACAAACAAACACGTGAGCTATCTACCATATAAGAAAGTACACATAAAAATCACAACCTTACAGCACACAACTTCAGTTATAACTAAAGAATTAAAAATAAATAATACAAAAACATTAAATGTTCAATCCTTGTAAACTGCAGCACAAGAACATAACAATCCAATCCTAATCCTAATCCTATCCCATCAAACATGCACAAAAACAAATTTTCCGAAAAAGGGGTTCTCTAAATTTGCCAAAAGAACTTATCTTTGATAAAGTTAAGAGGAAAGGTGAAATGGGTAGGGTACCTCAACAAGAACCCGATAGTATATGAGACCATATTCGCTCATGAAAGGAGCCAATTCCTTAACTTTACCCCAATAGCGGCCATCCAATGGGGACAAAGCAGTCAAACCAAAAAGCTCAAAATCATCATCGGAACGAGCCCCAAGCATCATCTCCTTCTTCTTCTTCGCCACGTTTTGAGAAGCTTCAGTTGTGTTGTGGCTGCTGCTGAGGATGGCTTTGCAAGCGCAGCCTCTGAGAGAGGGAAAAGGGAAGGAAGCATTCGAAGGAGGAGGAGATGGGTGTGTCGGTTTTTGAAGGGTGGTTGTGACGGCGTTGAAGGTGGTGGTGGTGGTGTTGGAAAACGCGGAACAAGCACCGAACTCCATGAAAGGGTTTTGAAGGAGGAGGATGAATGCTGAGTGTGTTTAACGCAGTCAGAGGTTCTCTCACTTCATCTTCGTTTTAACTTTTACACCATCTCGCTACTTTTAAAATTTTTGCTATATTTTGTTGGTACTATTATAAGATGATTTTAGGTTGAAGGTGAAAATTAAATAAAGCATTGACATTTTCAAAAACCCAACAAAAATACAGAGAGGGAGTAGAGGTATATGTACAGACAAAGTTTAATGGCCACATTTAGACTAATTAGTGCTTTCGATAGTGAATAACATAATGGTCCATCAAAAAAACACGTCTCACTTGTAATTAGGATTAGTCATCCTTAAATAATATATTTGGTATCTTAATGATATTTAGATGATATAAGTGGTTTGAATCATCAGAAGTTAAAATCTTAAGATGAAAAATCTAATGCTGGAAGAGCTTTACACAATTCGACTCAAGTTAGCTAATTCAATGGATTTGAAATACTTGTAAATGTTACTTTTTATTTGAAATACTAGTAAATGTTACTTTTTATTATAATTATATCATAATTTATTTAATCCAACATCAATTATATAATTAACATTAACATTATTATAGTCAATGGCAATTAACTCACCTTATTAGTCTTTCATTTGAGAATCATGATGAATTTATTTCCTAAGTTTATTTATTGGTGGGTAATATATAAGTTGATAAGTCCAAAAACATGTCTTAATGCTAAACAAAGAAGAATCTCAATAAGTATTAGATGCATTGATAAGTGAGTTGCCCTCTTTGAAATGTCTCTTAATCATGAAAGTACTTGGACTTACATTAAAGATAAAAAAGAAAAATCTAAAGAATTTGGCCCACTTGCCCCTTGTAAACATGGAAGGTAAAGTTTGATGGAACAACAAAATTTTTATATTATTAATTATGTAATTAATTATATTATTATTATTTTATTTTAAAATAATTATTCTAAGAATATAATAGTTAATTTAATGAATTAATATATAATTGAATATTACTGCATGACAATGCATCATTTTTTCATAGAGACAATGCAGCATTAAATATATGAAATTTACCTTTTAAAAAGTTGTTTTGACTATGACATTAAGATTAACGTGTGCAGAAAAAGCCAGAGGAGATTGGACCATTGGCTCCTTGTTTTCACCAAATGGTAAAGGAATTAATATCAGTGTTTCTCCCTGTAGTAAACTTTGAGTGTAATTCTGACGGAGCGACAAAAAATTTTATATTATTAATTAATTATATTATTATATTTTTATGTAAAATAATTATTGAGCATTATTAATCAAGTATTGTCGATAGGTTTCTACTTAAACAATAGATCCTGATATTTGTGTTGGAAATAAAAAATTCATACCTTGACCCACATCTATAATCATTTAGGAGAGTTATGTTAAATATCAGCCCAAGCGAGTCTTGCATTTTCTATGATACAAGTCGAATATGGCTCTGGCATAAAGTGATTTTGCTATGTTCAGGTTGAACCATATGCTCGTTTGCTCTTATACAGAACTCAATTTTTGATTTAATTTGTTCCTCAACAGCTGTAATATAATGGCAGCTTATTTTTCCAAAGTCCAGTGGTACTAAAGCCAAGAATGTTCCATGTATATATAGGCTTCAAATTGTTCTCACCATACAGAAACAGAGAGGGAAAGAGAGATGAGAAGATAGAGAGACTTGAGACGAATCAGATTGAATTGCATTGACGATTGAAGAGTACACAATTGGGTTATATACATGATTCAATAGACTTAACAAATTAACCAAACAGACTTAACTAACTAACTCTCAGCTTCTAATAACTAATTATGTAAGTGTTCTTGCACAGAAGAAACACCTGAACTCCAGGTCATGGATAGTGCAGTTATCATTATATCAAACAAATTATGTTATTTATACATATCTTACACAATATCAACTTATATTTAATTCATTATTGAATGGAGTGTAAATCTTATTCAAATAAAATTCACACCACATCTAATAGTGGATAAAATATGAGTCAATATGGTGTCTGTGAATGGAAATTTTTTGTTTCTAAATGGTATCTCATTCCTTGATATTCCAATCATTTATTGTCATATAAAATTATAAGAATCAAAACAAATTTAAAATTTATAAATTATTAAATATACAATATGCATATTTCACATCTCCGTAAATAATTAGGAAATAAAGAAGGAGATATCACTTGGGAACACAAGATTTCCATCTAGTCTCTATAAATAATATTTTTCATAAATAAAAGAAAAGAGCATAACACACTTTGAGTTTCACATGACAGCTATTGTATAGTCTTTGGAGTAACCGCGAAAACAGGTTGAGGCATCGAAACATAAAAGGAAAAAGTGGAAACATCCAAGTTTAGCCTTGGAGTTATCAATCCCGAAATTAAGATCAGCAAAACTATTTTGTCTTTTGAAGTGAAAATTGCAAAATTTACCTTGAATCTACCGATTACCTTGCAAGATAGATGCTGCATTCATATAAGCATAACGATTTGCTATAAGAAGCGCTAGAACTCAAGCAGTAATTGACTTAACTTTCAGCCAAGCATGTGTGCTATTTTTTATTATAAGCTGCTGTTATTGTTTTGAGTTAATGAGTAATAAGGATTAAGGAGCCGTAGGCAGCATCAATCTTCATACATGGGCACAAGTAATTACTAAAGGAATACTCTCACAACATACAGTTGTCAACCCCTAACAGGATAGAATTATAGAAATAAACATGGTATGTATTGGATGTATGTATGCCTTTGCTGAGTGATATGATTCAGCAATCTCTTAATCCCCCTTTTCCTTTTCACTATATACATTCTGTTTTGGATGATTATATAATTAGGTTCCTCCTTTCTTTAGGTGCAGGGTATATAAGCTGATTCTTTCTGATATTGGAATGCGAAATTACTTTCTCTTTTATTAACTGTGTATTTGGTTTTATAAAGCCATTTTTAGTTTCATTTTCTGTTTTCAGTTAGTTTCTTATTTCCTAGAATTATATGAAGAAAATAATAAAAACTATAAAATTCAATTTTTAGTTTTCATTTCCAATTTTCATAATTTCTTTCATAAAATCTTGAAAATATGAAAATAAAAAATAAGAACTAAAAACTATTTTCTACAATCAAACGTACCCCCTACATTATCTAATTTTTGGTAGTATTAAAAAAATTGTTAATTGATAGGTGCCAAATAATTTCTCTGATAATTTACTTAATCTAAAATCTCAAAACTTGACATGTAACAAATCTGTGATCCTTTGTCACACCAGAACAAGTCTGCCTGAATAATTATTCATGATGTTATAGTAAGATATTAATTTTCACCTTTTTTTCTATTATTACGTGCAGCAGGCTAATGGTGTGGGAAATGGTAAATGGCATGGTTCAGTTAGTGGCATAGTTTGTGCACCAATTGACAAAGTTTGGACCATGGTCTCTCAGACTAAAAGACTAAGAGAATGGATGCCAATGGTAGAAAGATGCACCTCCTTAGATGGAGATGAAGATGAACCGGGCTATGTTAGGCTAGTATCTGGTTTCATGTTTCCTCAACAAGATGGAGATAGGTCATGGATCAAGGAAAGGTTGGTTTCACTGGACTCTTCAGCACATAGCTATGTTTACAGAATGGAAGCATGCAATGTAGGTTTAGATGGATCTGTGAATTCACTAAGACTAGTTGAATATGGGGGCAACTCAACTCTTATTCAATGGTCCTTTGAGATAAACCCTTTAGAAGATGTATCTGAGGACAACATAGTGGATTATCTAGGATTTCTCTATAAATCTTGCATTAATAGGATTGAGGGTGCTATAGAAGCTGCATCAACAAATGTTTCACCAGCATAAATATTAAATAATAATTTATTTCTTATTCAAATCATAAGCACCTTTGCTGTTCATATATATATGTATAGAGGAGGAGACTTTCTACATCTTTTATCTCTTAATATATATTTGAGTCACAACTTGAATAATGAACAACAATTGACAATCTAATAATATTTCAGTTCTCGTGGACTCGTCCCTTATTTTACTCCAT
The DNA here is from genome assembly GCA_031216105.1 of Dalbergia cultrata. Lineage (NCBI taxonomy): Eukaryota > Viridiplantae > Streptophyta > Magnoliopsida > Fabales > Fabaceae > Dalbergia > Dalbergia cultrata. The sequence continues at coordinate 47,697,720 of CM062352.1, forward strand.
TTTTAGGTCTCTTCAGTAATCTGTGACAAAGAATTAATCACTTGGTAATGGACACGAATGACGAAATAAAAATATGGTGATGGTTCAATTACTTTGCTGTTAGGTGGGTTGGGAAATTTCGATGTTAGAGACTTTGGAGGTGATATATAATAGTTAATAAGATGTTTCTAGTGTGATTGTGCCAGAAATATTTATTAATGGTACAGAAAAATAGAAAAAGGGCATCATGTCATTTTCTCTGGGGGTTCAACTTGGGTATGCCCAAATTATTGCTTGGACCGGAGTGTGCTGGCTTCTATAGGAAAACATTAAAAAAAAAAAAAAATCATTCTACCCTGTTCTTATCGTTTCAAATTTTGGTTCCTCTTATTTTTCTCAATTTGATTTTTATGTCTTAAATTGTTTTCAATTTAGTCCAAAAATTGACCGGAGTGTGCTACGTCATTGTTTTCTGTCAGTTTAATAAAAAAGTAATTTGGGATTAAATTGAAAACAATTTGAGATATAATTGACTAAATTAAAAAAGATAAAAGATAAGGAATTAAATTGAAAATATGAGTAAAGATAATTAGGGACTTTATCC